>CM046946.1:49662149-52062149 GCA_025698515.1 Gossypium sturtianum | reverse complement strand
CTTGAATGAGTTGAGAATGATGATCAATTTGGTATGTATTAGTTGCCTTTGATGCTTGGATTGATGCTTAATTGTGATTGTAGGTGAGACCCAAAGTGTGGGTGGCAATTTGGCCTTGTAAATGGCCTATAATTGCCCACATGGTTGAGCACACGGGCGTGTGGCTCGACCGTGTACCTCGTAGTTGCATTTTAAAATCAAGTCAAGCTCGACCACGGGCTAAACACACGGGCGTGTGACTGGCCATGTGGTGCAAGTCAGGCTCGACCACGGGTAAGGCACACGGGCGTGTCTCAGGCCATATGGTCAAGTCAGTATGTATGCCCTGTTTTGACACGGCTTATACACACGGGCGTGTCTGAGGCCGTGGGAGGCACACGGCCTGCCCACACGAGCGTGTGACCTCTGTAACTTAGAAAAAAATTTAAATTTCCAAGAATTGATGTATGTGTTCAGTTTAGTCTCGGCCCCTTTCTAAAGCATGATTAAGGTCTCGTAGACCTATTTAAGGGGCACTTGGATTGGATTCTTTGAATTATATTATGAAATGTTTGTAAAATGTTCTGATTCGTCCGGTAACACCTTTAACCCTAAACCGGCAATGGTTACGGGTTAAAGGTGTTACATTTGATTGGTATCAGAGCTACGATTTAGTTGATTCTCGGACTAACGTAGCGTGTATGAGTCTATACATACATGCCATATATTGAACTGTGATAGTGTGATGAATCTTGACGTGTAAAATGTGTTTTCGTATAGTAATGGATCCCGAAAGAGCCGTAACTGACGATGTAGAAAGTAATGCGCCTGCTCCCGCTCAAGGGACAGCGCCATCTGATTCGAGACCGGCTACTAGCGATCAAGAGGGAGAAGCTAAACAAGCTTTCTTCCAAATGATGAGTGAGTGGTTCACTCAATTTGTAAGGAATAATTCGGTTGTTTCACAACCTCCGCCCCTGCCTAATCCACCTTAGACTTCAGTTGTGCCTCCGGTTATGAATCTGAATTTATTGAATAAACCTCCAATTGACAAAATTTGTAAGTATGGGGCTAAAGAGTTCAGGGCCAGCAGTGATGATGATGCCAAAAAAGCTGAGTTTTGGCTTGAGAACACAATCCGGGTATTTGATGAAATGTCACTGAATCCTGAAGAATGCATAAAATGTGTTGTTTTTTTGTTACGAGATGCATCCTATCAATGGTGGAAGACTTTGATTTCTGTGGTTCCAAAGGAACGGGTTACTTGGGATTTCTTTCAGACTGAGTTCAGGAAGAAATACATTAGTCAGAGATTTATTGATCAGAAACGAAAAGAATTTCTGGAATTAAAACAGGGTCGTATGTCCATCACTGAGTATGAACGAGAGTTCGTGAGACTAAGTCAGTATGCTCGTGAATGTGTATCAACTGAGGCAATAATATGCAAAAGATTTGAAGATGGCCTTAACGAAGATATACGTTTGTTAGTTGAGATTTTAGAAATAAAAGAGTTTGTTGTGCTTGTTGATCGAGCGTGCAAAGCTGAGGTACTTGGGAAAGACAAAAGAAAAGCTGAGTCTGAAGTCAGAGAAGCAAGAAAGAGATTTTCGAATAAATCATTTCAGTCTGCTTTGAAAAAATTCAGAGATGAGCATAGTCGTTCAAAGGCAAATGTGGGACATTCGAATCCGAGAGATCGAGCTAGAACACAGTCGAATTCCAAAGCTCCAGCAACTTCGATGGCAAGTGTTGGAAATGTCTGATCTGAGAGACCTAAATGTAAACATTGTGGTAAAAGACATTCGAAAAGTTGTAGATTAAATGATCGAGCCTGTTTTAGATGCGGATCGTTGGACCATTTTATCCGAGATTGCCCAGAGTCTGTTGAGCAAGAGATTGTTCAGAATCCAAGATCTGATAATGTTTCAGCAAGAGGTAGACCTTCCCCAAATGCAAGAAATGTCAGTGGTAGTCAGAGAACTACGAAAGATTCAGTTGCGAGATCTGAAGCCAGAGTGCCTGCCATAGCATATGCCATCCGAGCTCGTGAGGAAGCTTTATCTCCGGATGTTATAACAGGTATATTTACTCTTTATGATACTTCTTTGATTGCATTGATAGACTCTGGTTCTACTCATTTGTATATATGCATGAACTTAGTATCCAGTAAGACTTTGCCTGTAGAGTCTACTAAATTTGTTATTAGAGTATCGAACCCCTTAGGCAAAAATGTTCTGGTTGATAAAGTATGCAAGAACTGTCCGTTAATGTTTCGAGATGTTTGTTTTCCGGCTGATCTGATGCTATTACCATTTGATGAGTTTGATATCATTTTGGGTATGGACTAGTTGACACTACATGACGTTGTTGTGAATTGTAAAAGAAAGACCATTAATTTGAGATGTCAGAATGATAAAATAGTTCGGGTTGAGTCTAATAATTTGAATGGGTTACCTACCATGATATATGTGTTAAAAGCTCAGAATTATTTGAAAAGGGGTTATGAAGCTTCTTTTGCTTATGTGATTGATTCGAAAGTAACTGAAAAGAAAGTTGAATCAGTGCCAGTGGTTTGTGAATTCCCTGACGTATTACCTAAAGAATTACCGGGATTGCCTCCGATACGTGAAGTTGAATTTGGTATTGATTTGTATCCAGTAAAAACTCCTATTTCGATAGCTCCGTATAAAATGGCACCAACAAAGTTGAAAGAGTTAAAGTCACAGTTGCAAGAGTTGACTGACAGAGGATTCGCAAGATCGAGTTTCTCACCTTGGGGTGCTCCTATTCTGTTTGTGAAAAACAAAGATGGCACGATGAGAATGTGTATTGATTATCGATAGTTGAACAAGGTGACTATAAAGAATAAATATCATCTGCCCAGAATTGATGATTTGTTTGATCAGTTGAAAGGAGCCACTGTGTTTTCAAAGATAGATTTGAGATCGGAATACTACCAGTTGCGAGTAAAAGATTTAGACATTCTAAAAATTGCTTTCAGAACGAGGTACGGGCATTATGAGTCTTTAGTTATGCCTTTCGAACTAACAAATGCTCCTGCCATTTTTATGGATTTGATGAATAGAATTTTCAGACCGTACTTAGATCAATTTGTTGTTGTATTTATTGACGACATCTTGATTTATTCATGTGATGAGATTGAGCATGCTGAGCATCTGAGAATTGTTTTGCAAACTCTACGAGATAAGCAATTGTATGCAAAATTTAGTAAATTTGAATTCTTGTTGCGAGAAGTTGGTTTTCTAGGACATATTGTATCAGCCTCTGGAATACGAGTTGATCTGAGTAAGATTTCTGCTATTTTGGAATGGAAACCTCCAGAAGAATGTGTCGAAGTTCGCAGATTTTCAGGACTTCTTTGGTTATTATCGAAGGTTCGTAAAAGGCTTTTCAATGATAGCTACTCCGTTGACTAGATTGCTTCAGAAAGATCTGAGATTTGAATGGTCCGATAAATGTCAGAAAAGCTTTGATCAGTTGAAAGCCCTTTTGACCGAAGCTCCAGTGCTAGTACAGCCAGAATCGGGAAAAGAATTCGTGATTTATAGCGATGCTTCATTGAATGGTCTGGGGTGTGTTCTGATGCAGGAAGGAAAAGTTATAGCTTATGCCTCGAGACAACTAAAGCCGCATGAAAAGAACTATCCGACACATGATCTTGAACTAGCTGCGATTGTGTTTGCATTAAAGATTTGGCGCCATTACCTGTTTGGTGAGAAAGGTCACTTGTTTTCAGATCATAAAAGTTTGAAGTACCTAATGACTCAAAAAGATTTCAATCTGCAACAGAGAAGATGATTAGAGTTGTTGAAAGATTACGAGCTTATGATATATTATCATCCGAGTAAGGCAAATGTTGTTGCTGATGCTCTAAGTTGGAAATCACTGTTTGCACTGCGAGCGATGAATGCTCATTTAGACTTATCTGATGATAGTTCAATTTTAGCTGAATTGAAAGTGAAACCATTGTTTTTACAACAAATATGTGATGCTCAGAAAGTTGATAATGAATTGCTAATGAAACGAATTCAGTGTAATTCGAATTTTGATTCTGAGTTTCGAGTTGATGATGATGATTGCTTGAGATTTCGAGATCGAATTTGTTTTCAGAGAAATCGAGAGTTATTGCAGTTAATTATGAATGAAGCTCATAATAGTCGCTTATCTGTTCATCCGGGAAGTACAAAGATGTATTATGATTTGAAGCAACACTATTGGTGGTCTGGTATGAAAAAAGATATCTCTGACTTTGTATCGAAATGTTTAGTCTGTCAGCAAGTTAAAGCTGAACATCAGGTTCCATCTGGTTTGCTACAACCGATTTTGATTCCCGAGTGGAAATGGGATAGAGTGACGATGGACTTTGTTTCTGGATTGCCCTTGACTCCGAGAAAGAAAGATGCAATTTGGGTCGTAGTTGATCGATTGACGAAATTTGCCCATTTTATTCTGGTACGATCTGATTATTCACTTGATAAATTAGCTGAGCTTTATATTTCTGATATTGTGAGATTGCAAGGAGTGCCATTGTCTATTGTATCTGATAGAGACCCGAGATTTACATCACGATTCTGGAAGAAATTGCAAGAAGCTTTAGGTACAAAATTGCATTTCAGTACAGCTTTTCATTCGCAGACGGATGGTCAGTCCGAACGGATTATTCAGATTCTCGAAGATATGTTAAGATGTTGCATCCTTGAGTTTAATGGGTCGTGGGAACAGTATTTGTCATTGATTGAATTTGCGTATAATAATAGTTTTCAGTTGAGCATCAAAATGGCACCTTATGAAGCTTTGTACGGACACAAATGTCGAACACCTTTGTACTGGTTAGAACTTAGTGAAAATAAGACACACGGGGTTGATTTGATAAAAGACACTGAATAGAAAGTCAAAGTAATCCGTGATAGTCTGACAGCAGCGTCTGATCGTCAGAAGTCCTATGCAGACTTGAAAAGAAAAGACATTGAATTTGAAATCGGTGATAAAGTATTTTTAAAAGTATCTCCGTGGAAGAAAGTACTCAGATTTAGACGTAAAGGCAAGTTGAGTCCGAGGTTCATCGGACCGTATGAAATCATTGAACGAATTAGACCTGTTGCATATCGATTGTTGTTGCCACCGGAATTAGAAAAGATTCATAATGTATTTCATGTGTCTATGCTTCGTCGATACAAATTCGATCCATCACATGTGATTACTCCATCTGAGATTGAAATTTGATCCGATATGACTTATGAAGAAGAACCGATCCGTATCTTAGCTCGTGATGTGAAAGAATTGAGGAATAAGAAAATTATGTTATTTAACGTACTGTGGCATCGACACGGAGTTGAAGAGGCTACGTGGGAGCCTGAAGATTCAATGAGACAACAATATCCAAATCTGTTTAACGGTAAGATTTTCGGGGACGAAAATCCCTAAGGGGAGAGAATTGTAACAGTCCAGTTTAGACCTTAGTCAGAACAGTGGTTTCAGGACCACAAATACGAGTCTAAAAAATATTTTAATATTATTTTCTGTTTCTATTGTATGTGATTAAGCATGTGTTAAAGTTCCGTGGATTAATTTGTCTGTTAGTGTGCTTAATTTGACAAAAGGACTAAATCGCATAAAATGAAAAAGTGGTTAATTAATGTGTAAGTTTTAATTTGATAATGTCTTTATAATGTGAAGTCCTTAATAGGCAATTAGCCCACTAATAAAGAAAGTGGATGGTAATGGTCAAGAATGACCTTAAATTATGTGTTATATATAATTTGTATTAAAGGTTAATTTTGTAAATTGGAAATTATATGTTAATTATTAAAACAAAAATCTAAAATAAGCCACCATGTTCATCTTTGTTTCACCGATTCTTGAAAGAAAAAGAAAGAGCTTGAGCTTTGTTATATTCGGCCATTACAAGTCTTAATTCAAGGTTAGTTTTTGATCGGTTTTTTGATAATTTCTACGTTTTCGTAATCGTTGCTTTGAGTACTTTGAAACCCATTCTTCAATTTTGTGAATTGATGAATATTTTGAAATGTGCCATTGAAGAACACATGAGTTTTGAAATGTTTGATGGTAAAATATGAAATATATGTGTTAGATTAACATGTTTTGTCTTTGAAGTTTTGATGATTTTGAGTATTTTGGACTTAATTGAGAAAATAATACTTTTGAGGGACTAAATTATGAAATAAATAAAAAATATAGGTTACTAGGGACCTATAGAGAATTCGGCTAAGCATGGGTGTATTGAAATTATGTGTATTTTGTGATTTTGTGAAATAGGGACTAAAATGTCAAAATGTGAAAATGTGAGGGCTAATTTGTAAATTGCCCTAAATATGTGTTTATGGATTGAATTGAATGGTTTGGTGAATAAATGGATTAAATTTGAATATGTTTAGATCAAGAACCGAAGAAAATGGACTTAGATCGTGGGAAATCAAAAGTAATTGAGTAGCCGAGTTGGTTTCCGTTTATCTGAATCCGAGGTAAGTCAATATACAAATAAATTCATTTGAATTGAGTCATTTATGCATTCATGAAATTTATATTGCAATGAAAAATGCTCGAGATCTTATGTACATGAAATCCAAGGGATTATCGACAAGGTATAAATGTCCGAGAAGTCCCGTACGAACCTAGGAATAGATAGGATTGCATATGTCATGACATAGGTGTCCGATATGTGATATCATGTAAGACCACGTCTGGGACATTGGCATTGATTCAAGATTTCGTGTAAGACCACGTTTGGGACGTTCGCATCGATGTGAATTTTACGTGTAAGACCTTGTCTGGGACATTGGCATCGTATTTGATTCGTGTAAGACCCTGTCTGGGATAGTGGCATCAATATCTGAGTACATGTAAGACCACGTATGGGACGTTGGCATTGTACGATTATTCCGAGCATTCCAAGTATCCTATTAGATTCTGAAAGGTTCAATGGGAAAGTCCGAGAAATGAATGTCTATGAGAAATGTATAAACGAATCAGGTACGTTTGAAAGGTACATTATGTATGTATATGAAAGGTAAGTGTGTATATATGAGCTTACTAAAGTGAATATGTGTATAGATTTGATGAGATAATATGTGATACATGCTTGAATGAGCTATGAGTAAAGTGATACTTTGAGCTATGAAATGTGGGTAAGTAATGACTAAACAAATGAGCCAAAGAATATGTGATGAATTTGCAAATGAGAAACATTAATGTCATAGTATCAATGTGGCTATGTGCATTTCATGCTAAGTTTATTTGTATATGGCTTACTAAGCTTTTGAAAGCTTACTTTGTGTGTGTTTGCTCTATTTTATAGATCGTCTAAGCTACTGAAGGCTCGGGGGGACCGTCGAGGATCGTCATCACACTAGTCAATCTTATTTTGGTACCTTTTGAAAATGTATATACTAAGTATGGCATGTATAGGCTAGTCACTTAGAATTATGTTTGAGATATGTATATAGCCATGTGATATGGCTAGGTAAATGATTGCGATGTGTATGAGTAGTCAAGCTATATGATGCTTAATTTGGTATAGATTGATAGCAAATGAAATGGTCATATGAATGGTAAGCTTATTAATGCATAATTAGCATATTATTGATGGTAAGTTTGTGATGGATTATACTTTGAAATGCTTGTGGTTATATTGAGTTAAATGGCTTATAATTTATTGTGATGAAATGCTCTTGAATGAGTTGAGAATGATGATCAATTTGGTATGTATTAGTTGCCTTTGATGCTTGGATTGATGCTTAATTTTGATTGTAGGTGAGACCCAAAGTGTGGGTGGCAATTTGGACTTGTAAATGGCCTATAATTGCCCACACGGTTGAGCACAAGGGCGTGTGGCTCGACCGTGTACCTCGTGGTTGCATTTTAAAATCAAGTTGGGCTCGACCACGGGCTGAACACACGGGCGTGTGACTGGCCGTTTGGTGCAAGTCAGGCTCGACCACGGGTGAAGCACACGGGCGTGTCTCAGGCTGTGTTGGCAAGTCAGTATGTATTCCCTGTTTTGACACGGCTTATACACACGGGTGTGTCTGAGGCCGTCGGAGGCACACGGCCTACCCACATGGGCGTGTGACCTCTGTAACTTAGAAAAAAAATTAAATTTCCGAGAATTGTCGTATGTGTTTGGTTTAGTCCCGGCCCCTTTCTAAAGCATGATTAAGGTCTCGTAGACCAATTTAAGGGAAACTTGGATTGGATTCTTTGAATTATATTATGAAATGTTTGTAAAATGTTCTGATTTGTCCGGTAACGCCTTTAACCCTAAACCGGCGATGGTTACGGGTTAGGGGTGTTACAAGTTTGGCTGAAACTTTAAGCTGCAAAAACCCCCCGTTTTTGTTGTAATTTTCGGTGGTGAAGAGAAAGAATGAAAAGGATGAAGCTTTCTTTTTATTTTATGATTATTTTATCAATTAAGTCACCAAAAATCTACCTAACCTTTGACCAATTTCATGAATTAAAAATTCATGTCCAGCCACAACTTTTATTGGTCTATTTACTCAATAAGGACCTCTACTTTAGTGTTCCATAGCTATCTAACACCTTTTGCTTGTAGAACAAAACTTTCGCACTTTATGCGATTTAGTCCTTTTTCGAAATTAAGCAAGTAATCACTAAAATTAATCTACCAAAATTTTCATGCACTCATGTAATCATGCTATAACACATAAAATAATATTAAAATAATTTCTCCAGCCTCGGATTAGTGGTTCCAAAACCAATGTTCCGACTAGCCCTAAAATCAGGCTGTTACAATTCTCCCCCTTAGGGATTTTCGTCCACGAAAATATTACCAGTGAAAAGGTTTTGGTATCGATCTCTCATAGTCTCCTCGGGCTCCCATGTGGCCTCTTCAACCCCATGTCTGTGCCATAGTACTTTCACTAGTGCTATACTTTTATTTCTTAATTGCTTGACCTCTCGATCTAAAATCTTAACCGGCTCTTCACCATAGGTCATATCCGGTTGAATTTCAACCTCTACTGGTGAAACAACGTGTGAAGGGTCAGAACGATAACGGCACAACATAGACACATGGAAAACATCATGGATCTTCTCTAACTAGGACGGTAAAGCTAATCGGTATGCTACTGGTCCAATTCTCTTAGTCACCTCATAAGGTCCAATAAACTGTGGACTTAATTTTCCTTTCCTACCGAATCTGAGGACTTTCTTCCATGGGGATACTTTCAAAAACACCTTATTACCGACTTGAAACTCAATTTCTTTTTGTTTCAGATCCGCGTAGGATTTCTGTCTATCCAAAGCAGCCTTCAAACAGTCACGAATTAGCTTTACTTTCTCTTTGGTCTCTTTGATTAAGTCAACTCCGTGAATCTGATTTTCTTTGAGTTCGGTCCAATACAAGGGTGTTCGGCACTTACGCCCATACAAAGCCTCATAAGGCGCCATTTTGAAACTCGACTGATAACTATTATTGTAGGCAAACTCTACCAACGGTAAGTACCTTTCCCAACTGCCTTGAAACTCAAGAACACAACACCGCAACATATCTTCAAGAATCTGAATTATTCTCTCCGACTGACCGTCAGTTTGCGGATGGAAAGCCGTGCTAAAATTAAACTTTGTCCCCAAAGCTTCTTGTAACTTTTTCAAAAACCGCGAGGTAAACCTCGGATCTCTATCTGAAATAATTGACTAGGGCACTCCATGAAGTCTCACAATTTTAGAAACATACAAATCGGCTAATTTCTCAAGTGGATAATCGGTACGCACCGATATAAAATGAGCCGACTTAGTTAGCCTATCAACCACAACCCATACAGCGTCTTTCTTCTTTGGCGTCAACGGTAATCCAGACACGAAATCCATAGTAATACGGTCTAATTTCCATTCGGGAACCATCACAGGCTGAAGTAAACCCGAAGGTACTTGGTGTTCGGCTTTCACTTGCTGACCAATTAAACACTTAGGGACAAACTCTGAGATGTCTCTTTTCATTCCCGACCACCAATACATTTTCTTCAAGTCATTATACATTCTCACACTACCTGGATGGATAGACATACAACTGCTATGTGCCTCATGCAAAATTTTTCGAATAAGCTCATCGTCTTTGGGTACACAAATTCTGTCTTGAAACATTAGACAGCCATCTGAACTAATCCGAAAGTCTGATTCTATACCCGTCTCGCACTGAGTTATCTTAGCTTGCAATTCTTTATCACCTTTCTGAGCTTCGCAGGTCTCTTGCAAAAACATTGGTTTCGCTCTCAACTCGGCTAAAATCGAACCATCGTCAGTTACTAACAACTGAGTGTTCATAGCTCTCAAGGCAAACAATGACTTCCTACTCAAAGCATCGGCGACGACATTCGCCTTTCCAGGTTGATAGTCAATCACCAGTTCGTAATCTTTTATGAGCTCTAGCCATCTCCGTTGGCGAAGGTTCAGTTCTTTTTGAGTCATCAAATAAATTTAGACTTTTATGGTCAGTGAATACTCGGCATCTCTTGCCATACAAATGGTGTCTCCAAATATTCAGTGTGAACACTATGGGGGCCAGCTCTAAATCGTGAGTCAGATAGTTTTTCTCATGCGGCTTCAGCTATCTCAAGGCATAAACTATTACCTTGCCTTCTTGCATGAGCACGCATCCCAACCCATTCAAGGATGCGTCGCTATACACTATGAATTCTTTTCCTGGTTCTGGTTGCACTAAAAATGTAACACCCTAGTTTTAGGGGCTAGATTTTTGGTACTTAGCTTGAGTGTTGGCACACTTCAGTGTGTGGTTGGGTAAGTTTTAGGGGTCCTGAGAACCCTAGGTGGTGGTAGGTTGCCTTAGAAAATTTTTAGTTTTAGGGGCTAAAAAGGAGAACTTGGATAGAGGGGGCCTTAAGAGAATTTTTGGTGGAATTTTAGCATAAAGAGTGGCTTGGTAGAGTGGCAAGGAGGCGCCACTTAGAGCATGGAGAAGTGACGCCATTTGCAGGGGGAAGGGGCTCAGGTTCGATTCGCAAGGGTAGCATTTTGGCCTTGTTTTTGCGTCATTTTGGTGGGGTGGATGGACGGTTTGAAAGGCTTAAAAAGTGGAGAAGACTTGGTCATCTTTTTTTAAATTTGGCTAGTAAAAGTTTGACTTATTCAAACTTTTAAAATGGGTGGTAGGGAGCTATTCTAGGAAGATTTTGGGAGCTATTTTTGGGGGGTTGGAGCTTGGCCTTCTAGTATAAATAGGGGAGGGGATGCTCATTTCATTCATCCATCTGTCTCTTCTCCTCTCTTCTCCTCTCTTCTCCTCTCCTTTGCCGAATTTTGTTCCCCATCTCCAAAGCTTGTTAGCCGAACCCTCCACTCTCCCTATTTCCCTTCCCTTTTCACTTCAAAACCGAAAGTACACCCCACACTTCTTTTGTCCCTCCTTTAAAATACCTCTTTGGCCGAAATTGCTATTCCCTCACCTTTATTTAATTAATAGCCGAATCTACATCCATCACCCCTTTGCCGAATTTCCTTCCTCAACTTGATAGCACTTGGGGCCGAGTGTTAGCTTAGATCTTTCGAGTTCCGTGTTGAGATACTTGGGGTTTTAGTGGTTGGCCAAGCCTCCGTTGTAGTGATCGGTTTGATCAAGTGGAGGTAAGATTATTTATTAAGGTTAAATGCTTAAGTGGTGTTTTGAGGGTTAACTTTGTTTACTGATTAAGCTTTTGCATGGAGGCCACAACCAATGTGAGTGGGCAAAGGAAGGCCCTCGTCCCAAAGTTTAAGAAAAGAGCGGTTTCACATGCGTGATTGGCCACCGGGGTGTGGGCCAAACAACGAGGAAGCATTAAGCAAATAGTCAGAGTAGTTTAAGCTGCTAGACGATAGCGTCGAGGATCGAGAGTCTAGAACTCCTAGTAATAAGGTGTGTAATTAACCATTGTTTCCGGATTTGAGTATATCCGCTTATGTTATATGATTACTAATAAGTGCGAGTGGTAAAAGTGTGATAAATACCCAAAAAGGGGTATGACGATGATCGGAGTTAGTAGCAAAGTTTGTAATTATGTGAACACCGATTTTATTGTGTGAGTATGCCTATGATTGTGAATAGCATGCACATGCATCATCTACGCATTATATTATGTTACATGTGCATGGGTGGGTTTATGAAAAGAAGGTGCGGGTGTACTTCGAGTCACGTGGTTGATGTCGACTTTGTGCTACATCGTGGATTGGTATTGATCGAGGTCGCGTTGTGGATCTTTGCGATTTAGTTCGCGTGGTTACCTTGATTGATATCGGCTTATGCCATATCGTGGCTTGATGGATTTTGTGTGCTCCATCGTGGTTTGATGTTAGCTATATGCTACATCGTGGATGGCATTGGTTGCCTTTTTGGAGGAAAAAGGAGAGGGTGACTCGATAGTCCCTCGTGTGTGTGGTAATTTGGATAAGGGGGTGTGTAGCGGATGGACCCTAGGTTTGGGTGGGTTTCATGATTGCATTGTTCCGTTTATGAAATAACATGAAAGTGGGCCAAGCCCAATGAATAGGTATGTTTTGGGGACATACGTGGACATGGGTCAAACCCGGTGATCTCGTGGACCAATGTGAAAAGGGCCTAGTCCAGCTTTTGTAATAATTTGAAGGTGGGCCAAGGCCGATTGTGGTAATAATTATACTTGCATGTTGCATTTGATAATTGGGATGTTATGTGGTTAGCATGTGGGTGGATTTCGATGGTTTAGTTACACATCGAGTCATTATGACTCACCCAATCTCTTATCCAACATCGCGGTGGAAGGATGATCGGACCGGGTTGGAGTGGATACAAGGTGGCCCATGCAAAGGACGTTCTAATATTTTCTTTATGCACTTTATTACCAAGTACTTGGAATCATTATGTTGTAATAAGAGCCTCTTAAGTTATTTGGTTTTCTTTTGGTAACTTATGTCTAAAGAGATTTGGGAATAATGTTACTTTTATGAACTAAGCATAAGCCACTTGAGCACGATGTTTTAAACGTTTTCCAACCTAAGCAAATTGACAACTAAGAGTTTTAAAAACGAAACCCGAGATTTCAAAGTAACCTAACAGTTTGCAAACAAACATGCCCAGGATTTCTGCAAATAGAACTAGTCTAGAGGAGTTTAGACAAAGAGTTAAACGGCAACCTGTTTTTGCCAATAAGTTTTTCCCATAACATAACCGTATTGATTCGTAGTGAATGGGCCGGGTTTGGGGATGTTCTGATTTGGTATCGAGCCCGGTTCAAAACTCGGCTTTGAGGGTTTTGGGCTCAAACAGCTTTTCAAAATGGGCTCTTCAATGGGCTTTTAAAAAAGGTTTCTGTAATCCGGCATGGCACTGTACCTCAACCAAGTCCACTGTAAGTACTTGGACTTTTGAAGTGATTTGGTTGTATGAATTGTTATGGGTTTATTTGGGCTCAGAGAATAGAATACTAGGATCTGTTGGACCCTAGGATTAGTCTACTCAAACACTTGCATAAAACTTAAAGCTCGTAAACAACCTCGTGAAGTAAGTCGCCGAGAGTTAAGGTGTGGCAACCATTGTGCGCATGTCTAGGAGTGGATCGGAAGAGCCCGGTACTTAAGCGATCCTCGTGACTCACCTCCTCTTCGCAGAATCCCTACAGTGCGTAGCTACTGGTTCACCTTAACCAAGAGGACTTGTTCATAGGCTAAACCAGATTATTAAAACCCGAAAGGGATTAGCCTAGTTGTTTTAAAATTTTCTGCTTTTTTCAAACTTACCCTTGGTTTGTGAAACTCTAAATCTGATTTTGAAAGATATTTTCTCGATTTACAAAATTACCAAAAATACCCTCAGAGGAAAATGACGAAATTACCCTTGGGTAGGAAAAGGAAACTTGATTGCTCGAAAGAACTACTCGAAACCTTCATTGCATAAAATTGCTCGTGGATAAAACAGTGAAACAATAATTTCTAATTCATAAAACTTTCTAAACAGATTAAATCAAGCGCTAGAGATGAGTTCTAGGGACGCTTGTAGAGGTAGAATGACGACTTCGGAACCAGTGAGGGTCCGCTATGGGTCGTAAAGCTGGAAGTGCCGCCAAAGAATGGATGTAGAGGAGCAAGATCCGATAAGTGAAGAGAACGCAGTTGTCGCAGCTATGTTACGCGTGCTTGACAAGTGGCAAGAGCTAGTAGGGAAATGGAGCTCGGAAGTCGCGTGCCAGAGAGGCTTAGGTCTAACGGGTGAAGTTTTTAGGGAGTATTCGGAGTAGCTCGAACGTAGCGGAGTATTGGCTAGAAGGAGTCGAGAGAATTATGGACGACTTGGATTGTGCCCCAGAGGAAAAGTTGAAAGGTCTTTGTTTCGCTCCTTCGGGATGAGGCTTATCGTTGGTGGCTCTTTGTCAAACAAGTGTGTACCGGCAGATCGATTGGATTGGGACTACTTTAAGGAAAAGTTTGAAGGAAAATACGTTGGAGCAAGCTACTTAGATGCGCAAAGGAAGGCGTTTCTAAATCTGGTGCAAGGAAATAAGTCGAGCAGAATCACGAAGCGAGTTTGTACGGCTAAGTCAAGTATGCTAAGGGAATTGTGGCCACCGACTATGAGAGGTGTGTCCGGTTTGAAGATGGATTGCGAGATGAATTTCGAGTCTTGACGCTCTCATGAGAGGAAAGAGACTTCGCGGTGCTAGTGGAGAAAGCTCGTATATAGCGAAGAAGTTAAGAGGGCGGTAAGGGAAAACCGAGAAAAGAAGAGGAACGAGAATAAGAGAAATATTGGGTCGTCAGCATCGTTAGGTAAGGCCCAGAAAAGACCAAAGATCGAGAATCCTGTAAGTGCACTTGTACCAGTGAATCGGAATTGTCTCTGTGCTCGATGTGGAAGACCTCACACGGGAGAGTCTTTGGGAAATAGTAAAGAATGTTTCGGTGTGGATCTAAGGCACATTTGGTCAAGAATTGCCCTCAAGCGACGAGGGTCGTGGTTCAAGTCTTGGAAGGAGTGGTTCTAGTGGGTCGACCAAGGATGTGATTCTAGGTAAGCTCCTTTGCTTGGGTACTTGCTTTAATTGCTTTGTTTGCTTATGAGTTAGCCTTTCCGGTGTTGCTAAGAGAGGCGTTTCGAATTTTGAGTGCGAAATTGAAGATAGGTTGTATGGACGTTTGTTAGTAAAGTAATTTCGAGGACGAAATTATTTTAAGGAGGGTAGAATTGTAACACCCTAGTTTTAGGGGCTAGATTTTTGGTACTTAGCTTGAGTGTTGGCACACTTCGGTGTGTGGTTGGGTAAGTTTTAGGGGGTCCCGAGAACCCTAGGTGGTGGTAGGTTGCCTTAGAAAATTTTTAGTTTTAGGGGCTAAAAAGGAGAACTTGGATAGAGGGGGCCTTAAGAGAATTTTTGGTGGAATTTTGGCATAAAGAGTGGCTTGGTAGAGTGGCAAGGAGGCGCCACTTAGAGCATGGAGAAGTGACGCCATTTGCACGTGGGGAAGGGCTCGAGTTCGATTCGCAAGGGTAGCATTTTGGCCTTGTTTTTGCGTCATTTTGGTGGGGTGGATGGACGGTTTGAAAGGCTTAAAAAGTGGAGAAGACTTGGTCATCTTTTTTTTAAATTTGGCTAGTAAAAGTTTGACTTATTCAAACTTTTAAAATGGGTGGTAGGGAGCTATTCTAGGAAGATTTTGGGAGCTATTTTTGGGGTTGGAGCTTGGCCTTCTAGTATAAATAGGGGAGGGGATGCTCATTTCATTCATCCATCTGTCTCTTCTCCTCTCTTCTCCTCTCTTCTCCTCTCCTTTGCCGAATTTTGTTCCCCATCTCCAAAGCTTGTTAGTTAACCCTCCACTCTCCCTATTTCCCTTCCCTTTTCACTTCAAACCGAAAGTACACCCCACACTTCTTTTGTCCCTCCTTTAAAATACCTCTTTGGCCGAAATTGCTATTCCCTCACCTTTATTTAATTAATAGCCGAATCTACATCCATCACCCCTTTGCCGAATTTCCTTCCCTCAACTTGATAGCACTTGGGGCCGAGTGTTAGCTTAGATCTTTTCGAGTTCCGTGGATCGAGATACTTGGGGTTTTAGTGGTTGGCCAAGCCTCCGTTGTAGTGATCGGTTTGATCAAGTGGAGGTAAGATTATTTATTAAGGTTAAATGCTTAAGTGGTGTTTTGAGGGTTAACTTTTTACTGATTAAGCTTTTGCATGGAGGCCACAACCAATCAGTGGGCAAGGAAGGCCCTGTCCCAAAGTTTAAGAAAAGAGCGGTTTCTGCTGTACGTGATTGGCCACCGGGGTGTGGGCCAGCAACAGGAAGCATTAAGCAAATAGCCGTAGTTTCGCTAGACGATAGCGTCGAGGATCGAGAGTCTAGAACTCCTAGTAATAAGGTGTGTAATTAACCATTGTTTCCGGGATTTGAGTATATCCGCTTATGTTATATGCTTACTAATAAGTGCAGTGGTAAAAGTGTGATAAATACCCAAAAAGGGGTATGACGATGATCAGGTTAGTAGCAAAGTTTGTAATTATGTGAACACTGATTTTATTGTGTGAGTATGCCTATGATTGTGAATAGCATGCACATGCATCATCTACGCATTATATTATGTTACATGTGCATGGGTGGGTTTATGAAAAGAAGGTACGGGTGTACTTCGAGTACGTGGTTGATGTCAGCTTTGTGCTACATCGTGGATTGGCGCTGACTGAGGTCGCGTTGTGGATCTTTGCGATTTAGTTCGCGTGGTTACCTTGATTGATATCGGCTTATGCCATATCGTGGCTTGATGGATTGCTGTGTGCTCCATCGTGGTTTGATGTTAGCTATATGCTACATCGTGGATGGCATTGGTTGCCTTTTGGAGAAAAGGAGAGGGTGACTCGATAGTCCCCTGGTGTGTGGTAGGCTGGATAAGGGGGTGTGTAGCGGATGGACCCTAGGTTTGGGTGGGTTTCATGATTGCATTGTTCCGTTTATGAAATAACATGAAAGTGGGCCAAGCCCAATGAATAGGTATGTTTTGGGGACATACGTGGACATGGGTCAAACCAGTGATCTCGTGGACCAATGTGAAAAGGGCCTAGTCCGCTTTTGTAATAATTTGAAGGTGGGCCAAGGCGATTGTGGTAATAATTATACTTGCATGTTGCATTTGATAATTGGGATGTTATGTGGTTAGCATGTGGGTGGATTTCGATGGTTTAGTTACACATCGAGTCATTATGACTCACCCAATCTCTTATCCAACATCGCGGTGGAAGGATGATCGGACCAGGGTTGGAGTGGATACAAGGTGGCCCATGCAAAGGACGTTCTAATATTTTCTTTATGCACTTTATTACCAAGTACTTGGAATCATTATGTTGTAATAAGAGCCTCTTAAGTTATTTGGTTTTCTTTCGGTAACTTATGTCTAAAGAGATTTGGGAATAATGTTACTTTTATGAACTAAGCATAAGCCACTTGAGCCTGATGTTTTAAACGTTTTCCAACCTAAGCAAATTGACAACTAAGAGTTTTAAAAACGAAACCCCGA
Source organism: Gossypium sturtianum (assembly GCA_025698515.1). Classification (NCBI taxonomy): domain Eukaryota; kingdom Viridiplantae; phylum Streptophyta; class Magnoliopsida; order Malvales; family Malvaceae; genus Gossypium; species Gossypium sturtianum. The sequence continues at coordinate 52,044,634 of CM046946.1, read as the reverse complement.
GATTTCAAAGTAACCTAACAGTTTGCAAACAAACATGCCCAGGATTTCTGCAAATAGAACTAGTCTAGAGGAGTTTAGACAAAGAGTTAAACGGCAACCTGTTTTCGCCAATAAGTTTTTCCCATAACATAACCAGATTCGGTCGTAGTGAATGGGCCGGGTTTGGGGATGTTACAAAAAAAATTGGAGCTTCAGTCAACAACGCCTTTAGTTTCTCGAAACTTTGTTTGCATTTTTCCGTCCATTCGAAATTGACATCTTTCTGTAGCAATCTTGTCACCGGAGTAGCAATCATGGAAAATCCTTTAACGAATCGTCTGTAGTAATCTGCTAAGCCTAGAAAGCTTCTAATCTCTAATACATTCCTCGACGGTTTCCACTCAACAATAGTCGAGATCTTACTCGGGTCAACCCTAATTCCATCACCCGACACGATGTGTCTTAAGAATCTGACCTCTCGGAGCCAAAACTCACTTTTACTAAACTTGCCATACAACTGCTTATCTCTTAAAGTCTGCAAAACAGCTCTCAAATGCTCCACGTGCTCACTCTCATCACGAGAATAAATTAGTATATCATCGATAAAAACAACAATGAACTTATCCAAGTACGGTCAAAAAATACGGTTCATTAAATCCATAAATACTGCAGGAGCATTCGTTAAGCCAAAGGGCATGAAGAGGAACTCATAATGGCCATACCTCGTCCAAAATGCAGTTTTTGGTACATCATGTTCCTTAACTCTCAACTGGTAATAACCGGACCTCAGGACTATCTTAGAAAACACTGTGGCTCCCTTCAATTGGTCAAACAAATTGTCGATCCTTGGCAAAGGATACTTGTTCTTAACTGTAACCTTATTGAGCTGTCTGTAGTCTATACATAACCTCATCGACCCATCTTTCTTTTTCACAAAGAGTACCGGAACACCCCACGAAGAATAGTTTGGTCTCACAAAACCCTTATCCGTTAATTCTTGTAGCTGAACCTTCAACTCTTTTAACTCCAACGGTGCCATCCTATAAGGGGCAACCGAAATAGGTGCCGTACCAGGGACCAACTCAATACAAAACTAGACTTCCCTAGTTGGAGGCAATCCGGGCAACTCTTCCGGAAACACATCCAGGTACTCACATACCACAGGCACTGACTCAATCTTTACTTCCAACTCTTGGGTATTCAACACAAATGCAAGATAGGACTCATACCCTTTTCTCATGTATTTCTCAGCAGTCATAGAGGAAATCAGTATAGGCAGGCTATTCGATTCACCTGATTCAACCCGAAGGATATCCCCATTTTCACATTTCAGTTCAATAAACTTACTGCCATAGTTTACTAACACGTTATGAACAGTCAACCAATCCATGCCAAGAATTAGGTCAAATTCATCAAACGGTATGAGGTTAGCCGAAAAACAATGACCTCTAATCATCAAAGGACAGTTTCTACACACTTTGTCAACTATCACATACTTGCCTAACAGGTTTGACACTTTTATCACAAATTCTGTAGACTCAACAGGCATATTCATGCTAGACACCAATTCAACACAAGCATATGAATGGGTAGACCCCGGATCAATCAAAGCACCAACAAAAATATCGTGAAGAGAAAAAGTACCCGTAATCACATCCGGTGATGATGCCTCTTCGCGAGCGCGAATGGCATAAGTCCTTGCAGGCAGTTAGCCCTCGGACCTCACGGTGAAATCTCTAGGCGCACCTCTACTGCTAGCCCACTTCCCGGGTTCTTCTGTGGTCTACCTCTAGAAGGAGCATTACTCGCTCGCACATCTTGCTTTCTGTCTTTCTCATCCATCTCAGGACAGTTTCGAATGAAGTGGTCTAGTGAACCGCACTTGAAATAGCCTCTATCATTTCCTCGAAACTCACCAAAATGTCGTCTATCACACTGCGAACACTCCGGTTTATTTAGTCGAGCACTACCAACACTCGGAATAGAAGTGGTTTGAGCTTTAGACGCCGTGTACTGCTTATTCTTATTTCTACTCGAGAATCCCGCTGAAGCATTTGATCGAGTAGTGAACTCTTTCGATTTCTTGGAGGAGGACTGAAATGATTTCCCAAACTGTCTTTTCTTCGAGTCACGAGACTCGATTTCAGTTTTTCTTTTCTCTTTGGCCAATTCTTCGGCCTTGCAAGCTCTTTCAAGGAGCACCACAAATTCCTCTAACTCTAGGATGCCAACCAAAAGTCAAATGTCTTCGTTCAATTCGTCCTCAAATCTCTTACACATGATGGCTTCGGTAGATACGCACTTTCGAGCGTATTTGCTGAGCCTCATGAACTCACGCTCATACTGTTACTCATTATTCAAACCTTGCTTGGTTCAAGAAATTCCTTCCTTTTCTGGTCTATAAACCTCTGGCTAATATACTTTTTACGAAACTCTTCCTGGAAGAATTCCCAAGTTATCCTCTCCCTCGGTACAACTGACACAAGGGTGTTCCACCATTGGTAAGCCGAGTCTCGTAGAAGTGACACAACACACTTCATGCACTCCTCAGGTGTGCAAGACAATTCATCGAATACCCTAATGGTATTTTCTAGCCAGAACTCTGCTCTCTCTGGGTCATCATCTATATTCGCTCAAAATTTCTCGGCCCCTTGCTTTCAAATTCTGTCTACCGGAGGTTTTTCCCTTCTAATCATTTCCACTACTTGGGGAGCTGTAGGAGCAGGCTAAGGGATTGGAAGGGGTGGAGGAGGTGGAGCGTTTGGGTTTGCACGAAAAAACTCCAAATACCAAACATTCATCATATGGAGGAAGGCTTCTCTAGCCCTTCCGCCCTGACTTAGTGTCACGGTCCCACTTTCGACTGGCGCGGTCCCTTCTGCGAGAGCCGGCGCATTACTTTCAACATCATCCGACATTGCTTTGTCGGGATCCATTTACTATGTAACAACACATTTTAAATTGTCAGGAGTCGTCACACTATCATAATTCATATATGGCATGTATAGCTAGACTCATACACATGATAGGTTAGTCCGAGAATCGACTAAACCATAGCTTTGATACCACTAAATGTAACACCCCTTACCCGTGTTGACGCCGGAATAGGGTACGAGGCGTTACCTAACTTAAACACATACTAACATACATTTTCGGGTCATAAAAGTTCATTCAAATTTGAAACTTTTCAAACTTTGTCATAAAATCTCTAATATGAGCCTACGAGGCCCAAAACACACTTTAGAAACGGTTTGGGACCAAACCTAGTTTTTTAGAAAACTTTGGAAAATGTCACTGAAAACAGGGGCACACGCCCGTGTGGAAGGGCGACATGCCCGTGTGACCTAGTAACATGGCCAAATTGAAGGACAGTGTAACTCACACGGCTTAAGCATATAGGGAAATGCCCGTGTCCCTTGCCCGTGTAAATTTATTTCTCAATTTGATCCTACAGGGGTTTTCACACGGCCTGGCACACGCCCGTGTCCATGGCTCGTGTCCCTCACATGGCCATGACACGTCCGTGTCTCAGCCCGTGTGTTAAAACCTTGACATTCTATTTCTGACATCAGTAACATTTTAGGGTCACACGCCCGTGTGCTAGGCCGTGTGGCGAATTTAATTTCGCATTTAAGGTGCAGACTTCACACGGCCTGGGCACATGCCTATGTACAATGGCCGTGTCTTCCACACGGCCATGCCTCAACCTGTGTGGTTACTACTGGGCATTCTAATTTACCAAATTAAGGTGCAGGGGACACACGGCAAGACTACACGCCCATGGGGCAGACCGTGTGTCACAAATGGCCTAGACACACGCCCATGTGCCTACCCGTGTCGACAAAAAAAAGGCTATTTACCAAGCCCTTTTGCCACCCATACTTGCACCAACATAAGCCACAACCAAGACATACACACATCAAGACCACTACACTCCATTCACATACAAAACTTATCACATACTTCACCATGCAAATTGCACATTCATGAAAAACATTATCATTTACATATATCAATATCAAGTATTAGCCATCATCCATGGCCTTATACAAAATGAATCAATCTTCAAGACAAGCCAACACATTTGGCCAAAACAATATGACACTTGACAAAAGACCAAGTCCCTATACATGCCATATTCAAAATGATAAATCTAACTATACCAAGTGTTCAGATTGATAATGTGATCGAGCCTCCGACGTCCTTTGATCCCCCGAGCTAGCTTGGCGGTACTATAAGAAAATGGAAAGGAAAGGGGTAAGCATAAAGCTTAGTAAGTTTCAAGTAAATAAATAACAGCATCTACCATGCATCTTTAAACACATAGCATATTATATACCAGCACAACATTCTTGATTTAACAATGGTAGATTTACTACATATTTACACATCACAAGTATAAGCCAAAGATTACAAGATCGTCCTGAAATCATTCTCATAGATCAATTTCATCCTTATCATTAAGGCATCATAACTAAGCTCATAAACCTGTACCACTCGCAATATTATTATATCCTTTCATATCTTTATCATAAGCTTTAAATAACCCGTGGAACCATTTGGAATACTAAAGGATATCCTATAAGCCTCACACAAGAGGGTAAAATGCCGATGCCATGTCCCAGACATGGTCTTACACTGGCTCACTGGTCGAGGCCAATTCCATGTCGCAGACATGGTCTTACACTAGCTCTCGTCTCAATGCCAATGCCATGTCCTAGACATGGTCTTACACTGGCTCTCATAATGTGGTCGATGCCACATCCCAGACATGGTCTTACACTAGAATACATATCAACGCCGACGCCATGTCCCAGACATGGTCTTAAACTGGCTCTCATAATGTGGCCGATGCCATGTCCCAGACATGGTCTTACACTAGCACACATATCACCCAAATGTCATGGCATGGATATCTAATCTATTCTTAAGGTTCAACCGGGAGTTTTTACTACCTCAATTCTCATCATACAAATTCACAACAATAATCATACACTCTATGCCATACTAATTGTTCAATACATAATAACAATAAAGTTGTATTATTTATGTACAACTTACCTCGATATACAAAATATGGGCGACTAGTTCGATTTAGTCCAATAGCTTGGTTTTCCCCCGGTCTAGGTCCGAACTCCGTTTTTCTTGATCTAAAATGAAAAAATTTACTTATTTAATCACCAAATTAATCAAGACATTCCAAAATTCCTACTTTGGCAAAATTACCTTTTGCCCTTAGACTTTCACATAATTACGATTTTGCCCCTAGGCTCGTAAAATGATTTTAATCAAATTTCATCCTTTAACAAGCCTAGTCGAACCTTTATTACTCTTATAGCAACTCAAAATTTTCAATTATTTCACACATTTACAACCTATTTTATAAACTTCACAAAATGGTCATTTTAGGTGTTTTCATGAAAACCCCTTTCACAAAAGTTGTTTATTTAACAACCAAGATTCATTTTCTTCCATTAAATTTCAGCAAACAACATAAATACTCTCATGTCAAGACCCTAGACTCTCAACCATTTTGCAAAATAGTCCCTCCATTAGCTAGCTTAAGCTACAAGGGTTACAAAAATACAAAAATCATCAAGAATGACCATCAAAAACACTTACTTCCAAGAGGGAAGTTTGGCTGAAACTTTAAGCTGCAAAAACCCCCCATTTTTGTTGTAATTTTTGGTGGTGAAGAGAAAGAATGAAAAGGATGAAGCTTTCTTTTTATTTTATGATTATTTTATAAATTAAGTCGCCAAAAATCTACCTAACCTTTGACCAATTTCATGAATTAAAAATTCATGTCCAGCCACCACTTTTATTGGTCTATTTACTCAATAAGGACCTCTACTTTTGTGTTCCATAGCTATCTAACACCTTTAGCTTGTAGAACAAAACTTTTGCACTTTATGCAATTTAGTCCTTTTTCGAAATTAAGCAAGTAATCACTAAAATTAATCCACCAAAATTTTCATGCACTCATATAATCATGCTACAACACATAAAATAATATTAAAATAATTTCTCTGGCCTCGGATTAGTGGTTTTGAAACCACTATTCTGACTAGCCCCAAAATCGGGTTGTTACAATAATGATAGCAGTATTCTCTCTTAACATTTTTATGTTTTCTTCTTCTTCCTTAATTTCCTCTGAAAACTCCTTAAAAACCCAAGTCTAGAAAACTTCTTCGAAGTAAGGTTTGAAGTATTTAGCTAACCTCTACGTTAGTACCAGCTCAATGGTAATTACTGATAAACCCTAGGTTACCCTCTAATTCATTTACGTGTTTCTCGTTCTGCATGCATAGATGTTAGAATAGTGTGTGAGAAATGAAACTTCCTGATTCTTGATTGATTTTTGTTGATTCTTACATGCATGATCAAACTTGGTCAATTGGTGATTTGATATGTTTAATTATCTTTATTTTACCTCAAGAAGTTAATGAAGATCCAAGTGATAAAGGCAAAGGACATGCTATATAGACTTGTGTTATAATTTTCTTTATTTTATAATTTGTGTAAGGTAAGTATTCCTCCTCTGTAATGGATGAAAGATGTTGTGTTGTGTTGTGTTGTGTGGATAATAGTTATCTAAAGTCTTCAGTCTGAGTACAGTTTGTTTGTGATACAAAGTAAGCGTCATTCTTCATGCTTAAGCCACTACCATATATTTCTGATATGTATGATATGATATGATATGAACTGATATGAGGTGATGGAGATGAGGAGATATGTTTGTGTAGCCTCCGGTAGGGCAACTATATTGCAAATCGGATTGGCTGATCATGATAAAACATGTTGTTTTGAATGAAAATGATATGAGGAGTTAAAGGGGAGAATGTATGTGAATAAGACTGAATGATATGTTTCTGATTCTAAATTCTAGGTTTGTGGCCGGCATGAGAATGGATTTGCCTGATTTGTGTTGAGATGGCGTACAATATATGCCCAAATGATAAGTAAGTTGGCATACTGAGTCTGTCTGTGTTCTGTATATGCCATTGTGTGTAAATCCTTCAGAAAGGTTCAGATGTACTATTAGTAATGTTATATATCATTTCTCTTTGGAACTCACTAAGTTCAGATGAACTTAATTTGTTACCTTTTCCTTCTCAAGCTTGCTGATTCAAGGAATACTTTGTTAGAAGGACTACGTCAGAGTGCTACTACTATTGTGAGTTGACTGCTATGTTTTGTATCATGCATGACTCGTGGGGGTGGAGCATAAGTATATTTGAAAATGATTTGTACTAAGAACTTATATTTTGTTATGACTCTATTTTATGAGATCTTTATGAAGCATTAATACTTGGTTTTAAATTAATCTGTTTTGTTTAATGAAGTTATTATATTTGAACTTATACGCCATATGGTTTTTATATTCTTTTTAAACTGTTGATGTTTTCATTCAAACCTTGGTAAAGTAATAGCTAATATATGTTTTGTATTTATAACTTTGTAAGAATTATATAAAACTTTCGCCAAAATGTTTTTAAGTTAGTTTGACTTTAAGTAGTGACACACCATACTCAGATCCTATTATAGGGTCGGGTTTGGCATGTTACAAAAGTAATATGAGTTGACACTATAGCAGTTTGCTCTTTCGGGTTATAAAACAAACCACCCTTTGCTCCCTTTAGATATCCTACAAACATGCACAATTCTGTTTGTGAGTCCAACTTCCTTGCATCTTTATCCAATACATGGGTTAGGCATCCCTGAATCCTAAAATGATTAAGATTCAACTTCCTTCCATGCCACAATTCGTATGGGGTTTTCGATGCTGCCTTAGTTGGCACATCATTTAGAATATAGCAAGTTGTTTCTAAGGTGTATCCCCAAAAAGAGATTGACAGCTTCGAATATCTTAACATCGAACGTACCATGTCTAACATCGTTCGATTCCTTCTCTCTGCCATGTCATTCTGTTGTGGAGTGCCTGGCGTGATTAATTGGGATAGAATCACATTCTCTATGAGGTACACTAAGAAATCATCATATAAATATTCCCAACCTCGATCAAACTGAAATGCCTTTATAGGTAAACTTAATTGTTTCTCCACTTCCGCACGAAACTCTTTAAATATATCAAAGGTTTCACTCTTGCGATGCATCAGGTATACATACTCATATATGGAATAGTCATCAATAAAGGATACATAATACTCGTAACCACCTCTTGCACTAACGCCCATAGGACCACATACGTCAGTGTGCACAAGTTCTAGGGGTTTTTCGGCCCTCACTCCTTTTGCATTAAAAGATCGCTTAGTCATCTTACCTTCTAAGCAATATTCACATTGTGGAAAATCAACTTCTTTAAGCGAACTTAGGATTTTGTCTTTCACAAGTCTAGTGATTCTTTCTCGGTTAATATGACCAAGTCTCAAATGCCAAAGGTACGCCTCATTAGAGTGAGAAGTTTTAAGTCTTTTATTCGATATTTCAATCTCAAGTAGTGTGTACATCTTTGGTTTGATAAAATAGAGATTATTTGACATCCATCCATTATAGATAAGATTGTGATTTCTAAATATTGCAATTCCATTATTAAAAGTTATGGTCAAGCCGTCTTTATATAAACATGAAATAGAAATTAAGTTCCTTTTGAAACTTGGTACGTAGAAAACGTATCTTAAAATAATCTTCCTAAAACTATCATAATAAAGATGTACATCTCCCACTGCTTCAACTGCTACACTTATCATGTTCCCAGTCCACAACGATAAGCTCTTATCTTTAAGATCTTTCATCTCCTTGAACCCCTGTAGAGAAACACAAACATGATTAGTGGCTCTCAAATCAATGACCTAGTGATCTATTGAATCTTCCACTAAACAAGCTTCTATCATTAAGAGTTCCACACTTTTGCCTTTGGTAGCTGGTTATTCTTTCCACTCTTTACAGTTTGCCTTCAAGTGCCCTTTCTTGCTGCAGAAAAGTATTTAGACTTAGATAAGTTTTTAGGTTTTCTAGTTCTCTTCCTTTCCACTTGTAGTGGCCCAGAGACCTTAGTCTTTCCTTTCTTAGCGCATTTTCCCTTCCCTTTTCTCTTCAGACCGACTAATTTTCATTCAACATTAACTCATAGGATTGTAACTCCTTTATGAGTTGTGTAAGCGTCAAGTTTTTTGTTGCCAAGGTTATATGTGGCCCGAAAACTAGCAAAATCTTTTGACAAGCTTTTGAACATCATCTCAATTTGAGTGTTCTGGTCCAGATTAGCCTTATTGTCTGCAACCTCGGCAAAGTAGCCCATAAGAGTGATCATATGGTCTTTACCTAGAGTGTCGGGTTTTTCTGGGCATTCATCAAGCTAGTTATGGCAAACTGTCAAACCAAGCCAGCTTGGCCTCCGAACATGTCTTCTAACTTATTTAGAATCGCTTTAGCAGTCTTACAGCTCTCCAGTTGCTTATACAGAGTACTAGTCACTCTTGCCAACATATAGCAACAAGCTATCTCATCAAACTCTTCTCAGCATTTTCTAGCATCAGCTTGAGTGGTCGGTAGGCAGTTATTGCCAAGACCTATTTTAAGTTTCTCACAGCTCAAGAAAATTATCAAGTTCCTTTTTCATTCCTTATAGTTATTTTCATTCAATTTGTTTTCAATGAGTATGTTCAATAAGAGACTTAGTGTCATTTGCAAACTAAAAATAAAACATTCATATATTAATATCTTTGTATTAAGCAAATGTTTGAAAATGTTTTGCAACATTACGATATGCATTAAGATGATGCATGCATCGTACATTAAATCTTGAAAACATTTGTAAGTCATTGCAACAATAATTCTCAAACCCCTTGAATCAAGACACTGTGGGGTGATCATGATCAACTACTAAGAACATGGATTTTCATCTAATTAGTACATGAACCTAATTATTTAGGCATTCATACGTACTAATAATTGTGTAATCTTTGACCATCATTCTAACTTAAGTAGAGCTCCGTGGGGAGCTACTTAACTAAAAGATCTTGAGGGTATGACCATCAACTCAACACCTATTGCATCATACACCACAAATGAGTTATCGTGGGACAATCTCACCGAGTAGGATGTTGTGACAAGTTGCCCTCTTTAAAGACAGAATTTCTTAATGTATCGCATGATAATACCTACCACAGGGGCCGGTCCAACTATCATATGATTATAAGAAAATTATGTTTCCTTTTAAGAAGTTTTCTCAGTGAAATCCACATGACAACGTCAACCTTGGGGCAGGTTCATTTCATGTCATCACAAGAGACCATCGATAGAGGTCATAGGTCTTGTTTAGGGACCTTCTCCCACTCAATATTTTAAAAACATGCAAGGTTTTTAATTTTCGATTTCAATCACGTATGATCAATATATGCATGACAAGTACATGCGACATTCTTTCCTAAACTATATGGCATGCTTATCTCATGTATGCATGACATGCTATGGCAATTTTATAATATTCACATTCAATTATTCACAAAATTCAATCAAAACATTTTGATTCTCTACAGTTTTTCTTTTAAGGGAAAAACAGAAAAAGTGAATTTGAATCGTGCACTAAGTAGGTTCCCAGGAAAGGGAGGTGAGTTCTATTTTCTCATTACCACACTTCTTACCTTAATAGATTAATTGTGGATCATCTCATACATATATATATCATAATTATATCATAAATAATTATTAAAGAAATATATAAAGAGATGGGTAATAAAATAAAATTTCCAGCCAAGGTTTCCATAGTTCTATTTCTAAGAAAAAAAAATGAAAAACAAAAATTACATAGTTTTTCATCACAAGGCATTCCATGTGTCTTCGACCGCCATCGTTTCATCTTCTCCTCGTCATGGACTCCTTTTTGAAAAAATTACATTTATGTTCTATGCCCATTTTCGGCTCACAATAATTCTATAAAAATAATCCTACATGGAGAAAATAGTCCAGGGTCTATTTCCTAATAACCACAACCTGGGCAAAAAATAATAATTATATGACAAATATATAATATTGCATTCATTCACATACATTCCTCTAAACATGCAAATAATTACAAGATTGTCTTATCTTATCAAATATTAATCAAACAAGATGAAGAGAGAGATTTAGTCTCAATTTACACCATAAAAATAGCACAACCTAACTCTAATACCAATTGTTAAAAAAACTTGATTTGAAAACGGTTTTCTTGCATAGCAAAAAATTAAAATGTTGAAAACTGACCCGATTTATGATATTTATAGTAATAAACCTTAATCGAATTCGTACCTTTATTTTTGGATAAACGGATCCTTGATGTTTTTCAGTTTTCAACCAGACGATCTTCTCCACTATTCTTGTACCACAAACTGCTTCGAGTGTGGGCTAAAACCAATTGAATCAAAACACAGAATTAGAAAAAAAATTCTTTTTGAGGTAAAATGAAAATTCTCTCTTCTTTAATAGAAACCGGTAAAATTTTGATTTTGAAAAATATGTTTATAAATTGAGAATAAATTCTCTCCATTTTTTGGCAGAATAACAATCTCTCAAAAGTTATCTCAATAGCTCTACCGGTGTCATCTATTTATAGAAAGAGAAGGTATAACCCTTATAGTGTTGTAAAGGTTTGTTTTAAATAGAAAAACAACATCCTACTTAGGGTAGGAGAGGGGTGAATGACTCACCCTTGTATTTTTACTAGGGTTGTTGACCCCTTCATGTTATATGAAGGGTTTTGGGTCTCTCTCACATCGGGTCCAATTACGAGTATTCCCTGAGCCTTTTGACACAGTACTTTGTAATATGATCCAACCCGATTCAGTTTTTCTATTTCCCAAAATAAACTTTAAAATTACATATTAAATAATTTTATCATCCCAATTTTACCCTAATAAAATTTTGACAATTTTACCCCTAGTAAAATTTCGAGAAAATTCATTCAATATGTCACAACTCAACATGTTAACTATGACCAAATGATTTATTTTCATTTTTGAGCTTCAAAACAATCCAAAAATATAAACTCATTCTTCCATCATTTTTTAAGTAATCCTATATAGGATTGAAATTTTTCATTTTTATTTCCATTTTTGAAAACCTACATTTATTTCCAAATGATTCCATTTCTCCATTTTGGAGCAATCCAAAAATATAAACTCATTCTTCCATCATTTTTTAAGTAATCCTATATAGGATTGAAAATTTTTATTTTTATTTCCATTTTTGAAAACCTACATATATTTCCAAATGATTCCATTTCTCCATTTCGGAGAAAACCATAATCATTCTTGAATATTTCTCATTTCTCTTTTTCTATTCATTCCGTTCATTTTTATTAAATACGCAATTCATTTTTGGTTTTAACGAGCTAGCAGAGGGACTGATTGGACATATGTAGTTGAGGCTCAAATGATTTATAATTAAGTTTCATCTTTTCGCCTATTAATTATAAACTCATTTAGTCACGAAGTCATTCCACTATAATATAGTGACTGAGCTCTCCCCAATGACATACCATTACGAAAGCAACTTCTCAGTGCTCGGTCAATGACCTCGTCATTAGTGTGTTACCCTCATAGGATATCATTAACCTCTTTGGGATAGCATCCGTCCTCCCAATATGATCCTATTTTATCTTATGGTAATCATTACATCTTCCTTCATGAAAAGTAAACGTCTATTTGAAATGTAAATGTGGGTGTACAACTACATACTACAAGAGTCGTACACCCAACGTACCATCTTTTGGTTCCTTATCTATTTGAACTCGGGCTTTTACTTACATCAAAGTGTACGAGTCACGCATACATAGTCCGCCATCCACTCATGATTTAGGTATGTCACACTATGAACGTCACGAGTGAATAAATTCATAAATGGATTCAGGATCTATTTCGCTTGGCTCCTGTCCAATGTACTGTCAGTCTAGTTAGTCACATCTATGTCTCTATCTTCTAAGAGTCATCCACTCATTTGCCCAAGACAAGCCATCTCCCCAATTGGACTTGATAGGCGACATATTAGTCTTTCAATCTATTTGCTCATTTCCGATTAGACTAAGGACATTTTTAGGTTCGTCTACTAATAAAAGTTGTCTTTTTTGTACTACGATATGACCACGTAATATCGTTTAGTATTAGTTAGACATTTAGACAACCAATGAGCAACATTTGCTTCTATTTTGCTTTGCGTGCAAAATTCATTTGAGGACAATAATACAAAGTATATTAATTTAATTCATGAATAATTTTATTAACCAAAATGTTCAAAAAAATTACAAGTGTATTTAGGCGAAAATACTAATCTAGGGCACCAGATCCAATAGAAAAGAAAAGGGGGAGAAAAGAAAAGAAGAATATAAAAGGAAAAGAGAGAGAATTTAAGTTGAAATAGAAAAGAAATCAAAACTCTAGGGTAATTAGGAAAATAAGGAATAAATAGCTAGGTTTTGATACTTTTATGGGGGTGTAGGGTAAAATGCTCAATTTTGGCTAAAATTTAAAAGGGAAAGGAAGATTGGCGTGACTAAAACTTACGAATATAAGGAAGGAAGGAGAATGTTTAACATGTTTATTTTTATTTTTTACTTCATTTAATATAGATTCTAAAGTGATTTTCATCCTAGTTTTTTGAAAATTAAAAGAAAAGAACCTCTAAAAAATAATAATTTAACCATCAAATCTATTTAATTATTTGATTATTTATTTCATCTAACCCGTGGTAGTAAAACCCAATATCGTTACAACATAATCAACATTTTGGAGAAGCCCTACTCCACGAAGACAAATCCCATCTTCGATTACACTCATGCCATTTTGCAAATAGGCCAAACCATTTAAGTTGAGCATATAGAATCACAAGTTTCAATGCAAAGACATACGAATGCTACATAAATTTTGCAATAAATGGATTATGACCCACGAAAAGCAAGAAGATGTACAATATCAATGGTTTAGGTAAAAAAGGTACCCAAATAAAATTCCTGTTTCTAAACCATATATGATTTCTTCAACAACTTCATATTCTATCTGCAAGAGGAAAGTTGTTAACAAATGCACTCAAGTGAGATGGGAAACGAAACAAAATGTTATATAAGTGAATACTATTATAGAGTAAACACAACATATATATAGAGAGAGAGTATACCAACTCTTGTTTTTTTCCGTTGACGCCTGTAGATGTGATGCCACCCATTTAGGAGTACTTATATAACCATATATCAAGTATCAAAGCATTAAATATTATGTTAATAATATTCATTTGTTAAATGTTATTTTAATTGATATATAATTATAACACTAATTAAATGATAATTAATTTCATGTAATATATATTATTAATAATTAATATATTCAGTTGTGTAATTTAAACTAATAAAGTTTCAGTTGGAGGAGTTTTTAAGGATGCAAACGGTAATTGGTTACGTGGTTATTCCTTGAGAATGAGCAAGGAAACAATCTTTCGCATAGAAGCTCGAGCGGTTCTCAAAGGTCTTCAAATAACATGGGAGAAAGGTTACAGAAAGTTGGAAATGGAATGCGATAATGCTCTCCTTGTGGAGTCTTTTCTAGCAGGTAGTGAGGCAAATAGTAATCTAGCACAGTTACGATTAATCAATGGTTACCTTCATATAAATTGGAAGCTAAAGTTTCAACATATTCCTAGGACTCAGAACCTGGCTACTAATCAAATTGCGAAATGTGTTCTTGACAATTCTTTGGGATTGACGATTTTTGACGATCCTCCAAATTCGATTAGGGAGATTTTACAGTCGGATAGATATATCTTCAACAATGTTGTCTAATTTTATTGTTTTCGCTTAAGGCTGTTATATTTTCTACTGAACAAAAAACCCTATTATATAAAAAATATTATTGATTTGATTTTATCTAGTTTTTTTACAAAAAAATTTATTTATTATTCTTAATTGTATAGTTTAAATAAATAAAAACTCTATTATTAAAAAAAATTATTACTTTAGTTTCAGTTTACTAATTAAATGAATGTATTCTCGTTTATAGATAGATATACTATAGATAAATGAAAATCTTAGAATTTGTTTTTTGGAAGAAAAAAAAAAAGAGTAACTTCGAAATAAAATTAAGCATCGAAACATGTCATTTATTAGTCATATTTAACTATTTTAGTTTTCTGAAAAAAATAATAATAAAATACTTTGGAGAAATGCTAAAAAAATTAAAAATTAATATGTTAACTTGAAGACATTTTATTAGTCATTTTCACATAAAATGACTTACAGAAAATGTTTTCTGCATTTGTATGTATTTGTTTCATGGAAAACAGTTTGGTCAACGGAAAATGACTTATAGGTTAACGAAAAATAACCCTTTTTCATGTAAAATAATTTACTCTTTTGAAAAACTTAAGTCATTTTTCGAAAAAGAGTTCCTCTATGGATAATTTTATTTTTATATAAAAATTAACTTAAATCAAGCTTAATATTATTATATTTGTTATGGATATTTTATTATTAAGTGGATGTCCATCAAGATCAAGATAAGTTTTGATGTATTTTAAATTCTAATAGTCATTAGAATTAGATCTCTACTTCATTTATACTTTTTATGCCTATAAATAGAGACTTTGGGGAAGCTTTGTAAATTTTATGATTGATCAATAAAATACGCTCTCTCTGTAACATCCAAAAATTTGAATTTTATATGTTGCATTATTTTGGTGCTCAGCTAGTTAAATTATCCAATGTGTGTGTTTAGGTAGTCCTGAGAAGGCTCGGGATTTATTTGGATTTAGTAAAATTTTTGGCATTTAGTACTTTAAGGAAATGGAGTAAGTGACCTTAAAGCTTAAGGTAATAAAGTGGTAAATAGCTAGCATAAGTGAGCAATTAGTAAAGGGGATATGGCGCCATATGTGTTACCTTGAGGGAGGGAGTTCGAATCCATTTGATTGCATGCGTGATTTTTATTTTTGCTTTCTTTCTTTATAGTTTCGGCCAAGCATGATTTTATGGTAAGTTGGACTTTTATTTTATGGCAAGATGGCTAAGAGAAAAAGGCAAGATTTAAGTTAGGGAAAGGAATCAAATGAAAATGGCATGTAAGGGGAGCATAAGGCTTATTCCATGGGTGATGTTTTGGAAAGTTTGGTTGGCCAAACTTTTGACCAATTGGCTATGCATTTGGACGGTTTTTGGGGCTAAGGGGGATGGCCGAATTTTATTAGCATTTTGGTAAGGTTTAGGTTCTATTTTTGGTCAATTCTATTAGCAACTAGTGTATCATTTCTCTTCTCCAAAACTCTATGCCCTAGCCGAATGTGGTCAATAGCAATAGGTAAATTTTTGTTTGTTTTGGCCATTTCTTTTTGACCAATTAGGTATCATCTTTCATACTCCCCAAACTATTTTATTCTTTGTGCCAAAACCATGCAACCTTGAAGAGGCATTTTTATTTCTTTTCTTTCTCTTTGCCGAATGCATACCAACTTGAAGACCTTTTCCTTGTTCATTTTTCATCCTTGAAAACCGAAACTTAAACACCATATCTTCTACTTCTTTTTCTTCTTCTTTTCTTTTTGCAAAAACTTTCAAACATCACTCCCCCTCCAATATTCTCACCATAGCCGAATATCATTGATCATCTCCCTATAGCCGAGTCTTCCATTCATACATATTTTCTTCTCAACTTTATTTCTACTCACACTTTGATCAATCGGTAAGTGATCCATTTCAACATTTCTTTTTTTTGTATCTTTATTTTATTCTTTCTCTTGGTGCCGAATCTATACCTTGGTGTGGGATGGCCATATTGATCGAGACCATCACCATACTTTCTCTCTTACGAAATCACTTTTCTCTGCCATAGAAATATAGTGGAAGGCCGAAACTTGGAGTTTTCGAAGTCATCGTTTAATCACTAGAATTCGGTCCAAAAATCTCTAAGGTAAGGATTCTTCGAGGATTCTATAATCACTTTTTTATTAGTTAAGATAGTGTTGATTAATCGATATTATTATAGGGACTCTATCGCTCGATTTTTCATCTTGAGATCATACGAATTTTTGTGGTAAGCCGACTTCACCCCTAAGATCAATCGTTTATAACAACGTAATATTAGTTTGGACTAATATTTATTTTGAATGGAGGCAAACAAGATCGAATCAAAAGGGGTAGTGATTGGTGATCGAAAAAGGAGCGGATTTACGATCCCTTCTAGATTCAAACGAAGGGCTATTTCGGCGATTCGAAACTTTCCACCGGGTTATGGACCCTCATCCGGTGAGAAGAAACTATTCGAGGTTGTTCGCAATTGTGAGGCATCAGCGATTCGGGATTATCCCCCGGGTTGTGGACCGTCAACCGAGGAGAACCGGCAAATCGTAGTTGTTCACGATTCCGAGGGTAAAAACACTTAGATCGTTTATCTTAGAGTAAATTTACTATGTCGCGTTCATTGTCTAATCGAGAGTTGAAATATTTTTAGGTGTCGACGATCAGGAAAGTGTAGTGCTTACCGTAATCAGGTGTGTAATCTCACACCGTGTTTCATGGGTTAGATATTTAAAACGTGTTAGTGGTAAATTGCTTGATTAAATCACATTTTGGTAAAATTGGGTAAAATGGCATAGTTATCACTATTTTGGTAAAGACTATGAAATTGGTATTAAGACTGTGAAAATTACGAAAATACCCTTAATGGGCCATTTGATATTTGTTATATGGGCCAAATTGAGATATTTGATATATGGGCCAAATTGAGATATTTGCTATATGGGCCAAATTGAGATATTTGCTATATGGGCCAAATTGAGATATTTGCTATATGGGCCAAATTGAGATATTTGCTATATGGGGCCAAATTGATATATTTGCTATATGTGCCATTGGATATAAATTGTTATAATGGGCCATAATTTTTGTAAGAAATATCTGAATAAATTATTGTAAATGGCTATGCATTATATACATGATTTGCATGGGATGGGATATTGACGAAGAGAAGTTCGTAGCTCTGCTAAAAGTGCAGTGGCTCTGCCACAAATCGAAAAATGGCAATGCCATGTAAACTCTGTGAATCTGGTGGCTTGTCCACAATTTGATATAAACGGCTTAATGCCTATTTTGGTGTGTTGGCGGGGTGGGTGACTAAAGCTCCTCACAGGTGTGCTGGTTGGTACGGGTGGTGTGTAGCGGATGGAAATTAGGTTTGGTTTGGGAATTGCATATCACATGCATATTTTATACATGTTATTTTTTTATGTTATAATTGTAAATGGGCTTTGGCCCAATAAATGCTTAATTGGATTTTGGCCCAGTGGACAATGGTAAGTGGGTTACACACTGAGTTCTAGTAACTCACCCACATTTTCCTTATCCCTTTCAGGTAATGATCAGTGATGGAGACTTGGGCTGTGGATGACTCGGTGGAGACCATACTTCGTAAACGGTTAAATCTGGATTTCGAATTTCTTATAGTATTTTTAATTACGTTACTATTTTGAATTAAGGTTGTAATAAGGCCTCTGGATTAAGTTTTGTTTTGTTTATTGTGTGATGAATTTTATAAACTGCTTAAAGTATTTCAAATTATAATATTATTTTTCTAAAAACTTAAATAAATGATTTATTCTAAAATGAATATTTAGAAAGGATTTCATAATAATTTTTCATCTTTTTTTTAAACCGGAAAATTCCTCTCGAACTATTAACGATATTTTCAAAAGACTTGAATTCTCTTTCGAATTTACAACGTCATTTTCAAAAGTCACGGTTTTGTAGATTATTAGTTCAAATTTAACGATTTATCAAATCAAACTTGTTTTCTTGATTTTTAACAAAGCAATATTTTAGTACGAACAAAAAAGGTTTAACATGTTTTGCTCATGTGACATACCAAATCCGCTCATAACGCATGGGCCGGGTTTGGGGTGTTACATTTTATGGTATCAGAGCTCGGTTCAAAACTCGACTGTGGTTTGGGTTCAAAAACATTTTCCAAAATTATTTTGAACTGTAAAGTTAAAATGCATGTTTCAAAAAGGAAGTATGGCACCACGGGTATCCGGCACCAAGTCAAGTAAGTATGTTATTGTATGATTATGATTGTTATGATATGACTATAGGAACACTCTAAAACTTTTAGTTTTAGGTGTTGAAATTATAGAGATTGAGACTATAGGATACGTTTACGAAAATGACTTTACTTCTTATACCTCATAAGAAATTGTTTAATAAATATCGAAATAGTATCTTGATTCATAAGACTTTTAATCAGTTAAGTCGAATTACCCAACATGAGCGCTAGAGGGCGTGGGCCAGCGTAGACGCGTGGCCGTGGTAGAGGCCGAGGCACTAGAGTTGCGCGTCTGAGCGTCGGGGCATATACCGAAAATGGACGCACTTTGCGTTACGGGATCAAAGCGGATCACATGACCGTATGAGGGAGGACATTGCTTTGTCTCAAGCAATGTTGCGAGTCTTAGAAAGGGTTGCTGGGGCTAGAACTGGGCCAGCAGCTTGTGGATCAATTTCGGAACGACTTAGATCGAGTAGTGTTGAGGTTTTTAGGGGTGTCTCGGGTGTAGCCCCAAATGTAGCGAAATATTGGCTCGAGGCAGTGGAACGGATCATGGATGATTTGGAGTGCACCACCGAGCAGAAACTGAGAGGAGCTATGTCCTTGTTGAGAGACGAAGCATATCAATGGTGGCTTACTGTTCGGGAGGACTCAGGCCGATCGTGTTACTTGGGATTTCTTCAAAACTGCATTCCAAGGAAAGTATGTCGGGGCTAGTTATGTGGACGCCCGAAGGAAGGAATTCCTTAATTTGGTTCAAGGAAGTAAGACCGTGGCGACTCTACGAGCGGAATTTACGTATGCAGTCGTTATGCCCGAGGTATTGTGCCAATCGACTATGAACGCTGCGTGCGTTTCGAGGATGGGTTGAGTGATGAATTGTGGGTACTGATAGCCCCACAGCAAGAAAGGAATTTTGCCACACTGGTGGAGAAAGCAAAGATAGCCGAAGAGGCTAAGCACTCTGGAGCGCGTGGCGAGAAAAGATAGAGGCAAGAGTAAGAGGGACTTTAAGTACTCAGGTCCTACTAGAAGGTTTCAAGAAGAGGCCCGGGAATGATGAGCCAGCTCAAGCTAGAGCACAGTGCTACCAATCCAGATACAACCATGTCTTTGTGTGTGGAAGACGACACTCTGGTGAATGCTGGAAGAGAACCGGCGGTTGTTTCAAATGTGGTTCTAAGGACCATCAGCTTAAGAATTGTCCTCGAAGGACTGCTCCGACTCAGAAAGCTCGTAATCATGACGCACAGTAGCTAGAGGCGCTCAGCAGCCACCGAGGGGCCGTGGACCAGGTCGAGGTGGTAATGGCGCAGGTCGAGTTCAAGGTGCACTGGGTAGAGGTAATGGCTTCAGGGGTAACGCGGAGGCGAGGTAGCCAGGGTTAGTTTATGTGGTTAGACACCGAGAGGATGGCGATGCACCTGATGTGATAACCGGTACGTTCTTTATATCTGATGTACCTGTTACTGCTTTGATAGATATCGGATCTACCCATTCGTATGTTGCTAGTGCTATATCCGGAAATCTGAACATTAGATTTGAGATTCTTTTGCTAAGGAGATGACGATAATTAGTCCTTTAGGACAATCTGTGATAGTAAATAAATTGTTTAGAGATGTACCCTTAGAAGTTCAAGGAGAAACATTTTTGGCGGACTTGATGGAACTACCTTTCGGTGAGTTTGACCTTATTTTGGGCATGGACTGGTTGGTGAAACACCGTGCGAACTTGGATTGTGCTGCAAAGCGAATGACGATAAGAACTTCGGAAGATAAAGAAGTGGTGATGATAGGTGAAAGGAGAAATTATCTATCGAATGTGGTATCTGCTTTAAAGGTAGAAAAGTTGGTGCGAAAAGGGTGTGGAGCATTCTTAGCCTTCATTAGCGCGTTGGATGCCAAGGAAGTATCAATAGAAGGTGTTAGAACGGTGAAGGAGTTTTCAGACATCTTTCCCGAAGAACTTTCGGGTTTACCTCCGGACCGGGAAGTAGAGTTTGGCATTGAGCTTTTGCCCGAAACGGTTCTGGTGTCTATTGCTCCTTATAAGATGGCGCCGAAAGAGTTAGCGGAGCTTAAGGCTCAAATTCAGGAGTTGTTGGATTGGGGATTTATTCGACCGAGTGTGTCACCGGGAGGAGCACCGGTCTTATTAAATCAAGAAGAAGGATGGGTCGATGCGTATGTGCATCGATTATAGGCAGTTGAATAAGTTGACGATCAAGAATAGGTATCCGTTGCCGAGAATCGATGACTTGTTCGACCAACTGCGAGGAGCTTCGGTTTTCTCGAAAATAGATTTGAGATCGGGTTATCACCAGCTTAAGGTCAAGGAGGCGGATATTCATAAGATAGCGTTCTGAACTCGTTATGGACACTACGAGTTCTTGGTGATGCCATTTGGGTTTACCAATGCACCAGTTACATTTATGGACATGATGAACCGGGTCTTCCAACCCTATTTAGACCGGTTTGTGGTGGTGTTCATAGATGACATCTTGGTATACTCGAAGAATGAAGAAGAGCATGACTCACATCTACGGATAGTATTGCAAATATTGCGGGAAAAGCAACTTTTTGCCAAATTCAGTAAGTGTGAATTTTGGCTGAAGGAAGTGACCTTCTTGGGGCATGTTGTGTCGGCCGAAGGAATTAGAGTTGATCCTCGAAAAGTAGAGGCTGTGTTGGATTGGAAACCACCGAAGTCTGTGGTCGAAATTTGGAGTTTTCTAGGGTTGGCTGGTTACTACAAGCATTTTGTTGAGGGGTTTTTGTTGATTGCTGCACCCCTAACTAAACTGTTGTGAAAGGGGGTACCATTTGTGTGGACAGATCAACGAAGAAAGTTTTGAGAAATTGAAGAAGATTTTATTTGAAACACGATCTTGATTGAACTGAGGTGGAAAAGAGTTTATCGTTTCTTGCGATCGTCACACGGGTTTAGGATGTGTGTTGATGCAAGGTGGAAAAGTGGTGGCTTATGCATCTCGTCAGTTAAGGCTGTACGAAGTCAATTATCCTACTCATGATTTGAGTTGGCTACGGTGGTTTTTGCTTTGAAGATTTGGAGGCACTATCTCTACGGTGAGAAGTCGATCATTTATACAGACCATAAGAGTCTAAAATATCTCCTTACACAAAAGGAGTTGAACTTAAGACAGCGGAGGTGGATAGAATTATTGAAGGATTATGACTTCTCAATTGAGTATCATCCCGGAAAGGCTAACGTGGTGGCAGACGCTTTGAGTCGTAAGGTGATATCAGATTTGAGAGCAATGTTTGCTCATCTCAGCTTGTATTAAGATGGTAGTCTGCTAGCCGAACTTCAGGTGAAGCCTATGTGGTTGGGTCAGATTAAGGAAAAGCAGTCATCAGATGAAAAGTTGGGTTCCTTATTTCAGTAAGTGGAAAGTGGTGTAAAAGGGTATTTCGGAATGAATAATGATGGAGTATTGTGTTTCCGCGGAAGAATTTGTATGCCCAAAGATTCAGATTTGAGACAAATGATTCTGCGAGAGGTGCATAGTAGCCCATATGCTATGCACCCCGGGGAAAATAAAATGTATCGAGACCTCCATGAGCAGTATTGGTGGCCAGGGTTAAAACGGGAAGTTACTGAATATGTGAGTAAGTGCTTGACATGTCAGCAAGTGAAGGCAGAACACCAATTGCCGTCGGGATTGCTACAACCGGTGAAGATTCTCTTATGGAAATGGGAACGGATAACGATGGACTTTGTTAGTGGGTTACCTTTATCGCCTACTAAGAAAGATTCCGTTTGGGTTATAGTGGATCGGTTGACTAAGATGCCCATTTTCTACACTGTTAAATGCGGATTACTCACTACAGAGGTTGGCTAAGTTGTATGTAGCGGAGATCGTGAGGTTGCATAGGGTACCAGTGTCTATTATATCGGACAGGGACCCTAGGTTTACATCACGGTTTTGGAAAGCTTTACATGAAGCTTTGGGAACAAGGTTAAATTTCAGCACGGCTTTTCATCCTCAGTCAGATGGTCAGTCGGAAAGAGTAATCCAGATTTTGGAAGACATGTTAAGGGGTTGTGTGATTGACTTCCGGGGGAGTTGGGAGGATTTCCTTCCGTTAGCAGAGTTTGCGTATAAAAATAGTTATCAATCCAGTATTCAGATGGCACCTTACGAGGCATTGTATGGTCGTAGGTGTCATACTCCTACTTGTTGGACTGAATTGGGGGAGCGGCGATTCTTCGGGTCCTGGTGATATCAAAGAGCGGAGGAAAAGGTAAAGGTAATTCGGAGACGCGGTTAAAGAAAGCTTGGATAGACAAAAATCTTATGCGAATCCGAGCGTAAGGACACCGAGTTTGCGGTGGGAGATCAAGTCTTCCTAAAGGTCTCACCTTGGAAGAAGATCTTGATTTGGAAAGAAGGGCAAGTTGAGCCCTAGGTTCATCTGGACTGCACTGCGTGTGTTGAAGCGTGTTGGGCGGTGGCTTATCGACTTGAGTTACCTCCGAGTTGAGTCAGATACATAGTGTATTTCATGTCTCAATGTTAAGGCGTTACCGATCGGATCCGTCTCATATAGTATCGGTAGAGGAAATTGAGATAAGACCTGATTTGTCGTTCGAAGAGGAACCAGTGCAAATTCTAGATCGGGACGTTAAGGTACTGAGAAGGAAGACTGGGCCGTTAGTCAAGGTTCTATGGCGTAATCACGGAGCGAAGGAAGCTACATGGGAGCCTGAGGAGACGATTCGATAGCAATATCCCCATCTCTTTTAATCAGGTAAATTTCGAGGACGAAATTTTCTTTAAGGGAGGTAGAATTGTAACATCCAAAAATTTGAATTTTATATGTCGCATTATTTTGGTGCTCAGCTAGTTAAACAATCCAATGTGTGTGTTTAGGTAGTCCTGAGAAGGCTCGGGAATTATTTGGATTTAGTAAAATTTTTGGCATTTAGTACTTTAAGGAAAGGGAGTAAGTGACCTTAAAGCTTAAGGTAATAAAGTGGTAAATAGCTAGCATAAGTGAGCAATTAGTAAAGGGGATATGGCGCCATATGTGTTACCTTGAGGGAGGGAGTTCGAATCCCTTTGATTGCATGCGTGATTTTTATTTTTGCTTTCTTTCTTTATAGTGTCGGCCAAGCATGATTTTATGGTAAGTTGGACTTTTATTTTATGGCAAGATGGCTAAGAGAAAAAGGCAAGATTTAAGTTAGGGAAAGGAATCAAATGAAAATGGCATGTAAGGGGAGCATAAGGCTTATTCCATGGGTGATGTTTTGGAAAGTTTGGTTGGCCAAACTTTTGACCAATTGGCTATGCATTTGGACGGTTTTTGGGGCTAAGGGGGATGGCCGAATTTTATTAGCATTTTGGTAAGGTTTAGGTGCTAGTTTTGGTCAATCATATTAGTAACTAGTGTATCATTTCTCTTCTCCAAAACTCTATGCCCTAGCCGAATGTGGTCAATAGCAATAGGTAAATTTTTGTTTGTTTTGGCCATTTCTTTTTGACCAATTTGGTATCATCTTTCATACTCCCCAAACTATTTTATTCTTTGTGTCGAAACCATGCAACCTTGAAGAGGCATTTTTATTTCTTTTCTTTCTCTTTGCCGAATGCATACCAACTTGAAGACCTTTTCCTTGTTCATTTTTCATCCTTGAAAACCGAAACTTAAACACCATATCTTCTACTTCTTTTTCTTCTTCTTTTCTTTTTTGCAAAAACTTTCAAACATCACTCCCCCTCCAATATTCTCACCATAGTCGAATATCATTGATCATCTCCCTATAGCCGAGTCTTCCATTCATACATATTTTCTTCTCAACTTTATTTCTACTCACACTTTGATCAATCGGTAAGTGATCCATTTCAACATTTCTTTTTTTTTGTATCTTTATTTTATTCTTTCTCTTGGTGCCGAATCTATACCTTGGTGTGGGATGGCCATATTGATCGAGACCATCACCATACTTTCTCTCTTACGAAATCACTTTTCTCTGCCATAAAAAAATAGTGGAAGGCCAAAACTTGGAGTTTTCAAAGTCATCGTTTAATCGCTAGAATTCGGTCCAAAAATCTCTAAGGTAAGGATTCTTCGAGGATTCTATAATCACTTTTTTATTCGTTAAGATAGTGTTGATTAATCGATATTATTATAGGGACTCTATCGCTCGATTTTTCATCTTGAGATCATACGGATTTTTGTGGTAAGCCGACTTCACCCCTAAGATCAATTGTTTATAACAACGTAATATTAGTTTGGACTAATATTTATTTTGAATGGAGGCAAACAAGATCGAATCAAAAGGGGTAGTGATTGGTGATCGAAAAAGGAGCGGATTTACGATCCCTTCTAGATTCAAATGAAGGGCTGTTTCGGTGATTCGAGACTTTCCACCAGGTTGTGGACCCTCATTCGGTGAGAAGCAACTATTCGAGGTTGTTCGCAATTGTGAGGCATCAGCGATTCGAGATTATCCACCGGGTTGTGGACCGTCAACTGAGGAGAACCGGCAAATCGTAGTTGTTCGCGATTCCGAGGGTAAAAACACTTAGATCGTTTATCTTAGAGTAAATTTACTATGTCGCGTTCATTGTCTAACCGAGAGTTGAAATATTTTTAGATGCCGACGATCAGGAAAGTGTAGTGCTTATCGTAATCAGGTGTGTAATCTCACACCGTGTTTCATGGGTTAGATATTTAAAACGTGTTAGTGGTAAATTGCTTGATTAAATCACATTTTGGTAAAATTGGGTAAAATGGCATAGTTATCACTATTTTGGTAAAGACTATGAAATTGGTATTAAGACTGTGAAAATTACGAAAATACCCTTAATGGGCCATTTGATATTTGCTATATGGGCCAAATTGAGATAATTGCTATATGGGCCAAATTGAGATAATTGCTATATGGGCCAAATTGAGATATTTGCTATATGGGCCAAATTGAGATATTTGCTATATGGGCCAAATTGAGATATTTGCTATATGGGCCGTTGGATATAAATTGTTATAATGGGTTATAATGTTTGTAAGAAATATCTGAATAAATTGTTGTAAATGGCTATGCATTATATACATGATTTGCATGGGATGGGATATTGACGAAGAGAAGTTCTGGTAGCTCTGTTACAAAATTTTGGTGGCTCTGCCACAAATCTAAAAAATGGCAATGCCATGTAAACTCTGTGAATCTGGTGGCTTGTCCATAATTTGATATAAACGGCTTAATGCCTATTTTGGTGTGTTGGCGGGGTGGGTGACTAAAGCTCCCCACAGGTGTGCTGGTTGGTACAGGTGGTGTGTAGCGGATGGAAACTAGGTTTGGTTTGGGAATTGCATATCACATGCATATTTTATACATGTTCTTTTTTTTATGTTATAATTGTAAATGGGCTTTGGCCCAATAAATGCTTAATTGGATTTTGGCCTAGTGGACAATGGTAAGTGGGTTACACACTGAGTTCTAGTAACTCACCCCCATTTTCCTTATCTCTTTCAGGTAATGATCAGTGATGGAGACTTGGGCTGTGGATGACTCGGTGGAGGCCATACTTCGTAAACGGTTAAATCTGGATTTTGAATTTCTTATAGTATTTTTAATTACGTTACTATTTTGAATTAAGGTTGTAATAAGGCCTCTGGATTAAGTTTTGTTTTGTTTATTGTGTGATGAATTTTATAAACTGCTTAAAGTATTTCAAATTATAATATTATTTTTCTAAAAACTTAAATAAATGATTTATTCTAAAATGAATATTTAGAAAGGATTTCATAATAATTTTTCATTTTTTTTAAACCGAAAAATTCCTGTCGAACTATTAACGATATTTTCAAAAGAATTGAATTCTCTTTCGAATTTACAACGTAGTTTTCAAAAGTCACGGTTTTGTAGATTATTAGTTCAAATTTAACGATTTATCAAATCAAACTTGTTTTCTTGATTTTTAACAAAGCAATATTTTAGTACGAACAAAAAGGGTTTAACATGTTTTGCTCATGTGACATACCAAATCCGCTCATAACGCATGGGCCGGGTTTGGGGTGTTACACTCTCTTTTGCGCTCCCATTTTATTTTTTCTTTACCCTCTGTCTATTTATTTTATAACACGTTATCAGCACGATTCTCTTTTATTTTATAATATGGTTAGTCCAAATCTGTTGCTCAAGTTGTTGTCGGTTGCCTTCTAGAGCTATAATAATTTTAGTCTTCAATTGAGGCCTGCGCACTATGGGTAATCATTATCTAAAGAAGTTTATATAATCCTTACGTGTGCTCATGATATTAGCCAGGGTGATAACGATGATGTTAGAGAATCTCAAGTATATTTTATTATAATTTATTTATTATATCATATTTAATATAATTGGAGACTAATCATGACAACATGAATAGATAGATTTTGATTTGAAATCCACGCATGTTTGTGATGATCATTATGAAATAAAGAATCTATTGGGACGTTAAAAGTTCGTCCTAGTAAATCTATTGCATTCCTCGAAGTGAACGCAAGCACAAAAGAAAATAAAAACCAACATTATTCCAATATTTGGTAGTACAAAATTAGTTGAAAGCTCCAGAAGAGCTGATCTACCAATATCTAAAAAGAACAAAATTTGTGATGGTTAATGCATCGGTTTTAAAAGATATTCATTATAATGGATCTCATATTGAGATTGTGAACAAGGAAAAAATTATATTTCATATGAATCAAGAGAACATTGAGTTATTGATTACTCTTGTTTTTAAATTGAATTGATTGTGGCTATCTTTGTGATCTTCTTTTCTCATCATCCACATTAAGGGATTGAAAGCAAAATATTTGACTGTGAAAGATCTACTTATGAGCAATAGAATATGGTAATCCTATCTAAAGCTTGTTATGGTTGGATGCACCTAAAGTTGCAAGTTTATATATATATATATATATATTTGAAGATTTTGACATATTCCCTAAAGCGAATATTGCATATAATTGTTTAGAAATTATATTTTGTTGACTTAGTGGCATTTTCAACTTCACATTAATTTAGACATTTCCAGTAGTGAATGTCATAATAGTACTTATATATGGATACAAAGTAAAAGGAATGACAGTAAAAGTATTATGAATTTGCCACAATTTATATTGACATTATTAGTACAATTGAAATGCATGTTAAAGTAATCCAGAAGTTTACTGATACAAATGCATTTACTTCTTGACGTGATCAGTTAGACCATCCTGGATCATATATGATGTGAAAATTAATTGAGAATTCATATGGGCATTCATTCATTAGAGAACCAGAAGATTATTTAATTTAAAGAATTATCATTTGTTGTTTGTTCTCAATGAAAATTACTTATTAGAAACTCACTAGCAGAAGTTGAGATTTAATGTCTTACATTTTTTAAATGAATATGGACTCATTCATCCACCATGTGGATGGTTTTGATATTATATGATTTTGGTAGATGCATCTACAAAATAATCACATATGTGTTATCAATTTGCAACTTGTCGTTTGCAAGATTACTTGTTTAAATAATTAAATTCAGATTATGCAATTAAGACAATTCATCTTGCTAAAGCTGACGAGTTTATATCTTAGTCTTTTATTTATTGAGTTTGAAAAACTTTCGTAAAAGCTTGTTATTTATGCGTCTGATGGTTTAGAGAAATTATTGATTGAACACCTTTAATTAATATCAAAACCATTACTTATGAGAACTAAACTTCCTATTCCAACATGAGATTATGTTGATTTACGTATTGTACGCATCAAGCCAATAAGTTATAAATACTCCCCATTAGAATTGGTTTTTAGTCAAGAGCTAAATA
This sequence comes from Gossypium sturtianum, assembly GCA_025698515.1. Lineage (NCBI taxonomy): Eukaryota > Viridiplantae > Streptophyta > Magnoliopsida > Malvales > Malvaceae > Gossypium > Gossypium sturtianum. The sequence goes on along the minus strand of CM046946.1, from coordinate 52,015,806 downwards.
TTTCTCATATTTGAATTTTTGTATGTGCGTATATGTCCTAATTGCTCCACCACAACTCACAACGATGAGTGAATCCTCAAAGAAAGTTGGGAATATATATTAATTACGAGTCTCCTTGTATTATTATATGTTTTAAATGTATTGGAGATTCAATTATGACATGATTTGTGATTACTATTTTGATTCAATAGTTTTCTCGACATTAGGGGAGAGAAATAATAACTTGTAATGAATTGGGGGGGGAGTAATTTGAACCAAAAGTTTAACAAGGATAATTCATTACAAGTTTCAAATATGAAAATTATCATAAAAGAAAATCATTCTTCTAGATGGTCATATAGTGGAGGCGTGTGCTCCAGAAAGGACTCAAGACATAACTAATAAGTAAAACTCCAAAAGAGATTTAGGTACCTGAAACTGAAGATTAAAATAGTGAAAATAAGAGATCTCGATAAGTTATGTAAGTTCGAGAAAATGTCGAACCGATAATAAAAGTAGTCGACAATGATTTTTGCATGCAATATTATTGTTGAAATAATGAAATAAAAGGAGATTTTTGAATAAATCTATTGAGAAATATAGATATGGAGTAGATTGGTTAAAATATAAAGACGCAGCTCAAGTACAATTAAATTCGTGGAGTTTTGCAAAAGCAGAATAAAAAATATGAAGTTTTTCGCTAAGTCCTAGCATTGATTATGAAAAAGTATAATATTCTTTTGTGGTGGATGTAATAACTTTTAGATATATTATTAAACTGATAGTTCATAAAAGATTTAATTTGCGTCTAATGGTTGTTGTTACAACATTTCATGAATCACTATATAGTAAAATTTATATTAAAATCCTTGAAGGATTTAGAATGCTAGAAGCATACAGAAATTATTGAGAAATTGTTCATTTATATGAATTGAAATAATTGAACATATGTAGTAAATTTGACTTAGTCAATAGTAGTTGAAAGAGGATTATAAAATGATCCAAAATACCTATTTGTATTTTTATAGAGGGATCATGATTAAAGTTTATTATGATTTTTGTTGAAACTCCTGAAGAGATCAAAATATATTTCCCTTAAATTTTTCCCTCACTCACGACTTTCAAAAGAATGTTGATATAAATGCTTAGCAAATACGTTCAAATGGTCATTTGAAAAGCTAGTATTCAAGATTGAATACATAGAATATGAGATATTATGTGATGTTTTCATGAAGGGGAGTAAATACGCGTTGCACTCTTTTTCTCTTAACCGAGGTTTTGTCCCATTAGGTTTTCCTGATAAGGTTTTTAATGAGGCAGCATATTATGCGTATTATAGATATGTTGACTCTTTTTTCTTCACTAGAAATTTGTTTCCCACAGGGTTTTTATCTTAGTAAGATTTTAATGAGAAACATTATCTACCAATGGGCATCTAAACGGGAGTGTTATGAATATTTTATTATTAAGTGGATGTCCATCAAGATAAGTTTTGATGTACTTTAAATTTTAATAGTTATTAGAATTAGATCTCTACTTTATTTATACTTTTTATGCCTATAAATAGAGACTTTGGAGAAGCTTTATAAATTTTCTGATTAATCAATAAAATACGCTCTCTCTTTTATTCTCCCATTTTCTTTGTTCTTTACCCTTTGTTTATTTATTTTATAACAATATTAATATTTTTTTTATTTTTAAAAATATTTAAAATTATTAAAATATTAATATAAAATATTATAGTTTTCAATATTATTAAACATACATGTTTAATTATTTATATTTAATCATATAATAAATTATTGATATAATTAATATAATTTTTATTTTAATAATTTTTTAATATTTCAATTTTATTTTAATAATAAACTTTAAAAATAATAATTTTAAATAATATTCTTAACATATTATTGAAAATATTTAATATTAATATTTTAATAATAAAATATTTAATATTAATATTTTAATAATAAATATTTATTACAATTATAAATATATTAGTAAAAAATGTTTTGTAGTATAAAGGTTAAAATATGTCATAAGTGTTGGATATGGTATCCTAAGTGTAGTATTTTCATCTAAGTACACTTGTAATTTTTCGAATAGATAAGTTAATAAAATTATTCATGAATCACATTAATACTTTGTATAATTGTCCTCATATAATTTTTGCACGCAAAGCAAAATTTAGCTAAAAGTATGAAGCATAGAAAAATTTAGCTTCAAAACTTTTCCCAAGGTTAAAGATATCGATGTTTTGATGTGGTGTAGTACTAGTAATGCACTTGGACAATATTATTATGTGGTGAACAATTAATTTATTATTCAATCACTTTTCTTTTTATAACACAATCATGAATCATCTATTCACTTTAGTTATTTTCAATTTATGACTGTTAATATTCTAACTTAATAATTGACTAATATTATATATTTAATTTAATTTATTTATTTATAAATAAATCATTGCAATATACGCAAAAGCAATGTAAAAGATAAATTTATAGATATAAAATAAACTTAATTATAAATGAAAAGATAAGAAAATCTCAAACGTATGTTTGTTTCATTGAAAATGGCTTTTATGAAATATTTTCAAGAAATCTGTCAAATAACAGAAAATATTTTACACAGATTTATCTAAATACCAGAAAATATTAATTTTTCCAAAAAAGTAAGTTACTTTCTGAAAGCCATTTTGCCTAAAATTTTAACAATTTTCCTTTCAATAATTTGGGCCTCTTTGACCAAAAGATTCATGGATCAAATTTGATGATGAGCCTATGCTTCTCATTCTACCACCACTCACGAGGGAATTTGCTTAACCATGCCTACGTTATCTAATCATAAGTCAGAACAAGGATCTTAGCCATTACCGATAGCTAAATTGGCCAAACTATCGTCCACTCAACAATTTCTTTGTTGTGATTGGTTTTTTTAATCGGTAACTCATCAATTGTTTTCATGTTTCACTGTTTGCTGAAAGTTATGTATGTTATCGTTATCACTGTCCTATTAACTTAGAAGAGAATCTTTTTTTTTTTTCTTTCCATCCATGATAATTTTCTCAAAGAAATGAATTGTTCAACATATCGTTGTTAAGAAAGCAATTTAGAGGTAGAAATTAAAGATATGGGCTGGAAAAGGGGGGGAAGGAAACGTTAACTCAAATGTGACTTTGTGGGGTTAACCCAACACCACAAGCTCGTGAACAAATGTATAAAGAATCAGCTAAAGTCCACAAATGAGCAGAGGAGCCATAGAGAAAGTTGCCTTGACCTCCCCTTACCTGTTGACAAAGTTTCCACCGCCCCCAACAACAACACAAATCCCAACCAATTTGGTATTGCTCTATATGAAATACAATTTGAGGAATTAGTTCTTCTAAACATGAAAGTGAAAAGGTTTGCTAAAAGAGAAAAGAAAGTGAAAAGGCCAAAGATGCAATATGCTAATATCTCATTCATACCAATTTTATATCTACTAATGAAAATTGAAATACATGAAACTTGAGAGAGAGAGAGAGATCTTACAATTATATCTTGCAATTTCCTATAAAGTATTAATGAAGTTAACTGCCATTTCTTTATTCTATTGATTGCACTTATAGTGAATTTAATTTTTTTTTAGCTTGTTCCAATGTGTAGTATTTTCCATTAAATGCAAGGGTGCTTGGTTTAGTGGGTAAAATACTCAAATATACCCAAAAAAAATAAAATTTACAGAAAAGGGTCGGTTTCTTGAAAATTTACGGAAAAGGGCCATTTCCCCACAAAACGCGTCCACGTCAGCGCGTTTTGTGGGGAAAAACCAAGAAAGCACGCCCCTGGGGACGTGCTTTGTGCCACATCAGCCAAAGCGCGCTGACGTGGACGCGCTTTGCTAATGTGGCACAAAACGCGTCCCCAGGGGCACGCTTTAGCCCTTCAAAATTTTTATAATTATTAATCACATTTGAATATCATATAAATAATTTAAGCAATCGGGCTCGAATCCTTATAACAACTCTCGTGTTTAATACAAATAATTAGTGGATCTAAATTTTAAAAAATATATATATATTAATTCGAGTATGAATTTTACAATTATTAACCACGTCTGATCAATCCATTGAATATTCAATTTAATTTAAAATCTACATATTCATGGGTTAAATTTAGAGAATAATTTTTTTTTTTATCTTTGAACCAGACTAAATTTAAATATTTTTAAAATATATAAACATTCTTTACTTGTAAATAATCATTCTTTGCTTTTCCTTGTCAAATTAAAGTTTCATTTTCCTTGTAAATAATCATTCTTTGCTTTTCCTTGTCAAATTAAAGTTTCCTTTTCCTTGTAAATAATCATTCTTTGCTTTTCCTTGTCAAATTAAAGTTTCCCTTTCCTAGTAAATAATCATTCTTTGCTTTTCCTTGCTACAGTAGTATGTGGCAATCCGTAGACTATAAATGAGCCAAATTCCATTCTCAGGTTGCATAACAGAAATTGAGGCAAAAGAAATATAGAAACTGAAAATGAGTGAACGCATTAATGCTGTTATTTACTACGATGGGGAGGTTTGTGACACCGAAAATGGTGTTGTTTTTTTATCAGAGAACACAGCGCGATTGGGTTTTAATCGGAACATAGATTTGTTAGAACTTCGCAAAAGAATTAGGCGCAAAATCTTCGAAACAACGCCAATGAAAGTTCAGTCTATTAAGTATAGATTTTGCGCTTCGGTTGATCCGGTGAGATATGAATCATTCGACATCAAAGGTCCTCGGAGCTTTGAGGCAATGGTGGAGACTCATCTTGCCAGTGGATCACCCTATCTTGATGTATATGTACAATTTTCATTGCCAAGTAATCTTCATTCGACCTCAACATCTACTTCTATTCGGGGGGAATACACGACCCCAAGCCGACACTCTGTTAGTGGGAGGCAGAATACGGAAGTGTCCGTGTTTGGTGGTAGTATGGAAAACATAACCCCCGCACGACACTCGATTGGTGGACGGGACATGCATATCCTTCCTTCGACGTCCGATGATAGAAATACGTATTGGGGAACGTCATCAACTTCTAGTGGTTGTCAATCCACATATGATTGGGGATGTTACGAAAGATGTTTAAGGAGGGATAATGTACTCCTCACGACATCCACCGGCGAGGGGCCCTCGTTCGTTGCAGATTATGGTGGATCGGATGATGAGTCGGATGTGGATCCACCTCGAGCCGGGCCCGATGGTGCGAAGTTGGATTATTTTCAACCGAGCTGTTCCAACGATACTGAAGATGTTGAGGCGGTTCGGGCGAAGAAGAAGAAGAAGATCCACTATTCAGAGGCGTACTCGCCTCCGGCCCACATGCATAATGTCGATCTATCTCAAGGCGATGCATTGGAGTTTCTGAACTACCACACGGACGGCGTGACCGTACAACTTCTTCGTTGGATTGGGCGAATTAGAAGTTGGTAACGAGTTTTCCAACAAGGATGCTTTTCTTGCTGCATTGAAACAATACTGACATCAAGAAGCGGGGTTAACTACAACGTGGTTAAATCCAAGCTCGATAAATACGAGGAAAGTGTGCAGTGCAAGGCGGTACATGTTCATGGAAAATCATGGCCTCGTTGAGAAAAGGACGAGCTTGTGGGAGATCAAAAGTACAAAGGTCCACATACATGTCTTGCCAGTGCAGTATCACGATGTGTTCAATGTTTTTGAATAATACTAATATTACATAATGTTGCATTATTTAACGTACGCCGTTGATGGTGTTACACAAGATCATCCGAAGATGGATTCGGACATGTTGGTGACTTAATAATGCCGACGGTGAAGGTCGATCCCAAGACTACGATGCGGCCTTAATTGGCAATATCCGTAGCCAATTAGGGTACACGCCTCTTACTGGGAAGGCTTGGATAGCCAAGCGAAGGCGTTGGAAAAGTTGCATGGTCGGTGGGACGCTTCATATAATGAAGTGTGGCGGTGGTGTCAGTCTTTGGAGAGATATGTCCCGAGCGCAAAGCATAACGGACCTGAAAGCGGAACCGAAGCGTACTACAACGATCGTTTGCTCGTGGATGCGCGGTGTTCAAGCGTCTTTTACGGACATTTAAGCAATACCGAGATGCATTTATATACTGCAAGCCATTGGTACAAATTGACGATACCTTTAAGTATGGCAGATATACGCATCGGCTATTGCTGCTTTGTGTGGCACAGACGGCGATGGGAGAATCCTCCGATTGCGTTTCGCAATAACACCAGGGGAGTCAGCTGATGACTGGGATTTCTTCCTATCTAGGTTAAGGAGGCATGTCTCCCTCCAACCTGATATATGCGTTATATCGGATCGGGGCCCTGGAATACTAGCCGCAATAGAGCGCCAGGGAAGCCTGTGGGATCGCACACACCATCGATATTGCCTAAGGCATGTTGCATCCAACTACTACGGGCAACATCGATCTAAAAGACAGCGAGGGCAAGTGATCGATATGGGTATGTAATATCTATTAATATAATTTCATTTGTAATATTCAATTTATTCTCAATTGAAGAGTGGTATGTAATATTCGCTATCAACGTATATTGGTAGGGTACGAGATTAATAAGGACCGTTTTCAAGAGATGTTGGCGAGTTTGCGATCAGATAACGAAGAAGGCGCAAACTACCTGTGCAATATTCCTTCCGAACAGTGGACACAAGCATACGACGGCGGCCTACGATATGGTCATATGACCACAAACCTGGCAGAATGCATAAATTATGTTCTAAAAGGAACGCGTCATCTGCCGATAACATCGGTTGTGCGAGAGACATATTTTCGTTTAGCGGCACTATTTTCGGCGGCGGCGAGTTATAAAGGCGAGATGCAAGGAGGCCATGTATGGAGCGCGAAGGTCTTGCGAGAAATTGCGAGGGGAAGGCACGGGCCAACACCATGCACACAGATGTGTCACGATCGCGACAACCTATGGTTTCGTGTGGCGAAGTTTGATGATCGAACCAAGGTATTGTTGGCGGGCAGTATCGTGTGCACTTGAGGAATAGGACCGCGAAGCGTAGGATATTTGATACACTTCGTTACCCATGCTCTCATGTACTTGCGGCTTGTCAGAATCTCCGTCTTGATCCAATGAGCTATGTCGACGAACTGTATAAAATAGAAAGCATGTACAACGTGTGGAGACACGTATTCCCACCGATTCGGATGAGCGTAGGTGGTGCGTCGGTATCGCTTGCACCGTATAAGGTACATTGCGGATAGACAAGCGAGGCGCAAACCAAAAGGTCGACCTTGCTCGACTAGAATACGCAACAATATGGATATCAAGAAAGCGTCCAACCAACGTAGGTTGTGCGGATGGTGTAGGAACCCAGGCCATACATCTCGCTCGTGTCCAATTCGGAATAGTTGACAGCCTGCTTAACTTTTTCTGTCTCTTGGTGTCAATGTAAATTCTATTTATTTGTTAATGAAAACGGTGAACTTTTGTAGAAGGACTAATTTGGAAAAAAAAAACCTTTAAGTTACAATAAAATTACAAATATTGGACTTTTATTTTTAAAAATAAATTACAAAAAAAAACTTCTTATTTATTAAATATATTAAAATTAAATTACAAAAAAATAAAAAATAAAAAAACTTCTTATTTATTAAATATATTAAAACTAAATTACAAAAAAAAATAAAAAATAAAAAAAGTTGTTTGTAATTTAATTTTAATATCTTCACTAAAATAGAAGTTGTTTATTTTTTGTATGTAATTTAATTTGAATTTTTTTAATAAAATAAAAAGTTATTTTTATTTTTTATTTTTGTAATTTAGTTTTAATATATTTAATAAAATAATAGTTGTTTAATTTTTTTATTGTAATTTAGTTTTAATATCTTTAATAAAATAGAAATTGTTTAATTTTTATTGTAATTTAATTTTCATATATGTAATAAAATAAGAAGTTGTTTTTATTTTTATTTTATTGTAATTTAGTTTTAATATATTTAATAAATAAGAAGTTTTTTTATTTTTTTGTAATTTAATTTTAATATATCTAATAAATAAGAAGTTTTTTTATTTTTATTTTTTTGTAATTTAGTTTTAATATATTTAATAAATAATAAGTTTTCTTTATTTTTATTTTTGTAATTTAGTTTTAATATATTTAATAAATAAGAAGTTTTCTTTATTTTTATTTTTTGTAATTTAGTTTTAATATATTTAATAAATAAGAAATTTTCTTTATTTTTATTTTTTGTAATTTAGTTTTAATATATTTAATAAAATAAGAAGTTTTTTATTTTTTATTTTATTGTAATTTAGTGTTAATATATTTAATAAAATAATAGTTGTTTATATGTTTTTGTAATTTAAATTTAATATCTTTTATAAAATAGAATTTGTTTAATTTTTTTTTGAAATTTAATTTTAAAAATAAAAGTTCAATATTTATGGAAAGGGAAAAGCGCGCCCCTGGGGACGCGATTTGTGCCACATCAGCAAAAGCGCGCTTACGTGGACACGTTTTTTCGCGATGGGAAGCACAAAGCGCGCCCTCAAGGGCGCTCAAGCGTCTAAGCGTGCTTTCCTGCCATTTCCCCACAAAATGTACTAACGTGGACGCGTTTTGTGAGGAAATGACCATTTTCCATAAATTTTTTAGAAACTGGCCTAATTCCGTAAATTTTATATTTTTTTGATATATTTAAGTATTTTACCCTGGTTTAGTGGTACGATTCTCGCGGTACCCCCTTTCCATTTCTTTTTATTTTCTTAACATTTCTTTTAGTCATATATTTTACGAACCTAAAAATCCAATTTCATTCCCCTCCTCCCATAACCCTACTCTCCTCTCTTCCAAACCAAATTTCTGACGCAATGAGCAGATCCGGCCAACCTCCAGATCTCAAAAAGTATGCTTTTCTTCACGCTAATTTCAACACTTCTCTTTTCTTCATCCGTAATATTTCGATTTCTAATTTGTACTATTGGTGTTATTTGTACGCAACAGGTACATGGACAAACAACTCCAGAGTAAGTTTTATCCTTTTTCCTTCTTTGCGATTACCTATTTCAGTTTTATGCTACTTAGTTTTACATTCATTTGATGATGCTTGCTTCTTGTGGTCGCTAAATTATACCCGAATTTGGTTAGCTAGGTTTCTCGTCCATGGTGATAGATGCCTCTTTAAGCTGAGTCCGGTCGAGTCCAGTGTTTTGGCATATAAAGCTGAAAGGGTTCTAATTGTAGGTGTAATAGTTCAATTGTAATAGTAAGCGGGTGTCCTCTGTCCATTTTCTGTCACTTAATTGTGATTTAAATCTGGGTGTTTCTTTTTGGGTGCTGTCTTTGCATTTTTTCCCCCTCACTGGTTGGCTTATATGTAAGATTTGAGTCGGAAGTGACCGGCCCCATGGAATTTTTTATTTTTTATTTTTTTGTTTATTAGTGTTTGCATGTCCAAGAATCTATCATGTTGGTCATAATTGAAGTTTGAAAAATTCATGTTTCAACAGTAGGTTGAAGAATCCATGTCTTTGTTTGTTAGGAATTTACTGCTGATTCTTGTGTTGATCTCGTAAGTTGCCCACTAGGCGGACGTATGTAAGATAAGAAGTATAAAGGGGGAAAGCCTTGTAATACATATGCAGAACATAAAAAAATTTACTTTTTGTGGCCTATGAGCTTGCATATTGTTGATTTACCTACATTGTAGGTTTGTAACATGCATGAGAAGGAATCGATTTAATTGTGTGAATTATACTGTTATTTGATGCTGCAGTCAAGCTGAATGCTAATCGGATGGTTGTTGGTACACTTCGTGGGTTTGATCAGTTTATGAATCTAGTGGTTGACAACACCGTGGAGGTGAATGGCAATGAGAAAACGGATATAGGCATGGTGGTGAGTCTTTTCCCCGCCTTAAATACCTTGCTCAATGCTTAAATTGCCATTCAGGGGATATGCTTTCATATTTAGCCTTGTTTTAATCGATATCAATGAATCGCAGGTTATCAGAGGAAATAGCGTCGTTACTGTTGAAGCACTTGAACCTGTAGGCAGAATGCAGTGATTCGGTTTTTTCTACTGGAAATTCCGGAATCACTTGATGGTATCTCTTCCATTCTCTGGTGGTTGGATAACATAGATGCTGGCCTCCTAGTTTGTGATGGACTATTAAATTTAATTAAGAACTCATAGGAACTTTAGACTGTTATTGGTGGATTCTGCTCCTTTTCCTTCTCTGTACCGGATTGATTGTCCTTGAGCATTCCGAATAGGTTTAATTGAATGTAGAGAAGGGTAGTAACAGTGATACTTACCTTCTTAAATGCTCAGGTCTAGATTGAAACTTATGGTGCATATGTTAAAGCTTGTTTCTATTCCTTGATGTGTTTTAATGCATCCATTGCCGTAGTTTGATAGCACCGTCCTATCTTTGAGCAATCGAACCATGATTCTGAGCCTCAACTCCTCCAGCTCTTAAAAGAACTAAATCAGCCTTTTTTTATGGATCCTTACCCTAGATGGAACTGGTTTGGAGATATCAAAAGTGAGTGGAGGATCATAGTACTGAATGACAAATGAGTATTCATCATCACTGTATGATTTCTCAACGAAAAGGATATTTCTTTGATGCCCAATCATTGCTTGTATTTCAAGTCTCAATTCCAAAAGTTCTAAGCTACCGATGCCAAACCCCAAAAGCATAACTACCGACGAAACCTGATTGTTCGCATCAAGCAAGCCAAAACGCCCAACACCAAATACCAGTGAAATAAGTGGTTTTTCTTCTACTATATCCCTAAATTTTTCCTCTTTTCAAAAAATTCCAAAAGAAATAATGTGCCCGTTTATTCAAAAATCAGTTTTTATAATTTAGACTATTTTCATTAATGAAAGAGAATATGTAATTTGCCCCTTAAACTTGTTCAATCTAAATTTTCTTTTGGCTTAGTTGCAAATTGAATTTGAATTCTATCACTAAGGTAAGTACTTTCGCACTATCATTGTTAGTTTGTATTCATATGGTTTTGATAGCCAATTTAGTGGTGGCATGTGACAATCTCTCAATATGTCAATAAATTTAAACATTAAAAGTATTTAAAATTATATAAATTAATAATAAAAAAGTAACTCTTTTTACATCAAGAATGAACCCAGGACAAATGATTGTCCAAATTCATTCTAGATGTATATTTTAGTAAGTTTATATTTTTTTTTCTTTTTATTATAAAATGTAATTTTTTAGGTAATTATTATTTTAAATATATATAAAATATAAATTTAGACAAATATAAAAATATATAAAAAGCCTATAATATTTTTAAATATATATAATATATAATAAAAATTTATAAATTTTAAAAAATACAAATATAAAAAAATAATTAATTTATAAATTTATAAAAATATATATATAAAAGAACTAAAAGTGACATTTACATTGAATTTGAATAAATTGTTGTTTAGATGCATTTGAATCTAGATAACCATCCATCTAGGATCATTCTTGATATAACATTATTTTACATTTTTTATTATTTTATATATTTTTAAAATTTTATTATTTTAAATTTTTTAAAATAATAATATAAATAAATTGACATTTTATAAAAAAAATACATATAAATTAATAAAAATGTAATGACCCAATTTCCAATGGTATCAGAAATTACGGTTTCGGGACCTCTTTTCTGTAAACTGAGTCTGTAAATATTTAATAGAGATATTTACGGAGTTATTGTATCGATGAATTGAAATTTAGTTAAGTGATTTAACCGAAATTGTAAGTAATTATGGCTCAACGACTCAATTGTAAAAGTTTAATCACAATAGATTTTTAATTAAATTAAGACTTGGGGACTTAAATACCAATTAACCAAAGGACAAAAAAGCAAATACACCTCTTTTATATATATTTTAGTGGACGGCTTGATGTATGTAATTAGCTTATGTAATTACAGTTTAAATTAACTAAAACCTAATTAATTAAACTAATTAACTATTAATCAAGTGTGTGTGTGTATATATATATATATATATATGAAATAGTGGAAGGAAAGATGAATTCCATCTTCTCCAACCGTCCAACAATTCGAAACAAAGAGGGGAGATCTCCATAATAGGGTTTCAAACTTTTTGACCTTAATTTCAAGTAAGTCCCTAGTCATTTTTCTTTGATTTTTATGGAAATTGAATCATGAGAGCTTGATTTAGCTGGCCCATGTACCAATTTGTAAAACTGTTAAAGTTTGGGAAAGTTGTCATGGTTGAGAATTGAATGATTTAGGTGTTAAATTGTTAGAAATTTAGCTTAGTTTATGAAAATGACTACTTTGAAATGCTTAATTGTTAGTTTCGTACATTAGGGACCAAATTGAATAAAATGAAAAATTGTTATGAAATTAAGGTAGGAATAGAAAGTAGAGGGTCCCTAATGAGTATATGTGGTATTGGATTTTAATCTGAAGCTTTAGATTGAAAATTTTGCTTGTCTCGGTTTTAGGGACTAAATGGAAGAAATTGCAAAATATGATGGCTTTATTATTTGAATGTGATTTGGATAGAATTTGATACTATGTTAATATTGAATTATTATTCATAGCTAATGTCGACGCTGGCCCATCGAGGGGGAAAGTGAAAACAAGGATTGTTGACAAGTGACGAGAGACCTTGATTTGTACCCTTGCAATTCTTACTAATTTATTTGTTTACATATAATCGCTAGTTGCATATAGAATGTCAAGGTGAGTATACTATAATAAAGTGTATTCAAATGTTGAATGTGTTAGAAGATATCGAAATAAGGGACTAAAATGAATACGGTGAGAAATGATATGTAACAGCTGATTTTGGGGCTAGTCGGAACAGTGGTTTTGAGACCGCTAATCTGAAGTTGAAGAGAATTATTTTAATATTATTTTATGTGTTATAGCATGTTTATAAGGATGTATGAAAATTTTGGTGAACTAATTTTAGCAATTTAATGCTTAATTATGAAAAAGGAGTAAATCGCATAAAGTGTGAAAGTTCTATTATACAAGGTAGAGGTGTTTAATAGCCATAGAACATTAAATTGGAGGTCCTTAAAGTGCAATTAGGCCATTAAAGGTGTGTTGGCCGGCCATAGGAAACAAGGGAGACAAAAGCATTAAATTTGGTCAAAATTTGGTGAAATTAGGTGATAAAAAAATGAATAAAATAAGATGAATAAAAGAGATATCATCTTTTACTATTCATGCTTCTTCTACCACCGAAAATTTAGAGGAAATAAGGGTTCTTGGAGTTCAAATTTTCAGCAAAACAAATCTCTTGCAAGTAAGTGATTCTAGGGGTCTTTCTTGATAATTTTTGTACTTTTGGAATCCCCAAAGCTTAAGCTAGCTAATGAGGGGACTAATTTGCAATATGGTTGAAAGTTTAGGGACTTTCCATGAGAGTGTTCATGTTGTTTGCTGAGTTTTTATGGAAGAAAATGGATGTTAGTGAGTTAAAGAACAACTTTTGTAAAAGGTATTACCATGAAAACACCTAAATATGACTTATTTGTAAAAGTGGAAATTGTGTAATAAATGCATAAAATAATTGATTTTGTGAGTTGTTGTAAGAAGAATAAATGTTTATCTAGGCTTGTTTAATTAGAAAATGTGATGAAAAAATGATTTACGAGCCTAGGGGCAAAATCGTAATTTTGCCAAAGTATAAGGGCAAAATGGTCATTTTTGCTTAAGTAGAAATTTGATGTATCATGAATGGTAAAGTGATTAAATGAGTGAAATGTATTATTATAGATCAAGAAGAGCGCGGAAACAACCTTGACCGAGGAAAAGGCAAGGTTACGGACTAAGTTGTCGACTAATATATTTTGCACCGAGGTAAGTTTATGTGTAAACGATACGTCTTTAATACATATGATGTTACTTATTGGTGTATTGAATGAATGAGATCAGTTATGATTAAAATTGATACATAATGAGTAATTCCCGTATGAACCTCGGAATAGATATGTAAGTGCGGGAAAATATCCGTAATTATTCTTTTGGTGGGCTGTGTGTAACACCCTATACCCGAGTCCGAGGCTAAGATCGGATACGAGACATTACTATGCTTAAAATTTCTTAAACATGTACTTACAGGCTATAAAATTTTGTCCCGAACTAAAAACTTCTCTTTCTTAGTCAAATTAGACATTTCATGGGCCTACGAGGCCTCAGACTTACGTCCCAAAACTTTCGGAACTCATCTGGAAACTTTCTCTCGAAACAGGGGTCACACGTCCGTGTGACTTGGGACACACCCGTGCACCCCTAAAACATGCCCGTGTCTTTCACCCGTGGAGGATACTGGCAAATTACACACACCTGGACACGCCGTGGCCTTGGGCGTGTGCCAAACCTGGCATTCGACTTATTCACACAGTGGCGCACACACACCCGTGTGCGTCAGCCGTGTGACAATTGAATTTCTAAGTGTCAAGTGCAGACTTCACACAGCCTTGGCACACGCCCATGTGCCAACCGTGTATATCACACGGCCTGAACAAACGGCTGTGTGACTAGCTCGTGGTCTAATCTGACTTAAGATACTAAGGTGCAGGAGACACACGGCCTAGACACACGCCCGTGTGTCTATCCGTGTGGGCACTTAGAGGCTATCTTACCAAGCCTTTTACCACTCCCGTTTGCATACATTCATATACTACTTCAAAACATTCTCAAATCATCATTTAAAACACATGAATTAACACATTTAATCATTAAAGAGATAAAGTCTTTATCCCATACACTAGGGAGAACTACTCCCAATATAATTACAACCAATTTAAGCCATCATCTATGGTCATACACAACCAACTCTAGATTCTCTTAGGCCAATACAATTTGGCTACATTGGTTAGAACTTAATCAACTTTAAAAGAATCCCTATACATGCCATGACTCATAAGGATTTGATACCTCATGCCAAGGGTCTGCTTGATAGTGTGAAAAAATCTCCGGCGGCCTCCAACCCGAGCTAAGTAATGAAACCTATAAGAGATGAGAAAAGTAAAGGACTAAGCAAAAATGCTTAGTAAGCTCATCTGCATAATATGTCAAATTTTGATATTCATTGAATGTACATAATTACAAAGTATCATGGAGAGTGTCTCTCATAAACTCATGGTTACTTGCTCAAATATTCTTGAAACTTATTCAATCTCTTACCACATTCTTACCATGTCACAAGCCAATTGCTCGTTCAATTATCATACATTCCTGCACTGATCACCACATGATCATATAAAACAATACATCAAGCATTTTCAATAAGCCGCTCATGCTACTAATATCTCGGTGGTTTCACACTTAGCCCACCATTGAATCTCTAATAGGGTGGTATCGCACACAGCCCACCAATCATTTATACTAATGGTGATTTTGCACTTAGCACACCAATCGTTTATAAGCGATGGTATCGCACACAGCCCATCGATTACTAATTAATCAGGTGGTAACGCACATAGCCCACCGATATTAATATAATTGATGGTATCGCACCCAGCCCATCACTACCATTAATAAGGTGATATCGCACATAGCTCACCGTTATTTTACATTCATGGATAGTAATCCACAAGTATATCTCTATTTCAAATGTTCATCCGAGAACATCCTCACATACTTCTATTCTTACTTAACTTTCTACGATACTCGTTCGCATTCACACAGTGCATCAATAAATCTATCTCATGCAAATAAGGTGCAATAATAACACATATCCCACTAGGGGTTCATCATATATTGAATTCATCTCCATTCAATTCTAACACATACTTTTTCTTCTCGTGGTACAACCACATACATTCAACATATCCGTTGAATCATTCAAATTGTTAACTAACTCTCTTGAGTCTCATACACATAGTTCTCATTGACATTATACCCCAA
Source organism: Gossypium sturtianum (assembly GCA_025698515.1). Taxonomy (NCBI): domain Eukaryota; kingdom Viridiplantae; phylum Streptophyta; class Magnoliopsida; order Malvales; family Malvaceae; genus Gossypium; species Gossypium sturtianum. The sequence goes on along the minus strand of CM046946.1, from coordinate 51,999,904 downwards.
TAAGGTCCTAAATACATTTACATGTCGATGCCATGTCCCTGACATGGTCTTATACAAACTCTTACACCGAGGCCATATTCTAATATGGTCTTACTCGAGACTTTAACCATCATCATATCATGCTATACACATCTCAATTCTATTAACATTTCATCAAAAGATATTTCATGCATTCATATGGTAAATATACATTCCCTACCACATTGGAACGTTAAATTAACTCGTACGTAATTACAATGTTTGCACATGGACTTACCTCGATGCCGAAAGGGCCAAAAAGGGACCTTTTTGCCCACATTTCTCTTTTCATCCGTTCTAGGTCTGAAACTCGTTTTCTTTGATCTAGAACAATGAAATTTACTGATTTAATCACTTATAAATCATATTACACCATAATATACACTTTAGGCAAAAATGACTATTTTGCCCCTACACTTTGGCAAAATTACGATTTTTCCCCTAGGCTCGTAAATAAATTTTCATCACATTTTCTTGTTAAACAAGCCTAGCTGAACATTTAATCCTCTTACAACTATCCACAATTCCAACTATTTCATGCCTTAATGAACAAGTTACAACTTTTGCATTTTAGTCCCAAATAGGTGTTTTCATGACAACACCTTTCACAAAAGTTGTTTCTCATCATCCTATCATTCATTTTCCTCCATAAAACTCATCAAAAAACATGAAATCTATCATGGCAAGTCCCTAGACTTTCAACCATATTGCAAACTAGTCCCCTCTTTAAAAAGCTTAAGCTTTGGGGACTTCAAAAGTACAATTTTCTTCAAGAAATACCATCAAAATCACTTACTTGAGTGGATAATTGCTTGATGAAATTTTAAGATTCAAAAACCCCTCCCATGGCTGCTATTTTCGGTGGAGGAAGAGAAGAAATAAAAAAAAAGATGATAGCTTTTCTTTTTGTCATATTTTATTCATCTTTTCTCACCAAATTTGACTAAGCATTAAATGTTCTTGTCTCCCTTACCACATGGCCGGCCATCACACTCCAAAATGGCCTATTTGCACATTTGGGACCTCCAATTTATAAACCATAGCTTTTTGGTACCTCTAGCAATTAAAATAGAACTTTCGCACTTTATGCGATTTAGTCCTTTTTCACAATTTAGCTAGAAATTGCTAAAATTAAGGCACCAAAATTTTCATGCATCCTTATAAACATGTTATAATACATAAAATGTCATGAAAATAATTTTCTCTAACCTCAAATTAGTGATTCTGAGATTACTGTTCCGACTAGCCCCTAAATTGGGTTGTTACACTGTGTGCGATACCACCTTTTTACTTAATCACGATGGGTTGTGTGCAATACCATCGTTTATATTACCATTTGGTGGGCTATGTGCGATACCACCCTATTATTGATTAAAGGTGGGCTGTGTACGAAACCACCGAGTACTTAGTATTATTCCGAGGGGTTCATCGAGAATTTGTATAAGTGAATGTTTCATGTTATTTTGTGGTGATAAGTGCAGGGAATGTGTACAAGTGAATGTGATCATTATATTTGTTATATGGTTGGAATGTAGTAAGAGATGAAATGAGTAAGCATGATTATGGAAATGTGAATTGTTCTTGCTTAGTATGTAATGTTATTGATCGATTTAGCATATGTTTTGATGTTTATTGTTTACATGTAAACTTACTAAGCTTAAAGCTTACTCCTTTTCTTTTTCCTTGTTTTATAGTGTCAAAGAGCCGGTTCGAAATACGAAGATAATCGGAAGGTCACCCATACTATCAGCTCATCTCGGTATATTTAGTCTTAGTATTTTGTGTATGGCATGTATAGGGGCTAGGCTTAGTGTTATGTCTTGTTATTTTGGCCAAGTGTGTTGGCTCCTTTAAAGATGAACTTTTTTAAATAGCCATAGTTGATGGCTTATTGTTATTAATATATGAAAAGATGAGGTTATTCATGAATGTGTATGATGCATGATTGAGTTGCTTGGTAAATGGTTGAATGTGATTGATGTTGCATGAATTAGGGTGATAAAAAGAGCTTGGCTAATAGCCTTGTTCTTGTCCACACGGGTAGGCACACAGGCATGTGTCTAGACCGTGTGTGACACACTGATCGATCCCATGGGCGTGTGACTGGCCGTGTCCCCTACTGAGTTAATGTTGCAAGTTAGTGTCGACCACGGGCTAGACACACGGGCGTGTGTCTAGGCCATGTGCCCCATATACGGTTGCTGACGTCACAAACAGAATACCCAGGTTTTTCATACACGGGTGAGGACACGGGCGTGTCTAAGCTGTGTAAGGGACACAGGCCATTAACACGGGCGTGTGTCCGGCCGTGTGAAAACCCCTGTAGGTTAGAAATGAAAATAAATCCCACACGGGCTAGGGACGGGCGTGTGTGACCACCTGCCGCCTTTGCCCGCGCGGGCGTGTGGCCCTGTTAAGGCAAAATTTTTCTAAGTATATCAAAGTTCTCGGTTTAATTATGATACCCTCTGTTTGCATGTTTAAGGCCTCGTAGGCCCATAATAAGGATGTTATAAATTTGAATTGGAAAGTTTCAATTTGGAAATGAAATTTCATAGCTCAAAGTTGTATGTTCGAGTGAGTTATGTCTGGTAATGCCTCGTACCCGGTTCCGGCGATGAATACAGGCAATGGGTGTTACATTTAGTGGTATCAGAGCTATGGTTTAGTCGGTTCTCAGACTACCGTAGCGTGTGTAAGGGTCTAGCTATACATGCCATAGAATACAATGACAGTGTGGTGACTTCTGACTATATTTAACTATGTTTTTGTATAGTAAATGGATCCCGACCGAGCAGCTTTTGATGACGCTGCTAGTAACGCGCCGGGTCTCGCGCAAGGGACCGCGCCTGTAGAGAGTAGACCCGAGACTGTGGGTCAAAGAGAAGAGGCCCGAGAAGCCTTTCTCCAAATGATGAGTAATTGGTATACGGAGTATGTACGAGCGAATCCTAATGCTCAACCTCCTCCACCCCCTCCTATACCTCAGCCAGTCTTTGTGGCTCTGCAAGGTATAGATTTGGTAAGAATGACCGAACCCCCGGTAGATAAGATTCTGAAGCAAGGGGCCGAGGATTTTAGGGCTAACATAGACGATGACCCTGAGAGGGCAGAGTTCTGGCTTGAGAACTCAATGAGGGTGTTTGATGAACTCTCATGCACACTTGAGGAGAGCTTGAAATGTGCCGTGTCATTGTTGAAGGACTCGACATATCGTTGGTGGAAAACGTTAACATTGGTAGTTCCAAGGGAGAGAGTAACATGGGACTTCTTCTTAGAAGAGTTCCGAAAGAAGTATATAAGTCAGCAATTTGTTGACCAAAAATGGAAGGAGTTCCTTGAATTGAAGCAAGGCAAGATGACTGTGGCAGAGTATGAGCGCGAGTTTGTTAGGCTCAGAAAGTATGCACAAGAGTGTGTGTCCACAGAAGCTATCTTGTGCAAGAAGTTTGAAGATGGGCTGAATGAGGATATCAGACTTTTAGTTGGGATCTTGGAATTGAAAGAATTTGTGGTGTTGGTTGATAGGGCATGCAAGGCAGATGAGCTGAATAAGGAAAAGAGAAAAGCCATGAGTGAGGCTCGAGATGCAAGAAAGAGGTCAATGAGTAAATCGTACCAAACTCAATCAAAGAGGTCCAAGGAAATGAACCCTCGAACGACTGCATCAGTTGGATATTCACATCGAGATCGAGGTAACACATACTCGGGCTCTAGAGTTCAAGCCACCTCGATGGCAAGCATGGGCAATCCAAAGTTAAATAAATCGGAGTGCCCAAATTGTCGTAGGCAACACACTGGGGAGTGTTGGGGGAATAATCGTAACTGTTACAAGTGTGGTTCACCCGATCATTTTATCCGGAATTGTCCTGAGAATGATGAGAATGAAAGAAAGCAAGAAATAATATCAAGCAATGTATCTTCGAGGGGTAGATCACAAAAGAACCCGGGAGGTGGAACTAGTAGTAGGGGTGCGCCTAGAGATTCTACTGTGAGATCGGAGGGTCGAGCACCTACAAGGAATTATGTCATTCGCGCTCGCGAAGAGGCATCCTCTCCAGATGTGATTACGGGTATTTTTTCTCTTCATGATATCTCTGTTGTTACTTTGATTGATCCGGGGTCTACCCATTCTTACATTTGCATGAAATTGGCATCTAGCATGAGTATGATTGTTGAGTCTACGGAATTCGTAATAAAAGTGTCAAACCCGTTAAGCCAGCATGTGCTAGTTGACAAGGTGTGTAGAAATTGTCCTTTGACAATTAGAGGTCATTGTTTTCCGGCAAATCTCATGTTGTTGCCGTTTGATGAATTTGACCTGATTCTTGGTATGGATTGGTTGACTGCTCATAATGTCTTAGTAAACTGTGGTAGTAAGTTTATTGAATTGAGATGTGTAAATGGAAATGTCATTCGGGTTGAATCAGGTAAATTGGATAGTTTGCATGTAGTGATCTTGTCTATAGTAGCTGAGAAATACTTGAGAAAAGGGTATGAGTCCTATCTCGCCTTTGTACTAAATACTCAAGAGTCAGAGGTAAAGATTGAATCAGTGCCGGTAGTATAGGAGTATCCAGATGTGTTTCTGGAAGAGTTACCCGGATTGCCTCCAGTTAAAGAGGTCGAGTTTGGGATTGAGTTAGTTCCGGGTACAGCATCTATTTCGGTTGCCCCGTATAGGATTGTACCATTGGAGTTGAAAGAATTGAAAGTTCAGTTGCAAGAGTTAACAGACAAAGGTTTTGCAAGACCGAGCTATTCACCGTGGGGTGCTCCGGTACTTTTTGTGAAGAAGAAAGATGGGTCGATGAGATTGTGCATAGATTATAGACAACTCAACAAGGTGACAGTGAAGAATAAGTATCATTTGCCAAGGATAGATGATTTGTTCGATCAACTGAAGGGAGCTACGGTGTTCTCTAAGATAGACTTAAGGTCTGGCTATTACCAGTTGAGGGTTAAGGAGCATGATGTACCGAAAACTGCATTTCGGACGAGGTATGGCCATTATGAGTTTCTTGTCATGCCATTTGGCCTAACGAATGCTCCTGCGTTTTTTATGGATCTAATGAACCGCATCTTCCGGTCGTATTTGGATAAGTTTGTGGTTATTTTTATCGATAACATATTAATTTATTCCCGGGATGAGATTGAGCATGCAGAGCATCTGAGAATTATTTTGCAGACTTTAAGAGACAATCAGTTGTATGCTAAATTCAGCAAGAGTGAGTTTTGGCTCCGAGAGGTCGGGTTCTTAGGACACATTGTGTCGGGTGATGGCATTAGAGTTGATCCGAGTAAGATCTCGGCTATTATGGAGTGGAAACCGCCAAGGAATGTGTCAGAAATTAGAAGCTTTTTGGGTTTAGCAGGGTACTACAGATGTTTCGTAAAGGGGTTCTCCATGATTGCTACCCCGATGATGAAACTGTTGCACAAGGATGTTAAGTTTGAATGGACTGAGAAATGCCAACAAAGTTTCGAGAGATTGAAAGCATTGTTGACTGAGGCACCGGTTTTAGTACAACCTGAGTCGGGGAAAGAGTTTGTGGTCTATAGCGATGCGTCATTAAATGGTCTCGACTGTGTGTTAATGCAAGAGGGTAAGGTAGTAGCTTACGCCTCGAGACAACTAAACCCGCATGAGAAGAATTACCCGACTCATGATTTGGAGTTGGCTGCTATCGTCTTTGCCTTGAAGATTTGGCGTCATTATTTATATGGCGAGAAGTGTCGAATCTTCACCAATCACAAGAGTTTGAAGTACTTGATGGACTAAAAAGATTTGAATTTGCGACAACAGCGGTGGCTCAAATTATTGAAAGACTATGAGTTAGTAATTGATTACCATCCGGGGAAAGCGAATGTAGTTGCGGATGCCTTAAGCAGAAAATACCTGTATACTTTGAGAGCTATGAGTACGAGCTTAGCTTTGTCTGATGATGGTGCTATATTGGCCGAGTTGAGGGCCAGACCATTATTTATTCAGCAGATATGTGAAGCTCAAAAGAATGATAGTTAGATGCAAGCTAAGAGAGCTCATTGCGAATCGGAAAGTGACTCTGATTTTTAGGTTAGTTCAGAGGATTGCTTAATGTTTCATGATAGAATTTGTGTGCCAAAAGATGACGAGTTAATCCAGAAAATTTTACATGAAGCACACAGTGGTTGTTTGTCAGTACACCGGGCAGCACAAAAATGTACAATGATTTGAAGAAGTTGTATTAGTGGCTGGGTATGAAAAGAGATATCTCCGAGTTTGTTACCAAGTGTTTGGTCTGTCAACAAGTGAAAGTCGAACATCAAGTACCTTTGGGATTACTTCAGCCGGTGATGGTCCAAGAGTGGAAGTGGGATCGAATCACAATGGAATTCGTAACGGGGTTACCTACGGCTCCGAGAAAGAAAGATGATGTGTGGGTTATTGTTGATAGATTAACGAAGTCGACTCACTTTATACCGGTGCGCGTGGATTATTCACTTGACAAGTTGGCTGAGCTGTATGTTGCCGAGGTGGTGAGATTACATGGGGTTCCTACGTCTATTATCTCAGATAGAAATCCGAGGTTTACTTCGAGGTTTTGGAAGAAGCTGCAAGAAGCTTTGGGTACAAAATTAAATTTTAGTACAGCGTTTCATCCTCAAACTGAAGGCCAATCTGAAAGAGTGATTCAAGTTCTTGAGGATATGCTCCGATGCTGTGTGTTAGAGTTCGAAGGTAGTTGGGAAAAATATCTACCTTTGGTTGAGTTCGCTTATAACAACAGTTATCAGTCGAGTGTACAGATGGCACCGTACGAAGCTTTATATGGTCGCAAGTGTCGGACTCCTTTCTATTGGACCGAGCTTAGTGAGAAGCAAATTCACGGGGTCGATCTAGTTAAAGAGACCGAAGAGAAAGTGAAAATAATCCGAGATAGTTTGAAAGCTGCTTCAGATTGACAAAAGTCATACGTGGATTTAAAAAGGAAAGAAATTGAGTATCAAGTGGGCGACAAAGTATTTCTAAAAGTATCCCCATGGAAGAAAATATTGAGATTTTGTCGAAAGGGAAAATTGAGTTCGCGATTCATAGGACCGTATGAGGTTATTGAGAGGGTTGGACCAGTGGCTTACCAGTTGGCTTTGCCGGCAGAGTTAGAGAGAATACACAACGTGTTTCATGTGTCGATGTTGCGGCGATATCGTTCTAATCCTTCACATGTGATCCCTCCAACAGAAATTGAGATACGACCAGATATGACTTATGAAGAGGAACCAATTAAGAAATGGCTCGAGAGGTTAAACAATTGAGGAATATGAGCATAGCCTTAGTAAAGGTGTTATGGCAAAAACACGGTGTAGAAGAGGCTACGTGAGAACCGGAAGAATCCATGAGGGAACAATATCTAAACCTTTTTACCAGTAAGATTTTCGAGGACGAAAATTGCTAAACGGGGGAGAGTTGTAACAGCCGATTTGGGGGCTAGTCGGAACAGTGGTTTCGGGACCGCTAATCCAAAGTTGAAGAGAATTATTTTAATATTATTTTATGTGTTATAGCATGTTTATAAGGATGTATGAAAATTTTGGTGCATTAATTTTAGCAATTTAATGCTTAATTGTGAAAAAGGACTAAATCGCATAAAGTGTGAAAGTTCTATTATACAAGGTAGAGGTGTCTAATAGCCATAGAATATTAAATTGGAGGTCTTTAAAGTGCAATTAGGCCATTAAAGGTGTGTTGGCCGGCCATAGGAAACAAGGGAGACAAGAGCATTAAATTTGGTCAAAATTTGGTGAAATTAGGTGATAAAAAATGAATAAAATAAGATGAATAAAAGAGATATCATCTTTTACTATTCATGCTTCTTCTACCACCAAAAATTTAGAGGAAATAAGGGTTCTTGGAGTTCAAATTTTCAGCAAAACAAATCTCTTGCAAGTAAGTGATTCTAGGGGTCTTTCTTGATATTTTTTGTACTTTTGGAATCCCCAAAGCTTAAGCTAGCTAATGAGGGGACTAATTTGCAATATGGTTGAAAGTTTAGGGACTTGCCATGAGAGTGTTCATGTTGTTTTCTGAGTTTTTATGGAAGAAAATGGATGTTAGTGAGTTAAAGAACAACTTTTGTAATAGGTGTTACCATGAAAACACCTAAATATGACTTATTTGTAAAAGTAGAAATTGTGTAATAAATGCATGAAATAATTGATTTTTTGAGTTGTTGTAAGAGGAATAAATGTTCATCTAGGCTTGTTTAATGAGAAAATATGATGAAAAAATAATTTACGAGCCTAGGGGCAAAATCGTAATTTTGCCAAAGTATAAGGGCAAAATGGTCATTTTTGCTTAAGTAGAAATTTTGATGTATCATGAATGGTAAAGTGATTAAATGAGTGAAATGTATTATTATAGATCAAGAAGAGCGCGAAACAACCTTGACCGAGGAAAAGGCAAGGTTACGGACTAAGTTGTCGACTAATATATTTTGCACCGAGGTAAATTTATGTGTAAACGATACGTCTTTAATACATATGATGTTACTTATTGGTTTATTGAATGAATGAGATCAGTTATGATTAAAATTGATAGATAATGAGTAATTCCCGTATGAACCTCGGAATAGATATGTAAGTGCGAGAAAATATCCGTAATTATTCTTTTGGTGGGCTGTGTACGATACCACCTTTTTACTTAATCACGATGGGCTGTGTGCGATACCATCGTTTATATTACCATTTGGTGGGCTATGTGCGAAACCACCGTAAATATTCTTGTTGGTGGGCTATGTGCGATACCACCCTATTATTGATTAAAGGTGGGCTGTGTGCGAAACCACCGGGTACTTAGTATTATTCCGAGGGGTTCATCGAGAATTTGTATAAGTGAATGTTTCATTTTGCTTTGTGGTGATAAGTGCAGGGAATGTGTACAAGTGAATGTGTGCATTATATTTGTTATATGGTTGGAATGTAGTAAGAGATGAAATGAGTAAGCATGATTATGGAAATGTGAATTGTTCTTGCTTAGTATGTAATGTTATTGATCGATTTAGCATATGTTTTGATGTTTATTGTTTACATGTAAACTTACTAAGCTTAAAGCTTACTCCCTTTCTTTTCCCTTGTTTTATAGTGTCAAAGAGCCGGTTCGGAATACGAAGATAATCAAAAAATCACCCACACTATCAGCTCATCTCGGTATATTTAGTCTTAGTATTTTGTGTATGGCATGTATAGGGGCTAGGCTTAGTGTTATGTCTTGTTATTTTGGCCAAGTGTGTTGGCTCCTTTAAAGATGAACTTTTGTAAATAGCCATAGTTGATGGCTTATTGTTATTAATATATGAAAAGATGAGGTTATTCATGAATGTGTATGATGCATGATTGAGTTGCTTGGTAAATGGTTGAATGTGATTGATGTTGCATGAATTAGGGTGATAAAAAGAGCTTGGCTAATAGCGTTGTTCTTGTCCACACGGGTAGGCACACGGGCGTGTGTCTAGACCGTGTGTGACACATGGTCAGTCCCATGGGCATGTGACCAGGCCGTGTGTCCCCTACAGGTTAATGTTGCAAGTCAGTGTCGACCACGGGCTAGACACACGGGCGTGTGTCTAGGCCGTGTGCCCCATATACGATTGCTGATGTCACAAACAGAATACCCAGGTTTTTCATACACGGTTGAGGACACGGACGTGTCTAGGCCGTGTGAGGGACACGGGCCATTGACACGGGCGTGTGTCCGGCCGTGTGAAAACCCCTGTAGGTTAGAAATAAAAATAAATCCCACACGGGCTAGGGATAGGGGCGTGTGTGACCACACGGCCTACCCACACGGGCGTGTCCCCTTTCACACGGGCGTGTGGCCATGTTAAGGCAAAAATTTTCTAAGTATATCAAAGTTCTCGGTTTAATTCTGATACCCTCTGTTTGCATGTTTAAGGCCTCGTAGGCCCATAATAAGGATGTTATAAATTTGAATTGGAAAGTTTCAATTTGGAAATGAAATTCCATAGCTCAAAGTTGTATGTTCGAGTGAGTTATGTCTGGTAATGCCTCGTACCCGGTTCCGGCGATGAATACGGGCAAGGGGTGTTACATGATAGATATTATTTGAAATGTGATATGTGTTGTGGAAATTATATAGAAAATGTGTATGATAGGAATGTATGTGTTTGAATAATGAATTGATGATGAGATTGAAATGTGCTAGATGGTTACAATATGTATCAATTCGGTATAACGCTAATAACGGTCTCAAGTACTGTCAATTTAGTTTGCATGCCTTAGGTTGAAATCCATCGTTGTTGGGTTATCAGGGATGGTAGAATGTATAGATCGTGTGAACCATCATTGTCAGGTCATCCGGAATGTTATTAGATTATGAACCATCAAAGTCGGGCTATCTGGGATGGTGATATATTAGAGGATATAAACCATCGTAATTGGGTCATCCGGGATGTTATTAGATTATGAACCATCGGAGTCGGGCTATCTGGGATGTTGATATATTAGAGGATATAAACCATCGTAGTTGGGCCATCCGAGATGGTAATATATTGAATAGATTGAACCATCGTTGTCAGGCCATCCGGGATGGTAATATACTGAATTGTGTGAATCATCGTTTTCGGGTTACCTGAGATGACTGGAGTAGAGTAAGAGTTATGCATGATGATGAAATTGACATATTGCGTATTGTGAATTATAATAGAGAAAGTTTGTTATCTACTATATGATTTGGTTAAAATCGAGCCCTAGGGGTCGATACGAACATGAATGAGTTGATAGACTCTAGGATTAGACCCGTATGATAAGTTAAATGGTCATTGTTGTTGAATGAACTTGAATTTATATGATATAATGTGAAAGGTATAAATGCAAAATTTCATGTATGGTTTAAAGTTGGTGTTTAGCAAGCAACTTGATTTGGTTAACTCTCTTGCTCTGTTGAATGGATTGATTTTACCAATTGAAGATGTATACTCATATGTGTATGTGTCAATAGAATTACTTGGCATTATAGGACATAATTTGGATAGTTTTGTGCATATATGTAATATGACAAGTTAGTAATGTTATGTTATATTACTTTGATTTATAAAGGTACCATTGAGTTTTATTACTTAGTGTACAATTTGTTTTCTCTATGCGTAGGTTTAGGCAATCTTCGAGAATTCAAGAAGTAGTTCCAGCATCCAAGAAACGATTCTCCGACTTAGCAAAATTGTAAAGTTCTCATTTGATTAGTATATGGCATGTACCTAGGGTTTAAGTCAGTTTTATATCGGAAATGGTCGAATTAGAATTTTGTTGTTCAATGTTATCTTGAAGTACCATTTTAGCATATTTTGGCTTGAATACAATTGGTATATTGTTGAATTGGTTGTAATTGGGATGTTTAAGTGTTGTTTCAAGTCTTTCCAACTTGTTTCAAATTGGTCCTTTTGGAAACAGTGAGTCACGTCGTGACGACATATTCCCAACGTCGTGAAGAGGAGCAGCCCTGGATTCATGTTGAGACGATGTGTATTTGAGTTCACGCTGAGATATACTCAGTATGTTGCGTTGCAACGAGAAACCCCCAACGTTGACCCTGTATTTTGAAAACTTTACAATTTGGTCCTAACTCGATCTTGGATTAGCTTTAGAACTTTTGAAAGCTCGTATAAGACTTGGAAACGACTTTATATCGTATTGTATGAATGTATTAGTTAAAATTTATCATTAATAGTATAAATCAAACATAGTTTGATCGTTGTTGGTCCGGTAACTACAACTCAGACCTAACGATCAGGTCGGGTATGGGGTGTTACAAAAAAAATACATCTAGAATGAATCTAGACAAATGAGTGTCTAGATTCAAATTTATCTAGATAATCACTTGTTCGTGTTCATTCTTGATGTGAAAAAAATTATATATATTTTATTAATTTATATATTTTATTTTTTATTTTTTTAAATTTATATCCACCACGTGGCATGCTAGATGTTTCCATGTGTAATCGTCATATTGGCTATGAGTGCCATGTCAACATTAACGGACGGTGTTAGTGCAGAGGTACCAACTTGAGTGATGGAATACAAATTGAGGTACCAACTAGATCCAAAAATAAAAATAAAAAATTTAGGCATCAATTAGGTACTTTTGGACAAGTTCGAGGGAGAGACAAATTACATATTAACTCTTAAAAAAATAAAATTTTAGATTAGTACGTGGAAGGGTAATAGAAATAGAGTATCAAATTGCTAATTATTTTTATTTAGATATCAAAACAAAAGATTACAAGAACCCTTTTAAATAGACTTGCTCAAGAATCAAGTTGATTGACATTAACACTAAAAAAAATCAGAAATTTGGTTGTCCTTAGTTTAAGAATTGAATGTTTGAAGATTTAATGGGTAAAATAAAACAAAATCCCCATCCATGCTTCTCTTTCCGAGCTTAGAATTCGTTTTTATTACATTGTGAATCGACTTTGAGAGCATCGTTTTTGCTAATTTGTTTGTTTTCACTTAGTTTTTGTGTTATTTATATGCTCAAGTAATATGGGTTCCTTCAAATTTTGCTACTTCGGTGTTTGTTTTTTGTTTTGTCATGTTCCATGGGTGGGGAGAGGAAGGATGAGTAGGTAGTAAAACGCTGCGTTGAGAGGCGACGCAAAATAAAAAAGGTGAACCGCGTATCAGGGAATCTAACGACAGGATAACGAACGGATCATATCTAAATCCTCCGTGTCGACAGATAAACAACTAAAGACATCCAAAAAAAGGAAGAAGCTAAAAAATATAGAAATCAATGGAAGCAATGCAAATTTCGACTACTGCTTCCCGCCACTTCTCGGCGACTTTGGGTCCCTTTTCGACCAACCGCAGCCCCACAAAACCTACTAAACTTGCCACTTCATGGGCCTCCTCCGCTTCCACCAATTTGGCTTCCCTTTCTTCCAGGAACTTGTTCACTGTAAGTAAAGCAAATCAAGTTATCTACTTACCCTTTTTCTATTTGGTTGTCGGGAAATGCGTGAAAGAAATGAGTCGCCTGTTTTGCTATTTGAATTGTTAAATTTTTTTATTCTCTTTTTTTTTTTTATATATAATTAAAATGATGGCAGAGAGAGATATGGGGGTGGGTAAATTCCAAGACGGCCACTTCTAGGAAGGAAATGCGAGGTGTTGTAAGAGCTGAAATGTTTGGCCAACTCACCAGTGGTCTCGAAGCTGCTTGGACCAAGCTTAAAGGAGAAGGTTTGCACCTTTATTTTTCGAACTAGAAGTGGAACAAATCTTTATTAAAGTTAAACTTGGGTGGTAAACTTGTTGTGTTTCAGAGGTTTTGACAAAGGAGAACATTGTGGAGCCAATGCGTGATATTAGGAGAGCGCTTCTGGAAGCAGATGTAAGTGAGATTGGATGTTTCTTGGGATTTTTTTCAACTTCCGGTTGGTAATAAGGTTTTTTATTAACACGATTGATATCTATTGACAGGTGAGTCTTCCTGTTGTTAGAAGGTTTGTCCAAGCTGTAAGCGACCAGGCTGTTGGAGTTGGCCTTATTCGAGGAGTAAAGCCGGATCAACAATTAGTTAAGGTACCAAGTATGAATTTCTATCATCAAAATGCACTTTGCCTGGATTTGTTTAACTTATCTGGTTCACTAACCTAGTGGCTGGATCTTTAGTTGGTGCTTTATGCCTATCGTCGCTTAAGTTTACTTCTGGTTGCAGATTGTAAACGATGAGCTTGTGAAACTGATGGGAGGAGAGGTTTCTGAACTGGTCTTTTCAAAATCTGGCCCCACTGTTATATTATTGGCTGGTCTACAAGGGGTTGGAAAAACAACTGTTTGTGCCAAGTTAGCTAATTATCTTAAAAAGCAGGTGCCATTTGTATTGTTGCATATGAACATGTGTAGCTCTTTCCTTAAGCCTTGAATGATGTTGGAGCCTAATGTTGACTGCAGGGTAAGAGCAGCATGCTTATTGCAGGAGATGTATACAGACCTGCTGCTATTGACCAACTTGTTATTTTGGGTGAACAGGTACGAGGTTTTCATTGTCGATAAAGTTCTTTTATAAGTGTTCAATTGAACACATTGAACACTTATGAGACATAAACTCCAACAAATTTAATTAATGGTTCTAATCAACCATCTAAGAAATAATCATTGACAAATTGAAAGATGAAAAATAGAAGAAAACGAAAATAAGATATAATCCTTGATAAATTGAAATATGAAAAATAGAAGAAAACGAAAATAAGATATAATTCTTGACAAATCGAAAATAAGATGGATGATGAAAAGATTGTCTCCACAAATGGCTCTAAGCTACCCCTAAAGTCGAACCCTAGTAAATTGGCTAACCAACTCTCTAAGGCTGAACCCTAGTAAATTGGGGGTGAGAGTTCTCCCACGGTTTCAAAAACAAAAAAAAAAAAAATATTAATCAAGGTCTCTTTAATGAATAATGGATAGTCTTTATATAGGCTAGCTAATTACATAAAAAAAAAAACTGTTGAGTATAATAAAACTATAATTAATCTAAACAACAAATAGTATATACAATATTGGGTCATATATCATAAAAAGTCTAAAAATTGAATCCAATATCATTTAAACTCGAATTAAAGCCCAGAACACGTAATTTCCCGTAATAATCCCGTCCAAAAATTCTATTTATGCAGCCTTCACTAAAATGGTCATAACTTGAGCTCCCGGACTCGAAATCGAGTGATTCAAAGTGCGTTTCGAAACTAAGATATAACTCTTCAAACGCTCTGCAGACATCTCAACCCATAACTGATTGAATCCCATCAAAAAATTAGTCGCAAGTTGACTAATCTTTCGAGCTTGAAAATTGACAGCTTGGTTGAATTGTCTTTAATAAATTTCATCCCATTCATGCATGTATATCTTCTGTTTTTCACTTTAGTTCTACATGACATCAATTATTCACTTCTCTTTTAAATTCATTTTTTTCTTCTACTGGATTTCAAAGAAGATCTTCTGACTTTAAGTCAAATATATGTCTGGTGTTAGCACCAGAGATGCTCACTTTGTGAGGTGAATGCATTGCATTTTACATTCTCTATACTGCCAACATGGAAGATTGGACACTGAAGTTTCTTGTTGACTTGATGTGAATCATCTGTCCTAGTTGTGGTGGTATAATGAACAATAGTTGAGAGATGGTAATTTATTCTGGAGCAACTGTGTGCCACAGAGTTGGATATGTCAGTTTGCTTGTATTTCCGAATTTTATCACTCACTAAGACTGAACAAATGAAACAAAAATAGCTATCATAGAAGCTTTCCAGCAAAATATATCTTGTAAATAATTTTCGAATGATTTTTAATTTAAATGGAACTAATACTAGTTTCAGGCTAGTTAAAATACCTGATTGATGTGTGAAGAGATAGTCCAAGTAAATTGTAGAAACTGTAGAAATCAGATTCTTACTTTAGCTAATTAGGTTACAGGTGTAAAAAGAGATAAACTACTCTAAGAAAGGAAATAATCCCTAAAAGATGTGAATTATCCTAAGAATCAAGAACTATGATTAATTTCTATTTACAAGATTTCCTCAATAATCTATCCCTAATTCTAGGGATTCTAACACTCCCCTCAAGTTTGGAGTGTAGATGTTTATCAAACCCGACTTGCCAACATGTTGTTCAAACATGTTTTTGTTTAAACTTTTGTCAACATATCCGCAACTTTGTTGTCCGGTAGATAGATAGATAGGTGACGCTCACTTCCCCGAGTGTATCTTCTCTTTTATGAAGTGTCGATCTATCTCGACATGTTTGGTACGATCATGATGCATGGGGTTGTGAGCTATATTGACAAACAGACTTGGTTGTCACAATGCATTTGTATATAGGTCTATTATAAGGAACCTTTAGTTCTCTCATCGCCTTTGTATCCAAATTCCTTCACAAATACCTTGTGCAAGTGCTCGATACTCGAAACACGCCTTTGCTGCGTGCTACCACATGATCGTTTCTTACTCCTCCATGTCACTAGATTACCCCAAACATATTTTGCAATAACCACCTTTGGTTGATCGTCATCATTAATAGAACGCCTTGATCAAGATCGGTATACACTTCCACATTCTCTGTGTCATTTTTCTTGATGTATAGGCCCTTACCAGAGTTCCCTTTAGGTACCTTAGTATCCGATATGCAACTTCTAGGTGTTTTTCCTTGGAGCATGCATATATTGACTTTATGACGACGACACTAAAAGCAATGTCGGGGACGAGTGTGAGCCAAGTAGATAAGTCTCCCTACTAGGCGTTGATATCTCCCCCATCGACTTCTTCTCCATCTTTATTAGTACCTAACTTGAGATTAAACTCCATAGGAGTTTCAAATTGGTTTACAACCCATCATCCCAACTTCGATAGCAAATCGAGGACATATTTCCTTTGGGAGATAGAAATACCCTTTTGAGATCTTGCTATCTCCATGCCAAGAAAATATTTAAGATTTCCCAAATCTTTAAGTTCAAAAACTGTTCCAAGAAACTCTTTCAACCTTCCAATTTCACTTGTATCATCACTGTTACTATTATATCATCCACATAGACAATTAGAATGCAACATTTTCCTTGTCTTTGAATGCTTGTAGAACATGGTGTGGTCTGCACTCATCCTTGAGTATATTTCCTACTCATCATAGCTTTTGCAAACCGATTAAACCACGCCCTTGGAGATTGTTTCAAACCCATACAAAGATTTTTTCAACTTACACACTTGGCCCTTTCTTTCTTCAAGCCCTGTGGGAAGTCCATGTAAACTTCTTCATTTAACTCCCATTGAGAAAAGCATTTTTAACATCCAACCGGTCAATTCCCAATTTAGATTGATAGCAATGGACAAAAGGACTCTAATTGTGTTTAGTTTGGCAACCGGTGCAAATGTCTCCTCATAATCCAACCCATAAGTTTGAGTGAAGCCCTTAGCCACTAGACGAGCCTTGTATCGATCAACTCGGCCATCGGGCTTGAATTTGGTAGTAAAAATCCATTTGCTGACCCTCATTGTTTTCTTTCCTTTAGGTAGATCCAGAAACTTCCACGTTCCATTATTTTTGAGGCCTCCATTTCCTCCATCACGGCTTGTCTCCATTCTGTGATTCAAATGCTTCTTCTATGGTTTTTGGAGTTTTATAGAACCAACATTAGTCACAAAGGTTTGATAAGACTTAGATAAGTTACCATAGGATACAAACCGAGAGATAGGATGTTGAGAGTGTGACTCCTTATCCCCTTTCGCATTGCAATTGAAAGATAGATGGATGGTGATGGAGGTGAGACTTCGTTTTCAGCAGATCCTTGGTTGAAGATGTGAGTGGCATCGCCAGACGGGTTTCAGGACATCGATTAAAATGCGGAATAAACTCGCATTCGCACCTGTTGCACTGTTGTTCTTCTTTGTTTTCCTTGATCAAGGGACTGCTCGGTGATGGTGTTGGTATCGGGAAGTATAGTGTTAATTTCTTGCGGCATGGGAGGAGAAATAATAAAGATCAAGGTTGGGAGGTTTAGTGATAGTAGTGGTAGTAGGGTCGGAAGGTATAATAAGGAGGGTATTAAGGTTCTCATCTTCATTAAGAATCTCTCCTTGAAGATGAGAAGGTCTAAAGAAAGGTTCGGTTTCAAAGAAGGTGACATCCCGAGAGACAAATAGCCAGGTGTAAGGTTGGTGAGTAGCATTTGTAGCCTTTTGAGTAGGAGAATACCCAACAAATATACAGAGGTGGGCTCGAGGATCAAGCTTGGATTGGTTGGGTTGATGATTATGGACAAAGGCTTTACACCCGAATATTTTTGTTGGAATAGTAGGAATATGAAATAGAGGAAATGATTTGTGAAGAGTGTTTAGAGGTGTTTGGAAATTTAGGACTTTTGAAGGCATCCTATTTATTAGGTACCAAGCAAGAAGAAAACGACTTTCGCCCCATAAATATTTAGGGACGTTCATTGTGAACATTAAGGCTCGAGCAACAGCAAGGAGGAGGTGTCGTTTTTTCTCTCGGCGATCCCATTCTGTTGAGGGGTGTTTGGGCATGAACTCAGGTGTATAATTCCTTGGTCTGAAAGGTATGACCTTAGGACAGAATTAAAGTATTCTCTCCCGTTGTCAGTGTGGAGAGTTTGGATGGTAGAGTTGAATTGGGTTCGAACCATTGAGTGGAATTTTTGAAAAACTTTGGGAGTTTCAGATTTGTCTTTTAAAAGATAGACCCAACATACCCTAGTGTGATCATCAATAAAAGTAATAAACCACTTCTCACCAGTAATGTTTTTCA
The DNA here is from genome assembly GCA_025698515.1 of Gossypium sturtianum. Taxonomy (NCBI): domain Eukaryota; kingdom Viridiplantae; phylum Streptophyta; class Magnoliopsida; order Malvales; family Malvaceae; genus Gossypium; species Gossypium sturtianum. The sequence goes on along the minus strand of CM046946.1, from coordinate 51,981,580 downwards.
CTCGGCTAGCTCCCCATAAGTCACTTTGTGTATTAACGAAAAAGGTTTGGATTGTGTATATGGTTTGAAAGGATATGGAACACGGGTATGTTTGGACAATTCACAAATATCACACTTCAAGGAATTTATCTTTTTATTTCGAAATAACAGCGGAAGATGCTTTTTTAGGTACAAAAGATTTGGATGTCCTAACCTATGGTGCCATAGCATAATAGTATCCTCTTTTGCGGTAGATAGAGCTAATCCCCCTTGTGTGTGTTGTCTTTATTCCACACATACAGATCCATCATCAACCTTAGCAAAGTGCAATCATCTTCCGATTTACGATTGCCTGTATTACACAACCAAATCCAGAAAATTCAGCAAGCATTTTCCCATCTTTAGTAAGTTTACTTATTGAAAGTAAATTACAAGATAATTTTGGAACATGTAGAACATTATCAAGGGAAAATTCTCGGCTACTTTTCTTTTCCCTACTCCACCACGGTGAGTATGAACCATCGGCAATCCCGATTCGGGACTTGTTATGATGGTGGTGTAAGTTTGGAATAGAGTGAGGTTACTGTCATGTGGTCCAAGCACCCGAATCTAGTATCCAAGGAGAGTGGTTATTAGATTCAAGAGCAATATTGAGGGCGTACCTTGAGTGGCTAAATTCCCATGACTAGTAGAGGTACTCTGAATTTTATGGAGATTTTCGAGTTGTGTCTTGGTTAGGCGCACATCCAAAGACCTCATCATTGTATTGGAAGATAACAGAGCGCTTTTCTTGTCTTTCTGTTTTTATCCGGATAACCATGGAGTTTAAAACATTTTTCCTTTGTGTGTCCAACACGATTGCAGTTGACTACACCATGGTGCATTTGATCAGGACTCATTCCCAAAGACGAGTTTTTTGTGTTTGAGGACCTTTGGACACAAGAGCGCAAGCAGATTCAAAGCAGGTGGTCAAGTAGAGATTATTGGTTTGGGTTCTCCCATCATGACGAGACGACGTTTCTCTTCTCTCCTCACTTCGCAAAAGCTTCACTAATGGTTGGGAGAGGTGATCTCGCCCAAAATTCCCGCCACGAACCTCGTCTAACTCATGCCTCATTGACTAGAAACTCATAGAGACGCTTGTTGTTGAGGTGAGTCATAAACCTAGTGTGTTCTAGGCCTTCCCCCTAATTAGCTTCATAGTACATGTCTAACTCCTGCCACAATATTTTTAGATTGTTGTAGTAGTGAGTTACCTCAAGTGTCCCTTGTTGAATGTCTTTCAACTTGAGTTTGATCTCAAAAACTTGGGAAGCATTTCCAAGATCGAGTAGTTCTCTTTGATTGCATCCCACATGTCTTTCGCATCTTGAAGAGAAGATAAGTTCGGCTTATATGGCCTTCCATAGAATTGATCACCATGCCATAACAATTGAGTTATTAAGTTCCCAAGTAGCATAGGTAGGGTCTACTACATCAGTCGTGGAGGTTTCCATTGATATATCCTAACTTACCACGACCACGAAGCACCATTAGGACATGATTGAGACCATTGTAGGAAGTTTTTTCCATCTAGTCGATGACTAGTGATTATTAGTGAAGAATTGAGGTCACTTTGATTGATCCTCGATTCGATTGACCCGAGATATTTGTGAGATCTCGATTTGGACATGGTGTCATTGTGAAGATCACCCATGGAAAAATAGGAGAGGAAATTTTAGGAAGATGGTGAGAAATCGGAGGAATTTTTAGGAAGATAGACAAGAGAATCGAATAATTCCTAAGGCTCGATACCATGTAGAAAGCTGTAGAAATCAGATTCTTACTTTAGCTAATTAGGTTCTGGTGTATAAAAAGAGATAAACTACTCTAAGAAAGGAAATAATCCCTAAAAGACTGTAATTATCCTAAGAATCAGTAACTATGATTAATTTCTATTTACAAGATTTCCTCAATAATCTATCCCTAATTCTAGGGATTCTAACATAAATCAATGAAAATTTTAACATCCAGTTATTTGTTTTTTCTTTTTTTTACTTGTGACCATAGTTCCAATTTAGTTCATGAATTAAGAACTTCTTCAATTGGTTAACAATTTTTTTTCACTCATCATTAGTTTTTTTGTCTTTTGACTTCTCACAAATGTTATTATTTCTCATATTCTATTATAGCTTGTGACAGGTAGGTGTTCCTGTTTATACAGCAGGGACTGAGGTTAAACCATCCGAAATAGCAAAGCAAGGCTTAGAAGAGGCCAAAAAGAAGAAGATAGATGTAGTGATAATGGATACTGCAGGAAGGCTGCAGGTAATATTATAAGAATCTGTCATGAAATTTTTAATGATTCTTAAATGTCATCAACTTAATCTTCATGCAAATTGTTTTCTAATTATTCAACAGATAGATAAAGGAATGATGGATGAGTTGAAAGAAGTGAAGAAAGTATTGAATCCCACAGAAGTTTTGCTTGTTGTGGATGCAATGACTGGCCAAGAAGCTGCTGGTATTTGGATTTCCAATTTTCTCCTTAAAAGATGCGACTTCCTTTTGTTTTCATTTATTTATTCTTTATAGATATTTTGACTAATTTTATTCTAAGAATCTAATAGTCTCGTTGTCCTTGTTATATATTGTACATAAAGTACTAGTTAAACTTTCTTCCTGAGCAATACATTATGTACATTTCACTTTAGTACCTGTATTTATAGAGCATGTATCTTATTCAAGCAAACTTGCTGCCATTAGTGGCTACATACCAGGTGTCAATTGACAATTCATGCATAAATGAAGTTTTAGTTTTATAGTTGAAGTTTGCTCATTCGGACCCACTTGAATGATTGTACATATATATTTATCTGTTACCTGCTTAATTTAGCTATTGCCAAGACAATAACTGTGACACGTCCATGATAATCTTCTCATCATGTTTTTTGAATTCACAGCATTGGTCACAACATTCAATGTTGAGATAGGCATTACTGGTGCCATTTTGACAAAGCTAGATGGGGATTCTAGAGGTGGTGCAGCCTTGAGTGTTAAAGAGGTTTGGCCGACCATTTCCTTTTATTTCCTTCACTTAGAGCTTATGTGCTAGAATCTCTTCCTTCTGAAGACATTTCATATTTAAGCAGTGGGGAGTCGTGACTCATGAAAATAGTTATTATAGTGTTTCTTTTGGCAAGTTTGGTCATTTTTGTTGTCTATTCTAAGTTAATGAACACTACAGGTGTCTGGGAAGCCAATCAAGCTTGTAGGACGTGGAGAGCGCATGGAGGACCTAGAGCCTTTCTATCCAGACCGCATGGCTGGACGTATTTTAGGAATGGGTGACGTTCTCTCATTTGTTGAGAAAGCACAAGAAGTCGTAAGTTTTTAGTGAATTTCATTCCATATCCTTTGATAGTAAGCATATAAAGATTACCTTTTAATGAAATTTTCCTGTATAGATGCGCCAAGAAGATGCTGAAGAGTTGCAAAAGAAGATAATGAGTGCGAAGTTTGATTTCAATGATTTCCTAAAGCAGACCCGTGCTGTTGCGCGGATGGGTTCCATGACCCGTGTTATTGGAATGATCCCTGGAATGGGGAAGGTATGAAAGTTGGGTTTCCTATTCTTTGGCGTTACTGTTTTTGAAAGGTTATGCAACCTTCTTGGTCCATTGAATTTAGCCGTACTGCTAGAATAACACTTTTATGCATGTCCATCAATTAATTTTCTTTTTCTTATATAAAAAAAGGAAGTCGACTTGGAAGAAACTGATTTAGTGACCTATTCATTCACAAACAGGTTACGCCAGCCCAAGTTCGAGAGGCAGAGAAGAATTTAAAGTTAATGGAGGCAATGATTGAAGCCATGACCCCAGGTCTCTTGTTTTAACTGATTCTATTGTGGCAGTTTTGAACAAAAAAACTTGACAAAGCTTTGTTTATTAAAACAAAATTTATTTGATTAAAGATTGAAGTAGCTGCTTTAACTACCAAGTGGTATTGCTCCTGTAGACTATGCTCATTTTTTTTCTCTAAATTATTAAAGTCAACAAAAGATGAAGCCACATTGCTCTCCACATACGTTTTATCAGTATATACTCTGTTACATCTTAGTATCCTTGAAAAGAGATAAAAATCTGCTTATTTTCTTTACACTCTCTCACTCTATCCAAGCTAGCAAGTTTGTTGGACCATGTCTGTGTATTGTTATATTGCTAGGTACAGCTATGTACAATCACATCATGTGCCTTGCCCTTCCATGGATGGTAGACTGTAGGTGTTTTGCTAGCCGGATTACACAATTAGGTTATTCTTGCTTTTGCCGAATGCCCTAAATTAGTGTAGCATGCAATACGTTTTCCTTAATGAGGTTTTCTCTGCAACTTGTTTCTGAATGCATATTTAGGAGGAATTGGCATTGATGATTAACTATGGTTTTGATAAAACAGTACATAAAGTTTGATGAATCTGTCTGTGCTTACTTGGAAACAATGTCTCTTGTTTTGCTTCTTTCTCCTTTCATTTTATTTTCAGAGGAAAGGGAGAAGCCGGAGTTATTGGCTGATTGTCCTGACAGGAGGAGAAGAATTGCTAAAGATTCTGGTAAAAAAGAACAGCAGGTATGGATTGCCGCTACTTGGATTTTTAAAATTTTAACAACTTGTGAATGAGATATATTTTCTGGGATCAATAATAGGTGAGTCAACTTGTTGCTCAACTCTTCCAAATGCGAGTTCGCATGAAGAATTTGATGGGTATCATGGAGGGTGGATCTATTCCTACATTGAGCAATCTCGAGGATGCAATGAAAGCAGAACAAACGGTACCTTGTCTGCAACTCTACACATGCACACTTACGCAGAAAGTTTCATTCATATGACTATAAAACTGGTTCATGATTGATGGAATCCTATCAGGACTCATAATGCAAATTCAGTGATTTTTGGCAAGCTAGATTTTGTAATAATTGATGTTTGCATTTTTCTCCGACGTATTAGGCTCCTCCTGGTACAGCTAGAAGAAAGAGGAGATCGGAGTCGAGAAGGCAGTTTGCAGACTCGGCATCAACAAGGCCAAGCCCTCGTGGTTTTGGTGCAAAGAACTAGGAGGAACTCGAGTTTGAGGACCATAGGACTGTCCACCTATCTGCTTGCAGTGAAAGCAGAGTTACTGGGTTTTGTTAGGAGCTCCTGAAGCTCGTATCGTTCTCATCATACAACATCATGGAGATGATCATCCTGCAACATTGAATGTAACAAAAGATAATGCACTTTTAAATGTGATTCATATAAAACAAAAGGCATTTTTCATGGGAAATTAAATTATGTTACCATGGCATCTTTCCTGATTGAGATGAAACGAGTTTCTAAAACTATAGATGAAAGTTGTCTGTTTGGCATTTTACATGGTGAACTTGAGAAATAAAGAACAACACACTGTCTGGTAAAGAAATTATGGAACAACTATAAAACTTGAATTCAAGTTTCTATTATTAATAGATCGACTGATATTAAAATAAAAATAAAAAAAAAGAATATATTTTCTCCTATAATATTATATAATTTATAATTTACTTGGGACCAATATATGCATTAAGTCCTCAAAAAATGCCGTTAGTAGATATCTACTCTTAACGGTTCTATCCCAAACCATTCCCCATGCAAAATGTCCCTCCACCGCCTTCTTTTTCTCTCGCCACCATTTTCTCCGCCACTTTTTCACCTCCGCTCCGCACAAAAAGATAAACCCAAATTTCTTCACATCAATTCACGTTGGAGACCTCCCTTTATATCCTCACTCAAACCCACAAATTCAATCAAACTCCCCTTAAACGCCCAAACCAGCCAAACCCCACTTTCCAAAGCCCTTGAAACCCTCGCCAAACTCAAACCTTTCCTCCAAACTAATCACCAACCCATCCTCCTTGGCTGGCTGTGCAGCTCCATCTCAGTTTTCTCCCTTTCCCAAATTATCCCCAGAATTGGATCCGTCTCTTCTAACTTAATCAACATCGTTTCCATCTCCAAATTGCGTGACCAGTGCCTTCTTCTAGGGGTTTTTGTCTTGGCCAAGTTGGTTGCTTGTTACTGGCAACAAGCCTTCTTGTGGGAAGCTTCGCTAAGGACAGTTTGTCAGATGAGAGTTTTCGTTTTCGAGACAGTTTTGGAGAAAGAGTTGGGTTTTTTTGAAGGTAGCGATGGGATTTCTTCTGGAGATATTGCTTATCGGATTACAGCTGAGGCTTCTGATGTTGCTGATACTCTTTTCGCTCTCCTCAATGTTAGTGATCGAGTTTTACTTTTTTCCTTTTCGGGTTCATGCAATGGTTTTTGGATAAATTTTTGTTAAAAATATTCGTATGAACTTATCTTGCCGAGTTAAATTCTTTAGAGAAACACTCCAATAATTCAACTTGGATATCTCAAAATTTGAACCCTTGGGAAAGTGTGTTCTTGTTCATAAGCTCCTTTTTTATAATTTTATCAGTTGAATTATCACAAGGAACATAATCTCAAGAGGTTTTTCATTGTTTGGGGCTAAATGTTGTGGTTATAGATAAATGCCAATTGTGATCATCATCGTCTTATCTGAACTTTGTTGTCAGTGACTGAGGTTGGTCTCTGCAATGTATATGTCAATTATTAATTTCATTCGTGGAACAGACTATTGTGCCCAACATGTTGCAATTATTTGCGATGGCGACGCAGATGTTGGTTATCAGTCCCTCCCTATCCTTGATTTCAGCAATTGTAAGGATACACAATATTTGTTTTATAATTTCATCATTTATTAGTTTTGTTTGTTAATTGAATGAATTTCTGATTACATTTATGTTAGATGTATAATGTCTGTATTTATATTCTGGTGAATTTTTAGATGATTCCATTTATGGCTCTAGTTATAGCTTATCTTGGTGAAAAACTTCGCAAGATATCTAAGAGAGCTCATCTGAGTATCGCCACTCTTGCAGCTTATCTGAATGAGGTATGCTTTATGTTTTATATGGCCGTCATTTCTTACATTATCATCAGTGCTTGCAGTTTGTGTTTCTGTTCGTAGGAATTCCTCAGTGTTCCAGCAAGGCTGAGGTATCCAACATTTTAGTTGTTGCTTATTTTAGCTAGTATATTTATAACGTTTTAGGTCCTCCCAGCCATTTTCTTTGTGAAAGCAAATAATGGAGAGTTGTCCGAGCATGCCAGATTTCAACGGCTTGCTTATACAGATTTTTCTCGACATTTAGCAAAGAAGAAAATGAAGGCACTAATCCCCCAGATCATACAAATTATTTATTTTGGAGTTTTATGCGTACTTTGTGTTGGATCCCTGGTCGTTTCACGTGGTTCTTTTGATGGTTGTAGCATGGTTTCTTTTGTGACATCACTGGTTTTCTTGGTTGAGCCCATCCAGGTAATATTATTTTCTTCAGAAAAGATTACAAATGCTTGCTTTTACCATCAGTAGCCCATTCCAGATTTTGGAATGTTGAGCTTGTCTTTTCATTCTTTTGTATCAAGTCTTTCAAGTGACTGGATTTGCTGATGATGACCATCAAATCTTAGTGTCTTGGTTTTCATTGGTTTGAAGTTATAAGTAGTGCATTGATCTCTTCTTTACTTTTTGAAGTGGTCTTATACTTCGGTCATTGAGGGGGCTGTCTTGAGTAACTGTTCTTAGAATAAAGAATCATGCAGGGTGTGGGTAAAGCATACAACGAGTTTAAGCTAGGAGAACCGGCCATTGAACGCTTGTTTGATTTGACCAAGATGAAGTCCAAGGTACATTTTCTTTTCTTGCCTGCTTGAATGATCTTGATGAATTCTCTATTATTTGTATGACAATAAACAAGCATTTATGAGGCTATGGTTTTAACAAAATAATGCATCATAGAGAAATGGCGAAAACTTTTGAGCAGCTATTATGTTTGTAAAAAACGACTCTCAGCTGGTTCCTACTGTCACATTTCATTTATTTTATATCATAGGTCATTGAGAAACCAGATGCAATCGATTTAGGCGATGTCAAGGGAGAGGTGAAATTCTGTGATGTCTCATTTAAATATGCTGACAACATGCCACTTGTTTTGGATGGGTTGAACCTTACTGTAAGGGCTGGGGAGACAATAGCTCTTGTTGGACCATCTGGTGGAGGGAAAACAACCCTTGTAAAATTGCTTCTTCGCCTATATGAACCTTCATCTGGTGAGGCATCAGAATATTCAAATCTACGCTTATCCCTTTAACCAGATTGAGTTATTTTTGCTTCCATTTTCCCTTTGTATTTAATGGTTTGCATACCTGGCATCCCATGTTTCAGGATCCATACTTATTGATAATCACAACATAAAGAACATCCGACTGGAAAGTTTGAGAAGACATGTTGGTCTTGTTTCTCAAGATACAGTGAGTGACAATTAGTTACCCTCTTCATTAGTATTAGGGAAAATATTTGATACACTGCCAAAGGAGTTTTTAGACTCCACAAATAGGGTTAGGGCGTTGACAAGTGTCCTATAGGGGTATGGTAAAATATTAGAAAAATAAATATTTTAAAAAAAGAGACACAATCGCAATTTTTTAAGGCTGCTTGTGGAATAAAATAAGTATACTGCCAGTGTACCAAATACTAACCCTTCGTATTATTGTTTCATTGTTGTAGCTTTCCAGTTTTGGTAATAAATCCTCCAAATTAGTTCAAATGACGGATTTAGATATCTCTTCTAAATGCATCAGATGCTTTTTTCTGGGACAGTTGCTGAAAACATTGGATATAGGGATCTAATGTCAAACATTGACATGGAGAAAGTTGAGCTTGCAGCTCAAATTGCAAATGCAGATGAATTTATCAGAACACTTCCAGAAGGATACCGAAGCCAAATTGGACCAAGGGGCTCACTTTTAAGTGGAGGTCAGAAGCAAAGGTAAAATAGACAAATGCATTGCTCTTTTAACACTGAAATATAATTACTATAGGATTGTTATTTCTTATTGCTGAAGCATTTCTCCTTGTTTTAAATCATAAATCTTCCTGCTGGCTTACAAATGCAGACTAGCAATTGCAAGGGCAGTCTATCAGAAATCATCTATTTTGGTTTTGGATGAAGCAACTTCTGCCCTAGACAGTAAGTCTGAGTTATTGGTGAGGCAAGCTGTTGAGCGCTTGATGGAAAATTATACAGTAAGAACAATAGCTTAACCTATATCTACTGCAGTTAATAGTTTGATTGGTATATAATCCTCCTTGAATCCGTAATGGAACCAGGATGAATAACTAGTAGTAGCATTGCTATATTATGCCTGCTTCCTTTAAAGATTATATCCATGAGTCTGATTGGCATGGTGTTTCTTTAGTCTATTTAAGGTCTATGCATTTGCTATATTGGTCTTTTACTTTATGCTAAGGAAGAAGGGTACATTAGAATGGCATGGGATTTGATTGACTGTGAATAAATTCTATACAATGCTGTTGTAGAGACATAAGTGTACACCTATAAAAGATACCTGATGTATAATTGAGAGTTATATTCACAGTTGAAAGTGTTAGACCATGTAGACACTTAATTTGCAGGTGCTGGTCATAGCCCATCGTTTGGAAACAATTTTAATGGCTGATCGGATATTCCTTCTACAAAATGGGAAGTTAGAGGAGTTAAGCCGGTCAACTTTTTTAGCTGGTCACCATGACTCACTACTGTCTGCTGGTGCTGCGATTTGAGCTCATTCAAAAAACATGATATGTATTTTGATTTTGTTTCGCTGTTACACGAGTTTATGCAATTGTATGTTGGGTTTCACGTTCTATACAGGCTGATAATGCTTCCCAACCATTCCCAAGTCAGCTTTTCAATGTCCTATTTTGGAACTAAGCACAACATAAGAAAACAAATAATAATTTATTGATTAATTTTAATACATAAATTTGAAAAATCTATTATCAAAGAAAATTAAAAAAAAAATCTTCTTTTCTGATTATTTTTTATGAATAAAATAATTCTATAGAAGTTGAATTATTTATGAAATATAAAATTTGTATTAATTTTTTTTTTTTACACTAGTGCAAAGAAAATTTATTCTAATTAATATAAAGTATTGTTTACAGGATAAATGTAATTAAAAGAAAGGAAAGGAAAAGAAAAAGAAAGGAAAGTATATATTTAATTCGTGTTTGGATATCTTTTGTTTGGATAAACCATGAATGAAAAGGAAAAGAAGTTATTTATTTTACATAATTTTTTTTATCCTTTATATAAAATAATTAATAACATATTTAAATTAAATATTATAAAAAATATCAATATTCTTCTTAAAAGATAAAAACTTATGATTATTTTTAAATTTTTAAATATAAATTTAATCAATATATTATATACAACATTTGATATGATAGAGAAAAAGTTGTTTCTAAATTTTTGCACATTTAAAAATAAGATGTAAATAATAAAAGACAAAATTGATTTTTGCATAATCTATTAATTTGATCCTAATTTAATAAATTTAACCGTTCACATTTACAAATTTTATCAATTTGATCTTCAAACTTCCTAACCAAAGCATTCAGGTTTCAAAACCGAGGCATTCCATGTTTATTACTTGTTTTGTTTATGATTGAAATTATCCAATTCGATATATAATCTTTTTTGTTTATATTTTTAAAAAGTTAGTATTAGAAGTTAACTAAACACCGTTAAAAAGATTATAAAATACAAATTATAAAAATATAATATATAATAAAATTATATAAATAATTTAATATATAATTTTTACTCTAACTAGCATAATTTTAGTTTTTAATTAATTTGGTAAATGATTTCACACTAATCAGATTATTAGTGATACCTATTGCTTATTGTGGATTTAAAAATTAAAAATAAATAGAACACATAATAATCTCTTAATCAATTTATAAAACTTTAAAAAATCATTATCAATGTAACAAAAAGAAATTCAATTAATTCTTTCACTTTTTTTTTTCTTATGAAAAATTAAATGTTCTTAATTTTTTTATATGATTATTGATTGAACAATTGGATTTTTCAAAGCCATTTGGATTTAATTTCCAATTTAAAAACCAACTTCGAGGACTATTTCTATGTACCTTGAAGGAAACATCATACAGTTAACAAGAAGAGTAAATCTAAAGTGTTTTCTTTAGGGTTTTTTCGTTTTCTTTAACCAAAATTTTATCAATCAAAGGGTTATAAAATATTATATTTAGAAGAAAACTAAATGAAAGAAAGAAAAGGAAATAAAGTTTCAAGATAAACTCATTGGTATCTGGAATTGGCTTAGAAAGCGTCCCGTTAGTGGAGAGAATGTTTTATTTTTTGGGGGGTTTTACAAATTTATAGGATGTGGAATGCTTATGTTTTAAAAGTTGAAAGCTTTGATTAGGAAGTTTGAGGATCAAATTGATAGAATTTGTAAATTTGAATGGTTAAATTTAATGATTTATTTAGAATTAGGATCAAATTGATAGAAAAAGTCGGTATTGAGGACTAAATGCATTATTATACGAGTTAAAAAAATGTTTTCCATTATCAATTTAACGACGAGTGACCAAAACAGAAACGAATTGAAACATTAGAGTCTAAATTGAAAAAAATTAAAATTGGGTGACCAAAACAGGAACACGACTATAGTTGGGTGACCATTTATATAATTTACCCAAATCTAAAATGTTTTATGTTTACATTAAAAAATAAAGGAAACAAGGAAAAGTGAGAATTCTCAACTCCCTTTATGTTATGAATATTTTATTAAGTGGATGTCTATCAAGATTAAGATAAGTTTTGATGTACTTTAAATTCTAATAGTAATTAGAAGTAGAGATCTATTTCATTTATATTTCTTATGTTTGTAATAGCCCATTTTGCCCGGCCCATAAACAAATAAAAACAGTGTTTATTTTTTAAACAGTCCAGTTACAACATTTGGCCCAAAAACAATTTACAAAAGCCCAATAAATATTGACCCGTTTCTACCCAGTCACCCAATACAGACCCAGTGGCCCAAATTAACTACCCAAAACACCTGCCCGAATCCTAAAGAGCGACCGGATCAAAATACGAGCCCAAAACCCAACGCCTAAATGGAGACCTGGGGTTTCGCTAACCCTCGCGCGCAAGTAGCGAAATTCAAAGATCGCGCGCAAGCCGCGCCGGAGCCAATGATCACGCCTCAATCGTCACACCGCTTGATTGCGTCGCAGCATGTGCGAATCCCTACACCGTCGCCAAGATCGTCGCCTTCAACCTGTAAAAAGGGAAAACACCAAAGCAGAAAGAGAAAAAAGGCAACAGATCGCAGTGAAAATGGAAAGAAATCTGTATTTCCTCTTTTTTATGTTCATTCTTCGGGTTATAAAAACCCACAGAAATTTGTAATAAAAGGGGGGAGATACAAAAAAAACGATTCAAAGATCCAGAGAAATAAAATAACAGAAACCATTTGCAAAGGTTTTTCTTTTTCTTTTATTTTGTTATTTGTTTTATTTCTTTTATTTTACATATATTCTGCGCATATTTAACATTTTTTTTAAAGAAAAGTATAAAGGGAAAGAGTTTTACCTTTCGAAAACGGTGAAAATCGGAATTTTTAAGCCTCCGGCCACCGGCCACGGAGGCGCGTGTGGCGCGTGGCACAGGAACCCGACGGACGTAGCTCAGGCGCGAAGACGAACATTTCAGAGGATTCTTCGGTTTTTTTTTTATTTAAAAAAAAAACAAATCAAATGAATTTTTTTTTAAAATAAAACTGATATTTATAAATGAAAGGAAACGGCGCCATTTTGATAAGGCAAGATCCGCGTGTTGACCCGACCCGACCCGCAGGATCCGCGCGTTTTATTAAAAAGGAGAAATTTCTCTTCCAATCCCTCCAATGTTTTATTGAATTTAATTACGTCCTATTAATACCCTGGAAATTTGTTTATATTTCAATTTAATTTTTTTTTCTCTTTTTAAATTTTTTTAATGTTAAATTATGTATTATATTAAATATGTTATATTAATTATCTATACTAATTCATTAAATTATAAATATTTATTATTTTGTCTTTTTTTTATTTGATATTATTTTAGTATTCATATATATATATTAGATATTATATTATATTTTTTCAAATGCTATACATTATATAATATTATATCATATATTTAGTTAAAATATTTTTAATATCCTTTTTTTTATTTTTAATTATTATATATATATATATATTTTTTAACACATTGTTTATATTATTGTCCCTTTTATCTATTTAAATTTGCATGAAAAATGTTCATAGTTAATTTTATTGTTTATTATATTTGTCTATACTTCATCATATATTTGTAATTGCTTTAGTATAGGAATTATTATTTGTAGTATTTCATGTTATTGCCAATCTTAAATGTTAGCATGTTATAATTATTTTTTTATTCGATAATGTACAAATGCAATATTGCCACATGGTTATGGTTTAAAATGAAAAATACATTTTCACAAAATTAATATTTTGTTTAAAGATTTTTAAAGTAAGGCAATATTTTGGTATTTAGAAATTCGGGAAATAATGCACAATCGTGCTGGGTGTTGATTTTCCATTTGGCTAAATAATTAAATATCCTTTTAACAAGTTTTATAAATTATGAGATAATTTTAGTTACGAGGGTTTAAAAATATCATGTTCAATCGTGCTGGATGTAATGTTTATATTCTCTCGGATCGAAGCATTCTCAAATTTTAAATCAAATTGTTCGAAGTTTTTTTTAGAAATCATATTTTTAAATACTTTTAAGTTTCAAACATTTGGACATGGTTTTATCGATTAGGTACCAATTTTTGGGCGTTATGAGGGTGCTAACCCTTCCTCATACGTAACCGACTCCCGAGCTTGTTTTCTGGTTTTTCGTAGACCAAAATTAAATGTTTTAAATAAAACATTTTAAAAGGTGATCCAATCACACCTAAGTAAAAATGATTAGTGGCGACTCCCATTTTTGTTTTCAAAAGTCGATCCACGTTTTTAAACCGATTTTAAAATGGTTTCGACAGCTTGGCGACTCCACTGGGGATCATTAAGAGAGTCAAGCCGTAAAATTGATAGTTTCATGTCCTCATGTCTGAATTTAAAAATCTGATTTTAAAATGATCATTTATATTTGCATGTGGTTCAAAATATTTATGCATTGCACTGCATGACCATTGCGGTCACACCCTTAAGTGGGGGCGAGAAGCTATGCTTTCGTGAGGTTTTCACCTCTGCATGGGCTAGTTGATTGCTTCCGGAATACATTTGTACCTATGTCTTCGTGAAGTTTTCACTTCCGTATGGCCATAGGGAAATGTATTCCCCTGAACCGAACTCAGTCCATATAAGCCTATAATGGGTGAGGATCGAGGAATCTGCTGGTTCGGGTACCTCAACTTTAGAGCTAAACCACACGTAGAGAACATAGGAACCCACCCTAGGTAGAACTATGTCAAACCCTAGTGGTCACCCTGATAGGTTCTATGTTATTTATTTTTCCTATACTAACGGGTTTTCTTTTGTTTTGATTGCATTGCATTCATATCATAGAAAAAAGGTGTTGATTTCAAATTCGATTACTAAATAGAAAAGTTGGTCATAAGAAAATGGATTTTTTGATAAAGTGGATTATAATACGGTTGTCCGAATATAGTCCAAGTGAATACAACGAGAGAAGACTGATAGTCCGTGAAGGAATACAAGACCTTATCAACCAAGGATTCAAGTTGACGAAGACTATTCGAGAATTACCACATCTCGGCTTTCTTGAAGAGGCTAACAAGTGAACAGGAGTCGCGGTCCAGATCAAGCAAAAAGAGCTAGAGGAGGCATCTATTAAAATTTTGCAAGATTCGACTTTTGCGAAGAAGGGGATTGATGTTTTCACTTGGACTATGAGGACAAGGCCGTGTATGCGATCCGTTTTGTGTAAAGAAATTTATTTTCTAGTAAAGTTTTTCTAATGTAACTGAATTCATAATCAACGCCTCTCTTTCTTTGCATTCATGCATTTGCATTACATTACGTCATATGCATTTAAGTCCATAGAAAGAGTCTAATTAGTTGAAATTATAACAGAGAGTTTGAGAGGGAGAAAGAAAATCTAGAAGCTGAACACCCTTACGGTACACGAGCAAAGTCAAGGAAAATGGACCAAAGGATGGAACAATTCCAGAGAGAAATACAAGACCAGATGCAAGAGCAGATGGCAAAACTCCAACAAGAGATGAGAGACCAGATGTTGGAGGCCCAAAAGAACATGATGGCTCAAATGGCCCAAATGATGAGTGGGATAATGGACAAAGCAAAAGGTCCCATAGTCAATGCTGAAGACAATGAGGACTTTCCTAGGGGATTCACTCCACCACACGTGCAAAAACACGGCTGAGGAATATCTCCAAAGGCCACCCATCACGATTAGGCCTCAACAGGGGCAAGCTGATCCTAGACCACCCATGAACTTTCAAGTGGGCTCGGGATCTAACCCAAGAGATAACCCTGCCAACCCCGTTATCCCTGATTTGGATATAGAAGAGAGAGAGGAAATAAGAATTGAATCTTCAAGGAAGTTAGAGGATCACTGTAGGTGGTTAGAAGAAAAATTCCAAGCTTTGGAAAATGCTGACCATCATCATGGTATTGACGCTAAGGACTTGAGTCTGGTTCCAGATTTAGTGCTTCCTCATAAATTCAAGATGCCAGAGTTTGAGAAGTACAACGGGGCTAGTTGCCCTAAAGCCCACATCACTATGTTTTGTAGACGGATGTCTGGTTACGTGAACAATAATCAACTTCTGATTCATTGTTTCCAAGACAGTTTGGTGGGAGCAGCGTCTAGGTGGTACAATCAACTCAACCGCGCTAACATTAGCTCCTGGAGGGACTTGGCCCAAGCCTTCATGAGGCAGTATAATCATGTCACAGATATGACGCCTGACTGAATCATGTTGCAAAACACGGAAAAGAGTTCAAACAAAAGTTTCAGGCAATACGCGCAGAGATGGAGGGTAATAGCCATGCAAGTTCAACCACCTCTCCTAGAGAAGGAAACCACTATGTTATTCATCAATGCTCTAAAAGCTCCATTCATCACTCATATGATAGGAAATACCACAAAGAGCTTTGCGGATATAATGATGGTAGGAGAGATGATAGAAAATGCCATAAGGGGTGGCAAGATTGAAGCTGGAGAAACTACTAGAAAGTCCACTCCTAGGAAAAAAGATGATGAGGTGAATAATACGAGTACATACAACAAAGGGTACTCAAAGGCAGTCACTGTTAGCCAACCGAAAGTGGTTACGGCTGGACAACAAGGGTCGACGAGACAAGAGTCAGGCCCTAGACAAAATTCCGAAAAGCTCTAATTTACGCCAATTCCAATGACATATAAGGAGTTATATGAGACTTTATTAGAGGCACGTGTAGTGTCCCCATATTATCTGCATCCGTTACAACCCCCATATCCTAAATGGTATGACTCCAACGTTCAATGTGATTACCACGCAGGAGTAATGGGGCATTCAATAGAGAATTGTACTGCCTTCAAAAAGGTAGTTGAGAGACTTCTTAAGACGGGAGTTTTTAAGATTGATGATACACCTAGTGTGGAGAACCCATTATCCAATCATTGAGACATGAAAGTTGTGATCCTTTGAAGAAATCGAATGCGAAGAGGGAATCAGAGAGCAAAGTTTACAAGCCCTTGTGTACTTGGGAGAGTTTTAAATAATGAGATTATGGGAGAAATCCCTATACTTTTAGGGCTAATCTAGATTAATATGCAAAACATGCTTGCCTTAAAGCCTAGAGGCAATAAGACCCCTTTTGTGAAATAGGCTTGTGTCCTAAATTATTATTTCAATAAAATGCATATTTTGAGTACATATTCTTTTATTCTTTCTACTATACATTTTTTACTCTTTCATTACCATACAAGTAATCATCCTTAGAATCATTTATTCTTTGGATTTCCTGCCTTCATACCTAGGTACCCAGATATCAATGATGTGAGCAACATTGTTACTGACTCCCTTTTTGAACGATATATGGGTCTAGGGGATCTCAGGACTTTGAAGATATGAGAGATTGTGACATGTCTTCTCGATTTGTTAAAAGCAGTAAAAGCAGACCTTACTCTACAACGGTCATTGGATATTGCGAGCCTAGAAAGGGGTAAAGATCGAAGCCTAGCTCACCACCAAAATAAGGCAAGACATCATTGAGTTGTTTTCAAGAATTCAAAGATGTTTTCACACAATAATATCAGGACATGCCTTGGCTAATAAGAAGCAGGCTAAACAAAGAGAATCGGGCACTGTTGATTCACCATGGAAGGGGATTGCATCAGTCATACCGCAAATACGACAAGATTCATATGCTTACTCCAGTTCTTCACAAATTTTCTATATGTGGGGCATGGATGTGATGGGGGCCAATCTCGTCAAAAGCTTTTAGTCAATATTGACTCATCGGCATAGTTATCGTTTACTTCACTAAGAGAGTGGAAGTAGCTTCATATGCCAATGTTACAATATCGAAGTTATCAAATTCATTAAAAAAAAAAGATCAAGATGCTAGCAGAATGCCATAAAGGATCGTGTTTAAATAACTGTACAAAGTCAAAGTTTACAGTTTGTCCAAAGATCACACAGCATATCACAGTGCAACAAAAGTTGCCAAAAAAAAGAAAGAAAGAAAGAAAAAAAAGTGGCTAAGATTGGTAAAGATTAGTATAAGAAGCTATCACTACTCTCTATGAAACGTTGGCTAGGACCTTTGCTGGGGCAACACATTTCTCATCGGAAAAGAAACAGTTTTGCCAATTGAACCTGATCGAAGAAAATGTTAAAAGTTATCTGTCACGGCCAGAGGATATGAGCTTACAGAAGTTCATCTTCGGGAATTCCACGAGGAAACCTGAGGTTGAAAAAAGATTTTTTCCTCTACAAAACAATTTTAGAGGAAAGTATATGCCAAACTGGGAAGGACTTATATAGGGCCTGTTCTAGAGGAGCGTTGATATCGACCAAGATGGATGGCGAAGACTTGCCCAATCTGGTGAATTCAGGTTTAGTCAATAGATATTTTACCTAAAAGAGGAAAGACCAAGGTGAAAACCCGAAAAGGGCGCCTCGAAAAAAAAAAGAAAAAGGAGAGGCCGAAGCGAAAACCCGCAAAGGACGCTTTGAGACCAAAGGGGATTTGAGTTGAAAACCCGAGAAGGGCGGCTCAAATTTTGAAAAGTGGGGCATACAGTAGTCTTGCTACGTCTGAATTAGCAATGAGGAAATATTTCACGTCTTGGGGCATCGACGAAGTACTCCGGATCCCCTAAACACATATTGAGCTTAAAATGGTCCTTAAGAAGTTGGAACAAAGAAGCTCAGGCTGCGATATCTGGGGCACCTAGTTTTCCATCTTACCCCTTTTAAATTTTCTATCTCTGATTACTTTATTCCTTTCAAAGAAACACACCAATCAAGGATCTTTTATAGCCTTTGTTATTTTTGCTTACTTTATTCTTTTTAAAGATACACCAATCAATTTTCATTTATTGCCTTGGTTATCGTTGATTAACTTATTTGTTTTGAGCAGCGCTCCTGATTAGTTTCTTTCTTGTCCATTGCTGTAATCTTTTTCAAGCATTTTATATTGAAATAATAAGTATTGGACTAAAACTTTCATAAAAGGAGTTTCGCATATTACTCTAGAAGCTTCTAAATAATATGAGGAATCTGAAACAAGACTATTATTCAGAACTCACCAGGCCTAAGGGCTGGAAACATTGAAAAATGATTATCTCTTCAGATTCTTATGGGATAAGACAATTTCAGTGAGGATACTTTATTGGCAAATGATGAATAAGGCCAATCTATGTGCAAAAAGGGATTATTGTTGGGATACCCTGCATTCATGTAAATTTCAGACTCGTACATCTGGTCATTACACTTAGGGAATGGTGTAAAAGATTGAAAGCGATACAAGTTCTGTACCTTTGAGTGGTAACAGAAATATGAAAGAAACCAAATGTCATTCCTCTGAAGTTGCAGTAGGAGATACTAATTTCATGTCTCAAGATCCAAGCAGGGCTGACTCAGAAATTACATTGGGGCAAGCTGGTTGAGTAGAACATGGTTGATGAACAAAAATGAAGAACAGATGAGTGATAACACCTAGAATAGGAATCATACTCATAACATTTTTGCAGTATAGTAAATCTCATTAGGAGCATTTGATTCATTCCAATCATTGCATCCTAATCCTTTAAAAGGAATCATCTTCATAACATATAGCTAGAAGCATTTGATTCATTTCTGATCATAGCATCTTAGTCATGTGACATAAACATACTAAACTGAGTCTATAGGACATGTCCCTTAGTAGACAGTGTAGCGATATCGGTGGAGTTTCAGATCTTATCTTCCTGAAGTGGCAGGAAGCAGATCAAAAGACACTTTCAGTCTTATCTCTCTGAAGTTGCAGTAGAGCAGATTGAAGAAAGAAGATCTTATCTTCCTGAAGTTGTAGGAAGCAGATCGAAGATGTTTTAGTCTTATCTCCCTGAGGTTGCAGCGGAGTAGACTACAAACAGAAGATTTTATCTCCCTGAAGTTACAGTGGAGCAAATCGAAAGCAGAAGATCTTATCTTCCTGAAGTTGTAGGAAGCAGATCGGAAAGAATTTTAGCCTTATCTCCCTAAAGTTGTAGGGAGTAGACTGAAGAAAGAAGATCTTATCTTCCTGAAGTTGTAGGAAGCAGATCGGAAAGAATTTCACCTTATCTCCCCGAAGTTGTAGGGAGTAGATCAAAGACAAAGAATCTGGCATTCACGAGCTTTGCGGGGAAGCAGATTGAAGATAGCCAATCTGTCATTCCTGAGCTTTGCAGGAAGCAGATTGAAGATAGCCAATCTGGCATTCCTGAGCTTTGTAGGAAGCAGACTGAAGATAGCCAATCTGGCATTCCTGAGCTTTGCAGGAAGCAGATTGAAGACAGCAAATCTGGCATTCCTGAGCTTTGCAGAAGCAGATTAAAGATAGCAAATCGGCATTCTCGAGCTGCGGGCAGAAGCAGATTGAAGACAGCCAATCTGGCATTCCTGAGCTTTGCAGGAAGCAGATTGAAGACAGCAAATCTGGCATTCCTGAACTTTGCAGGAAGTAGATTGAAGACAGCAAATCTGGCATTCCTGATCTTTGCAAGAAGCAGATTGAAGACATCAGTCTGGTGATCCATGAGTTTGTAGGGATCATATTGAAAATATCAGATCTGGTCTCCCTGAGTTTGCAGTGGAGCAGATCAAAAGATAGTGGATACTGCCTTCATGAAGTTGAAGCTATCAAACTCACTGAAATCAAAATGAAGTTCCAGTACCCCTGAAGATGCAGTTCAGGTTGGAAGCCATTTGAAGAGGACGAGGATCAAGAAGTCGGGACTCAGCCAAGACCGGGAAAAATTGGTCCTTTTATTATCTTTGCTCTAATCTCGTTACACGACAATGAGCAAAGAGGGGCAGCTGTAATAGCCCATTTTGCCCAGCCCATAAACAAATAAAAACAGTGTTTATTTTTTAAACAGTCCAGTTACAATATTTGGCCCAAAAATAATTTACAAAAGCCCAATAAATATTGACCCGTTTCTACCCAGTCACCCAATACAGACCTAGTGGCCCAAATTAACTACCCAAAACACCCTGGCCCGAATCCTAAAGACTGACCCAGATCCAAATACCAGAGCCCAAAAAGCCCAACGCCTAAATGGAGACCTAGGGTTTCTGCTAACCCTCGCGCCGCAAGTAGCAGAATTCCAGCAGTCGCGCCGCAAGCTTCACGCCCAGGCCAACAGTCACGCCTCAATCGTCACACCGCCAGTTGCGCCGCAGCATGTGCGAATCCTTGCACCGTCGCCAAGATCGTCGCCTTCAACCTGTAAAAAGGGAAAACACCAAAGTAGAAAGAGAAAAAAGGCAACAGATCGCAGTGAAAATGGAAAGAAATCTGTATTTCCTCTTTTTTATGTTCATTCTTCGGGTTATAAAAACCCACAGAAATTTGTAATAAAAGGGGGGGAGATACAAAAAAAACGATTCAAAGATCCAGAGAAATAAAATAACAGAAACCATTTGCAAAGGTTTTTCTTTTTATTTTATTTTGTTATTTGTTTTATTTCTTTTATTTTACATATATTCTGCGCATAATTAACAATTTTTTTTAAAGAAAAGTATAAAGGGAAAGAGTTTTACCTTTCGAAAACGGTGAAAATCGGAATTTTTAAGCCTCCGGCCACCGGCCACGGAGGCGTGTGTGGCGCGTGGCACAGGAACCCGACGGACGTAGCTCAGGCGCGAAGACGAACATTTCAGAGGATTCTTCGGTTTTTTTTATTCAAAAAAAAAACAAATCAAATGATTTTTTTTAAATAAAACTGATATTTATAAATGAAAGGAAACGACGCCGTTTTGATAAGGCAGAATCCGCGTGTTGACCCGACCCGACCCGCAGGATCCGCGCGTTTTATTAAAAAGGGGAAATTTCTCTTCCAGTCCCTCTAATGTTTTATTAAATTTAATTACGTCCTATTATTACCCTGGAAATTTGTTCATATTTCAATTTAATTTTTTTTCTCTTTTTAAATTTTTTTAATGTTAAATTATGTATTATATTAAATATGTTATATTAATTATCTATACTAATTCATTAAATTATAAATATT
Source organism: Gossypium sturtianum (assembly GCA_025698515.1). Classification (NCBI taxonomy): domain Eukaryota; kingdom Viridiplantae; phylum Streptophyta; class Magnoliopsida; order Malvales; family Malvaceae; genus Gossypium; species Gossypium sturtianum. The sequence goes on along the minus strand of CM046946.1, from coordinate 51,959,892 downwards.
TATTATTTTGTCTTTTTTTTTATTTCATATTATTTTAGTATTCATATATATATATTAGATATTATATTATATTTTTTCAAATGCTATACATTATGTTATATTATATCATATATTTAGTTAAAATATTTTTAATATCCTTTTTTTTATTTTTAATTATTATATATATATATATATATATATATTTAACACATTGTTTATATTATTGACCCTTTTATCTATTTAAATTTGCATGAAATATGTTCATAGTTAATTTTATTGTTTATTATATTTGTCTATACTTCATCATATATTTGTAATTGCTTTAGTATAGGAATTATTATTTGTAGTATTTCATGTTATTGCCTATCTTAAATGTTAGCATGTTATAATTATTTTTTATTCGATAATGTACAAATGCAATATTGCCACATGGTTATGGTTTAAAATGAAAAATACATTTTCACAAAATTAATATTTTGTTTAAAGATTTTTAAAGTAAGGCAATGTTTTGGTATTTAGAAATTCGGGAAATAATGCCCAATCGTGCTGGGTGTTGATTTTCCGTTTGGCTAAATAACTAAATATCCTTTTAACAAGTTTTATAAATTATGAGATAATTTTAGTTACGAGGGTTTAAAAATATCATGTCCAATCGTGCTGGATGTAATGTTTATATTCTCTCGGATCGAAGAATTCTCAAATTTTAAATCAAATTGTTCGAAGTTTTTTTTAGAAATCATATTTTTAAATACTTTTAAGTTTCAAACATTTGGATATGATTTTATCGATTAGGTACCAATTTTTGGGCGTTATGAGGGTGCTAACCCTTCCTCATACGTAACCGACTCCCGAGCCTATTTTCTGGTTTTTCGTAGACCAAAATTAAATGTTTTAAATAAAACGTTTTAAAAGGTGATCCAATCACACCTAAGTAAAAAGGATTAGTGTCGACTCCCATTTTTGTTTTCAAAAGTCGATCCACGTTTTTAAACCGATTTTAAAATGGTTTCGACAATGTTTATAAATATAAACTTTAGAGAAGTATTGTAGATGATTCTTATTGATCAATAAAATACGATCTCTCTTTTGCTCTCCCGTTTTTTTTTTGTTATTTACTCTCTGTCTATTTATTTTATAACACGTTATCAGCACGATTCTCTTTTATTTTATAATACGGTCACTCCAAACTACTGCTCAAGTTGTTATCGATTGCCTTCTAGATCTATTGCAATTTCAATCTTTAATTGAGGCCTGCACACTATGGGTAATCATTATCCAAAGAAATTTATATAATTCTTACGTGGGTGATGACGATGATGTTAAAGATCTTCAGATATATTTTACTATGATTTATTTATTATATTATGTTTATTATAATTGGAGACTAATCATTATAACATGAATAGCTAGATTCTGATTTGAAATCCACATATGTTTGTGATGGTGATTATGAAATAAAGAATCAATGGAAGCGTTTAGAAGTCTGTCCTACTAGATTTGTTACATTCTCCGAAGTGAATGCAAACATAAAGAAAATAAAAGATATAATCATGGACCACTAAAAGTGAGAACATAGTAATAAATAAGAGAACAATGAAGTTCTCAAGATAATTCTTCAAAGGGTAAAGATTACTTATGTTATCAATGTGATATGAAATATTACTGGCCACATATGTGGCGTATGCCCAAATATTTTGTTTCTGTTAATATTCTTTGAGGAATGATATGAGAATGTAGTAATGAAATCTATCATTACAGATAGAAAATATTTACCTTATTTAGTACCGAAACAAACAAATATTATTCCAATATTTGATAGTACAAAATTAGTTGAAAGCTCCTAAAAAGTATAAAATTTATAATAGTTACTATATTAGTTTTAAAAGATATTCATTGTAATGGATACCATAGTGAGATTATGAATGAAGAAAAGATTATATTTCATATGAATTACTATTGTTATAAATATCTATTTTGAAATGATGAAAAAAAAACGGAGGATTGAGTTATTGATTACTCTTGTTATTAAATTGAATTGATTGTGACTATCTTTGTGATCTTCTTTTGTCATCATCCCCATTAAGGGTTTGAAACCAAAATATTTGACTACGAAAGGTCTACTTATGAGTAATAGAATATGATAATTCTATCTAAAGCTCGTTATGGTTGGATGTACCTAAAGTTACAAGTTTTTTTTAAAAACAGCTAGTATAATTCTATAGTATTTAGAATAAGTTCTCAATTAAAATTACGTGGAAAAATATTATTGATGAGAACTTGTAAGAGATAAAATTTATGTATGAAAAGTCATTGGTTATGTACCTGTTGTACACCTGGAAAATAAGATTCACTTTCAAAGTTTGCTATTAATAGATTTTGATTGGATTCAAAGTCTACTAGTGGAGTTTAATTTGCTTACTTCTTGATAAAATCGTCAAGACTCAACATAGAAAAAGAAAATACATCTTTAAATATTAAATAAACTTGATATATGGTTTAAATATTTGAGATGGTTTTCTTTTTAAGTTTTGATTACATGGGTTTCATATTATTTTAAGCATCTCATTTGTTCATGAAAATAAATATTAACTGATTTATTTATATTGCTATAGTAGGTTTTATAATTAAATAATATATTTGATTAAAACATATCTAGTATGCAAATTTGTCTTAATAAACCAATGAATTTTATGGTTATTCAGATTTCATTTAGTTCAAAGAATCGTTAAAGATAGTAGTTCATACGTTATATATTATTCCATGTGTTAATTATTTAGAGAAATGACATGAGCAATTGTAAATGAAAATTACTACGAGCATTAATGGTTGGATTTTAAATTAAATTTCATTCATGTTTATGATGATGGTTATGAAAGAAAAAATTGCTAGTTTGTCATTATGTCATATTTTTATGTTTGAGATGTTATTTTTATTGATATATTTAATTTAAGCTTGTTTTTATACATGACCTAGCCAGTTATTCTTGGTAGTTAACTGATTATGTAAAACTCTTATTAAAAGGGCTTTAAAAGTATTTTGAATTGATCTCACATCTCCTTATGGCTAAACAAAATAACTAGTTATTTGTTCCATTAGTTCTGCTCCATTCCCTTAAGTGAATGTAGCAATACATAACAATTATGAAAATTTAACTTATTGTCATTATTGAAAAATAGATAAGAAAAAGATGAATGATTCAAAATGTTGCCAAATGTTTATTCTTAGTATAGAATGTTCAATGATTTATATTAATTTATCATTCTTTGAAACAGATGATATCTTTATGATCTTATTGGTAAGAAATATGATATATGCTTATATTATTGTCTGAATTACTTTTTGCACATTCTTTGAAGTGAATGTTTGTAGTAAATATAATAATTTTTTGGATATTTGAAGATTTTGGCATATTCCCTGAAGCAAATATTGCATATAATTGTTTAGAAATTATATTTATTTTGTTGACTTAATGGCATTATAAACTTCACATTGATTTAGACATTTCCAGTTGTAAGTGTCACAATAGTACTTATATGTGGATACAAAGTAAAAGGAAAGACAGTAAAATTATCAATTTATCACAATTTATATTGACATTATTAGTACAATTGAAATGCATGTTAAAGTAAACTAGAAGTTTATTGATTAATGCATTTACTACTTGACGTGACCAATTAGACCATCCTGGATCATATATGGTGCGAAAATTAATTGAGAATTCATATGGGCATTCATTAAAGAACTAAAAGATTCTTTAATTTAAAGAATTCTCATTTGTTGCTTATACTCAATGAAAATTAATTATTAAAAACTCAATAGCTAAAGTTGAGATTTAGTGTCTTGCATTTTTGAAATGAATATGGGCTCATTCATCCACCATGTGGATGCTTTTGATATATATGATTTTAGTAGATGCATCTACAAAATAATCACATATGTGTTATCAACTTGCAACCTGTCGTTTGCAAGATTGTTTGTTTAAATAATCAATTTCAAATAATGCAAATAAGACAATTCATATTGCTAAAGTTAATGAGTTCATATTTCAATATTTTATTGATTGAGTTTGAAAAACTTCCGTAAAAGCTTGTCATTTATGCGCATAATGGTTTAGAGAAATTATTGATTGAATGCATCTGATTAATATATAAACCATTACTTATGAGAACTAAACTTCTTATTTCAACATGAGATTATGTTGATTTACGTGTTGTACGTATCAAGCCAATAAGTTATAATACTCCCCATCAATTGGTTTTTGGTCAAAGGGCTAAACATTTCTCGTCTTTGAATTTTTGTATGTGCGTATATGTTCCAATTGCTCAACCACAGCGCACAAAGATAAGTGAATCCTCAAAGAAAGTTGGGAATATATTTTAATTACAAGTCTCCTTGTATTATTAGATGTATTGGAGATTCAATTATGATATGATTTGTGATTACTATTTTGATTTGATAGTTTTCCCGATATTAAGGGGAGAGAAATAATAGTTGAATGAAATCATTACTTATAATGTGTTATCATTATCTTGATCCTTATAGAGAGTAATTTGAACCAGAAATTCAAAAAGGATAACTCACTTTATTATAAGTTAACTGTTAGATGTATTCACAATCTTAATGAGAATAACCAAGTGTTATATACCATATAATATTTTGAAATCAAACTCCCAGTAGGACAACCAGTTAAAATAAATAATAGATTGATCGGTTCCAAAGATGAAAATTCTTCTAGATGGTCATATAGTGGAGGTGGGTACTCTAGAAGAGACCCAATACATAACTAATAGCTAAAACTCCAAAAGAGATTTAGGTATCTGAAGCTGAAGATTAAAATAGTGAAAATAAGATATCTCGATAAGTTATGTCAATTCGAGAAAATGTGGAACCAATAATAAAACTGGTCGACAATGGTTTTGCATGCAATATTATTGTTGAAATAATGAAATAAAAGGAGGATCATGAATAAATCTATTGAGAAATATAGATATAGAATAAATTGGTCAAAATAGAAAGACACAACTCAAGTACAATTAAATTCGTGGAGTTTTTGGACCAGTAGTCCAAATATCTAAAGGTATAAAGCCAATGGGCGTACAAATGAAATAGTTTTGCAAAACAGAATAAAATATGAAGTTTTTACTAAGTCCTGACATTGATTATGAAAAGATATAATATTCTTTTGTGGTGGATACAATAACCTTTAGATATATTATTAAACTGACAGTTCATAAAAGATTTAACTTGCGTCTAATGGTTGTTGTTACAACATTTTATGAATTTAGAATGCTAGAAGCATATTGAAATTCTTGTGAAATTGTTCATTTATATGAATTGAAATAATTTGAACATGTGTGGTAAATTTGACTTAGTGAATAGTAGTTGAAAGAGGATTATAAAATGATCCAAAATAACTATTTGTGTTTTTATAGAAGAATCATGATTAAAGTTTGATATGATTATTGTTGAAACTCTTGAAGAGATCAAAATATATTTCCCCAAAATTTTCCCTCACTCATGACTTTCAAAATAACGGTGATATAAATGCTTAGCAGATACTTTCAAATAGTTGAAAAACTAGTATTCAAGATTGAATACGTAGAATATAAGAAAGTATGTGATGTTTTCATGAAGGGGGAGTAAATATGCGCTGTACTCTTTTTTTTCCCTTAATCGAGGTTTTGTCCCATTGTTTTCCTGGTAAGGTTTTTAATGAGGTAGCATATTATGCGTATTATAGATATGTGTACTCTTTTTCGTTCCTTAAGAATTTTTTTCCCACAAGGTTTTTATCTTAGTAAGGTTCTTATGAGTGTTATGAATATCTTATTAAGTGGATGTCCATCAAGATCAAGATAAGTTTTGATATACTTTAAATTCTAATAGTAATTAGAAGTAGAGTTTTATTTCATTTATACTTCTTATGTTTATAAATATAAACTTTGAAGAAGTATTGTAGATGATTCTCATTGATTAATAAAATACGATTTCTCTTTTATTCTCCCATTTTATTTATTCTTTACTTTCTGTCTATTTATTTTATAACACTTTACTTGTTTTTTTTTTTTTTTTTTTTTGCTTAATCAAAATATGTCATTCAAATAAGGGGAAAAATAATCATTTCCTTTAATTTACTTAACTTTCCTTTATTTTTAGGAAATCCCAACATGCTGATACCTTTTATATTTATTTATAAACAAATAAAAGATAAGAAATATCAGAGCAAAAATAAAAATACATCCAAAGTATATTTATGAGGCAATAAAACTTTTTTTTTTTTGCTTTTTGCTTTTAATTTAAAGGAAAAAGTTGGCACAAAAAATAAAGAACAATAGTAGGGAAGAAAGGAAAAAATATTATTGAAATATAAACTATAGATTAATTTAATATTATAAATTATTACTTTAAATTGCACTATAAATTGTTATTTATTTATATAAAAGGAAAAACTAAAATTTCAAAATATTTATTACAGATAAATAATATTATAATTAATTATAAATTTAAAAATATTTTAATTATAATATAAATATTATCTATTTGATTTGTAGTTATATATGAAAGGAAAAATAAAAAATAATATGAAAAACAAACAAATAATGCTGCAAAATGATACACAAATCACCGACGGATATGTATAATAATCCTTAAATATTGCTGACAAATACATCTGTTTGCTATTTATAAACTTAGAACTCCAATGTGGAATAAATCTCAAAAATATATATAAGATTTAAACTTTGATTTAATTTAATATATAAATTAGTATATAATTTTTTTTATTTTTTTAAAATGTATATATAAAAATTAAATTTTAATTTAATTATACACATTAAAAAAATAAATTTATTTTAGTATTGAATAAATGTAATTATATGAGTATGCAATATATAAATATAGAATGATGTTATATCACTAACTGTATTAATAGTTTGTGAGAATTAGATCAAATAAGAAATTAATGTATAAACTTGCAAAAAATCAAAATTCATGTTTAAAATTACATATTAAACCATGATTCATGTATAGTTTTAAAATTTATCTCTATTAAAATTAAAACATCTGAGGGCTTCTTTTAGAAGTGTTGATGGATTAAGTATAATAGATCGGATTTATGCAAAATATCAATATCATATATAATTGTCTAAATTTGGTCCAATTCAAAATTTGGACTTTAAATTTTGCTCAACTACTTCAATAACTAGCTTAAACTCATTTAGGCTTGTCTATATCATTTTATTTTTAAAATATAATTATTTTAACTTAATATATATTAATTATATTTACCTTATTGTGTTTTTTGTTTTATTAAAATTTAAATATTAAAACATTTTTTAATATTAGAATATTATATTTACTTTTTCATAAAATATAAAATATAAAATAAATGAAAAATAATCTAGATTAATAATAATATATATAAAAACATGAGTTTTAGAAAATGTTTCATTCATTATATTATTAAATTGACATTAAAAAATTTTCTATTCTACATTTCCATATAATAGAGTTTTTAATGATTTAAACAATACAATGAAGTTGGAGCTAGATTCAACGTACTAACAATAAGTAATTATTAATAATAGATAAAATCATTTGAATAAATTATTTTATTGTATTTATTCATTTAAGAAGAATAAGTAATATTTATAAATTAATAATATATATATATATATATATATATATATATATATTAATTTTAGGGAAGAAGAGAAAATACATTAAGGGTACGTTTGATTCACTGTAATGAAATAAAAAGGTGTAATTGAATAGAATTTGTAATGGAATAGAGATGTAATAAGTAATTCAACTGTTTGGTTGAATGGAATGGAATAGAGCTGTAATAGAATTCTTGTGTTTGGTTGAATGGAATGATGTTGTAATAGCATAAGGAAAAGAACTAAAATGACCAGAATACCCTTAGCAGAATTTTTTTTAGGTAGATTATTGTTATTGTTATTAAATTTTAATAAGATTATTATTGAAAATAATTTAATAAAAATAATAAATAATTTAACCATATTTTAACATAATTATTATTAAATATAATTTAATAAAAAATAATTTAATAACATTCTTAATATAATTATTATTATATGAATTAAAAAATCAAAATATATATTTGTCCATGTCTCCTACTAATAGCATCTCGAAGAACTCGTCCATCAGCAACAGAACCTTCCCAACCAGGAATATGATTATTGTTATTGTTATTAAATTTTAATAAAATTATTGTTAAATATATTTAAAAATAATAATAATTTAATCATATTTTAATATAATTATTATTAAATACAATTTAATAAAATAATATATAATTTAATAACATTCTTAATATAATTATTATATGAATTAAAAAAATCATAATATATAACATTATAAAAATAATATATAACCTACTTTATTATTTTTAAACTGCAATACATATTTAATGTGCTAAAATATTATTAGTGAATCAAATAATTTAATTATTCTAAAAAAAAAAACAAAGTATTAGAAGTAATAAATAGCTTGTGATTAAAAAAATTAGACACTAAAATAGAAATAATGATATAATTTAAATGTTAATTTATGAGTTATGTAATAATTTTAGTTGATACTTTCTCACATATAATGTAACACCCCAAACTCGGCCTAAACGTTACGACCAGATCTGGTATGTTACAGGGTGAAGAAAAACTAATTTTTTTATGGATTTAGGAAAATACCGTAAGTTTGAAAACTTTTCGTTTGAGGTGAAGTCTTGAAAATAGTGGTATGTAGATTAAGAAAAATTCTCAATTTATGATAGTCGAACATTCGTTATACTTGTTGGCACTTTAAGGAAAAATGATTATTTTATGTTGCTCGTATTTTGAAAACTCCATTTCCACTTTAGTGATTAAATTGTCATAGCATCGAGTTTGAAATAAACAAATAAGAACAAAAACCAAAGATTAACTTAGAAAGGCCTTATTACATAACAAAAATCCCCAATTAAAAAAAATAAAGTAAAGCAGTAATCAAGTTTACGAAAAAAAACTTTATGGCCTCCACGAGTCCGCTCTCGCTCCCACATCCACGATTTCTTGATTACACGAAAGGTTAAGCACGGGGTGAGTCACCGAGACTCAATGTGTAAATCCCTATAACACATAAGCGGCTCGAGGTCCACAATCGCATATTGGGTTTTGGCCCACTCAAGATGACATAGAAATTAATGAATGCATTATGTCCCAGCCCAGCCTAATTTTTCCATCCTCTACACGCCAACCCGTACCAACCTATCACACCGTGGGGATTTCTACAATCAACCCTCCATCCGCTACACGCCTCATACGTGGCTTAGCCACCGATCACTATGTGACCAAAGATAATATAACGTGGCTTAGCCACCGATCACTATGTGACCAAAATAATATAACGTGGCTTAGCCACCGATCACCATGTGACCAAATAATCAGGCACTTCCCCTTCATATCATATTCATATCCCATGCATAACACACATGTCATAATGAATGCAACATGCTATCAACACAGTAAAATATTACCACATACATCCTTACACCCAAGGAAAACGATATAGTCACGTACCTGGCATCCCTAGCCTTACCCACAAGGGTATTACGACTGTCTACATAGCCTTTTCCGGCTTTTCAGCTCATACAATTAATATTACAGTTAAAATAAAGTGTACGAAGTTTTACACACCTAATAACACGCAAAATAATACTCTCTACGTCGACACTATCGATAGCGCGAAATGAGCGCTATCGCCGCCTACTACTCGTTCGGCGGTCCACAACCCGGTGGCCAATCTCGAACAGCAGACACCGCGCGCTTCTTGAACTTAGGGGCTGGGACTACGGGTCCAACCCCTTCCTTTGCTTGGCTAGCGTTTGAGTCCATGAAAAAGATCTTGGTCAATAGACCGGATTAAAGCATTGAACAGAACCAAATAAGAATATATGCTCAAAACGTAAAGATCCCTTACCTAGATCGACAAATCCCGGAGATTATAAGACTTGGATTAAGGCACCGATTGAATACCTAAGTCGACTAAAACCGAACGTCCCTTAACACCCTTCAATCACAGATCAGATGTCGAAAGAGCGCGAAGACAAAGCCCCTCCTTCAATCGGTCAAGAATCATAAGACAAGATTAATACCTACGGTATCCAAAAGGAGAGAAAAGAGAATTGAAACGAAAAGGGAATACCTACCACGATCAAAGAGAATCCGATTGACAAAGTTGTGAAACAGAGTGACGGCACTCCTCTAAACAAAGAATGAAAGATGAAGGTGAGCACTCAAGGAAGATTCGGCCAAGAAGAAATATAGAAAGAATAAGAACAATGGATGCTTCGGCTTTGGAAAAAACCTGCGAGAAGGTGAGGGATATGTTTCGGCAAATGAAGAACAAGAAGAGAGGCTTAAGAGATTTGGCTAAAGCAAGATGAAATCAAAGAGATGAATGGGAGTAATGGAGGATTCGGTCAAGAAGAAGAAAAGAAGAATGAGGTTTCGGCTTTAGGTAACACAAATAAGAAGAAAGAAATGAGAAGTAGAGAGGATGATAGGAGTTTCGGCTAAACAAAGAAAAGGTTCCGAAGTTGTCAAAAAGAAGAACACCAAATGCCAAAAGGGAAAAGAGCTCTCAAACTCGGCTACTAGACACCTCCAAAATAATTCGGCACCTACAACCCAAAATAAAAAATGCACCTTTGAGAACTAAAATGCCTATGACCATAATTGCAATTCGGCACACCCTAAACAAGCTAGAACTGATTCCTACACTCCCCCCCCCAAGCATTCAAAATTCGGCCACTACCTTCACCACATGCTAATCCCTTACTTTTCTCCTTAATTCACTCCTGATCACTCATTCGAAATAGTTTGAATGATTCAAACTACTCTTTCTTCTCTAAGCCACATATTTGAATTATTTGACTCAATCAACTCTCCCCTCTTGAAGTATCCTAGCCGAACTCCACCTCTGCTCCCCTTGACGCCAAAAAGAATTCCAAAATGAGCACCATGCGACTTGAACTGCTCCCTCTCTGCTCCCTTGTGGCGTCACCTACAGAACCTTAAGTGGCGCCTCCTAGCCTCTTTCTCTTTGAATTTCTTGTGTCTTCAAACACAAGTAATATCACATAAGTCCTATCGGCTAGCTCTCCACTAAAGTGTCCAAGCAGAGAATTTTGGCCAAGGCTTGACTTAACCCCGAGCCTTTCCTGGACCCCTAAACACCCTAAACTAACACATTAAGCATAGCATACACACAGGAGTACATCAAATGCAAAGCCCCCCAATTCAGGATGTTACAGTTCTACCTCCTTAAAGAAATTTCAGCTTCGAAATTACCTGATCAAAAGAGATGAGGGTATTGCTTCCGCATCGCTTCCTCCGGTTCCCATGTAGCCTCCTCAGAATCGTGGTTTCGCCATAAAACCTTAACCAACAGAACCGTCTTCCTTCGCAACACCCTGATATCACGATCCAAGATCTGCACTAGTTCTTCTTCAAAGGATAGGTCAGGCCTTACTTCGATTTCTTCTACTGGCACAACATGAGATGGATCCGACCGGTAGCGTCTTAGCATCGAAACGTGAAACACATCGTGAATCTGACTCAACTCTGAAGGTAGCTCGAGCTGATAAGCTACTGGTCCCACACGTTTCAACACACGATAAGGCCCGATGAATCTGGGGCTTAGCTTACCCTTTCGCCCAAATCTTAGAACCTTCTTACACGGTGAAACCTTTAAGAAGACCCGGTCACCCATTGCAAATTCTATGTCCTTACACTTCAGATCCGCATAAGACTTCTGTCTATCACAAGCTTCCTTTAATCGAGCCCGAATTAACTTAACCTTCTCCTCCGTCTCTGTAACCAATTTTAGACCCACAATCCGACGTTCCCCCAATTCTGTCCAACAGGTAGGAGTACGACACTTCCGCCCATACAATGCTTCATAGGGCGCCATTTGAATACTAGACTGGTAGCTGTTGTTGTACGCGAACTCTGCCAACGGTAAGAACTCTTTCCAACTACCTCTGAAGTCTATGACACAGCCTCTCAACATATCTTCCAAGATCTGAATTACTCTCTCCGACTGTCCGTCAGACTGTGGATGAAACGCTGTGCTGAAATCTAACTTTGTACCCAACGCTTGATGCAACGCCTTCCAAAATCTCGACGTAAACCTAGGGTCTCTGTCTGAAATGATAGACACTGGTACCCCGTGCAACCTCACGATCTCTGCTACATACAACTTAGCCAATTTCTATAGAGAGTAGTCGACACGAACTGGTATGAAATGAGCAGATTTCGTTAATCGATCAACAATTACCCATACCGAATCCTTCCTAGTAGGTGTGAGAGGTAGCCCACTAACAAAGTCCATTGTGATCCTCTCCCATTTCCCTTTGTGGAATCTTCACCGGCATTTGCGATAACCCGAAGGTACACGATGTTCCGTTTTTACTGTTGGCACGTCAAACACTTACTCACAAATTCGGTTACCTCTTGCTTGGACACTGCCACCAAAGCTGTTCTCGTAAATCGATACATCTTACTTCCTCCAGGATGCATAGCGTATGGGCTGCTATGCGCTTCCTGTAAAATCTTACGCCTCAACTCAGGATCCTTTGGCATGCAAGTCTTTCCTCGAAAACATACTATGCCATCACTACTCACACTGAAATCTGTTGCCTCGTTATCTGTTCCTAACTGAAACTTTGACTTTAACAACTCATCAGCCCACTGTTTCTCTTTAATCTGACTGACCCAAGAAGGTTTCACTTGAAGTTCCGCTAATAGACTTCCATCATCGTATAAACTGAGGTGAGCAAACATTGCTCTCAAGTCAGAGATTACCCTACGACTTAATGCATCCGCCACCACGTTAGCTTTACCCGGATGGTATTCGATCGAGCAATCATAATCCTTTAACAACTCGATCCACCTCCTCTGCCTTAAATTCAACTCCTTCTGGGTGAAAAGGTATTTTAGGCTCTTGTGATCTGTATAAATAACGGACTTCTCCCCATACAGATAATGCCTCCAACTCTTCAGTGCAAATACAACTGCTGCCAATTCCAAATCATGCGTGGGATAATTCAACTCATGCGATCTCAACTGCCGAGACGCATATGCTACCACTTTCCCATCCTGCATCAGCACACATCCCAAACCTATGTGCGACGCATCACAATAAACCACAAACTCTTTCCCAGCATCAGGCTGTATCAACACTGGAGCCTCTGTCAAAATCTTTTTCAACCTTTCAAAACTCTCCTGTTGCTTATCAGACCAAACAAACGGAACCCCTTTCCGCAACAACTTGGTTAATGGTGCCGCAATCAAAGAGTCCATAAACGCTGCTGGTGCATTGGTCAACCCAGACGGCATCACCGGGAATTCGTAATGACCATAGAGAGTTCTGAAAGCCGTCTTATGAATATCCGCTTCCTTGACCTTAAGCTGATGATATCCTGACCTCAAATCTATCTTTGAGAAAACTAAAGCCCCCCTCAACTGATCGAACAAGTCGTCGATCCTCGGCAACGGGTATTTGTTCTTGATCGTCAACTTGTTCAACTGACGGTAGTCAATGCACATACGCATTGATCCATCCTTCTTCTTAATTAATAGCACCGGCGCTCCCCAAGGTGATACACTCGGTCGGATAAAACCCCGATCCAACAGTTCTTGAATCTGCGCTTTCAGTTCCACTAACTCCTTCGGCGCCATTCTATATGGGGCAATAGACACTGGCGCTGTTCCCGAAAGAAGATCAATACCGAACTCCACTTCGCGATCCGGAGGTAATCCCGGAAGCTCTTCTGGAAAAACATCAGAAAATTCCTTCACCGTTCTAACATCCCCAACAGTTAGTTCCTTGGCTTTTAGAGCCTGAACAAAAGTTAAGAATGCCTCACATTCTTTCCTCACCATTCTTTTCGCCCTTAAGGTAGACACTACATTTGACAAATAGTTCCTCCTTTCACCTATCACTAAAACTTCGTCATCCTCAGGAGTTCTTAACACCATACGCTTGGCTGCACAATCCAAATTCGCTCGATACTTCACCAACCAGTCCATGCCTAAGATCAAATCGAACTCCCCAAACGGCAGTTCTATCAGATCAGTCGGAAAAACTACCCCTTGAACTTCTAGAGGTACATCCCTATAAAGTTTGTTCACCACTATAGATTGTCCTAACGGGCTAATTACAGTCATCTCCCTAGAAGCAATCACAGAGTCTATGCTTAAAGTTCCAGATACCACACTAGTGACATAAGAATGTGTCGACCCAATGTCAATCAATGCAGAAAAAGGCAATCCAAATATTAAGAACGTACCGATTATGACATCCGGTGTATCACCCTCCTCTCGGTGTCTAGCTACATAGACTAACCCCGGCTGTCTCGCATCAGTGCTCCCTACACCTCTGCCTGGTGTTCCACAGCCCCGATCGAAACCATTACCTCCTCTGGCTAGACCACACCCTCTCTGCGGTTGCTGACCACCTCTACCCAGCTGAGCATAACCACGACTTACAGGCCTGACTTTGCCCGTTCTCGTGGGACAAGAAATTCCCTTCTCGTTGTAGACCAATCAGCACTCGCAAATCATCCTCGGACCATCTTGGCCCGAACACAACGCTCATGGTCTGTGGCCACTATTCCCCGGGCATAACGACTAAGACGTAAGAATTCTGCCTCATACTCAGCCACCGATTTATTTCCCTGAACCAAATTCAGAAATGCCCTACGCTGCGCATCCACATAACTCAATCCAATGTACTTACTCTGGAATGTCGACCTAAAGAAATCCCAGGTAATGCGGTCAGCCACTGAACCATCCCTGACTGTCAGCCACCATTGATACGCCTCATCCCGCAGAAGAAACACAACTCCTTTCAACTTCTCCTCCATCGTAAAATTAAGATCATCCATGATACACTCTACTGCTTCTAGCCAATACTCAGCTACATTAGGAGCTACACTAGATACGCCCCTAAACATCTCTGCTCTATTGGCTCGAAGTCGTTCAGACACAGATTTTCGAGCCCCAGATCCTATGCTCGCTCCAGCAACCCTCTCCAAGACCTGTAACATCGCCTGAGACACCGCATCATCCCCGCCCGTTTGATCCTGAAGATCTGCGCGCGCGGTGGCGATCTTGGTATATCATTTCCTGACCCATGTTCTAACTCCGAGGGTTCAGACCCAACACCTCGGCCTCTACCACGGTCGCGTACAGCACGTCCACGTCCCCTAGTACTCATGGCTACTGATACGCATTTATCTGATTAAAAGTTTTATGAATTAGCACTTTCTTCCATTGTTTTATACCGAGCAATCTTATGAGCAGTAGTATTAATAGTAGCTCTCGCGAGTTCGTAGCTATATCTAAAGGTTCGATTTCTAAAGTGCGAATCTTCTAATGCTAGTAACCACATTCATTCAATCAAATAAACATTTCATGCAAACATCACTAAAAGTTAGAACACTTACCTGCGTGGAGCGGAGTGCTTGGAGAGACTCGGACGCCATATCTCAAATAAAACAGTTCCTCCAATTAACATGCACACCAACTTTATAAAACTCTGTTGAACCCATTTCACAGCCCGAGTTTTACAACCTAGGCTCTGATACCAAAATTGTAACACCCCAAACTCGGCCTAAACGTTACGACCAGATCTGGTATGTTACAGGGTAAAGAAAAACTAATTTTTTATGGATTTAAGAAAATACTGTAAGTTTGAAAACTTTTCGTTTGAGGTGAAGTCTTGAAAATAGTGGTATGTAGATTAAGAAAAATTCCCAATTTATGATAGTCGAACATTCGTTATACTTGTTGGAACTTTAAGGAAAAATGATTACTTTATGTTGCTCGTATTTTGAAAACTCCATTTCCACTTTAGTGATTAAATTGTCATAGCATTGAGTTTGAAATAAACAAATAAGAACAAAAACCAAAGATTAACTTAGAAAGGCCTTATTACATAACAAAAATCCCCAATTAAAAAAAAATAAAGTAAAGCAGTAATCAAGTTTACGAAAAAAAAACTTTATGGCATCCACGAGTCCGCATCGGCTCCCACATCCACGATCTACGATTACACGAAAGGTTAAGCGCGGGGTGAGTCACGAGAGACTCGGTGTGTAAATCCCCTATAACACATAAGCGGCTCGAGGACCACAATCGCATATTGGGCTTTGGCCCACTCAAGATGACATAGAAATTAATGAATGCATCATGTCCGACCATTGACCTAATTTTTCCATCCTCTACACGCCAACCCGTACCAGCCTATCACACCGTGGGGATTTCTACAATCAACCCTCCATCCGCTACACGCCTCATACGTGGCTTAGCCACCGATCACTATGTGACTAAAGATAATATAACGTGGCTTAGCCACCGATCACTATGTGACCAAAATAATATAACGTGGCTTAGCCACCGATCACCATGTGACCAAATAATCAGGCACTTCCCCTTCATATCATATTCATATCCCATGCATAACACACATGTCATAATGAATGCAACATGCTATCAACACAGTAAAATATTACCACATACATCCTTACACCCAAGGAAAACGATATAGTCACGTACCTGGCATCCCTAGCCTTACCCACAAGGGTATTACGACTGTCTACATAGCCTTTTCCAGCTTTTCAGCTCATACAATTAATATTACAGTTAAAATAAAGTGTACGAAGTTTTACACACCTGATAACACGCAAAATAATACTCTACGTCGACACTATCGATAGCGAAATGAGCGCTATCGCCTACTACTACGTTCAAGCGGTCCATAACCCGGTGGCCAATCTCGAACAGTAGACACCGCGCGCTTCTTGAACTTAGGGGCTGGGAGTACGGGTCCAACCCTTTCCTTTTCTTAGCTAGCGTTTGAGTCCATGAAAAAGATCTTGGTCAATAGATCGGATTAAAGCATTAAACAGAACCAAATAAGAATATATGCTCAAAACGTAAAGATCCCTTACCTAGATCGATAAATCTCAGAGATTATAAGACTTGGATTAAGGCACCGATTGAATACCTAAGTCGACTAAAACCGAATGTCCCTTAACACTCTTCAATCACAGATCAGATGCCGAAAGAACGCGAAGACAAAGCCCCTCCTTCAATCGGTCAAGAATCATAAGACAAGATTAATACCTACGGTATCCAAAAGGAGAGAAAAGAGAATTGAAACGAAAAGGGAATACCTACCACGATCAAAGAGAATCCGATTGACAAAGTTGTGAAACAGAGTGACGGCACTCCTCTAAACAAAGAACGAAAGATGAAGGTGAGCACTCAAGGAAGATTCGGCCAAGAAGAAATATAGAAAGAATAAGAACAATGGATGCTTCGGCTTTGGAAAAAACCTGCGAGAAGGTGAGGGATATGTTTCGGAAAATGAAGAACAAGAAGAGAGGCTTAAGAGATTTGGCTAAAGCAAGATGAAATCAAAGAGATGAATGGGAGTAATGGAGGATTCGGTCAAGAAGAAGAAAAGAAGAATGAGGTTTCGGCTTTAGGTAACACAAATGAGAAGAAAGAAATGAGAAGTAGAGAGGATGATAGGAATTTCGGCTAAACAAAGAAAAGGTTCCGAAGTTGTCAAAAAGAAGAACACCAAATGCCGAAAGGGAAAAGAGCTCTCAAACTCGGCTACTAGACACCTCCAAAATAATTCGGCACCTACAACCCAAAATAAAAAATGCACCTTTGAGAACTAAAATGCCTATGACCATAATTGTAATTCGGCACACCCTAAACAAGCTAGAACCGATTCCTACACTCCCCCCCAAGCATTCAAAATTCGGCCACTACCTTCACCACATGCTAATCCCTTACTTTTCTCCTTAATTCACTCCTGATCACTCATTCGAAATAGTTTGAATGATTCAAACTCCTCTTTCTTCTCTAAGCCACATATTTGAATTATTTGACTCAATCAACTCTCCCCTCTTGAAGTATCCTAGCCGAACTCCACCTCTGCTCCCCTTGATGCCAAAAAGAATTCCAAAATGAGCACCATGCGACTTGAACCTGCTCCCTCTCTGCTCCCTTGTGGCGTTACCTACTTGAACCTTAAGTGGCGCCTCCTAGACTCTTTCCCACTGAATTTCTTGTGTCTTCAAACACAAGTAATATCCCTTAAGTCCTATCCCAGCTAGCTCTCCACTAAAGTGCCCAAACAGAGAATTTTGGCCAAGGCTTCAACTTAACCCCGAGCCTTTCCTGGACCCCTAAACACCCTAAACTAACACATTAAGCATAGCATACACACAGGAGTACATCAAATGCAAAGCCCCCCAATTCAGGATGTTACATATAACAAGCATTATAATGTTACATTTCACATTCTCATTTCATTTAAATTGTGACAGAAAAATATTAAACACCACATACGTATAAACTATTCTACTTTAATTCATCAAATCAATGGGAATATGTGCGATCGTTTAATAAAAAATATTATATTTAAAATTAATTATAAAAAAATATAAATATCAATATAGAAAAAAGATGAATGAATGATTAACAATAATTTGACTTTTGGAAAGCCCCTAGAGAACCCTTATCTATGTATTATTTGAGGAAGAAAGAAATGGGAACTATTGTCAAATGTTTAGCTCACATGCCATATTCTCAATGAATAAGATGCACTGATAACAATATAAATAAACAGCCTTAACAATTAAATTCAATGATAAAACATAATGAACAACCATGTTTTGATACCCTTTTACATGTTAATAACACGAATACCATCATCTTTCATTGTTAAAATGCTATTAATGTACAAAGAGCTAAATAATGGGAAAGAATCAACAAAGAGATGTATTACTTGTCATATCATATCCATGTTAGTGATAGTCTCCAATGTAGGATTAAGCCTTGAAGTCTACAACTCACAAATTCTTTGCACATTTACTTCAAATCAAATTCCAGGACTTTTATAGGTAATCTAAATAATTTCCTTTCAATTTCTTTTCTTGAAAGCTAAATTTGTTAATCTATAAGTTTTTCATAGCTAATCTATTAAGCAATTAACTTTTCACCAACATAACTAAGTTTATTAGAGTTAGAACAAAAAACGTGGAAGCTAGATTATTATTTAGAATACTAGCTTTTTTCACACAAAGCAATACCAACTAAATCTAGCAAAGGCGCCTCGATAACGTTAGCATTTTTGCTTTCATTGACCATACCATATATAAGATGGTCAGAAATTGATCCACCTTACATATTCGAACTTGTGACATTAATTAGATGATGAAACATGATCATGCAATGTAGCACCACACAAGTATGAAGTAATGGATCCTAATGAACACATTCTCCTTGAAGATCATCCATTGAGATCTCAAACACACAATATGTGTAAATCCTTCTAAAGCAATCTTGGTACCTTGAGTAACAATAAGCTCCAAAGAAACAAACTATCGAGTAAATAGAGAGCAATAGAAAATAATTCAAGAGCTACTCGATCCAAGACAGTAGATTCCACAAACAGATCGAATCCATTTACCAAACTGAATTTACTCAAAAGCATCAATAATTAACAGATCAAGCTATTTTACTAATCCATGAGCAAAGCAAAGAAATAATTAACCACATTCACATCACCTCAAACTAAGATTAATAGAGTTAATGTATTGAAACTAGAAGTAGCAAAAATGAAGCAGATTGAAACTCATTCATCGGACTAGATCATCAAGCGGTTAGCGCAGATATCTAAGTAATTCTTGATTGCACTTAACAAAGACATAAAGCATTAAGGTTCTTTTACATTTCTCCAAGCTCAAGCACGTAGAATACTAAACTACAACAAAAATTAATAAACATGAAATGGCAAGAAGGAAAGAGCATCACCATTGTCAATGGAGATTCCCATTATATTTGTAGTTTCTAAATGTCACTTTCTCAATACAGGAAAATTCTCGGGACATGTATCATTCTTGTGATTTCATACCAACCCAGCTCCACCAAATCTCTAAACTTGTATCTACAATAGGTATGCTTTGGAGAAGTACTCACATGCATCTTCGATTATGCACTTATCGACCATCAAGTTGAACTTTTATCGATCTTGCTTCTTCTTTGTGCTTTAGAAGAATCTTCCTTTTTCTCCATGATCTGCTGGATACCTTCTTGATATCCTTCTATGACACTCTTAAGAGCATCTCTATATGCATGATTTGGGTCTTGATGACTCATCTAAGGGACACTATACTTGAGAATGACGAATGAATGTATGAATTTTCTGTAGTTTGTTTTCGATCTGTCCAGTAACGCCTTTAACCCTAATCCGGCGTCGGATACGGGTTAGGGGTGTTACATCCATTGTTGCAGTTCAATCTTTAGTTTTTGCATTAGATTACACCATCCCCACCCCTCTCTTCTTGGGTTTTATCATTGAATCTACAATATTGTAAAATCATACATCTTACTTCAATCCCACCACTGCAAAACTAATATAAATATAGTAATTATATTATAAATGTACCAAAAATAGAAATTAGTATTTTGACATTAAAATTAATACTAAATGCTTAATTTTATCATTTTAAATCATTATTAATAAATTAAACTCTAATATCAATTCTCCTACCTTTATTAAAACTTAGAATTTTCATATATTAATATTTTATTATCATATTAAAACTAATTTTAAAAAAAGAAAATATTTGATGTAGGTTTTTAGACTCCACGAGTAAAGTTAAAAAGTTGACAAATGTCCTAGAAGGTATAATAAAATATTAAAAAAATATTAAAAAAAGAGAGAAGATTATAGTGGTATAATAAAGTATTAAAAAAGAGACATACAATAATTTTTTAAAATTACTTGTGAAATAAAAAAAAATTATTGTGCACCAAATACTAACATTTATTTTCTTCGCTGAAAATAATAATATTATTTAATACATTGATAATATAATTAATTTATTTAGAGAGATAAAAAATGAAAATAGAAAAATCGAAAGTATGGATTTATAACATTGCCAATTTTTTAAATAAAGATATAGTTTTTTTAATATTGTACAATTAATTAAATTATAGTTTAGGTAATGGAAAGTTCTTTTAAATTATTATTTAATATTCTATTTTAATTATTAGTTTTTTTAATAATAAATACTTACATTAATTATATGAAATAAAAATATATTATAAACTTAAAAATTGATATATTAAATTTGAGCTTTTTTTTTTGATTCAAAACAGATTGGGCTTTGTGATTAAAAAGAAAAGTTTTACAGAAACAGTAGAATAACAAAAAGAAAGGCCGACCCAAAACAAATAAAAAACGAACTGACATTTTAGGCCCTAATAATAAAATCAAAACAAAACAAAAACACCACATCACCAAGAAGACTCTAGAACCATACTTAAAAAACTGACCGAATCTGCTGCCCAATCTCTTAACCTGTTCGCCTGCCTAATCTGCCACATCAATCATTTCCTTCATTAATGGCGAAATCAGATTACCGAGTGAAGTGATAAGCTTAAACGATTATTCGGTTTCCATTTTGAAAAAAATCCCCTCTATCTTCCTTTTCTTCTCCGTTTCAATCTGGTTCTCTCATGCTCTCATCTCTTGCTTGAAGCTCTGCATAACTGGGGACCGCTTCAATCAGGTAAATTTCCTCTCTCCGTTTCAAAGATTCCGTTGCTATTATGTGTGCAAGGTTATTAGCCATTCTCGGGTATGCTTAAATCGACTTTCTGCATTGTACTTGCAATCTGCGAATATCCTGTATATAAACACCAACCTCTGATCTGTCAAGGTCTGATCTGTTGCATTTCTTGATAATAGATAAAGAATCTCCCTCGATAATAATGTCTTCTCTATTTTTTTTGAGAGCTATTTGGGTCGCACGGTGACAAGCAAGTGCTTCAAGAAAGCGGACACTCACTCCATTTGTGAAGTTCTGATTTTGTGAGGAGAACGCGACCATTTCTGTCCCTAACAACGACGCCAGATGCCGATTGACTTCGTCTTTCACCAAATGCTCCGTCAAAGTTTATCTTCAATATTTGACCAGGTGGGTGTTGCCACTTTACTTCAGAATACATGGGCTTTTGATTTACTGTTTTGAGTCCATCCAGTTCTTTAAGATACCCGTAGACGAACTGTACCATTTCCTGACTAGATCTACCTTGTTTATTATGGATACGAGAGTTCCTATCCCCCTAGATGACCCACAATGTTCCACAGTAAATTCTGCGTTTTCCAGAAGGGAGAAAGACCAACGTCTTGGTAAGCCATTCTAAAAATTCTTCATTTGAGAACATCGCATAACTTGGATCTAACAGATCTCTCCATACTGATTTTGTAACAGGACATTCACGGAAGATATGATTCATGTCTTCTTCCCTTTCACCACACCGAGGGCAAGAAGTATTCCTTATTACACCCCTAAGTGCCAGGTTAACTTTAGTAGGTAGAAAGTTCTAGGAGATTCTCCAAATTAGCAATTTAATTTTCGAGGGTAGTTCTATTCGCCAGAGTTTTGTGTAAAAATCTTTGTAGAGGTTCTGTAAAGCATAAGCTGTAGGATCAATTTTTTGTAATAGTTTATAAGTGCTTCGAACGGAGAACTCACCAGACGGTTCGCCACTCCATACTCGAAAGTCCTCAAATGCGGTTCGGTGCAGTACGGAATTCGAAGGATCCGTTTCATTGTTTTACGCTTGGAAGGTATTGACAATTAAATCCCTATCCCATACTCTGTCATGACTATTAATTAATTCTGCAACTGTCGCAACATGCAAATTATGGTCATCGGAAACTAAATTAACATTACTCCAATTTGAGATCCATGCATCATTCTGAACTGAAATATCTGTGCCCGTACCCACTTTCTAAAATAGACCCTTTTCCACTATAGCTTTAGTCGCCCATATACTGCGCCAAACATAAGAACCAAAATGCCCCAATCTTGAATTAAGAAAGTCACCTGTTGGGAAATATTTTGCTTTAAAAACTTGCGCCACTAACGAATCCGGATAAATTAGCAACCGCCACCCTTGTTTTGCCAGTAAGGCAATGTTAAATTGAGCCATGTTTTGAAACCCCAAACCGCCTTCTTCCTTCAGTCGACACAGATATCTCCATTGGCACCAATGAATTCCACGTTTTCCTCCTCCTTTTTGCCACCAATACTTTGCAATTTTGTTCTCAATCGTCTTGCATAAAACTTTAGGCAAAAGAAAACAGGACATAGCATATGTGGGAATTGCCTGCAACAAAGATTTTATAAAAATTTCCTTTTCCCCTTGAGAAAGCAGTCTGGTACTCCAACCATCAATTCTCTACATGATTCTGTCAATTATACTCTGGAAAGCCTCTCTCTTTCTTTGACCTACTACGTTTGGGAGTCCTAAGTATTTTTCCGGGCACGTGGAACTCCTTACGCCAAGTACTCTGGATGCTTCTTCTCATTTCTCATTTCTTGTATTAGAACTGTAGAAAATTGTAGATTTGTTGAAATTAAAACATTGACCTGAACAGCCCTCATATTCCTTCAAAATATCCTTCAAAATCCTAGCGCCCTTTTCTGAAGCTTCACCGAACATTATGCAGTCATCTGCAAAAAGCAAATGAGAAATCTCTGGGCCCCTCCTGCTTGCTTTTGCTCCTCTTAACAAACCTTGCTTCTGTGCTGATCTCAACAAAGATGAGAGACCTTCGCTGCAAATCAGAAATAAAAATGGGCTTAAAGGATCACCCTGTCTAAGACCTCTTGTGGAGTGAAAATTGCTACCCCTTTCTCCATTGGTGATAACTGAATAAGAAACTGTTGTGATGCATTTCATAATGAGGTCCACCCATTTCTCTGCAAATCCCATTTTTAACATCAATTTTTTGACAAAATCCCACTCCACCCTATCATAGGCCTTACTCATATCAAGCTTGACCGCCATATAACCCTTATGCCCTGTTCGTTTCTTCTTGAACGTATGCAAAATTTCATATGCTAACAGCACATTGTCTGATATCAATCTACCCGGAACAAACGCACTTTGTACTCTATCAATGCAGCTTCCAATTAGCCCTTGCAATCTATTTGCCACTGTTTTTGCAACAATTTTGTAAATTACTGAACAAAGACTAATAGGCCGAAAGTTAACCAGAGTTGAAGGATGTGGAATTTTAGGAATGAGCACTATGTCGTATTATTTTATCGCTTCAACCCCTTATCTCTATTTAAAATTCCTAAACAGTACTCCGTGACGTCCTTTCCTACTATATTCCAATACCTCTGGAAGAACAGTGCTGGGAATCCGTCTGAACCTGGAGCCTTTGTTGGGCCCATTTCTTTCAGTGCTGTCCATACTTCTTCTGCTCTAAATGGAGATAGTAGATCTGAATTCATTTCATCTGTGATGCTCACTTCAATACCATCCATTACTCTATCTGAATTCGCAACTCCCTTTGATGTAAATAATTCTTTGAAAAAGGTTGTTGCTGTCTCATTGATTTCAGCTCCTGTAGTGATCTCATTCCCATCTTCTGAAATTAACTTGGAAATCAAATTTGTTCGGCGACGAGCTGTTGCACATTTGTGGAAGAAAGCTGAATTTTTATCACCAAGCCTAAGCCAATTTGCTGTCGCTCGTTGCTCCCAGTACATTTCATCTTTATCAATTTCCATGTTTAAATGGATTTTGGTATCAATTATCTTCGCCAAGATCTCATCATCTCGTTCTTCATTTAACAGAGAATCAAGTTCTTTTGCTAACCTCCTCTTCCGATTTTCCCTCTTATTTTTAATTGAACGTGCCCACATTTTCAATTTATACTGTAGATTTTCTAATTTCTGCAATAATGACTCCGAATTTCCTTCCCATGCCTCCTTAATGACCTTCTCAGTAGATTCCTCCAACATCCACCAAGATTCAAAATAGAATTTTTGTTGAGTGGAATAACTTTTCGGGTAATCTGTACTAATGAGTAAAGGACAATGATCTGACATAGAAAATGAAAGATGCTGCACTTTGCCCATTGGGAATAAAGTAATCCATTTTTCATTTGTGACTCCTCTATCCAACCTCTCCCGAATATTCGTCTCAGGAAGATTTCCTCTTTCCCATGTGAACCAAGTCCCGGAGTACCCGATATCCATCAATTGACATTCCTCTAAAATATCTCGGAACGTATCCATTCTACCCTGATCTCTCGGTCCTCCACCCTTCTTCTCAAAACCGAATAAGATCTCGTTAAAATCTCCTGCCACCAGCCAAGGATGAAGATTCTCATAACTCAATCTTCTAAGCACATCCCAAGCAATGTTCTTATCCTTCAAATATGGAGACCCGTAGAATCCGGTGAACCTCCAATCATCTTGCCCATTCTCTCCCCCAACCATAGCATCAATATGTCATTTGAATAACTTTTATTATGACATCAATGTCCCCTTCCATGCTAGACATAGTCACACCCGAGACCCTCTCGCCTCAATATCAATTCCATTTGCGAAACCACACCTCCTTCGAACCCTCTCCATGCGCTTTTGATCTAATTTAGTCTCCATTAAGAAGACCATTTGGGGATGTTGCTGCTTAATTAAGTAATGCAGCCTCCGAACCGCTCGTGAGCTCCCCAACCCACGAACATTCCAACAAATGGTTTTCATTGCAATCGGTCGGCTTGCCCATTGGCAGTCGCCGATCCAAATAAATCTGTAACAGTACCCTGTTCACCATTGACACATGAAATCTCCATACAATTCCCCCTTGTCAACCGTATCTTCATTTTTTGGTCTTTTAACTACCACATTGTCCGTCGACCCTAAACAAACCACATCATCAATTTCTGCTGAAAATTTCCTTTTACCCGTCACACTCACATTCTTCTTATTCTCAACACGATTCACTGCCTCCACTCGTTTCCAACATGACTTCTTGATAGGTGCTTATACTTTCCTTGCACCATCGAAGACTCCCAACTGTTTGCCCATTCCCTGCAAATTAAGAATCTCCTCCTGATTCATAAGTCCTTCCCTCCAATTTGCCAACAACCTGCCTGTTTGTCTTATTCCTTCCAAAACAGCAAATTCAGACTTCTTTTCTCCTACAAGATTACTACTTAAATTTCCTGTGTAATTATGGTGCGCCCCCATCTTCTTCACAAAAGCATTAAATTTTAGAGACTCTTTTCCCATTGCTTTTGATTCTGCTTTTAATGCAATAGAAAAAGGAGGATCCTCTCTGACTTTATCTTTTTCTTCAGGTTTTATCTGCTGGCAATCATTCAAGCTATGGTCCAATCTGCCACATCCAAAACAAAACACTGGCAATTTCTCATATTTAAAAGCAATCCATGTCTTAACTCCATTATCAATTGACACAAACACCCCTCTTCTAAGTGGATTCTGAACATCAAGATTAACCCTAATTCTGCAATTATCCTCATTAATTTTAGATCTAATGACTCCACCAAAAGTACATCCAATAGCATGCATAAGATCCTTTTTGTCGAATTCAGGTAAAATTGGACCAATTTTAATCCAAAACGGAGAAGAAGTGAGTTTAATGCTATCCTATCAATTGGATTCGTAATCGTTCAAACAAAATTAGATACTTACGAAACGACCAAGGTCGCCTTCCATGATCAACTCCAAGTCATCCTCGGATCAAAGATGATTAAGAAAAGATTCTCGCTACATCGATTGGATCTCGAACTTTCTCTTGGTTTTCCATATACTCCTCAATTGTGCTCTTAGGCTATCCGGATTAAAAGACTTCCTTGTCCATACTGAACAAATTAGAGTCGGCTTTGTGTCTGGCACCACCATAGATCTTTTAATAGATAAGCTGGGACGAGTTCTTACGCTAACATGTGAGACCTCCTCACCGCTGTCCCTCTCATCACCACCACCCTCCGCCATCCTAGACTGCAGTAGTTACCACCCTCTCTAGGACTCTTATGGAAAGCACTCTTGGTTCTCAAGAGGGAACTCACGTTTTATTAAATTTGAACTTTAAATATTAAATATTAAATTTATATTTTAAACCAAAAAATTTAATTTAATTTAATTTTAAATTTAATATTTTTGTCCAAAATCGTTTAAATTTCTCAATTATCTTAAGCTGGCCGTTAGTAGCCCCTCCGCAATCCCCATATATAAAACATAATAATAAACGAAACGCCATTCATTCTATTGCTATCTGTAGGGCACAACCCCGATTCTGAAGCCCCTGCGAAATTAAAAGCTCCTCTTTCAATCTCACAAATTAGGGTTTTCCGTTAACAAAATCCCTTATTAGGGTTTCCCTCCCATTCTTCAATTTTTCGAGCTCGGTAAGCACTCTTTTCTTCTTCTTCTTTTCCCCCCGAAATTTTTGTATACATAGTCACCAATATCTTCTTTGCTTTTAATGCTGAATGTTTAATATATATATATATATATATTTCCTAATCAATCAACGTTTCAGGATATATTGAATTCGAAATGTTTGTATGCTTTTCTTTTTCCTGTTTATTAAATTGTTGAAGTTATTGCTAAACGCTAAGATATAAATATAGTGAAATTTGAAAAAAACAAAATTGTATTTTCTATCTTTGATGTTTGGAGTTTCATAAATTGTTAGCGAATTAGCGAGGTAAGTTCAAAAATAAAAGAAGTAAGGAAAACTGAGCCCTTTATATCTTTTTCATATATATAATATACACATAATATGGATCGGAAATTTGAAAGACAGGCTACTAGCAAATTGTTAAATTAATTATTAAACCTTTTTCTCCATTTGCTTTGAGCATTGATGCGTTATAATAACAAATAGTTCTTTGCAAATCTGTTTTTCTCTTTTGCTGGAATCTCTTATTGTATTCCTTCTATTTCTATATTTTATGCCTTTTGGTTCAATTTCTCATTCCTTATTTTCTGCCTTTTTGTTTTTCTTCCCTTTTTCCCCTTTTGGTGAATGAATTTCCCAGATATATAAGTAATCGATGAAACTGGCCGTTTTCTTGGGCAATTGTCTGTATCTTTTATCTAGTTTCAGGAATACTTTGTTGACATCAGAATCCTCTTGATTATCACTCACAACTCTCTTTGCCTGTGTCTATTGCTTTTTTTCTTTGTTTTTACTATTCTGTAACTCTCTTTTCTGAGAACCACTCTAGCTGCGACTCCTTTGAAGCCATATATCCTCATGGCACAAATTCAGTCAAAAGTCTTATTTTGCAACTCCATTGGCCTCTCATTTTTTTCCTACTTTCCACATTTGTACTCTTTTCTTTTGTCAATGCTTCTGGCTTCTGTGCTTCCTTCACAGTTGTCTTGCAAGCTTGCTTTGTTAGATACATAAAATGTCAAGGACAAGGGAAGAGAATGAAGAGCAGGTAGACCTTGAAGGGGACAATGAACAAGCGGAGACTATAGAGGAAGAGGTTGAATATGAAGAAATAGAGGAAGAGGAGGAAGTGGAAGTTGAGGAAGAGGTTGAAGAAGAGGTGGAAGATGAGGATGAGAATGAGAATGCTGAGCTTGTTGATGTTCAAAAAGGCTCTGATGGTGATGAGGAGTTGAATGATTCTGAGACAGAGGAAGAAAAGAAAAGGAAACATGCAGAACTTCTTGCACTTCCTCCTCATGGATCAGAGGTCTACATTGGTGGCATTCCTCATGACACTTCTAAAGAGGACTTGAAGAGATTTTGTGAATCTATAGGAGAAGTCATAGAGGTACATTGCTAATATCAATGCGCTGCCTGTATGCTTATTTAGACTGACTAGATGCATAAATATAATGACTGCAGGTTAGGATAATGAAGGGGAAGGATTTAGGTGAGGGCAATGGTTATGCTTTTGTGACCTTCAGATCCAAAGAGTTAGCATCCAAAGCTATTGAAAGACTGAATTATTCTGAATTCAAGGTGAGGAAGAATGCACAGCTTTTTGTGTTAACAGATTCTAGCAGGGCTTAACATAATAATAAATGCTGTTAATTATTTGTGTTAGTATTCCTCTCCCTTTTTGCGTCCTATGAATATATACATTGATGAATGGTGGCATCAGTTCTTTTTCAATTATATTTTCTCCTTTGTAACATATATCTGTTTTCTTGTTTACTCCTTTTTGTCTTCTTCAGGGGAAGAAGATAAAATGTTCAACTTCTCAAGCAAAGAATAAGTTGTTCATTGGTAATGTTCCCAGAAACTGGGGGGAGGAAGTTATGAGGAGGGTTGTAACTGATGTTGGGCCTGGAGTCGGTTGTATTGAATTGTTGAAGGTTTGTGCATATATTCTGTCGTATCCCAGTTTATGAGACTGATTCAGTTTAATATTCCATTACTTATGTGCCAGCCTGTATTAGTTTTTGATGGCATGTGCTTGACATGGCAGGATCCAATGAACCCCAGCCGAAACCGTGGATTTGTTTTCATTGAGTACTATAATCATGCATGTGCTGAATACTCGAGACAGAAAATGTTGAAGCCAACATTTAAGCTTGATGATAATGCTCCAACAGTGAGTTGGGCTGACCCTAGAAATGCTGAATCTTCTGCTACTACTCAGGTTTTCTAATCTATACTTTAATGTTGGCCATACTTAGCTGGGGATTTGCATTGACAGTTTTATAGTAATAATGTTTGACATGGTGCAGGTTAAGTCATTGTATGTCAAGAATTTACCACGAGATATAACTCAGGATCGCCTGAAGAAGCTGTTTGAACATCATGGAAAGATCACAAAAGTTGTAGTTCCTCCTGCAAAAGCGGGAAAGGAGGACAGCAGGTATGGGTTTGTGCATTTTGCAGAGAGGTCAAGTGTTATGAAAGCATTGAAGAATACTGAAAAATATGAGATTGATGGTAGGCTATGCTCCTTACCTTACTGCTATTATCAACTTCTTGCATTTCCTTGGAGTATAAAGGCATTATTGATGATATTTTGTTGTATTTTCTCTTATTGACAGGTCAAGTGTTGGAGTGTTCTCTTGCAAAACCACAAGCAGACCAGAAATCTTCTGGAGGATCTGGCTCCCAGAAGTCAACCTTAGATTCAAGCTTCCCTCCATTAGGATTTGGTTTACTTGGGGGGGCATATGGTGGTCTTGGAACAGGATTTGGTCCTGCAGGATTTGGACAGGTGAGATGGTGTTTTACTTCTCTCTCTCTCTTTTTTTGTCACTTTGTCCTCCAGGCTTTTTTCTTTTCATTTGTTATCGTTTCTTTGGACATAGTTGAGAAAGGAAATAGTTTGACAGGTTTCTTCTGTTCTTTTGGGTAATTTAAGTTGTAACTTTTTTTTTTTTAAATTTCTTTTCATTGCAAACATTTGATTATGACTTTAAGCTGCATTGGGTGTTATGTGGGACCAGCAATATCTGCTCTTGTTTTGAGATGTATCAGATGACAGATATAGATTGAAAAGATGACACGCCCCTTGTATTGAGATGAAATAATCTTTGATATGTAGGCATGATGGCTTGGCGATTAATCTAAAATTGGTTTATACTGCTGTCTTTTGTAATCTTGTACAGTAAGCACTGGTTTCGTTCAAGAAGGAACATTGCACAATCAAGAACAAATAAAACGACATTGTCTCCTACATTGGATTTCCTTCCTTATAATAAGTAAACAGTTATCCTATGATGAGTTGGCATTATTTGTAATTTTAATTGTCTATACTTCTCGCTAAAATATTTTACTATTACTTGTCAATCTTCGAGAGGCATATGCTTAAGAGACCAGGATTTTGAAAGGTTCTCCTGTGTATGCTTGATTATTTATTTTACTTGGAAAATTTAAAAATATTTTTACAATGCCCTGCTGATATTTATGTTATAATCTTGCAGCCGTTAATCTATGGGCGAGGTCCAACTCCTGCTGGAATGGCAATGATGCCAATGCTTTTGCCTGACGGAAGGATTGGATATGTCCTGTAAGTTTTAAGCATGAATTAGTAGTTGCAGATCATGTAGGTTATGTTATTTGTTCATATATGCGTGCATATGTGGAGTGTGTATGTGTCCATGTACATACATGTACAGCTACTTGTCAATTTCTGTTATCCTTTTCTTCCGACTTGATATGGAGCCAAATTGACATTTGACTTGTAGACAAATTCATGCACATTGTTCTGATCTTTGTCCCAGCCACTTATATTAATAGGCCGAATAATAATAATAATTATTATTTTGTCTTGCGGCTTCCGTCTACTCATCTTTTCTTAATTCTGGATGATGGCACTCCTTTACAAAATTGTTTTCGTTTTTTGTATAGCCAACAGCCTGGAATGCAACAACCAGAGACACCTCCACCACAGCCCCGAAGTAGCCGGGGTGGTGCTAGTAGTAGTAGCTCAAGCGGTGGAAGACGCAGCAGCAGTGACAGTAACCGAGGACGCAATCGATATAATCCATATTAGTTTGGTTCTCGATTCCATTTCTTCTGTAACCTGAGGTTAGAAGAGAGTAGAAAAGAATCTGCTTTGAGTTGGCTTTTGTTCGAGGCTAAGGATCAGCCAGTAGTTTTGTTAAAACAGAAATTATGGGAAGTGTTGTAAGCTGTCAAAAAACTTACTGACAGATTCCAACGACTAACATATATTGGCCATTGCATTTAGATTAAATGTGATTTACTTCCTCCCTAACAAAACTAAAGCTGTCTACACATTGCTGAATAACAGCAATGAAACAGTTAAAACAAAAGCTTGAAATGGAGGAGAGATATTGTAACGAAACAGTTTGGTTTAGTGGTCTCTTCAGTCTTTAGAGGGTTCAAACTTTTGCTTCGAACTCCGATATAGGCCTTCCTTTGACATGTATCTTTGTTTTCTTTCTTCCATTGTTAACAATAATGGTTAAATTTCAAATTTAGTTTTACTTTTTAGATTATATAAAAATGGTAAAATTTCAATTTTGGTCCTTATACCATGTTAGGTTTAAATTTGACATTTAATTTTTGACATAATTTGGTAGCCCAATACAAAAATGCCATTGGCCTAAATATTTATTTTAATTAAATGCAAACATGAATTTTAAGAAAACTGTGTTAAATTTAGGTTTATTACAATTTTGCCACATGATTATTGAGTGAATACTTTTTTCTAAATTTTAGAATGTCACATTAGTAAATTTAACAGAAAAAAAACTAATGGTGTTAACAATTAAATTTTAAATTCAAAAAATAAGAGTGTTATTCTTAAAAAGTAAAAATATGATGATTAAATTTCAAATATATAGAGAGTATGTCCACAAATTAAGTTTAATTTATGATTTGGCTTTTGAAGTATATCTGCTTTTTTCATTTTATTACTTAAAAAATTTTTAGGTTTAAAGTATTCATGTGTTTGGTACTTACAATTTTTTTTTGGATTTAAAGTATTCATGTGTTATGTTTTGAGTCCATTTTATAATCGATTTTTAAAAAAATGTTTGATAGCTTTGGCTGATTAAAAAATGCCACTTATGGAAAAATGTTACTTGATAATTAAACTTTAAATCTCTCTTCTAAAGTTTTGAGCCAAGTCCAGAAAATTTCATTATTCTCTAGTGGCCATTGTTCCATATCAGCTGCCACTCACTAGTGGCTGTTTGAGTTCAAATTTCATTATTCTCTTGTTTCAATTTTCTCTTTTTGTTTCCAGTTCCATTTGAATTCAAATTTCATTATGCTCTTGTTTTCAACTTTCTCTTTACATTTCCGATATTTTTTTTTTCCTTAAAAGAAAACTAAAATTTTATAAATCCACAAATTAATCTTTTGAGAGAGACCATGAAAGGCGTAGGCGTTAATGATAGAAGTGCAGAAAAAAGTTAGGGTTGAGCGTTCAATTGAAGAGAGCCAACGAGTAGTCGAGATGACCTTGAGAAGAGTAAGAGTCAAGATTGAGGCTTGAAATTTAGAATGAGGTGTTGATGAAGGCTAGGGCGGAGGAGAGCTACATGGATTTGGAGCAAGTGATGGATGGAGTTGGATTTATCTAAGAGAAGAACTAGCTTGTCCAGATATGGTGGGAAGTTGGTGATGACGATGGCAAATGAGAGAGTGCTACGCTATATGGATGGTGTTGGTGATGGTGGAGAAGTGAAAACCAGGGCTGAAGACATGCTTGAATGAAACAATACCCAAAACGTTTAGATGATCTATTGGAAAAAGAAAAAAAAATAAGAAATGATGTGTTTTAAGGTATGCTTGGTTGAGTGGAAATGTGGAAGGATGAGAGGGGAGTGGAAAAGCATAAAGAAAATAAATTTTGAGTGTACTTGATAGAGAACGAAATTGAGAAAAAAATGAGAGATATCATTTTCCATTCTAATACATAAAAATTAATCATTCCAAAACGGAATAATAAGATGAGAGAAAATGAGAGAGAAGTGTATATTAATTCAAAATTATGCAAATTTCAAAAGTTTTATTTTATTTTCTCTCATTCTTCAATTCTACCAAGAAATGGATAGAAAAAAAAATTATTTTTTCTTTTAATTTTTTTATCTTTCTTACCAAGCACACCCATGAAAAGAAAAATTATATACATATATATATTTTTATTTTTCTACCCCTTCAATTTTTCATCTTTTCAATCTTCTTTCCACTTTACCAAATAAAACCTTAGGGTTAAGGTAAATGAAAAACAAATAATTAAAAAGGGAAATTAAAGAAAATACTTTTTCTAGATTAAGTTGTAGATTTAGATTTTTTTTTTTATTTACAAGTGTTAGGTGTAGTGGTAAAACACATTACACTTTGAAGGAGAGAACATATGTTCAAAAACTTGGAGACAACATATTTGGGAGGGATAGCCACGAACTCGAACATAGATTGTAAAACGGACATGGCAAATACCAATATATATTATAATTTTTTATATATTTAATTTATTTCATATATGTGTTAGAGTTTATATATAATTTTTATAATTTCAACAATATATATTTGAAATTTTTTATATCTCTATTTTTTATAATTTAAGGTGTATATATATTTGATAAAAGAACGCTACCAATTTGTTAACATCTATAAAAAATGGATTAAAAAATATATCTGAGTCATACTTTGCATTAAGAGATGAGTGTACTTTAGGTAAAAATTGAGCAAAAAAAACTTTAAATACCAAAGTGGAAAATGGGTATATCCTTGGCCAACTTGTGAATTGAGCCACCAAATTATTAGGACCGTTAATTAATATATAATGTGTTAATTAATATATAATGTGTGTATAAGCAAGAGTTTGGAGAAAATTTTAAATCAATCAATATACATTTTATTGCTCATTGTATTATTGATTTTATCATTTTAAATATTTTTGTTTTTATAAGATTTATCATATTTATAAAAAAATAATTTTACTAAAATATTTGAAGAATTTACTTGATAATAAATATTTATTATACTTCTAATTATAAATGTCGAAACCATTTTTTGTTTGGAAAACGGGCCGACTTTAAAAAAAAACGGAGTCGCCACCAATCTTTTTTGAAGTGTGATTGGGTCACCTTATAAAATATTTAGTCTACGAATTTTAAGAAAACGAGTCCGGGAGTCGGTTACGCACGAGGAAGGATTAGCACCCTCGTAACGTCCAAAATTGGTACCTTATTGATTGATTAATGTCCTAATATCGAAAATTGGAAGAGATTTTAAAATGTGAATTCTTTAGAAAATGTTTGGATAACTCGAATTGGATATCGAAATTCTCTTGTTCCGAAAAGATAAAACACCACATCCAGCACGATAGAACACGATGTTTCAAACCCTCGATACCAAGATCATTTCATGATTTCCAAAACTCATGCATTGCAATATAAAAAGGGTATTCCATTATTTGGCCAAACTAAAAATCGAAACCCAGCACGATTGGGCACGATTCTTCGAATTCCCGAATATAAAATATCGCCTTTATTTAAGAAAACCCGGTCAAAATCTCTAAAGGATATTTGGTCATTTGGACGAATGGAAAATCGAAACCCAGCACGATTGGGCACGACCTCTCGAACTTCCAAACACAAAACATTGCCTTATTTAAAAAAAAAACGATCAAAATCTTTTAAAGGATATTTAGTCATCTAGACGAACGAAAAATCGAAACCCAGCACGATTGGGCACAATTTCTCGAACTTCCAAACACGAAATATCACTTTTGTGAAACCCTTTTTATGAATTTTGGAAAAAAAACAAAAATAAAAATGTTGAAACTCGATTCAAAATCATCGATCTACATGAAATGATAGGGACGAAAATAAACAGAACATAATAATAGGAAAAAAGTACTAAAAAAAATATAATAAGAATGATAAATATAAGCATAACAATAATATGTATATATAAAAAAGTGACAAGAGGAAAAATGGTAAAATAAAATAATACTAATATAACTAATGAATATAGTAATACAAAGAAGGGTAAATATAGTATTAAAATAATAAATATAATAATAGATTAATAACAACAATAAGCAAAAATAAAAAATATTAATAAGAAAATAATAGTAATAATAAGTTTAAAATAAAAAATAATATTAATAATAAAAATAGTAATAATATTAAAATAATAGTATTAATAAAAATTAGTAGTAGTAAAAAAATAGAAGTATATTGGTAATAATAAAAATAATAGATATAATAAAAATAATATATAATAAAACAATTAAAGTAAACAATAATATATATAATAATAGTAAATATATTAGAAAGAATATAATTATAATTATAATAATACACATATAAAAAAATAGTAGTAATAAAAATATTTAAAAATAATTAATTTAATGGTAAAATAGCAAAAATAGTAAAAAAGGGACTAAATTGGATTGAAAACAGAAGTTTTTGGGGTAAAATCAGAAATAAAATAGAGGGGAAGGACCGGATTAAAACACGCGCAAAACAGGGGGGACCCAAAGCGAAATTATTCCACCCTTCGAAACGGCGTCGTTCCAATTAGGACCAAATTGAAATAATGTAAAATTTTTTGGGCAAAATCAGAAATAAAAAAAAAAACTTGATTGTGAAACTATAAAAAGTGGAGGGGCTAAATGCGCAATTAGCCCCTCCCAAAAAAACGCGCGGATCCTTTTACTGGTGCGGGTCGGGTCACGGGTCAGAGGCTCAAAACGACGTCGTTTTGGCCTCTGACCCCACTGCTCAAAATGGCGTCGTATTGTGTAGTTATAAAAGCCAATTTTTCTAAAAAAAATCTCATTCCTTCAGTTTCTTTAGAAAAAAAATCTGTGCCTCAAAAAATTTCCTCCTCTGGGCGATTCCCGATCAAGGCACCGCTTGTGGCTGCATCGCCGTCGATTCTTGAAATTTTAAAAACAAGGTATTTTTTTTGTTTTAATATATATGTATTTTTTTAAAATAAAAAAATGAAAAAACCCAAAACAGAAATCGAAAACGAAAAATAAAAAGAGGAATATAAACCTTCTTTGCGCTTCTGTTAAGATTTTCTGTAAGATTCAATGTATTGCTATCGTATTTTTTTTTTTAAAAAAACCCCTTACATCGTTTCTGTTTTGGCTTTTTATAGCCGAATTTTACAATGAAATCTCTTTTGTTTACTGCTGCCTTATCCTCCTTTTCCGCAGGTGTGGCGACGTGGAGGCGCACAACACGGAGAGGAGCCGTGCAGCGTGAGGGCATGGCCTTGCTGGCGAGAGACGTGCGGCGCGAGGGCTTCCAGCAGCTGACCTAGGGTTCATTCTCCTTTGGGTTTGGGCCACTTTGTTTTGGGCCCTGTTTGGCTTTTTTTTTAAAAAAAAAATTTGGGTCTGTTGTTGCTTTAGCTCTGTCTATTGGGCTCGGGCAAAATTTAGGCCCAACAATAAATAAGAATTTTTATTTCATAAAAAGACTTCTAATAAATGAAGTTATATAGTAATAAATAAAAAAGTTAAAATTTACACTGAATTACTTTATGTTTTAAGTTCTTATGTTTCAATTAATCGAAAAAGTAAAAAGAAAAAAAGTTGGACATAATGATTAACTTAGCCCTAACGTTTACTTACTATGAGTTAATTCTAAATCTTTTTAGATCATTTTGACCCTCAACTTTTAAATTTTAGTTAAATTAAATTTTTTTTTAGAATTTTTTTTGTCCAAATTGTTAAATTTTTAACGATATTAACGTGGCAGTTTATGTGACACTCCATATATATTTCATTATTGACATGGATAATTTCTTAAAAAAATTATCAACTTTTCTGAATTTTTTTAAAGCATGCACAAAAAACCATATGGGTTACCACATCACTCCCATTAAAAATTCAACATTTCTATCAATTTTCCAGAAAAAAAAAAAAGAAACAATTTGACTAAAATTTGAAAGATGAGGGCCAAAGTGATAAAAATTAGGGTCAAAATAACAAAAGAGGTAGATGTTAGGGGTAAATTTGTAATTATGCCAAGAAATTATATTAATTTAGTTTTAAATAGAAAAATTTAATTATTTATATAAGTAACTTTATTCCCCCACAAACTTAAAAATTAGTCATTGTTTTCTTTAGATGGAGAATTTGTTCGAAATTTTAAAATTTTAACAGTATTGATGTGGCAATTTGCATGGTATTTCATGTGTGGGTCATTGGATAATTTTTCAAATAATTTTATTATTATTATTATTATTATTATTATTATTAAATTTTCTTGAATTTTTTAAAGCACACATAGATTACTACGTGGATTCATTGCCATTAAAATTTTAACATGTCTATCCAATTTCCCAACCAAAGAAAAGCAGTTTAGCTAAAATTTGAAGGTTAAAGGAAATAGGGCCAAATTAACAAAAGTGGTTAATGTTAAGGATAAATATATCATTATGGTAAAAAAAAATATTAATTTAGTTTTAAATAGCAAATTTTAAATTTTTTTTATACAAGAAACTAAATATTTCATATATTTATTTTTACTAGTATAATATTTATTTCATATAAAAGTTTATAAGTTTTATTTTAATTTTTTATATAAGTAACTTAAATATGATAAAAACATTTTAATTATAATTTGAATTGTTGAATAAATTAAAGTATTTTAATTATGTTCAAAGTAAATAAAAAAGCAAAATCACATGTACAAATGATTCAACATGAAATTCCAAAATTAATTCCTGTTTAAAAAATAAATCGCACAGAAATAGTTTTTATATTAAAAATGTTTTAACGGAACTAATAAGTGATCTAATTTGTGTATAGACATGATTAAAAAATCTGAAAATTGATGTGGAGTTGAGTGACTTGAATGTAAATTACCCAAATTATCGGAACATAGAATGTATCTTTTATAGACTAAAACATGAAACTGACAAGATTTACTATGATAACGTTGTAAGAGAAGTAACAATGAAAAGAAAAATGTATTGGACTGAACAAAAAGAGAGATGATCTGATGCATTGGACTGATTACTATAACCTATGAGATATGCTAAGATCAGACAGATTCTACAGCAAAACATGGCTGCAATTTCAGCAACTGAACAAAATCCATCCATAAACAGAAACTTTGAAGAGCCAACGCCTCCATTAATGCAGGCTCCAAAATCCCACAGAGACAAACCTGAAAGAACATCATAAAGTAGACTGAAATCACATAAACATATCCACAAGCATTCCATTGATGCTGCAAAATATAAGCAGATAAAATATTCTCGAGTTGAAACATACTCACTTCTTTCAGATTGAGGATAAGGCATGGCGGGGTGGCTCGATCCATATGTTCTCAAAGGGAGGTTGCTCTCCCCAGTCATACTGCTGTTTACGGGGATAGTATCTACAGTCATCAAACGAATACGATATGCAACGCTTTCCAAAGAAACGAAATTTGGAGAAGTACACACTGTTCCTCATTATTCCAGGCAGATTAGCTCCTGAAAGAGATGACAAGAAACTTGCAAATATTGTCACACCGCGAAGGCTTTCCATTTCTTTCCATGCCAATTCTGATCGATACAGTTTATATATCATGGGGTTCTTGTTTTGAGACGTATAGACGACTAAGAGATCTCCGTTGTGCTCTGTCATAAATTTTCCTTTCCACCAATTTTTGACGAAAAAATTCTCAGGGCATCTCGGTGGAGGCACAGCAAGAACCTTCCAATATCGTCTCACTGGATCATAAACTCCTAACCAACCAGTGAGACTAAGACAATAAAAGAGTCCACTGCAGAAAACGGGTTTGTCCCAAATGCTACTAACAAACGGCAAGCGATTCCGGTGGTTAACAATGGTCCACTCCGATGCCCCGGGATGACACGTGCTGATAG
This sequence comes from Gossypium sturtianum, assembly GCA_025698515.1. NCBI lineage: Eukaryota > Viridiplantae > Streptophyta > Magnoliopsida > Malvales > Malvaceae > Gossypium > Gossypium sturtianum. The sequence goes on along the minus strand of CM046946.1, from coordinate 51,920,683 downwards.
CAACAACAGTAGGGTGGACGTGCTTTATTGAAAAAACCACACAGTTGGTCGATGTTGGGGCACAAGAGAAAGCCATTATTTCATATGCCAACTCATAGCTAGGAAGATTTATCGTCTCCCGAGTGAAGGGATTAAAGAAGAATACGAGGTGATTCCTGCGTCTATATAACAACAACCAACCCTGTTTAGTGTAACAAACCCTGCATCCACGCAACTCTGGTAGCTCAAGAGAGTGGATTTTGCGCTCTGATGGATCATAGAACTCGTACAAGCAACCAGATTTCGGTATGTACATGAGCCATGGTGATTGGTTCATAACCCGAACTGAGATTGCAACCTTGTGCCACCTCTTGCAGACAACAGATGCTCGAATGTTATCTTCAAATGTTAGATTGGACAAAATCAATTCCAAAAGTTCTAGAGGAAGATCAGACCATGTTTGTAACTCCAACCTCCCCTTACAATCTTCACTTGCAGTTCTTTCATCCCCATTCACCATTTCTGCTAGCCTATACAGCCAAAAGGATTATTGATATTAGAATGGGTTTATCTATCAGCTATAAAATATTAAAAAGAAGTGTAGGATGTAAACAACGAAATTAAACCCTAAAAATGCTCCACTAAGTCAGATAGCTTAATCATGCTTTATAAAAGATTCAAAATCCAATGCTTGCTGCATTTCTTCAACCCAAAAGGCAGAATCGCTCCAAAATACCACATTAACAAGGAATCAGTACTGAATCGCTCCAATCCCCTAAACATGCAATGATTTGTAAGCATGGTTAAAGACCCAAACAAAAGAAAATTAAAATTCTCAACTACCTATCCCTGCAATTTCTCAAAACCCAGAATGACTCCCAAGCATAGGCATAAACAAAAGAAAAATATCAGCCTTGCCAACAATTTTGCATAATTCTACTTCCTTATTAAGTAAAGAATCAAATTTTGTTTTCATATTCAGAACTCAAGAAGCTCTAATTCCCAAAACGCAACTGTGATTTGCATGAAAACCTAATCATCAAAGTTTCAATTTTTATTTATTTATTAAAAATAGGTAAAGCTACCAACTTGGTTACTCAAAGAACCCAAAAGAATAAAAATTTAAAAACAAAACCTTACAATTTAAGCTTTCTTTTCTTTGTTGCAGCCATGTTAAGCAGAAAACTAAAGGTTTTGCAGTGTGTTTTGAGGTGCAAATAGAAAAAGTGGTAAAAAGGTGTAGGGAAAAGGCAGTGATGGACGCCACGTAATGTAGTGATGTTAAGTTGAGTTTTGATATATTAGTTTGAGAGGTTATGTAGTGAAGGCTTGGTCTTACCGTTACCATTTTTGTTTTCAAAATAGGAAATTCATTTATTGCAAATCCATTACAAAAGTAAGAATGGATAGGATCCCATATAAAGAAAAATTCCAAACAAAATACATTACCATAAATCGTCCATGTTTCTTTTTTTGCTTTCTAAATTATATTATTATTATTATTATTGTTATTGTTGGAACATAAATTTCATTTTAATCACCGTAAACAGTAGAGTACGAGAGGAGAGAATGACACACCAACTTAACTAGCCATAACCCAACAAACTCACCGAGTAAACAAAAAGAAAGAACATTCATTTTTAACATCCCATCCTAATGATAAGGAGGCAACCAAAACAAAGCGAGTAATAGCCATATTCCTTTAATAATTAACTACATAGATAGAACTAAGCCTAGTAGTAAAAGGATCAACCATCATATTCAATTTCTCCAATATTTTAAATGCAAATTAAAAGGATAGTAGACTTTTGAAAACAAAATAACAACTCTAACATAACAAAAAAACTTGGAATAAGATCCCACTGAAGATACAAGTTCCACACCTTTCTATCCTTACTCTTAATTAGAAGATGGGAACTTAGGATTTGAAAGGTGGTGAGATTCGAGAAAACTCGAAAGTTTCGAAAAATAAGGAAGCGAAGAGAATTTTGAGATAAGTCTTAAGATCTAATCGAAAAAATGCTCTTAAACAATCTAAAAAAGGAGAAAAGAAAAAAACTCTAATCTTGGGAGAAACCCAAAGAAACGAGAGGGGAAGATAAAAAGAAATGTTCATAAGAGTTCTACTTATCCGAGGAGAGAGAATAGAGAAAAACCCTAGCGGCGAGGTATACTAATATTTTTAATTTGTTACTTCCGTTAATTTATTTATACGATTTTTTTATAATAAAAGCGAGTAAGTTGGTTTTTATACCATTAATTTTTATAATACTAGCGGCAAGGTATAACTTGTCCTGTTTTAAAATGACATAAAAAATGAACAACTCAATTCTTATCATGTTTTAAAATGTTAAATTCTAATTTTTTTTTTTTGCGTCACTTTAATGCCATTTAAAATTTTACCTATTTACTTCAATGGTTTCTTAAGGTAAAATATCAATTAAACAAAACAACGAAATAGAGACAAATAGGTAGAAGGATAAAACTAAAACCCAAGTAGCAGGCTTACCCTATACACCCATTCCTACCATTCGTCGTATTCCCACTATCAAGCTGAGTAGAATTAGAATTCAAAACAAAAGGAACAAAGTTCCAAACAACATAATTTGCATACAATAAAGCTACCCTAGTGTCACAAATTGCCCATTCCTTGACCCGAATAGCATGATCCCGTGTGGCAAGATGACTACTCATAACCATGATCAACCTTTCTCAGGTCCTTTTTAGTGGACTATCTTAGTTCCCATTGATGCCTTGTCCTAAAGGCCTCTTGCTTGTTTCGGCCTTACGAAGTCACTCACATCCAACCATTTAGAACAAGGGAGGGAACCCACTCTTGTCGCACATTTAGCACTCATGCTCGCAAGATGTCTCAAGCATCATCTCTATCAATGACGTTGAGCATCGACCATCACGGTCCAAGTCACAAGGTATCTTTGCTGAAGGTTTAGGGAACCCAACACCAAGTCCATGCTCGCTTGATACATCTTATGTGCCAGAACCCAATGGCACTACTCGATCGTTGGCTGCTCACCAACTAAGGGCCACGTCTAGCCCATCACATTACTCATTAGGGCCACTTCAAGGGCTATGCTCGCTCGCCCCATTTAAGGTATGTCTCAAGAATAATGGACATCCAATATCATGTATTCAACGCAAGACTCATCCTAGTAAATTGTCCCAGCTCTAAAGCATTAAGCTTAACAATTATCTCTATGTTCCTACAAGACTAGTAGCCGGTCTACCTACTAGTTATCTCGATGGTCTGTTGCATCTCGATGCTCTTCATACAAAGAATTGTCTCATGATCCCAATGGTAGCCTAAAGGAATTCAGGTGGAAGAACTCATGTCCTTGAATAATAAGATCAACAGAGAAAACATGTCTTTGAATCATAAGAGAGCATCTACGATAAACTTTATTCACTACCACACTATCACGAATGAACTAATGACAGTCATACCCAAACTAATAGTCTCAACAGGGATTGCTAACTTACATGCCAACTTACTCAAAATATACGAATGCGTCGATCCAGAATCAACTAAGGAAAAGAATAGAGTAGACTGTAAAGTGAAAGTACCTACGATGACGTCAGTCGGATCTTGATCCTCCGGCTCCCTAACAACATAAACTCGAGCTAGACCTCTGGATTCAACTTGTGTGGCAATAGTATGAGCAACAATCCGCTACCCATGTAACAGCCCACTTTCAGTGAAATCGAAATAGTAGTTTTGGGACCACAAATCCGAGCCGAAAATAAAATTTATTTTTATTTTATTGCATGGTCCGTATTATGATAGAGATGTCATGTGAAAATTCTGATAAGAAAATTTTACTGATTATTTGCTTAATTACGGGATGGACTAAATCGCGTAAAATGCAAAAGTTGAATTCTAGTAGCTAGAAGGATTAAATAGCTATGGAATTCAAAACTTGAAGTCCTTTTATGGTAATTAGACCATTAAAGAAAAGTATGTAGATATTTTGGTGACTCATCCATGGAAATTTAGAAAAAGGGTAAGGACTAAATTGGAAATTGAAATAATTTAATTAATTAAAAGATGATAAAAGAATTATCATCTTATTTTATATCATATTCAACCCCAAAATACATGGAAACCTTAGGAGAGAGAGAAGAAACTTTCTTGGCTTAACTGGGTAAGTTTTCTTGTCCCATTTTTAGTAATTTTGATATTTTTGAAATCGAGATAGCTTAATCTATCTATTTGAGGGATCAATTTGAAAAGTTATCAAAGTATGGAAATTAGGTCATGGATGAATATGCTGAAAATTTGAAATTTATAGTAGAAAATGAAAGGTTGTTGATAGATAAACAACTTTCACAAAGTGATTTTTGATGGAAACATGATTTAGGGACTAAAATGTAAAGTTGTGAAAATTGAAGAAAATTTATGAAATTTATAGAATATATGTGCTGTAAATTGTATATTGAAATTTCGGTTAGGCTTGGAATAGGGAGTACATTGCATAAATTTCATTTGCCGAGCCTAGGGACGAAATTGGAGTTTATGGAAAAGTTGGGGGCAAAATGGTAAATTTGCCTAGGATGTAAATTGAGTCCACTTGAATATGAAATGTGATAAATTGGTGAATAAATTCATTTATATAGATCTGGACAACACAAATTTGAGGTTAGACCGAGGAAAAGAAAAAGTTTCAGATTAGTAGATTTTTAAACGCGAACAAGTGTCGAAGTAAGTTCGTGTAACTTAATCGAGCAAGTAAATATGTTAAATTGAATGTTGTGTTTGTATGGAATATGACTTATATTGATGTGAATTATTTGATTGCTATAATAAAGAATTGAATACATGTTTGAAACGGTGAAAAAAGGGTTAAGTTCCGTTTGAATTCTGATGAATATATGTGCTTTCCCGAAATGAATGAGGTCTTGCATTTGTTGCTGACGGGATTTGGCTTGGATGAGTAATCCTATTGACCTCGTTATAGAAAGGATTTAGCTCGGACGGGTAATCCTGATATAATTCCTCTCGAGCATATGTTACAATTAGGATTTAGCCTGGACTGGTAATCCTAATTGAGCTCTTCCGAGCAAACGTTACATAAAGGATTTAGCCTGGACTTGTAATCCCGTTATACGATATGTGGCTCGAGAGTATGTTCTTTGATTAAGATCCCTAATGGGTACTCTTGAATAAGAATTGACGGGTTATTGAATTGTACACCTTGAGTTTACTACCTAAGTATCCATTGGAATCTCAATGATTCAACGGACAAAACTCTTGGCATGATAAGAGAATTATGGGATGAAATGAATGATGTCTTGAAGGAATATAGTATGATGAGCTCATCTATGCTTACTTGATGCATATGTGAATATTTATGTGACTAACTTGTTTGATTGAGTGTAAGTGTTTAGGTAAATTTTCCAAATTGATGAAAAGCATGTTATTGAATGCTTAATGTTAATAAATGTGAATTGGTAAGTTTTAATTCCCGTTATACAAACTTACTAAGCATGTAATGCTTACTAGATTTTATTTTCCCTGTTTTATAGTGCTCGGAAGCTCACGCAGGTTGGAAATCGATTGGAGCGTCATCACAATATCCACTAGCTTATTTTGGGTATATATAGTAAAATCATTTTAGTATAATGGCATGTATAGGCTAAGTTTGGCCATTGTTGGCTTGAAAATGATGCTTGTAATCTAGCCATTAGAATGACTAGTAACGGTTTATTTTGATATACTTATAATGTTATACTATGGTAGCTACATATATGTTAAGTAGTTGATCAAATTATGTCTAACATGTGGAATAAACTAAGGTAAGATTATAAACATGTATGCATGTGATGATATGCTATGTTGAATGATAGAATTTGCTTAATTTGAATGCTAGAATTGATTGGTTTATGGATGTAAGTTTTAGTACAGGCCATTGGTAAAATTTTGGGTGAGAAATGAAGCTAGAAAAGGCTTTATTTCGTCCACACGGTCTGGTACATGGGCGTGTAGTTAGGCTGTGTGTCCCCTACACCTTAAATTTGAGAAACAGAATGCTCAGAATTGAACACATGGGCAAAGACAAGGGCGTGTGTCTCAGCCGTGTGTGCTACACGGCCTAGAACACAGGCGTGTGTCTTGGCCGTGTGAAACCTGCACCTAATTTCAAAAAATAAAATTAACCACACGGCCAAGCACACGGACGTGTGGCTGGCCATGTGGCGCAAGTCAGAGAGTTACACGGGGTCGAACACGGCCTGTAGCACGGGCGTGTCCCTTGGACCACATGGGCGTGTGAGCCCTGCACCTTGGAAAATTTTTAAAATTTTGCGAAAAATTCTTAGAGTTTCCGATTGAGTCCTGACTCGATTCTAAAGCTCATATTGGGCCTCGAGGGTCCATTTAAGGGACGTTATGAATAATCTCGAAAAATGAACAGTGATTGACATGATTTATCTGTAAATATTCTGTAAAAACTGGTAATACTCTGTAACCCTATTCTGGCGACGGATACGGGTTAGGGGTGTTACAACCCAACTGGTCTCCCATTACCTCTACCGCGACCTCGGCCTCTAGCAGGCGTAGAAACAGGTGCCGAAACTCTGAGTTTGTGAAACCTCAACCCTATGTGGATAATCCCTCAGAAAATATTCCTTCAAACCATATTTAAAACATCCGCCTGTTAACTTACAACACTTTCTAGAATGCCTACGCTCACAATGTACACAAAGCGGCCAATTAGAACTACCCGCTGAACCACTAGCACTAACCACAGTGCTATTCTACTGCCTGGACCGACTTGGTTGAGACCCACGTCTTGCACCTCTACCAGAAACATGACTATCACGCCCTCTTTTAGACGGTCGTCCCAATGCACCATCAAAAGCTCTCTTGCCTGACTCAGTAACCATAGAACGAGGCGGCTCAGCTAAAGTCTCCTCAACTGCTTTAGGTCTCTCAACTAACTCATCGAACATCTCCACATTCTGAGCTACCAAATAAACCTGAATCTCACGATTTAGCCCAAAATGAAACCTCTTACAATGGTCCCTCTCAGAAAGAATCAACTCAGGTGCATACTAACTAAGTCGCACAAACTCAGCCTCATAATCAGCCACAGATAGATCACCCTGAACCAAATCCAAAATCTCCCACTTAAGAGCCTCCATATACTGCTTGCCCATAAACTTCCTCTTAAAAACCTCGACAAAGTAGCTTCAAGTCAATCTATCAGTAACAATACCTCTTCTAACCGTAATCCACAAATGATGAGCCTTATTATCGAGTAAGGACACAACACAACCCAGCTTTTCCTCATCAGAATAGGACATCTTCTCGAGAATCCTTTCAACTCATTCCAACCAGTACTCAGCTACGGTTAGATCAGTACCTTTCACTCCAGAAAAATCTTTACCACCCAACGCCATAAGACGTTCTAGCGACAACCCTCGATTAATCGGTGCAGGATTAGCAGGTGCAGGAGCAGGGTTAGCACCAGTAATCAGCTGAAACGCTCCTATTATAGCTTCCATCAGAGGGCTTACATCCTCATCAGGTATGTTCACTCTATGCGGCAACACATGAGGTGCAAAGAATGTACTATCCTCTTGAGCACTAGTTCTCACATTAACACGTCTAGGAGGCATATTCTAATAATCTAGCACATAACAAACAAATAAACAGTGTGAGTGGTGGGGAATGATCCAAGTCACATTTCTACAAGTAAAATTTAGGATTAAAGGCAATGTGTTCCCATTCCTACCCCACATGCATCACAAACAAAAGATATCTCATGCAATACAAGCAATCGAAATAATTTAATCACTTGGGTTTCGCAACCCCACAACACATAAGAATCACCTAGGTCCGAGTGTTATTGAACTTAGGACTCTGATACCAACAACTGTAACACCCTATGCTCGGCCTGGTTGCCAAGCCCGAATACGAGATGTCACACCATCATATCATGTACATTAAGCAAAATCTCATTCGAACAAATCATCTATCGTTCCATTATTCGCAAAGGTTTTAAACCATTTAACTTAATAGTTATCATTGTTTCATGCAAATCGCACAATAATTAGTCTTATAAACAATTTAAAACATGCTTAGGGACCATTTAGCAAAAATTTTAAAACATGTCTGTAGGTATCGATACTGGTACTAGGGTATCGATATTTTCAATAGGTGGTATCAATACCACCTGGAAAATGGATACCAAACCTGCATTCTGTTTCTCGACTAAATCCTAAAGTCTTGAAAATTATTGGTACCTGTCATGAAATATTGATACTTTAACCCCGAGTATCGATACTCGAGTAAAGGTATCGATACCAAATCCCTATTTTGACTTCCTGCACATTCTGAAACACATAGGTATTGATTTTGGAACCCGATTATTGATACCTTTGCCCCTGAACATGAAAATGCAGCACACAAATGCAACTAAATCACTCTAAAATAGTTTTTAAGCATCATGCATAAATTACTTTGATAAATAGTCATTCAACGACTAAATTTAACAGTTCAAGTCGTCAAAACATGTCCAAACAAGATACATCAAGACACCATTAAAGTTCATGAACATAAGCAAACATGTAAACTCATAAACTTCCAAAACTGAAATACAACAGAGTCGGTAAATAATCCAAACATATCATGGCAATAACCACATTGCCTTATTTCCAAATACGAAAATAACTGGAAGAACACCCACGAGAATAAACGAGTCTTCCTTGGATCACTCCCTACGACAACCACACCACCCACACTGAACTGTTACTAATCTGCAAATGTCGAAAAGAGTGGGTGAGCTTAACAAGCTCAGTGAATGAGTGAAATAACCACAACGCAAACATTCTGTCATGCATCCACAATAACCACATACATATACGATACTAGAGTCTTATGTTTAGTAACACATAACACTTTAACACGTATCGTCTAACAGTTCATTTGCATAACATTGATAAGGATAGTTTGCATAGCAACCACATATTTATCAAGGCATTTATCACACAACACACACACACATATACACACACACACACACACACACACACACACACACACACACACACACACACACACACACACACACACACACACACACACACACACACACACACACACACACACACACACACACACACACACACACACACACACACATAATACAAGATAATTTGGCACTTGAGTTATGAAACTTATGGTGAGCTCTATCATCACACATCGGATAAACATATATCCATTACACCATATAGACTCGTAGAGTCAAACATATCTTACAAGTGAAGCGTATGGCTAACACTCTCCTTATTTCCCCTCACATGTCCCGTTGAATGGAGCTTAACTCACATTCCCTTATCCCTCCAAACATGTCCCAAGGCCTCAATGTCCAAAATCACTATACATATAGGTGAGTACCCACAATCCTATGGCATGCCAATTATATCTAACGGTTTCAAGAATCCCAAGGCCAAAATATCTAATTTAACATAAATATTACTTACCGATTATCCGAGCACTATCATTGCATGTTAGCATCTTTTGCAAAACACTATCACTTTTATATAACATATATATATATTATGTATACATTTACACTTCTCATAAAAATTATCATATCCACATATTACATATTTGTGCTTTTCATCACTACATTACTAAAAAATAGACCCCATCTCAGAGGGGGTTCTAAATAAAAAAGAACCAAACACACTACTCCATGTTTCCTTTAGACGGTTTCATTTTGATTGGAGTGTCGAACTCCTATTCAGCTTTTATCTTACTTTAATGGGGGATTGATTGTTGATCGATTGTTACCTGGTTGGCTTATGACCTTTCAACCAATTCTGGTGGATTCAAGATGGTTTATCATCCTTGCATATTTTCATTTTCCTTGCACATATCACATTCTGTTCCCTTTTTCCTCTCACTTCTTATCATGATTATACTTTTTAGTTTCATCCTAGCTCGTAAACACGCCATAGCAGTGGCGGATAAACTGGCCTTCTACTCATAAGTCCTTCTAGAGAAGAACCACGTTGCACTGGCTGTCTTAACCTTGTTTTATCCTTTCTATTTCTACCCTACACTCGGGTTGAAATGTTAATTGGGTTACTCCCTTGTAAACCGCACTAATTACGATGCCTTACCTTTAAGGTGCATCAAATCTATCTGCATTGGAACGTTTTAGCTTACAGTTTCTAGTAGAATATTAATCATTTGAGTTCATAACACTCCTTATATGAAGGTTCCTTATGGAACTAACTCTATATCGGATATTCCCACATTAGGTTTTCCTAAAAAAATGAATAGTTTTGACAGACATATCTGTCACTTGGATTAACCTTCATATTACCTCTTCCTGCCAATGGGCTCTAACTGACCCCTCCTTATCAAATAGACTACCTGGGGTACTTATGATTGAACTTCTAACATACAGAGTTTTGCTCAACACTTTCTGGCAGTACTTAATGACAGATCCTTATCTACGATCCTCGAATAAATCTTCTTTCATTTGTATATACTCCAGGCACTCCTGGCATGTCCTGTCTATGTCTGAATCTAACTGGGTTACCACCCACATTCCCTACGGCTTCTTCTTTTACTATTTTAGTGGATTGTTTCCTTTTCTACTTCTTCTGCCTTGTTCGATCGATTCCTCAATAATCCGCTGGCTAACTATCTTTTTGCCAACGCTTTACATTTTCCTTCCAACCCTTTTTTTCTTAGATTGCGTGATTTCCCACGATCTCTATCTTGGATATCCACCCTATGTTTACTGTCCCGGCGGACACCCCATGTTTATTGTCCTGACGGACTACCATACTTTGCCATAGTCGAGATGTGGTCTTTCACAACCTAACCCTATGTTTAATGTCCTGGTGGACTACCCCGTATTTAATGTCCCAACAAACTACCCTATATTTAATGTCCCGACGGACTCCAAATGTTGTCATAGCCGAGCTATGGTCTTACACAATATACCCTATGTTTCACATCCTGGTCGACTACCCCATATTTAATGTCCCAGCAGACTTCCTTGTGTTTAATGTCTCGGTAAACTCCAAATACTGCCATAGTTGAGCTACGGTCTTACAAAATATACCTTATGTTTGACGTCTTAGCGGACTATCCTGTATTTAATGTCTCAGTGGACTATCCCATGTTTAATTTCCCGATAGACTCCAAATGCTGCCATAGTCGAACTATACTCTTACACCTTAAACCACTTTGAGATGTCGCCCCGAAGGACCTTATCGTCGTTGCTGTGTCACCTCTTAGAGCCTACTGGCTGCCATTACGGTGTTGCTCTAGTGAGCCAGTTGGTAACGTTCCGTTTCATATTTAACCTTGATGCTCAAACATCGTAGTGTCTCCTCCGCAAGGCCCGAAGCTTCGCATATCACAATTTGCACCCAACAACACCGTATGGAAAATTTTTAATGGAATTCGATTTGCCTATTCATCTGCCCAATCCTCCATTTCGTCATTTCTAACCTTGATGCTCGAATACCATAGTGTCCCTATGCAAGGCTTGGAGCTTCACAAATCACAATTTGCGCCTAGCAACACCGTATGAAGGTATACAAAAACACCATTTCCCAAATCCTAACTTCATCTAACCCATCAATACTTTTCCCTCCGAACTCCATAATTTATAAGCACACAAGCACAGACATATGATCACATAAACATAATAACATGGAGTATGGAAACTTAGATATGAATTTCCACAATGATTCTATGCATTTCGACACAAATGCAGACACTCAATTACCTACACAACCTTGTGTATACGTAGCATTCTCAAAAAACAAAGATTACACATCATCATAGGACTCATCCTAGACTCAACACAGATTCATGCCCCTCATGCAACATCCCAGATATGGAGTATATAAACTAAACATATGTTTCTTTGCATCCTATGCTTAACTTTTTCATATGTTAGAGCTTTCGTTCTCCTGGAAGCTAATCATTATAAACAAAAATCGTGGGTGAAACTGAGTTTTCCAAAAACATACAGAACCCTTAAAAAGGTTCTAAAAATTCTTAACTTTATTTTCTAAACCTTACGTACACCGAAAGACTTAGAACCTTACCAGCTCACTAGATTCTCTACTTTTCTAACTCAAATCTCATGATCATCGCTCCATGTAGAGCTTCCCATAACTATCTCTTCCTCAAAGCAACCAAGGAAGAAGATGAAGAAGAGAAGAAGGTGAAATGAATTTCAGAAAAATTCTCACTAGGAAGTCATTTTCCCAACTATTATCGCCCTTTACGCTTGGTTATTAACCCTATAAAAACCATCCGTTGGTAATCATTTCATCTCCCACTAAGGAAGCAACTAGTTTTAATCCAACCGAACAAGAATTGGATCTCAACCATGTCCAATTTAGTCATTAAAATTTTTTGACTTTTCAGTAAAGGCCTGTAACACCCCTAACCCGTATCTGTCGCTAGAATAGGGTTATGGAGCATTACCGAAACTTTCAGAACATTTACAAATAATTCATGTAAATTACTATTCAAATTCTGAAATCATTCGTAACGTCCCTTAGATGGACCCTCTGAAACACCCCAAACCCGGCCCATGCGGTATGACCGGATCTGGCATGTCACATGAAGAAAACGTGTAAAGAACTTGTGATTTTTACTAAAGTTGTCGTTATTTGTTTATAGTTACAAAAACAAGTTTGATTATAAAAACTACTAATCTCGAGAGGTTGATTGATGAATCGAAAATTGAACTAGTGAACTTTAAAATCGTGACTTTTGAAAAAAAAACGTTGATAAAATCCGAAGGAAAATCCAGTTAAATTATTTATACTTATTTATTATGAAATCCGTTTGTTGTTAATCAAATTTTAGAACACCGATATTTATGATCTCAAAAAAATCCCGTTTAAAACAATTCAAGAAAATAATAAGTACGTCAAAACATAAAGCAAATTAAAACATATCCCAGAGGCCTTATTACAACTTTAAACCCAAAATAGTAAAAGTAATGAAATAAAGCAGAAAGAAGTTTACTAATGTTCGAAAACATTATTTTCAAAGTATGGCCTCCACCGAGTCATCCATGGGCCCAAGTCCTTATCACTGAGCATTACCTGTAAGGAATAAGAAAGAAAGGGGGGTGAGTTACAAGAACTCAATGCATAATCCCCTTACCGTCATCCACTGGGCCCGAACCCGCATAGCAACATCTTGGGCCTAAGCCCATTTACATAATAGTAATAAAATGAAATGAATGCAACCCAACCCATCCATCCATCACACCCCTAACCAGCCAATCACACCTGTGGGGATCAAGTCAACCCACCCCGCCGCTCACACCAAATTTTCAGTCAAGCTGCTATAATATATTATTATTGTGGCCATGCCACCGAAATCATAAGTAAGCACAATTACAAACAAATTGTGGCTATGCCACCGGGCTACACTACTCTCTATATAATTTTTCCCAACCCATGCAATATGTAAAGATGCAACATAATAAAAATTATATCCACATATATAACAACCATTAATCTAGTGAAAAATTTCGGTGAATCGACCCATTAAAGCACTTTGGTAATTTGACCCACTAAGGCATTCTAGCACATCGGCCCATCGAGGGCATTTTGGTAAATCGGCCCATAGGGGCATTTTCGTAAAAATGTCCCATTAAAGCTTTTTAGTAATTCGACCCATAAGGACATTTTTGAAATTTAGCAAATTAATACCGATTTCGACAGATCTTTAGAAATAATGTTGCTTAAGCAAGTTATTCGATTCATGCCATATTACGGTTATTAGATTTGTAAGCAACAACGATCTATTTTTCAAACATGATGGTGAATTACAGATTTACAGGATTTCAGTGTGAGATTACACACCTGATTACGGTAAGGACTAAACCTTCTTGATCGTCGGCACCTATGTCACCATAACACTCGATTAACTAGCAAGAGATAGTGTCCTAATCCAAATCTAAATCAAACGATCTAAAGAAATGCTTACCCTTAGTATCGTGAACGACTACGATTTGCCTACTCTCACCAGAAGATGGTCCACAACCTGGTGGAAAATCCCGAACTACTGATACCACCCTACGTTTGAACTTGGGAGCAGAGATTGTAAGTCCACTCCCTTTTTTCCCTCCTATTGATTTTCCTTTAGAACGGCTACCACTTGCCTCCATTGGAAGAGTCTCGGTCAGAATAATATTACAATGAGAGAAAGTAGTTGTCTAAGGAGAGGGTTTCAGCTTACCACTACTTCTAAAAGATCAAAGAGTAGAGGGGAACGAGTTGTTTAGTCCCTTAACGATGATGAACCCGATTCTACCGATTCAACTTATGGCTACGGATGAGTCAGCAAAGATATGAGATTCGACACCCCACTAGAATGCTACAAAAGAAGATATGATCACGATATGAGGGAGTAGGAGAGAGTGATGTTTCGGTTTAGAAATAAAGTGAACCAACCGAATGATGAGGGTCACACATTCGGCTATGGAGAAAAGAGGATGAAAGGAAGAGAATGAAGCCACTTACCCGATTCGGCCAAGGAAGAAATGCCCCACACGAAAAAGAGAGAGAAAATAAGATGCTTAAGAGATTCGGCTTTTTAGAGAGGAAAGAACAAGGGAGATTTGGTCTCCAAGTATGTCGTCTAACGAAAAGAGAAAAAGAAAGCTATGGCAAAGATGAGAAGAAGAAAAGAAAATGCTCTCTAATAGTCACGGTTTTAGGCAAGGAAAAGAGGTACCAAATGGTAAAAAGAAAAGACCTTCAAATGAAACCAAAAACTCCTCAAAAAGTCTAATAAAAATTCGGTACAACCACCCCTTACTAAACCGATTACACCCTCCACCAAAAAAAGTCTTAGTTTCCCAAAATTCCTTCCCCAAGCAACTCCTAAAATTCGGCCAACATATCCCCCTTTATCTCTTTCCTTTATTTCTTTCCTTATTTTCTCCTTGATCTCCTCCTTACTCTTCTCCTTAGTGTTCTTTCCATCATTAGAAAGTCTTCCTTACCTTCTTTAGAGTCTTGGCCGACACTTACCATCTTCCACCTGATTAGCAAAAATATATATATATATTTGCAATAGGTGAGATTCGAACTCCACCCCTTAAGCCCCTTTATGTGGCGCCTCACCACTTTGCTACTAGCTCTTCTTGTGCTAGCAAAATACTCACTTATTCTTTTAAGTCTTGACGTCACTTGCCTTCTCCCCCTTAAGTGCATAAACACAAAAATTCTACCAAGGCCCAACTCAACCCAAGCCTTCTTAGGGTCCCTAAACATACACAACTGACACCCTTAGCTAGCCTAACGCATGGTATAATGCAAAACATAAAATCCCGAATTTTAGGATGTTACAATTCTACCCCCTTAAAGAAATTTCGGCCTCGAAATTTACCTGATTAAAAGAGATGAGGGTATTGTTGCCGGATCGTGTCCTCAGGCTCCTATGTAGCTTCTTCTGACCCATGATTACACCATAATACTTTGACTAACAGAACCGAATTCCTTCTCAGTACCTTAATATCCCGATCTAAAATCTGCACTGGCTCTTCTTCAAAAGACAAGTCAGGTCTTATCTCAACTTCCTCCACTAGCACTACATGAGACGAATCCGAACGATAACGCCTTAACATCGAGACATGGAATACGCTATGTATCTGACTTAACTCCGGAGGTAACTCAAGCTGATAAGCCACTGGCCCAACACGCTTCAATACACGGTAAGGTCCGATAAATCTAGGGCTCAACTTGCCCTTTCGTCCAAATCTTAAGATCTTTTTCCAAGGTGAGACCTTCAGAAAGACCTAATCACCCACAGAGAACTCTATCTCCTTCCACTTCAGATCTGCGTATGATTTCTGTCTGTCCGAGGCTTCTTTTAATTGAGCCCAAATTACCTTTACTTTTTCCTCCGTCTCCGAGATTAACTCTGGACCCAATAACTGTCACTCTCCTAGCTCAGTCCAGCAGGTAGGAGTATGACACCTACGACCATACAACGCCTCGTAGGGTGCAATCTGGATGCTGGATTGATAACTATTATTGTATGCAAACTCTACCAATGGTAGAAAATCTTCCCAACTACCCCTAAAGTCGATCACACAGCCCCTTAACATGTCTTCTAGAATCTGGATTACTCTCTCCGACTGACCATCAGTTTGCGGATCATGCTCCTCTTCAGTCTTTGAGTACACCAAGATGTCATCTATGAACACCACCACAAATCGGTCTAGATAGGGTTGGAAGACTCGGTTCATCATGTCCATAAATGCAGCTGGTGCATTTGTCAACCCAAACGGCATCACCAAGAACTCGTAATGCCCATAACGAGTTCGGAATGCAGTTTTATGAATATCCGCCTCCTTGACCTTTAGCTGGTGATACCCCGATCTCAAATCTATCTTCGAGAAGACCGAAGCTCCCCGTAGCTGATCGAATAGGTCATTGATCCTCGGTAACGGGTACTTGTTCTTGATCGTCAACTTATTCAATTATCTATAATCGATGCACATACGCATCGACCTATCCTTTTTCTTAATGAACGAAACCGACGCTCCCCACGGTGACACACTTGGTCGAATAAACCCACGATCCATCAGCTCCTGGATCTGAGCTTTAAGTTCCACTCGCTCTTTCGGCGCCATTCTGTAAGGAGCAATGGACACCGGAGCCGTTCCTGGCATCAGCTCAATACCAAATTCCACTTCCCGATTCGAAGGCAATCCTGGAAGCTCCTCAGAAAAGACGTCTGGAACCTCTTTCACCATCCTAACACTCTCTACCGACAACTCTTTGGTATCCAAAGCACTGATAAAGGCTAAGAACACTTCACACCCCTTTCGTACCAACCTTTCCGCCTTTAAAGCAGATACCACATTAGATAAATAATTTTTTCTTTCACCTATCATCATCACTTCCTTATCCTCTGAAGTTCTTAGTACCATCCGCTTTGCAGCACAGTCCAAGTTCGCACGATGCTTAACCAGCCAGTCCATGCCCAATATAAGGTCGAACTCCCCGAACGACAACTCCAACAAATCCGCCAGAAAAATTACCCCCTGAACGTCTAAGGGCACATCCCTAAACAACTTATTTACTACCACCGACTGTCCTAAAGGACTAATCACAGTTGTTTCTCTACCAGTAATCTCAGATCTAATATTCAAAGTTCTAGACACAGCATATGCAACATACGAATGGGTGGATCCAATGTCTATCAGAGCGGAAAAAGGTATATCAGATATGAAAAACGTACCGGTTATGATATCCGGTGCATAGCCATCCTCTCGACGTCTGACCGCATAGACCAACCCTGGCTGTCTCGCCTCCGTGTTACCCCTGTTACCGATACCTCTACCGGTGCACCCTGACCTCGTCCTACACCATAACCACCTCGACCTAGCCCACGGCCTCTCGGCGGCTCTTTGGCGCCCCTGCGGCTACGCAAATCATTACGAACTACGAGTGCGAGCGGGCTCTCGAGGGCAATCCCTAAACTGATGGTCTTTGGATCCACATCCGAAACAACCTCCAGTTCTCTTCCAACATTCACCCGAGTGAAGTTTTCCACAATCCGCACACAGGGTCAGAATCGATTGGTAGTGCATTTGGAGCACTCACTCGAACTGGTCCCTCATTCCTGGGCCTTTTCTGAAATCCTCTAGCAGGACCTGAATACCCAGAGTCTCTCTTGTTCCTGCCTCTATCCTTGTCTCGATTTTTCCGTTCTGAGTGTTTAACTTCCTCAGCTATCTTAGCTTTTTCCACCAGTGTAGCAAAATTCCTCTCCTTCTGTGGGGCTATCAGCACCCGTAACTTATCACGCAATCCGTCCTCAAAAAGTACACAGCGTTCATAATTAGTCGGCACTATACCTCGGGCATACCGACTCAGACGCAAGACCTCCGCCTCGTATACTGCCACAGATCTACTTCCTTGAACCAGATTCAAGAATTCCTTTCTTCGGGCTTCCACATAGCTAGCCCCGACATATTTCCCCTGGAATGCTGTCTTAAAGAAATCCCAGGTAATACGATCACTGAGTGCCTTCACGAGCAGTGAGCCACCACCGACACGCCTGTCTCTCAAAGCAATGACATAACCCCCTTTCGGTTTACGCTCAATTTGTACAATCCAGATCATCCATAATTCGTTCCACCGCCTCAAGCCAGTACTCCGCTACACTTGGCGCTACACCCGAAATACCCCTAAAAACTTTGGCCCCATTCGATCTAAGTCGCTCAGATATCGACCCACAAGCTGCTGACCCAGTTCTAGCCCCAGTAACCCTTTCTAGAACTCGTAACATCGCTTAGGACAGAGCGTCGTCCTCTCTCATTCGATCATGTGACCCAGCTTCAGTCACCGGTGACGCAGGTGCGTCCATTTCTGGCATATGTCCAGATGCCTCAAATACAAATATAGCACCTCGGCCTCTACCACGTCCACGTCTACCGCGTCCACGTCCTCTAGCGCTCATGTTTGCTAAGTCGATTTAATCTGATTACCAGTCTTATGAATCAGTATGCTATTCAATGTTTATTAAACAATATTTTATGGAGTATAGGAAGTAAAGTTGTTTTCGCAAAACGTATCCTAAAGTCTCAATCTCTATAGTTTCAGCTCCTAAGCTAAAAGTTCTAGAGTATTTCTATTTTGTGGAGTCTTCTTACCACAGTCATACCACAATAATCATAAAATGAAAATAAAAACTTACTGATTTGGTGCCGGACATCCGTGGTGCCATACTTTCTCTAAATCATGCATTTATAAATTAAATTTCAAACAGCTTTGGAAAATGCTTTTGAACCCAAACCACAGTCGAGTTTTGCAATCGGGCTCTGATACCAATGTAACACCCCAAACTCGGCCCATGCGATATGACCGGATCTGGCATGTCACATGAAGAAAATGTGTAAAGAACTTGTGATTTTTACTAAAATTGTCGTTATTTGTTTATAGTTAAGAAAACAAGTTTAATTATAAAAACTACTAATCTCGAGAGGTTGATTGATGAATCGAAAATTGAACTAGTGAACTTTAAAATCATGACTTTTGAAAAAAAACCGTTGATAAAATCCGAAGAAAAATCCAATTAAATTATTTATACTTATTTATTATGAAATTCGTTTGTTGTTAATCAAATTTTGGAAAACTGTTATTTATGATCTCAGAAAAATCACGTTTAAAACAATTCAAGAAAATAATAAGTACGTCAAAACATAAAGCAAATTAAAACATATCCCAGAGGCCTTATTACAATTTTAAACCCAAAATAGTAAAAGTAATGAAATAAAGCAGAAATAAGTTTACTAATGTTCGAAAACATTATTTTCAAAGTATGGCCTCCACCGAGTCATCCATGGGCCCAAGTCCTTATCACTGAGCATTACCTGCAAGGATTAAGAAAGAAAGGGGGGGTGAGTTACAAGAACTCAATACATAATCCCCTTACCGTTATCCACTGGGCCCGAACCCGCATAGCAACATCTTGGGCCTAAGCCCGTTTACATAACAGTAATCAAATGAAATGAATGCAACCCAACCCATCCATCCATCACACCCCAGAGCCGACCAATCACACTCGTGGGGATCAAGTCAACCCACCCCCGCTCACACCAAATTTGCGGTCAAGCTGCTATAATATATTATTATTGTGGCCATGCCACCGAAATCATAAGTAAGCACAATAACAAATGAATTGTGGCTATGCCACCGGGCTACACTACTCTCTATACAATTTTTCCCAACCCATGCAATATGTAAAGATGCAACATAATAAAAATTATATCCACATATATAACAACCATTAATCTAGTGAAAAATTTCGGTGAATCGACCCATTAAAGCACTTTGGTAATTCAGCCCACTAAGGCATTCTAGCACATCGGCCCATCGAGGGCATTTTGGTAAATTGGCCCATAGGGGCATTTTCATAAAAACGGCCCATTAAAGGTTTTTAGTAATTCGGTCCATAAGGACATTTTTGAAATTTAGCAAATTAATACCGATTTCGATAGATCTTTAGAAATAATGTTGTTTAAGTAAGTTATTCGATTCATGCCATATTACAGTTATTAGATTTGTAAGCAACAACGATCTATTTTTCGAACATGATGGTGAATCACAGATTTACAGGATTTCGGTGTGAGATTACACACCTGATTACGGTAAGGACTAAACCTTCTTGATCGTCGGCACCTATTTCACCATAACAATCGATTAACTAGCAAGAGATAGTGTCTTAATCCAAATATAAATCAAACGATCTAAAGAAATGCTTACCCTTAGTATCGTGAACGACTACGATTTACCTACTCTCACCAGAAGATGGTCCACAACCTGGTGGAAAATCCCGAACTGCCGATACCGCCCTACGTTTGAACTTGGGAACAGAGATTACAAGTCCACTCCCTTTTTGCCCTCCTATCAATTTTCCCTTAGAACGGCTACCACTTGCCTCCATTGGAAGAGTCTCGGTCAGAATAATATTACAATGAGAGAAAGTAGTTGTCTAAGGAGAGGGTTTCGGCTTACCACTACTTCCAAAAGATCAAAGAGTAGAGGGGAACGAGTTGTTTAGTCCCTTAACGATGATGAACCTGATTCTACCGATTCGACTTATGGCTACGGATGAGTCAGCAAAGATATGAGATTCGACACCCCACTAGAATGCTACAAAAGAAGAGATGATCACGATATGAGGGAGTAGGAGAGAGTGATGTTTCAATTTAGAAATAAAGTGAACCAACCGAATGATGAGGGTCACACATTCGGCTATGGAGAAAAGAGGATGAAAGGAAGAGAATGAAGCCACTTACCCGATTCGGCCAAGGAAGAAAATGCCCCACACGAAAAAGAGAGAGAAAATAAGATGCTTAAGAGATTCGGCTTTTTGGAGAGGAAAGAACAAGGGAGATTTGGTCTCCAAGTATGTCGTCTAACAAAAAGAGAAAAAGAAAGCTATGGCAAAGATGAGAAGAAAAAAAGAAAATGCTCCCTAATAGTCACGGTTTTAGGCAAGGAAAAGAGGTACCAAATGGTAAAAAGAAAAGACCTTCAAATGAAACCAAAAACTCCTCAAAAAGTCTAACAAAAATTCGGCATTATTATCAAGCCACTAAAGGCCAAGTTGTCATATACATGCCATTATACCAAAATGATTTTACTACATATACCAAAATAAGTTAGTTGATAGTGTGACGATGCTCCAATGCTCTCCAACCTCCGCGAGCTTCCGAGCATTATAAAACAGGAAAAATAAAATGGAGTAAGCATTACATGCTTAGTAATTTCGTATAACGGAAACTAAACTTACCAATCCCGTTTATTAAATCTAAGCATACAACAACATGTTTTCCATCCATTTGGCAAAATTGCCTAAACACATGCATCCAATCAAACATGTTAGTCACAAGGTTTACATATACATCAAGTAAGGATAGATGAGCTCATCATGCAATACTCTTTCAAGACATTATCATTTCATCTCATAATTCTCATGCCATGTCAAGAGTTTTATGTTCGTTGAATCATTGAAATTTCGATGGATACTCAAGTAGTACACTCAGGGTGTACGATTCAATAATCCGTCAATTCTTATTCGAGGGTACCCATAAGGGCACTTAATCAAGAAACACACTCTCGAGCCACATATCGTATAACAAGATTACCAGTTCAGGCTAAATCTTTTATATAACGTATGCTCAAAAGAGCTCAATTAGGATTACCAGTCTAGGCTAAACCCTAATTGTAACATATACTCGAGAGGTATTATATCAGAATTACCCGTCCGGGCTAAATCCTTTCTATAACAAGGTCAATAGGATTACTCGTCCGAGCTAAATCCTGTCCACAACAAATTCAGGACCTTATTCGTTTCGGGAAAGCGCATATATTCATCGGAATTCAATATTCAATCGGGACTTAACCCCTTTTCATCATTTCAAGCATGTATTAAATTTTCCACTATAGCATTCAAGCAATGCATATCAATATAAGTCACATTACATAAAAACACAACATTCAATTAACATAATTACATGCTCAATTAAGTTACACGAACTTACCTTGACACTTGTTCGCGTAAATAATCTACTAATCCGAAACTTTTTCTTTTCCTCGATCTAACCTCGAATTTGTGTTGTCTGGATCTATATAAATAGCTTTAATCATAAATTTCTCATATTTCGTATTCATTTGGACTCAACTTACGTCCTAGGTAAAATTACCATTTTGCCCTTAACTTTTCCATAAATTCCAATTTTGTCCCTAAGCTCGGAAAATGAAACTTGTGCAATTTACTCCCTATTCCAAGCCTAACCAAAATCCCATTACAAAATTTACAGCACATGTATTCATAAAAATTCAGAATTTTTCATCAAATTTCATAACTTTACATTTTAGTCCCTAAATCATGTTTTCATCAAAAATCACTTTGTAAAAGTTGTTTATCTATCAACAACCTTTCGTTTTCTACCATAAATTTCTAATTTTCAGCATATTCATCCATGAACCAAATTTCATACCTTGATAACTTTTCAAATTAATCCCCAAATAGATAGATTAGACTATCCCGGTTTCAAAAATATCAAAATTATTAAAAACGGGACAAGGAAACTTACCCAATTAAGCCTTGAAAGTTTCTTCTCTCTCTCTTAGGGTTTCCATATAATTTTGGGGTTGAAGATGGCAAAATAATAAGATGATATCTTTTATTATCTTTTTAATTAATTAATTATTTTAATTTCTAATTTAGTCCCTACTCTTTTCTAATTTTTCCATGGATGAGTCACCAAAAATCTACATACTTTTTCTTTAATGGTCTAATTACCATATAAGGACCTCTAGTTTTGAATTCTATAGCTATTTAATCCTTATAGCTACTAGAATTCAACTTTCACATTTTATGCGATTTAGTCCTTCTCGTAATTAAACACTTAATCGATAAAATTTTCGTATCAAAAATTTCAAACGACACATCTATCATATTACAGATCATATAATAAAATAAAAATAAACTTTATTTTCAGATCGGATTTGTGGTCCCGAAACTACTGTTCCAATTTCACCAAAATTGGGCTATTACAAGGCCACTAGCTTATGACTCCTTTCAATTTAACCCCCAATTGTTCCTAACTTTTGGACTTAAAGGAAATTGGGTTTGACAAAGTCTCCATCTTCTGGGAGTCATCCACTACGATGCCCAAGACAAGACATCTCCCCAATTAGACTTGATAGATGACATATTAGTCTTTTAATTTGTTTGCTCATTTTCGATTAGGCTAAGGACGTATTTAGGTTCGTCTACTAATAAAAGTTATCTTTTCGTATTACGATCTAACCAAGCAATACTGATTAGTATTAGTTAAACATTAGACAATCAATGAGCAACATTTGCTTTCATTTTGCTTTGTGTGCAAAAACCATTTGATGACAATAATACAAAGTATATTAATTGTAATCAATGAATTTATTTTATTAACCAATCTATTCGAAAAAATTACAAGTTTACAAACGAATAAGTTACACCCAGGGCACCAGGTCCAACATATAAATAGGTTGCTTTGTGCCATACATGGTGTGTTGTTTTTTAAGTCTCTTTGGCTTTTACATTTTGCTATTCCATTGGGTTACTTTATGTCACTCTTTTTAGATATTATTTGGAGACGTTTATTGATTGTATTGTGAGGTATTTGGGAGAGTAATTTGTAACAATTTGATTCATTGTTGGGGCTGCAAATGCCTATTGCTGTAAGTGTAGTTTTTTGGCTTTAGCCAATAAGTGATTTGGTTGGATTGTTGAATAAGCATTATTCTCTGAGCAAGGCTCCATATAGTAGGATTGGTGAATTTGAATTTCATTAAAAAATATTGTGTGTTGGTTTCTTTCCTTATTTTGCTCCTTGGTTTGCTTTGTCATTAATTTAATTTGTCTAATTATGTTCCAACTGTAATTAGAATGAAATTGTTTTTCAAGTACAAACCGAAGACTTTTTCATTTGTCATTTAGAAAACCAAAAGAAAAAGAAGCCAGAGAAGAGAGAACAAAAAAGAATAACAACAAAGTATTTTGGGGTAATTATAGAGAGGTCCCTAGCTTTAGTAAAAAGTACAAATACAATGTCTTGTGTCAGTCATTTAATGGGCTAATGTGCCACATCAGCAATATTAACAAAACTTTTAACGATGGTGACTAATTTAGACAATTATATTAATTAGAGTGACTAAATTAAAAAAATATTAGAGTAATTGAAATAGGATAAACCCTATTTTAAAGTGACTCTAGGTATAACTTACCTATTATTTTGCTTGTGAAATGTTTCAAGCCGAATTGAAGAATATACAAAATGGAATACGCAACAGCTTTCTTGGGTGTTTTTCAATGGTTCAAGTTGTACAATTGAAGGCACCATTAGGCCCACATAAAAAAGTGGCCCAATACTATTACGCATTAGCATTTTTCCTAGAGTTTTGTCAAAGGTCTACAAGGGCGGCTTGTTCCCTTTCCGCACGCCACGAGGCACACCACATAGATAAGAAAATATAAAACAAAAACCAACCCACCAACACTTCTTTTAAAAGTAATAAATAAATAAATTGCAAGTTTAGTATAATGAGTAAATAAAGCCGATAAAATATTGGTTCGTAATTGGTTCATTTAATTTCATATTATTGGTGGGTTTCATTCAATTCTATGTTAAACCTATGGTTAAAATATGTTACAATTTAAAATCTAAGAATTTAGATATTGTACTGATATTTCATAAAATTTAGTCTCTTTATTTTTTAGATTTTAAAATTTAGATCTAACTGTTAACACTATTAAATTTTTTTATTAAATTTGTTGCTGTGATATTTTTCAAATAAAAAAAATATTTATTTGGTAGTCATGTAATTAAAAAAATAACTTTATAATTAATTTGAATTTAACAAAAAAGTTAACAATATTAACAGTTGAATTTAAATTTTAAAATCTAAAAAATAGAGAGAGATCAAATTCCATGAAATAAAAGTACAAAAACTAATTCTTAATTTTTTAAAATTACAATAACTTATGACACATTTTAACCTAAATCTATTGAATAACTTATTTATTCGATTCTTTTATATTTAAGTAAGACTTTGGTTATTTCAATTTAGTAAGTCTTCTTCACTTTCCCACTCTTTTTGATGAAATGAACTTTGGCAGTGGGAATTGGGAAATCATTTCCAAATCCATCGCACTCCTCACTTTATATTCATAAATCATGGGAAACTTTTTATATTCATAAATTATTCAATTTTTTTAATATTAAATTTCAAAACATTCATTAAAATAATATCTTGCTTAGCCATAGCTTAACTTATAGATTTTATTAAATATGATATTATTCAATTTTGTTACTTTTAACTTTTTTTTTTTTAAATTTTTTCGTGTTTCTTTACATATAATCAATCTTTTCTATAATAGTCTGATTTTGTTTATTAAGATTTTACCTGATATAGAGATATAGTTATTATACGCCTATAATAACACGTTGTTATACAGGGATAATTGTTCTAAATCTACCATAGAATTCATATAATCATTTTCATTAAATAAATAAAGTGAGAATTATGTTGGAAAAAGAAAGAAAGTGAGAATAAAATCAACAAAATTAAACGGTGTATAACGTGTCATGCATTATTACTTTTATGCATATTTTATTTTACACTTGTTTTCATGATTAATTATAAAGTTCATAAATCTAAAAACTTCAACTAATCAATATAAGTTATCGAATTAAATTGATTAATTTATTATGAGTTATTAAATTCAAGTTGTCACGTCCGGATTTGTAAGGTCTTAAGTAGCAAAAGAGTTTGACATACTAAATTGAAAGGTTCTCTAATCTAGCGGGTTCTTTTTGCAAATAAGAACAAGTAGTAGGCCAGTTGAGGAAAAGTTGGATTTCAACCATAGTCCGGTTGGCTATGAACTAGAAATAAGTTAGTGGGAGACATGATAATTATGAGGTTGTACACTTGGCTATTGAAACAGAGACTGGTGAAGGAAGTAAGGGAGTACTATATAAGGGAGATATGTTAACCTCCGGGATTGTCTTTCTCTTTCTTTGATCTTTCTTCACCATCTTCATTGGTTGGGGTTGCAAGGAGGAAATATGAAAGAGCAGTCTGCATGGAGGAAAGAAGCTAAGGATTGTGCACAAATAACTGATGATTTATCGAGCTGGTAAGTTTCCTAATCTTTTTGTATGCACGAATTTAAGGAAAAGGAAGAAAGGTAAAGATGTCAATTAACTGTCGAATTTGTTTTGTTCTGATTTGGAATTATGAATAGTTGCTTAAATGGTTTATGCATGCAAGTAAAGTATGATTCTTTTGATGATTAGAGAATCTGAATTTGGTTATTATGTTGTATTGACTATAGAGGCTCATGTAGCAAGGGAAAAAGGCTTAGAAGATGGATTTGGCGGCAACTCCCAAGTGAGTTCTCAGACTCAGATCTTAAATGGATGTATTTTATGTCATTCATATACTGAATATGATGAACTAGTGTTTTGCCAATAGTGAACCAACTCGTGGCAAAGTGTTGATGTATTGTGTGTGCATGTGGTATTGAATGCAAATACCGATTGGATGAATCTAATCATGATTGAATAGATGAATGGTTTGGCGCGATGTATGTTGTTTAATGGGATGCAATTGTATGACTAAATAAATAAGATGATGATGCACAAATGATATGATTGGCACACTATATGACGCAATTTTCACACCGAGATATCCTAAATATCTGAACTTGAAGAAGAGTCGGGGACCTAACTGAATAGGAGTAGAAATTCACAGGCAGTAATAAGGCGTTTAGAAACTTAAACTGGCTGGTTAGGGAAAAGTTGAATCTCAAAACTAGTTTGGTTAGATTAGAATCGGTTGGTTCCATAGTGGAAGACACAATAATAAGGACTGAGTGGTAGCAACGGTCTGCGGAGATCGTGCTAAGGGAGTATAAATAGGACGAAATGGAAACATAATTCTTCATTCAGTTTACCTGAAGAAGAAGAAGAAGAAGAAGAAGAAGAAGAAGAAGAAGAAGAAGAAGAAGAGGTAGCTGTGGAAGGTTTTGCATGTCGTTACCATCGTGAGGAGCCAAGTTTGGCAGTAGAAGAATAATAAATCGTAGCCAGGATGAAGTAGACTCTAGCAAAAATGACAAGCTGAACTACAAAGAATAAGGAATTGATGTGAGATTCTAATATCCAATATGACTAGTCTAATTCCTGTTGGGATAGAAAGACATGTATGCATGATAGCATGAGTAATCGTAGTTGTATGTTAATATGAAAGATCATGGCATGATTTAAAGGTTCGTTGTACTCCAAGCTATTATGTTGTATGAAAATATGTGCATGTTCTGAATGATAACTGTGGGAAAAAACCTAAACAGGTTAAATAAAGTTAGGATGGGAATGGGGAGTGACCCTATTATATACCGCCTCGGGCAAAGCTCCAGGCTTTGCGGAGGAAACACTGCGGTGCTCGAGTATCAAGGTTAGGTGGTGTAAAAGAGGTAATGGGAATTGGATTAGGGTAATATGAATCATTGAATGGTATTTACCGCAACGGTGGTACCGACTGGCCCCTCGGAGCGATATCGTAATGACGGTATAAAACATAAAACCATAGATGAAAGATGCTATGGTAGTTTGATATGTCATACGTTGCATAAGACCATGGATGAAAGATGTCATGTAACACCCCTTACCCGTATCCAACGCCGGAACAGGGCTCGAGGCATTACCGGACTTATAACACAAGCCTTCATACAATTTCGAGTCATAAATTTGCGTCCAAATTAAAACCATCCATATTCAATCATAAAGTCCCTTATACGAGCCTACGAGGCCTAAAACATGTATTGGAAGCGGTTCGGGACTAAACCGAGAACTTTAGAAATTTTTAAAAAACTTAGAAAATTTTTGCTAGATGCAGGGCTCACACGCCAGTGTGGTCCAAGGGACACGCCTGTGCTTCAGACCGTGTTCGATTTAGGGGTGCTCTCTGACTTGTGCCACACGCCCGTGTGTTAGGTCGTGTAGCACACACTGCTGAGACACACGTCCGTGTCTCTGCCTGTGTGCTCAATTCTGGACATTCTGTTTTGCAACAATTAAGGTGCAGGGGACACACGACCGGATCACATGCCCGTGGGGCAGACCGTGTGTCATACACGGCCTAGACACACGCCCGTGTGTCTACCCGTGTGGACAAAAATAAGGCTATTTACCAAACCATTTTTCCACCCTCACTTGCACTCATCTACACAACATCACATGACACAAATTCAAGCATATAAATGCAACCAAACACCCACAAACAAGACAATAACATGTCATTCTTATACCATTATTTATCATGCTTAAAACATCATAGTTAGCCCGTTAAAAACATACTAATTTCACATTCACAAGAGGGCATTAACATATGAATAAACTTATGATCAACATAAGCCATCATTCATGGCTATATATAAGATGAAGCATTAACAATTACAATCTAACACATATGGCCACATTAATAATGAAACACATAACAAATTGGCCTAGTCCCTATACATGCCATGGACTTAAAATGCTTGAATTCTTTTATACCCAAAATGATAGCTTGATAGTGTGATAGGATCTCCGATGATTTCCAACCCGAGCTAGCTTGGTGCCACTATAAGATAAGGGAAAGAAAGGGGGTAAGCTATATAGCTTAGTAAGTTCATATGCAAATAATACAAAACATTATTCATACATTTGACATTTAAATAACTTAACAAATATTAACATAATTGTCATTAAAACTTCATAAATGTCATATGAACATAAATGTCATTTACTATCAACATAACACATATCAACATAATTGTCATATACTAATAGCTCATCATATGAATTTCATAACACATATCAACATAAATGTCATTTAAGCTTCATGAGCACAACTTAATCACAATCTTACCAATTGTTCATCATATACTAAGTTCATTTTCTTTGAGTTTTACGTACATACCTGTACCATCTCATAACATATTCATATACTTTCTCGTCTTTGACATACCCGTTGAACCACTTGGAATACTATCGGATACACGAAAAACTTTGCACATAAGTGCCACATATGCAGCCAATGCTATCACAACTCTCATAACACATATAAGCTCGCTCACGAGCAAATCCACGGGCCTGCTCACACAAGCTGTCAGTCAAGATGTAGCTACGCAGTGCTGCCCACACAAGCTGTCAGGTATCCGCAACATATGTAGGTATACCCAGCCAATGGTAGGACGTACAGGACCAGCACCCGGGACACATAAATCACATAATCACATGGGTTCCTAATGACATGTCACTTGTATCCTAATCTATTCCTAAGGTTCAACCGGGATTTCTCTCTTGCCGGAACTTCGTCGAATATGCTCATAGAATCAATCATACATTTCATGCATTATCAAAATATTAAAATACAAATATAACATTGCATTATTTACATACGAACTTACCTCGGCATAGAAACGGCAAAAATGACTAAATCGTCAAATACTTGTTTTTCCCCCGTTCTAGGTCTGAACCTCATTTTTTCTTGATCTATAATATCAAATTTAACTTATCTAATAATTATACTATTCAAATCAGCCCAAAATCACATTATGACAAAAAATACATTTTTACCCCTAAACTTTTGACATTTTACAATTTAGTCCCTAGGCTCGTAAAATGATTTTCATTCAATTTCTTCAAAACCCAAGCCTAGACGAACCATTTTCATACTCATAACAGCCCACATTTCTCATTTATTATCAATTTTACAATATATTTTACAACTTTTACAAACAAGCCATTTTAGGCATTTTTACCAAAAATGACTTAGCAAAAGTCGTTTATCATACACCAAACATATATTTTCTACCATTAGACATCAAAATACACAAATATCCATCATGGATAAAATTTTAGACCTTGATTATTTCTTAAATTAGTGGTAGAAATAGATAGATCATGTTACAAGGATTTCAAAAACATAAAAATCATTAAAAATGGGGCTAGAACGGACTTACAATCAAGCTTGGAAGTGGCCAAACCCCAGCTATGGCTTCCCCCTTGTGAATTTTGGCCATGAGGAAGAAGATGGACAAAAATTGGCTTTTAATTCATTTAATTACCAAATTACTAAAATGCCCTTAATGAAAAACTTTAGAAACATATTTAACCATGTCCATTTTTGTCCACCAACTTAACCAATGGTCTAATTACCATTTAAGGACCTCTAATTTAAAATCTCATAGCAATTAGACACCTTTAACATATAGAATTCAAGTTTTGCACTTTTTACAATTTAGTCATTTTAACTAAATTGAGTGCCCAAACGTCAAAATTTAAGAACGAAATTTTCACGAAATCGTTCCATAAAACTATAGATCATAAAATATAATAAAATGAATTTTACTGCGTCAGATTTGTGGTCCCAAAAACACTGTTCTGACTAGACCCAAAATCGGGCTGTTACATGTCATGGTGGCCCGGTATAAGGTATAAGGTGTAAAACCATAGATGAAAGATGCTATGATAGACATGTATAATGAGTAACACCATGGATGAAAGACTCCAAGGCACCAACTGATATCACACCAGGATGGCAGATTAGTGTAAGACCATGGGAGAGAGGCTCCATGGCATCCATAGAGGTAGTCCACCGGGATAATAAACACGAGGTAGTCCACCAGGACCTAATGAACACGTGGTGAGAAAGGTGTAAGACCTTAACTCGGTTAAGGTAACCAAAAGAGTCTGCCGGTGAGCAAGCACAGATAGTCTGCCAAGATGTTAAACATGGGGATTAAGCTAAGTTAGACCATGGTAATATGCCGTTACGACATATCAGAAAGTTCAATGAAACGATAAGGCAAAAAAGTATGCCAAGATATAAGGCGTGGGACCCCCCAACAAGGGAGTTAATTACACAGGAGATACACCATGGAATAGGATTGAAAGAACAATAAACGACATGATAATTTGCAAGAATGATTAGGCGAGGAATGTCCGAAAGGCATAGACCACCAGGTCGATAAGGGACTCGCCAAAGCCACGATGGAGGGGGAGTATGGGCACATAAATAAGTTCGTCGAGGAAAACCTGAGGAAGAGGTTCAATATGTGAGTATGAAATTATAAAGAATAAAGAGTTGCATATTCACCAAATATCTCAAGCTAGATGGCCTATGAGGTGGATTGAATGGGGTTTTATCCCATAGGAAGGTTCAAGCATGAACCAACACGTGCAAAGGACATAGTAAGGGTAATGCAGTAAGAATCCGCCAAGCAAGTGAAGTTATCCAATAGCTCACCATTATAGCATGAAGAATGGTAGGCGCTGACCACGATAGGAAGTCTGCTGTGCTCCCAATGAGTTACATGGAATTTTAAATTCTGCATTTCATTTATTGTCCTCTAAACTAGAAAAAGTATCTGTATGATATTAATAATTGGAATCTCACTAGTTTCTTCTGAACTTATGTTTGAAGCGTATGATTACAGGGTCAATTATTTTCTCGAGGATCATGATGGGAGACCAAGCTAACCATAGTGTAGCCATGCGAATGGTGGTATTTGTTTCATGTATGTAGTGGGGCATCCTTGGAGCGCATACCTCAGGGATTTATTAAGTGTAATTGTAGTCAAGCTATAAGTATTATGTAACACCCCAAACCCGACCCATAAGTTAGGCCCGAATCTGGCGTGTCATAATGAAGTGTTTTTCGAAAACCATGTTTTTATTGAAAACCCTCCTTAATATTTAAAAACTAAAGTCTCAGTTTGTGTTCATTCAATTTCAAAACGTGGTTCAATGAAAAGTTATCCACTTTTAAAAAAACGTTATTAACTTCATTAAAAATCTCTTTTAGTTGCGGAAGCTAATTTAAGGTAAAGAAGTTTAAACGTATGATTTAAAAACAGTAATTGGATTGAAAACTCGTCTACGCCTAACAGATATAAAACGTAACAAAATCCCAAATTCAGTATTAAATCCAGAGAGGCCTTATTACAGAAATTAAAACCCAAAACAAAATTTAAACTATATGTAAAGTCCAAAGCATAACAGTCGCAGTCGTGTGGTCACCTCCGAGTCCCTCGCAGCACCGATCCTCCTAACGCTAGGGATTACCTGCACAGTTAAAAATGGGGTGAGTTTACAAAAACTCAGTGTGTAATCCCCTTACTAGAGTAACGATCGATTATCTGAAAAAGAACCCGAAATAGTGCGGGCCAAAGCCCTTTAACAAGAATAATGATGCTGATTCGATTCAGAGCATACGTGGGCCAAACCCACTACAATATCATTTGGGTCACAGCCCAAAACAAAATCAATTAGGCCTAGCCCAAACCAATAACAGAACAAGTGGGCCTAAGCCCAGTACAGTGATAGATCTCATAAACAGATATGCAACAGTGTGAGGATGCATCCCACCCTGGTCCAGCCAACACACCACCCGTACCAACCCTCCACTCCTGTGGGGATAAAATCGACCCATCCAACCAACACACCAAGCTTAGCATTGATTGCGGCACTAAGTCAACAAAACGGCTCGGCGCCATGGACAGAACAGCTAAAAGCCATAATCAGAATGGTTATAAACCATAATCAGGATGGCACAGAGCCATAATCAGGATGGCACAAAGCTATCGGTAACTGTAATAAGTTTGGCACATAGCCATCAGTGACGGTAATATAATCAGCACAAAGCCATGGTAATTATGATCGACACAGAGTCATCAGTATATATGTTAGGCATATAGCCACGGTAATTACGATTGGCACAAAGCCATATCAAGATGGCACAGAGCCATATTTAGGTTGGCACAGAGCCATATCAGATTACGCCGCTTTAAGCTGTCCTTCGGTCCACAGTCGTCTCATGCGACCCGTGTGACCCTATCAGAACTTCCTCCGTATCAATGACCCAACCCCATGCAATATGTCGTGTATGCCATGCTCAGTCATTACACGTGTATGCAAAATGGCCATGTTCGAGAATGATCATTTAAACACATATTAAAAGCATATCACCACACGACCACGATCAAGTCGATTAAAACACGGTCATACGATCACAGTCAAATCAGTCAAATTCATAGTCTAAGTCAGTCATTTACCCACAAGGGCAAAACAATCAATTTACCCTATGAGGGTATTTCAGTAATTTCATAAATCGAGGGTATTTCGGTAATTTCACAAATTGAGGGTATTTCAATAATTTCACAAATCGAGGGTATTTCGGTAATTTCACAAATCAGGGGTATTTCAGTAATTTCACAAATCGAGGGTATTTCAGTAATTTTGCAAATTGAGGGCATTTCAGTAATTTTGCAAATCGAGGGTATTTCAATAATTTCACAAATTGGGGTATTTCAATAATTTCACAAATCAGGGGTATTTCAGTAATTTCACAATCCGAGGGTATTTTAGTAATTTCATAAATCGGGGGTATTTCGGTAATTTAACAAATCGGGGGTATTTTGGTAATTTCACAAATTGAGGGTATTTCGATAATTTTAAAAATCGAGGGTATTTCGATAATTTCACAAATCGGGGGTATTTCGGTAATTTCACAAATTGGGGGTATTTCAGTAATTTCACAAATCGAGGGTATTTTGGTAATTTCACAAATCGGGGTCTCAGCGACCCAACAGAAGGTCCACCATCGCCTCGAACGACTTAAGTAACCTAAACATTCACAACGGTGTAAATGGGCCTAAGGCCCATTACTCGGTCCAAGTGGGCCCACACACTCGTGTGACCCATTTAGCCCAGAAACAGCCACAGTTATGCAAACGTCACAGTCCAAACTACACTTACCACATCACATACATTTTACCCGTGTGGGCCCACAAACCCTTCGGCCCCACACGACCATTTCGGCCCAACGAGACCCGAGCGGCCCAAGACCACGCGGCGGCGCTCGTGGTGGCCTCTACAGACTAATGCCCATGTTCGTGGGCTCGGTTCACCACACGCACGATTGCACGCTCATGTGGCATCATACGCCATATTTCTGGCTTTTCGGCATTTTGCCGATCTACGATCATATAGCGATGTAAACAACACATACTTTGGCTTTTCACCGGTTATCAAACATAGCATCTGATTACTCACACTCTATCGGCTTTCTTGCCGACTATCGAATATAGGGTACTGTTACACACCTGATCACGTAGGGTACTAAAAAATCCTACTCTCCAGAACCTATATTCAAACATAACATTCCGTTAATCACTTAACAAATAGTGTTAGAAAAACTGTTAACAACCACTTAACCGAGAGGTCGACTACCACTTGCCTTGACTAGATCGGTCGACTGTGATTAGCCGACTCGAACCAGAGTTTGGTGCAGCCACCCTTCCGCATCCAGGCGGAAAGTCCCGAATAGCCGACACCGCACGCCTCTTAAACTTGGAAGTAGAGGCTACACGCTCAATCTCAGCTGACACCTTCGCCATCACTTTATTATTAGCACCCTGTTCACCCATCGAAAGTTCTAGGACCCAAAAGAACATACACATAGGAGAAATGAGAAGAATCGGTAATAAGGGATCGCACTATTTGGCTTAAACAGTAAAAGAGAGAACTGAAAGGAACCGAGAGACTTACCGATTAATAGAGATTACTTACCAAATAAAAAACAGGAATGGAGAGAGTACGGAATGTAGGAGTAGAGAATCCAAGCAACAAGGTATTCAGCTATTACTCAAGAAGAGAGGAAACAGAAGAAACCTAATTCGATTTAGCAAAAAAGAAGAAGAAGAATGCCAATTCGCCAGAGGGAAAATGTGAAGAAGAAAAGAGAAGTTTCAAGGGAGAATTTGACACTTGGTGTATGTGTTTCGGAAAAAGTGAACTGAAAAGGGAAAGACCCGAATGGTTAAAAATGCTACACGAGATGCCACAAAGAGAGAAAAACCCAAAACGAAAAAAAAGAGAATCCCAAAACAGCAGAGAAGGAATTCGGCTTCTACACTCTCACCTTGCCAAAAAAATGCACCAAATGGTTCCCCTAGCCGAATTTGCACATAGAAGTTGCACAATTCGGCTACAACACTCCTCTCCTCCAAATCCCTTGAAAATCTCCTCAAATCTCTCAACACCCCTAATTTGAAACACTTTCAAACTCCTCCAAATCTTTATCCCATAATCACTCCCCCAAGACCAATTCCACAACCACCTGAGCAGAATCCCACTACAACACAACCACTAGGCGTCACAACTGCAAAATAAAACCTCCATTGCTTATCCCAAGACTTGAACCTCAGACCTCTTGCCAGCTATAACGCCACCTTGCCACTAGGCCACAAGCTCCTCTTGTGTCACCTTTTACCACATTTTATTCTTAAAGCCTACTTACTTACTCCCAGGGTTTTATTCACCTACAACCAAAATTTTTGCTAAAGCCTAGGTTTGAACCCAGGACTTCCCAGACATCCCCAAATACTCCAAACTCACTTAACCATCAAAGCAAACAATCAATTGTGTCATTTCCTAGCTCACATGAACTTTTATGCACAGTT
Organism: Gossypium sturtianum; assembly: GCA_025698515.1. NCBI lineage: Eukaryota > Viridiplantae > Streptophyta > Magnoliopsida > Malvales > Malvaceae > Gossypium > Gossypium sturtianum. Next base: position 51,885,102 of record CM046946.1, on the reverse strand, counting down.
TCCTAACTGTTCCCTTGCTCAAGGCCCAATACTTCTAGGCCCAAATTCTGGGGCATTACATCTTATTAAGCTGAGATAGTAGTCCGAGTCTCTCAAATTGAAAAGGGTGACATGAGCCTAGTACATGTTTGAATCAATAATTGTTCTATAACACCCTAAACTCGATCTGTTTAACCAGATCCAAATCTTGAGTGTTACCACACTTATGCAGACAAAACCTAAACTACTTATACAGATTTCAATCCACTACAACTTACTTAATTACGAATTTTGAACTTGAATACATAAGCAAATACAATGAGTAAATACTGATACAACACGAGGTAATTAAGTTACAATGATATCCAAATTTTAAACCTTAATTTATTATAGATACCCCAAGTGTGGATTTCCAAGGATTATCTTAATCTTTGAACACATCGCCAAGCTCGCTCTGTATGCATAATATCCAGATACGCCCTTTTATCTGGCGAAATCCTGGCATCATTCCTTGTAACAGCTCGATTTTGGGGCTAGTCGGAATAGTGGTTTCGGGACCATTAATCTGAGGTTGAATAAAATTATTTTAATATTATTTAATGTGTTATAGCATGATTACAAGGATGCGTGAAAATTTTGGTGCTTCAATTTTAGCGATTGTATGCTTAATTGTGAAAAAGGACTAAATCGCATAAAGTGCGAAAGTTCTATTTTACAAGCTAGAGGTGTATAATAGCTATGGGATATTAAATTGGAGGTCCTTAATGTGCAATTAGGCCAATGAGAGGGTGTTGGCTGACCATAGGGACAAGGGAGACAAGAGCATTAAATTTGGAAAAATATTTGGTGATATTAGGTGACTAAAAATGAATAAAATAAGATAAAGAAAGAAGATATAATCTTTTAATTTTCCCATTTCTTCTTCCACCGAAAATTGAAGAGAAAATAGAGGTTTTTGGAGTTCAAACTTTCAGCCAAGCTATTCCCTAGCAAGTAAGTGATTTTAGAGGTCTTTCTTGATAATTTTTGTACTTTTGGAACCCCTAAAGCTTAAGATAGCTAATGAGAGGACTATGTTGCAAAATGATTGAAAGTTTAGGGATTTTCCATGAGAGTGTTCATGTTGTTTGCTGAGTTTTTATGGAAGAAAATGAATGTTAGTAGGTTAAGGAATAACTTTTGTGAAAGGCTCTTCCATGAAAACACCTAAATGAGACTTATTTGTAAAGGTTGTAATTGAGTAATAAATGCATGAAATGACTGGTTTTGTGAATTGTTGCAAGAGAAATAAATGTTCAGCTAAGCTTGTTTAATGAGAAAATGTGATGAAAAACGATTTACAAGCCTAGGGGCAAAATCGTAATTTTGCCAAAAATAAGGGCAAAATGGTCATTTTTGCATAAGTAGAAATTTTCATGTACCATGAGTTGTGTAGTGATTAAATGAGTAAACTTTATTATTATAGATCAAGAAGAGCGCAGAAACAACCTTAACCGAGGAAAAGGCAAGGTTACGGACTAAACCATCAATTAACACATTTTGCTCCGAGGTAAGTTTATGTGTAAACGATACATCTTTAATACATATGTTGTTATCTATTGATGCATTTTATGGGAGTAAATACTTATTGGTGAGATTGATTGAAAATGATAGAAATGAGTAGTTCTCGAATGAACCTTGGGATAGAAATGTGGGCACGGGTAAATATCCGTAAATATGTAATTGTCGGTGGGCTGTGTACGATACCACCCTATAATTTATTTACGATGGGATATGTGCGATACCATGATTTATATTATCATTTGGTGGGCTATGTGCGATACCACCGTAATTATCCTTGTTGGTGGGCTATGTGCGATACCATCCTATTATCGATTAATTGTGGGCTGTGTGCGAAACCACCGGGTATTTTGTATCATTCCGAAGGGTTCATCGAGAAACTTGTTTAAGTAAAATGTTTCATGTGGATTTGTGGTGATAAGTGCAGGATATATGTGCAAGTAATTGTGAGCAATGTTTGTGGTAAGAGATGAGATGAGTAAGCATGATTATGAAAATGTGAATTGTTCTTACATAGTATATAAAGCTTTTGGTTGATTAGTAATTGGTATGATGCTTATTGTTTACATGTAGACTTACTAAGCTTAAAGCTTACTCCCTTTCTTTTCCCTTGTTTTATAGTGTCAAAGAGCCAGCTCGGGATACGAAGATAACCAGAAGATCATCCACACTATTAGCACATCTTGGTATAGTTAGGCTTAGCATTTTGAGTATGGCATGTATAGGGTCTAGATTTAGTTGAATGTCATATTGTTTTGGCCAAATGTGTTAGCTCATTTAAAGATGAACTCTTTTGTATAATGCCATAGTTGGTGGCTCTTACTTATCAATCTATGAAAAGATGAGGTTATTCATGATTGTGCAAGTAGCATGTGGATTTACTTGGTTTAAGTATGCATGAATGGGTTGATGTTTGAATGTGATTTATGTTGTATGAGTTAGGGTGATAAAAAGAGCTTCGCAAATAGCCTTGTTCTTGTCCATACGGGTAGACACACGGGCGTGTGTCTAGGCCATGTGTGACACACGAAAAGCCACATGAGCGTGTGGTTAAGCCGTGTGTCCCCTTGCATGCTAGGTTTACAAGTCAGAATGCTCAATAGTAAACACACGGGTAGAGACACGGCCATGTGTCTCAGCCGTGTGGAAGGCACAGCCATGGACATGGGCGTGTGCCCAGGCCGTGTGAAGTCTGCACCTAAAATTGGAATTTAATTCGCCACACGGTCGAAGGACACGGGCGTGTGCCTAGGCCGTATGACATTTTTGAGTTGATGATGTCAGAAACAGAATGCCAAGGTTTTGGCACACGGGCTAAGACACGGGCGTGTCGAGGCCATGTGAGGGACACGGGCCAGGGACACGGGCGTGTGTTCGGCCGTGTGAAAACCCATGTAGGTTCGAATTGAAAAATATTTCCACACGGGCATGTGATATGCCACACGGGCGTGTCCCTTACTCCACACGGGCGCGTGGACTGTTTAGTGAAAATTTACTAAGGTTTTCTAGAGGGCTTCAGAAGGGTTCAATTTGTTCCCGACCCATTCCTAAAAGGAGGATTTTGGCCATATAGGCTTGTTTAAGAGATATTATGAAAAGTTTTAAATTGGGAGTAGAAAGGCAAGTCTCGGAGTTGTATGATTGATCGCGTGTAAGCCTAGTAATGCCTCGTACCCTATTTCGGCGTTGAATACGGTTAAGGGGTGTTACATTCCTCCTGGTGCATATTCATAATAAGTCTGAAACAAAAGCATAAACTCATGTAAGCTTATAAGAACTTAGTGAGAAAAATGTCCCTTTTACCTGCACAATGCTTGCACATTGTTACTGAAGGATCGTTAGAACTTCCTTATTAATCTCGTCTTCCAACTTGTTTCTGGCGAATACTTTTCCTAGAATTTCCTTCTTCATTCCTCATTCTCTATGGATATCACACCTTACTCTGAACTTATTACTTACCCTTCAACCCTTCAGTATGCCACTAACCTCTTTCAATCTGATCTTTCATAAGTCTTTACCTATATCTTTTACAGAGGTCTATACGACTTGTAACACTCCACACCCAGCCTGGTCGTTGGACCCGAGTATTAGGATGCCACATCAACCACTGAAACTTACACATACACATATAACGTTCAAGCAATGTCAACTTTTAACATCTTAATCGATTACAGAGGTGTTCATGGCTTAACCATCATTAATCGACATTAGAAACAATTTAAAAACATGCTTAAGGACCATTTGATAAATTTCCAAACAAAACACCTAGGTATCAATATGCAAACGCAGGTATCGATATTTGTCAGGATAGGTATCGATATCATTAAGAAAATCGATACCTTTTTAGCATTCTATTTTCCCCTAAAATTTGAAATCAAACATTTTATATATACCTATTCAAAGGTATCTCTACCCTGAGTACCGATACTCGTGAAAGGGTATCGATACAAAAGTGAGCTACTATTTTCCTGCATATTTGTTCCAACATGGAGGTATCGATATTTAGGCCCCGAATATTCATACCTATGTACAAATCAACAAAATCACAGCAAACATGGAAAATTTTCATACTCAAACATTTTCCTTAACAACCTCAACATCCAACATCAAAATGACCATATATACAATTCAAAGCAACATCAATATTTCAATTATTCAAACCAAAACAGAACCAATAAAATAATAACAAAGATCCATCAAATCCTATAAATCAAAATTCATAATAAACCTTTTAAAACATAACAATAACTAGCCAAAATCTCTAACCACATTGACTTTATTCTTACAGTTCAAAAGAATAATAATAATATCACCTACTCAAATTAACCAAGCCTTACTTGGATCTTCCTTGGAATCGCACCGCTCACATCGGAAACACTAATTATCTACAATAGTTTAGAAAGAAGTGTGTGAGCTTAAAAAGCTCAGTGAATGATTAGAATTACCGCAAACAACCACAATATCATACGTTAAACTTACCATGCTCTTTGTTGCTGCACTTACAAGTGTTAACATATAACTCAATGAGCTATAACCATAATAAGTCACATATACATGCATGAAACAGAAATTCCATAATACTTATTAACATAATCACATCTTTACAATATCGTAAAGTACACAAAAAGAGTAAGAAAGCTCACACTCAGAACTTAGGATAGGGTTTTTGTAACACCCCTTACCCATATTCTACGCTGGAACCGGGTACGAGGCGTTACCGTACTTAACTCACATGGTCAAACAACTTTAGGTTATCAAATTTCATTCCAAATTAAAACTTTTCCATTCACATATCTAACATCCTTATAATGGGCCTACAAGGCCTTAAACATACTTTCGAAAAGTTTCTAAATCAATCCGGGAACTTTTACTCACTTAGAAAAATTTTGCCTGAACAGGGGTCACAGGCCCGTGCTGCTCAAGGAACACGCCCGTTTACCCCTAAGACATGCTCGTGTTCTCCACCCGTGGTTGACACTGACTTATTTCACACGACCAGACACACGCCCGTGTCCTTAGCCCGTGTCCCTCACACGGCCTCGACACGCCCGTGTCTTAGCCCGTGTGCCAAAACCTTGGCATTCTGTTTATGACGTCATCATCTCACTATCACGGCTAAGGCACACGCCCGTGTCCTTAAACCGTGTGTCGAATTAAATTCCAACTTCGAGGTGCAGACTTCACATGGCCTGGGCACACGCCCATGTCCATGGTCGTGCCTCCCACACGGCTGAGACACACGGCCGTGTCTCTGCCCGTGTGTTTACTACTGAGCTTACTAACTTGAAATTCTAACATGCAAGGGGACACACGGCCTAATCACACACCCATGCAATTGACCATGTGTCACACACGGCCTAGACACACGCCCGTGTGGACAAGAACAAGGCTATTTGCCAAGCTCTTTTTATCACCCTAGCTCACACAACATAGTCCCATCCAACAAATCACTAGATAACCCAAATTTGCAACATACACTTCTATGAATAACTTCTTATTTTCATAAATTAGTAATAATGAGCCAACAACTATGGCAATATACAAAAGAGTTCATCTTTAAAGGAGCCAATACATACTTGGCCAAAACAACAAAACAATTCACCTAGTCTAGCCCCTATACATGCCATACTCAATATACTAAGTCTAGATATACCGAGATTGAGCTGATAGTGTGGATGATCTTCCAATTATCTTCGTATCCCGACCCGGCTTTTTAACATTATAAGACAAGGGAAAAGAAAGGGAGTAAGCTTTAAGCTTAGTAAGTTTACATGTAAACAATAAACATCATAATATGTGCCAATCAATAAATAGCATTTCATAATAAATAAGAACATTCCACATTCCAAGATCATGCTTACTCATTTCATCTCTTACCACATTCCAACCATATCACAAGCCAAATGTTCGTATTATTTAACATACATCCCTGCACTTATCACCACATGATCACATGAACAACACATCACAATTTCACAATAAGCCATTCTTAGTAATACTAAGCACTCGGTGGTTTCGCACTTAGCCCACCATTAATCTTTAACAGGGTGGTATCGCACATAGCCCACCAAATGTTCATACAAATGATGGTATCACACACAGACCATCGTGAATAAGTAATAAGGTGGTATCGCACATAGCCCACCAACAAGAATAATTAAGGTGGTGTCGCACACAGCCCACCATTAATTACTACGGATAATATTCCACATTTTCAAATCTAATTTATTATCGAACAAATTCAATCCATTTAGAATCGTAAATATTATCAATCATACAATGCACCAATGAGAAACAACATATGTATTTAAGATGCATCGTTTACACATAAACTTACCTCGGTGCAAAATGTGTTAATCAACGGTCTATTCCGTAACCTTGTCTTTTCCTCGGTCAAGGTTGATTCCATGCTCTTCTTGATCTATAATAGTGAAATTCACTCATTTAATCACTTTATAAATCATAATACATCATAATCTGTACTTAGGCAAAAATGACCATTTTGCCCTTGTACTATGGCAAAAATACGATTTTACCCCTAGGCTCGTAAATCATTTTTTGTCACATTTTCTCATTAAACAAGCCTAGATAAACATTTATTACTCTTACAACTACTCAAAATTCCAACTATTTCATGCATTTATTACACAATTTCAACTTTTACAACTTAGTCCCATTTAGGTGTTTTCATGACAACATCTTTCACAAAAGTTGTTTCTCACCTCCCAAACATTCATTTTCTTCCATAAAAACTCAGTAAACAACATAAAATATCTCATGTCAAGTCCCTAGACTTTCAACCATATTGCAAATTAGTCCCCTCATTAGCTAGCTTAAGCTTTGGGGGTTCCAAAAGTACAAAAATTATCAAATAAAACCACCAAAATCACTTACTTGCAAGAGATTTGTGTTGCTGAAAATTTTGAACTCCAAGAACCCTTATTTCCTCTAAAATTTTGGTGGTAGAAGAAGAAGGAATAGTAAAATATGATATCTCATCTTTTTATCTTATTTTATTCATTATTTTACCACCTAATTCCACCAAACTTGACCAAAATTTAATATCATTGTCTCCCTAGTCTCTATGGCCGGCCAACACACCCCAATTGGCCTATTTGCACTTTAAGGACCTCCAATTTAATATTCTATGGCTATTAGACACCTCTACCTTGTATAATGGAACTTTCGCACTTTATGCGATTTAGTCCTTTTTCACAATTAAGCATACAATTGCTAAAATTAAAGCACCAAAATTTTCATATAGCCATATATTAATGCCATAACACATAAAATAATACAAAAATAATTTTCTTCACCCTCGGATTAGTGGTCCCGAAACCACTGTTCTGATTAGCCCCAAAATCGGGCTTTTACAGTTTTAGGCTACTCATAATTTCCCATTTAGCACTATGAATCTTGTCTACAAGCAGTTATTCCAAAATAATCACATTACACACTTTTGCCTATTTTTCGAAAGCTTAAACTAGCTTCTCCTTGCCTTTCACCTTACTTGAAGATGGTCCCAATGATTCCGAAGCTTCACACATATAAACCACATAATATACACAATTAATTCACAACAATATACACACCTCAATCAACCAAAATTGCATGTCTAAGGCTAGTTCCTCATGGAATTGAAATTTTTAACTAGCATAGTGGAAACTCAAATTCCTTAATCCATATTCAATCTTATCGCTTAAAATCGATTCTAAGCATTCAATTACTCATATAAGAACAATTATCAACCTTCAAAACACTCAAAACTCCTCAAATTAATGGTTCTAAAAATTTCGGCATTCATGGCCATTTTTATAAAAACTCAACAAAACCTTTGAATCTTTTAACGAAACTTTAAACGAGTTTAAAAACCTTCTAAACACATCAAAAACAAGTTGAAAAACACTTAGAAACAATATTTTCGTCTACAATCTCGAATTTCACCATTAACGACTCCAACTTCGACCACCATTCAAAATCCTTGATTCAAGAGATTAAAACTTTATTCAAATGACTAGATTACTTGAAAGCTATTACAAAAAAAAAATTACCTTAGTTAAGGGAAAAGCAAACGATTGGTTGAAAATCCGAGAAAACTCACTTGAAGAAAAATCAACGAAATTAATGGTGTTTTTGGTGTTTTTCTCTTAATTCAAAGGGGTTTTAAGGTTGATAGAAAACAAGGGATTGGAGTAATGAAAACAAAAAATTGAAGGATGATGCTTAGGGATTTTTCTCTCTAATGGACGACACAAAGAAAAAGGGTGAAGGGTTTTTCTCTCTTTTTTTTTTCAGTTCAAAAGTAGGGTGAAATGGGGGAAAATGGGCTGATTTTAAAACTTAGTATAGTTTCTTTAAAACTACTCCTAAATTAAACTCTTTTACAAAAAAGTCCTATTTTTAAAATTGAATGTTTTTTCCACATTATTTTCATAAATCAGTTTAAATTTTCAAAATCCATAGACAAAGATATTTTTGGGTTGCATATTCCGAATTCTCGAACCCCATTTTAAGCCATAATTCAAAAATTACCCTCAAAACTTCTACACCCAATTTCGAGATGTGACACGACCTAAACATTGTTACTATTGGATACGTAAATTTTAAGTCATTGTTTCACCATGATTCATGTTTGATAACATATACAGATAAGACGTTCCTTCCTTGAAATATACGATTAGAGAAATCCTTATTCGAAATACGCTTCTTTTATGTTTACCCATAACTTCTTCTATACTTCATCACTTCATTATTCATAATCGAATCATGGTATTGTATAATACTTTATCATAGCCCATAGAGACACTGTGCCTTATTGATATTTCTAATCACACTTATAAGCTATATTAAACATGCCAAAGAAAATTAATACAGAATCTACCACAACAGTTATTCCTTTAGGGTACGCCATCGAGAGCCTTACTATGATACGCCACAACGGCATTATTTTAAGCATTCTCCATGTAAGACATTCCTTCATAGTGTGCCACAAGGGCTTATTTCTCAAATTATTGCCACAAAGGCTATCATTGCAAGGTTTGCCATAGAGGCTATCCCTCCATAATTTGCCACAAAGGCATTCCTTTCATATTGCGCTACAAAGGTTCTTCTTTCATATTTCGCCACAAAGGCTTTTCTTTCCTTGCATGTTTACGATATGTATTCTCCTAGACTCATACTACGTGAGGTTTGCCCATCATCGTCCTGGGACACGTAAGGAACCCCATTAGGTAATAACCTTCCTTTAGTTCCTCTTCAGAAGGTGCCATGGCCATGGACTTCTCCTTTCAGGATACGTGTTTGAAGTCCCGATAAACCCCTTTAAACAATATCGTGGAGACAAACACAGACTCACTTCATAGACCATTTGTGCACTAACACAAATCACACTCATCTTTTGACATATCATACCTTATAGCACACATATGTGACTAAACTTAATCTTATCAGAATCAATATCATAGCACGCATTCTATTTCAACAATTACTCATACAACTACATTACCATCACACTATACTTTTCTAGCTTTGGTTTCATTATTAATCAGTTTTTACAAAAATATTTCATACAAGAGTCAGCTTAGAGACTCACTTGACAACCACGGATAGAAGTTTGAACTCTAGATCTAACATCAAGATACTGAAGCAACCGCCGCTTATAAAATAGAGGAACACCATTAAAGCTTATTAAAATAACCATACTATCATTTCAAATCCAGATGAATCTCATACAAAGCCTTACACCTTCATCTTACTGTTCATGCACTCATTCAAACCTACTCTTACATAGCACAACATGCAGAGTCATAAAACTTACCTTGACATGGAGCAATCACTGATAAAATTTGGGATCTCAACCTCAACTTAGAGAAATGCCTTCGATTCCTCGAGCCTTGGATAACCTTATCTTAGAAGAAAGAAGAAGAAAACTTTCCTTTCCCAAACTTTAATATCTATTATTATAATCTAAGTCCTTATTGGAACTTGACTAATGTCACATCATTATTGAATTATCTTATCAAAAGTTTAAAAATTCCAAGATTCCTAATCAAGTATTCCCTTATCTTTTTACTATTCTAGTTCACTTTTAGTTGGTTCCTAACTAGTTTGCCTTTCAACTTAACTTGCACAATACCCCAATTATTCGGGTGCACCATAACCCTGGCGCGAACTCAAACTCTTGATACCGTTTTATGTGATCGCTAGTCTTATTCCAACTAATATAGCCACCTAACAAGGAACCTTTATTAACTTAACCACATAACTATATGCGTTCACACTACTCGTTGAAAGAGGCACTTGGGTGAAGCCTACTCTGTCAATCATATTACCTTAGGACTATACGCCAAACCTTGTACCCGTCAGAACTGGGGTGTTACATGTTCGATGTTAAAACTTGAGATGTTATTATTACTTATGAAAAATTTACATCGATTAATAGTGTTACAATTTAGTCTTATGTATCTAATCTAATTAGGGTTGTAAATAATCGGTTAGGAGTTTATTAAGAGATTCGGGAATTATGGCACTTGGTATCTGAATTCGGTAGATGGGTTGGGTATGTTGTGTTATAATTTAGTAGTATCAGAGCTTCGATTTAGTCGATAATCTAGAAATATGAAGCTGGAAGACCACCCCTATATATATGATATAGTGGCTATAGCTTAGTCCTTCAAGTCCTTACATAAGATTAATGTGTATTATCAAAAGCGCATACAGTGTTGCGAACTATGGAAACCAGTGGCAGGCTTACCATGGAAAAAAAAAAAGAAAATCGAGGCAACACATGAAGAAAATAAAGACATAAAAAAGGTGAATTTTATTATAAGCTAGAAAGTAGGTGCAAATTACACAAGACATTCAGTTCTCCCGTGGAGTGAACTCCTCTGGAGAATCAGGGCTGGTTATTTTCGCGTTCAAATGATAAAAGAGACTTCAAGATTCCCTCCGCTCCCTCTGAAATTCCTCCCAGCTAGCTCCCAAAGGGTTGTGAACGTTGAAGTCAATGATAGCCTTGGTAAAGTGGTGCATACAGCCAAAGTTTACTCGACTTAAGTTAAGGGGACCTACAGCCACATGAACGTGTAGTAAAAAGTTGGCCTTTAACCTGGGCAAAAAATCTTGAATGCCATACTCAGTGTTCGCATTGCATTTCACTAGTGCCTCCTCATTCTCCTTCTGGATGTGCTTACAGCGACGAGAAGTTGTTGCTCACAGGAATCGAGTTGATGAACCTTGTCCTCCAACTCTCTATTTTTGGCCCCTAAGGATTGATATTGGGTCTTCTTGGTGGAGACAGACTCAGAGAGCTCTACAATCTACTGGGTGAAAGCTTCATACGATTGGCAAAGTTCGACAAGGGACTACTCCCTAGAGAGAAGGGCACTTTCAAATTTAGCCTACTTGGCCTCGATTTCAGCATAGGCTTGATGGAAGGCCCAAGTGACCAAGCCATCCTCCGTAAATAACATAGAGGTAGAGCGTGCTATCTCGCATAGCGTAGGCTTGTGAATGTTAGAAGAAGAGGAGGAGGGATAGGTGAACTCTTTCAATTCTGGGGACAGCTCTTGATCCTGGCGTTGTCGGATCACAAAAGGAGAAAAGGGATACTGTCATGCATAGAAATAGTGTCGATTTGAGAAAAAGGTTTGAATTTCCTTTAGATGGGGAGCATAAGTGATGGCACTAAGAGAGACAAGAGGTAGAGCCAAAGTAGTAGTACGTGGGTTAGCAACATTGGCGAACTCAACCAGAAGACTAGGGATGGCTGGAGGAGAGAATGAAGAGAGCGATGGACAGTTAAGCATGGAGAGTGCGGTTTTGGGCACAAACTAAGGAATAGGAATTTTATCCTCTTGGCGAACTCAACCGGATGGCTAGAGGAGGGAATGAAGAGAGTGATGGAGAGTCAAGAGCGGGGATTGTGCTATTGGGTACAAACTAAGAAACATAAATTTCATCCTCTAGATGGACAGGCCACTTGCTAGGTCGGTGATCAGGCAACCTATTGCCACCGCCTTCCCTAATACTAAAGGAACTTCCTTGAAGTCTCAACCTTTTTTGGCTGCTGTTACCAGCTCGCGCATTTGAGGCGACCACATCCATAGCTTATTGTTCACTCTCAAATAAGGCCTCAATATCCATGACCTAAGGTTTGGGCAAAGCTGATGGAGGCAATGGATGAATAGGACCTGTAGGAGGAGCTACTAGGTTAGCAACGCCTTCAATTAAATTCCTACCAGAAGACTCACCCCTGAATCCTAGAGTTAAGGAAAGCTAATAGTGGGGCTGGAATGCTGCAAACGATATAGAAGAAATTTATGGGCTCCCTCTTTCTCCCTACAAGACCCTAGCTAACTCGCCATCAGTACCAAATGGTCACGCCTCTTCAGCGGGCTGAACCATTTTAGGATTCATGCCATGATAACAATCGGAGGCATGCCAAACATTGGGGATCCTACCCTCCAAGCAATAACATAAAACATTCCTAACAGCAGGGAGATTTTTTACCTCTAGAGTCCACCCAGACTCAACCTTTCAAGTTTCTCAATCACAACTTCTATGTCTAAGGATTGTGATTGGTGGCAAATGGATTCGATAGGAATACACCACCTTATGGGGAAATCGAAACCATTAGGAAGTCTATTTTTCACTAGAATAAATTTCATAAAGTTTAAATGTTGGTTTGGAATCTAGTTTTTGAGTATGGGTTTGTGACCTTGGTGGACACTAAAATAAGCCATTCCAACTGAGGGCCCTTGAGTCACCACATTCAACTAGTAAAAGCATTGAAACACAAGAAGAGGTGGCTCGTTACAGCTACTACAAAGAAGGAAGTACGCCATCAATGTCCACCAAGTAAAGCCTGGCAATTGTCCTGGTGCAATTCCATACTCCTTGAGTACGCCATAGAAGAAAGAATGCGAAGGGAGGTGGAAGCCAGCCTCTAACAAATAGAGTGGTAGAAGGAGAACCTCACTAGAATTGCTCAGGCGTCTTTCCCCCATGACAATTTCAAAATGATATGCGAAATTGGGCAAATGGATACCACGAGCTATCAAACAGTTCACCATCTCATCTTGAATGGTGGAACACCTGTACAAAGGCATCCCTAAAAGAATACCGGCCTCGGGGAAATGTGGGTCACCACCATTCGAGACCGTGAAACCTTGCGTAGGACCCCTCTAATTTTGAGGATCGAAACCCTTGACTCGTCCATCCGCTGTTGGTACAACTCCAAACATGATAGTGTAATGTGAAATAGGTGAAAAAGGAAGGAGGATGATTACCTAAAAAGTACGACAAGTAACTCGGTGGAAGGAGTAAGGATGAAGAAAAGAGATGAAGCAAGCAAAATTTAGGTTAAAAAAGATCTCAAACGGCAAGGAAATGACTATTTGAAAGATTGGTGTTTGATAAAAAAGATCTTTACAAATCTCAATTTAAATAACCAAACGTTAGAAAGAAGATTTGGTTGAAAAGGGGTATGAAAATTGTTCAAATCTCGAACCAATTTTTGACACCTGTCAATAGGAGAAAGGTTTATTTCAACTGCTCGATTGAAAAAAAGTGAGAAAACTTCGTCAGAATGAATTGTTCGTAGAGAATCTGCCAGAATTGATATGCGAAAACCAACTGGCACAAGGTGTCAGTTAAGGACCCTGTAACAGCCTAATTTAGGGCCTGGTCGGATTAGTGGTTGTGAGACCACAAATCTGAGGTAGAAATATGTGTTTTATGATTTTTAAGAGGCTTATGTTATGCTTGCATGATTATGTGAAAATTTCATGAGGAAATTTTATTAATTAGTGATCAATTTGTCTATTAGGACTAAATTGCAAAGATTAGAAAATATGAGATTCTAGAAGGTTTAAGTATGAAATAGCATTATAAAAATTACTAGAAGTCCTTATTTAGCAATTAGACCAATATATGTCAAGATGGACAAAAATGCGCATGGGAAGGAAAAATCTCAAGAAAGGGGCCTTAAGGGCATTTTTATCATTTAGTTAATAAAAGAATTAAAAGGGAAAAAGAAGTCAAAATTCATGTCCATCTTATTCCTAAGTGCCAAAAATTACAAGGACTCCATAGCTAGGGTTTTTTCAACTTTCAAGCTTGATTGTAAGTACCTCCTAGCCCCGTTTTTAATGTTCATCGTATTTTTGAGATCCTCATAGCTCAATTTAGCTATTTCTAGCTATATTTTGAGCTAGGGTTTATGTTCAAAAATTTACCCATGTATGACATGTATGTATTTTGATGATTTATGGAAGAATATGAAAGTTTGATGTGTGATAAACATCTTTTTCTAAGTGATTTTCATGAAAAATGCATAAAAAGGACCAAATTGTAAAAGTCATGAAAATGGTCATACATGAGTGGATTAGTGGAAATTGAGAGTTGTTATAGTTATGAAAATGATTCTTCTAGGCCTAAAATACAAAGAAATTGAATGAAAATCATTTTACGAGCCTAGGGGCAAAAGTGTAATTATGTTAAAGTTTAGAGGCAAAATTGTAATTTTTCCAAAGTATGATTCATGGGTCAATTTAGTCAATGTGAGTATTAAACAAGTGAAATTGTTATTATAGATCAAGAAACACGAAGCCCAGACCGAAACCGAGGTAAGAACAAGGTTGTGGACTAAATCGAATATCTATACACATTTTGAGTACCGAGGTAAGTTTGTGTGAAATTAAAGCTACATAATGTTTTTATATTTTAAATTTGCTTGATATTATGACAAATGAATATCATTTCTATGAAAATCGACTAATGAAGCCTTGATGAGAATATGATGAGAATATGTTAAGTTAAAGTCCCGGTTGAACATTTCAGAATAACAATGATACCTATGTCACAACATGAGATAAGGAAGGTCCCGTATAAGACCATGTCTGGGACATGGCATCGGCACCGAATGTAGGTCCCGTATAAGACCATGTCTAGGACATGGCATCGACACCAAATAAGGAAGGTCCCGATAAGACCATGTCTGGGAGATGGCATCATAACCGAATAAGGAAGGTCCCGTATAAGACCATGTCTGGGACATGGCATTGGCACTGAATAAAAAAGGTCCCGTGTAAGACCATGTCTGGGACATGGCCTCGGCACCAAAGGAAGATCTCGTGTAAGACCATGTCTGGGACATGGCATCGACATCTATATACAATCTCGTATAAGACCATATCTGGGATATGGCATCGACATCGAGATATGAGATCCCGTGTAAGACCATATCTGGGATATGGCATCGGCATCAAGAGGTGATCCCATGTAAGACCATATCTGGGATATGGCATTGGCATCGTGATACATGTATGATGAGATTGAGTATCCTTCGATATTCCGAGTAGTTCAACGGGCAAAGAGTTAAGTTTATGTAGAGATGACAAAGATCTAAGTCAATGTTTAAAGAGTATAAAGGTGCTAAAGTTATATGATGAAGTGATACAGGTACCCATGAGTAATTTATGAGAAATGCATGCAATATGTGATATGTAATTTGGTAAGAGTATACATGAGTAAGTTATGATGATGTATTTGAGAATTTGTGTATCATTCGATGAGATAAATAGATGCTATTATAAGTCTTATTGTTGCTATTTATTTCATGCAAACTTATGAAGCTATATGCTTACCCCTTTCTTTTTCCTTTTCCTTGTAGCATCGCCAAGCTAGCTCGGGGATCGTAGAACGTCGGAGCTCCGATCACACTATCAACTATTCTTTTGGTATAGTAAAGTTGATTTATTTTGAGTATGGCATGTATAGGAACTTGGTCATTTTGTTATGTCATATTTGTTAGCCAAAGTGTTGGTTATATTTGCCACTTATTCATTTTGTAAAAGGCCATTGAGAATTTGTCCAATACTTGTTAAGTTTTATATATATCCAATGATAATGATATTCATGAAGTGCAAGTTCATGCTATTGATCGAGTAAAAGGAGAAGTGTATGCATGATGAATTAGTGATTCTTTATAGTGTATTATTGGTATGTTATGTGTTGTTTGCGGTGGTATAAGTGTGTTGTTTTTCAGGGTGGCATTTGGCTTGGTAAATAGCCTTCTAATTGTCCATAAGGGTAGACACACGGGCGTGTGCCTAGGCCGTGTGTGACACACGGTCATCCCCATGGGTCTGTTAATAGGCCGTGTGAGGGGCACGGGCATCAAAATTTTGAAATTCAATTCGTCACACAGGCCAACACATGGGCGTGTGACTAGGCCGTGTTCCCCTTGAGTATTTGCTGATGTCATAAATAGAATACCAAGGTTTTCACACACGGGTGAGGACACGGGCGTGTCTAGGCCGTGTGAGGGGCATGGGCCATAGACACGGGCGTGTGCCAGGCCGTGTGAAAACCCCTGTAGGTTCAAAATGAAAATAAAATCCATACGGGCTGGGAACATGGGCATGTGTGACCACACGGCCTTCCCACACGGGCGTGTTCCATTCCACACGGGTGTCTGGCCCTGTTTTAAGCAAAAAAATTCTAAGTGCGTAAAAGTTTCCGGTTTGGTTCCGAACCAATTCGTATGTATGTTTAGGGTCTCGTATACCCATAATAGGGACATTAAGAAGATGAATGAAAAATTTTAAAGTTGAAACAAAATTTTTATGGCCCGTTCTTAAATGTTTAAGAAAGTTAAGTTCGGTAATGCCTCGTATCCAGTTCCGGAGTAGAATACGGGTAAAGGGTGTTACATTTAGTGGTATCAAAGCTACGGTTTAGTCGATTCTCGGACTAACGTAGCGTATGCATGAGTCTAGCTATACATGCCATACGTATGAGTATTTACCTAATGATAGTGTGATGACTCCTGACGATTTAAATTGTATTTTCATATAGTAAATGAATCCCGATAGAGCTGTGGCGGATGATGTAGAAAGCAACGCGCCGACTCCCACCCAAGGGACAGTGCCGAATGAAAATGAGAATAGACACACGACTGTAAGTCAGAGAGGAGGAGAAGAGGCTAGGGAAGCCTTTCTCCACATGATGAATGCATGGTATACGGAGTTCGTTCGTACGAACCTGAATGCGCAACCCCCTCCACCCCACCTATTCCTCTGCCTACCCCTGTAGCTCCCCAAGTGGTAGAAGTGGTAAGAAGAGAAAAGCCTCCGGTTGATAGAATCCGGAAACAAGGAGCCGAGGAGTTTTGAGCTAGTAAAGATGATGATCCGGAAAGAGTAGAATTTTGGCTTGAAAATACCATCAGGGTATTTGATGAGTTATCCTGCACACCTGAAGAGTGCATGAAATGTGTGGTGTCTCTCTTAAGAGATTCCGCTTACCAGTGGTGGAACACCCTTGTGTCGGTTGTATCAAGGGAAAGGATTACATGGGAGTTTTTCCAAGAAGAGTTCTGAAAGAAGTACATTAGCCAAAGATTTATTGATTAGAAAAGAAAGGAATTCCTTGAGTTAAAACAGGGATAAATGACAGTAACTGAGTATGAGCGTGAATTTGTAAGGCTCAGCAAATACGCTCGGGTGTGTGTATCGTCTGAAGCCATTATGTGTAAAAGGTTTGAGGATGGATTAAATGAAGATATCCGATTGTTTGTTGGTTTCCTAGAATTGAAGGAATTTGTTGTGCTAGTGGACAGGGCTTGTAAAGCCAAAAAGTTGGTTAAAATGGAGTCTCGTGACTCAAGAAAGAGACAACTGAGTAAGTCATTTCAGTCCTCATCCAAGAAGTCAAGAGACTTCCTTACTCGATCAGCTACTTCAGCTGGGTTTCCAAGTAGAAGTAAGGGCAAACAGTACTCGGGGTCTAAAGCCCAGACCACTTCAGTTGCTAGTGTTGGAAACACTCAACCAAATAGACCAGAATGTTCACAGTGTGGCAGACGTCACCCCGGTGAGTGCCGAGCACATGAGAGAGCCTGTTTTAAGTGTGGTTCCCAAGATCATTTTATTAGAGAGTGCCTCGAGATGGTTGAAAAAGAGAAAATTCAGAATACAAGATCGGGAAGTACTACTAGAGGGAGATAGCAAAGAAACTCGGGAAGTGGAACTAGTAGTAAGAGTACAACCAGAGAGCAGACTGCAAGATCTGAGGGTAGAGCGCCTGCGAGGACTTATGCTATTCGCGCTCACGAAGTGGCGTCATCCCCTGATGTAATTACGGATACATTTTCTCTCTATGATACTAATGTTGTTGCTTTAATTGATCCGGGATCTACCCACTCATATATTTGCATGAAATTAGTATCTAGTATGAGCATGTCTGTAGAGTCTTGAAGCCTTGATGAGAATATGATGAGAATATGTTAAGTTAAAGTCCCGGTTGAACATTTCAGAATAACAAGGATACCTATGTCACAACATGAGATAAGGAAGGTCCCATATAAGACCATGTCTGGGACATAGCATCGGCACCGAATGTAGGTTCCGTATAAGACCATGTCTGGGACATGGCATCGGCACCGAATGTAGGTCCCGTATAAGACCATGTTTGGGATATGGCATCGGCACCGAATAAGGAAGGTCCCGTATAAGACTATGTCTGGGACATGGCATCGGCATCGAATAAGGAAGGTCCTGTATAAGACTAAATCAGGCTGTTACAATTCTCCCCCCTTAGGGATTTTCGTCCCCGAAAATCTTACCGGTAAAAAGGTTTGGGTACTGGTTTCTCATAGCCTCCTCGGGCTCCCATGTAGCCTCTTCTATCCCATATCTTTTCCATAGTACTTTTACAAGGGCTATACTTTTTTTCTTAATTTTTTAACTTCTCGTGCCAAAATCTTAACCGGTTCTTCGCCATAAATCATGTCGGGTTGAATTTCAACCTCTGACGGTGTAATCACATGCGAAGGATCTGATCGGTAACGACGTAACTTAGACACGTGGAACACATCATGGATCTTTTCCAACTCGGATGGCAAGGCCAATCGATAAGCTACTGGTCCTATCCTCTCGGTGACCTCATATGGTCCGATAAAACGTGGACTCAATTTGCCTTTACGACCAAATCTGAAAACTTTCTTCCACGGTAACACTTTGAAGAATGCCTTATCGCCAACTTGGAATTCAATCTCTTTCCGTTTCAAGTCCGCATAAGACTTTTTTCTATCCGAAGCAGCTTTTAAACAATCACGGATTATTTTTACCTTCTCTTCGATTTCTCTAACTAGATCAACCTCGTGAATCTGATT
This sequence comes from Gossypium sturtianum, assembly GCA_025698515.1. Classification (NCBI taxonomy): domain Eukaryota; kingdom Viridiplantae; phylum Streptophyta; class Magnoliopsida; order Malvales; family Malvaceae; genus Gossypium; species Gossypium sturtianum. The sequence goes on along the minus strand of CM046946.1, from coordinate 51,865,886 downwards.
TTCTTTAAATTCGGTCCAATACAAAGGCGTTCGGCAATTCCGCCCATACAATGCCTCATAAGGCGCCATTCTCAAACTCGAGTGAAAACTGTTATTATAGGCAAACTCTACCAATGGTAAGTTCTTTTCCCAGCTGCCCTGAAACTCAAGAACGCAACACCAGAGCATATCCTCAAGTATCTGTATTAATCTCTCTGACTGTCCGTCGGTTTGTGGGTGAAAAGATGTACTAAAACTCAACTTTGTGCCCAAAGCTTCTTGCAACTTTTTCCAAAATCGGGATGTGAATCTCGGATCTCTATCCGATATAATTGACAAAGGCACTCATGTAGTCTTATAATCTCTGAAACATACAAGTCTGCTAACTTATCAAGTGAAAAATCAACACGTACAGGTATGAAATGGGCCAGCTTTGTAAGTCTATCTACCACAACCCATACGGCATCTTTCTTGCTCGGTGTTAACGGCAAACCCGTTACAAAGTCCATAGTAACACGGTCCCACTTCCACTCAGGAACCATAATAGGCTGAAGTAACCCCGAAGGTACTTGGTGTTCAGCTTTCACTTGCTGACAAATCAAGCATTTCGATACAAACTCAAAAATATCTTTCTTCATACTCGGCCACCAATACCATTTCTTCAAGTCATTATACATTTTTGTGCTACCTGGATGTACAGATAGACATTCGTTATGTGCCTCGTGTAAAATTTTTCGAATGAGCTCATCATCTCTCGGTATACAGACTCTGTCCCGGAACATCAAGCATCCATTAGAATTAATCCGAAAGTCGGACTCAACACCCGACTCACACTGAACTCTTTTGGCTTGCAAGTCACTGTCAACATTCTGAGCCTCATAAATCTTTAGAAGGAACATCAACCTAGCCCTCAACTCAACTAGAATAGAACCATCATCTGAAAAGGTCATCCGTGTATTCATAGCCCTCAATACAAACAAGGATTTTCTACTAAAGCATCGGCGACTACATTCGCCGTTCTAGGGTGGTAGTCAATCACTAGTTCATAATCCTTTATCAGTTCTAACCATCTTCGTTGCCTTAAATTCAACTCCTTTTGAGTCATCAAGTACTTTAAGCTTTTATGATTGGTGAATATCCGACATTTTTCACCATACAAATGGTGTCTCCAAATCTTCAACGCAAACACAATGGCAGCCAACTCTAAATCATGTGTCGGATAATTCCTTTCATGCGGCTTTAACTGTCTAGAGGCATATGCTATCACCTTGCCCTCTTGCATAAGCATACAACCCAATCCATTCAAGGATGCATCACTATAAATCACAAATTCTTTTCCCGGTTCAGGTTGTACTAGAACTGGAGCCTCAGTTAACAATGGCTTTAATCTCTCGAAACTCTGTTGGCACTTTTCTATCCATTCGAACTTTACATCTTTCTGTAATAGTCTCGTCATCGGTGTAGCTATTATGGAAAATCCCTTAACGAACCGTCTGTAATAGCCAGCTAGGCCCAGAAAACTTCTAACCTCTGATACATTTCTTGGCAGTTTCCAATAAACAATAGCTGAAATCTTGCTCGGGTCAACTCGGATTCCATCTCCCGAGATAATGTGCCCTAAAAATCCAACTTCTTTGATCCAAAATTCACTTTTGCTAAACTTGGCATACAACTGATTATCTCATAAAATCTGTAAAACCATCCTCAAGTGCTCGGCAGGCTCATTCTCATCACGAGAATAAATCAGTATATCATCAATAAAACCATAACAAATTTATCCAAGTATGGCCGAAAGATGCGGTTCATTAAATCCATAAACACGGCAGGGGCATTTGTTAAACTGAAAGGCATGAATAAAAATTCATAGTGCCCATACCTTGTCCGAAATGCGATTTTTGGCACATTTGAGTCTTTAACCTTCAACTGGTAATAACCAGACCTCAAATCTATCTTGGAAAACATAGTGGCTCCCTTCAATTGATCAAACAAATCATCGATCCTTGGCAATGGGTACTTGTTCTTCACGGTTACCCTATTAAGTCGCCGATAATCTATACATAGTCTCATGGAACCATCTTTCTTCTTCACAAATAATCTTTGGAGCACCCCACGGAGAATAACTGGCCGTGCAAAGCCTTTGTCCGTCAACTCTTGTAATCGTGTCTTCAATTCCTTCAACTCGGTTGGAGCCATTACGTATGGAGCAACCGGTATAGTGCGATGCAGGGCTAACTCAATGCCAAATTCAATTTCTCTAATCGGGGCAACCACGGCAATTTTTCCGGGAATACATCGGATACTCACATACTATAAGACCGATTCAATTCTTAACTCGATCTCTTTGGCATTCATCACAAAGGCAAGATATGCTTCTTATCCCTTTCTTACATATTTCTGGGCAAACATATGAGAAATCACTACAGGCGATCTGTCCTGTTCATCTAATTCAACACGAAGAGTGTTCCCGTTTTCACATCTCAATTCAATGTATTTCTTTCCACAATATCCTGTCACATCATGAACGGTTAACCAATCCATACCAAGAATTATATCAAATTCATCAAATGGCAATAGCATGATATTCGCCTTAAAATAATGACCTCTAATCATCAATGGGCAATCTTTGCATACCTTATCAACTAATACACATTTGCCTAAAGGATTGGACACTTTTATTACAATTCAGTCAGACTCTCTGAGACATGCTCATACTAGATACTAATTTCATGCAAATATATGAGTGGGTAGATCCCGGATCAATTAAAGCAACAACATTAGTATCATAGAGAGAAAATGTATCCGTAATTACATCAGGGGATGACGCCTCTTCGCGAGCGCGAATAGCATAGGTCCTCACAGGCGCTCTACCCTCAAATCTTGCAGTCTGCTCTCTGGGTGTACTCTTACTACTAGTTCCACTTCCCGAGTTTCTCTGCTATCTCCCTCTAGTAGTACTTCCCGATCTTGTATTCTGAATTTTCTCTTTTTCAACCATCTCGAGGCACTCTCTAATAAAATGATCTTGGGAACCACACTTAAAACATGCTCTCTCATGTGCTCGGCACTTACCGGGGTGACGTCTGCCACACTCTGAACATTTTGGTCTATTTGGTCGAGTGTTTCCAACACTAGCAACTGAAGTGGTCTGGGCTTTAGACCCCGAGTACTGTTTGCCCTTACTTCTACTTGGAAACCCAGCTGAAGTAGCTGATCGAGTAGGGAAGTCTCTTGACTTCTTGGATGAGGACTGAAATGACTTACTCAGTTGTCTCTTTCTTGAGTCACGAGACTTCATTTCAGCTTTTCTTTTCTCTTTAACCAACTTTTCGGCTTTGCAAGCCCTGTCCACTAGCACAACAAATTCTTTCAATTCTAGGACACCAACAAACAATTGGATATCTTCATTTAATCCATCCTCAAACCTTTTACACATAATGGCTTCAAAGGATACACACTCCCGAGCGTATTTGCTGAGCCTTACGAACTCACGTTCATACTAGTTACTGTCATCTATCCCTGTTTTAACTCAAGGAATTCCTTTCTTTTTTAATCAATAAATCTTTGGCTAATGTACTTCTTTCAGAACTCTTCTTGGAAAAACTCCCATGTAATCCTTTCCCTTGGTACAACCGACACAAGGGTGTTCCACCACTGGTAAGCGGAATCTCTTAAGAGAGACACCACACATTTCATGCACTCTTCAGGTGTGCAGGACAACTCATCAAATACCCTGATGGTATTTTCAAGCCAAAATTCTACTCTTTCCGGATCATCATCTTTACTAGCTCAAAACTCCTCGACTCCTTGTTTCCGGATTCTATCAACCGGAGGCTTTTCTCTTCTTACCACTTCTACCACTTGGGGAGCTACAGGGGTAGGCTGAGGAATAGGTGGGGGTGGAGGGGGTTGCGCATTCGGGTTCGTACAAACGAACTCCGTATACCATGCATTCATCATGTGGAGAAAGGCTTCCCTAGCCTCTTCTCCTCCTCTCTGACTTACAGTCGTGGGTCTATTCTCATTTTCATTCTAAGATCTTTGTCCTTGGCGGGAGCCGGCGCTACATTTCTACATCATCCGCCACACTCTATCGGGATCCATTTACTATATGAAAATACAATTTAAATCGTCAGGAGTCGTCACACTATCATTAGGTAAATACTCATACGTATGGCATGTATAGCTAGACTCATGCATACGCTACGTTAGTCCGAGAATCGACTAAACCGTAGCTTTGATACCACTAAATGTAACACCCTTTACCCGTATTCTACTCCGGAACTGGATACGAGGCATTACCGAACTTAACTTTCTTAAACATTTAAGAACGGGCCATAAAAATTTTGTTTCAACTTTAAAATTTTTCATTCATCTTCTTAATGTCCCTATTATGGGTCTACGAGACCCTAAACATACATACGGATTGGGTCGGAACCAAACCGGAAACTTTTACGCACTTAGAAATTTTTTGCTTAAAACAGGGCCACACGCCCGTGTGGAATGGAACACGCCCGTGTGGGGAGGCCGTGTGGCCACACATGCCCATGTTCCCAGCCCATATGGATTTTATTTTCATTTCAAACCTACAGGGGTTTTCACACGGCCTGGCACACGCCCGTGTCTATGGCCCGTGCCTCTCACACGGCCTAGACACGCCCGTGTCCTCACCCGTGTGTGAAAACCTTGGTATTCTGTTTATGACGTCAGCAAATACTCAAGGGGCACACGGCCTAGTCACACGCCCGTGTGCTGGCCTGTGTGACAAATTGAATTTCGAAATTTCGATGCCCGTGCCCCTCACACGGCCTATTAACACACCCATGGGGATGACCGTGTGTCACACACGGCCTAGGCACATGCCCGTGTGTCTACCCTTGTGGACAATTAGAAGGCTATTTACCAAGCCAAATGCCACCCTGAAAAACAACACACTTATACCACCGCAAACAACACATAACATACCAAAAATACACTATAAAGAATCACTAATTCATCATGCATACACTTCTCCTTTTACTCGATCAATAGCATGAACTTGCACTTCATGAATATCATTATCATTGGATATATATAAAACTTAACAAGTATTGGACAAATTCTCTGTAACACCCCTAACCCGTATCCGTCGCCAAATTGGGGTCACAAGGTGTTACTTAACAAAATTTGAACACTTTGCTTTAAAATTTTGAGCATACAGATATATGAATTAACAATCAAAAGCAATATTGCACTTTCAATCCACCATATATAATTAAGATAAATATGAATCACAAAAATTATATGCGCTTTTAACTATATCGAAATTAGCCATTCATTCACGGCATGTATACACTTAACCATGTGACTCATATCCAATTCGGCTGGCAAGTAAAATATCATACAAATTTCTGTCCAAACACATATGCAACCTTAATGTCATCATCCTATGGACAAACATAGCATTTATGCAACATTTTTAATACGCGTAATAATCTATCATTATGAACCAATATAAAAGCACAAAATGCAACCCTTATATACACTATTCGCATGTTAATTACCAAGCATAAATCACATTCACAAACCGATTCCTCTCTCTCTCACCCATTTCGGCTATTAAAAATAAGTTCAAGGGTAGCACAGAGAGCTTTATCATTCAATATTAAGCTAACCTTTGTCAGTACAATTTATAATCATCCTTAGTCATCACAAGCCGAACCTAAATATTCAATTACTTATGACTATTACAAAGGCATATGCATATATTTTTTTTTTTACTTATAACTTGCCATTCATAAACATTAACTTAACATCTTTAATAATCCAAATAGACCAAATTAAGTCACAACCGAAAAGTACATTCTCTCAACTATATCTACCTTATTCGAACCAAATCAAAACAAATACAACACATATCAATATGTCATGCTTATCCCAAACGCAACACATATGGTTCAATATCGTATTTAACTTAACATTTCTCATTATCCTACCTTTAACAAAAAGTTCATTAATTCAACTCAAAATTCAATTGATAAGCATCCATTTCTTGCCAAATACTCAATTCGTATGCACATCATTTTAAATGGAATCATATACAAGAGCATATATATACGCCTATTCACTTCACCTCTTATCACTCTAAAGGTTCAATATGCACGAAATATCAATATAATTTCCTAACCAAACAGCCGAATATACATACATAATCATATACCACATTTTCGTCCCACATCACATATATTTTTATATATATATATAAAAACTCAATTAAATAACTCACAGATACTTACCTGTACGGCTCTGTAATTTAATTCATACGAATAAGCTTAAGTTTTTCCTTTTGTCAACATAAGTCCACCAATTTATATGCATAATCTCGTATTTAAAAATCACCGGCATTTAACCTGCTAGGGAATAAGCCCGAAATCTTTCACCGGCACGAGGCCTGCTAGGCTCGAAGCCCGATACATTTCACCGGCACAAAGCCTGCTAGGCATTAAGCCCGATACATTTCACCGGCACAAAGCTTGCTAGACATTAAGCCCGATACATTCGATATAATTCAAATATAACATGTGCCGTGCTTGATTTAAATCACTTGTACAAAATGAAATCAAGTAGGTTTAACTACCATTCATAATCAAATCTTTATGTCACATTCGGCTATGATTAAATTTCAATCCAACAGTTCAAAGTTCGACATGTAAACTATATTACGAACAATATTTATAGTAATAACTTGCTTAAGGACTTACCTCGACCGTCGATGGATAACGTATACCGACTATTCGATGATCTTCGCCTTTCCCCGATCCAAATCTGTTTTTCTTTGTTCTTGATCTAAACACATTAAAATTTAGCTCATTCAAGTACATTTCATTTTAATTTAGTCCCAAAATACATAAACAATCAAATTACCATTTTACCCCTACTATTTCACATTTTTGCAATTTGGTCCTATTTGCACAAAACACAAAATACACAAAATTTCACTATAACACTTAAGGGCCGAATGTTCATAGGGACTATTCTAGTCAATTTATTTCATTTATTTTGCATTTTAGCCCCCTCAAAAATTCATTTTTTTAATTTAGCCCAAAATACTTAAATTCACTATAATTCCCAATACAAAACACACTAATCTTTAACATATCTTTAATTTAAAATTATCAAACATCAAAAACCACATGAACATATCAATGGCCGAATATCACATACACACTAATCTCAAAAATTTTAGCATGGGTCGGATAATATACGAAGCAACGATCACAAAAACGTAGAAATTATCAAAAACCGAGCTAAAATTCATACCTAATTGAGCTTGATGATGGCCGAATGTTTTAAGCCTTTAAACCCCTTTTTATTAGCTAACTCACGGCAATGGAAGAAGAAGAACAACTGAAATGGCTTTTAATTTCATATAATATAACATATAATAACATTTTTTTATGTTTTACCATTTTAACCTTTAATTAATAATAAAAACAACTTATAATATAAGGTTACACTTGACCTTTGCCACCCACTAACTCATAAAATGGGTTAATTACTCTTTTAATACTCCATATTAAAAAGCCATCACCATTCTAGCACTTTACACTATAGTTTATAACTTTTACACTTTACGCGATTAAGTCCTTTTTATTTAATTAAGCACACAAACGGTTAAATTTTTCTACGAAACTTTCACACACATTAATTCACATATAATAAGCACAAAATATAATATTTAAAAATATTTCAGACTCAGATTTGTGGTCTCGAAACCACCGTTCCGATTAGGGTCAAATTCGAACTGTTACAACTCTCCCCCCTTAGGGATTTTCGTCCTCGAAAATCTTACCGTTAAACAAAGTCGGATATTGTTGTCTCATTGAATCCTCAGGCTCCCACGTAGCCTCTTCAACTCCGTGCCGATTCCATAGTACTTTCACTAATGGAATTCTCTTGTTTCTCAACTCTTTCATTTCTCTAGCTAAAATATGGATCGGTTCTTCCTCATACGTCATATCGGATCGGATTTCAATCTCAGATGGAGTGATCACATGTGACAGATCTGATCTATATCTACGAAGCATCGAAATGTGAAATACATTATGTATCTTTTCTAATTCAAAGGGCAACTTCAATCTATAAGCAACAGGCCCAATACGTTCGATGATCTCGTACGGTCCGATGAATCTCGGACTTAGTTTGCCTTTCCGACCAAATCGGAGCACCTTCTTCCACGGAGAAACTTTCAAGAATACCGGTCTCCGACACGAAACTCAATGTTTTTACGTTTAAAATCAGCCAGAGGACTTTTGACGATCCGAGGCGACTTTCAAACTATCTCTCGATTATAGCCACTCTGCATTCCGTTTCTTTAATCAAATCAACCCCATGTAACTTATTTTCACTTAGCTCGGTCCGAAGATAACGTGTACGACACTTGCGCCATATAGAGCTTCTCGAAGGTGCCATTTTGATACTAGATTGAAAATCGTTATTATAAGCAAATTCAATCAAAGGTAAGTATCTTTCCCACGCACCTTCAAACTCAAGGATGCAACATATCAACATGTCCTCAAGTATCTCGAATGGTTCATTCAGATCGACCGTCTGTCTGTGGATGAAAGGCTGTGCTAAAGTGGAGTTTAGTACCTAGAGCATCTTGCAGCTTCTTCCAAAACCGCGACGTGAATCTCGGTCTCTGTCGAAACAATAGAACTTGGCACACCATGTAATCTCACAACTTGAGATACATACAACTCAAACAAGTTTATCGAGCGAATAGTCCATTTAACCGATACAAAGTGAGCTGATTTGGTCGGATCTATCCACTATAACCTGCATCGCGTCTTTCTTGTTCGATGTTGTAGGCAAACCGGATACAAAATCCATAGTGATTCTATCCCATTTCCATTCAGGTATCATGATCGGCTGAAGTAACCCAGAAGGCACTTGATGCTCTGCTTTTACTTGCTGACAAATTAAACACTTTGAAACAAATTCAGATATATCTTGTTTCATGCCTGACCACCAATAGAACTGTTTCAAATCATTATACATTTTCGTGCTACCCGGATGTATCGATAATCGACTATTATGAGCCTCGTTCAAAATCATTTGAATCAATTCCACATTCTCTGGGACACATATTCGACCTTTGAAGTTTAAACAATCATTTGCATCAATTTGAAACTCTGACTCTGCATCATTTTCACACTGAGCTCGTCTAGCAATCACATCTTTGTCAATTCTTTCTGCATCACAAATTTGTTGAATAAACCTCGGTCTTGCTTTTAACTCGGCTATGATCGAACCATCACCAGACATAACCATATGTGCATTCAATGCACGAAGAGCAAACAATTATTTTCGACTTAATGCATCTGCGACAATGTTAGCTTTTCCCGGATGGTAGTCAATCACCAATTCATAATCTTTCAACAGCTCTAACCATCTGCGTTGTCTCATGTTCAGATCTTTCTGAGTCATCAAATACTTCAGACTTTTGTGATCTGAGAAAACATGACATTTCTCACCGAATAAGTAATGACGCCAAATTTTCAATGCGAAAACAATGGCTGCTAATTCCAGATCATGAGTTGGATAATTTCTTTCATGAGGCTTCAATTGTCTCGAAGCGTAGGCTATGACTTTGCCTTCCTGCATCAAAATGCAACCCAAACCATTCAAAGAAGCATCACTATAAACAATAAATTCTTTACCCGATTCAGGCTGAGCTAACACTGGAGCTTCCGTCAAAAGGGCTTTCAATCGATCAAAGCTTTTCCGCACTTATCCGACCATTCAAATTTAACGTCTTTCGTAATAGCTTTGTCAACGGGTAGCTATTATAGAAAAACCTTTCACAAATCGTCTGTAGTAACCCGCAAGTCCCGTAAAGCTTGAATCTCGGGTTCATTCTTTGGTGGCTTCCAATCAAGTATAACCGATATTTTGTTTGGATCAACCCGAATACCGACGCTGAAACAACATGTCCCAAAAAGTCGACTTCATTCATCCGAATTCACACTTACTAAACTTTGCATACAAGCTCGCTGATCTCGCAAAGTTTGTAGCACCAATTTCAAATGCTCGCATGCTCGGTTTCATCTCTCGAGTAGATCAGATATCATCTATAAACACTACCACAAACCGATCCAAAAGCTCAAAACCCGATTCATTAGATCCATAAAGACAAGCAGTGCATTAGTAAGTCCAAAAGCCATAACGAGAAACTCAAAATGTCCGAGTTCTGCTCGAATGCGATCTTGGGCACATCTCGAATCTCTCGACTGAATCGATAATAACCCGATCTCAGATCTATCTTTGAGAACATCAAGCCCCTTTTAATCGGGTCAAACAAATCATCAATTCGAGGTAACGGGTATTTATTCTTTATTGTCACTTTATTCACCGCCGATAATCAATACACATTCGCATAGTCTCGTCTTTTTTTTTCACAAATAGAATCGGTGCACCCCAAGGAGAGAAAACTCGGTCGTGCAAAGCCCCTATCTCACAACTCTTGCAATCGTGCTTTCAACTCTTTCAACTCGTGAGGTACCATCCGATCACGGAGCTATCAACATCATCGGAGTCGCCCCGGTACTAATTCAATGCCAAACTCAATCTCTCGTCTTTGGTGGTAAACCGGTAATTCTTCAGAAACACATCCGGGTATTCACACATAACCGTGCTGATTCAATCTATTTTTCGGACACTTTATTATCCAATACATAGGCCAAATAAGCTTCGTGATCCTTTTCTCACATACTTTCGGGCTAGCATCGAGGATATTATCAGAGGTAACCCATTTAAATCACTAGATTCAACTCGGATGATCTCACCGCTCGACATCTCAAATCAATAATCTTTCTTTTGCAATTCACCACCGCATCATGCAAAGTTAACTACCCATTCCCAAAATTATATCGAACTCGTCAAAAGGCAACAAAATTAAGTTGGTGGAAAGCAGAATCCCGAATCATCAACGCAACCTTTACACACTTTATCAACGAGTACACATCTACCCAAAGGGTTAGACACACGGATTACAAACTCGAGAGACTCAATCGATGAGTCTTACTAGATACTAGAGTTTCACACACATATGAATGAGTCGAACCAGATCAATCAATGCAATCACGTAGTATCATAAAGTGTGAAAGTACCGTAATAACATCCGGGAAGAAGCATCCTCTCTAGCTCGTGTAGCATAAGCTCTAGTGGAGCTCTAGCCTCTCGATGGAACTACGTTGTCCTTCGCCCCCTCTCGATCGCCACCTACATTGCCTCGAATGTGCGGGTGGTTCGCCTGCGTCTTTGGCGCATCGCTCGGTTTAGTATTCTCGAGCCGTATTTTGCTCGACTAGCATCGGGCATTCTCGAATGAAATGGTCCGACGATCCACATTTAAAGGGACCGATCATGAAATCTACAACTCCCTAATGCCACTTCCCACAATGTTTGCACTCACCCGGCTTCGCTAAACATTACCAACACTAGCCATCGAAGTGGCTCGGGAACTCACCGGAGGTCGATCACGCCTAGGCAAGTCCAAGTAACTTTATTTGGTGAAGTCATCTCTAAACTTCTTAGGCATCGAATGGAAAGTCTTACTCGATGATCTTTTACGAGTGTCTCTAGCTTCTATTTCAGCCTTTCTTTTCTCTTTTTCGAGCTCTTCAGCTTTGCAAGCTCGCTCGACTAGTACCACGAACTCTTTGATTTCAAGAATGCCAACAAGCAACTTTATGTCTTCATTCAGATTGTCTTCAAATCTTTTGCACATAATGGCTTCAGTTGATATACACTCTCGGGCATAACAGCTCAATCTAACAAACTTCCACTCATATTTCGTCACAGTCATACGACCCTATTTTAATTCCAGAAATTCTTTTCGTTTCTGATCGATGAATCTCTGACTAATATATTTCTTACGGAACTCGATCTGGAAGAAGTCCCAAGTCACTTTTTCTTTCGGAACCACTGATACTAGTGTGTTCCACCAGTGATAGGCAATGTCCCGAAGTAGAGATATAGCACACTTTAGGCATTCATCTGGAGTACAGGATAGCTTGTCAAGTACCCGTATAGTGTTATCAAGCCACGTCTCGGCTCGCTCTGCGTCATCATTATCATTGGCTTTGAATTCTTCGGCCCCATATTTCCTAATTTTATCAACGGGAGGCCTACTAGATCTCATCGAATCTATCATCGGGGGTGCTGAAGGTACCAGAGTTGGATTATTTGGGGGTGGGGGTGGTTGTACAGCCGGGTTATTCAGAATAAACTGGGTAAACCATTCATTCATCATCTGGTAGAAGGCATGCTTAGCCTCCCCCTCGTGGCTACCCGAGACAGGTTGGGAGTCTACCGGCGCGGACTCGCCTGCGAGACCAGGTGCTATGCTCTCTACATCATCAGCTACGGCTCTGTCAGGATCGGAATCCATTTACTATATAAAACACAATTGGAAATGTCAGAAGTCACCACACTATCGTATATACAATAAAGGCATGTATAGCTATACTCTTACGTGCTACGGTAGTCCTAGAATTGACTAAACTGGAGGCTCTGATACTAATCAAATGTAACACCCCTAACCCGTATCCGTCGCTGAATTGGGGTCACAAGGTGTTACTTAACAAAATTTGAACACTTTGCTTTAAAATTTTGAGCATACAGATATATGAATTAAAAATCACAAGCAATATTGCACTTTCAATCCACCATATATAATTAAGCAAAATATGAATCACAAAAATTATATGCGCTTTTAACTATATCGAAATTAGCCATTCATTCACGGCATGTATACACTTAACCATATGACTCATATCCAATTAATTTGGCAAGTAAAATATCATACAAATTTCTCGTCCAAACACATATGCAACCTTAATGTCATCATCCTATGGACAAACATAACATTTATGCAACATTTTTAATAATGTAATAATCTATCATTATGAACCAATATAAAAGCACAAAATACAACCCTTATATACACTATTCGCATGTTAATTACCAAGCATAAATCACATTCACAAACCGATTCCTCTCTCTCTCACCCATTTCGGCTATTAAAAATAAGTTCAAGGGTAGCACAGAGAGCTTTACCATTCAATATTAAGCTAACCTTTGTCAGTACAATTTATAATCATCCTTAGTCATCACAAGCCGAACCTAAATATTCAATTACTTATGACTATTACAAAGGCATATGCACATTTTTTTTTTACTTATAACTTGCCATTCATAAACATTAACTTAACATCTTTAATAATCCAAATAGACCAAATTAAGTCACAACCGAAAAGTACATTCTCTCAACTATATCTACCTTATTCGAACCAAATCAAAACAAATACAACACATATCAATATGTCATGCTTATCCCAAACGCAACACATCTCTATATAATAGGCATATTACTTATTTAATATACTACATGTTATAACTCATCAAGCATCCATCATTTTCTTCATTGTTAAAACACATGACCACACACCACAACATGTATATCATATGACCACTTTCCATACATGATTAAACCATGACTGAATTTCACATTCCTTAATATTATAATCAAGCCATTATATTATGATGAACATAGGAATTAAACTTGATCAAAAGAAATAGCCATTTTCGCAAGGCTATACATATATACAAGACCGAATGTCCTTAGTCTAAACCTTAGTCTAACCTATACATGCCTTCGATTCAAAACTAAGATTAAGTACCAAAGGGGTGATAGTGTGGTTGACTTTTCCGACGATCCTCGGATGCCCGTAGCTTGATCAAAATCTATAAAATGTAACAAAGAGCACACACTGAGTAAGCTTACTAGCTTAGTAAGTCTTAAGCAAATTTAAATAAAATAATTCAATTTAACACCTAAACTTTCCAAGTCAAATACTTAATATTACTTCAAACTTTAACAAATCACACATATGGTGTCACATTACTGAACTTCAATATCGTATTTAACTTAACATTTCTCATTATCCTACCTTTAACAAAAAGTTCATTAATTCAACTCAAAATTCAATTGATAAGCATCCATTTCTTGCCAAATACTCAATTCGTATGCACATCATTTTAAATGGAATCATATACAAGAGCATATATATACGCCTATTCACTTCACCTCTTATCACTCTAAAGGTTCAATATGCACGAAATATCAATATGATTTCCTAACCAAAACATTAGAATATACATACATAATCATATACCACATTTTCGTCCCACATCACATATATTTTTATATATATATAAAAACTCAATTAAACAACTCACAGATACTTACCTGTACGGCTCTGTAATTTAATTCATACGAATAAGCTTAAGTTTGTCCTTTTGTCAACATAAGTCCACCAATTTATATGCATAAGCTCGTATTTAAAAATCACCGGCATTTACCCTACTAGGCAATAAGCCCGAAATCTTTCACCGGCACGAAGCCTGCTAGGTTCGAAGCCCGATACATTTCACCGGCACAAAGCCTGCTAGGCATTAAGCCCGATACATTTCACCGGCACAAAGCCTGCTAGGCATTAAGCCTGATACATTCGATATAATTCAAATATAACATGTGCCATGCTTGATTTAAATCACTTGTACAAAATGAAATCAAGTAGGTTAACTACCATTCATAATCAAATCTTTATGTCACATTCGGCTATGATTAAATTTCAATCCAACAGTTCAAAGTTCGACATGTAAACTATATTAAAAACAATATTTACAGTAATAACTTGCTTAAGGACTTACCTCGACAGTCGATGGATAACGTATACCGACTATTCGATGATCTTTGCCTTTCCCCGATCCAAATCCGTTTTTCTTTGTTCTTGATCTAAACACATTAAAATTTAGCTCATTAAAGTACATTTCATTTTAATTTAGTCCCAAAATACATAAATAATCAAATTACCATTTTACCCTACTATTTCACATTTTTGCAATTTGGTCCTATTTGCACAAAACACAAAATACACAAAATTTCACTATAACACTTAAGGGCCGAATGTTCATAGGGACTATTCTAGTCCATTTATTTCATTTATTTTTCATTTTAGCCCCCTCAAAAATTCATTTTTTCAATTTAGCCCAAAATACTTAAATTCACTATAATTCCCAATACAAAACACACTAATCTTTAACGTATCTTTAATTTAAAATTATCAAACATCAAAAACCACATGAACATATCAATGGCCGAATATCACATACACACTAATCTCAAAAATTTTAGCATGGGTCGGATAATATACGAAGCAACGATCACAAAAACGTAGAAATTATCAAAACCGAGCTAAAATTCATACCTAATTGAGCTTGATGATGGCCGAATGTTTTAAGCCTTTAAACCCCTTTTTCTTAGCTAACTCACGGCAATGGAAGAAGAAGAACAACTAAAATGGCTTTTAATTTCATATAATATAACATATAATAACATTTTTTTTATGTTTTACCATTTTAACCTTTAATTAATAATAAAAACAACTTATAATATAAGGTTACACTTGACCTTTGCCACCCACTAACTCATAAAATGGGTTAATTACTCTTTTAATACTCCATATTAAAAAGCCATCATCATTCTAGCACTTTACACTATAGTTTATAACTTTTACACTTTACGCGATTAAGTCCTTTTTATTTAATTAAGCACACAAACGGTTAAATTTTTCTACGAAACTTTCACACACATTAATTCACATATAATAAGCATAAAATATAATATTTAAAAATATTTTAGACTCAGATTTATGGTCCCGAAACCACCGTTCCAATTAGGGTCAAATTCAGGCTGTTACATTCTCAATGGCCTTTTACAAAATGAATAAGTGGCAAATATAACCAACACTTTGGCTAACAAATATGAGAAAACAAAATGACCAAGTTCCTATACATGCCATACTCAAAATAAATCAAATTTACTATACCAAAAGAATAGTTGATAGTGTGATCGGAGCTTCGACGTTCTACGATCCCCGAGCTAGCTTGGCGATGCTACAAGGAAAAGGAAAAGGAAAGGGGTAAGCATATAGCTTCGTAAGTTTGCATGAAATAAATAGCAACAATAAGACTTATAATAGCATTCATTTATCTCATCAAATGATACACAAATTCTCAAATGCATCATCATAACTTACTCATGTATACTCTTACCAAATTACATATCACATATTGCATGCATTTCTCATAAATTACTCATGGGTACCTGTATCACTTCATCATATAACTTTAGCACCTTTATACTCTTTAAACATTGACTTAGCTCTTGGTCATCTCTACATAAACTTAACTCTTTGCCCGTTGAACTAATCGGAATATCGAAGGATACTCAATCTCATCATACATGTATCACGATGCCAATGCCATATCCCAGATATGGTCTTACATGGGATCACCTCTTGATGTCGATGCCATATCCCAAATATGGTCTTACACGGGATCTCATATCTCGATGTCGATGCCATATCCCAGATATGGTCTTATACGAGATCGTATATAGATGTCGATGCCATGTCCCAGACATGGTCTTACACAAGATCTTCCTTTGGTGCCGAGGCCATGTCCCGCATATGGTCTTACACGGACCTTCCTTATTCTCGGTGCCGATGCCATGTCCGGACATGGTCTTATACGGACCTTCCTTATTCTAAGTCGCGATGCCATGTCCCAGACATGGTCTTATACGGACCTTCCTTATTTGGTACCGATGCCATGTCCTAGACATGGTCTTATACGGGACCTACATTTGGTGTCGATGCCATGTCCCAGACATGGTCTTATACGGGACCTTCCTTATCTCATGTTGTGACATAGGTATCCTTGTTATTCCGAAATGTTCAACTGGGGCTTTAACTTAACATATTCTCATCATATTCTCATCAAGGCTTCATTAGTCAATTTTCATAGAAATGATATTCATTTTTCATAATATCAAGAAAATTTAAAATATAAAAAAACATTATGTAGCTTAATTTCACACAAACTTACCTCGGTACTCAAAATGTGTATAGATATTCGATTTAGTCCACAACCTTATTCTTGCCTCAGATTCAGTCCGAGCTTCGTGTTTCTTGATCTATAATAACAATTTCACTTGTTGAATACTCACATTGACTAAATTGACCCATGAATCATACTTTGTAAAAATTATGATTTTGCCCCTAAACTTTTACATAATTACACTTTTGCCCCTAGGCTTGTAAAATGATTTTCATTTAATTTCTTTGTATTTTAAGCCTAGCCAAATCATTTTCATAACTATAACAGCCCTCAATTTCCACTAATTCACTCATGTATAACCATTTTCATGACTTTTACAATTTGGTCCTTTTTATGCATTTTTCATGAAAATCACTTAGAAAAAGATGTTTATCACACATCAAACTTTCATATTCTTCCATAAATCATCAAAATACATACATGTCATACATGGGCAAATTTTTGAACATAAACCCTAGCTCAAAATATAGCTAGAAATAGCTAAATCGAGCTACGCCATATTTCTACCTCGAATTTGTGGTCTCGCAACCACTCTTTCGACCAGGCCCTAAATCAGGCTGTTACAGACCTTGCTAGAAGGGCTAACAAATCACTTGTAGGAAGATAACCTCCACATGTGAGAAGTCTGGACCGGCTATGTGGCTGGAGTACTTTAAGATGTTTTAGGAGTAGGCTAGACTACCTAGGTAAGTAGTAATGTATGCCCCTAAACTTATAGTAGGCGGTCAAAGGAAGACAAGTTTTCTTAAGGACTACTCCAAATTTACCACGAACAAAAATTTTGAGGATAAATTTTCTTTAAGGTTGGGGGAGTTGTCACACTTGGATATCCCAAATACCCGATCTCGAGGAAGAGTCAGGGACCTAACTGAATAGGAGTAGAAATTCAAGGGCACTAACAAGGCATTTAGAAACTTAAGTGGCTGGTTAGGGAAAAGTTGTATCTCAAAACCAGTTTCGTTAGATTAGAATCGGCTAGTTCCATAGTGAAACACACAATAATTAGGACTAAGTGGTAGCAACGGTCTGTGTAGATCATGCCAAGGGAAAATAAATAGGTCGGACTGGAACCAAAATTCTTCATAATTTTGTCTTCTTAAAAACCAAACATCTTCTTCAGGTAAACTGAAGAAGAAAAGGAGGTAGTTGTGGAAATTTTTGCATGTCGTTACCATCGTGAGGATCCAAGTCTAGCAATAGAGGAATAAGGAACCGCAGCTAGGAAAAAGGAAACTCTAGCAAAAATGACTAGCTGAACTACCAAGAATGGCTAGCCTAATTCTTATTGGGATAGTATGACATGTATGTATGGTAGTATGAGTAATCGTTGCTATATGTCAATATGCATGACATGATCATGGCATGATTTAACGGCTTATTTTACTCTATGATATTATGTTGTATGACAATATGTGCATGTTCTGAATGATAATTATAACGCCCTCCACCCGACCCGATCAACCGGATCCAAGTATTGAGTGTTACACCTAAGGACAGATGTGCTTAAACTCCTACTTTACTCTCTACTCGCCTATATAACTATTTTAGTGTTGACTTAATGAAATTTCTTTATCTTTGTTTCTTGAACTACCTCGTATATTCTTATTACGTATATCCTTGTACAATATAAAATCGCATTTACAATTTGAATTTTACAACTATTATCTTTGCCTTATTTCTATCACTATACATAATTAAATCTTATGCGCAGACTTCAACTTTACTTAATGGCTTTTTGTATAGCGTGGTCATTATCATTTAGTCTTAAGACTTTTCATATATCTTTCTCCTTATGCTTTCCTCTCTCATTCATTCTTCCTCTGTATGCATATTCACATGGACCACCACTTCCTAGCGTAGCCTTGGCATCGTCTCTTGGCACACTCTTTTGTATAAACCTATATTTAGAAGCAACCATAATAAGTTCATAAGAAATTAATGAGACATTATCATATATTCATTCACCATTTCATAGTAAATATAAAACATTGCAGTTTGCTCTATGGAACCAGATAGATACTCATCAAACTCAACAAGAACAGGTACTAAATCTCAGCATACCTTGTACCTCTTTCATATTTTGTAAATAATCTTACCCCAGTCAATATTATTCAACTTACTTGTGCTCTTTAACTCATGACATACTTTCATTTCACCTTTCATTCTATGAAAGGGTAAACTTTGTCTATTTCTCAGCATAAAAAGTTTCCTCACCAACCTTAAATCATAGCAAGCTCGATAGTTGCACTTTCATTTTGAGTTTGCCAACTTAGCATTGCCTTCGAGTCGTTGTTCTTAGGTCATTTTACAAACAATGCCACCAAGGCGTATTATTGACTTCAAATGTCTTCCCTTGCTTCTTGGAAGCTTCAGACACGAGCTTGATAACCAGATAGCATCGAAGGCATCCACACAACTTTCAGTAGCCACAAAGGCACCTACTCACATTAAATTGCCACAAAGGCGTTCAAACACGTACCCAAGATAGCCATAACGGTGTCCACATAGATAGATAGCCACAAGGGCGTCCATATAACATCAGATACCCACAAAGGCTCTCATACAACATTAGATAGCCATAAAGGCATAGCCACAAGGGCGTCCACATAACATTAGATACCCACAATGGCTCTCATACAAAATTAGATAGCCATAAAGGCATCCACATATAAAAGACTTCGCCACAATGGCGCATTTAACAGATACAGTAAAAAAGGCTCTTCCCATAACAGAATCAGCCACAAAGGCTTCACATATAACATACTTCATCACGAGGGCACATTAATAAAGTCGGCCACTAAGGCTCCATATAATGGAGAACAGCCACAAAGGCTTCCACATTTAACATATTTCGCTATAAGGGCTCACATATAACATAGAACAACCACAAAGGCTTCCACATATCAGAGAACGACCACAAAGGCTTCCGCTTATCAAAGAACAACCACAAAGGCTTCCACTTTTTGGTAAATGACATTTTTAATGATAGTGATTTGCCTAAAATCAATGTCTTTATGTTTGCCGCTCATTGCCTAGTACTTGCCCAACCGTCCTTTATCTTTTTCCCTACATGACGCCATAGTCCTAGACTACGTCTTACACTATATAATCTTCACTTGCCATATAATGCCATAGAAAATGAATATGCCTTACACAATATGGTCTTCTTTTGATGGCTAAAATTCGTGTTTACTATCTCGACAGGCTCACACGCAAGCAGACTCTTTATGCAAACTCATACTGAAAAGACTCTTCCATACATCCAACTTATCCATGCAGACTCCTCATGTATAGACTTACTTATGCAAAGGCTCCATCATACACGTTGAGAATATGTGAATGAAAAACATGATACATTTACTTCACTAGGGAAACTGAGAGATTGTTGGAAAATATGCTCATATTGTAGTAAACATGTAATTATTTTCTATGTATTTGAACGATGAATAAATAAATTTCACATTTCAGTGTTACGTCTTTTATATTGTTGTCTTTCATATTTTGCATGCATAGCAAAATTGTGACAATCAAATATTAGCTCATTGATTGTCTAAGTTCAAACTGATGATAAGTGGCATCGTAAGAATGTTTACATTGCGAGAAAGACAACTTACTTTAGTAGATAATCTAAATGAGTACGTAATCCCGTAAAAGAATCAAAGTGACCATTTGATTCAAATACTGAGAAGGATTATTATGTCGTCTACAATTCCAATTGAGGAGATGGATAGTCTTGGCTATCGGAGCAGTTGACTCCATGGGTAGAGACATAGATGTATTCATTGGCAGAATGATACATTGGACTAGACCCAAGATGAATTAATTTTGAATTTGTTTGTCAATTAATTCACTTGTGACATTCATGGTGTGATTTACCTAAATCCTGAGTTAGTCATTAACCATGTGTATGTAACTCATGTACTTTGATATAAGTGGTGGCTTATGCTCTAAAGATGATCTAGCTGATAGTCGGTATGTTGGGTACATGCCTTGTGTATGGCATGGCTTTACTAGAAATAGTGGAATTCATAGCTCAATTAAAAATTCAACGATATCCTCTCATTGGCATTGTGTGGATTGATAAATATGGAACATGGCCACGAGTTGCTTGTTCTCGAATGATCAATTCATAACAGTCATTTGTTAACAGTGATTATATTAATCATTAAGAAGAAAAAATAGTGATAATGAGATAAAATAGGATTGTATTGGGTAAACGGATTTAACTCAAAGGAATCAAGGATATCATATGAGGGTAACACACACATGACGAGGTCATTGGACAAAATAGTTGGATAAATTACTTTCGTAAAGAGCATACAATGAGGAGTTTTCAATCATGGAACTTCTAGTGGATTGACTCCATGATTAAGTAATTGCGAATTATCGTAACGGTACTTCTGAACATAATTGCAATTACTAGAGCCTAATTGTACATGTCTGATTGGTCTCTCTGCTAGCTCAACAAATGCTCAATCAGACTACATTTGATTTAAAAGAAAATTCTATGACTTTGGAAATAATTTAATTGAGTCAATTTATTCGAAGTGGAATTAAATTGGGCGGTTGTAAAAATTGTTCAACTAGAAAATTTGATTAAAGAATTTTCTTGAAAAATTAATTTGGAAATCTAAGTGATTTTTGGGAAAATTAATTTTGATCAAGTAAAATTAAATTAATCAAATTAATTAAAATTAATATTATATTTTTGGAAATTGAATTTCATGTCAGACAATTGGCCTAATGGGTAATTGAACTTGAAAACTGGACCTAATATTGTAAATTGGGCCTAGGAGCCCAAACCCGAGACTAAGATCCAAAAACTGGTCGAATTGAGCTTGGTATGTGAAACCGGACTTACAGTCCAACTGGTGGTTGGATCGAACTGATCGAGCCGTCACTAGCCTAGATCGAACCGCCAGAAACCAAACCAGCTTGGGGTGCCGGGGGCTGCGACAATAACATTTCAATGGCCAGCAAATGGTCAGTGGTGGTTCTTCGGTAGTTGAGCAGGGAAGAGTTACACTTCTACTGGGAAATTATGAAATTGTCAAATTACCTCACTGGTAATTTTTTGAAACATTTTCTGATTCGAAGCGAGCCCACACTCAGTAGACGTAAGCTTAAGGATAGAGGAGAAGACTACTCAGTTGAAGCGTTCATCCTAGCCGAATTGAAAAGGTACAATTTTGATTAAGTGTTTATTACTTTAAATATCATAACTAAGTTCTTGTTTTGGAAAAAAAAGTAAAACTCTGATTTTTCCCTAAATTTATTTTTCTGCTGCGTTTTCGAAACCCGATTTTCCAATACTTTTAAATGGCAGGTATGTTATGTTTAATTATACGAACTTACTAAGCTTTAAATAAGCTTACCTCGTCTTATTTTCTTCTTTGTAGATTTCCAAACTCGAGCTGTTTATTGGATCGTCTTTGGAGATCACACTATCCGTCAATTCTTTTGGTAGCTATTTACTTATCTTGGCCCGATTATAAGTGGCATGTAAATAGGGTTATGGTAATGGATGTTTATAAGTATTTTGGTTATATTTTGTGCCATTTTGAATAAGAATTATGTGTAATGATGCAAGATATAATGGTTGTTTGGTGGTTTGTGACTTGTGTTTGTATAAGCATATTTGGTACTTCTTATGCTATATTTCTTATAAATTGTTGCTTATGTACTTTTTGAATTGGTGACCTTTGTTTGATGAATGTAGCATGGGAAAATATTGTTAATTTGATGATTGAATAGGCATGAAATGTTAGGTGTGTTTTGTAAATTCTAAATTGTATAAGGTTTTTCTAGTCGTTTTTACTACATTTTTACTTAAAAATAACATTAATCCCGATAAATTGTTAATGAATTTAGTGAATTTTTCTTAAATCTCAATCATGGACATGAATTTATGAAATATGCAAATTTGTGCTTTATTATATGAATTTTTTGCATAAATTAAATCATTTTCATGTTATTTATTAATATGATATTTTTAATAATACAGTGGAACCGTGAGGTGATATAATATGGAGCTCAGTACAATTCTTGCATGGACATGAACAAATCCACCCTACTTGGACGGAAAAACCATGCAAAATTGGGCCATAAGGATGTTAATTTGACTCAGTTAAAGTGATGTTATAAGGTGGACATGTTTGGTTATTTATTGGGTCTTGAAACCGTCCAACAAGAGGGAGTCAAGCCCAAATTCAGCACAAGCCGATGGCTGCCCAAAAATTAGTTTTGGGACAATTATTTAGAGGTCCCTACACTTTGAAAATCATTAAAAATCATTCAAAATCAACATATGAAGATTGCTCAAGAAACCGTCCACCCCATGTGTACCAGCCCATTTTCAGTGAAATTAGAATAGTGGTCTCGGGACCACAAATCCGATGAGTAAATTTTTATTTTATTATTATAATGTCTATGGTATGTTAATAGGGTCATATAAAAATTTTGTTAAGAAATTTTGACATTTGCATGCTTAATTGTTTAAAAAGGACTAAATCGTAAAAACTACAAAAGTAGTGTTCTATTAGTTAAAGGGGTTAAATAGCTATGGAATTTAAAGTGAGTGAACTTAAAATATGATTGGACCATTAAAAATGTTAGTGGACATAAATGGACATGGCTTAAGTGATTTTTAAAGGTTAAAAATAAAGGTTAAATTAGTAACTAGTAAAATAAACTGAAAACAAATAAAAGAAAATTTGTGCTCATCTTCTATAAGGGGTTATTCCACTGAAATTGAAGAGAAGAAATAAGCCATTTTAGGGTTATTAATTTTGGCAAGTTCAAAGGTGTGCATATCAAGATAAATCTCAACCGGATCTAAACCGAGGAAAGGTAAAAATCATGGATTAGCTCGATCGTACTTCTACACTCTAGTTGTCAATGTAAGTTCATAGTATTTCTTTATGTAATTGAATTTCTACTTGTATGTTTACAATATAGTTATGTAATTAATTGCTTACACTTAATTATTCTCCGAATTGCACATAGATGCCCTTGTTTGTACTTCGGTACCCCTAAATTGCACATATGTTCCCCTATTTGTACTTCGGTACCCTTGAATTGCACATACGTACCCCTATTTGTACTTTGATACCCATGAATTGCACATATGTGCCCCTATTTGTACTTCGGTACCCCTGAATTGCACATACGTTCCCCTGTTTGTACTTCAGTACCCCAAAATTGCACATACGTGCCTCTGTTTGTACTTCGATACCCCTAAATTACACATATGTGCCCATGTTTGTACTTCGGTACCCCTGAACAGCACCTACGTGCCCTATTTACACTCTGATAACCTTGAATCGAGTAAAATATGAGTTGTATTCAATTTTTGTTAAGTTAAATGATAAACTATGCTTTTACTAAGGTCTATAAGCTTATTCGTTTTTTTAATTGTTTTGTAGATCGTTTTTGCTGACGTTTGGACGGATCAAATCTACGGCTCACACTATCCTTCGATGTTGGTAGTTCTTGTGTCCCTTATGGTCGTGGCATGTATATATGGCTATATAGGTTTGTAACACCCTAAATTCGGCCTATGCGGTATGACCGGATCTGACATGTCATATGAAGAAAACGAGTAAAGAACTTGTGCTTCTTACTAAAGATTAGAATTTAGTTTAAGAAAACAAATTTTGATCGGAAATATTTGATAGAAATACTACAATTATTGAAAGGTTAATTGAAGAATCGATAATTGAATTAGTGATCTTTTAAATCCGTAATTTTTGAAAATAATATTGATATTTCGAAGGAAAGTCCAAGTTAAATTATTCGAACATATTTGTTATGAAATCCGTTTGTTGATAAATTTTATGACAAACCGTTGTTTATGATTTTCAGAAAAACCCCCGTTTAAATCAAACCATGATAGAAAGTAAATAGTCAAACATAAAATCCAAATTTAAAATCCCAGAGGCCTTATTACAACTTTAACCCAATATAGTAAAAGTAACGAAAATAAATGAAAAAGGAATTTACTAAGTTCGAAAACACCATTTCTAAAGTATGGCCTCAACCAAGTCATCCATGGCCCAAGTCCACATCACTGAGCATTACCTGCAAGGGTTAAGGAAAAAAAAAGGGGGTGAGTTACTAGAACTCAGTGCATAATCCCTTTACCGTCATCCACTGGGCCTGAATCCATATAGTAATAACTTGGGCCTAAGCCCATTTACATAATAGTATTAAAAATGACATGTATGCAGCCCAACCCATCCATCCATCACACCTCCGACCAGCCAATCACAAGTGTGGGGATCAAGTCAACCCACCCCGCCGCTCACACCAAAATTTGCAGTCAAGCTGCTATCATATATTTTTATTGTAACATCCCAGTTTAGGGCCTAGTCGGAATGGTGGTATGAGACCACAAATCTGAGGGTTATGAATGAGTTTTTGAGGTTTATATTATGTATGCATGCTAGTGTGAAAGTTTCATGAAACAATTTTGTGAAATTGTGGTTGAATTGTCCAAAAGGACTAAATTGCAAAAGTTGCAAAATGTGTGTTGCAAGAAGCTATTTGTGTGAAATAGCTTTAGATTATTAATTTGAGGTCCTTAAATAGCAATTTACCCAAATTCTAATTTTTGGACAAAAATGGGCATGGATGAGTTAAAATTGAAAGTTTATCAAAAAGGGCATTTTGGTCATTTATCAATTAAGTGATTAAAATAGGTGAAAAGATGATAGAAATTCATTCATCTTATTCCCATAGCTGCCGAAAATTAGAGAAGCCATTGTTAGGGCTCCTTCAATTTTTCAAGCTTGCTAGTAAGTGCTCTTAAGCCTGGTTTTTGATATTCTTCGTATTTTTGAAGTCCTAGTAGCATGAGTAAGCTATTTATAGCTATTTGGTGAGCTATTACGGATGTTCAAAAATGCACATATGTATGACATGCATGTATTTTAATGTTTTATGGAAGAATATGAAAGCTTGATGTAGTAGAAACATCTTTTGCTAAGTGATTTTCCATGAAAATGCATGTAGAGACTTAGTTGTGAAAATCTTAAGTTTTGTCTTACATGGGTGATTTAGTGAGATTTTATGAATGCTTTAGTTGAGTAAGTGGTTCGGCTAAGCATGAAAGAGTAGAAAGTTGAATAAAAATCACTTTACGAGCCTTTGGGACTAAAGTGTAAATATGAAAAAGTTTAGGGGCAAAATAGTAATTTTGCTAAAGTATGAGATGTGGGTCAATTTAGTCAATGTGTGTATTGAATAAGCTGATTTATTCATTATAGATCAAGAAAGACGAAGCCCGGATCGAAACCGAGGCAAAACAAAGGTGGTGGACTAAATTGCATATTTACAGATTTTTGAGTATCGAGGTAAGTCTATGCATAAACAATGCATTCATACTTACAATTTGTTGATGATAGCTAGTGTGTAGCTAATTCAAGATTGATTTAGAACCTATGTGGTTCAAGTAGAATGAATATAGTAGAAATGGTGAATGAATGTATGATCGAGAATGATTGGGAATCTATGTGGTTTAAGTAGACTTGTGCATGTGTTATGATAATGCTAGATGGTAGGCTAAGTGCGATACCATCGTAATGCATATTGACGATGAGCTAGCTATGTGCGATGCTATCGTGAGGTATATCATCTAGTGAGCTATGTGCTGAATCACTACGAATACCGTTGTGGTAGGCTAAGTGCGATACCACCTTATTAATCAAATGTGGTGTGCTAAGTGCGAAACCACCGAGATATTGGCTGTGTGGATTAACTGTGTGCATTAACTGTGTGGACGAGTTGTGTGGATTAGTTATGTAAACTAGCTGTGTGGATGAGCTATGTGGATGTATTACGATAAATAATGATGTGTTCCATATTACGTAAATGTGATATTGAATGCAGGGGTGCATTTCAATGGTTATGAGTATGTGACTCATGATGTGTTGGAAATATGGTAAGGGATAGAAAGAGTAAGCATAGTTGTGAATTACTTGTTGGTATAATGCTAATGGTTGCTTAGCTTATACTATGTTGCTTATTTGTTTATGTGTAAACTTACTAAGCTCAAAGATTACTCTCTTTCTTTTCCCTTGTCTTATAGATTAAAAGCGTTGAATCGAGATACGAGGATCATCAGAAGATAGCCCACATATCAGCACACTTTGGTACATGAAACTTAATGTTTTGTATATGGCATGTATAGGGGCTAGATAAGTTAGTAAATTTTGTTGTAAATGGCTAAGATGTGTTGGCCTTTAGATGGATAGCTTATTTTGTATAATGCCATGGTTGTTGGCTATTACATTATATGAAAAAAGATGTAGTTTTCTATGTGAGAATGCACTTCAATTTGAGTTGATTATGATGGTGTTAGATGAGTATATGTTGTGTATGTTAGAAGGGTGAAAAGAACTTGACACTTAGTCTTGTTCTTGACCATGTGGATAGACACACGGGCGTGTGTCTAAACCATGTGTGACACACGGTCAGCCCACGGGCGTGTGCTGTGGCCGTGCGCCCCCAGCATGTTGACATTGTAAGTCAAGATAGTCCACGGGACAGGGCCACGGGCGTGTCCAGACCGTGTGGATTTAGTTAGTGTTCACCACGATTGGAGAGCACGGGCGTGCCATGGCCGTGGGGCAATTGGCAGAATGCTTGAGTTGTTAGCACGGCTAGGGAACATGGGCGTGTGTGTCCATGCACGGGCGTGTCTAATCTTGCACGGGCGTGTGAGACCTGTATAAAAGAGAAAAATTTTAAGGATCGTAAAAGTTCCGGATTAGTCTCGAGAGCCTTCGTGTGTATGAGTGAGGCCTCGTAAGTCGAGAATGAGGTTATAGAGAGTAACGACGTTGAGCCTAAGTGGCGATTAAGTGGGTTGAGTTCGGTAATGCCTCAGGCCCGGTTCCCGGCGTAGAACCCGGGTAAGGGGTGTTACATTTATTGTGGCCATGCCACCGAAATCATATGTAAGCATAATAATGGACATTTTGTGGCAATGCCACCAGGCTACACTGCTCTCCATACATTTTTTTCCCATCCCATGCAAGATATGGAAATGCAACATACATAATAAAGTGTTCACATATAAATAACAACCATTAATCTAGTAATTTATTACAGAGAATCGGCCCATTAAAGCAATAATAATTCGATCCACTAAGGCATTCTAGCAATTCGGCCCATAGGGGCATTTTAGTAAATCGGCCCATAGGGGCATTTTGGTAAATTGGCCCATACAGGCATTTTGGTAATTTTACAAATTTTATACCGATTTTAACAGATTTTAGAAATAATGTAATTTAAGCAAGTTACTCGATCTATGCCATATTACAATTTCTAGCATTGTAAATAATAACGATCTATTTTCCAACATGACATCGAATAACAAATCTACGGGGTTTCGGTGTGAGATTACAAACCTGATTACGGTAAGGATTAAACCTTCTTGATCGTCGGCACCTAAATCACCATTACACTCGATTAACAAATAAACGAGATTTTATTAATCTAATATCTAAATCAGACGATCTAATGAAACGCTTACCCTTAATATCGTGAAAGACCACGATTTGTCTATTTTCACCGGATGATGGTCCACAACCCGGTGGAAAATCCCGAACTGCCGATACCGCTCTTCGTTTGAACTTAGGAGTAGGAATTGCAAATCCACTCCTTTTGTGTTCTCCTAACGCTTTTCCTTTCAAATCGCTACCACTTGCCTCCATTGAAAAAGTCTCGGTTAGAAAGATACTATGATGAGTGCAAGTAGTTGTTTAGGGATAGGATTCGTCTTACCACTATTTCCGAAGGATTAACAAGTAGAGAATATCGAGTGATTTCGTCCCAAAAAAAATAATCGATAAGTCGAAACTTTGATCCGATAGCAACATAACCGAATAGAGATATAACGAAAAAAATCCAAGAAGAAACCCCCTTACCTTAACGATGATGAATCCGATTTCCACCGATTGACTACTGGCTACGGATGAGACAAGGGTATGAGATTCGGCTTTCCACTATAACACTACATTAGAAGATGATCACGATATGAAGGATTATGAGAGAATGATATTTCGGTTTTGAACAAAAGTGAAACATCCGAATGATAATAGACACACATTCGGCTAGGGAGAAAAGAAAATGAAAAAAAGAAGAAGAATAAGACCACTTACCTATTCGATCAAAGAATTGAGTGCCAACACGAACGAGAAAGAAATAATGAAGAAGGAATGAAAGGTTAAGAAGTTCGGCTAAGGAGAGATATGAGCAAGAAGATTCGGCCACAAGGTAATGTTGTTTTGAGTGAAAGAGAGGAAGTTGAAGAAATGGAAAAAAGAAAAGAAGAGATGGAGGAGAGTACTAGATGGTTTCAGCTATGCAAGGAAAAAATGAGCAAAGTGAATTGGACACAAAGAGTTGGGTGTTTCGGCAACAAAGGAGGAAGGTTGGAAAAGAGTACCAAAAAAATGGTAAGAGAAAACAAGCCTTACAAGTACAAAAATTTGCCAAATGACTAATGCAAAATTTGGCTACCAAAACCCCCTCCCAAAACCGTCTATCACATTAGCCAAAAGGATGAATGTTGACCAAAATTCTATCCCAAGCACCTACCAAACATTCGGCCAACATATCCCCCTTCTTGCTCCTTTCCTTTAATTCTTTCCTTCCTTTTCCCCTGTTTTCCTCCTTCCCTTATTTCTTAGCCATCTTTCCAAAAATAAAAAGTCTCCCATACCATAATTAGAACCACGGCCGACACTTGTAATAGGAACACAAAAATAAATCCAAAATTTTGCAATAGATGGGATTCGAACCTCAGACCATTAGTACACTCCACACGCCACTTTCCACTTTTACCAATAGACTCCTTGTGCTAGCAAAATGCACACTTATTTCCTTAAGTCTTGATGCCACTTACCTTCTCTCCTTAAAGTGCTTAAACACAAAAGTTTTGCTGAGGCCCAACTCAACCCCAAGCCTTCTTAGAACCCCTAAACTTACACAATTAACATTCTTAACTAGTCTAACGCATGATGTGAAGTAAATTATAAAATCTCGAATTTTAGGATGTTACAATTCTACCCCCCTTAAAAAAATTTCAGCCTCGAAATTTACCTGATTAAAAGAGATGAGGATATTGCTGCCGGATAATGTCCTCTGGCTCCCATGTAGCTTCATCTGACCCGTGATTACGCCAAAAAACTTTGACTAAAGGAACCGACTTCCTTCTTAGCACCTTAATATTCCGATCTAAAATCTGTACTGGCTCCTCTTCAAAAGACAAGTTAGGTCTTATCTCAACTTCCTCCACTGGTACGATATGAGATGGATCCGATTGATAACGCCTTAACATCGAGACATGTAATACACTATGTATCTGACTTAACTCCAGAGGTAACTCCAGCTGATAAGCCACTGGCCCAACACGCTTCAGTACACGGTATGGTCCGATGAACCTAGGGCTTAACTTGCCCTTCCGTCCAAATCTTAAGATCTTTTTCCAAGGTGAGACCTTCAAAAAGACCTGATCTCCCACTGAGAATTCTATATCCTTACGCTTGTGTCCGCGTATGATTTGCATCGTCCAAGCTTCTTTTAACCAGCCCGAATTACCTTAACTTTTTCTTTTGTCACTGAGATCAACTTAGGACCAAATAACTGTCGCTCCCCCAGCTCAGTCCAACAAGTAGGAGTACGACACCTATGACCATACAACACCTCGTAGGGTGCCATCTGGATACTGGATTGATAGCTGTTGTTGTATGCAAACTCGCCAATGGTAGAAAATCTTCCCAACTACCACGAAATCGATCACATGACCTCTTAGCATGTCTTCTAGAATCGGATTACTCTTTCCGATCGCCATCATCATGCGGTGAAATTCCGTCATGAAATTTAGTCTTGTTCCCAAAGCTTCATGCAGAGCCTTCCAAAACCGTGATGTAAACCTAGGATCCCCATGCGATATGATAGACACTTTGGTACCCCATGTAACCTCACGATCTGCGCTACATACAACTTGGCCAACTTCTGCAATGAATAATCCGTACAGAAAGGTAGGAAATGAGCAGTCTTCGTTAACCGATCCACTATCACCCATACGGAATCTTTCTTAGTAGGCGTTAAGGGTAACCCACTAACAAAGTCCATCGTTATCCTTTCCCATTTCCATAATGGAATTTTCACCGGCTGGAGCAATCCTGACGGCAGTTGATGTTTCGCCTTCACCCGCTGACATGTCAAGCACTTGCTCACGAAGTCGGTAACCTCTCGTTTCAACCCTAGCCACCAATACTGCTCACGTAGATCTTGGTACATCTTATTTCCCCCGGGGTGCATAGCATATGGGCTACTATGCGCCTCACGCAGAATCATTTGCCTCAATTCTGAATTCCTGGGCATACAAACTCTTCCGCGGAAACACAATACTCCATCACTATTCAACCCAAAATCCCCTATCTCACCACCTTCCACTTGTTGAAGCCGAGAACCCAACCTTTCATCTAACAATTGCTTTTCCTTACTCTGACTTACCCATGCCGGCTTCACCTGAAGTTCGGCTAGCAAGCTACCATCTTCTTAAAGGCTGAGATGAGCAAACATTGCACTCAAATCCGATATCACCTTACGACTCAACGCATCAGCCACTACGTTAGCTTTACTTGGGTGATACTCGATTGAGAAGTCATAATCTTTCAACAGTTCTATCCACCTTCGCTGTCTTAAGTTCAACTCCTTCTGGGTAAGGAGCTACTTCAGACTCTTATGATCCGTATAGATAATCGACTTCTCCCCGTACAGATAATGTCTCCAAATCATCAGAGCAAACACCACTGCAGCTAACTCCAAATCATGAGTGGGATAATTTATCTCATACGGCCTTAATTGACGAGATGCATAAGCCACCACATTTCCCCCTTGCATCAGCACACAACCCAAGCCCGTATGTGACGCATCACAATAAATGATAAACTCCTTACCACCCAGTTGAAGTTGAATCAATATCGGCGCTTTCGCCGTAATCTTCTTCAATTTCTCAAAGCTCTCTTGTCGCTTATCTGACCATACAAACGGTACTCTCTTACGTAACAGTTTAGTTAGGGGTGCAGCAATCAACGAAAACCCCTCAACAAAACGTCTATAATACCTAGCCAAACCTAGAAAACTCCAAATTTCAGCCACTGACTTCGGTGGCTTCTAGTCCAACACAGCCTCGACCTTCTGGGGATCAACTCTAATTCCTTCGGCAGACACAACATGCCCCAAAAAGGTCACCTCTCTCAGCCAAAATTCACACTTACTGAATTTGGCATACAGCTGCTTCTCCCTTAATATCTGCAATACTACCCGTAGATGCGAATCATGCTCTTCTTCAGTCTTTGAGTCCACCAGGATGTCATCTATGAACACAACCACAAATCGGTCTAGATAGGGTTGGAAGACTCGGTTCATCATGTCCATAAATGCAGCTGGTGCATTTGTCAACCCGAACGGCATCACTAAGAACTCGTAATGTCCATAACGAGTTTGAAACGCAGTATTATGAATATCCGCCTCCTTGACCTTTAACTGGTGATATCCCGATCTCAAATCTATCTTCAAGAAAACCGAAGCTCCACGCAGCTGATCGGACAGATCATCGATCCTTGGTAACGGGTAATTATTCTTGGTCTTCAACTTATTCAATTGTCTATAGTCGATGCACATACGCATCGACCCATCCTTTTTTTTAACGAACAAAATCGGCGCTCCCCACAGTGACACACTTGGTCGAATAAATCCGCGATCCAACAACTCCTGAATTTGAGCTTTAAGCTCCGCTAACTCCTTCGGCGCCATTCTATAAGGAGCAATAGAAATCGGAGCCGTTCCTGGCAACAGCTCAATGCCAAATTTCACTTCCCGATCCGGACGCAATCCTGGAAGCTCCTCGGGAAAGACGTCTAAAAACTCTTTCACCGTTCTAACACTCTCAACCGACAACTCTTTGGCCTCCAAAGCACTGATACAGGCTAAGAACGCTCCACACCCCTTTCGCACCAACTTTTCTGCCTTTAAAGCAGATACCACATTAGACAGATAGTTTCTTCTTTCGCCTATCATCATTACTTCCTTATCCTCTAAAGTTCTTAGTACCATCCGCTTTGCAGCACAACACAAATTCGAATGGTGTTTAACCAGCCAATCCATGCCCAAAATAAGATCGAACTCGCCAAATGCCAGTTCCATCAAATCCGCCAGAAATACTTCCCCTTGAATTTCTAAGGGCACATCCCTAAACAACTTATTTACTACCACCGACTGTCCTAAAGGGCTAATCACAGTTGTTTCTCTAGTAGTAATCTCAGATCTAATATTCAAAGTTTCAGACACAGCACAAGCAACATACGAATGGGTGGATCCAATGTCTATCAAAGCGTAAAAGGTACATCAGATATGAAGAACATACCGGTTATGACATCCGGTGCATCGCCATCTTCTCGACGCCTGACCGTATAGACCAACCTTGGCTGTCTCGCCTCCGTGTTACCCGTGTTAGCTGTACCTCTACCCGGTGCACCTTGACCTCGTCCTACACTATTACCACCTCGACCTGGCCCATGGCCTCTCGGCGTTCGCGAGAGCCCACCGATCAAGCAAGCCAAATCTGCTATGAACTGCCTGAGTTTGATCAGGCTTTCGAGGGCGATCCTTAAACCGATGGTCCTTGGATCCACATCTGAAACAACCACCAGTTCTCTTCCAGCATTCACTCGAGTGAAGTTTCCCACAATCCACGCAAGGTTGTAACTGATTAGTAGTAGCTTAAATTCTCACTCGAGCTGGCTCCTCATTCCTGGGCCTTTCCTGAAACCCTCTAGCAGGACCTGAGTACCCAGAGTCTCTCTTGTTCCTGCCCCTATCCTTGTCTCGGTTTTACCGCTCCGAGTGTTTAACCTCCTCAGCTATCTTAGCTTTTTCCACAAGTGTGGAAAAATTCCTCTCCTTCTGTGGGGCTATCAGTACCCGTAACTCATCACGCAACCCGTCCTCAAAATGCACACAGCGTTCATAATCAGTCGGCACTATTCCTCGGGCATACCGACTCAGACGCAAAAATTCCACCTCGTAAGCTGCCACAGATTTACCTCATTGGACCAGATTCAGAAATTCCTTCCTTCGGGCATCCACATAGCTAGCCCCGACATACTTTCCTTGGAATGCTGTCTTAAAGAATTCCTATGTAATACGATCAGCCTGAGTGCCTTCTCGAATAGTGAGCCACCACTGATACGCCTCGTCTCGCAGTAATGACACAACCCCCTTCAGTTTCTACTCGGCGGTGCAATCTAGGTCGTCCATAATCCGCTCCACCGCCTCAAGCCAGTACTCCGCTACACTTGGGGCTATACCCGAAATACCTCTAAAAACTTCAGCCCCATTCGATCTGAGTCATTCCGATATCGACCCACGAGCTGTCGACCTAGTTCTCGCCCCAGCAACCCTTTCTAGGACTCGTGAACATCGCCAGACGGGCGCCATCATCTCTCATTCGATCATGTAACCCGGCTTGATCAGCCATGGTGACGCAGGGCGCCCATTTCCGGCATATGTCCCGATGCCTCAGATACAACTCTAGCACCTCGGCCTCTACACGACCACGTCTACTGCGTCCACGTCCTCTAGCGCTCATGTTTACTAAATTGATTTAATCTGATTACAAGTCTTATGAATCAGTATATTATTCAATGTTTATTAAACAATATTTTATGAAGTATAGGAAGTAAAGTCGTTTTCGCAAAATGTATCCTAAGGTCTCAATCTCTATAGTTTCAGCTCCTAAAGCTAAAAGTTCTAGAGTATTTCTACAGTCATACCACAATAATCATAAAATGAAAACATAAACTTACTTGACTTGGTGCCGGATACCCGTGGTGCCATACTTCCTTTAGATCATGCATTTATAATTTAAAATTTTAAACAGCTTTGGA
This sequence comes from Gossypium sturtianum, assembly GCA_025698515.1. Classification (NCBI taxonomy): domain Eukaryota; kingdom Viridiplantae; phylum Streptophyta; class Magnoliopsida; order Malvales; family Malvaceae; genus Gossypium; species Gossypium sturtianum. Next base: position 51,830,940 of record CM046946.1, on the reverse strand, counting down.
AAATGCTTTTGAACCCAAACCACAGCCGAGTTTTGCAACCGGCTCTGATACCATAAAATGTAACACCCCCAACCCGGCCTATGCGGTATGACCGGATCTGACATGTCACATAAAGAAAATGAGTAAAGAACTTGTGCTTCTTACTAAAGATTAGAATTTAGTTTAAAAAACAAATTTTGATCGTAAATATTTGATAGAAATACTACAATTCTTGAAAGGTTAATTGAAGAATCGATAATTGAATTAGTGATCTTTTAAATCCGTAATTTTTGAAAATAATATTGATATTTCGAAGGAAAGACCAAGTTAAATTATTCGAACATATTTGTTATGAAATCCGTTTGTTGATAAATTTTATAAAAAAACCGTTGTTTATGATTTTCAAAAAAATCCCCCTTTAAATCAAACCATGATAGAAAGTAAATAGTCAAACATAAAATCAAAATTTAAAATCCCAGAGGCCTTATTACAACTTTAACCCAATATAGTAAAAGTAACGAAAATAAACGAAAAAGAAATTTACAAAGTTCGAAAACACCATTTCTAAAGTATGGCCTCCACCGAGTCATTCATGGCCCAAGTCCACATCACTGAGCATTACCTACAAGGGTTAAGGAAAAAAAAGGGGTGAGTTACTAGAACTCAGTGCATAATCCCTTTATTGTCATCCACTGGGCCTAAATCCATATAGCAATAACTTGGGCCTAAGCCCATTTACATAATAGTATTTAAAATGACATGTATGCAGCCCAACCCATCCATCCATCACACCCCCGACCAGCCAATCACACCTGTGGGGATCAAGTCAACCCACCCCGCCGCTCACACCAAAATTTGCAGTCAAGCTGCTATCATATATTTTTATTGTGGCCATGCCACCGAAATCATATGTAAGCATAATAATGGACATTTTGTGGCAATGCCACCAGGCTACACTGCTCTCCATACATTTTTTTCCCATCCCATGCATGATATGGACATGCAACATACATAATAAAGTGTTCACATATAAATAACAACCATTAATCTAGTAATTTATTAAAGAGAATCAGCTCATTAAAGCAATAATAATTCGGTCCACTAAGGCATTCTAGCAATTCGGCCCATAGGGGCATTTTGTTAATTTTACAAATTTTATACCGATTTTAATAGATTTTAGAAATAATGTAATTTAAGCAAGTTACTCGATCAATGCCATATTACAATTTCTAAACTTGTAAATAATAACGATCTATTTTCCAACATGACATCGAATAACAAATCTACGGGGTTTCGGTGTGAGATTACACACCTGATTACGGTAAGGATTAAACATTCTTGATCGTCGGCACCTAAATCACCATTACACTCGATTAACCAATAAACGAGATTTTATTAATCTAATATCTAAATCAGACGATCTAATGAAACGCTTACCCTTAATATCGTGAACGACCATGATTTGTCTATTTTCACCGGATGATGGTCCACAATCCGGTGGAAAATCCCGAACTGCCGATACCGCTCTTCATTTGAACTTAGGAGTAGGAATTGCAAATCCACTCCTTTTGTGTTCTCCTAACGCTTTTCCTTTCAAATCTCTACCACTTGCCTCCATTGAAAAAGTCTCGGTTAGAAAGATACTATGATGAGTGCAAGTAGTTGTTTAGGGATAAGATTCGTCTTACCTCTATTTCTGAAGGATTAACAAGTAGAGAATATCGAGTGATTTCATCCAAAAAAAAATAATCGATAAGTCGAAACTTCGATCCGATAGCAACATAACCGAATAGAGATATAACGAAAATAATCCAAGAAGAAACCCCCTTACCTTAACGATGATGAATCCGATTTCCACCGATTGACTAATGGCTACGGATGAGACAAGGGTATGAGATTCGGCTTTCCACTATAACACTACATTAGAAGATGATCACGATATGAAGGATTATGAGAGAATGATATTTCTGTTTTGAACAAAAGTGAAACATTCGAATGTTAATAGACACACATTCGGCTAGGGAGAAAAGAAAATGAAAAAAGAAGAAGAATAAGACCACTTACCTATTCGATCAAAGAATTGAGTGCTAACACGAATGAGAAAGAAATAATGAAGAAGAAATGAAAGGTTAAGAAGTTCGGCTAAGGAGAGATATGAGCAAGAAGATTCGGCCACAAGGTAATGTTGTTTTGAGTGAAAGAGAGAAAGTTGAAGAAATGGCAAAAAGAAAAGAAGAGATCGAGGAGAGTACTAGATGGTTTCGGCTATCCAAGGAAAAAAATGAGCAAAGTGAATTGGACACAAAGAGTTGGGCGTTTCGGCAACAAAGGAGGAAGGTTGGAAAAGAGTACCAATAAAATGGTAAGAGAAAACAAGCCTTACAAGTACCAAAATTTGCCAAATGACTAATGCAAAATTTGGCTACCAAAACCCCCTCCCAAAACCGTCTATCACATTAGCCAAAAGGATGAATGTTGACCAAAATTCTATCCCAAGCACCTTCCAAACATTCGGCCAACATATCCCCCTTCTTGCTCATTTCCTTTAATTCTTTCCTTCCTTTTCCCCTGCTTTCCTCCTTCCCTTATTTCTTAGCCATCTTTCCAAAAATAAAAAGTCTCCCATACCATAATTAGAACCACGGTCGACACTTGGAATAGGAACACAAAAATAAATCCAAAATTTTGCAATAGATGGGATTCGAACCTCAGACCATTAGTACACTCCATACGCCACTTTCCACTTTTACCAATAGACTCCTTGTGCTAGCAAAATGCACACTTATTTCCTTAAGTCTTGATGCCACTTACCTTCTCTCCTTAAAGTGCTTAAACACAAAAATTTTGCTGAGGCCCAACTCAATCCCGAGCCTTCTTAGAACCCCTAAACATACACAATTAACATTCTTAACTAGTCTAACGCATGATGTGAAGTAAATTATAAAATCTTGAATTTCAGGATGTTACAATTCTACCCCCTTAAAGAAATTTTGGCCTCGAAATTTACCTGATTAAAAGAGATGAGGATATTATCACGGATAATGTCCTCTGGCTCCCATGTAGCTTCCTCTCGACCCGTGATTACGCCATAAAACTTTGACTAACTGAATCGACTTCCTTCTTAGCACCTTAATATCCCGATCTAAAATCAGACGGCTCCTCTTCAAAAGACAAGTCAGGTCTTATCTCAACTTCCTCCACTGGTACGATATGAGATGGATCCGAGCAATAACGCCGTAACATCAAGACATTGAATACACTATGTATCTGACTTAACTCCGGAGGTAACTCCAGCTGATAAGCCACTGGCCCAACACACTTCAGTACACGGTATGGTCCGATGAACCTAGGGCTTAACTTGCCCTTCCGTCCAAATCTTAAGATCTTTTTCCAAGGTGAGACCTTCAAAAGACTCGATCTCCCATCGAAAACTCTATATCCTTACGCCTGTGTCCGCGTATGATTTCTGTCTGTCCGAAGCTTCTTTTAACCGGGCCCGAATTACCTTAACTTTTTCTTTCGTCCTTGAGATCAACTCAGGACCCAATAACTGTCGCTCCCCCAGCTCAGTCCAACAAGTAGGAGTACGACACCTACGACCATACAATGCCTCGTAGGGTGCCATCTGGATACTGGATTGATAGCTGTTGTTGTATGCAAACTCTGCCAATGGTAGAAAATCTTCCTAACTACCCTTGAAATCGATCACATAGCCTCTTAGCATGTCTTCTAGAATCTGGATTACTCTTTCCGACTGGCCATCAGTCTGCGTATGAAATGCCGTGCTGAAATTTAGTCTTGTTCCCAAAGCTTCATGCAGAGCCTTCCAAAACCGTGATGCAAACCTAGGATCCCTGTCTGATATGATAGACACTGGTACCCCATGTAACCTCACGATCTCTGCTACATACAACTTGGCCAACTTCTGCAATGAATAATCCGTACGAAAAGGTAGGAAATGAGCAGTCTTCGTTAACCGATCCACTATCACCCATACGAAATCTTTCTTAGTAGGCGTTAAGGGTAACCCACTAACAAAGTCCATCGTTATCCTTTCCCATTTCCATAATGGAATTTTCACTGGTTGTAGCAACCCTGACGGTAGTTGATGTTTCACCTTCACCTGCTAACATGTCAAGCACTTGCTCACGAAGTCGGTAACCTCCCGTTTCAACCCTGGCCACCAATACTGCTCACGGAGATCTCGGTACATCTTATTTCCCCCGGGGTGCATAGCATATGGGCTACTATGCGCCTCACGCAGAATCATTTGCCTCAATTTTGAATTCCTGGGCATGCAAACTCTTCTGCGGAAACACAATACTCCATCACTATTCAACCCAAAATCCCCTATCTCACCACCTTCCACTTGTTGAAGCCGAGAACCCAACCTTTCATCTAACAATTGCTTTTCCTTACTCTGACTTACCCATGCCGGCTTCACCTAAAGTTCGGCTAGCAAGCTACCATCTTCTTAAAGGCTGAGATGAGCAAACATTGCTCTCAAATCTGATATCACCTTACGACTTAACGCATCAGCCACTACATTAGCTTTACTTGGGTGATTCTCGATTGAGAAGTCATAATCTTTCAACAGTTCTATCCACCTTCGCTGTCTTAAGTTCAACTCCTTCTGGGTAAGGAGGTACTTTAGACTCTTATGATCCGTATAGATAATCGACTTCTCCCCGTACAGATAATGTCTCCAAATCTTCAAAGCAATCACCACTGCAGCTAACTCTAAATCATGAGTGGGATAATTTATCTCATGCGGCCTTAATTGACGAGATGCATAAGCCACCACTTTTCCCCCTTGCATCAGCACACAACCAAGCTCGTGTGTGATGCATCACAATAAACGATAAACTCCTTACCAGCCTCAGGTTGAATCAATACTTGCACTTCTGTCAGAATCTTCTTCAATTTCTCAAAGCTCTCTTGCTGCTTATCTGACCACACAAACGGTACTCCCTTACGCAATAGTTTAGTTAGGGGTGCAGCAATCAACGAAAACCCCTCAACAAAACGTCTATAATACCCAGCCAAACCTAGAAAACTCTGAATTTCAGCCACTGACTTCGGTGGCTTCCAGTCCAACACAGCCTCGACCTTCCGGGGATCAACTCTAATTCCTTTGGCAGACACAACATGTCGCAAAAAGGTCACCTCTCTCAGCCAAAATTCACACTTACTGAATTTGGCATACAGCTGCTTCTCCCTTAATATCTGCAATACTACCCGTGGATGCGAATCATGCTCTTCTTCAGTCTTTGAGTACACCAGGATGTCATCTATGAAAACAACCACAAACCGGTCTAGATAGGGTTGAAAGACTCGGTTCATCATGTCCATAAATGCAGCTGGTGCATTTGTCAACCCGAATGACATCACTAAGAACTCGTAATGTCCATAACGAGTTCGGAACGCAGTCATATGAATATCTGCCTCCTTGACCTTTAACTGGTGATATCCCGATCTCAAATCTATCTTCGAGAAAACTGAAGCTCCACGCAGCTGATGGAACAGATCATCGATCCTTGGTAACGGGTACTTGTTCTTGATCATCAACTTATTCAATTGTCTATAGTCGATGCACATACGCATCGACCCATCCTTTTTTTTAACGAACAAAATCGACGCTCCCTACAGTCACACACTTGGTCGAATAAATCCGCGATCCAACAACTCCTGAATTTGAGCTTTAAGCTCCGCTAACTCCTCCGGCGCCATTCTATAAGGAGCAATAGACAACGGAGCCGTTCCTAGCAACAGCTCAATGCCAAATTCCACTTCCCGATCCGGAGGCAATCCTAGAAGCTCCTCGGGAAAGACGTCTGAAAACTCTTTCACCGTTCTAACACTCTCAACCGACAACTCTTTGGCCTCCAAAGCACTGATACAGGCTAAGAACGCTCCACACCCCTTTCGCACCAACTTTTCTGCCTTTAAAGCAGATACCACATTAGACAGATAGTTTCTTTTTTCGCCTATCATCATTACTTCCTTATCCTCTAAAGTTCTTAGTACCATCCGCTTTGCAGCACAATCCAAATTCGCGCGGTGTTTAACCAGCCAATCCATGCCCAAAATAAGATCGAACTCGCCAAATGGCAGTTCTATCAAATTCGCCAGAAATACTTCCCCTTGAATTTCTAAGGGCACATCCCTAAACAACTTATTTACTACCACCGACTGTCCTAAAGGGCTAATCACAGTTGTTTCTCTAGTAGTAATCTCAGATCTAATATGTAATCTCAGATCTAATATTCAAAGTTTCAGACACAACACAAGTAACATACGAATGGGTGGATCCAATGTCTATCAAAGCGGTAAAAGGTACATCAGATATGAAGAACATACCGATTATGACATCCGGTGCATCGCCATCCTCTCGACGCCTGACCGCATAGACCAACCTTGGCTGTCTCGCCTCCGTGTTACCCCTGTTACCTGTACCTCTACCCAGTGCACCTTGACCTCGTCCTACACTTTTACCACCTCGACCTGGCCCACGGCCTCTCGGCTCTTTGGCGCCTCGGTGATCACAGAATTTGCTATGAATCACTCGAGTTTGATCAAAGCTTTCGAGGGCAATCCTTAAATCGATGGTCCTTGGATCCACATCTGAAACAACCACCAGTTCTCTTCCAGCATTCATTCGAGTGAAGTTTCCCACAATCCACGCAAGGTTGTAACTGATTAGTAGTAGCTTGAATTCTCACTCGAGCTGGCTCCTCATTCCTGAGCCTTTTCTGAAACCCTCTAGCAGGACCTGAGTACCCAGAGTCTCTCTTGTTCCTGCCCCTATCCTTGTCTCGATTTTACCGCTCCGAGTGTTTAACCTCCTCAGCTATCTTAGCTTTTACCACAATTGTGGAAAAATTCCTCTCCTTCTGTGGGGCTATCAGTACCCGTAACTCATCACGCAACCCGCCCTCAAAACGCACACAGCGTTCATAATCAATCGGCACTATTCCTCGGGCATACCGACTCAGACGCAGAAATTCTGCCTCGTAAGCTACCACAGATTTACCTCCTTGGACCAGATTCAGAAATTCCTTCCTTCGGGCATCCACATAGTTAGCCCCGACATACTTTCCTTGGAATGCTGTCTTAAAGAATTCCCAAGTAATACGATCAGCCTGAGTGCCTTTCCGAACAGTGAGCCACCACTGATACGCCTCGTCTCTCAGTAATGACACAACCCCCTTCAGCTTCTGCTCGGCGGTGCAATCCAGGTCGTCCATAATCCGCTCCACCGCCTCAAGCCAGTACTCCGCTACACTTGGGGCTACACCCGAAATACCTCTAAAAACTTCAGCCCCATTCGATCTGAGTCGTTTCGATATTGACCCACGAGCTGTCGACCCAGTTCTCGCCCCAGCAACCGTTTCTAGGACTCAGAACATCGCTTGTGACAGAGAGCGCCATCATCTCTCATTCGATCATGTGACCCGGCTTGATCCATCGGTGACGCAGGCGCCCATTTCCGTGCATATGTCCCGATGCCTCGGATACAACTCTAGCACCTCGGCCTACTACTACGCCACGCTCATCGCGCCCACGCCCTCTAGCGCTCATGTTTACTAAATCGATTTAATCTGATTACAAGTCTTATGAATCAAGATATTATTCAATGTTTATTAAACAATGTTTTATGAAGTATAGGAAGTAAAGTCGTTTTCGCAAAACGTATCCTAAGGTCTCAATCTCTATAGTTTCAGCTCCTAAAGCTAAAAGTTCTAGAGTATTTCTACAGTCATACCATAATAATCATAAAATGAAAACATAAACTTACTTGACTTGGTGCCGGATACCCGTGGTACCATACTTCCTTTAGATCATGCATTTATAATTTAAAATTTTAAATAGCTTTGGAAAATACTTTTGAACCCAAACCACAGCCGAGTTTTGCAACCAGCTCTGATACCATAAAATGTAACACCCCAAACCCGGCCTATACGGTATGATCGGATCTGACATGTCACATGAAGAAAACGAGTAAAGAACTTGTGCTTCTTACTAAAGATTAGAATTTAGTTTAAGAAAACAAATTTTGATCAGAAATATTTGATAGAAATACTATAATTCTTGAAAGGTTAATTGAAGAATCGATAATTGAATTAGTGATCTTTTAAATCCGTAATTTTTGAAAATAATATTGATATTTTGAAGGAAAGTCCAAGTTAAATTATTCGAACATAATTGTTATGAAATCCGTTTGTTGATAAATTTTATGAAAAACCGTTGCTTATGATTTTCAGAAAAATCCCCGTTTAAATCAAACCATGATAGAAAGTAAACACAAAATCCAAATTTAAAATTCCAGAGGCCTTATTACAACTTTAACCCAATATAGTAAAAGTAACGAAAATAAACGAAAAAGGAATTTACTAAGTTCGAAAACACCATTTCTAAAGTATGGCCTCCACCGAGTCATCCATGGCCCAAGTCCACATCACTGAGCATTACCTGCAAGGGTTAAGGAAAAAAAAGGGGGTGAGTTACTAGAACTCAGTGCATAATCCCTTTACCGTCATTCACTAGGCCTGAATCCATATAGCAATAACTTGGGCCTAAGCCCATTTACATAATAGTATCTAAAATGACATGTATGCATTCAACCCATCCATCCATCACACCCCGACAAGCCAATCACACTGTGGGGATCAAGTCAACCCACCCCGCCGCCACACCAAAATTTGCAGTCAAGCTGCTATCATATATTTTTATTGTGGCCATGCCACCAAAATCATATGTAAGCATAATAATGGACATTTTGTGGCAATGCCACCAGCTACATCGCTCTCCATACATTTTTTCCCATCCCATGCAAGATATGGAAATGCAACATACATAATAAAGTGTTCACATATAAATAACAACCATTAATCTAGTAATTTATTACAGAGAATCGCCCATTAAAGCAATAATAATTCGGTCCACTAAGGCATTCTAGCAATTCGGCCCATAGGGGCATTTTAGTAAATCAACCCATAGGGGCATTTTGGTAAATCGGCCCATAGGGGCATTTTGGTAATTTTACAAATTTTATAATCGATTTTAATGATTTTAGAAATAATGTAATTTAAGCAAGTTACTCGATCTATGCCATATTACAATTTCTAGCCTTGTAAATAATAACGATCTATTTTCCAACATGACATCGAATCACAAATCTACGGGATTTCGGTGTGAGATTACACACCTGATTATGGTAAGGATTAAACCTTCTTAATCGTCGGCACCTAAATCACCATTACACTCGATTAACCAATAAACGAGATTTTATTAATCTAATATCTAAATCAGACGATCTAATGAAACGCTTACCCTTAATATCGTGAACGACCACGATTTGTCTATTTTCACCGGATGATGGTCCACAACCCGGTGGAAAATCCCGAACTGTCGATACCGCTCTTCGTTTGAACTTAGGAGTAGGAATTGAAATCCACTCCTTTTGTGTTCTCCTAACGCTTTTCCATTCAAATCGCTACCACTTGCCTCCATTGAAAAAGTATCGGTTAGAAAGATACTATGATGAGTGTAAGTAGTTGTTTAGGGATAGGATTCATCTTACCACTATTTTCGAAGGATTAACAAGTAGAGAATATCGAGTGATTTTGTCCCAGAAAAATAATCGATAAGTCGAAACTTCGATCCGATAGCAACATAATCGAATAGAGATATAACGAAAAAATCCAAGAAGAAACCCCCTTACCTTAACGATGATGAATCCGATTTCCACCGATTGACTAATGGCTACGGATGAGACAAGGGTATGAGATTCGGCTTTCCACTATAACACTACATTAGAAGATGATCACGATATGAAGGATTATGAGAGAATGATATTTTGGTTTTGAACAAAAGTGAAACATCCGAATGTTAATAGACACATATTCGGCTAGGGAGAAAAGAAAATGAAAAAAAGAAGAAGAATAAGACCACTTACCTAATCGATCAAAGAATTTAGTGCCAACACAAACGAGAAAGAAATAATGAAGAAGAAATGAAAGGTTAAGAAGTTCGGCTAAGGAGAGAAATGAGCAAGAAGATTCGACCACAAGGTAATGTTGTTTTGAGTGAAAGAGAGGAAGTTGAAGAAATGGCAAAAAGAAAAGAAGAGATGGAGGAGAGTACTAGATGGTTTCGGCTATCCAAAGAAAAAATGAGCAAAGTGAATTGGACACAAAGAGTTGGGTGTTTCGGCAACAAAGGAGGAAGGTTGGAAAAGAGTACCAAAAAAATGCTAAGAGAAAACAAGCCTTACAAGTACCAAAATTTGCCAAATGACTAATGCAAAATTCGGCTACCAAAACCCCCTCCCAAAACCGTCTATCATATTAGCCAAAAGGATGAATGTTGACCAAAATTCTATCCCAAGCACCTTCCAAACATTCGGCCAACATATCCCCCTTCTTGCTCCTTTCCTTTAATTCTTTCCTTTCTTTTCCCCTATTTTCCTCCTTCCCTTATTTCTTAGCCATCTTTCTAAAAATAAAAAGTCTCCCATACCATAATTAGAACCACGACCGACACTTGGAATAGGAACACAAAAATAAATACAAAATTTTGCAATAGATGGGATTCGAACCTCAGACCGTTAGTGCACTCCACACGCCACTTTCTACTTTTACCAATAGACTCCTTGTGCTAGCAAAATGCACACTTATTTCCTTAAGTCTTGATGCCACTTACCTTCTCTCTTTAAAGTGCTTAAACACAAAAATTTTGCTCAGGCCCAACTCAACCCCGAGCCTTCTTAGAACCCCTAAACTTACACAATTAACATTCTTAACTAGTCTAACGCATGATGTGGAGTAAATTATAAAATCCCAAATTTCAGGATGTTACAAGGTTGCTTTGGTACAATATGAAAATATACTAACCAAGTTGATAGGTATCTTTTTGTATAGTTAGAATGGTATGAAATTGCACACTTGTGAATTGTTTTGGTTTGTGAGTGAATTAAGTGTTATGATAGAAATGGATCAAGGTTTATATGTGTTAGATGTTCATGTTGAATTTAATTTTGGTGTCTATGAAGGCACATTACTTGATTATTTTTAGATCATTAAAATAGTATGTTATGTTAAGTTGCTTGTGATCTCAATTGTGGTATTACTTTAAGATGATATTGAACTAGTAGTGTATGTTTTTAGTGTAGTAATGCATAAGTTTAGATATGTTTGGTGGTTTGTGATCGAGGTGCCTTATTGGCATATTGGTTGTATGGATTAATGGTATAGTGAATTGGTCATTTTATGCATGTTTTGGGCTTTTTTTAATGTGTTGGTCATATTTGCAAATTGTGTTTAGGTACATGCTTGAATTGGGTGAAAGAAATGGCTTGATTTTGGCCAATTTCTTATCCACACGGCCTAAGACATGGGCCTGTGTCTTAGCCGTGTGTGACACACGGCCATGTGACACGACCGTGTGTGACACACGGCCATATGACAGGACCGTGTGTTCCCTGTAGGTTTTAAAGGTTGTAAGTCAGGTAGTTACACAGCCTCGCACACTGCTTGGCACACGGGTGTGTGAGGCCATTTCGAGTATTACACAGCCTGGCACACGGGCGTGTGGCTTGGCCATACGACCCAATTCAGAGAGTTACTCGGGCACGGACACGGGCTAGGACACGGTCGTGTGTCCCTATTTTGATTATTACATAGCCTGAGACACGAGCATGTGTCTCAGCCATGTGAGTCACACGGCCGTGTGACCCCTGTAGTTTAAAAATTTCTATCTTTTTCTTCAATGTTTCAAGTGATCTCGATTTAGTTCCAAATCATTTCTAAAGTGATTCTAAGGCCTCGAGGGCTCAATTAAGGTATGATATGCATGTTTATAAATGGATAATGCTATGTTTAATGAAATGTTTGAAAATGAAAGATTTTAGGTTACATTTATTTGGTAATGCTCCATAACCCTATTTCGACGATAGATACGGGTTAAGGGTGTTACACCATGGCTAAATTTAGCATGATTCCATGCTTAAATCAAACAACCAACTCACCCTCATTTCCGCTTGTTATGGTTGGCCATTAATGGGAGAGAACCTAGGGATCTTTGACGCTATTTCTAGTAAATTTAGCCACCAATCTCAAGTATAAATACCACACTCCTCTCACATTTTCAATCATCCCTTCATCCCTAAAAAGCATCCATCATTCCTTCATTCATTACTCATCCATTCATTTTTTTTCATTCTCTCATTTTCTTCCTTCTTTCCACGCCTAGAACATTTTAGCCAGCAAAATCGTGATAAGGTTGTCTCTTGGCCGACCACCTTGAGGAGCCATTAGCAAAGGAGCAACACAAGGATCGAAGGAAAACATCTTCATTCAGATTTCACGAGACTACCGATTTAAACAGAGTTTATTCTTCCTTTACTTTGTTATTTTGATTTAATCATGCTTGCAATGTGTTTTATGATCTTGTCATCAACAGTGGTAGCTTAATATGTTGAGCTAGAATGATTGCATTTATTTAATGAAGTTTGTTAAATCGTGTTTATATTGTTTTATGCATTAGTCATTCATGTTTTCAGTTAAATTCAAGTATGTATTTCATTCATACGTGATTGGATGCATTTGAATTAGCTAAGCGATCCTGACCAGACGACGGCTAATGGACATAATAATTGAAAAGTTCATGCTTAATTTAGATCCTGGTCTGACTAAATTAAAAGTTCATAAGAACTTTGACGAGCTCTATTATCTTGCATAGTTTTTAGATTTATGTGATTAAATTGCTCAAACTTGATCCGTCCCTGTTACTTCATATGAATTCTAAGAAACCCCTAGTTTAATATGGTCAGTAAAATGTATATTTCACCAAGTAAAAGATTCCTAAAGGACTTAATTTGGTTTCAAAACTCATGAAAGATCAAGTTGCCATGGAATGTTTTCCGAACACTATTAAGCATGAGAAAATAAATTAAGTTGAATAGTGTAATTATCCTAGCATATTCATGTTATTGATTGTTGAAATTTGTGTTTTTGCTACTAAACTCATTTCATACATCTCATCTCATACTTTGCATTTAGATTAAATTGCATTAGGGATCATCCTGCATTTGGATAATTTAATTTAGCTTAAACATCATCACTCAAAATATTGTGTTTTTATCACCAAATTGTTAACTTCAATTTTACAATTAATTGATTAGCATACACAGTCCCTGTGGAGACGATAACTCTTTTACTTACTTTATTACTTGAGAATGACTGTGTACACTTGCACAAACCTAAGCGTTACATGTTTATGCTTGAATAGTTCATGAACATGCTTCAATTGTGGTGTCAATGGTGGCATATTGGTTAGGCACTTAGGTTGGTTGTTTCATGTGTGTTATTTGGTATATTTTGGTAGGTTCTTGATGCATTTTAATAGTTTAAATAGTTAGTGTAATGCATGACTTGTGGCATAAGTGAACCTAGTTGTGATTGCTTGGTTTAGAATACATGTTTAGGTGCACACGGTCTGCCACACGGTTGTGTGCCATACACGATTGCAAGGCTGATCTACCGTAATTCGGTGTAGCAGATTAAACTAATTATCGCACTTTATGAGCTTGAAAACAAGCATTTTGAGTAGGTTTGGATTATGTTTTCTTAAGTTTTTAATAAGTGAATAGAATGTGCAAATTGAGTATTTTATTGACCTTAGTGGTCGAATGAGGCCTAAGGGTGAGCTAACGCACTTTGTGAGTGTACATGAGACCTTTAGAAGGCATACAAAACTGATAATGGTCACTACATCGCAACACGGGATCTCTGATGTCGCAACATAGGGAGCAGAATGGAAAAATCTCAAGATTACCTTCAATGTCGCGACACAGCCTTAGGGTGTCACGACATACCCCTGAAGATATCCCAAGAGGAGCATACTGATTACTATGTCACGGCACAAGTCCTAGTGTGTCGCGACATCGACTATGCACGAGAGATAAACACAAAACAGGGGTGTTTTAGTCTGCATAATCAAACTTAAAGCTCGATAACATCAGCTAACCTAGGATTAAGGGCGACCGCCACTTAGAATCTATAAATAGGCTCCTTTGGCACATGTTATGGGGATGATTCATTGAATTTAGAATTTGTCTTTTAATTTTAGTTTAGTTCTCTTTCTTTTGTAGGTTTTTGGAAATTATTTTCAATTGTTTTTTGTTTTCAAGATATCTTATTTGGGGAGATCGTCAAACTTTGTGGATTCACAATAAATTCTTAATACAATCAGGCTCTTTCTTAAACTCTATACTGGCAATTTATTTAGCATGTTTGCTCTTTATTTTGATCTTATATTGTCTATGGAGGCCATGAGGAACTAATCCCTCTATGGGGGATTAGCGAGTGGAGGTATAATCTATTAACAGTTTTGTAGGGTCACTCAACAGATCAACTATTTTGGAAAGGGAGAACGTGAGCCAAACCCTAGGCCTGACAACCCCGAGAAGTCATCAAGGTGCGAATTAACCTAAAATTGATATGACCCATCCGTGAACACCTTCACCCCAAACCAATCTAGACTATAAGGTCGAAAGATAAGTAGTCCTTGCTGACTCATTATGTTAGTGGAAGATTAGAAGATCCTGCTAGGGTAACGACTAGTTGATTGACCAGGAACCCGAAGAGGCAGTTTATGGGGATTACCGAAGCGAGCTAATCACCCATAATTAAGTTTTGCTTTACTCTACTATTTAGTCTTTTGAATTTTTATGTTATTTTATTTTTATCATTATAAAAACCCTAAAAATATTTTATTTTATGTTTTCGTACTATAACTATTTTAAATTACTAATTATATCTTTTAGTGTTTAGGTTGAAATTGATTTAGCACTCGCCTCCCTTGGGTACGATCCTCGGAGTACTCACCTATTCTGTTGTAAAACTATATTACAACTCGATCCGTATACTTGTGAATACCACCTCGTATTTATATATTTTATTGCAGTATTCACACTCTAGACGTTAGTATATCCGGAGGTAGTCAAGGGCACGGTCATGTGGTCTGTTGAATTTTGGTGCAGGTTGATCCACACGACCACAGTCTGTTACACGACCTGGCGACACGGCCATGTGACCCTGATATATATGGCATCAGTCTATTACACGGTTTGGGGACACGATTGTGTGATAGCACCACACGACCTCAGCCTTGTCACACTAATTATATCTTTTAGTGTTTAGGTTGAAATTGATTTAGCACTCGCCTCCCTTGGGTACGATCCTCGGAGTACTCACCTATTCTGTTGTAAAACTATATTACAACTCGATCCGTATACTTGTGAATACCTCCTCGTATTTATATATTTTATTGAAGTATTCACACTCTAGATGTTAGTATATCCGGAGGCGGTCAAGGGCACGGTCATGTGGTCTGTTGAATTTTGGTGCAGGTTGATCCACACGACCACAGTCTGTTACACGACCTGGTGACACGGCCATGTGACCCTGATATATATGGCATCATTCTATTACACGGTTTGGGGACACGACTGTGTGATAGCACCACACGACCTCAGCCTTGTCACACGATCGTGTGACCTTGTTTTCACTTTTTACCTATCTTTTCACAAAAGTTTCAAATTAGTCATAATTTGTTTCCAAGTTGGTTTAAGAGCTTCGTAAGCTTATTAAGACTCGGTCTTGATTTAAAATCATTGGGTATTTTTGTTAATAACGCTATTGATTGATTAATTATGTATGTTGAATTTGTGTATGTTATTCATGATTAACAATCGTAACACCTTATAACTTGTAACAGCCCGTTTTTTAGTGGTGTTAGAAACAATGGCTTCGGGGCCACCAGATCCGACGAGTAAGTTCATAAATATTATTATTTAATATTTACGTGTCAAATATGGTTTTAAAAAGGTTTTTGATTTGATAAATTATGTTATATAAGTGATTTATTAAGTTCAAGTGATATGACCCTGATGTCAAGTGGTTTTAGAAAATGAGGTATCGGGACCTCGTTTCTATAAACCGAGCCGTAAATATTTTTATAAATATTTACAGAGTGTCATTAGGGTGATATTAAAGTTTCGTTGAAAAATTTTATCGCTTCAATGGTTAATTAATTAATTAAAAAGGACTAAATTGTAAAAGATGAAAAATTTGATCACTATTTGATTTGAGTGATTAAATAGTTAATTGAATAAAGGAAAAGGGACTTAAATGGTAATTAGACCATTTAAGAAATTAGTGGACGATTTTGGGCAATTAAAAGCATGAAATTTTGGATGAATATTAAAGGGACAAAATGGTAAATTGATAATTAAATAAAATAAAATAAAACCAAAATGTTTTGTTATCATTTTAAGGTATTTTTCACTGAATTTGAAAGAAGAAACCTCCATGGAAATGAAGCTAGGTTCGGCCATGGTTAAAATGATGCATGTAAGTCCGTTTTAGTCCCATTTCTTTTAATTTTTATGTTTTTGAGATCATCGCAACTAGGTCTAGTTAGCACGAACTTTCGATTTTGAAATTGTTAAAGATTTTGAATGTTTTCATTAATGAACCTTGTGATTTTCGATGTTAAGTGATGAATTTAAAATGTTGTTTGATATTTAAAAGTACTTTATTAAGTGATTTTTGATGAATTTTCTAATTAGGGACAAAATTGTTAAATTAATAAAAGTACAAGGATTTAATATGAAATTGTTGCATAAATGGGTTGTTTTTATACCATGAACATTCTTCTAAGCTCAATTTTGGGTAAAAATGGTTAATTTGCATGTTTTGGGCTTAGGGACTAAATTGAATAAAAGTAAAACTTTAAGGGTAATTTTGTAAAAATATTAAAAATGTCTAAATTGCATAAAATGAATTTTTTTTATTGTCTAAATTAATATATTGAATGAAATTATTAATTTAGACCAAGATCGAGTGGAAAATCGAGGAAAACAGAAAATTATCAAAATGCCCTTAAAATTTGGTATTTCTGCAATTTAGCCAGGTAAGTTCGTATGAACTGTATTATGTATAATTTTGAATAAATTTAATTAAATCAATTTATATATATTAGTATGCAATTTACCGTGTTATGAAACGACGTACGATAATTACCGAGCCCCGTTTGAACCTTAGAAATTCGTAGGATACAAATGACATGTCATTAGGGTTTACATGATTTGGGTACTAGTACTGAACGTCCTACTGATGGCTGAGATCTGGTATGTGTTGCAGATACTCCACAGCTCGTGTAAGCAGCATCGTGTAGCTACATTTCGACCTACAGCTCGTGTGAGTAGGCCCATTTTTCACAGCTTGTGTGAGCATTCTTATTCACAGCTCATGTGAGCATACATGTATAGGAATTGACAGATTACAGTTATATGAGTTAGCACACTATGTGTGAGCTATCCCGAGTATCCAACGGTATTCTAAATGGTTCAACAAGCATTATTCATATAAGAAACGGTAATAGAATGATATGTATTATGACATGTACATATATGAAAATCCTCGATATGATGATACATGGAAATTATGTAAGTTGAGAT
The DNA here is from genome assembly GCA_025698515.1 of Gossypium sturtianum. Lineage (NCBI taxonomy): Eukaryota > Viridiplantae > Streptophyta > Magnoliopsida > Malvales > Malvaceae > Gossypium > Gossypium sturtianum. The sequence continues at coordinate 51,813,437 of CM046946.1, read as the reverse complement.
GAGTAATAAACTCAAGTGTTACATGTTGAGAATAAATAGTTATCCATGTTGAATTTATATGGAAAATGTTCAAGTATGCTAACATGTGTTGTTGTTTGATGTTTAGGCATGTGCCAAGCTATTGGTTGAATGGTATTATGTTTACTTATAAGTTGCATTGAAATGGTAAGAGCCCAAATGGAAATGTGCTTGTGTTCATGAAAGAGTGGTAAGGTTTAAATTATGAAATTTCCTGTAAAATGATTTATCATGTGGTTAATTCCCACAAGAGCTATGTTTAAATGCACTAGCTTGTGGTTATGGTTGAATGATATGCGTATGTCTTGTGTGTTACGCATATGAAACGGGTGTGGAAAGGTAATGAAATAGTAAGTTCATACTTGAAGTGTAAAATGATGAAAAAGGGAATGATGAGTTGAATTGATGTTGTTATTTAAGTTAAAGAAAGTAAATGCAATGGAAAGTAATGAAATGCAAATGAAAATAAGAAAATTTGAAAGGTTTGAAAGTTATTTAAAATCCTACTATGCTAGGGATGATATGTATATGTGATGCTGTGGATTTAATCACTTTGTGAGTTGTTGAATATGTTTCATGAATCTTGCAGTATCAGTATAGGATTATTCTTGATATGTATAAATTTCATATTTGAAATGGATTAATATGACTAAAGTTTATACTAGCTTACTAAGCATTCATTGCTTACGTAGTTGTTTTTCCTTACTTTTTAGATTATTAGAAGCTCGTCGGAGATCTATCACACTATCAAGCAGTTATATCGATAGTTTTTAATGTCTTGGTTAAGGTTATAATGGCATGTATAGGTGGACTTATGGTTGATGATAGTTGAATGTTAGTAATGAGTTTGGCATGTATATGTCATTTTGGGTGATGTAGCCTTGGTACATTTGGTGCCTTGTTGATATGTGTTAATTTGATAATGTGTTAAAGCATGTTGAATGGTCAAAGTGATATATGATGAATTGACCTTAACATGGTCAAGATATGGTATGCTTTTTAAAGGTTTTGAACTAGATATGGCATGAATCTAATATGATGTGGTGATTATGTAGCAATTATGTTATGTTTTGGCATGGAAACAAGTTAATTGATAATTGGATAAATATGCACATGCATAGGTGTTTTTGGTTGATGTTTTAGACATTATGTTTTGGTTTGTAAATTTGGTATTTTGAATGATTGAAATGGTTGATATGTGGATATATGTATGTGGCTTTTTGATGGATGACTTTATAGTCTTTATGATGCTTAGATGATGGAAGTTGAACATGGTCATTTTGGTATTAAAAATTTAGTTGGTATTTATGGCTTATGATGCTAAATGTTAAATGGTAAATTAAGTGCATATGAGTGTGGATTTGATATGTGTACAAAATGGTAAGTTTTGGCTAAACTAAGCATTTAGTTATACATGTTTAATTGTTGTGATTGAGGTGCCTTTTGGGCATATTGTTTGTATGAATATGTACCTATTTGGATAGCTTGTTGTTGTATGGTTTGGTGTACTTTGGGATGATTGATCACATGTGGTAAATTGGTTATAGGTGTGTGCATGAATGGGTGAGAAAAATGGCTTGGAAATGGCCTATTTTTCGTCTACACGGTCAGGGACACGGACGTGTGTCTCAGCCATGTGTGACACACAGCTAGGCGACATGGCCGTGTGTCCCCTGTAGGTTTTTAAAGGTTGCATTTCGAGAGTTACACAGCCTGGCACACGGGCGTGTGGCTTGGCTGTAACATCCTAAAATTTGAATTTTTATATGTTGCATTATTTTGGTGCTCAGCTAGTTAAACTATCCAATGTGTGTGTTTAGGTAGTCCTGAGAAGGCTCAGGATTTATTTGGAATTAGTAAAATATTTTGGCATTTAGTACTTTAAGGTAATGGAGTAAGTGACCTTAAAGCTTAAGGAAATAAATTGGTAAATAGCTAGCATAAGTGAGTTAGTAGTGAAGAGGAGATGGCGCCATATGTATTACCTTGAGGGAAGGAGTTTGAATCCCTTTATGTGCATTTGTGATTTTTTTTATTTTTGCTTTCCTTTCTTATAGTGTCGGCCAAGAACTAATTATGGAAGTTGGACTTTTATTTTTATGGCAAGATGGCTAAAGGATTAAGGAAAGATTGAAGTTAAGGAAGGGAATCAAATGGAAATGGCATGTAAGGGGAGCATAAGGCTTATTCCATGGGTGATGTTTTGGAAAGTTTGGGTGGCCAAACTTTTGACCAATTGGCTATGCATTTGGACGGTTTATGGGGCTAAGGGGGGATGGCCGAATTTTATTAGCATTTTGGTAAGGTTTAGGTGCTAGTTTTGGTCATTTTTTTCATTAGCAACTAGTGTATCATTTTTCTCCAAAACTCTTTTCCCTAGCCGAATGTGGTCAATAGTAATAGGTAAATTTTTGGTTGTTTTGGACATTTCTTTTTGACCAATTTGGTATCATTTTCTTTTCTCCCCAAACTCTTTTCTTCTTTGTGCCGAAACCATGCAACCTTGAAGAGACATAATTCATTTCATTTCTTTCTCTTTCCCGAACGCATACAAACTTGGAGACCATTTCCTTGTTCATTTTTCATCCTTGAAAAACTGAAACTTAACCATCATATCTTCTACTTCTTTTTCCTTCTTCTTTTCTTATTGCAAAGAACTTTCAAACATCACTCCCTTTCTAATATTTTCACCATGGTCGAATATCATTGATCATCTCCCTATAGCCGAATCTTCCCCTTCATACATATTTTCTTCTCAACTATATTTCTACTCACACTTCGATCAATCGGTAAGTGATCTATTACAACATTTTTGTATTTTTATTTTATCCTTTCTCTTAGTGCCGAATCTATACCTTGGTGTGGGATGGCCATATTGATTGAGACCATCACCATACTTTCTCTCATACGAAATCACTTTTCTTTGCCATAGAAATATAGTGGAAGGCCGAAACTTGGAGTTTTCGAAGTCATCATCTAATCGCTAGGATTCGGTCCAAAAGTCTCTAAGGTAAGGATTCTCCGAGGACTCTATAATCACTTTTTATTCATTAAGATAGTGTTGATTAATCGATATTATTATAGGGACTCTATCGCTCGGTCTTTCATCTTAAGATCATACGGATCTTTGTGGTAAGCCAACTTCACTTCTAAGATCAATCATTTATAACAACGTAATATTAGTTTGGACTAATATTTATTTTCAATGGAGGCAAACAAGATCGAATCAAAAGGGGTAGTGATTGGTGATCGAAAAAGGAGCGGATTTACGATCCCTACTAGATTCAAACGAAGGGCTGTTTCGGCGATTTGAGACTTTCCACCGGGTTGTGGACCCTCATCCGGTGAGAATCAACTATTCAAAGTTGTTCGCAATTGTGAGGCATCAGGGATTCGGGATTTTCCATCGAGTTGTGGACTGTCAACCGGGGAGAACCGGTAAATAGTAGTTGTTCGCGATTCCGAGGGTAAAAACCTAGACCGTTTATCTTAGAGTAGATTTACTATAAGTGTAGATGATCTAATCGAGCGTTAAAAATATTTTTAGGTGTCGATGATCAGGAAAGTGTAGTGCTTACCGTAATTAGGTGTGTAATCTCACACTGTATTTCATGGGTTAAATAATTATATTGTGTTAATCGCTTGATTAAATCACATGTTAGCGAAATCGGGTAAAATGGCATAATTATCACTATGTTGGTAAAGACTATGAAATCGATATTAAGACTGTGAAAATTAAGAAATTGCCCTCAATGGGCCAAATTGATAAAGGTGATATTTGATAAATGGGCCAATTGTGATATTTGATATATGGGTCAATTGTGATATTTGATATATGGGCCAATTGTGATATTTGCTATATAGGCCAAAACGAAATATTGGTTATATGGGCCAATTGTGATATTTGATATATGGGCCGGATTATGATATGGGCCAAATTGTGATAATTGTTATAATGGGCCTTATTGTTCGTAATAAATATTTGAATGAATTATTGTAAATGAATATGCATTATATACATGGATTGCATGGGATGGGATATTGATGAAGAGAAGTTCTGGTAGCTTTGCTACAAAATTCTGGTGGCTCTGCCACAAATCTGAAAAATGGCAATGCCATGTAAACTCTGTGAATCTGGTGGCTTGTCCACAATTTAATATAAACGGCTTAATGCCTATTTTGGTGTGTTGGCGGGGTGGGTGACTAAAGCTCCCCACAGTGTGTCTTTGGTTGGCGGGTGGTGTGTAGCGGATGGAAATTAGGTTTGGTTTGGGAATTGCATATCATATTCATATTATATATGTTATTATTGTATTATAATTGTAAATGGGCTTTGGCCCAATAAATGCTTAATTGGATTTTGGTGATGGACAATGGTAAGTGGGTTACACACTCGAGTTCTAGTAACTCACCTGTTTTCCTTACCCTTCTCGTGTAATGATCAAGGATAGCGGAGACTTGGGCCGTGGGCGACTCGGTGGAGGCCATACTACGAATAATTGGTTATTTAAATTCGGATTTCCTTTAAGTACTTTTAATTATTTTGCTATTTTAAGTTAAATTGTAATAAGGCCTCTGGATAAATTTTAATGTTGTTTAATGTTTGATTGACTTTATAATTTGCTTAAATTACTTCAAGTGGGATTTTTCTAAAAATTTAAATAAATGTTTTTCTCAAATGGATATGCAAAAAGGGTTTCATAATAACTTTCTTAAATAATTTAACTCGGAAAATTTTCTCTGAACAATGTTCTTCCAAATTTTATTTTCAAACTCTTTTAAATCTTCTCGAAATTTTAATTAAATTTTCTTTAAAGGGCTAGATGTACATTTATTTCGTTTGACATGCCAAATCTGGCCTTAATGCATAGACCGGGTTTGGGGTGTTACATTGGCCGTGTGACCCAAGTTAGAGAGTTACACAGGCACGGACATGGGCTGAGACACAGCCGTGTCCCTACTTCAAATGTCCACACGGCCTGAGACACGGGTGTGTCTCTCAGCCGTGTGAGTCACAAGGCCATGTGACCCCTGCAGTTTTTGAAAATTTTTACTTTTTCCTGAAAAATTCTGTATGTTTCTGATTTAGTCTCGACTTGTTTCTAATGTGTTTTTAGGGCCTCGTATAAAGGACAACATGTATGTTATTGATTAATTTTTCTATGATTGATGTAGTGAATTGAATGTTTAAATTTTTTTGCTAGTTTTGAAACGTAAACTCCGATAATGCTCCGTAACCATATGCCAGCGACAGATACGGATTAGGAGTGTTACATAACTTGAGTCCAGCTGTTGGACTGGGTATAGGGTTTTAAACTTAATTTCTCTCTCTAAATCCTATTAGTGATTGGGTTGGTTGATCCAAATTTAACTTATTCTACACTATAGAGACCAGTTCACTTTTCTGGGCTCTTTTACCCTTTCCAACCCCCAAAAAGAAGGGCCTTACCAAGCTTTGACCCTTTTAAATATACAGATTTGCAACTGAGCTTCATTTGGTCCATAAGGCAGCAGTGGATAACAACTATACAGTTGTAATAGTGCTCTACCAAGAAAGCAACACCAATCTACCTTCTAAAACTTCTTAAAATGACACTACCTGATAAGAAAATATCGATATCAAAGTTTCAACTTCTAAACAAAACTACTATCTAAACTTGATTAATCTGAATCAAAATCCAATCAGACTTGATTTAATCATAGAGTCAATCAAAGATGAATGACAAGAATATGTATTTTAATGCACAAAAAGTGCATATAAACGATCATTTATACAAACATTTCATAAAAATATTATACTTAGCAAAATCAAACAAAATATCATAATTATTCTATTATATATTTATATACTATAATTCTATCCATAATTTATTAAATATTTAAAACTTTATTGTAACAAAATTTATTAAAAATCATTCTAAAATTTTAGAATTTAAGGACTTAAATATAAGTTAACTTACTTTCTTTAATTGAATTAATAAATTTTATTTTTATATACTTATTTCATTTAAATTTAAATAAATTAATATGGATTAAATTGTACACATAAATACGGAGTAAAACAATGGCCTGAAAAATTGGAGTAATTTTAAAGAAATTTTATTTGTAAAAGTTATCTTCCAACCTCTAAATAAATCATTTAATTATGTGTCAACTCAACTATGTTTTGCTCTTTACATTCTGCTCTCTCACCGATTGCTTAAGGTTCTCGATGAGTGTGAGCTCGTTGAGTTTTCTTACTCATTCTAGTTTTCACTTCTTCCACTCTGGGTTCTTTTGACTCTTTTCAATCCTTTTTTTCCTTCTATGGCTCGGGATTAGGTCGTTCAGGATTTGATTCATTAATGGATGGTTTGAGTTTTCAAGATCGATCTTGGTCCTTTAGCTTCTTGCTTTTCTGGTTGCGATTACTCTTGATTGGTTCGATTAAGGTTCACTTATCGATGTAAGGTTGGGGTTCATCAGTTGGTCTTAATCTTTCTAGCCTATCGGTTGTTTTGGTTGGGTTTTGCTCACTCTTTAGGTTTGAGTGCTTTGACTTGGCTACAGCTGTTGGGTTTCTCTATTTTCCTATCACTCTTTCTTTTTTATTTTTATTTTTTTACTTTTTGGGGAGCCTTTGTATTTGGTTGTTTCATGTTCTTCCCCTTTCATCCCTCTATAAGGCTAAAGTTAGGTTTTTGTCTACTATTAAAATGAGGATTCTAAGTTGGAATTGTAGGGGTATTGAGCAACAAATTACCATTCAAGCTTTAAGAGAATTAAATAGAAAATATAAACCTAAAATCATTTTTCTCATTAAGACTAAACAAAAAAATGGAGAAATTAGAAAGAAAGCAAAGAAGTCTTGGTTTTGATAATTCCTTTTACATTAATCCCATAAGAAAGGAAAAGAATCTTACCTTATGGTGGTGGTAGGCTCTTAAAGTTGATGTTGAGAGATTTTTAAAAAAAAATATTAGTGTTGATACTTGAAAATGATGAAGGCTATCTTTGGAGTTGTAGTATCTCTTATGGTAGTCCCTATAATGAATGTGGAGCTAAGGTTTTGGAGACTTTCAAAATTTTCAATCGAGGAGAGGAAATGCTATTGCATTGCATTGACAATTCCTTTTATGTTAAGCCCATAGGAAGGGCAAAGAGTCTTGCCTTATGGTAGTGATAGACCCCTAAAGTTGATGTTGAGAGATTTCAAAAAAAATTCATCAATGTAATACTTGAAACTGATGAAGGTTATCTTTTTAGATGTAGTTTTTCTTATGGTAGTCCTTATAATGAAGGTAAAGCTAAAGTTTTGAAGACCTTCAAAAATTTCAATCGAGGAAAGGAAATGGTGTTGTGTTACATTGGTGATTTCAATGAGGTAATATTCCTACATGAAAAAGAGGGGGGCTCTATTGGATGTTCTAAGAGCTAATCAATTTAATGACTTTATTTTTGAATGTGAGCTCATGGCGATCAACATTAGAGAAGGTGAATTTACATGGGTTAATAACAAAGATGACGAAGGTTTCATACATGAAAAACTCAACTGGGTTCTATACAATTTGAAATGGAAAGACCTCTTCCGAGACTATAATGGTAAATAGAATTACCCATAGGATTGAACTATAAGTCGATCATTCTAAACCTCAAAATGAGTGGCAACAGATTTCCAAGATCCTATAAGTTTGATTCTAAATGGCTTGTTACAAGCGAATGTGGTGATATCATTAAGAATGAATGGAGGCTTATGAAAAATAGAGAAAGAATAGGTTTTATGGACAATTTGTTAAAAAACAAAGACTAAACTTCAACATTGGAGTAGAAGAAACAATTGAAGCTTGAGGAAAGACATTGAAACAGTCACCAACTAAAATGAGCCACCACCAAATCATAATAGAGATAATTAGAGCACTGGAAAATTATCTCAATACCTTATGGGAAAAAGAAGAAAGACATTGGCTGTAACGCCCCGAATTTTGGGCCTGGATGATTTGGGCTTTGGGCTTTGGGTCTCATAAAATTTTTTAAAGCAAGAAAATGACAAATGACATGTTGGCTTTAAGGGTTTAATAAACTTGGAGTGTCTAGGGGTGTTGGAGAAGTTCTGGGTTCGAACTTTGAGGAGAAGGAATTTTTAGTTAATTATTAAAGGAACCAGGGCGGTGAGTAGTTGGGCTTTTAGATAAAAATAGGGAAAAATGGCATCAAAGAGTCTTGTGGTGGAGTGGCTAAGTGACGCCACTTAGGGTATAGGGAGGTGGCGTTATGGGCTAGCAAGGAGATCCTAGGTTCGAATCCTAGGTTAGTATTTTTTTAGGAGTTTAATTTTGGCCTTCTAGACGGTTGGAAGTGGTGTAGTGATGGACTCTAATGAGAGTGATCAGAATAGAAAATTTAGGAAAAGGATTGGGGAGTTAGCAGGGAGAAAAACGAGGAGATGAGATGGGGAAGAGTTGGAGCCGATTGGGACTTTGCAGAGTTTCGGTTTTGTGTATAAATAGGGGGTGTCGAATTCCCTCTGTGCTATTTCGGCAACTATAGTGCTCTGCCGAATTCTCCTTCACTTTTTCTATTCTAAACCTCGCCTCTTCCTTATGTGTTTTCTTTTCTTCTCTCCTTAATCCTTAAATCAAATATCATTCTCTTCTTTCTCCATTGCTTGTGCCGTCCCACCTTCATCTCAATTGTTGGGGACCAAATATTCGTGACTTCAAAAGCCGAAAACCTTTGCTCTTGAAGCCGATTTCTTCATCGCCCCAAACCTTGTGCCGAATACTCTAGTGACCAAATCTCTGTCGTGCTGGCATCATTCCTTCGATTTTTGGTGGACCGGATCTTGGAAAAATTGGAATTAAGCTTGGATCTACAAGTCTCTGCCGAAAAGCTATCCATACGTTTCGGCTTTTGGGTAAGTGTTCTTGATTTTGGGATAAGTTGGCCGAATAGTCTATAGTAATGGAAAGGGTGACTTAAGTGGATACAAGTAACCTATTATTTAGTCTTTAACGATTAAGATTGATGCAGATATAGGGGATATTCGTGAGTAGTAGCTAAGAAAGGGCTATTAGGACTGGTGGCACACGGTAAGGTTATGGTAAGGCGTCGGTTTTTGGTAAATATTGTGGTTAAGTGTGTGATTGATTGGAGGTTGGTATTGGTTGTAGGTTCAAGGCTGAGGATAGTGTAACACATCTCAATTACCAGGTGTGTACATACACTTCACACACGACAAATTGGCAAAAGCTGAAATACCGAAAAACTGAAATGCTGAAAAGCCGAAAAGCCGAAAGGTTGGCACCGGCAACCACACGAGCGTGTGAACATTTGTGTGGGAACACCGATATGATTACCGGGACCAAGAGAGAGATCTCATGGTCTCGGGCCACTGTTTAGCCAACCGGGCCAGAAGGGGCTAAATGGGCTTGTCGAGCTCGTGGGCTCAATTCGGCAAGAGTTGAAATGTGAAATTGAATGATGGATTGATATGGATGGTTGTATGATTTGATTATGATCGGGCCTAATGGGCCATACGAATGTGATTTGGGCCTAGTGGGCCATACGAATGAGATTGGGCCAGATGGGCCATACGAATGTGATTTGGGCCTAGTGGGCCATACGAATGAGATTGGGTCTGATGGGCCATATGAACGTATGTGAATTTGTATGGGCTTTGTAAGGGGTCTTGGGCTTAGTAATTGGTAAATTGCTTAACCTTTCATAAAACTTTAATTATTAACTAATTGTGACCGTGGACAAGTCATAAGGTTAAGGTGTGGCAATGGGTATATGCATGTCTAGGATTGGATCTAGGAAGAGCTTGGTACTTGAGCGGTCTTAATGACTCACCTCCTCTTCTCTGGAATCCTACCTGGTGCATAGTATCTGTTCACTTTAGTCAGCGAGGACTTGATAACGGACCAAGGTAAGTAATAGATCCATAACAATGAGAAAAGACCGAAATGCCTCTAAGGGCGAAAATGACTAAAATGCCCCTATGTGTTGAATGTAAGATTTATGGATGTTACATGTACATTTGTTGCATTCATATGATATTCTGTTTAGGATGTATATGGGTGGGAATTATGGAACGGAGGAAGAATATGAGGATCGCATGGTTGCTTGACAACTGTGGATCCACCGATGGCTTTTTAAGCCCATTATATGCTTAGCAGCCTTGCTACAATGTTTGGAAGTACCGCAACTGGGCTACCCTTAATGTGTATCAGATGGGTGGGTCGATTTAGAAATCCCCACAGGAGTGTAGGGTTGGAAGGAAAATGTTGTGTAGCAGATGGATTATTTGGGGAGGGTTTGCATTGCATTGCATGTATGATGTTGTTATGTTAAAAGTATGATATGTATGCTATTTGTTTGACGAGGGTCGTACACACTGAGTTTTTGAAAACTCACTCCCTCTTTTATTTTTCTCAGGTGATCCTCAGTAGGCGGTTCGACGGATGGAGGGACTCAGTGGTGGCCAACTAGCAAGACGATTAGACTTGTGTTTCGTAATATCTAAATTCTAGATTTTAAGTTATTTATTTTAAGTTATGTTATTTTGGATGGTAATAAGGCTTTCTCTCTAGTTATTATTCCATTACATCCACTATGCATTGGAATTTTGAAACGGAACATGGTTTTATTTCTTTTAAGCATATTTCAAGTTTTTGAAAATAATTGTGTTTTAAGAACGAGCTTCCGCTGTCAAAAGAAAATTTTTACATAGTAACAAGGAAATGGTTTTTGGCTGCACCTCGTTTTGAAATCAAAATGGATTTTACTTAACTTTTCTCTAGAAGGGTTTTCAATGAAAATAAGGTTTTCGCAAAAACACTTCAATGTGACACGCCGGATTCGGGCCTAACTTCTAGGCTGGGTTTGGGGTGTTACATTGGCACCAAAGGTTGAGGATCAATTGGTTAAGGCATGGGGACAAAAACACTAGATTTTTCTATGCTACAACTATGTCCAATAAAAGAACCAACATAACTCTGAAGCTTAAGAATGGTCATAATTAATGGATTGTAGGGGAAGAAAACTTATTATCTTACATAACTAGTAATTTCAAAGTGGTTTTCAATTTGGAGGGGGTTGTGGAGCTTGAAGAAGTTCCAAGCTCTTTTAAGAATGTCATCTTAAATTATATGAATAGGGAATTAAGTAGAGATGATACTTTGGAAGAAGCTAAGGTTGTGACTTTCGATATGGGGTCCTATAAAGTCCGAGTCCTGATGGATATTTTGGAACTTCTTACCACCAATTTTGAGACATTATTGAGGAAGGCGTTTTCAAGATGGTGAATGATTTCTTTAGTAATGGAAGATTCCAGAAAGGTTTAAATGATGCTAATGCGATTTTAATTCTGTTAGTTCAGAAGGATCAACTCAAAATCATCGATAGGGAGGTTGAATTGGCCTTTGAGAAATTATAACGCCCTAAAATTGTGGGGTTGTAATTTTTGTTGATTTTGTTTAAATTCCATGATGTGCTTGAACGGCGATTTGTTTGAGTGTATTTGGGGGTTCTAAGGAGGCTTGGGTTCGAGTCTGAGCTTTGGAAAAATTTTAGTTTTTGGCTCTTAAGAGGAAGGGGCTGTTAGCAGTAGGACTTAAGTATAATTATGTGCGTTTAAGTGACACAAAAAGGAGCATGTGACTAGGTGGCTGTGGCGTCACTGAGATAGCAAGGTGGAGTGGGGTTCGAATCCCATGAATAGCAAATGGGGGTTTTTATTTTATGTCTTGGAGGTGGAAGAAGCAGAGTTTGGATCAAACTCTGCAAGGGAGGTTGAGGACTTGGTCAAGCATTTCGAATGGAAGGCTGAGAGCAATTCAAGGAGGTCTTGGTGGAGAGTTTAAGGGAGTTGGAGTGGGGAGGAGTCTTGGCCGAATGGGAGAGTGTGGCTAAGCGAAGAATTTCAGCTAGGGGTGTCATTTGGGGCATTTCGGCAACTGTGTGTGAGAAGAAAAACCGAAAATCCTCTCTGCAAATTTCAGGTTTCATTCTTTTTGGCATTTTGTGCAAACTTTTACCATTTGGGTTTTATCATTATTTCCTCTTTTCATCTAATATTTCTCGATTGCTGTTGACCTTCTGCCGAATATTCTTTCTTCTTTCAGTTTCCTCTTTGGCCGAACACTACCCTTCTTTGCTCTTGCGATTCTTTCCTTTTCTTTTCGAGATAGCCAAGCTTTTTGCTTTCTTCTTGTGTTAGCCGATTCTATTAGGGCCTGAGTATCCTCCTCTCTTCGTTCCAACTGTTTTCGAATCTCTTCTATTGGTTGGTAAGTGGTGGCTATAGCCGAATGTAGGTTGGTTTTTTTTTCTTTCTTTCTTTCTTTCGATTTGGTTTCTCAGGGGCCGTAAGGTTGTTTCCCTAGTTGCCATGGAGATGTGTTACTACCATTTTCTTACTCGTCGAGTGTTATTAGGGACGCGTTTTCTTTAATCAAGGGGATAGGCCGATACTCTTCTACTGCAAGGGATTTATCGTTTCGTGGTAAGTGAAGTTAGTTCAACCAGCATTTCAATATTTTGAAGTAACAAGTGTGGTGGCTAACTAATGGTCGGTTGTTATCATAGGTGCCTCGGAAAGTGTCTCAAACCGCAATCTATAGCAGGTGTGTAATCGAACACCCACTTTAGTTCTGTTAATCCGATGAATGAAGGTGTGTATTCACACCCTGTTGAACTGTAAATCGGCTAAGCCCGAAAAACCGATAAGCCGAAACTTCGACATCTGAGGGCTCTCGAGCGTGCGAGCGCCCGTAGAGATAAACTGAGCCACAATCGTTGGCGATAGACCGGTGAGGCTGCCACGAACATTCTCGTGGGTTTAGGTCGCAATGGGCCTTGTTGGGCCGAAGTGGGCCATGTGGGCCCAGGACGAATCCATGGTAAGTGTCAGACAATGGATTTGGCTGCGAGGTTCGCATAGCCGCGAACGAAATTGGCCTGATTGGGCCACACGAGCGTGTGGGCCGCTTGGGCCAAAAACTAGGCTTTGGGCCCAATTGTACCGTTTCGACCAAAAAGGGCATTTGTGTCGCTCGAGGCGACTGCAGGCCTTCGGAAAGGCCGTTATAGAACAAAATTAAGAAAATACCCTCGATGGGTAAAATTACCGAAATACCCTCGATAGGTAAAATTACAAAAATACCCTCTATGGATGAAATTACCGTTTTACCCCTAACCAACAAAATGACCCTTATACCCCTAGTGGTAGTGTGTATGATATTTATATGACTAAATATGATTGTGACATACTGCATTCACGAAATATATATATGACACGACATTCTGCATTGGGATTGGGTTCTGATTTGGGAGGAAGTACTGTACTAGTCGCTCTGCCACATTTTTTATCGTTTTAGTGGCTTTGCCACGTATACTGATTTTAGTGGCTTTGCTACATTAACTGTTATTAGCAGCTTTCTTTGCGTTATTAATAGCGATTATCTTTGCGATATTGGTGTCTTTGTTTGGGTGGGTTAACTTGGTCCCCACATGGTGTGTTGGTTGGTACGGGTGGTGTGTTGGCTAGACTAGGTTGGGTTGCATCTTTGTTCTGCATTGTTATGATTTTGGGCTTAGACCCACTCTGTTACTGTATAGGGCTAAAGCCCGGATCTGAATTGCTCTTGAATAGGGCTTGGGCCTGCATTCTTATCTAAGGGATTACACACTGAGTTCTCGTAACTCACCCTCTTCTTTAACTGTGCAAGTAATCCCCGGCCTTAGATGATTTGGAGCTGTGAGGGACTCGGAGGTGGCCACACGCTCGATATGTTTTAAACTTAAACTTAGTTAATTTATTTTATTTTAATATATTGGGCTAATAATTATGTAATAAGGCCATTTGGGATTTTTAACTTTTTTGGGTGTTTATCGTTATTTTAACCTGCTAGTCTAGGAAACACGGGTTTTTAAAGCAGTAACGATTTCTAAAGAAAACTATGATTTTCAAACCTTAAAGTTAAAAACTAGAACAAGCTTTCGCGATATTTAAATCTGATTAACAAGGGATATGACCATTGAGTGAATAACAAGTTTTTGATTTTACAACCCCAACGTTTTCAAAAAGATTTAAAGCTCAGTAAGGAGCTGTTATCGATAAGCCAGTTTTCAAACGACACTTTGATGTGACACGTCAGATCCGGTCATAACGTCTAGACTGGGTTTGGGGTGTTACATTTAGTGGTATCAGAGCCAAGTTTCGCAACTCGGCACTGTGGAATGGGTTTTTGAAAATTTTCTAAATCTGTTTAAATTTTGGTTTGGAAAGAAATGTTGTTACTGAGAGTGTGGCACACCGAATCTCCGGCACCAAATCTGTAAGTTCTCTGAAACTGTTTTATGTGATATACTGAAATGATTATATTGAGAAACTACTAAGGCTAGTAGTAGTGCACTGAAGCTCTTTAGCTAGAGTAAACTGAGACTATAGGAGACTAAAAACTGTAGCGAGGTTTCGATCTGCGGAAACAACTCTAATTACTGTTTATCATAAAACATCTGTTAATAATTATTGGAATTATAAGCTGATGCATAAAACTTTTAAAACAGATAAATATGCGATATCGATATGAGCACAAGAGGTCACGAAAGGGGTACACGTGGCCGCGGTAGAGGCCGAGGTGCTAGGGCTGGGTCTTCAGCATCGGGACATGTGCCTACTAGGGAGGCACCAGCCTCACTAGTAACGGAGACGGGGTCTCATGACCAAGCCGTTGGGGATGATGCTATGTCCTAAGCGATGTTACGGGTTCTTGAAAGGGTTGCTGGAGCAAGTACTAGGTCAGTGGGTCGAGGGTCGACTTCTGACCGATTCCGGTCTAATGGAGCGGAAATTTTCAGAGGTATTTTCGGAGTAGCCCCGAATGTGGCGAAATATTGGTTAGAGGCTACCGAACGAATAATGGATGATCTTGACTATACGGTGGAGCAGAAACTAAAAGGAGCAGTGTCTCTACTGCGAGACGAGGCATATCAGTGGTGGCTCATTGTAAGAGAAGGTACACAGGCCGACCGTTTGACGTGGGACTTCTTTAAGGCAGCTTTCAAGGAAAATATGTTGGGGCGAGTTATGTGGATGCCCGGAGGAAAGAATTTCTGAGTCTGGTCCAAGGGAATAGGCCAGTAGCAGAATATGAGGCGGAGTTCCTGCGATTGAGCCAGTATGCTCGGGGCATAGTTGCGACTGAGTATGAGCGCTGTGTGTGGTTCGAGGATGGTCTTCGAGATGAGTTGCGGGTGCTGATAGCTCCGCAGAGGGAAAGAGAATTTGCTGCCCTTGTTGAGAAGGCAAAAATTACCGAGGAGGTGAAACGCTCGAGCATCAAAATCGGGAAAAAGATAGGGGTAGAAGTAAGAGGGATTTTGGGACCTCAAGTTCTTTTGGTGGACCTAAAAATAGGCCTAGATTTGATGGGCCAGTCCGAGCTAGGGTCCCTGTTATTGCTGCTAGACCGCAGCCTTGCGCTGATTGTGGGAGATCTCACCAGGGTGAGTGCTGGAAAAGAACTGGGGCGTGCTTCAGATGTGGGTCCAAGGACCATCAGGTTAAGAACTGTACACAGAGGCCTGTTCAGATGCAAGCCACAAGTCAGGGCTATGTTTAACCGGGGAGAGGTGGTCAGCAACCACCGAGAGGCCGTGGTCAGGCCAGAGGGGGAAATGGTTTGGGTAGAGGTCGTAGAGCACCGGGCAGAGGTGCTGGTAACACTGAGGCAAGATAGCCAACGTTGGTCTATGTTGCTCAGCGCCGAGAGGAGGGCGATGCTTCTAATGTCATAACGGGTACGTTTCTCATTTATAATGTACCATATACTGCTTTAATTGATATTGGGTCTACACACTCGTATGTTGCATGCACTGTGTATGAAGCATTGGGTATTCAGTTTGGAATTACTGATAGTGAAATGACTGTGATAAGTCCTCTGGGACAGTCAGTTAGAGTGAGTAAGTTGTTTAGAGACGTGCCCCTAGAGGTCCAAGGGGTTGTCTTTCCGGCAGATTTGATGGAACTGTCGTTTGGAAAATTTGACCTTATTCTGGGCATGGATTGGCTAGTGAAGCACCGTGCGAATTTGGATTGCACTGCTTAGCGTATGTTATTGAAAACTCCTAAGGATGAGGAGGTGGTTGTGATAGGGGAGCGAATGGATTATTTATCTAATGTAATCTCAGCATTAAGGGCCGAGAAACTAGTTCGCAAAGGTTGCGAGGCATTATTAGCTTATGTCAGCATATCTGATTCTAAAGGTCCTTCTGTTGGGGAGGTCGGAACTGTGAAGGAGTTTCCAGATGTATTTCTCGAAGAGCTTCCGAGGTTGCCTCCAAACTGTGAGGTCAAATTCGGCATTAAGCTCTTACCTAGAACAGCTTCGGTGTCCATCACCCCATATAGAATGGAACCGAAGGAGTAGGTAGAGTTAAAGGCTCAAATTCAAGAGCTACTGGACCGAGGATTCATTCGGTCGAATGTGTCTTTATGGGGAGCACCGGTGTTATTCGTGAAGAAGAAGGATGGGTCCATGCGCATGTGCATCGATTATCGTCAACTGAATAAACTGACGATTAAAAACAAGTACCCTTTATCGAGTATAGACGATCTGTTCGACCAGCTGCGAGGAGCTTTGATTTTCTCCAAGATAGATCTTCGATCTGGGTAACATCAGCTAAGGGTTAAAGAGGCGGATGTGTACAAGACCGCGTTCAGGACTCGTTACGGGCATTACGAGTTTCTTGTCATGCCGTTTGGGTTGACAAATGCACCAGCTACTTTCATGGATATGATGAACCGGGTGTTCCAAACCTATTTAGACCGGTGCGTGGTGGTGTTTATAGATGACATCCTGGTGTATTCAAGAACCAAGGAGGATCATGATTCACATCTACGGATTGTATTGCAAATACTGAAGGAAAAGTAGCTTTACGCAAAGTTTAGCAAATGCGAATTCTGGTTGCGGAAAGTGACGTTTCTGGGTCATGTGGTGTCTGCTGAGGGGATTAGGGTTGATCCTCGGAAAATAGAGGTCGTATTGGAATGGAAACCACTGAAAACAGTATCTGAGATTCGAAGTTTTCTAGGTCTGGCTGGGTATTACAGACGTTTTGTTGAGGGGTTCTCACTGATTGTTGTACCTCTGACTAAGTTACTGCGTAAAGGGGTACCTTTCAACTGGACTGATAAGCAGCAGGAGAGTTTTGAGAAGCTGAAGAAGGTTCTGACTGAAGCCCCGGTGTTAATACAGCCAGAGTCTGGGAAGGAATTCATTGTCTACTGTGATGCGTCGCACACTGGATTGGGATGTGTGTTGATGCAAGAGGGTAAGGTGGTGGCTTACGCGTCTAGCCAGCTTAAGCCTCATGAGGCGAATTACCCCACTCACGACTTGGAGTTAGCTGCGGTGGTATTCGCACTGAAGATTTGGAGGCATTATTTTTACGGGGAGAAGTCTACTATTTACACAGACCATAAAAGTCTCAAGTATCTCCTTACTCAGAAGGAGTTAAATCTTAGGCAACGAAGATGGATAGAGTTACTTAAGGATTACGATTGCTCGATTGAGTACCATCCGGGTAAAGCTAACATAGTAGCGGATGCACTGAGCCGTAAGGTTGTATCTGATCTGAGAGCAATGTTTGCTCATCTCAGCCTATTTGAGGATGGTAGTCTGTTGGCTGAACTCCAGGTGAGATCGACCTGGATTGATCAAATTAGGGAAAATTAGTTGCTGGATGAATCATTGGTTCCTCGTTTCTGACTGGTTGAGAAGGGGGAGACTGCGGATTTTGGGCTAAATAGTAAGGGAGTACTATGCTTCCGTGGGAGAGTCTGTGTACCGAGGCATTCTGAGTTAAGGCAATCTATACTGCGAGAGGCGCATAGTAGTCCATATGCTATGCATCCTGGCGGAAACAAGTTATATCGAGATCTGCGTAAACTGTATTGGTGGCTAGGGCTCAAGCGCGAGGTTACAGATTTCGTGAGTAAGTGTCTGACATGCCAGCAAGTTAAGGCTGAGCATCAACTGCCTTCTGGATTACTGCAACCCATTAAAATTCCACTCTGGAAGTGGGAGAGGGTGACCATGGACTTTGTTAGTGGGCTACCCTTGACGCCTACTAAGAAAGATTCGGTATGGGTTATTGTTGATCGACTGACTAAATCTGCCCACTTCATACCGGTCCGCACTGATTTTTCGTTGCAGAAGTTGGCTAAGTTATACGTGGCTGAGATTGTGAGACTGCACGGGGTACCAGTGTTTATCATTTCGAATAGAGACCCTAGATTTACATCACGATTCTGGAGTGTTACACGAAGCTTTGGGTACAAGGTTGGATTTCAGCACGGCATTTCATCCTCAGACTGATGGTCAATCGGAGAGGGTGATCTAGATATTAGAAGACATGCTAAGAAGCTGTGTAATTGATTTCAAAGGCAATTGGGAAGACTATTTCCCGTTAGCAGAGTTTGCATACAACAACAGCTACCAAGCCAGTATTCAAATGGCACCGTTTGAGGCGTTATATGGACGTAGGTGTCACACCCCTACCTGTTGGACAGATCTTGGTGAGCGGTGAGTTTTGGGCCAGAGTTGGTTTTTGAAACCGAAGAGAAAGTAAAGTTGATCCGAGATTGGTTGAAAGAAGCATCTGATAGAAAAAAGTCGTATGCTAATTTGAAGCGTAAGGAGATAGAGTACTCTGTGGAGGATTACGTTTTCTTGAAGGTCTCACCATGGAAGAAGATTTTGAGATTTTGGCAGAAAGGCAAACTGAGCCCTAGATTCATCGGACCTTACCGGATATTAAAGCGTGTGGGACCGGTCGCCTACCAGCTTGAGTTACCTCCTGAGTTGAACCGGATACATGATGTGTTCCATGTCTCCATGCTAAGGCGATATCGTTCTGATCCCTCACATATAGTGCCGGTGGAGGAGATCGAGGTTAGGCTTGATCTCACTTTTGAGGAAGAACCGGTGCGGATACTGGATCGTGACATTAAAGTATTAAGAAGGAAATTTGTTCTGTTGGTTAAGCTGCTTTGGCATAATCACGGTTCAGAGAAAGCCATGTGGGAGCCTGAGGAGGTGATGCGACAACAATACCCTCACCTCTGCTGACCAGGTAAATTTCGAGGCCGAAATTTCTTTAAGGGGGTAGAGTTGTAACACCCCAAAATTGTGGGGTTGTAATTTTTGTTAAATTTGCTTAAACTCCATGATATGCTTGAACGGCTAGTTGTTTGAGTGTATTTGGGGGTTCTAAGGAGGCCTGGGTTCGAGTCTGAGCTTTGGAAAAATTTTAGTTTTTGGCTCTTAAGAGGAAGGGGCTGTTCGCAGTAGGACTTAAGTATAATTATGCGCGTTTAAGTGACACAAAAAAAAGCATGTGACTAGGTGGCTGTGGCGTCACTGAGATAGATAGGTGGAGTAAGGTTCGAATCCCATGAATAGCAAATAGGGGTTTTTTTTTATGTCTTGGGGGTGGAAGAAGTAGAGTTTGGATCAAACTCTGCAAGGGAGGTTGAGGACTTGGTCAAGCATTTCGAATAGAAGGCTGGGAGCAATTCAAGGAGGTCTTGGTGGAGAGTTTGAGGGAGTTGGAGTGGGGAGGATTCTTGGCTAAATGGGAGAGTGTGGCTAAGGAGAGAATTTCGGCTAGGAGGGTGTCATTTTAGGCATTTCGGCAACTGTGTGTAAGAAGAAAAACCGAAAATCCTCTCTGCAAATTTCGGGTTTCATTCTTTTTGGCATCTCGTGCAAACTTTTAACATTTGGGTTTTATCATTCTTTCCTCTTTTCATCTAATATTTCTCGATTGCTGTTGACCTTCTGCTGAATATTCTTTCTTCTTTCGATTTCCCCTTTGGCTGAACACTACCCTTCTTTGCTCTTGCGATTCTTTCCTTTTCTTTTCGAGATAGCTGAGCTTTTTTCTTTCTTCTTGTGTTAGCCGGTTCTATTAGGGCCTGAGTATCCTCCTCTCTTCGTTCCAACCATTTTCGAATCTCTTCCATTGGTTGGTAAGTGGTGGCTATAGCCGAATGTAGGTTGTTTTTTTTTTCTTTCTTTCTTTCTTTCGATTTGGTTTCTCAGGGGCCGAAAGGCTGTTTCCCTAGTTGCCATGGAGATATGTTACTAACATTTTCTTACTCGTCGAGTGTTATTAGGGATGCGTTTTCTTTAATCAAGGGGATAGGCCGATACTCTTCTACTGCAGGAAATTTATTGTTTCGTGGTAAGTGAAGTTAGTTCGACCAGCGTTTCAATATTTTGAATTAACAAGTGTGGTGGCTAACTAATGGTCGGTTGTTATCATAGGTGCCTCGAAAAGTGTCTCAAACCGCAATCTATAGCAGGTGTGTAATCGGACACCCACTTTAGTTCTGTTAATCCGATGAATGAAGGTGTGTATTCACACCCTGTTGAACTGTGAATCGGCTATGGCCGAAAAACCGATAAGACGAAACTTCGGCATCTGAGGGCTCTCGAGCGTGCGAGTGCCTGTAGAGATAAATCGAGCCACAATCATTGGCGATAGACCGGTGAGGCTGCCACAAACATTCTCGTGGGTTTAGGTCACAATGGGCCTTGTTGGGGCGAAGTGGGCCATGTGGGCCAATGGGCTCATGGGCCCCTAGGGACGAATCCATGGTAAGTGTCAGAAAATGGATTTGGCTGCGAGGTTCGCATAGCCGCGACCGAAATCGGGCTGATTATTTAACACCCTTTACCCGGGTTCTACGTCGAGAATCGGGCCCGAGGCGTTACCGAACTCAACCCACTTAATCGCCATGTAGGCTCAATGTCATTACTCTCTATAACCTCATTATCGACTTACGAGGCCTCACTCATACACACGAGGGCTCTCGAGACTAATCCGAAACTTTTACGATCCTTAAAAATAAATTTCTTCTTTTATACAGGGCTCACACGCCTGTGCACTATGTAACACGCCCGTGTATGGACACACACGCCCATGTTCCCTAGCCGTGCTAAAAACTCGAGCATTCTGCCAATTGCCCCACGGCCACGGAACGCTCATGCTCCCCAACCGTGGTGAACACTGACTTCCCTCGAACGGCCTGGAGTCTAGACACACACCCGTGTGGCTAGCCTGTGGCCAACACTGATTAATCCCACACGCCCTAGGCACACGCCCGTGTGACTAGTCCGTGGTCTATTCTGTTTTAAAATATTAACATGCAGGGGACGACGGCCACAAAGACACGCGTGTGGCTGACCAGTGTGTCACACATGGTCTAGAAACACGCCCGTGTGTCTAACCACATAGTCAAGGACAAAGCTAAGTGCCAAGTTCTTTTCACCCTTCTAGCATACACAACAAATACTCATCCAACACAATCATAATCAACTCAAATTGAATACAATCTCACATAGAAAACTATATCTTTTTCATATAATATAATAGGCAACAACTATGGCATTATACAAAATACACTTCCCATAAAAAGGCTAACACATCATATCCATTTACAACAAAATTGACTAACTTGTCTAGCCCCTATACATGCCATATACAAAACATTAAGTTTCATGTACCAAAGTGTCTTTGATATGTGGGCTATCTTCCAATGATCCTCGTATCTCGATTCACCACTTTTAATCTATAAGACAAGGGAAAAGAAAGGGAGTAAGCTTTGAGCTTAGTAAGTTTACACATAAACGATTAAGCATCATAGTATAAGCCCAACCACAATTAGCATTATACCAACATATAATATACAACTATGCTTACTCTTTCTATCCCTTACCATATTACCAACACATCATGAGTCACATGCTCATAACTATTGAAATGCACCCCTGCATTCAATATCACATTTACACAATATACAACACATCATTATTGCTCAATAATACATCCACATAGCTAACTCACATAGCTAATCCACACAGCTAATCCACATATCTTATCCACACAGCTATTACACACAGCTAATATACACAATTAATCCACACAGCCAATATCTTGGTAGTTTCGCACTTAGCACACCACAATCAATTTATAAGGTGGTATCGCACTTAGCCTACCACAAAGGTAATCATAGTGATCTCGCACATAGCCACTAAATGATATACCTAACGATAGCATCGCACATAGCCAGCTCATCGTCAATATGCATTTGGATGGTATCGCACTTAGCCCACCATCTAGCATTATCACAACATATGCACAAGTCTATTTACCCAATTATTCATCCATTCACATCTATATTACATTCATTCTACTTGAACCACATAGGTTCCCAATCATTCTCATTCATTCTCATTCATGCTACACCCTAGCTAGCATTAACAAATTGTAAGTATGAATGCATTGTTTATGCATAGACTTACCTCGATACTCAAAAGTATTGAAATGTGCAATTTAGTCCACCACCTTGCTTTTACCTCGGTTTCGATCCAGGCTTTGTCTTTCTTGATCTATAATGAATAAATCAGCTTATTCAATACACACATTGACTAAATTGACCCACATCTCATACTTTAGCAAAATTATTATTTTGCCCCTAAACTTTCTCATATTTACACTTTAGCCCCAAAGGCTCGTAAAGTGATTTTTATTCAACTTTCTAGCCTTTCATGCTTAGCCGAACCACTTACTAAACTAAAGCATTCAACAATTCTCACTAAATCACCCATGTATGACCAAACTTAAGATTTTCACAACTAAGTCCCTACATGCATTTTCATGGAAAATCACTTAGCAAAAGATGTTTCTACTACATCAAGCTTTCATATTCTTCCATAAAACATCAAAATACATTCATGTCATACATATGTACATTTTTGAACATCCATAATAGCTCACCAAATAGCTAAAAATAGCTTACTCATGCTACTAGGACTTCAAAAATACGAAGAATATCAAAAACAGGGCTTAAGAGCACTTACTAGCAAGCTTGAAAAATTGAAAGAGCCCTAACAATGGCTTCTCTAATTTTTAATGACTTGGGGAGAAGATGAGTGAATTTTTATCATCTTTTCACCTATTTAATCACTTATTTGATTAAATGACCAAAATGCCCTTTTTAATAAACTTCAAATTTTGACTCATCCATGCCCATTTTTGTCCAAAAATTAGAATTTGGGTAATTTGCTATTTAAGGACCTCTAATTAATAATCTAAAGCTATTTCACACAAATAGCTTCTAGAAACACACATTTTGCAACTTTTGCAATTTAGTCCTTTTGGACAATTCAACCACAATTTCACAAAATTGTTTCATGAAACTTTCACACTAGCATCCATACATAATATAAACCTCAAAAACTCATTCATGACCCTCGGATTTGTGGTCTCGAACCACTATTCTGACTAGGCCCTAAACCGAGATGTTACAGATTGGGCCACACGAGCGTGTGGGCCCGCTTGGGCCGAAAACTGGGCTTTAGGCCCAATTGCACCGTTTCGACCAAAAAGGGTATCTGTTGTAACACCCCTAACCCATATCCGTCGCCGAATTAGGGAAACAAGGTATTATTGGACATAGCACAGATCAGGATAGACATTTACTACCTTTCTTGTTTCGTAATTCAATCACATCAATACACATACATTTTATATTTAATAACAATATCACACAACTTATAAATCAAAACACATTCAGAATTAATTATTATACATATATTTCACTTAACCATCTAAAACCCAATCATGCTTCACTACTTAAAATTCATAAGCAAATCATGCTTTAAAAATTTTAAGCATGTCAATATCAATTATTTATCCACATATTCAAAATAACTAATGTGCAATAAAACCATGTTACATGTACTTAATACATATAAGGTTCGAACTATATGACTTCAAAAGTATTGGCATTTGCTTCTTGAATACATGTTCAAACATATATCCTTACATTTCATGCATCGAATAATTGTCAATACAATTATCTCATAGACTAAATGTTAATCATATCATTTTATTATTATAAATTTCTGTACATGCACATATTAAAAACATAACAACCATATTACATGGCCTAGTTTTTATTTTGTTCTTATTCATATATGCGGCATTAATAATATAGTACCATGTCCGAACATATTATATACAATTTCTTAAGTCACAGAATAATGCACCATATTTAACTACAAATAATAGATTAATGATATACATAATCTATTAGCATATTATATGCACATGCACTGTACGAAATATGTAATCACCATTACAATGATATTCGAATAATAATAATTACTAAAAATCCTTTTTGCTTAATAGGATACTTACTTTTAGTAGATTTAACAAATCTTAACATAAAGCTTAATGAACAAGATCATAAGTAACATACACAATTATTTAACCTTTCAAAGAACCAAAAACATGCATACTTTCCATTTACAAGCTTGCGTAAATGTGTACACAATTGAGCCATTTTCAAATGTCCATATTTCATTATCACTACAAAGCTAGTCATTACATATTCGGTATTGTTTATACTCCAATCCATAGAATATTTACATAATGCTGTAAACCAAATATCATGCTTATCATTTTAGGCCATCTCCTTAGCCTAATATACATATACAATTAAATTATCATTTCTAAAATAATTTACCCATTTGAAACATGCCATTTCAACTCAATAATAAAACCACAAATTTTAATTCAATACACACTCGAATATATAATCATTCTTTTACCCCATTAATAAGCCGAAATATAGATAGTCTCGAACCTTCATATGCATATTTCAATTCATATGTCATAACCCAAACGCACTTGAAAACCAAATCCAAACATACCACACATATTATATATATAAAACACATAACCAAAATCACTAAAACTTAACATTATTTATCTTACTAAAATACACCAAACATACCTCATTTACCTCATTGCCGAAACACATGAATAAAAGACCACCGTATATATATATATATACCATACCATGTGATTACTATCCATATAAGATTAAACCATGACCAAAATAAACTTAAGCCATAATTAAACCAAAACCGAACACAAGCAAGGAAATTAAGCCATTTCTGCATGGCTTTTATACATACACTTTCGAAGTAAACTAACTCCAAAGCTAGCCTATACATGCCATAGTTTCAAAGAAATTTCAGCTTATAAAATACCGAAGTTAGTCGATAGTGTGATAGACTTTGCTGATGATTCCCGAGCTCGTAACTTGACTCCAAAATCTATAAAATAGAGGTAAACAAGAACACACTCACAGTAAGCTATTTAAGCTTAGTAAGTCATAAGCAAACAATAATCATATGAACATTAACACTAAATCAATTAGCCAAGTCAATCCAAACTTTAATTAAATATACATATATCACACTCTCAAGTTTATATGTTATCAAATATACATTAGCATTTAACATCATATAACTAAATGCTCAAATACTCATAAACACATATAATTATCACTTTTAAATATCACAACTATATCAATAGGCCGAATCACTTATATTATCACAAATACATCAATAGGCCTAATCTCTTATATGTTCAAATAATGCTAACACATAATTCATATTTCACATAACTTTAAATCATCAATTCAAGTATACAATTTACCTTAATTTCATAACATAATATGAATACATACCTGAACCTTTTAATTTGATTTCACATTTGGTCTTTACTTCACATTGCCCGTTGAACCGTTCGAAATTAAAAAGGATACGCGGATAATCAGAAAGCTTGTACAACTCTAACGTCCCAGACGTGGTCTTACATGTAACCACATATCGATGCCACTGTCCCAGAAAGGGTCTTACACGAATTAGATACGATGCCAATGTCCCAGACATGGTCTTACACGTAAACACAAGTCGATGCCAACGTCCCGGACGTGGTCTTACACGAAAACACATATCGAAATCCTATCTCATGACATATGTATCCTAACTATTCCTAAGGTTCGTACGGGACTTTCGGACAACGTATCTCGATCGAATCGAACTCGTAACTTATCTTCCAAGCTTAATCAAAATCGCCCAATGCACATATATATTCTTAAAAATTTAATTCAACACATAACAAATATATATTTTCAATTTAACAACATTTATATGCTTATAGACTTACCTCGGATGTTGTCGGACGGTTTAATCGACTATTTGTCTACTTTCGATTTCCCCCGATCAAATTCTGTTTTGTTTCGTTCATGATCTAAATAAATTCAAATTTAACTAATTTAACCACATATTCATTCAATTTAATCCAAAAACACATAAATGGGAAATTACCATTTTGCCCTTAACATTTTACACTTTTTGCAATTTAGTCCATATCGCATAAAACACAAAATACACAAAATTTCAGATCACCATAGCTAGGCCGAATATCACCCATGCCCTTACAAGTCCATACATTTTATTTTTTCACATTTTAGTCCCTCAAAAATTTATTTTTACAATTTAGTCCAAATTACTCAAAATCATCAAAAATCCCAAGACAAAACATGTTAATTTAACACATATCTTTATTATTTCATCATCAAACCACAAAAATCACAAGCTATCATCAATGGAAAAACACAAAATCATCATCAAATTCAAAAATTAAGACATGGGCTTTGAAGATAACTTAGCAACGATCTCAAAAACGTAAAAATTATCAAAAATCGAGTAAAATACATACCTTAATTTAGCTCAACAATGACCGAATGCCCTAGCTCTCTTATTTCTTTTTCTTTTCCTTAGTTTCGGCACCAAAAAGAGATGAGAACATAATGCTTTGTTTTTCTTTTATTTTATTATGTTTGTTTTATTATATTAACCTTATAATATATTATGTATTAAACCATTATGCTTAATAAAATAAGCTATATAATTAAACATAATGTCGTCCACTACTCTCACTTATGGCTAAATTACAACATAAAGCCTCCAAATTATAAAGACAACAACAATTAGGCACTTTCTTATTTAACCATCAAATTTTCATTTTACGCGATTAAACCCTTTTATCAAATTAAGCACTCAAACAATAAAATTAATTCACGAAAATTTCACACATGTAAATTCACACATAATTAACACAGAAAAATAATATTAAAATATTTTTTGGACTCGAATTTGTGGTCCCAAAACTACTATTCCAATTAGGGTCAAAATCGGGTTGTTACATCTGTGTCGCTCGAGGCGACTGCAGGCCTTTGGAAAGGCCGTTATAGAATAAAAATTACTGAAATACCCTCGATGGGTGAAATTACCGAAATACTCTCGATGGGTAAAATTACCGAAATACCCTCAATGGATGAAATTACCATTTTACCCCTAACTAACAAAATGACCCTTATACCCCTAGTGGTAGTGTGTATGATATTTATATGACTAAATATGATTGTGACATACTGCATTCACGAAATATATATATGACATGACATTCTGCATTGGGGTTGGGTTCTGATTTGGGAGGAAGTACTGTACTAGTGGCTCTGCCACGTTTTTTATCGTTTTAGTGGCTTCGCCACGTATACTGATTTTAGTGGCTTGGCCACGTTAACTGTTATTAGCAGCTTTGTTGCGTTATTATTAGCAGCTATGCTGCGATATTGGTGTGCTGGCTGGGTGGGTTGACTTGGTCCCCACATGGTGTGTTGGTTGGTACGGGTGGTGTGTTGGCTGGACTGGGTTGGGTTGCATCTTTGTTCTGCATTGTTAACCCACTCTGTTATTGTATAGGGCTAAAGCCCATACTGATTTGCTACTGAATAGGGCTTGGGCCCAGACTGTTACTGTGCTAAGGGATTACATACTGAGTTCTCGTAACTCACCCTCTTCTTTAACTGTGCAGGTAATCCCCGGCCTTAGATGATTTGGAGCTGTGAGGGACTCGGAGGTGGCCACACGCTCGATATGTTTTAAACTTAAACTTAGTTAATTTATTTTATTTTAATATATTGGGCTAATAATTATGTAATAAGGTCATTTAGGATTTTTAACTTTTATTTGCTGTTTATCGTTATTTCAACCTACTAGTCTAGGAAACACGAGTTTTTAAATCAGTAACGGTTTCTAAAGAAAACTACGATTTTCAAACCTTGAAGTTAACAACTAGAACAAGCTTTAGCGATATTTAAATCTGATTAACAAGGGATATGAACATTGAGTGAATAATAAGTTTTTGATTTTACAACCCCAACATTTTCAAAAAGATTTAAAGTTCAGTAAGGAGCTGTTATCGATAAGCCAGTTTTCAAACGACACTTTGATGTGACACGTCAGATCTGATCGTAACGTCTAAACCGAGTTTGGGTGTTATAGAAATTATGATGGAAGCAATGAAAAATATGCAACAAATACCACGATGATTTACAGTGGTTCGACCCCAATTGCCTATTCCACTACCTTAGCATACCACAACTAAGGATTTTCCCAAATTCACTAATTTGGCAACCTTTGACGACAAGGCTTAACCTTACAATCTCTCTTAAGATTTATGCTCCAAAATCTTAAGATACAACTCCCTTAAGGTTTCTACCCAAACCTTAAGAATAAACCCTCTCTCAAAGAGAAACAAGTAAGCAAATAAAGAAACAATCCTTACAAGATTAGGATGTTTTCCAATTAAGCACAAATACAAAGAAGAACACTTGAGCCAAATGAATACAATGAAAGCTCACAAGTGTTTAAAAGAAAAGGTATGAAAGAATTAAGCTCTAGGTTATTTTTATTGATCTTTAAGCTTTGCACATGTCTCTTGTTGTTGCTAAACCTTTGGAAGATGGTATTTATACCCTCTAATTGATTTCCAACCGTTGTGGTTGTTGTAGAAGTGAATGTAGCCGTTGGGGATGAAATACCAGGTCATTAACTTCACCTACATCAACGAGTATCGATACCTATTAAAATGGTATTTATATTTTTTGTAATTAATACTAATTTCAGTAACCGTTATAGCAGGAATATCGATACCTTAGGAAATATATCGATACCTTAAGAAAAGTATCGATACTAGATCGATACCCACCAGGGTTTGAAAATGGCAGAATATCATTTGGTATCGATTATCATAGGGGTATCGATATCTTGTAAATTATCGATACTTAGACAAAATGTATCGATACTTTTTGTCCTAGAGCAATTCTAACTTGTTCAAAAATAGTTAAAACATATTTGAAAATGTTTGACTCAATTGAAACCATTTCAACTTTATTTGTATGAAATTGCTCAACTTTGATTTTATTTAAAAACACCTGAATTTGTTGTATTAAAATATATTATCCAATAAGGCTTAGTTTGAAACACCCCAAACCCGGCCCACGAGCTTTGACCAGATTTGGTATGTTCCTCAAGTAAACCGATTCAAATTCTTTCGTTACTTGGTGAAAAACTTGTGTGATTTTTTTAAAATAAATAGTTTGGGTTGGGCTTGTGTTGAAAATAAACTGGATTTTTAAATTAGAAAACCCCTTTTTAATTTTAAGTAATAAACATATCGAGTATATTTTAAAATAAAATACTTAGTCTTTAACTTAATCAAAATTTGTAACACAATAAAACAACAAGTAGAAATAAAATCGTTCATCATGGCCTTATGGCCTTATTACATCAAAAAAAAATTCCCAAAAATAATTCAAAGTACTAAAATAAATTCAAGAGTCCATAAAAATATAAACTTCATGTTGAGCATGGCCACCACAAGTTTTGCCGTCCCGGTCCATCACTGTTCATCACCTGAAACATAGTCCCACAACGGGGTGAGTCAAACAGACTCAATGTGTACACGACACTAAATCATAATAGAATCGGGCATATCACATATTACACATTCAAAACATAGAATACAAGGTTATGATGCATTCCCAAACCCAAACCTAATTGTCCATCCGCTACACACCCCGTACACACGGCCACCACAGTGGGGACTACTAAGTTGACCCTCCTTCCGCTACACTCCATCTGCTTGTCTTAGGTCACCGTGACACCGTGGTCTTAGGTCACCACTTTCAGACATCGTGGTCTTAGGTAACCACTTTTCAGATATCACGGTCTTAGGTCACCGTGTTCGTGGTCTTAGGTCACCACATTCACTTCCCCTTTCAATAACCCATATGCCCCATATAGTAATATGCATAATATGCCAGAGTTCACATTCTTATCATATTCTCATGTTACAAATAACATCTTTCATATTTCTAGTAGAAGTAGGAAACGTACCTGAGTACTTTGTACCATAACATGGTACCTTAGCCACTTTCATATACTTAATATCACATATATTAATTAATCATGCCATAAAACATATTATGGGATAGTGTGGGGTACACACCTGATTCGCTTAAAATTTCCTTGAGATCCCGAAAAGCTTGATCTAATGCTTAGATCCTTAATCCCTACATTGATTTATCACTTATTACCTTAATAAAAAGCCATTCGGCCAAAATTCCAAATCCTAGTAGGATTAGTATTCTTACCTTGTTGCCGATTGGAACACCAACAAATCCCGAAACTGTTCCTTGTTTCCCTAGGAATGTCGAAATCCTTAAAACCTTACGTTAGACTTAATCTTAATCATCAAAACATAAATCAAGGCCTTTGGCCGAATATTCACATGTCTTACCTTAATCTTAGAAATCCCGAATACTCCTCCTTTTAGTCGACTACTCTGATAATCCCGAAAGGTCCTTCCATATTCGGCAACCATAATATGTATGGGGTTAGATTATCTCTCGGCTAATCTAAAAGAAAAGATTGGAAATCAAACTTGTTCGTACCTTTGAAGAAATCGACAGCACCTATGCTTGAAGCCTTTCCAAGATTCGGCTTTTGAATGGATTGGTAAGAAGAAATAGGAAGAAAAGAAAACTTGAGATTTTTGACAATGGTGGACTATAGATTCGGCTTGACAAAAGAAAAAGAGAAGAGAAGAGAGGAGAGTACTCAGAAATTCAGCAGAGAGAAGAGGAGGAAGAAAATTTGATGAGTAGCCCTATTTTCTTCCTTTTATAGCCGAAACTACTACTCAGAATCCCTTACTTGGCCACCACTCTTCTTTATTTGATAGCTTTATCCTTTGAATTATCAAAATAATAATCCCTTAATTTAAAATAATTAGAGAATAATCCTTTATTATCTCTTCAAAAATAATCCAAATTAAATCCCTTATTTATCACCTTATTAATCGAATATTTATGACAATAAAACTCCTCCTTTCTAGAAGGCTTGTGTCGTCCACCTGAAGCAAAAATAAAACTCCTTTTATTTTCTTCCCAAGTGACTCGAACTCAGGCCCAACACCTTGCATGTGGCGCCATTTCCAGAGGCCCTAAGTGGCATCTCCAAGCCACTTTTCCAAGCCTGTTTGTGTGTCAAATTTCACAAACTTTTTCTTTTAAGGCCACCTTGCCTTAATTTCCTCTTTTAAACTTTAAAACTCGACATTTCTAAGTCATTTCTAAGTTTCCAAAAATTTTCGTTCGGCTCTGTAAACTTGACATTTCCTTACATTTCCAAGTTTTCCAGAAATGTTCACTTTCCTCTTTTGAATCATTTCCACATCATTTCCTTACATTTCCTAGTTTCCAAAAATATTCAAAATTTATTTTTTGTACACAAAACATGTCACTTCGTACAATTAAACCGAAAATGCATAGGCCCTTTCCAGGATGTTACATAGTTTAACAAATTCCTAAACAAAAGGGTTCGAAAAATATATCTCAATTTTGGATGCAAGATCATTCAAGACTACTAGTGGCTAGGATAAAACTTATTCTTAAAAAAAGTGATTCATACTACACAAGTGACTTTCTTTGAAGAGATGCAAATTCAAGACAACATCATTATTGCGCATGAAATGTTCAATACTATTAAGGAGAGTAAAGGGGGGAAGAAGAGCGTTTTTGCTATATGACTCGATGTAGCAAAGCATACAATAAAATGGAATGGGTTTTCCTTAGGTTTTTTATGAGGAAGATGGGCATTTTTTCAATATGGATTTAAAGGATCAAGGAATGCTATAAATAATAGTCATTTATTCCAATAACAATAGGAGGTCATCAAAGTTAAAGTACATAGATTTTAAATTCTTGGTTATTAAAGAAAGAGTTCAAAGTGGTCAGGTGTTTATAAAGTATATCGGGACAAATACCATAGTTGCAGATCTACTTACTAAGAGACTACCACCCATGGTTTTTATGAACATACTTCTCATATATGTGTAATGTCATTTCAGGATATTCAATTTTAATGGGAGTTTGTAATTTTAAATGTTTTTCTATTATAGACATATTTAGTCATTATAGTTTATGGATATTTTAAGATTATTTTCTAAAAAAAATATGGTTTATTCACACTCTAATTTTGATAAGGTCTGATATCAATAAGGCTTAAGAAGGAGCAATAGGAAATAGGCATGTTTACATCACACTGCATGTAATTTCCATGCTACACATCCACACTTTATCTATGTTATTCGATTGTGTTAATATACATGATTAGGGATGGATTTAGGTACGATATGTGTAACGAACTAACTTTGGTTCTATGTTAATATAATTAATGAATGAGATTGTTCAGAATACCTTTTGGTCATGATAGTAAAGTTTTGA
This sequence comes from Gossypium sturtianum, assembly GCA_025698515.1. Classification (NCBI taxonomy): domain Eukaryota; kingdom Viridiplantae; phylum Streptophyta; class Magnoliopsida; order Malvales; family Malvaceae; genus Gossypium; species Gossypium sturtianum. The sequence continues at coordinate 51,780,874 of CM046946.1, read as the reverse complement.
GCTCATAAAGTTATATAATGACATGTAATAATAAGGTAATTAGTACATATGTGTGGTCCTAGTGAGAGATTGTTGGATAATGTGGCCATCACATATATAATAAGAATAATTACAAGCTATTATTTACTATCATAAAAAGTTAACCCAAATTAAAAGTGATATAATTCGATTAAGGTTTATTGAGCTTCAGTTATTAAAGGTTTGTTTATCATTAAGGTTGAAAAGTGCTATGAAAAAAAGCTTTTTAAAAAGTGTCGTTGAAAAGTTTAATAGTGTTTTGCTGTCAAAAAGTACTTTTAAGAAGATAAAATGTCAATTTTAGATATGATGTTGTAAAGTAGAATATTTAATGGGGGATAAAAAGGTAGTTCCATTGAAAAACATTTTTCCAAAAGCCAAAGATAAAAATTTTGGCTTTTTAGCTTGGATTAAAATTCAAGTTTAAAATTAAGGTTTGGATTAAAAAGTGCTTATTTACCAATTTTTTTGGTTTGAAATCAAGATTTGGGTTGTAAAGTGCTTTTTAACCTAATGGTAAACAAAGCCTAACTAAAATACAAGTTAAATATGTATAGATACTCTACTATCTAATTTTTAATTGATGATATGTTGATTAGAAATTAAAATTAATGTGCAAAAGTTATATATTAGGATTGTAGTATTCAAATTATACATATGTAACTATTCTGACATTCTATCTTTAGAAAAAACAAAGATTTACTTTCTCTAAAATATTTGTGTGTTAATTTTAAAAATCAAAATGATAAAACTAAAAAATTCCAAAACATATCAAGAAAGTCAAGTATGCTTTCAAAAATCTAATATCACAGATATTAATTTATTAAGTTTTATATAAAAAAAATTCAATTCAAACATGGTTAAATTAAAAATTTTAAAATTGTTTTATGTAGGGGTTCAACTTTTGATGTTGTATTTTTTTTTATATAAATCTTCTTTTTCCTACCACTATAATATTATATAATCTAGTATTTATTAAAATTATTGAACTTTGCAAACATGATTAGCCGGAAATTAAGAAAAGAAGAATAAAAAAAATTTTCATTTTGATAATACTTAGATTTTAGAAGTCGAAAACATAATGTGATGTGTTGAATCTTGCTGGTACGAGAATATTATATTTTGAAATGAAATTTAGTTGATAGGGAAGGATGATGTGGGAATAGGTAGCCGAAATTCCCGGCTTGAAAATTGGCTCCGCCCTCTCTCCTCATTCTGCTCCGCTCTCAATCATTAACTACTCCACTTTCTCAACCACTTACATACGGCCCCGGCGCTTTTATATCACTCACACCACTTCCTCTGACGCTAGGTTCTGTAAAAATCGAATTGCTAATAGCAAGTCACCCTTAAGCCATTTTTTTTTCTTAGTAGATAAAATTTTCACCATCAATTTAGATAAAATTTCGTAATAAGGCAATGCATATTTTTTATTTAAAAATAACTAATTGAGTTAATTCAATTAGTATGTATATTGTTATTAATACAAGAGGATGTAGATTTAATTGTACTAAAACACATTATTCTCCTATTTGGATTAGACAGAAACTATAAATAACTCTAGGCATTGTGTAAAAATATATAATTTTAAACTAACATAATTATTTCTTATATTTTATTTTCTTTTTCTTTTTTTTTTACTTAAGGGTGTAACCTCAAACTTTAAAAAAAAAACAAGTAAGCCTTTTTTTTTTTCACTTGATTGAGTGCTTAAACTTTTAAAAATACATAAAAAAAGTCCTTAAATTTTTAAAAAAAAAAATTAAGCCCCTATTTTTTTTTCACTCATTTAGGTACTTAAATTTTTAAAATGCATCAAAAAGGCCCTCAAATTAAAAAAAAAAATTAAGCTTATACTCTTTTTCACTCAATTATGTACTTAAATTTTCAAATTGCATCAAAAAGACCATTGGACTATTAACTTTAACAGTCAACTGTTAAAGTTAATTGCCCCTAATTTTTTTAGTTAAAGCCACCCCGTATCACAACCACAGTGTGACATATAACAAAATATTATAAAAAATAAAAATCAATAAAACTTATAAACATTATTAAATTTTAAAAAATATATAAATTAGAAAAAAAATTATAAAAATCGAAAAAATTTATAAAAAATTGTAAAAATTTATAAAAATCATAAAAAAATTATAAAATGCATTTTAACCATTAACTTTAACATTTGACCGTTAAACTTAACTACCCCCGATTTTTTCAGTTAAAGTCATCACGCGCCACAACTCAACGTGACATGTGATGTGGCGAAAACTGATAAAATAAAAATAAAAATCAATAAAAGTTATAAAAAATTATAAAATATTTTTTTGGTACAATAATTTTTATAAATTTTTTTTATGAATTTTATATTTTTTTTACATTTTTTTATAATTTTCTTACGACTTTATAAAATTTTATAATTTCTTTATGATTTTTATAATTTTTTCTAATTTTTAATAAATTTTTAATATTTTTTATATTTTTTATTAAAATTTAATAATTTTTTGTTGATTTTTATTTTTTATCATTTTTTACGTGTCATGACATGGTTGTAACACGTGGTGACTTTAACTGGAAAAAAATTAGGGACGATTAACTTTAACGATCTACTATTAAAGTTAACAGTCAAAGAGTTTTTATAATGCATTTTAGTAATTCAAGTACCCAATTGAGAGTGAAAAAAAAATAAAGAAATAGGAGCTTAATTGTTTTTTTTTTAAAATTTTGAGGGCGCTTTTTTATGCATTTTGAAAATTTAAATAGTCAACTTGAATGTAAAAAAAAAAAGAATGTAGGAGTTTAATATTTTTTTTAAAAAAGTATGAGAATTTTTTACAACTTTAAACATTTTTTTTCCTACCAAATACACTTAAAAACTATTTTCTATCCAGTTTTTTACTCCCTTCTTTCATCCATTTACTTTCCCGTCCAACCCAACAGCTTAATTCTTAGAGGGTATGAAAGGGTTGCAGCCGTGAAAATAGACTAAAATTAGAAGCATATTTTTGACAAAATGTGATGATAGGTGAAACAAATGAATACATATATGTAGAGAGTAAAACTGTCAACATTCTAAAATTCTCAACTCTTTACCTAATACCCATTCCCATCCGCTTTCAAATTTTCAACCACTTCCCAAAGGAAAAAGAAAGTTAGAATTTCAATTTCAAAGGCTCGTGATTGTGAATTTTTTACCACTCCCTCCTTTCCATGCTTGTGTCATTCACACTCATTTATTTATTCTTTTGTTAAGCCATTGGTCTAATTTTTTCAGCAGTCCCTGTACTCTTTACATTTTTAAAAGTTAATCTCTACTAATTGATATTTAACAGAATTTAGTTAAAAATGTTATGACAATATATTTAAATTTAGAAAAAATGTTATCAAATAAATAAAAAGACCACATATTTGAATTTAAATATATAAACAAAACTGTGTTTGTATAAAATAAATGACTGTATTTGGCATTCAGTCATAGCAATCAAAACATCAACCCAAAGCTTTTGTGTAATCTTTTTAGCTGTTATTTAACACTTTTTTTTTTCATTAAACAAAAGTGTGCTCCATTACCTAAAAAAAAAAAAAAAAAGTGTGTCATGTTTTAATCAATGTTGCTTTTATGGATTTACTTAAAAAAATCATGCTCTCCTTTTACAAATCTAACTTTTACTAGTTATAAAGTACAATCAACTTACCTTTTAAAATTGATTTTTTATAAATTAACCATTTTTTAATTAATTAATAATCGAATTATGAAATTTACATGATGCTCGTGAAATTTTATTAAAATAACAACAAAAAATTTTACAACCGTATCTACAGACCCTTGTATCAAGTAAATCCAAATCAAAATAAAAAAAAAGGGGGAATAGGAAAAATCAATATGCATTTCATTTTTCTTACCTTGTCAGAACAGTCAATCATCGTGTGACGTCACCACGAAAGAGAATTTTGAAAAATAGGCGGGACCCGCAAGTTACCCAACTACTACCGCAGACCAACCCGCGCTTGAGCTGTGCCCCACAACTGTCATCACGCACCTCAGATTAACGGCTCCGATCTCCTACCGGATGCGAACCGCTTCATTCCACCTAGACTGACCGGTTCACTCTCCATAATTTCAGGCTCTATCGATATTGCGTCACGATCATCTGGTGGCAAACGAGACCTAATGTCCCTATTCCCTGGCGGCGACGGGGCTACTGGAAGCGCGTCTGATTCACTTGCTTTCCCACTGGACCTGAAAATAGCACGAAAACTTGAAAATAAACCGCTTCTTTTGCCCGTCGTTTTCTCTTTAACTGTTTCAACTCCGGTCGATTTTCGGCTGTTCTTTTTTAGCCGGCCATTCCGGTCACGCTTCGATCTCACTCTTCCCATACAAGAAACCTTAGGCGAAGATGGTTCAACAACTGGCCGATCCGATTTAACTGAGCCAGGCCGTTTAGGAAACAATCTAGTGTTCCCAGGTTTCCTGTTCTTCGTTTCGACAAAGCAAGACTTCTGCGGTTTCGGTAAGCCGATGATGGAAGCTTTAGACTTTCTAAGAGAAAAGCGTTGAGAATTGGAGATCGAGTTAAGATTAGGGTTGAGGTTTGCAGAGTTGGGAGCTGAGTTTCCTTTATGCGAATCTTTCCGTTCGTAAAAAGCGTTACGATCGAACCAGTCGAACTCGGCGTCTTTGGATAACCAAAACGATTCTGGCGGGAAATCCGACGGGATTTCTTCTTCAATATGTTTCTCCGCCGGGTGGAGGTGGTCGTCGGAATCACTTTCGCTGGTTGCTAAAGTCTCGCAAATGATTTTGTTGTCGCAAGAGCCACCGGCACAGGCGGAAACAAGGGTTTCTAAATTGCCCTGTGGCATTGTACGAAGGAAAAAAAACACGCGCACTTGAATGTAGAAAAGGGTAGAAGTTTGACAGAGAGGAAGGTCGAATTGAGAATATTTATATATAAAGAAAAAAAAAGTAAATTGCTTTTTTCTTTGGGAAAATTGAGAGAAAAATTGATGTTTTGGGAGGGAGAGTTTCAATGTAGTTGACTAGCGTTTGCTTCCTTTTTATGGTTTGAGATTATTTCTGATTGAGATGAAGTGATATTTAGATAAATTCTTTCAAATTATAACGTTTTCAAAATATTTATTTGGAGGTATTATTTTCATTTTTATTAAAAATGCAATAAAAATTTAAATGATGCCATAACATTTATATCATCAATAATATTTACATAAATAATGTATTTAATATTTATTTATATGATGCATTTATGTGTTTAAATTCTATTTTAATCATAATTTAATCTATTTTTTCATTTCATATTTTATTATTAATTAATTTAAAATGATAAGTTTCATTATTTATTGTATGTTAATATCTATATTCTAAATAAGTAAATTTGATTAAAATGTAAGCAGCTAAATATAATTTAAAAAATGGGATTCATAATTGTTTTGAATTAATAGAATATGTATTTAGGAAAAAGAAAAGAACCCACAGAAATTCTTTGCTTGCGAAATCCAGATACTAGTAGCAGTAGTAAACCACTTCATGCATGACGTAAAGGTCTTGGTTGCTTGATGGATATAGGTAAACATGGACAGATTTTATTTTTCATATATGTAATAGAAAATATATCCACAATCGTCCAAAAAGTTAGATAGAAATTATTAGGATAGTGCGTGTTCTTTTTCTTCTAGATCCTTTTGTCTTTCTTTCTCGTTTTATGCTCAACCAAATCCACTGAAACAAATTCATATAATTTGTTTAGTTTTACTACATACCGTAAACGCGTGTGCAAATATATATTATTGATTTCATTTATATCAAATAAAGTTGACGGTGGTTAGTCACGATTCATGTAGAGAGCTGTAAGAGGCGTTATGAATACTCATGAGTAAAAAAAAGATGCTAGTGAATAGAGAGGAGATCCTGAAACCCTTCTCGAGGCATCATGTGTTTGTCTTTCACCGATTTCATATTCTCTATAGTTGATCAGTCGATCTATTGATATCACTTTTTCTTTAAGTAAGAGTTGTTTTAGAAGGATAATATATAGTAAATATGATGTATGGATATGTTGCTTTTGTCAGAGGTGCCATCTTCATAATTTGTGCTCACATTGTTGTGGGTTCGCGAGGTGGAAGCTCTCTAAGCCCTAGTTGGTAGGATTTGGTTCTTGTGAGTTTCTAGCTCGCAAGGTATTCTATAAGATCAGTTTGCGAGATGTAAGTATAATTAATTAATATTTAATTTAGATGAATAATTCAAAGATTTGATGATATTATAATAAAATTTTATAAAAGAAATTGTTGGGAAATCAAAATTTATAAAAATGTAAGCAAATATATATAATTAATAATATAAAAAAAGGCGTAAAATGTAATATGAAAATTGAAGTTACAGCAGGTAATGATTAGTTGGGTAATATGATGTTGGGGTAGGAGCCGAGGAAAGCCGGAGTTCATTAGGTATGAACCAGTTGGACAAAAGGAGAGACAACAGCTTGATTCTAACAAATCTCCTCATCCACCTTTTCATCACTATCATTCATTCATTCTTCACTATTTAGGTTAGATGGACCTGATAATATTAAATATGATATGACTAGGTTTTGTGTTTAATTTCATTTGAGAATTTAAAAAATAATCATAAATATATTTAATTTATTTATACTAAATAACTATATTTTTATATTTTGCAAATAAATTTAGGTTACAATTAGATAAATTGAAATAATAAAAAAGAATATAAGAAAATAAAAATAGGTCACAACACAAAAAAAAAAAAAAAAGAACATCAAAACCCATGAATATATATGATTAATTACAACACTTCAAATAATGCGATAAATATGCATAGCAAATACTGATCAGCAAGTGATTTTATGGGCAGGCTCTTTTTTAAGTACATCATTTTAAAAATTAAAAGAAAAAACATGCATGAACCATAAATCAAATTATTATTATTATTATTATTATTAGAATATAAGACAAGTGCTTTAAATATATCATTTAAAATTTTGATTTTTCTCAAATAATTGGAACGGACCCTTAATCGAGTAACTTTTTTAAATGCACGATTAATAATAATACATTAATTAAGTAAAAGTTAAAATAAAAATTAAAGTAAAAATATACTTTCTCTATATTTAATTAGGATGAAATTTTTATTTTAATAATTTAAGTCAAAACATTATGGAGCATGAACATGAATAAAAATTACTTTTTTTAAAAAAAAACTAGAATGATTTTTGGTAAATATTACATGAATTCATACATTACTCAAACATAATACTAAAATAGAAAAAAAATGGAGAAAAGTGTTTGTGTAATGCTGTCTTCCGGTGGCGATATTGGACGTTCAACTAAGAAAATATGTCTTAGACCAGAGTAACCACCTGATCTAAATGATCCCATGGTAGACGCGAAAGGAATGACGGTGAACTCGAGTGGTGGTACAAACGAGTTGTGGAAAAACAAATTGATGGGTAATAGTGCTGATGGTGAGAAACCTCAGAAGGAGGAGGATGATTTTGAATTAATGGAAGGTGATGCTACAAATGAGGTCATTGTTGGTATCCCCTCTATTACTCCAGTATATTGCCCAAAGGATGTCTCGGACTGTAATTGTTAAACTCCTTGGCAGAAGGATCTCTTATCTCACCATGTCTAGCAAGTTACAGGCCATCTGGAAAACAAAACATCCATTACAACTTCTGGAATTAGAAAATGACTATTTTTCAGTTAAATTTCATGACAATGAAGATTACCTTGCTGATTTATCGGGGGTACCGTGGACTATCTTCGTCCAATATCTTATGGTACAGCCATGGATTCCAGCCTTTACGACAGATCAATCACTACCTAATAATCTGATGGTTTGGCTTCGCCTACTTGGGCTACCAGAAGAGATGTATTCTAAGAGCTTACTGAAATTTATCGGGATTGCGATAAGACCAATGGCGAAAATTGACCATAATACTGATGTTAAATCATTGGGTTGGTTTGCTAGACTGGCAGTTTTTGTGGATCTGGGGAAGCCTTTAACCTCAAAGGTCAAGATTGACGAGAGGATTCAACTGGTTGAATATGAATCCTTACCCATAGTTTGTTTTGACTGTGGAAGGTATGGGCATTATAGAGAAGTTTGTCCTCACAAAGCAGGGCAAGAAGCAAATCTGGTGGTGGAGGAAGATAAATCACCAAAGCGGGCGATGGTGTTGCATTAGGTTATAGAAGCGGAGAAGTCTGTGTAACGACTTGAAAGTCAATGATGTCGGAAACGATGGTTTCAGAACTCCGTTCTTCGTTGATCGAGTTCGTAAATATTATTTATTAATATTTACGAGTTAACTATAATATTATATTGAACTTTGGTCTGAAAAATTCGTTAATTAGATAGTTAGTTAGGGTACAAGTGTAACAACCCGTTTTTAGTGGGACTGAAAATGGCAGTTTCAGAACCCCATAATCTGATAATCGAGTCTGTAAATATTATTTTACAATATTTACAAGTCTACCATAGTTAAATTGAATTTAGATATGATAAAATATCTAATTAGACTGTTAGTTAAGTACAAGTGGTTTGACCCAAAAGTCAGTGATTTTGAAAAATGAGGAATCGAAACCCTGTTTCCGTAAATCAAACACAAATATTTTTATTAATTATTTAAGGAGTCATATTAGAAGTGAATTGAATTTCGGTAAGGTAATTTTTTTCGATTTAGTGTTTAATTATAGTACAGGAACTAAAACGTAAAAAAGTTAAAAGTTTAATCCTTAAAGAATCTACAATTAGAACTTAATGTGAAGGGCTTATACGAGAAATATACCAAGAATATGTATATATGTAGCTGGTTAACTAAACATTATATATGTTTATATTAAATAAAAAATTATTTAATTATAAAATAAATAAATTAAAATTTAATAATAAAAAGGTGATATTATGGTGGAAGAAAGAGAAACATTTCCACATTTTTGAATCAAAGAAGAAAAGGGGCAGAAGGACAAGCGGTTTGGTTTCCACAATTTCAAAGCTTAATTTGGTTAGTCCAATTTAGTATTTTTTTTGTAATTTTTATGTTTTCAGAATCTTAGGAACTCAAACTAGCTGACTCATGTTGTATTTTTCATTACTGTTAAAGTTTGTGGATGTTACCATTGTTGAGTAATTGAAGTTGGAGGGACCACCAATTTGATAAATTTTAAGTTTAGTATTGAAAAAGGGCTAAATTGTAAAGCCAATTGATGATTTTGTGTAATATGGATTAAATTGCAAAAATTTCAAAATTTTGTGGCAGAAATGAAAAATAAAAAGTTAAATTAGGCCTAAAGTGAAATCGATTTAAAAATTGGAGGCTTAATTTGACAGTTATGATAGTCTCGATTTTAGGGACTAAATTGAATAAAATATAAAAGTTGTGTAAATTTACAATTGAGTATGAATGTGTTTGTATCTTGATGATTTGGTATGTTTGTGTTAATCCGTAGCTAACGTTAACTTGGATTTCTCGAAAAAGAAAGAAAAAGACGAAGTCGTCGACAAATAGCTTGGAGCTTACGGTTTGTATTTCTATAACCCAAATCTTTTCAATTGTCCCATTTACGAATTGTGTTGCATGACAATAACATAAGGTAAGTTGGAAATGATAGAACGAGTTGAATTGAATCGATTTGAATTAGTTGTTTATGATAATAACTAAATTGAATAGATTTAAAAATATGATATATTGTTATAATTGTGCAATTGAATTTAGTTGATGATGAGTTATGTTGTCACATATGTGATTTAATGATTCGTTGATGAAATTATGTTGTAGAACTGAGAAATTGAGTATAAACGAAATTGAAACAAGGGTGGATAGTGGATAACAAATTTTAAGTTCAGAATTACGGATTTGACATTGTATGATTTAATCAATTCGATTGAGACAAGGAAAATGTATATGCTACAAAATGTTATATTTAGAAGAAAATGAATGAGAAAAGAAAATATGTTTTCAAGATAAGCTCATTGGTATTAAGAATTGGCTCGAAAATTACTCATTAGTTTAGAGGAGTTTTTTGGGTTTTACAAATTTATAGATGTGAAATGCCCCTATTTTAAAAGCTAAAAGCTTTGATTAGGAAGTTTGATGATCAAATTGATAGAATTTGTAGTGTGAATGGTTAAATTTATTAAATTATTTAGAATTAGGATCAAATTTATAGAGTATGTAAGCATTGAGAACTAAATATGTTATTACACCAATTAGAAAAAGGATTTCCGTGATTAATTTAACAATGGGTAACCAAAACATGAATGAATTCAAACGTTAGTGCCTAAATTGAAAATTTTAAAGTTGGATGACCAAAATAAAAACACGGACATAATTGAGTGACCATTTGTATAATTTACCCTAAAATATAATATGTGATTAAAAAGCAAATATAATATGGTTAATTTTGATGATTGTCAAATAGTAACAAGACAATAACCTTAATGGCTAAAAACCATTTGGAATGTGAAATTGAAGAAATGTATAGGTGAGGGATAGAGATGTTAACGGGCCGGGTTTGGGTCAGGTCCAATCAAAATTGTAGGCTTGTTTGTTAGGTTCGAGTCCAACTCGGCCCGGAAAATAGGCCTAAAATTTTGTTCAAGCCCGACTCGGATAAAATACTAAAACCCAGGTTCGACCCGGTCCGGCCGTATTTTTTTATTTTATTTTTTATATAATTTTTTTTAAAATATAATACATCAAAAATACTATTAATGAACTTTAAGATTTAAGGTTTATAAAAGTTTTTAACGAGAACCCATATTAAGAATTCAACGACAAAAAGCTACAAATATACTAAAACTATTAGTTTCAAAAGCAAGTGACCATGGATCCCATAAAGTTTTAGCCCATGGCTTTAAAAAATAGTAGCCAAAAATATCCCTGTATAAAGATTTTGAGAAAGGGGGCATTAAAAATTTGACCGATGTGGATTCTAGAAGATGAAGAATATTTAAGACTAACGTGGAGGAATGAAGCAAGTACTTTTGACCACCCTATTTTAAGCAATAATCCTGAAAACAAGGGGAAATGTCTTTAAATGTAGAGCAATTTTATAAGCAAATAGGCATGTGACATTATTTGGAAACACCAACATCCAGCAATGCCATGGATCTCAGTTCCTTACATTAAGCATTTCAATGCCTGCATAAACATGATTTTGTGTATGTTAATTAAATGTACTATTTATAGGAATAATTATGTATTAAATATACTAGTCGACAGTCTTATTTATTATCTTTAATACATTAAGTGAAAGTATACTAGATTGCGACCTTGTGATATTATAAAATGAGGCGTGTTTCAAGTTCCCATGTCATCATTGTTGTAGTTTGTTTTCTTTCCTTATATATATAAAAAGATTCATATCCTTTCACATTATTATTGAGGTATTCTTTTTCATAATTTCTGAATACATAAATGATGTTTTTCTTTACAACTCACATGTCATTGGTGTAAGCAAAATAGATGACCCTAGAGCAGATTGCTTGGATTTGAGGATGAGCACCCATAACAAATGAATCAATTCAGAGTCAAAGAGAACAATCTATATATTTAAAATTTTTACAAAGTTCATTAAAAAACTAGAGTATTTAAAATTTTTAAATTGTTTAAATGTTATACCTACACACATAATTAAAATATATCCTAATTCACTAGCCACCAACAAATGTTGGATGTAGTAGTAAGACCTTGTATTTTTAAGGATAAATATAATAAAATTTGAACCTTGGAGCTAAACATTATTGAGAATAGGGAAAAAGCTAGGAATTTGTTAATGGGGTATAAAGTTTTAAAAGTTTGGGGGCCAAAGGTAAAAAATTGATGTAAAAAGGCTTAAATTTAATATTTTATAACTAAAAAGGACTAAAAATGGTATTATACCAATTATCTAGCCTTGGCCCCCTAGCTATGTCCCTGGTTGGGAGGGGTAGTAGAAACAAATTTAGAGGGGGTTGGCAAGGGTCAGAGGCGGATAAAGGGGGGCTGGCAGGGGCCCTGGCCCCCCTAAAATGAAAAATTTCTATTTAGACCATTGAATTTTTTTTAAAATTTTAAATTAGAAAAGGTAAAATTATACTTTGCCCCCCTAAAATTATAAAAATTCGATTTAATCTTTTAAAATTTATAAAGATATAGACTATAAAAATTAAAATTTCATTCGGCCCCCTAAATATTGTTTTGGCTTTGCCGCTGGCGAGGGCCTCTACACCTCTAAAATTTAAAAATATTCAATTTCACCCTTTAAAATTTCTTAATTTTTATTTTAATATTATATCAATTTGTGTTTGGCCCCCATAAAGTAATTTGAGGTTTTTTTAGCTTATAAATGTTTATACTAAATTTGGTAACAATTTCAATTTAGTTTTATAAACCAATACAAAGTAGTATCTAAATATTAATTTGGTAAGAAAATAATGTTAATTAATATATCTAAATATAAAGTAGTATTTAAATATTAATTTAGTCACAACCGGTTTCCTTTAAATCTGGAAATTAGGAACAATTGGGGGTTAAATTGAAATAAGCTGTAAGTTGGCGGCCTCTACTGAAAAGTTAGGAAAAGCTAAGTGACTGATTTGGATAATGGCTGAGATCCAATTTTGGTCCGGTTGGATTAAAACCAACTCATTCCTTAGTGGGAGACGTAATGATTGTCAATAGATGGATTTTATATGGTTGAAGAAGGTGCGAGAAGGGCTATAAATAGCTGAGAAATGACTTCTCAGTGAGAATTCTTCTCACTTCTGTTTCATTTTCTTATTTTCTTCATCTTCTTCCTTGGTTACTTCGAAGAAGAGATAGATATGGAAAGCTCTACATGGAACGGTGATCATGAGGATTCAGTCGGAAAAGTAGAAAGCCCAAGGAGCTAGTAAGGTTCTAAGTCCTTCAGTGTGTGTAAGATTTAGAAAACAAAGTCAAGGGTTTTCAGAACCATTTTAGGGGTTCTGCATGTTTCTGAAAAACTGAGTTCTAAGTTGAATAGCTGGGTTTAACTTATAATTTTTGGTTATAATGCTTAGCTGCCAGGAGAATGGAAGCTCTAGTGTTTGGAAAAGCTAAGTTTGGGAGGAAAGAGGCATCAGGTGAGTTTCTGTACTCCATCCCTGGAATGTTGTGTGACTGGCATGTTTTGTGTTGAATACTATGATGATGTAGAAACTCTGTTGATTGTGAATGGTAAGTATGCATAAGGTTGAATAGGTTTATGAGTATCCTCTAGTGTGTCAGTATAAAAGAAATGGTTATAATTTTATGCTTGAAAAGAAGACTACCCCATGAAAATATGTTATGCATGCATGTATTGCTTGTTTGTGACAATGAAGTACAAAAGAGAATTTTTAATGGGTTAGACGAAGTTAAGACTAGGAAATGGTATTTTTGTATACCGCCATACGGTGTTGTTGGATGCCAACCGTGATGTGTGAAGCTCCGGGCTTTGCGGGGGGACACTTCGGTGTTCGTGCATTAAGATATAGAAATGATGAAATGAAGGAATGGGCGGATGAATAGGGAAATTGAAATTTTGTTAAGATTCCGCCATACGGTGTTGCTAAGTGCAAATCGTGACGTGTGAAGCTCCGGGCCTTGCGGGGGGGGACACTTCAGTGTTTGAGCATCAAGGTAATATGTAAAAAGGAATTATATCGACTAGTCCTTTAGGCAACATCGTGACGATGATATTTAAGTTCCATATAGCAACACCGCGATGGCGGTCAACAGGCTTTATGAGGCGACACTACGACGACAGTAAGGTCTTTCAGGGCGACACCTCCAAGAGGTTTAGGGTGTAAGATCATAGCTTGACTATGGAAACCAATGAAGTCCCCCAGGACATTAAACATGAGATATATTGTGTAAGGTCATAGCTCGACTATGGCAACATAGAGAGTCTGTCGTGACAGTAAACACGAGAAATCCATCAGGACATTAAACATGGAACCTAATGAGTAAGACCATAGCTCGACTACAGCAACATATAGAGTTCGTCGGGACAATAAACACGGGGTAGTCCACCGAGACTATAAAAATGGGGTAGTCCGTTAGGACGTTAAACATGGTATCGTGTTGCATAAGACCATAGCTCAGTTGTGGCTGCATAATGTAATCCGCCGAGACAATAAACAAGGGTGGATAACTAGGACAGTAATCATGAGAAATCCCATAAATAAGGAAAAAAATTAGAAGGAAAATGAAAGTATGGACAAACAATAGTTAGCCAGCAGGTTTGAGGAATCTGTTGAAGATGAAAAACAAAATAGAAATGGGAAAAGACTGCCCAAATAGTAGTCATGAAAGCCAAAAGGGCATATGGGTGACAACCCAGCAAGATCTAGACAAAGGAAATAACGTGCCAATAATTACTAGTGTAAAGACAAATGAGAGAGGAAGTATCCAAGGATTTTGGTTAAGGATCCTGTAACACCCCTTACCCGTATTCGAAGCCGGAACATGGTACGAGGCATTACCGGGCATAAACACAAGCAATCATACAAAATCGAGACGTGAATCTCCATCCAAATTTAAAACTTTTCATTTACATTCCTATCGTCCCTAAAACTAGCTTACGAGGCCCAAAACATGCTTTGGAAGTGGTTCGGGAATAAACTGAGAACTTTAGAAAGTTTTACGACCCTTAGAAATTTTTTGCTAAAACAGGGGTCACACGCCCGTGTGGGTTCGGGACACCCCTTGCGACCCTGAGACACGCCCGTGCTACAGGCTGTGTTCAAAATAGGGTGCTCTCTGACTTTGCCACACGGCCGTGCTACACGCCTGTGTGCTAGGCCGTATGGTCGATTAAATTTTTATAATTTTTTTATAAAATAGGTGCAGACTTCACACGGCAGGGGTACACGCCCGTGTCCAAGGCCGTGTAGCACACACGGCTGAGACACACGCCCATGTCTCTGCCCATGTGCTATATTCTGGACATTCTGTTTTGCATTAATTAAGGTGCGGGGACACACGGCCGAACACATGCCCGTGGAGGTGGGACAAGTGTGTCACACACGGCCTAGACACACGCTCGTGTGTCTACCTGTGTGGACAAAAACAAGGTTATTTACCAAGCTATTTTGTCGCCCTTCTATGCACATACCTACAAAACAAAACATAGCACCAATCCAAACACATACACTCAACCAAATCAGCCACATCATTCACATGCTATTTTCTATCACATACAACATCACATACTTGTCAACTCAAACCATGCAAATTCTCACATCCATGAAAGACATCATCATATGCATATATAACTAAACCAATATTAGCCAATTCCAATGGCCACTTACAAAATGAATTATCCACCATACTTAACACTTAAGAATTTGGACATACATTAACATCATACATGCACCCATTTGAACATCCTTAGCCATTCCAATGGCTAAGCCACAAAATATTACTTACAAGCCTTCATCTAAGCCAAGTAGCTTATACATGCCATTATACCAAAATGAATCATTTAGCTATACCAAAAAACAGATTTGTGGATAGTGTGATCTTGCTCTGACCGAATCCTCCAACCTTCGCGAGCCTTACGAGCACTATAAAACAAGGAAAAGTAAAACGGGGTAAGCATTTTCATGCTTAGTAAGTTCGCGTGATAGAAAGAAAATTACCAGTTATAATTATTCAAATAAGCATATATATATGCATTCATTCCATCAATATTTTGACAAGTTACCTAAATACATTCACTCATTAAACAAGTTAGTCATACACATCATGAAGTTATCAAACCAACATAGATGAACTCACCATAGTATAAACTTTCATATCATTTCACTATTCTATTTTTCAGGATTTCTTTTCATTGAACTATTGTAATTTCGATGGATACTCGGATAGTATACTCGAGGTATATATGTCAATCGTTTTTCAATTCACATCCAAAGTGCTCCTTAAGCACATATCCATAGAGCACACTCTCAAGCCACATTTATATAATAGGATTACCAGTCCAGGCTAAATTCCGTCTTTAACATTCGCTCCCAAGAGCTTATTCAGGATTAAAAGTACAGGCTAAATCCTTTCGATAACGTTAGCTCTAATGAGCCTACTATGGATTATCCGTTCGGGCTAAATCCTTTCTATATCATTTTGTTCATTTCAAGGAAATTATTATAATCCATCGAAATACAATGTTCAACCGGGACAATGACATTTTATTTGTGTTTATCATCTTGTGATTATTTTATAGGGTATATCATCACATATATATTATCTCAATTACACAATTCAATTAAAACATAATAACATACCAAATTAAATTACACGAACTTACCTTGAGAATGGTTCGTATTTGAAACTCAACTAATCCGAGACTTTTTGTTTTCCTCGATCTAGTTCTGTAATCAGTTATTCCAGGTCTATATAAGCAAATTTTACTATCAATTCATCATTTTAAACATACATTTATATTAATTTGCATCCTAGACAAAATTACTATTTTGTCCCTAACTTTTTAACATTTTACATTTTAGTCCCTAGGCTCGTAAAAATGAAATATGTTCAATTTCTTGGTAACCCAAGCCTAGCCGAACCATTTTCATGCTTATAGCAGTCCACCTTTTCCATTAAATTATATTTTTACTACCCATTTTATAATTTTTTACAATTAGGTCCTTTTTATGCATTTTCATCAAAAATCGCCTAGTAAAAGTTGTTTATCACACATCAAACATGCATAATCTATCATTAAACATAAAAATACACATATTTATAACATGGGGCAAACCCTAGACATCAACCACATCTTAAATTAATGATAGAAATAGGTAGATCGGATGATAACGACTTCAAAAATGTAAAGAGCATTAAAAACGGGGCTAGGATGTACTTACAATCAAGCTTGAAAGTTGAACAAACCCTAGCTATGGTGAACTTCAAATTTTCGGCACAAGGTAGGAGAAGATAAACAAATTTTGCTTTCATTTTGCTTATTAATTCATTTAATTACTAAATGACCAAAATGCCCTTTTTGCCAAACTTTAAAATTTCACCTAATCATGTCCATTTTTGTCTACAAACTTAACTAATGGTCTAATTATCATATAAAGACCTCTAATTTAAAATATCATAGCAATTGGACACCTTTAACATCTAGAATTCAAGTTTTGCACTTTTTACAATTTAGTCCTTAAAACTAAATTGAGTGCCCAAACATTGAAATTTTTGAATAAGATTTTCACAGAATAGTTCCATAAAACTGTAGACCATAAAAAATATAATAAAAATAAATTTTATTGCGTCGAATTTGTGGTCCCAAAACCACTGTTCTGACTAGACCTAAAATCGGACTGTTACAAATCCGCCATTAAGGATCGCCAGAGGGCGCTTAATGAAACTTGGATGAGAAAGAGAAAGAGTGCAACAACCTATTTTTAGTGGTGTCAAAAATAGTGGTTTCGAGACCACAATCGACAAGTGAGTCAGTAAATTATTATTTATTTAATATTTTTAGAGTTATATTATGGTCATATTAAGATTTGGCTAAAAATTTTTAATGTTTAAATAGTTAATTAAGTAAAAAGGACCAAATCGTAAAAGCTACAAAAGTTAGTTCCTATTAGCTAAATGTGCTAAATGCTTATGAAAATGAAATTTTATGGACTTAAATGGTAAATGTACCATTTAGATTATAGTGGATGGTTTTGGTGGCTAATAACATGAAATATTATTGATTTTTAAAGGGTAAAGATGTAAATTGATAATTAAACAAAAAATTAACAACACAAAATTTTAATTGACTATAATCTTCCTCATTTTTCACCTATCAAAATTGAAACCACCATTGTTGCTTGAAGAACATTCGACCAAGCTTGCCTTTGATGCATGGTATGAAATTTTTGTCCGTTTTTAGTGATTTTTACGATTTTGTGATCGTTTTATCTTAATCTAGCTAACCCGAGGGTTAATTTGTAAAGCTATTGAAAGTTTAGGGACCTACCATGAAAGATTTAGATGTGTTGATGAACTTTGTTGAAAGATTTATGAATTTGATAGTTAAATAAAAGTATTTTGTTAAGTGATTTTTGACAATTTTAATGTTTAAGGATTTAATTGTTAAAATAGTAAAGTTACATGGAATTTTGGTGAAATAGTTGAAAATATGAGTTGATTAGGTACTATATAGAAATTAGCTAGCATGGGTTTTGCTTAAATGTGGTTAATTGGTAAGTTTTGAGTTTAGGGACTAAATTACATAAAGAGTAAAATGTTGAGGGTAATCTTATAATTTTGTATTAAAGGGGTATAAGCTTAAGTTTATTAATTGAGATGTTGAATGGATTAATTAAGTGGAAATTATTATTTAGATTAAGAAACAAATCAATTGGACATTAATCGCGGAAAAGCCAAAGTAGCAGAATAGTCTTCGGTCTCGTGTTGGAATTGGTTCTACCTAGGTAACTTTGTAATTTAATTAAAGTAATTTATCTGGTTGCTAGTTGTAATTTGATATATATCCATAAATTTGGTGATTGGATTCATTAACTTGAGAAAAGAGAAAGACCATGGTTGAAAGATATTATGGCATTATACTCGAAATGAGAAAGACCATAGTTGAAAGATACTATGGCAATAAATCGGAACGAGTAAGACCCTAGTTGAAAGATACTATGACACTATATCGAAAAATGAACAAGACCATAGTTGAAACATACTATGGCATTAGATTTGAATGAATGAAAACCATAGTTGAAAGATATTATGGCACCACTTCGGGATTATGTAAGACCATGGTCGAAAGATACCGCAACATCTTCTTAATAATGGGATAATCGAAAAGGTACACAAATTGAATGTTTATTATATTAATGATCTAAGGTTTGCCATGTGAATTGGAATCAATGAATATGTAGGTGATATTTGAAATAATGCATGTCTTATGTAAAGTAATTTTATTCGGTAAATTATGTTTACATTTATTCAAACTTACTAAGCATTATGTGCTTACGTTATTTGTGTTTTTCCTTATAGATCTCGAAAAGCCTAGTTGATCGGGAGTTCAATTCGGAGCATACACTTTATCCATCTCTCATCTTGGTAGATGTTTTGGGTCATTTTGATGTTAGTTATGAATGGCATGTACTATGATATTTTGGTTAACTAATTCATGTTGTTTATGTTTGGAATTTGACTTGGTGATACTTTGTAGTTATGTATATATGTTTGGTACTTTGGTTTACTGTTATGATTTTAAATGCTTTTGGTCTTTTGGTTGATGCCTTATGATGATAAATATAAATGTTGTTTAATAGATGTGATGAAATGAATTATTTGAGTTTGTTAAGTACATGTTTAATGTGTTATTTTAAGATTAAATTGTGTGATTGTTGGAAGTAGACATGAATGGTATGAATGAATAGTAAGATTGGTATGTGGTTATATTTGGATATTATGAATTTGAATGCAAGTTAGCTTGGTGTGAGATATGTGTTTGATTTGACAAATGAATTGTGGTGTCAATGAGGACACATTGGTTAGGCACTTAGGTTTAATGTTTTGGGATGTTTAATGCTTGTTTGAATGGATTTTGATGGCATGTGAATGGATGAATTTGGTTTAGCTTGGCATCTAAGAAAATGGCTTTCTTTTAGCTTGTTTTGGAAGGCATTTTAGGTGCACACGGCCTGGGACACGAGTTGTCACACGACTGTGTGCCACATATGGTCACACCACACGACTGTGTGTAATTTTAATTTTAGGTGCAATTGTCCACACGGTCTTAGAAAGTTACATGGCCTGGCGACATGGTCGTGTGACCTCATTTCAAATACTCACACAGTTGAAGACACGACCTGCGACACGATCCTGTAACCCTATTTCGAATACTCACACGGGCGAGCACATGGGCTGAGACACGACTGTGTGGTCCATATTTTGAATTATACACGGTTTGGCCACACGGCCATGTTTCCGAGCCACATGGTCTAGGCTCTGTTACACGACCTGTCCACACGGCCGTGTGACCCCTGTTTCCAAAATTTTCAATTTTTTTCTAAATTTTTCAAATTAGTCATTGATTGTTCCCTAACTATTTTTAAGGCCCCGTAGGCTCGGTTTAATTTTCGTAAATGTATTTATGCTATAAATGAAACTTGAAATTGATTGTTAACATTTAAATTTGAATAATTGTTTCTATATGATGTTAATTGTTTCGATTTGTACTTTAATACTCTGTAACCCTAATCTGGCAATGGAGAGGAGTTAAGGGTGTTACAGAGAGATACCCAAAAAGAGTATCCCAGTGAAAGATGTGTTTGTTAAGACTATTCTCCTTGAGGAAAAGCTATTTCGAGTATAACCTGTTGGAAAAAACCCGATTTGAAAACGGTTTTCTTGCACAGCAAAAAAATAAAATTTTAAAAATCGATCTGGTTTGTGATATTTATAGCAATAAACCTTAATCGAATTCATACTTGTGTTTTTGGATAAGTGGATCTTTGATTTTTTTGGCTTTCAACAAAATGGTCTTCTCTGCTATTCTCGTACCACGAATTAGTTCGAGTGAGGGCTCGAACTAATTGAATCAGAACACAGGACTAGAAAAAGTTTTCCGTTTGGGGTGAAAACAAAGTTTCTCTATTCTTTAATAGAATCCAGTAAAATTGTTATTCTAAAAAAATATGTTTATAAGTTGAGAATAAATTCTCCCTATTTTTCGGAAGAATAACAATCTCTCAAAAGTTATGTTAATAGCTCTATCGGTGCCATCTATTTATAGGAAGATAAGGTAAAACCATTATAGAGTTGTAGAGGTTTATTTTAAATAGAAAAACAACATTCTACTTAGAGTAGGAGAGGGGTAAATGACTCACCTTTGTATTTCTACTAGGGTTGTCGCCCCTCTTCATATTATATGAGGGGTTTTGGGCCTCTCTCACATCAGGTCCAATTACGAGTACTTCCAAGGTCTTTTTGGCCCAATACTCTGTAATGTGATCCAACCCGATTCAGTTTTTCTATTTCCCAAAATAAACTTTAATATTTACATATTAAATAATTTTCTCATCCCAATTTTACTCTAGTAAAATTTTGACTATTTTAGCCCTGGTAAAATTTCAAGAAAATTTGTCCAATATATCACAACTCAACATGTTCACTATGACCGAATGGTTTATTTTCATTCTCGGGCTTCAAAATGGTCTAAAAATATAAACTCATTCTTCTATCATTTTTAAGTAATCCTATATAAGATTGAAATTTTTATTTTCATTTTTATTTTCATTTTTGGAAACCTATATTCATTTTCAAATGATTCCATTTCTCTTTTTCTATTCATTTCGTTCATTTCTATTCAAACACGCAATTCATTTATGGTTTCAACGAGCTAGCAGATGGACTAATTGGACATATGTAGTTGAGGTTCAAATGATTTATAATTAAGTTCTGACTTTTTACCTATTAATTATAAACTCATTTAGTCACCAAATTATTCCACTATAGTATCGTGACTGAGCTCTCCCCAACGACATATCATTACGAAAGCAACTATTTAGTGCTCGTCTAATTACCATGTCATTAGTGTGTTACTCTCATAGGTTATCCTTGATCTCTTTGGGATAATATCCGTTCTTCTAATATGATCCTATTTTATCTCATGGTGACCATTACATCTTCCTTCATGAAAAGTCAACCACTATCAAATAGTGATTAAGTCATCCATCACAAAAATGGACGACTCGTGGCCACGTTTACTTTTCATCAACCATGTAATGCCAATGAGAGGATATCATTTACCCATGTTTTGGGCTATGAATTCCACTGTTGTGAATGACGCTACATACTACATAAATCATACACCCAACACACCAACTTTGAGTTACTTATCTATTTGAACTTAGGCTTTTACTTACATCAAAGTGTACGAGTCATGCATACATAGTCCGCCATCCATTCAGGATTTAGGTATGTCACACTATGAACAACAAGTGAATAAATCCATAAATGGATTCAAGATCTATTTTGCTTGGGTCCTGTTCGATGTGCTATTAGTCCAGTTAGTCATATCTATGTCTCTATCTTTTGGGAGTCATCCGCTTTGATGCCCAAGACAAGACATCTCCCCAATTGGACTTGATAGGCGACATATTACCCTTTTAATCGGTTTGCTCATTTTTATTTGATTAAGGACATTTTAGGTTCGTCTACTAATACAAGCTGTCTTTTCATATCACGATCTGACCACGTGATACCGCTTAGTATTAATTAAACACTAGACAACCATTGAGCAACATTTGCTTCCTGTAATACCCTAAACCCATCCTAAACGTTATGGCTGAATCTGAAAGTGTTACGAAGAAAGGATTTGAAATCGATGATATATTTATAAAACCATGTTTATTTATTTGATAAAACGTCCAAGTATTATAAAACATATTCGTTACTGAAACCGTGATATGAAGTTCTTTAAAGTTAACCGTTTATTTCGCAGCGGAAGTTTGGAAAATCATTTAAAACAAAAACCAAGCTCGTGTTTTCAAAAACCCATTTGTTTATGTAAAGTGTTTTTGTTGACGTTGCGGAAAAGTAGCAAATCAAAATCCAAAAGTTAAAACTAATCAGTCCAGAGAGTCCAAAAAATTACAACTTTCAAGAAAAACCAGACTTTAAAATTAAACCATTAGTTACTAAGTAAAAATAGTTCTTGGTCGAGTGGTCACCGCTGAGCCTCCGTCGCACCGACCCGCCTAAGTTTGTGAATTACCTGAACAAAACAGACAAACAGATGTGAGTCTTCGTATACTCAGTGTGTAACCCAACAGAAATAGACATACAATATACACAGTATTTCATATACAGTCAAATATAGATTCAGACCTAAGTCCATAACAGATGCATATATCAGACAAATAGAACAGATATACAGAATCCTACCCCCATCCTCTACACACCATCTCCGACCATCCCAACATACCATGTGGGGTTAAAAACACCCACCCATCCCTACACACTATATAGTGTCGATGCGACACATAACAGATAGTATGCAGTCAAGTTGCCAAAATTAAGGCGAAAGATCGCTGTATAGATCACTTCCTCCACATATACAAATCTCCAACCCACACAAAGATAAAATACAAATTTAAAAGAATCAACATGCTTAACATGCTCGTGTACAGATATCATATATGTATACTCAAACAGAACAGTCATGCATACGTATCAGTGTCCCACTCAAATCGGACTATCAAAATATCACATCACATGATTTAGGGTTTAGTTAGCCCTTATCGACCCTACGGTAGGACCACAGTCGATCAGAAAGACCCGTGTGACCCTTGGAAAAATTTTAGAATTATGGGCCCACACGAGCCCAACTTAGCCTAGCCCGTGTGGCCCACACGGCCACACTCACACCATCACACGGTCGTGTCTTGCGTACGGCCACACCTTCGACAGTCACACGGCCGTGTCTCACACACGACCAACCACACGACCGGTCGTACGCCCATTTGTCGTTGACAGACCCCATTTTTAGCTTTCGCCGAAACTCGATTTTTCGTGTTAAGAGTACACACCTGGTTCGATTTTGATGCGAAAGCAATCTCAAGACCTCCCAAACCTAAAAGCAGTATACCAAACACCGCTTTTAGTAATCTAATTACAAAATCATCAATACAAAACCGAGCAACGCGCATACACTTACTGCTATCAAACCCGATGATGCGCACATATTAGCCCGATTGAGCGAAACCACCGTCTCACCACCTTCTCATATACAAAATGTTTACAGAGAATTACTTTCCCTTACAACCCGCACTAAAAATACAAGCGAAAAGGAGAACCCAATAGCTTACTAAAACGGAACCAATCTACAAGTGAAAACCTCTCACTTACCTGACCACACGAAACACCGAAATCTCGAATTGCACACGATGAACAAAAAGAGGGTACAAATTAAAAAAGAAAATGACAGAAGAAGGGAAGAGTGGAGAAAAGCAAAATGAACGTTAGAAATTTGGAAGAGAGAGAGAACCGAAATTTTGAAAAAACAAAACAAAATAAAATAAAATTAAATAATATCTATCCTAACCTCCCACTAACCCACTAACTCTCAACTCTTCTAGAATTTCACTTCCACTCAACCTCTATCTCACAGCCGAAACAAAAATATCATTCACGCTTTCACAGAGAGTCGAACACAGGACCTCCAACAAGCTAACTCCTTACCATTCGAACCAGTAGGCTCATTCTAATATGAGTTTACTAAAGATAAAATATAACCCAACCCACCAAGGATAAGGCTAGGATAAAAAATAACCAAAAATTTTCAAATGTGAGACTTGAACCCAAGACCTCATACACACACCCAAAACACTTAACCACTAAAGCAGATACTCATTTATGTCAGATTTCACAAAAATAGACTTAAATTATTCAAGGCGTTACACTTCCATTTTGCTTTGCATACAAAAATCGTTTGAGGAAAATAATACAAAGTATTAATGTAATTCATGAATAATTTTATTAACCAATTTGTTTGAAAAATTACAAGTGTACTTAGATGAAAATACTACACTTAGGGCACCAGATCCTATAGTCTCCCACTTGCCCCTCCATATGTTTCCTAAAGAGCTCTCTAGCTAGTAGAATCTTGGCGAAACAAATCCCTAAGGTTTGTCCTCAGATGCAATATTTGACTACATCCACTCTTCCGTCAAACACTACCATATCCCTTAATGTGTTTTGTCCTTATGTGGTTTATTTGGGTTTAGCTGCATCTACAATGTTATAGTGCCATAGCTTTTTCTATACCTCATATTCGGCCCTCCATAGTGAAATTAGTAGTGTAACCCTGCTTGACACTTATTTATACTTTAGACCCATCGGTTAGGATAAAAACACAATCTAATATCGATTTCCTTGAATCCTGACATGTTTGGAAGTCAGAATCTATATATCCGATAGGAGTAAGGTCTCTTTTGGAATACACAAGCATATAACCCCTTGTTCTTCGTAAATACTTGAGTATATGCTTAACTACTTGCTAGTGTCTTGGACCTGGATTCACCTAATATCGACTTACCAATCCCATTGCAAAATAGATATCTGGGCATGTGCATAACATAACATATATGAGACTTCCTACTACTGAAACATAATGAACCTTTCTAACGTTCTCTCTTTCTTCCGTTGTCTTAGGACAGTCCTCTAAAAAGAGATGAACTATTGATATGGAGGGTTGATTTCTCTTCTTAAAATCAGTCATTGCATAATGCTCTAATACCTTGTTTATGTATAAAGCCTGAGACAGTGCTATCACTTTGTTCTTTCGACCCCTTATGATTCAAGTACCTAGAACAAAATTAGCTTCTTCCAAGTCCTTCATTCTAAACTGTTGGGTTAACCACAGTAAAACAATAAAAAATTTCAAATTTCAAACCATAATTTAAATACAAACTTTTTATTATTATAATTTTTAGTTATTAATTGAATGAAAATATTTAAAAGTTGAATGTTAATGCATCTATAAGTCTTAATTTTATATTATTAGCATACTAGTAAAAGTATAACTCTAAAATAAATAATTAAAATCCCGGTGAAAGTGTTAAATAATTTAACATGATACAAAGTGCAATTTAAGCTTTAATAAATATTCCTATAATATTTAAAATTTAACAGTAAAAACATAATATTATTTTAATATTAAATTTTTGGCCATTATTTTAATATTAATTTAGAAATATGGTTAATAATAAAAGAATATTTTTATCTGTTTATAACTTTGTTGAAATGATATATATAAAGGTATAGATTATAGATTAGATATATAACTACTGCATATTAAAATTATTGAATAAAAATAATATTCTTTTGTTGTTGAAATTAAGTGTTCAAATTAACCTAATGCTTTTGACTTATATTCAATCCCTTAACCACAAATTTAAGTTATCAAAAAGTCCAATGATGAGTGAAATATATCAGGTATGACCATTTGTGCATGTGTATTATAGTTCATATATTTTTTATCATTATGTAAATTTAAAATAATATGATGATTATTAAATGCATGGAAAATTTTGTATTCACTATAATATTTTATATTTATATTACACTTGAAATTTCTTATTGAATTCAATTCGAAAATTTACTTTTATAAATTTTAATTTTACTATTTTAATTAAAAGTTTATTTAGATTTATATAAAATTTTGATAAATATATTTCTTTACATAAATTTTTATGATCCAATATATATATTTTAATGTATGTTAATTATATTTAAATATCTCATATCGTGTATATGTGGTGTGTCCATGGTATAAAAGAAAATGACAATCTCTCTGTTTCTAAAGGAAAATCATTTTAAAAATGGGTGCCCTGTGAGGTTAATTTCATTTGGCCAAAAAGAAAAAAGAAAAGAAAAGAAAGGTTTTTGTTGAGTAAAGCGTTACGTTTGAGTTCAACTTCAAAAATAAATTTAATTGTGATGATGAAATCATAGACTTTTCTAGCAAAAGTAGCAGAAGCATTTGGTCAGCTTTTCCCATTAATGATGCTCTAGCAGTTGGACTTATGACTTTAGGTAAATCAATTAATTCCAAATATCACCATCAAATAATCAATGAATTGATAAATTAGGTGTAGTGTGAATTAGCATATCTACAAATTTCAGTGCAAACCAGGTCAATGTTATACTCATAATCTTGTTAAAACAGTTTTCTTATTTATAAGGTTATTTGGTTAATTTGTATCGTTATTACTGCAACATATAGAATGTGAGTTTGCATATCTTTAAATTTATATTATTTTCTGATTTAATAGTTTAAGTATTGTATACAAAGGAAGCAAAACCCAAACCACTCTCAAAGATTATTGTAATAAATGTTTGTTTCGTTCAACACATCCATCTTTTAAAATTATTATTCTACTTTTTGTAATATTTTGTTTATTTTTCTTAGTATATATACCAAATAAATATAAAAAATCAGATATAGACATATTGCATATGTATTACAAATATACTATATTTAAAAATTATAAATATATAAATATATAATATTAAATAAAAAATTATTAGTAAAAACAGGGAAATAAAGCATGATGTAAACATGTGGTGGGCATGGGTGAAATCAAAGTTGTATGAACCAGATTAGATCAGTTAAGTTGGGATTTTGTTAGAATATCAGTTCAGAGAGTGATTTTAAATTAGATCAAGAATTAACACAGACTGATTGAATCGACTAAAACTTTGGTTGAACAAACAATTACATTAGTTTAATCAGAATTTTGAATTTTGAATATTTTTTAATTGTACCGATTAAACCGAAAAATTAATAAGATAACCAATTCAATCATGAAAAACATTGGATAAAACAATCTAAAGGTAGCTGCACCTATGCAAGAAGTAAAAGCTTCATTAATTGCAGTTAAAGTCAGAATGGTAATAAATAAGAAAAAGATTGACCATTAACAATATGTTTGAATTTGAAAGCTTACATTTTCAGTAGGAGATACATTCGTGGAAGACAATAAATGATTATATAATTATTTGGAATTTGATAAATTCAATTATTTTATCCCTCTCCCGTTTCTTCTTAAATTCTAAACTAGTATATAGAGAGGGCTTGATGGTTACCAAAGTGGAGGCCAAGATTTTGATTACATTAATAAAAAAAAAAAAGTGAATATATTATTAAATAATAAAGCAGTGTGAATCTAAAAATGGTCAAAGCCGAAAATTCAAATGAAACAAAAGCTCACAAATTTTCTACGTCCTCCTTTGTTATACAATGGGCTCCGCCACCCAAAACAAATTAAGCCGCCACCATAAAAGCCTAAATCTTCTTCTAGATGATTTACATATTATTGAATAATTAAATAACTACCAAACTAAAGATAATTTCCAATGTAAATGGTGAAATTTTATCATTTTTTCTCTTTATTATTAAACAAAACCTCACCGATTATACGATATGTTGTTAAAATATTTGATTTGGATATTTAGAAAGCTTAAGGTTTGTTAAGCTTTTATTACAAAACAAAATACTTTCCCTACATTAGTTTTTGTGAGCAAATATCATCCCCTAATACTAATATTTTTATGGATACAACAGTCACTTGTTATAACTACAAAATTTTAGTAGTTACAACATTTTATAACATCTTTTCACTTATAATAGCAACATCCATAGTTATGAAATACATTTTTTTTATTAATTTAGTTTTCTATAACAACATATTGTCTAAAATTCTACGTAAAATTATAGCTATTTCATATAAACAAACCTATTAATTATAATTGATTAAATAAAAATGATCTTAATTAAAATAATATTTCAATAAAATGTTTAAATCTCACATCAAAAAATCTGTTAATCATATTTTATGAAATGAAAATAATATTTTATGAGTGGAATTAAAGATACCAGTTCGATACACTATAAAGTTCCCTAATTAAATATTCTACTGTGAGTTTGGAACATTATAAGCTTATAAATTGATTACTTGTATAACACCCCATACCCGGTCCCATCGTTGGGTTCGAACTATAGGACGTCACAACCCAAATTATGATCTAACTATTATTTTAATTATTGTTATCCGCAATAATAAAAGAATGAAGATAAAGAATAGAATTGACAATGCTATTAAGTAAATCCAATTTTACAAAAATCTATTTCGATAATAAAGCTTAAATTTAATATACAACAATTTCACCAAGAAAGCCTCTACTTATATTAACAACCACCTAATATCTTGACCCTTTAGTTTCATTTACAACAAAGACCTTGCGACACCGCCTCTGGGCCGCCTCGTTGTATGCATGTAACAACTAAGAAACAAATCTGCCGCTGTACGACGAACCCTGGCCTAATCCCCTCTCGAACTCCCAAAATTTCTCCCATTTACCTGCAATACATAATAGCACAAGTATGTTCTGGAGAACTTAATGAGTTTTCATACCTTACTAATACAACACTAATATGTTTTCATTTCATGGCTGGGGCTTCACGATTATCTTTCCCGTACTAGAATAGTATAAGATTCTCATTATCACAGTAGATGATTCCTTGACGGGTTTCCCTTACTAATTCCATTTTCATTAATTGCCTTTATGGCTCCTCGTGTATCTATCTCCTAGAGAAAGAAATCCACACAGATTCTCACTTGCAAACTTATAAGAAATAATCAATAAACAATTCCTATAGCACACCTTGCATCAACGAATACTGATATTTATATAAAACCATTCTTGGCGAATAGTCCCTATTGCGGACTATTAATGGCGGTTTGTCTTATTGAACTCTGACTCGTATTACTATCCTCTTGGATCCCCAAGGAAAACACCCTTATGGCTTAACATAGAAAGTCTGCTCATCCTAACCAAGTGAACATATTAGACGGTACATATCATCCCCCCTCTATTCCACGATCTAGTAGTCCACTCCTAGTGGTTATCTCCTTTAAAACATATAACTTGCAAATGAATTCTTAATAGCAAATCCCTTATTTGCGGAATCATACATTCGAGGTAGTCATGGAAGATTACGATAACTTTCATATACGGTCTCGCATAAAGAGGCAACTCGCATAGTATCTCGGATGCAAACTTTGATAAACAGTTCCTTCATTTCGAAAATATAAGAGAATACCTTAGTATCCTAAAGGAACCTGACAGACTGTCATATATATAATATGATTTTCATACAATTTGCCTGTACAGTGGGCTCAAGCTTAGGATGTGTTACTAGTGACAGACTTATAAAATTAGATTGAAATCCCCGAACTAACATGCAAACTCTCACCAAGGTGAATTCTACGAGTACTGTAAATGAAAAACTGTGAGAATAAGCCAACGGACTGTCATAACTTGTATTCACCTCACTTTATCTACTAGCACAGACACAAATGCCTTCTCGAATTAATAAATCACCTATTTGCAGACTCTTACAAACAGACATAGTGTGGAACTATATTTACCCAATAGTTTTAGCGAACTTCCCTCACAACAAAAATCTTGGCTGACTTTCCCCATATTGGATAGCCCTCACAGACTTCCACATTTGAGATCGTCCTAACAGACTTCCCACATTAAGAAATTCTTGACGTACTTCCATATTTATGATAATGCAATGGCCATGGACTTACATTCGTCTCACTAAGGGCTCACATATGTCCCCCAAGAGGCTCTCAAACGTCCCATAAAGGGCTCTTATACATCCTACACAAGGGACTCTCATATACGGGTGTGAATTGAGTCTTCGTATAATTTAATCTCCTTTCTTGGCTCAGTCTAATCGAACCTCCCTCAAAGCCACATAAATATAATTCATATGCAATCCCATGTATGACCATCCGAACCTCCTCAAAGCCATATGCATTCCATGCATACATATACAGACATTCAGCCAACAAGTATTGTCTATCATGCTATAACACCACATACTCGACCTATCTATTGAATCTGGATAACGAGTGCCACAATTCCCAAATCTCTTAATAAACTCCTAACCGATTATTTGCAACCCTAATTAGATTAGATACATACCACTAAACTATAACACTATTAACCGATGTAAAATTTTCATAAGTAATAATAACTTCCCAAATTTTAACATCGAACAATTATTAATTCATACATGTACTAGGCTCATGTCGCCCTTTTCAGTTTAATATCTACTATCTTAGCTTAATAAGACTCATGACTTGACTACGATTACCCTTAATAAATCCTTGAGGTGTGCCTTCCTAGGATGCCCCACTATATACATGAAACAACTACCACCATTTGCATGGCTCGATTATGGTTGGCTTGATCTCCTATCATGATTCTCGAGACAACGATTAACCCTACAACCATATGCTTCAAACATAAGTTCAGACGAACTTAGTGAGATTCCAGTCAGAAATATCATACAAATTTATTTTCTAGTTCAGGGTACAATAAATGAAATGTAGAATTTAAAACTCTCTATAACTCATTGGGAGCATCGCAGATTTCCTGTCGTGGTTAGCGCCTAGTATTCTTCGTGCTATAATGACGAGCTATTGGATAACTTGACTCTTTCGACGGATTCTATTGCATTACCCTTACTATGTCATTTGCACGTGTCAGCTCATTCTTGAACCTTCTTGCGGGATAAAACCCCTTATTCAATCCAACTCTTAGGCCATCTAGCTTGAGAGATTTTGTAACAGCCCGATTTAGGGCCTAATTGGAATAGTGGTGCGAGACCATAAATCTGAAGTAGAAATATGTGTTTTATGATTTTTATGAGGCTTATGATGTGGTTGCATGATTATGTGAAAATTTCATCGGGAAATTTTATTTATTAGTGATCAATTTTTCCATTAGGACTAAATGGCAAAGATTAGAAAATATGAGATTCTAGAAGATTTAAGTATGAAATAGAATTATAAAAATTAATAGAGGTCCTTATTTAGCAATTAGACCATTATATGTTTAGATGGACAAAAATAGACATGGGAAGGAAAAATCTCAAGAAAGGACCATTAAGGGCATTTTTGTCATTTGGTAAATAAAAGATTAAAAAGGGAAAAAGAAGTCAAAATTGTGACCATCTTCTTCTCCCATGGCCGAAAATCACTAAGGAGCCATAGCTAGGGTTTCTTCAACTTCCAAGCTTGATAGTAAGTGCATCCTAGCCCCGTTTTTAATGTTCTTCGTATTTTTGAGATCCTCGTAGCTCGGTTTAGCTATTTCTAGCTATATTTTGAGCTAGGGTTTATATTCAAAAATTTACCCATGTATGAAATGCATGTATTTTGATGTTTTATGGAAGAATATGAAAGTTTGATGCATGATAAACATCTTTTTCTAAGTGATTTTCATGAAAAATGCATAAAAGGACCAAATTGTAAAAGTCATGAAAATGGTCATACATGAGTGAAATAGTGGAAATTAGGGGCTGTTTTAGTTAAGAAAATGATTCGGCTAGGCTTAAAATGCAAGAAAGTTGAAGAAAAATCATTTTACGAGCCTAGGGGCAAAAGTGTAATTATGTGAAAGTTTAGGGGCAAAATCGTAATTTTGTTAAAGTATGATTCATGAGTCAGTTTAGTCAATGTGAGTATCAAACAAGTGAAATTGTTATTATAGATCAAGAAACACGAAGCCCGAATCGAAATCGAGGCAAGAACAAGGTGTTGGACTAAATTGAACATCGACGCACATTTTGAGTACCGAGGTAAGTTTGTATGAAATTAAAGCTATACAATGTTATTCTACTTGTAACACCCCTAACCCGAAACCGTCGCCAGAATAGGGTTAAGAGGCATTACCGGATAATAGAATCATTTCACAACCCATTTACGACACAAAGTCAATCATCATCATAATACATCAAACATAAACAATTAGTCCCTTTTTAAGGCGTATAAGATCTTAAACACATGCTAGGGAGAGGTCGGGACTAAACCGAAACACGTACAGAAACTTTTGAAAATTTAAAAACTTTTCTAGGTTTCAGGGGATACACGCCCGTGTGGGCAAACCGTGTGCCTCCCACGACAGCTAGACACCCCCGTATGTCCACCCCGTGGTCGAATCTGACCTCACATCCACGGCCACCAAGCACGCCCGTGTGCCTTAGCCGTGGTCGAATCTGACTTATGCTCCACGGCCACCAAGCTCGCCCGTGTACTGTGGCCATGGTCGATCCTGTTGAAACAACACGGCTACCAGGCACGTCCGTGTGCCGTGGCCGTGTACTCTTATACTAGCTACTGACTTTGCCCCACGGTCACTAGGCACGCCCGTGTGCCACAATCGTGTGGCTCAAATAGGCCATTTGCAAGGCCAAAATGTCACCCACATGGGTCAATCCTACAAGCACAGTTGAGAATCTTTATAAACACAATTCGGCAACCAATTTCATGTCCAAATATCATCATATCATCACATAGAATCTCATTTCTAAGCATGCCATTTTATACAACCAAATTACATGGAAATCTAGGTATAAATCATCCATAACCTCACTAAATCACTAAGGCATTAATTCATCATTGAACTCACCATTCATATGCTACTTCATTACCATCATGCCATATCAAAATATGCACCAAATACCATATTCACTCATGCACATTACCAACACTTAGCTAGCCATATCACATGGCTATTTACACATCTCAAATATGATTCAAAACAACTAGCCTATAGATGCCATATTTTAACTATGTACATCTTTTCAAAAGTACCCAAAATAGATTTTCGATAGTGTGATTGAAATGCTGACGATCCCCAGATCCGAGCTAGCTTTACTAACACTGCAAGGCAGAGAAACAAATCACACAGTAAGCTTTCCAAAGCTTAGTAAGTTCGCAGCATAACACATTTAAATCAAACAAACCACCACATATATCATTTCACATATACATATATATGTATATATATATCATGCCATCCAAAACCAAAATGCTCATTTAACATTTCATAATCTCATTCATAGATTCATCAACCACATAGGTTCCGAGCATACCTTAATCAACACCTAGTAGTCAATTACATTTGCTACTCAATACTCACTTTTCCCTTTCGATCAACTTCCGTCTCTTCTTTGATTCAATCGCACACTTAGTGCCCCGATATTTAGCCGAAGCTTAATTATCATCGCACACATAGTGCATTTATATCAAATCACTCTTCAATCGGTATCGCACACACAGTGCCAACCACAAAGTCGAAGCTTATTTTATTTCGCACACACAGTGCTGATCATCTCGATCACGTTTTCGAATACGCACACTTAGTGCCACATAACTCAAACTCAACTCTCACATAGCATCCACATTTCAATATATTATAACATTCATTTCATAACATTTAACATAACTAAATGTTCGTATTATGTCCGAACTTACCTCGGATGTTGAACTATCGAAATGGTCGGTCAATCGAGCACTTTATCTTTGCCTCGATCTCGATCAGAACCTCTCCTTTCTTGGTCTATACACATTCAAATTCAATCCATTCAATCACCAAATCATTCATTTTAGTCCAAACACACATATTTAGGGCATTTTACAAAATAGCCCTCACATTTTCACATTTCGACACTTTAGTCCTTAATTCATAAAATCATCAAATTCACATAATTAGCTTGCACCCATGCCTAGCCGAATTCTCACTATATTCATACAAGCCCACACATTTCATTTATTTCACATTTTAATCCTTCAAAATGCTATTTTCTCAATTTAGCCCTAATTAGCTAAATTCATCAAAAGTTCAAGAATAAAACATGTTCAATAAACACATATCTTTCATTTAACACCAACACTCATCACAAAGCTTACCATTTCATCAATGGCACATTTTATAAAAATCATCAATTCACAAAATTTAAGCATGGGTTTTGTAGAGCACAAAGCAACGATTACAAAAAACGTAGAAATTTTCAAAAACCGAACAAAAACACATACCTGATTGAGCTATGTTTGTGCTGAAATTGAAGAAGCTTCAAACCCTATTTTTCTTTCTCAATTTCGGTGGAAGATGAACATTATAGCCACCAATTTCATGTTTTGTTTAATTAATATTAACTTATTTGGCATTTTACTACTTTACCCTTAATGAAAATTAATAATAACACCTTATGCCATGCTATCATCTTCCACTAACTATATAATGGGCTAATAACCTCATAAGGACTCTTCACTTATAAAGCCATAACAAATAGACATTTAAACAATCAGACACTGACTTTTACTTTTTATGCAATTAAGTCCTTTCTCAAAATTTGACACACGATCGATAAAATTATCACACAGAATTTTCACACAGGTTATAACACATATAATCAACACCAAAAAAAATATTAAAATATTTTTCCGACCTCAGATTTGTGGTCTTGAAACCACTGTTCCAACTAGGGTCTAAACCGGGCTGTTACACTACTTGAAAATACTTTATTTTATGAGAAATATATATATATATATATATATATAAATTCCATGAAGTTAATTTATGATGCTTTGATGAGATTGAGATGAGAATGTATTAAGTTTAAGTCCTGGTTGAAGATTCGGATTAACGAGGATACCTATGTCACGACATGAGATAAGGAAGGTCCTGTATAAGTCCATGTTTGGGATATGGCATCGGCACCGAAAGTAGGTCCCGTATAAGACCATATCTGGTATATGACATCGGCATCGAATGTAGATCCCGTATAAGACCATGTTTGGGACATGGCATCGGCATCGAATAAGGAAGGTCCCGTATAAGACCATGTCTTGGACATGGCCTTGGCATCAAAGGAAGATCTCGTGTAAGACCATATCTGGGATATGGCATCGACATCTATGTACGATCTCGTATAAGACCATGTTTGGGACATGGCATCGACATCGAGTTAAGAGATCCCGTGTAAGACCATATCTGGGATATGACATCGGCATCAAGAGGTGATCCCATGTAAGACCATATCTGGGATATGGAATTGGCATCGTAATATATGTGTGATGACATTAAGTATCCTCCGATATTCTGAGTAATTCAACGGGAAAAAGAGCTAAGTATGCAAAGATGGTAAGAGCTAAGCTATATAAAGATGACAAAGAATTTCATTTAAGTGAAAGATTATTACGATTTAAGTTTATGTTTATGAAAGTATAAGTGCTAAATTATGTGATGAAGTGATACAAGTACCATGAGTAAAATACGAGTTATGATACCCTAATGTGATATGTAATGGGTAAGCTTAAGTGTGAGTAAGTATGTCAAAGTACTTGAGAACTTATGTTATTATTGTTCTATGAGATGAATGAATTTTGTCATGAGCATTGATGTTGCTATTTTAATTCATGCAAACTTACTAAGCTATATGGTTACCCCTCTCTTTTCCTTTTTCCTTGTAGTATCACCAAGCTAGCTCGGGGATCGTAAGACGTCGGAGCTCGGATCACACTATCAACTAATCTTTGGTATAGTAAAGTTGATTCATTTTGAGTATGGCATGTATAGGAACTTGGTCATTTTGTGCTATGTCATATTTGAAAGCAAAAGTGTTGGCTATTAATGTTATACACCCATTTTGTAAATGGCCATTAGTATTTGGCCAATAATTTTCAAGTTTATTATCTTAATGATGGTGAGTTTTATGAAGTGGAAGTTCAGGCAATTGATAGAGTAAAATGTGAAGTGTATGAATGATGATTAGAGACTCTTCTTAGTGTGTATTATTGCCATGTTATATGTTGGTAGTGTTGGTATACACGTGTTTATGTTTCAGGGTGGCAATAGGCTTGGAAAATAGCCTTCTAATTGTCCACACGGGTAGGCACACGGGCGTGTGTCTAGGCCGTGTGTGACACACGGCCAACCCCATGGGTGTATTGATAGGCCGTGTGTCCCTTGCATCAAATTTGCGAGAATTTGATTCGCCACACGGGCCAGCACACGGGCGTGTGCCTAGGCCGTGTGCACTTATGAGATTGCTGACGTCATAAATAGAATGCAAGGGTTTTCTCACACGGTTGAAGACACGGGCGTGTCTAGGCCGTGTAGAGGACACGGGCCATAGACACGGACGTGTGTCCAGTTGTGTGAAAACCCCTGTAGGCTCGAAATGAAAAATAAATTCCACACGGGCTGGGAATATGGGCGTGTGTGACCACACGGCCTGCCCACACGGGCGTGTGGCCCTGTTTTAGGTAAAAATCTTCTATGTGCATAAAAGTTTCCAGTTTAATCCCGAAACCTCTCGAATGTATGTTAAGGGCCTCGTAGGCCCATAATAAGGATGTTATGAATATGAATGAAAGAGTTTAAAGCTGGAACAAAAATTTTATAGCCGAGGATGTATGTTTAAGTAAGTTAAGTCGGTAATGCCTCGTACCCTGTCCCGGTATCGGATACGGGTAAGGGGTGTTACAGATTTGTCGAATATGAAACTCTCAATTCCTTATAATTTTGTACTTGCATATTAAACCTCTTCATCATGTTTTGTTCGGTGAACTTATTTATGTGCCCATAATCTCCTCCATATTGGCTTTGATGAGTCCCTTATCGACCTAGTGGTCTATGCATTTTGGACGTTCCTCACCTAATCATTCATTTAAGTTATCATGTCATTCGTTGTTCTTTCGATCCTAGTCCACGGTATACCTCCTGTGTGACGAACTCCCTCTTTGAGGTCCCATGCCATATATCTTGGCAGAGTTTTCTACATTGTCGTTTTGATGGACTTTTCGATATGTCATAATGCAATACTACCATGGTCTGACTCACCTTAATCCCTATGTTTAACGTCCTGGTGGACTATCTGTGCTCGCTCACTGATAGGCTCATTTGGTTGCCTTAATCGAGCAAAGGTCTCACACCTTTCTCACCACGTGTTTCTTAGGTCATGGTGGACCACCTCGTGTTTACTATCGCTGTGGGCTACCTTTGTGGATGCCATGGAGCCTATTTTTTATGGTCTTACACCGATCCTCCATCCTGGCGTGATATCAGTTAGTGCCATGGAGTCTTACATTCATGATCTTACTCAATATACCTGGCTGCCATAACATCTTTCATCTATGGTCTTACACCTTATAACTTATACCAGACCGCCATGGCATCTTTTATCCATAGTCTTACACCGTATGCCTTTACTGTTTACCATGTTGTCAAGACATCTTTCACCCATGGTTTTAGGCTATGTACCACATATCAGTCTGCTATAGCATTTTTCATCTATAATTTTACGCCATATACTGTCGCTACAGTGTCGTCTCGAAAGAATAGTCGATATTGCCGTCGCGGTAACTACTATTCCATGATTCATAATACTTGAATCCACCTCCTATTACCTCCATTAGCCACCTAATATTGATGCTTGAACACCACAATGTTCTCTCCACAAGGCCTAGAGCTTCATCTGAGGTGGTATCTAATAGGGACCTATATGAAATTCGGCTATTGTAGGTTAATGGAGAATTTCATGAATTTTCATTTTATGAGCTAGGGACTAAATTGAAATGAAATCAAAATTTTAGGGGCAAAAATGTAATTTTACTAAAATGTGATTTTTGGATTGAATTGGATAGAATGAAGTTTAAATGAGTTAAATTTGATTATTTAGATCAAGAAAAGCCTCGTACAGATTTAAATCAGGGAAAAGAAAAAGTGTTGGATTAGTTGATCGTGTTTCTTTGTTTGCAATCGAGGTAAGTTCATACATTTAATTAAAGTTTTAATACGCTTTAAATTAAATGCTATTACGTTGTATTATGATATTATGACTCTACGGAAAGAGCCAATGAAGTTTTGATGACTTTCGGATCCAGTTTGAACCTTAGGAATATATAGAATACAAATGACATGTCATTAGGGTTACCGTGTTTCGAGTGCTGGTCTTGAACGTCCTACTGATGGCTAAGTTTTCGGCATGTGTTGCGGTTACTTGATAGCTTGTGTGAGCAGCACTGTGTAGGTACGTTTTGACCGACAGCTTGTGTGAGTAGACCAACTTATAACTTGAGAGAGAGCATTTATATGAGATCAGAGAAAAAAATGGTTTTGACCATATGTTAGCACACAGTGTTTGAGACTCCCGTGTATCCGATATTATTCTAGTGGTTCAACGGGTATACAAAAGAGGAGGAACGATAAATGCTTCGATTAGTAATGCTATGAAAGCATGAAAAAGGTATGAGGTGTTGGTGATTAAAGTTGACTAGCTATGTTCATATTAGTATGAATGCTTCTATGTTAATTACATGAAAGCTTATTACTATGTGATGAATTTGGCTAAGTTATGTGTTAATCACTAACTTGAATGGTTGTTGGTGCTTAGGCTTGTGCCAAGCTATGTTGGATTAGTTCATTAATTGCTTTTTAAGCTTTTATATTGAAGTGGTAAGCATTGTTTATGATTTACGAACTTACTAAGCATTGAATGCTTATTTTGTGTTGTTTCTCTCATGTTTTTAGATAATCAGAAGCTCATTCAGTTTGGAAGTGTAACACCCCTTACCCGTACTCAACGTTGAAACAGGGTACGAGGCATTACCAAACTTACAACACAAGCATTCACACAAATCCGAGTCATAAATTTTCGTCCAATTTAAAACCATTCATATTTAATCATAAAGTCTCTAATACGAGCCTACGAGGCCCAAAACATGCATTGGAAGTGGTTCGGGACTAAACCGAGTAATTGAGAAATTTTTACAAAACTTAGAAAATTTTACCTAACTGCAAGGCTCACACGCCCGTGTGGTCCAAGGGACACGCCCGTGCTTCAGACCGTGTTCAATTTAGGGTGCTCTCTGACTTGTGCCACACGGCCGTGCCACACGCCCGTGTGCTAGGCCGTGTAGCACACACGGCTGGGACACACGCTCGTGTCTCTGCCTGTGTGCTCAATTTTGGACATTCTATTTTTCAAAATTAAGGTGCAGGGGACACACGGCCAGAACACATGCCCGTGGGGCAGACCGTATGTCACACACGGCCTAGACACATGCCCATGTGTCTACCCGTGTGGACAGAATAAAGGCTATTTACCAAGCCATTTTCCACCCTTATTCACACATACACTTACACCAATTCAAAGGCACAAAACATAACATACTTAGGCAACCAAAACATCCACAATTATGACCAACACATGCAAATACAATATCAACATCTATCATATTCACAACATTTATTAAGTCATAATTGACTACTTTCAAGATACCTAATTGTACACCACTTTATCATCTCATCAATAGACCACATTGCCAAACATTTCACATTCATGTCATAAATCACATTTCCATCATTCACCAAGCATACCATAACCATATCACCAAAGACATTGGCACATATATATATATTTAGGCTTTCAACCATGATAGCCCAAATAAGCCAATCTAAATCTACATGGCCAAATATCAAAACAAGCCTCTGACAATCATAAGCCAACACATTGACTACAATCACAATGACACATATAACAAAATGACTAAGTCCCTATACATGCCATACTTTCAAAATACTAAGATCATCAATACCCAAAACAATAGGGTTTTATAGTGTGATCCGAGTCTTCGACGATCTTTGATCCCGAGCTGGCTTGGTAACACTATAAGATAAGAGAAAGAAAGGGGTAAGCTATATAGCTTAGTAAGTCCATATGCAAATAATACAAAACATTATTCATACATTAGTCATATAAATAACTTAACATATATTAAAATAATTATCATTTAAGCTTCATAAGCACAACTTATTCAATCACATTCTTACCAATAGTTCATCATATACCGAATTCATTTCTATTGAGATTTTCGTACATACCTGTACCAACTCGTAACATAATCACATACTTTCTCATCGTTGACATACCCTTTGAACCACTTGAAGTACTATCGGATACACGGAAAGATTTACACATAAGTGCCACATATGTAGCCAATGCTACCACAAATCTCATAACACATATAGGCTCGCTCTCGAGCTATCCACGAGCCTGCTCACACAAGCTGTCAGTCAAGACATAGCTACATGGTGCTGCTCACACAAGCTGTCAAGTATCCACAACATATGCCGGTATACTCAGCCACCGATAGGACGTACAGGACCAGCACCCGGGTCACATAATCACATAATCACATGGGTTCCTAGTGACATGTCACTTGTATCCTAATCTATTCCTAAGGTTCAACCGAGATTTCTCTTTTGCCGGAACTTCATCGACTATGCTCATAGAATCAATCATACAATTCATGCAATATCAAAACATTAAAATACAAATATAACATTGCATTATTAACATACGAACTTATCTCGGTACAAAAATAGTGAAAATGAACCTAATCATCAAACAATTTGTTTTTCCCCCGATCTAGGTCCGAACTTCATTTTTCTTGATCTATAATAGCAGATTTAACTCATTTAATACTCACATTATTCAATTCAGCCCAAAAATCACATTATGGAAAAATTACATATTTGCCCCTAACTTTTCAACTTTTTACACTTTAGTCTTTAGGCTCGTAAAATTATTTTCATTCAATTTCATTACACCCAAGCCTAGCCGAACCATTTTCATATTCATAACAGCCCACATTTTCCATTTATTCACATTTTTCTACTCATTTTATAGACTTTTACAAATAAGTCCTTTTTGACATTTTTACCGAAAATCACTTAGCAAAAGTCGTTTAACAAACAACAAACATCCATTTTCTACCATCAAACATCAAAATACATACATGTTCAACATCAGTAAAATTTTAAACTTCACCTTTCTTTCTTATTAGTCCTTGAAATAGCTAAATCAAGCTACAACGGTCTCAAAAATACAAAAATCGTTAAAAACGGGACAAGAACGGACTTACAATCGAGTTTGAAAGCTTGGCAAACCCTAGCTATGTCTTCTCCTTGTGAAATTCGGCCATGGGGACTAATATATAGAAGATGACATCTTTTATTTGTTAAATTTTGTCTTTATTAACCAAATGACTAAAATGCCCTTAATGAAAAACTTCAAAATTTCACATTTTTAACAGCATGATTTTGGGTCTAGTCGGAATAGTGGTTTCGGGACCACAAATTTGACGCAGAAAAAATTATTTTTATTACATTTTTATGGTTTACATTTTTATGAAATGATTTCGTGAAAATTTCGTTTAAAAATTTTGACGTTTGGGCACTCAATTTAATTAAAGGGACTAAATTGCAAAAAGTGCAAAATTTGAATTCTATATGTTAAAGGTGTCCAATTGTTGTGAGATCTTAAATTAGAGGTCCTTAAATGGTAATTAGACCATTATACTACATAATGGACAAAAATGGACATGGTTAGGTGAATTTCCAAAGTTTTGCATTAAGGGCATT
Organism: Gossypium sturtianum; assembly: GCA_025698515.1. Lineage (NCBI taxonomy): Eukaryota > Viridiplantae > Streptophyta > Magnoliopsida > Malvales > Malvaceae > Gossypium > Gossypium sturtianum. The sequence goes on along the minus strand of CM046946.1, from coordinate 51,739,019 downwards.
TTGGTAAACTAGTTATTAAATGAATTAATAAGTAAAATAAAAATCAAATTTTGTCCATCTTCTTCCTCCCTTGGCTGAATTTTACAAGGAGAAGACATAGCTAGGGTTTGCCAAGCTTCCAAGCTCGATTGTAAGTCCGTTCTTGCCCCGTTTTTCATGATTTTTATGTTTTTGAAGTTGTCTCAACCTAATCTAGCCTTTCCAAGGACTAATTTGAAGAGGGATTAAAGTTTAAAATTTTACCCATGTTTAACATGTATGTATTTTGATGTTTGATGGTAGAAAATGCATGTTTGTTGTTTGTTAAACTACTTTTGCTAAGTGATTTTCGATAAAAATGTCAAAAAGGACTTATTTGTAAAAGTCTATAAAATTAGTAGAAAAATCTGAATAAATGGGAAATGTGGGCTATTATGAGTATGAAAATGGTTTGGCTAGGCTTGGGTTTTGAAGAAATTGAATGAAATTCATTTTACGAGCCTAGGGACTAAAGTGTAAAATGTCAAAAGTTTAGGGGCAAAAATGTAATTTTGCCATAATGTGACATTTGGGCTGAAATGAATAATGTGATGATTAAATGAGATGAATTTGGTATTATAGATCAAGAAAAACGAGTTCGGGTTTAGATCGGGGGAAAACCAAAGTGTTTGACAATTAGGTCCATTTCCGCTATTATTGTATCGAGGTAAGTTCGTATGCAAATAATGCATTGTTATATTTATGTTTTAAATGCTTTAATATTGTATGAATTGTGATTGACTATTTGGACGTATTCGATAAAGTTTCGACAAACGAGAAATCCTGGTTGAACATTAGGAATAGAATAGGATACGAGTGACATGTCACTAGGAACCCATATGTATATGCGATTATGTGATCCGGGTGCTAGTCTTGTACATCCTACCAGGGGCTGGGTAGTCCGGCATGTGTTGCGAATACCTGACAGCTTGCGTGAGTAGCACCGTGTAGCTACGTCCTGACTGACAGCTTGTGTGAGCAGGCCCGTGAATAGCTCGAAAGCGAGACTATATGTATTATGAGATATGAGGTAGCTATAGCTACATATATGGCACTTATGTGCAAGATTTTCGAGTATCCGTTAATATTCTGAGTGTTCAACGGGTATGTCAAAGATGAGAAAGTATGTAAATATGTTATGAGATGGTACAGGTATGTACGTAAAACTCAAAGGAAATGAACTCAGTATATGATGAACAATTGGTAAGAATGTGAGTGAGTAAGTTGTGCTTATGAAGCTTAAATGACATTTATGTTGATATGTGTTATGTTATTCATATGATGAGCTATTAGTATATGACAATTATGTTGATATGTGTTATGTTGATATTAAATGACATTTATGTTCATATGCCATTTATGAAGTTTTAATGACATTTATGTTGATATATGTTAAGTTATTTATATGGAAAATGTATGAATAATGTTTTGCATTATTTGCATATGAACTTACTAAGCTATATAGCTTACCCTCCTTTCTTTCCCTTATCTTATAGTGTTACCAAGCTAGCTCGGGATTGGAGATCGTCGGAGATTCGCATCACACTATCAAACCCTCTCGTTTTGGGTATTGATGATCTTAATATTTTGGAAAATATGGCATGTATAGGGACTTAGTCATTTTGTTAAATATGTCATTGTGATTGTAGCCAATGTGTTGGCTTATGATTGTCAAAGGGTTGTCTTGATATTTGGCCATGTAGATTGGCTTATTTGGGTTAACATGGTTGTAGGCCTAAGTATATTTATATATGTGCCAATGTCTTTGGTGATATGGTCATGGTATGCTTGGTAAATGATCGAAGTGTGATTTATGACAAGAATGTGAAATGTTTGGCAATGTGGTCTACTGATAAGATGATAAAGTAGTGTATAATTAGGTATCTTGAAGGTAGTCAATTGTGGCTTAATAAATGTTGTGAGTATGATAGATGTTGATATTGTATTGGCATGTGTTGGTCATAGTTGTTGATGTTTTGATTGCCTAAGTATGTTATGTTTTGTGCCTTTGAATTGGTGAAGTGTATGTGTGAATAAGGGTGGCAAATGGCTTGGTAAATAGCCTTTATTTTGTCCACACGGGTAGACACACGGGCGTGTGTTTGACACACGGCCTGCCCTATGGGCATGTGTTTTAGCTCTGTGTCCCCTGCAACTTAATTTTGAAAAAATAGAATGTCCAGAATTGAGCACACGGGCAGAGACAAGGGTGTGTGTCCCAGCCGTGTGTGCTACACGGCCTAGCCACGGGCGTGTGGCATGGCCGTGTGGCACAAGTCAGAGAGCACCCTAATTTGAACACGGTCTGAAGCACGGGCGTGTCCCAGGGTCACACAGGCGTGTCCTTTGGACAACACGGGCGTGTGAGCCCTGCAGTTAGCAAAAATTTTCTAAGTTTTGTAAAATTTTCCTAAGCTCTTGGTTTAGTCCTGAATCACTTCCAATGCATGTTTTGGGCCTCGTAGGCTCGTATTAGAGACTTTATGATCGATTGTGAATGATTTTAAATTGGACGCAAATTTATGACTCGGATTTGTGTAAATGCTTGTGTTGTAAGTCCGATAATGCCTCGTACTGTAACAGCCTAATTTAGGGTCTAGTTAGAATAGTGGTTGCGAGACCACAAATCCGAAGTAGAAATATGCGTTTTATGATTTTTATGAGGCTTATGATGTGGTTACATGATTGTGTGAAAAATTCATGAGGATATTTTATTTATTAGTTATCAATCTGTCCATTAGGACTAAATTGCAAATATTAGAAAATATGAGATTTTAGAAGATTTAAGTATGAAATAGAATTATAAAAATTACTAGAGGTCCCTATTTAGCAATTAGACCATCAAATGTCAAGATGGACAAAAATGGACATGGGAAGGAAAAATCTCAAGAAAGGGCCTGAAGGGCATTTTAGTCAATTGGTTAATTAATTAATTAAAAAGGGAAAAATAAGTCAAAATCTTGTCCATCTTCTTCCTCTAAGTGCCGAAATTTGCAAGGAGACATAGCTAGGGTGTAACACCCCTAACCCGAAACCGTCGCCGGAATAGGGTTAAGAGGCATTACCAGACAATCAGAACCTTTCACATCCATTTCACGACACAAAGTCAATCATCAATTAAACATACTCAAATACGAGCATATAGTCCCTTATCTAGGTTTACGAGATCTTATACTCGTATTAGAAAGAGGTCGGGACTAAACCGAACACTTATGAAAGTTTTCAGAATTTCAAACATTCTTCAATACTGTTGAGGTCACACGCCCGTGCAATCAGACCGTGTGCCTCACACAGCTACCAGACACACCCATGTGTCCTGGCCGTGTCAAAACAGAGCATGCATACTGACTAATCCCCACGACAACTAGACACGCCCGTGTGCCATGGCCGTGTGTTACTAGGCTAGCTACTGACTTGATCACACGGCCACCATGCACGCCCGTGGGCCTCAGCCGTGTACCCTGTCCAGACACAACTAAAAGTGATCCTTAAACTACATGGCAGAGACACACGCCCGCGTCTCTTAGCCATGTATGCAAAATAGGCCATTTGCAAAGCCAATTTGCCACCCACATAAAGGTCAACCAACAAGCTTCAATACAATACCAATTCACGCTTTTAAATGCATTCAAACATACCATTTCATGCACCAAGTAATCATCAACATTACCATCTACTTCCATGCCTAATATCATCACAATAAGTCCATTCAAAGTAACAATTGTATATCTCAAAATATATATATCAAGCATTATGTAATTCATGCCATAATTCATCTTCAAACCACATCTTTCATAATCCACAAAGTCATGAAATATACCACATTCATAGCTCATCCATAAATTCTACATCATTCAACTTCCAAGCCAAATCACATGGCAAGGATTAAACATTTCAAGACATATCATAACTTCTAGCCTATACATGCCATATTTCAACTTTATACATCTTTCCAAAAGTACCAAAATAGCTTGCCGATAGTGTGATAGAGATGATGACAATTCCTGGATCCGAGCTAGCTTTACTGACATTGTAAAACAGAGAAACAATCACACAGTAAGCTTTCAAAAGCTTAGTAAGTTCATAACATAATACATTATACTAAAACCAACCATCACATAGATTATTTCACAATCACATATATAATACCATCCAAAACTAATATTTTCAATCAACCTTTCATAACTCATTTATAGTTTCATCCACCACATAGGCTCCGAACGTACCTTAGCCAACACTTAGTTGTCAATTACATTTGCTACTCAATACTCACTATTTCATTTTGATCAACTTTCGTCTCTTCTTCGATTCAATCGCACACTTAGTGCCCAAATAGTTAGCTGAAGCTTAATTAGCATCGCACACATAGTGCATCCATATCAAACCGATCTTAAATCGATGATCGCACACGATTGCCAACCACAAAGCTGAAGCTTATATTATTTTGCACACACAGTGCTAATCATCTCGGTCACATTTCCGAATACACACACTTAGTGCCACATAACTCGAGTTATCACATAGCATTCACATTTCAATAATATCATACCATTCATTTCATAACATTAAACATAGCTAAATACACGTATTATGTCCGAACTTACCTCGGACGTCGAAATACCGAAACGGTCAATTAATCGAGCACTTTGTCTTTGCCTCGGTTTCGATCCGAACCTCTCCTTTCTTGGTCTATACACATTCAAATTCAATCCATTCAATCACCAATTTATTTAATTTAGTCTACACACACATATTTAGGGCAATTTACAAAATAGCCTTCACATTTTCATATTTCGACACTTTAGTCCTTAATTCATAAAATCATCACATTCACATAATTTCCTTTCACATAAGTCTAGCCAAATTTCCCTTGTGTTCATACAAGCCCACACATTTAATTTATTTCACATTTTAGTCCTTCAATTTACACTTTTCTCAATTTAACCCAAATTACTCAATTTCATCAAAAATCCAAATACAAACTATATTAACCCAACACCAAGTTTTCATATTTCACTATCAACTAACACATAGCTCAAGCATTCCTCAATGGCTCATCACAAAAACATCATCAATTCACAAAATTGAAACATGGGTTTTGTAGGGTACAAAGCAACAATTTCAGAAACGTAGAAATTATCAAAAATCGAACATAAAACACTTACTAATTGAAGCTTGAGTTTGCCGAATTCAAATAAGCTCCAAACCCTTGTTTCTTTCTCAATTTCGGTGGAATAAAAGATGAATATGGCTTCATCTTTCTCTTTTTGTTTTATTATAACATATATGTTATTATTATGTCATTTACTAAATTAACCTTTTAATTAATAAATAAAACATATAAACATTAAGGTCACATTTGTCCATTGCCATCCACTATCATATTTATGGCATAATTGCCTCATAAGGCCTCCCCATTAAAAGACAACAACACTTAGGTACTTATAAATCAGCACACAGCTTTTACACTTTACGCAATTAAGTCCTTTCTCTTAATTCAGCATACAGTCGATAAAATTACCACACAGAATTTTCACACAGGTTATATCACATATAATCAACACCAAAAAGAACATTAAAATATTACTCCGACCTCGAATTTGTGGTCTCAAAACCACTATTCCGACTAGGGTCTAAATCGTGCTGTTACAACACTCCCCCCTTAGGGATTTTCGTCCCCGAAAATCTTACCAATGAATAGGTGTGGATATTGCTCTCTCATAACGTTCTCTGGCTTCCACGTAACCTCTTCTACTCCATGTTTGTGCCACAACACTTTCACTAAAGAGATTTTCTTATTTCTCAACTCTTTGATTTCTCGTGCCAAAATTCGAATCGGTTTTTCATTATACGACAAATCTGGCTGAATTTCAACTTCAGTAGGAGCAATCACGTGAGACGGATCAGATATGTATCGTCGAAGCATTGATACATGAAACACGTTATGGATCTTTCCTAACGCAGATGGCAACAACAATCTATACGCATCTGGCCCAACACGCTCAATAATCTCATATGGTCTGATAAACCTCGGACTCAACTTGCCTTTTCTGCCAAATCGAAGTATTTTCTTCCACGGAGACACTTTCAAAAAACACTTTATCCACCAAGAAACACTTGCCTAAGGGGTTCGATACTCTAACCACAAATTCAGTAGACTCAACAGATAGAGTCTTACTCGATACTAGATTCACACACACATAGGAATGAGTAGAACCTGAATCTATCAATGCAATCACATCAGTATCAAATAGAGTAAAAGTACCAGTAATGACATCTGGCGATGACGCTTCCTCTCGCATACGTATAGCATAAGCTCGGGCAGGTGCTCTCGCCTCAAATCTCACAGCTTTATCAGTAGTCCCTCTCTGTCTTCCACTCACATTTCCGGTGTTTCTGGGAGGTCTACCCCTAACCGTCACATTACTCGATCTCACATTCTGAACATTTTCTTCCTCAGCCATCTTTGGGCAGTCTCGAATGAAGTGATCTCGTGATCCACATTTATAGCAAACTCTATTGTTGTACTTGCCCCAGCATTCTCCCACATGTCGTCTTCCACACCTTTGTCTACACTCAGGTTTGTTACTTTTGGCACTATCAACACTTGATTCTATTGGAGCTTGAGTTCTCGGACCAACACTTAGCCTTGCGCGATCTCTATTCGGATGTCCAAATGAAGTATTTGATCGGTTGCTTGTATCTCTAAATCTCTTCGTCGAAGGTTGAGAAAACTTACTCATCGGTCATTTTCTTTCATCACGAGCTTCAGAATCAGCTTTCTTCTTTTCTTTACTGAGCTCTTCGGCTTTGCATGCTCTTTCAACTAACACAACAAATTGTTTATATCAAGTATCCTAAACAACAACTTAATGTCCTCTTTCAATCCTTCTATGAAGCGTTTACACATAGTAGCTTCAGTCGAAACACATTCCCGTGCATACTGGCTCAATCTCACAAATTTCCGCTCGTACTCAGTAACTGTCAAATGACCCTGTTTTAGCTCTAGAAACTCTTTACGTTTCTGATCAATGAATCGTTGACTGATATACTTCTTTCTGAACTCAACTTGAAAGAAATCCCAGGTGATTATCTCTCTCAAAACCACGGATGTCAACGTCTTCCACCATTTATAAGCCGTATCTCTCAACAAAGAAACTGCACACTTAATACACTCATCAGGGGTCAACGACATCTCATCGAATACCCAAATTATATTCTCGAGCCAAAAATTGGCTCGCTCAGCATCGTCATCAGCTGTGGCCCTAAATTTTTCGGCCCCGTACTTACGAATCTTATCCACAGGAGGTTTATTCAATCTGATCGGATCTACAACTTGTGGCACAACAGGCACTTGTGGGGGTGGAGGTTGTGGAGCAGCCGGATTCGTTTGAACGAACGACGAAAACCACTCACTCATCATTCGAAAGAAGGCTTGCTTAGCCTCTCATCCCTCACTACTTTCATTTGGCCTAGATAAGGCCGGCACTGTCCCTTGAGCGGGAGTAGGCGCGTTACTCTCTATAGTGTCAGCAACTGCTCGATCAAGTTCCATTGCTATACGAAAACACATATATAACTGTCAGGATTCATCACACTATCGCAATTTCATATATGGCATGTATAGCTAGACTCACACACGCTACGTTAGTCCGAGAATAGACTAAATTGTAGCTCTGATACCAATAAAATGTAACACCCCTAACCCGAAACCGTCGCCGGAATAGGGTTAAGAGGCATTACCAGACAATCAGAACCTTTCACATCCATTTCACGAAACAAAGTCAATCATCAATTAAACATACTCAAATACGAGCATATAGTCCCTTATCTAGGTCTACGAGATCTTATACTCGTATTAGAAAGAGGTCGGGACTAAACCGAACACTTATGAAAGTTTTCAGAATTTCAAACATTCTTCAATACTGTTGAGGTCACATGCCCGTGCAATCAGGCCGTGTGCCTCACACGGCTACCAGACACACCCATGTGTCCAGGCCGTGTCAAAATTGAGTATGCATACTGACTAATCCCCACGACCACTAGACACGCCTGTGTGCCATGGCCGTGTGTTACTAGGCTAGCTACTGACTTGATCACACGGCCACCATGCACGCCCGTGGGCCTCAGCCGTGTACCCTGTCCAGACACTACTAAAAGTGATCCTTAAACTACACGGCAGAGACACACGCCCGTGTCTCTTAGCCATGTATGCAAAATAGGCCATTTGCAAAGCCAATTTTCCACCCACATAAAGGTCAACCAACAAGCTTCAATACAATACCAATTCATGATTTTAAATGCATTCAAACATACCATTTCATGCACCAAATAATCATCAACATTACCATCTACTTCCATGCCTAATATCATCACAATTAGTCCATTCAAAGTAACAATTGTATATCTCAAAATATATATATCAAGCATTATGTAATTCATGCCATAATTCATCTTCAAACCACATCTTTCATAATCCACAAAGTCATGAAATATACCACATTCATAGCTCATTCATAAATTCTACATCATTTAACTTCCAAGCCAAATCACATGTCAAGGATTAAACATTTCAAGACATATCATAACTTCTAGCCTATACATGCCATATTTCAACTATATACAACTTTCCAAAAGTACCAAAATAGCTTGCCGATAGTGTGATAGAGATGCTGACAATTCCTGGATCCGAGCTAGCTTTACTGACATTCTAAAACAGAGAAATAATCAGACAGTATGCTTTCAAAAGCTTAGTAAGTTCATAACATAATACATTATACTAAAACCAACCATCACATAGATTATTTCACAATCACATATATCATACCATCCAAAACTAATATGTTCAATCAACCTTTCATAACTCATTCATAGTTTCATCCACCACATAGGTTCCGAACGTACCTTAGCCAACACTTAGTTGTCAATTACATTTGCTACTCAATACTCACTATTTTATTTTGATCAACTTTCGTCTCTTCTTCGATTCAATCGCACACTTAGTGCCCAAATAGTTAGCCGAAGCTTAATTAGCATCGCACACATAATGCATCCATATCAAATCGATCTTAAATCAGTATCGCATACACAGTGCCAACCACAAAGCTGAAGCTTATATTATTTTGCACACACAGTGCTAATCATCTCAATCACATTTCCGAATACGCACACTTAGTGCCACATAACTCGAGTTATCACATAGCATTCACATTTCAATAATATCATACCATTCATTTCATAACATTAAACATAGCTAAATACACGTATTATGTCCGAACTAACCTCGGACGTCGAAATACCGAAACAGTCAATTAATCGAGCACTTTGTCTTTGCCTCGATCTCGATCCGAACCTCTCCTTTCTTGGTCTATACACATTCAAATTCAATCCATTCAATCACCAATTTATTCAATTTAGTCTACACACACATATTTAGGGCAATTTACAAAATAGCCTTCACATTTTCATATTTCGACACTTTAGTCCTTAATTCATAAAATCATCACATTCAAATAATTTCATTTCACATAAGTCTAGCCAAATTTCCCTTGTGTTCATACAAGCCCACACATTTCATTTATTTTACATTTTAGTCCTTCAATTTACACTTTTCTCAATTTAACCCAAATTACTCAATTTCATCAAAAATCCAAATACAAACTATATTAACCCAAGACCAAGTTTTCATATTTCACTATCAACTAAAACATAGCTCAAGCATTCCTCAATGGCTCATCACAAAAACATCATCAATTCACAAAAATTGAAACATGGGTTTTGTAGAGTACAAATTAACAATTTTAGAAACGTAGAAATTATCAAAAATCGAACATAAAACACATACTAATTGAAGCTTGAGTTTTTCGAATTCAAATAAGCTCAAAACCCTTGTTTCTTTCTCAATTTTGGTGGAAGAAAAGATGAACATGGCTTCATCTTTCTCTTTTTGTTTTATTATAACATATATGTTATTATTATGCCATTTACTAAATTAACCTTTTAATTAATAAATAAAACATATAAACATTAAGGTCACATTTGTCCATTGCCATCCACTATCATATTTATGGAATAATTACCTCATAAGGCCTCCACATTAAAAGATAACAACACTTAGGTACTTATAAATCAGCACACAGCTTTTACACTTTACGCGATTAAGTCCTTTATCTTATTTCAACACACAGTCAATAAAATTACCACACAGAATTTTCACACAGGCTATATCACATATAATCAACACCAAAAATAACATTAAAATATTACTCTGACCTCGGATTTGTGGTCTCAAAACCACTATTTTGACTAGGGTCTAAATTGGGCTATTACATAGGGTTTCTTCAACTTCCAAGCTTGATAGTAAGTGCATCCTAGCCTCGTTTTTAATGTTCTTCGTATTTTTGAGATCCTCGTAGCTCAATTTAGCTGTTTCTAGCTATATTTTGAGCTAGGGTTTATATTAAAAAAATTACCCATGTATGACATGCATGTATTTTGAGGTTTCAAGGAAGAATATGAAAGTTTGATGTGTGATAAATATCGTTTTTAAAGTGATTTTCATGAAAAATGCATAAAAGGACCAAATTGTAAAAGTTATAAAAATGGTCATACATGAGTGAAATAGTGAGAATTGGGGGGTTGTTGTAGTTAAGAAAATAATTCAGCTAGGCTTAAAATACAAGAAAGTTGAATAAAAATCAATTTACAAGCCTAGAGGCAAAAGTGTAATTAGGTGAAAGTTTAGGGGCAAAATCGTAATTTTTCCAAAGTATGATTCATGAGTCAATTTAGTCAATGTGAGTATTAAACAATTGAAATTGTTATTATAGATCAAGAAACATGAAGCCCGGGCCGAAACTGAGGCAAGAATAAAGTGTTGGACTAAATCGAACATCTATACACATTTTAAGTACCGAGGTAAGTTTGTGTGAAATTAAAGTTTCATAGTATTTTTATATTTTAAATTGCTTGATCTTATGATAATGAATATCATTTCATGAAAATCGACTAATGAAGCCTCGATGAGAAAATGATGAGAATATATTAAGTTAAAGTCCCGGTTGAAGATCCAGAATAACGAGGATACCTATGTCACGACATGAGATAAGGAAGGTCCCGTATAAGACCATGTATGGGACATGGAATTGGCACCGAATAAGAAAGGTCCCGTGTAAGACCATGTCTGGGACATGGCATCGACATCGAGTTAAGTGATCCCGTGTAAGACCATATCTGGGATATGGCATCGGCATCAAGAGGTGATCCCATGTAAGACCATATCTGGGATATGGCATTGGCATCCAATATTCCAAGTAGTTCAACGGGCAAAAGAGCAAAGTATGCAAAGATGACAAAGAGCTAAGTATGCAAAGATGACAAAGAGCTAAGCTATGCAAAGATGACAAAGAGCTAAGCTATGCAAAGATGACAAAGAGTTACATTTAAGTTAAGGATGATAATGATTTAAGTTTATGTTCAAGATAGCATAAGTGCTAAATTATGGGATGAAGTGACACAGGTACTATGAGTAAAATACGAGTTATGAGACCGTAATGTGATATGTGATGGGTAAGCGTAAGTATGGGTAAGTATGTCAAAGTACTTAAGAACTTGTGTTGTTATTGTTCTATGAGATGAATGGATTTTACAATGAGTACTTATGTTGCAATTTTAATTCATGCAAACTTACTATGCTATATGCTTACCCCTTTCTTTTCTATTTTCCTTGTAGTATCGCCAAGCTAGCTCGGGGATCGTAGAACGTCGGAGCTCGGATCACACTATCTATCATTCTTTTGGTATAGTAAATTTGATTTATTTTGGGTGTGGCATGTATAGGAACTTGGTTATCTTGTGTTATGTCATATTTGAAAGCCAAAGTGTTGGCTATTGATGTTATACACTCATTTTGTAAATGGCCATTAGGAATTGGTCGATATTTGTCAAGTTTAATATCTTAATGATGATGAGTGTTATGAAGTGAAAGTTCATGCAATTGATGGAGTAAAATGTGAAGTGTATGAATGATGATTAGTGATTCTTCTTAGTGTATTATTGCCATGTTATGTGTTGCTTGTGTTGGCATATGTGTGTTTATGTTTCAGGGTGGCAATTGTCTTGGGAAATAGCCTTTTAGTTGTCCACACGAGCGTGTGTCTAGGCCGTGTGCGGCACACGGTCAGCCCCATGAGTGTGCTGATAGGCTGTGTGTCCCCTGCATCAAATTTACGAGATTTTAATTCGCCACACGGGACAGCACACGGGCGTGTGCCTAGGCCGTGTGCCCTTAAGAGCTTGCTGATGTCATAAATAGAATACCCAGGTTTTTCACACACGGACGGGCCACAGACACGGGCGTGTGTCCGGCCATATGAAAACCCCTGTAGGTTCAAAATGAAAAATAAATTCCACACAGGCTAGGAATATGGGCGTGTGTGACCACACGGCCTGCCCAGACGGGCGTGTTCCATTCCACACGGGCGTGTGACCCTGTTTAGGCAAAAATTTTCTAAGTGCGCAAAAGTTTTCGGTTTAATTTTGAAACCTTCCGTATGTGTGTTTAGGGCCTCGTAGGCCCATAATAAGAATGTTATGAACATGAATGAGAAGCTTTAAGTTGAAATGAAATTTTATATCTGATGTTGTATGTTTAAGCAAGTTAAGTCTGGTAATGCCTTGTATCCTGTCCCGGCAACGGACACGGGTAAGGGGTGTTACATTTAGTGGTATCAAAGCTACGGTTTAGTCGGTTCTCAGACTAACGTAGCGTAAGCATGAGTCTAGCTATACATGCCATACACATGAGTATTTACATTATGATAGTGTGACGACTCCTGACGATTTAAATTGTGTTTTCATATAGTAAATAGATCCCGATAGAGCTGTGGCGGATGATGTAGAAAGTAACGCGCCAGCTCTCGCTGAAGGGACGGTGCTGAATGAAAATGAGAATAGACCAACGACTGTAAGTCAGAGAGGAGGAGAAGAGGCTAGGGAAGACTTTCTCCACATGATGAATGCATGGTATACGGAGTTCGTTCGCACGAACCCAAATGCGCAACCCCCTCCACCCCTACCTATTCCTCAGCCTACCCCTGTAGCTTCCCAAGTGGTGGAAGTGGTAAGAAGAGAAAAGCCTCCGGTCGATAGAATCCAGAAATAAGGAGCCGAGGAATTTTGAGCTAGTAAAGATAATGATCCTGAAAGAGCAGAATTTTGGCTTGAAAATACCATCAGGGTATTTGATGAATTATCTTGCACACCTGAAGAGTGCATGAAATGTGTGGTGTCTCTTTTAAGAGATTCCACTTATCAGTGGTGGAACACCCTTGTGATGGTTGTACCAAGGGAAAGGATCACATGGGAGTTTTTCCAAGAAGAATTCCGGAAGAAGTACATTAGCCAAAAATTTATTGATCAGAAAAGAAAGGAATTCCTTGAACTGAAACAAGATAGAATGACAGTAACTGAATATGAGCGTGAATTTTTTAGGCTCTCCAAGTACGCTCCGGAGTGTGTGTCCTCTGAAGCCATCATGTGTAAGAGGTTTGAGGACAGATTAAATAAAGATATTCGATTATTTATTGGTGTCTTAGAATTGAAGGAGTTTGTTGTGCTAGTGGACAAGGCTTGTAAAGCCGAGGAGTTGGTTAAAGAGAAAAGAAAAGCTGAGATGGAGTCTCGTGACTGAAGAAAGAGACAAATGAACAAGTCATTTCAATCTTCATCCAAGAAGTCAAGAGACTTCCCTACCCGATCAGCTACTTCTTCCGGGTTTTCAAATAGAAGTAAGAGTAAACAGTACTCGGGGATTAAAGCTCAAACTACCTTAGTTGCTAGTGTTGGGAACACTCGACCTAATAGACCGAAATGTCCACATTGTGGCAGACGTCATCCCGGTGAGTGTCGAGCCCATGAGAGAGCCTGTTTTAAGTGTGGTTCCCAAGATCATTTTATTAGAGAATGCCCTGAGATGGTTGAAAAAGAGAAAATTCAGAGTGCCAGATCGGGAAGCACTACTAGAAGGAGACAACAGAGAAACCTGGGAAGTGGAACGAGTAGTAAGAGTACACCCAGAGAGCAGGCTGCAAGATCTGAGGGTAGAGCGCCTGCGAGGACTTATGCCATTCGCGCTCGCTAAGAGGTGTCATCCCCTGATGTAATTACGGGTACATTTTCTCTCCATGATACTAATGTTGTTGCTTTAATTGATCCGGGATCTACCCACTCATATATTTGCATGAAATTAGTATCTAGTATGAGCATGCCTGTAGAGTCTACAGAGTTTGTGATAAAAGTGTCCAATCCTTTAGGCAAAAGTGTATTAGTTGATAAGGTATGCAAAGATTGCCCATTGATGATTAGAGGTTATTATTTTAAGGCAAATCTCATGCTATTGCCATTTGATGAATTCGATATAATTATTGGTATGGACTGGTTAACCACTCATGATGTGACAGTAAATTGTGGAAAGAAATACATTGAATTGAGATGTGAAAACGGGGACACTCTTCGTGTTGAATCAGATGAACAGGACAGGCCGCCTGTAGTGATCTCTCATATGTCTGCCCAGAAATGTGTAAGAAAGGGATACGAAGCATATCTTGCCTTTGTGATGAATACTAAAGAAATTGAGTTAAGAATTGAATCAGTGCCGATAGTATGTGAGTATCCAGATGTATTTCCAGAAGAATTTCTAGGGCTGCCTCCGGTTAAAGAGGTTGAATTTGGCATTGAGTTAGCTCCTAGTACTGCACCTATATCGATTACTTCATACAGAATGGCCCCAACTGAGTTGAAGGAATTGAAGGCAGAGTTGCAAGAGTTGACGGACAAAGGTTTTGCTAGACCGAGTTATTCTCCGTGGGGTGCTCCAGTGTTATTTGTGAAAAAGAAAGATGGTTCCATGAGATTATGTATAGATTACCGACAGCTTAATAAGGTTACTATGGAGAATAAGTACCCATTGCCAAGGATCTATGATTTATTTGATCAATTGAAGGGAGCCACTGTGTTCTCCAAGATACACTTGAGGTCCGATTATTACCAGTTGAGGGTCAAAGACTCAGATGTGCCAAAAACTGCATTTCGAACAAGGTATGGGCACTATGAATTTTTAGTCATGCCTTTTGGCTTAACAAATGCCCCTGCTGTGTTTATGGATTTAATGAACCGTATATTTCGGCCATACTTGGATAAGTTTGTTGTGGTTTTTATTGATGACATATTGATATATTCTCGTGATGAGCATGAGCATGCCGGGCACTTGAGGACAGCTTTGCAAATTTTACGAGATAATCAGTTGTATGCCAAGTTTATCAAAAGTGAATTTTGGCTCAAGGAGGTTGGATTTTTGGGGAACATTGTCTCGGGAGATGGAATCCGAGTAGACCCAAGCAAGATTTCAACTATTGTTGATTGGAAGTCACCGAGAAATGTATCAGAGATTAGAAGTTTTCTAGGCCTAGCTGGCTAATACAGACAGTTTGTCAAGGGGTTTTCTATGATAGCTACATCGATGACGAGGTTGTTACAAAAAGAGGTAAAGTTTGAATGGACAGAAAAGTGCCAACAGAGTTTTGAAGAAACTAAAGGCATTGTTGACTGAGGCTCCAGTTCTAGTGCAACCTGAACCGAGAAAAGAATTTGTGATCTATAGCGATGCATCCTTGAATGGATTGAAATTGTGTGCTTATGCGGGGAAGGCAAGGTGATATCATATGCCTCTAGACGATTAAAGCGCATGAGAAGAATTACGACACACATGATCGAGTAGTTGGTCGCCATTGTGTTTGCTTTGAAGATATGGAGACACCATTTGTATGGTGAAAGATGTCGGATATTCACCAATCATAAGAGCCTAAAGTACTTGATGACTCAGAAGGAATTGAATTTAGGGTAGCGAAGATGGTTAGAGCTGATAAAGGATTATGAGCTAGTCATTGACTACCACCCGAGAAAGGCGAATGTAGTCGCCGATGCTTTGAGTAGAAAATCCCTATTTGCATTGATGGCTATGAATACATGGGTGAATTTGTCAGACGATGGTTCCATTCTAGCTGAATTGAGGGCTAGACCGATATTCCTTCAAGAGACTTATGAGCCTCAGAAAGATGACAGTGACTTACTGTAACGCCCCAAAAATTTAAGTCTTTAATTTTTGCATGATATGACACAAATTGCTTATTTGCTTTAATGGGTAAGTGATTTGGGTGTGTATGGGAGTGTTTGAGAAGCCTGGGTTCAAGTCTTGTCTTTTGCAGAATTTTTAGTTTTACTCTTAAATGAATCTGGACACTGGCATATAGGCCTTATAAATAATAGTGCTTGTTTTATGACAAAAGGAGCTTGTGGTCTAGTGGCAAGGTGGCGTGTTGTGTAACTGTGAGGTCTAAGGTTCAAGTCCTGGGTTGCGCAATGGAGTATTTATTTTGATGCTTTAGCTGTGTAGGTAGTGGAGTTGGACTGAAACACAGCTAAGGGGAGTTTGAATAGAATTTGAATGGAGTTGTTGGGGGAGTTGAGGAGAAATCGGTGGAGTAATTCAAGGAGGGATAAGGGGAGAGATGCTAGGAGAAAATCAATGAGTTTGATTGAGAGAAATTGGTTGTGCCGAATTTGGTCACTAGGCACTCAGATAACCAGTTTTGGGGGTTTTTGGGTTATTTTCTCTCTATCTGCTTCGATTTCGGTTAGCATTCTTTTCACCTTTTTGCTTTTGGTGCCGAATTTTGGCTAAGACTTCGAGTATCTCTTGGGTTTGTTCGTTTTCTTTTTCTGCTCTTCCCTTTAATTCCTTTTCTTTTGTTTGGCCAAATAGCTCTTCGGTTCTCTCCTCTGCCGAATCCTCTTTTCTCTACCCCTCTTCTCTTTGCTGTTTCTTTTCTCTCCTCTACTTTCCCAAACCATGGCCGAATAGTGTTGAGTAGTTTCGTGTTGCATTTTTCTTCTGATTTGCTCTTCTTCCTCTACCCCTTTTTGGTCAACTGTTTGTCGAATATTTCTTTTCTCTCCCTCTTCATCTCTTCAATTTTGTTTTCGGCTTGACAACTATTCTCTGACGATTCGAATTCCTCGAGGAGTGAAAGAGTTTCAGGTGGGATTAAAGTCGTCGAAACCTTTCTCTCATCGTTCAATCAAAGATATCTGTCAAAGAGATTGTAGTCAACCTTCGTCAGTGGTATAAGTGGGCTAAGCCACATTTGTCAATCGAGGTTTTGGTGCTCGTGGATTTTGGTGCGTTTTCACAAACAAGTGTGTAAACACCCCACTGTAACCGTAGAACGGCAAAAGCCAAAAAGCCAAAAATACGGTGTTTGAGACCACACGAGCGTGCGATCCCTCGTGTGGTAAGCCAAACCCACGAATCATGGGCGATAGACTGTAGAGGCCTCCATGAGCTTTTTCACGGGCTTAGGCCGTAATGGGCCATGTTGGGCCAAAAGGGGCCGTGTGGGCCCATTGGGCTCGTGGGCCCCACATGGATGAAATCTACGATTTATGGAAAATACTGTACTGGGCTATGTAGGTCTCATAACCGTGGCAAAATCTGGGCTGAACGGGCCGCACGAGCGTGTGGGCCCACTTGGGCCGAGTAATGAGCCTTGGGGCCGTTTACACTGTTATGATCATTTAGGTTACCAGAGTCGCTCGAGGCGACTGCGGACCTTCCAAGAGGTTGATATCTACACCGAGACCCCAAAGTGGGTAAAATGACCAAAATGCCCTGAAAGGGTGAAATGACTATTTTACCCCTAATAGAGGGAAATGACGTTATACCCCTAAAGGTAGGTTGACTGATGTGTTCATGATTTGTATATGACTGTTACTGAGTATGAAATTCTGCATATACATATGATTTATGACATGACATACTGCATGGGGTTGGGATCATTATGGAGGAAGTATATTGTCTTTGGTGGCTTTGCCACATATATCATTCTTCGCGGCTTTCTTTGCGATATCATCTTGGCAACTTTGTTGCGATATTGGTGTGTTGGCTGGGTGGGTCGATTTTATCACCACATGGTGTGTTGGTGGTACGGAGTGGTTTGTTGGCTGGATTGGGGATGGGTTGCATTATTGCACTGTACTGATATGGTATTGGGCTAAGGCCCACACTATTACTGTATTGGGCTAAGACCCATACTGGACTGTTACTGAATAGGCTCGGGCCTAGACTGTTACTACCAACTGACTGATAGGGGATTACACATTGAGTTTTTGTAATCTCACCCTTTCCTTTTTACTGTGCAGGTAATCCTCAGCCATAGGCGATTTGGTGCTATGTGGGACTCGAAGTTGGCCACACAACTGCAGCTGTTGTACACTTGTTTTCATTTAAATTTAAAGTTTGTGTTGGGTTTTGTTTATGTAATAAGGCCATTTATGTTTGTTTAAATTTTTAATTGGGCTTTTGCTTACTTATTATAAACTGCTAGTTTAGGAGAAGACGAATTTTTCAAAATAATTACTATTTTCAAAGACACGAAATTTAAACATTAGAGTTTTTAAAAGCTTCCGCGATTTTAATTCAACCTATTACACCAATAGCAGATAATAAGGTAAACGTTTTAACTAGGTGATTTGTTAAATAATAATAAAGGGGTTTTAAAATTAAAAACGAGTTTTTACCAACAAGTCCAATTTTCGAAAGACACTTCAATGTGACATGCTAGTTTTGTCCATAACGTCTAGGCCGGGTTTGGGGTGTTACATTTAGTGGTATCAAAACCAGGTTACAAAACTCGGCTGTGGAATGGGTTTTGAAAATAATTGGCATTTCCGGAAAACTGTTCTTGAAGTGTTTTGGAAGGTTTACAAGTGTGGCACACCGAGTCTCCAGCATCGAATCTGTAAGTTTTCTTTATACTGTAGACTACTTGAACTGAAATCCACTGAGAGACTACTATAGATAGTAGGGTATCTTTGAAACTCTTTAGTTAGAGTAAATCGAGGAGATTGTAGGAGGCTGAGGCGTAGGGAGAC
This sequence comes from Gossypium sturtianum, assembly GCA_025698515.1. Lineage (NCBI taxonomy): Eukaryota > Viridiplantae > Streptophyta > Magnoliopsida > Malvales > Malvaceae > Gossypium > Gossypium sturtianum. The sequence continues at coordinate 51,720,014 of CM046946.1, read as the reverse complement.
CTTGATTTACGAAAACAAAACTCTGATTACTGCTTTTCATAAGACTTCTATTAAGAATTACTGGAATTACAAACTGATACATAAAACTTCTTAAACAGATAATACATTATTTGATATGTGCACTTGAGGTACTCGCGGAAAGGGTACACGAGGCCGTGGTAGGGGCCGAGGAAGTGCGAGGGCTAGTTTTTTGGCATCAGGCCACATGCCTAATGTTAAGGCTAGAGAGGCACCAACTTCACTGACGACTGAGACGGGATCATACGATCGAGTGGCTGGGGATGATGCACTATCCCAAGCTATGCTCCGTATTCTGGAAAGGGTCGTAGGGATCAGTACTGGTGCTGTGGACCGTGGGTCGATTTCAGAACGACTCTGGTCAAACAGAGTGGAAATCTTCAGGGGTATTTCTGGAGTAGCCCCTAATGTGGCTGAATACTGGTCGGAAGCCACAGAGAGAATAATGGACGACCTCGACTGTACTTCTAAACAAAAACTAAAAGGTGCAGTGTCTTTATTGCGAGACGAGGCCTATCAGTGGTGGCTTATCGTGAGAGAGGGTACTCAGGCCGACCGGTTAATGTGGTTTTTTTTAAGGCGGTATTCCAAGGAAAGTATGTGGGTGCAAGTTATGTGGACGCCCGTAGAAGGGAATTTCTGAGCTTGACCCAGGGGAATAAAACTGTGGCAGAATATGAGGCAGAGTTCCTACGACTGAGTCGCTATGCTCGTGGGATAGTGGCAACTAAATATGAATGCTGTGTGCGATTTGAAGACGGCCTCCGAGATAAGTTACGAGTCTTGATAGCTCCACAGAGGGAGCGAGATTTTGCTGCCCTAGTAGAAAAAGTAAGAATTGCCAAGGACGTGAAGCACTCTGAGCGCCAAAACTATGAGAAGGATAGGGGCAGATATAAGAGGGATTTAGAGCCCTCAAGTTCTTCTGGAAGGCCTAAAAAGAAGACCAGGTTTGATGGGCCAGTCCGACCCGGGGTTCCTGCTTCAAGACCACAGCCTTGTGCTGGTTGTGGGAGACATCACCTGGGTGAGTGATGGAAGAAGATTGGGGCATGTTTCAGATGTGGGTCGATGGAGCATCAAGTCAAGAATTGTCCTCAGAGGCCTGTTCAGATGCAAGCTGCAGGTCAGGGTTATGTTCGGCCAGCGAGAAGTGGTCAGCAGCTACCAAGAGGCCGTAGGCAGGCTAGGGGTGGAAATGGTGTGGGACGAGGTCGTAGAGCGCCAGGTAGAGGTGCTGGTAACATTGAGGCGAGGCAGTCAATAGTGGTCTATGCTGCTCGTTGCCGAGAGGATGGTGACGCTCCAGATGTTATAACCGGCACATTTCTAATTCATAATGTACCTTACACTGCTCTGATTGATATAGGGTCCACACATTTATACATTGCATGCACTGTGTCTGGCACCTTGAGTATCATGTGTGAGTGTACTGTTAATGACATGACTGTGTTAAGTCCAATGGGACAGTTAGTAAGGGTAGACAAGTTGTTCAGAGATGTCCCTCTAGAGGTTCAAGGAGTTATATTTCTAGTGGCTTTGATGGAGCTACCGTTTTGTGAATTTGACCTAATCTTGGGGATGGATTGGCTGGTAAAACACCATGCAAGTTTGGATTGTGTTGCTAAGCGCATGGTATTGAGGACTACTGAGGATGAGGAGGTGGCTGTGATTAGGGAGCGAAGAGACTTTCTGTCTAATGTGATCTCTGCATTAAGGGCCGAAAAACTGGTTCACAAGGGTTGTGAGGCGTTTCTAGCCTCTATTGGTGTATCTGATTCTGAGGGTCTTTCTGTTGGAGATATTGGAACAGTTAAGGATTTTTCTGATGTATTTCCTGATGAGCTCCCTAGGTTGCCTCCAAACTGCGAAGTTGAATTTGGTATTGAGCTCCTGCCTGGAACAGCTCCAGTGTCCATCGCTCCTTATAGGATGGCACCGAAGGAGTTGGTGGAGTTAAAAGCTCAAATCCAAGAACTACTGGATCGAGGATTCATTCGACCTAGTGTGTCTCCATGGGGATCACCAGTGTTGTTCATAAAAAAGAAGGATTGGTCCATGCGCATGTGCATCGACTATCGGCAATTGAATAAACTGACTATCAAGAATAAGTATCCTTTGCTGAGGATAGATGATTTATTTGATCAGCTGCGAGGAGCTTCGGTTTTCTCCAAAATAGATCTTCGTTCTGGGTACCATCAGTTGAGAGTTAAGGAGGCTGATGTGTATAAGACTGCGTTTAGGACTCATTATGGTCATTACGAGTTCCTAGTGATGCCGTTTGGGCTGACGAATGCACCAGCTGCCTTCATGGACTTGATGAACCGAGTATTCCAGCCCTACCTGGATCGGTTCGTGGTGGTATTTATAAAGGATATCTTGGTGTATTCGAGAACCGAGGATGAACATGATACACATCTCCGAATTGTTCTGCAGATTTTAAGGGAGAAACAATCAGACGCTAAGTTCGGCAAGTGTGAGTTCCGTTTGCGAAGTGACATTTCGAGGATTAGGGTTGATCTCGAAAAATTGAAGTCGTCTTTGGATTGGAAACCACCTAAGACCGTATCGAGATTCAAGCTTTTCGGGTGCGGCGCAGGTATTATAGACGTTTTGTTGAGGGGTTTTCCTTGATTGCTGCACCTATGACTAAGTTGCTGCATAAAGGGGTACCGTTTAACTAGACTGATAAGCAGCAGGAAAGTTTTGGCGAAAAAAATCTTGATCGAGGCCCCTATCTTGATCTGACCCGAGTTTGGGAAGGAATTTCTTTCTCTGATGATGCATCACACGTTGGTTTGGGTTGTGTGCTGATGCATGAGGGTAAAGTGGTTGCTGATGCGTCTCATCTGCTTAAGCCTCACGAGGGGAATTACCCTACTCATGACTTGGAGTTAGCCGCGATGGTATTCGTACTAAAAATTTGGAGGCACAATTTATACGGTGAGAAGTGTATTATCTACACAGATCACAAGAGCCTCAAGTACCTCCTCACTCAGAAGGAGCTGAATCGTAGGCAGCGAAGATGGATAGAGCTTCTTAAGGATTATGATTGCTCGATTGAGTACCACCCTGGTAAGGCTAACGTGGTAGCTGACGCATTGAGCCATATGGCTGTATCTGATTTGAGAGCAATGTTTGCTCGTCTCAGCTTGTTTGATGATGGTAGCGTGTTGGCCGAAATTTGCCGCAAGTTAGACCGGCGTGGGTGAGCAGTTAAGGGTAAGCGAGTTGTGGATGAGTCACTTTGGTTCCTCGTTTTCGACGGGTTGAGAATGGGGAAACTTGATTTTGGGGTGAATAGTAAAGGAGTACTGTGTTTCTGTGAGAGAGTCTGTGTACCGAGGGATTCTGATCTGAGGCAGTCTATACTGCAAGACGCGCATAGTAGTCCATATGCTATGCATCCTGGCGGAAACAAGTTATACCGAGATCTTCGTGAGCTATCTTTGGTGGCCGAGGATCAAACGAGGTTACCGATTTTGTGAGTAAGTGCTTGGCGACGTGTCGCAAGTTAAAGTGAGCATCAAGCGCCTTTCGTGGTTTCGCGGCGATTAAGATTCCACTTTGGAAGTGGGAGAGGGTAACCATGGATTTTGTGAGTGGGCTACCCTTAACGCCTACTAAGAAGGATTCACTATGGGTTATTGTAGACCGATTGACTAAATCTGCCCATTTTATACCAGTCCATATTGATTACTCGTTGCAGAAGCTGGCAAAGTTGTATGTGGCTGAGATTGTGAGACTGTATGGGGTACCAGTTTCCATCATATCCGACAGAGACCCACGATTCACATCTCAGTTCTGGAAGAAATTACACAAGGCTTTGGGTACTAGGTTTAACTTCGATCTTTGCGTTCCATCCTCGAGACGGATGGTCGATCAGAGAGGGTGATTGAATCTTGGAGGACATGTTAAGAAGTTCTGTAATTGATTTTCGAGGCAGCTGGGAAGACTATTTGCCTCTAGTAGAGTTTGCATATAATAATAGCTACCAGTCCAGTATTCAAATGGCACCGTACGAGGCATTATATGGTTGTAGGTTTCGTACTCCTACCTGTTGGACTGAGCTGGGCGAGCGGCAAGTTTTGGGGCAAGAGTTAGTTTCTGATACCGAAGAGAAGGTAAAACTGATTCGAGACCGGTTGAAGGAAGCATCTGATAGGCAGAAGTCTTACGCAGATCTTAAACGCCGAGAGATTGAGTATTCTGTGGGGGACTTCGTATTTCTCAAGGTTTCCCCATAGAAAAAGATACTGAGGTTTGGGCGGAAGGGTAAGCTTAGCCCTAGGTTCATTGGGCCTTACCGTATACTGAAGCGTGTGAGACCGGTCGCCTATCAACTTGAGTTGCCTCTAGAATTAGACCGGATTCACGATGTGTTCCACGTCTCCATGCTAAGGCGTTATCGCTCTGGTCCCACACATATAATAGCAGTAGAGGAGATCGAGGTTAGGCCAGATCTGACCTTCGAGGAAGAGCCAGTGCAGATATTGGATCGTGAGGTTAAAGTACTGAGGAAGAAATCTATTCCACTAGTCAAGGTGCTTTGGCGTAATCACAGTTCAAAAGAAGCCACGTGAGAACCTGAGGAGGCGATGCATCGACAATACCCTTATCTATTCTGACCAGGTAAATTTCGAGGCTGAAATTTCGTTAAGGGGGTAGAGTTGTAATGGCCCCAAAATTTAAGTCTTTAATTTTTGCATGATATGACACAAATTGCTTGTTTGCTTTAATGGCTAAGTGATTTGGGTGTGTATGGGAGTGTTTGAGAAGCCTGGGTTCAAGTCTTGGCTTTTGCAGAATTTTTAGTTTTGCTCTTAAATGAATCTGGACACTTCCATATAGGCCTTATAAATAATAGGGCTTGTTTTATGATAAAAAAAGCTTGTGGTCTAGTGGCAAGGTGGCGCGTTGTGTAATTGTGAGGTCTGAGGTTCAAGTCCTGGGTTGCGCAATGGAGTATTTATTTTGCTACTTGAGCTGTGTAGGTAGTGGAGTTGGACTGAAACACAGCTAAGGGGAGTTTGAATAGAATTTGAATGGAGTTGTTAGGGGAGTTTAGGAGAAATCAGTGGAGTAATTCAAGGAAGGATAAGGGGAGAGATGCTAGGAGAAAATCAAGGAGTTTGATTGAGAGGAAGTGGTTATGTCGAATTTGGTCACTAGGCACTTAGATAACCGGTTTTGGGGGTTTTTGGGTTGTTTTCTCTCTGTCTGATTCGGTTTTGGTCAGCATTCTTTTCACCTTTTTGCTTTTGGTGCCAAATTTTGGCTAAGACTTCGAGTATCTCCCGGGTTTGTTCATTTTTTTTTTTGCTCTTCCCTTTAATTCCTTTTCTTTTGTTTGGCCGAATAGCTCTTTGGTTCTCTCCTCTGCCGAATCTTCTTTTCTCTTCCCCTCTTCTCTTTGCTGTTTCTTTTCTCTCCTCTACTTTTCCAAACCTTTGCCGAATAGTGTTGAGTAGTTTCATGTTGCATTTTTCTTCTGATTTGCTCTTCTTCCTCTACCCCTTTTTGGTCAACTGTTTGTTGAATATTTCTTTTCTCTCCCTCTTCATCTCTTCAATTTTGTTTTCGGCTTGACAACTATTCTCTGACGGTTCAAATTCCTCGAGGAGTGAAAGAGTTTCAGGTGGGATTAAAGTCGTCAAAACCTTTCTCTCATCAGTCGATCAAAGGTATCCGTCAAAGAGATTGTAGTCAACCTTCATCAGTGGTATAAGTGGGCTAAGCCACATTTGTCAATTGAGGTTTTGGTGCTCGTGGATCTTGGTGCGTTTTCACAAATAGGTGTGTAAACACCTCACTGTAACTGTAGAACGGCAAAAGTCGAAAAGCCGAAAATACGGCGTTTGAGACCACACGAGCGTGCGATCGCTCGTGTGGTAAGACAAACCCATGAATCATGGGCGATAGACTACAGAGGCCTCCATGAGCTTTTCATGGGCTTAGGCCATAATAGGCCCCGTTGGGCCGAAAGGGGCCGTGTGGGCCCATTGGGCTCGTGGGCCTTACACGGATGAAATCCTTGATTTGTGGAAAATACTATACTGGGCTATGTAGGTCTCATAGCCGTGGCGAAATCTGGGCTGAACGGTCCGCACGAGCCTGTGGGCCCACTTGGGCCGAGTAATGGGCCATGGGCCCATTTACACTGTTATGACCATTTAGGTTACCGGAGTCGCTCGAGGTGACTACGGACCTTTCGAGAGGTCGATATCTGCACCAAGACCCCAAAGTGGGTAAAATGGCCAAAATACCCCTAAAAGGTGAAAAGACTATTTTACCCCTAATAGAGGGATATGACCGTTATACCCCTAAAGGTAGGTTGACTGATGTGTACATGATTTGTATAATACTGTTATTGAGTATAACATTCTGTATATACATATGATTTATGACATGACATACTGCATTGGGTTGAGATACTGTTTTGGAGGAAGTATATTTGATCTTGGTGGCTTTGCCACATATCTTTATTCTTGCGGCTTTCTTTGTGATATTATTATTTGCGCTTTGCTGCGATATTAGTGTGTTGGTGGGTGGGTCGATTTTATCCCACATGGTGTGTTGGTGGTAGTGAGTGGTGTGTTGGTTTGGATTGGGGATGGGTTGCATTATTGCCTTTGCATTGATATGGTATTGGGCTAAGGCCCACACTATTCTTGTATTGGGCTAAGACCCCACTTTGTCATCATTATCGAATAGAAGTGAGGCCCGGATCGTTACTACATGTCATTATCTTGATCGAGTGATAGGGGATTACACACTGAGTTTTCGTAAACTCACCCTTTCCTTTTTACTGTGCAGGTAATCCTCAGCCATAGGCTATTTGGTACTGTGTGGGACTCGGAGGTGGCCACACAATTGCAACTGTTCTACACTTGCTTTCATTTAAATTTAAAGTTTGTGTTGGGTTTTGTTTATGTAATAAGGCCATTTATGTTTGTTTAAATTTTTAATTGGGCTTTTTCTTACTTATTTTAAAATGCTAGTTTAGGAGAAGACGAATTTTCAAAATAATTACTATTTTCAAAGACACGAAATTTAAACATTAGAGTTTTCAAAAGCTTCCGCGATTTTAAATCAACCTATTATACCAATAGCAGATAATAAGGCAAACATTTTAACTAGGTGATTTGTTAAATAATAATAAAGGGGTTTTAAACTTAGAAACGAGTTTTTACCAACAAGTCCAATTTTTGAAAGACACTTCAATGTGACACGCCAGATTCGTCCATAACGTCTAGGCCAGGTTTGAGGTGTTACACTTACAAGCCAAAAGAGTTCAGTGCGAGTCAGGTGTTGATTCTGTAACACCCCAAACCCGGTCTATGCGTTTAGACAAGATTTGGTTTGTCACACCAATCATACATTCGTTTATTTTCATATGGTTAAAATAAAATAGTGCTACAAAAAAACTTTTTGAAAATCGAGTTTAATAAGAAGTTAATACAAGGATTTGAAATTTGTAGCTTAAGAATAATACTTGTTTGAAAACTTATCGTCAAAATAAAAATGTCAAAATCTTAAGATGGTTTAAAAGAACTTTGAAAGAATTTTAAATAATTAAAGTGTCCAGAAATTTTGTTATAAAACCAATGTTCTTAAGAAAACTTAACATATTTAAGATAAAACCATATTAAAAGTTTAGAAATAAAATTTAAACCATCCACACAATAAAATCCATAAAAACATATAAGAGGCCTTATTACATAAAACCCATAAATGAGAAATTTAAGATAATAATCTAAATAAAGTCATAGTTTAATAAAAACCCAAGTTTGTAGTATGGCCTCCACCAAGTCATCTCGGCCCAAGTCCACGTCAATTTCCATTACGAAATGGTTAAAAAAATTTGGGTGAGTTACAAAGAACTCGCAGTGTGCAACTCACTTACCACCATTTTTAGGCCGGATCGTCAAGATATCATCTTCGGGCTTGAGCCCATTAATGATTTCAACCATACATTGTAAAGTAACATAATTTAAAGAAAAGAATGCATGAAATATGAATTTCCCAAACCAACCTAGTATCCATCCGCTAACACCCCGTACCAACCAACACACCGTGGGGATCAAGTCAACCCACCCCGCCAAACACACCAATCATGGGCTTAAAGCCCTTAAATAATTTTGTAGTGCACTCACAGAACTAGATTGTGACATTGTCACCGAACTAGAGGCATTTAGTCGAATTTGTGGTGAGAGCCACCGAACTAGAGGCAATGAGCCATATTGTGGCAGAGCCACCGAACTAGAGGCAATGAGCCAAATTTGTGGCAACTGGCCATTCTTCTCTTCATATAACCCACCCCATGCAATCATGCGTATATAACAAATATAATCATATAACAGATTTTTATTAATCCATATCATCGGTGGGCTTATCAATTAACCTTTCATTAGGCTCATATAAACAATTTAACAACTAGCCCATTTAGTAGTTTAGTGACTTTGGCCCATTTTAGCCCAATTTTATCGTAAAAGCAGTATTTTCGCCCATTTAATCGAACTAGAGTAATATCGGCCCATTTTATCGAACTAGAGTATTATCGGCCCATTTTATCGAACTAGAGTATTATCGGCCCATTTTATCGAACTAGAGTATTATCGGCCCATTTTATCGAACTAGAGTATTATCATCTTTTATTTTCTCGGTTTTAACCGTTTTCATGCATTTACTCAAAAATATGAGTTACTACGTATTTTTCCGTTTTTACTATTTTACGAATTTATCACAGAACTTACAACATGATGTCCAACCGAAAATGAGTGTGAAGTTACACACACAGTTATGGAGAGAACTAAACTTTCCCGCTCTTCAACACCTATACGTATTGTGTTAATTAAAACACTATAATCTATAATAAAACCGATCTAAATATAGCGATCTAGAAATTTACCCTCGGATTTTCGTAAGACTTCTACTTGCGATTTCTCTCCGATTGATGGTTCGCTAACCGAATTGAATCCACGAACAAATAATGGTTCGGGAGTACGAACGACTTGAGCAGTTGATTTTCCTCGGTTGAGCGTCCCGCAACGGTGGAAAATCTCGGATTCCCGAAATAGTCCTTTGCTTGTACTTAGGGGGAATAACAGAACCTCCCTTCTTCCGAAGGCTAAACACCACCCTTTTCTTCCCTATTTTGAATGTCTTCAAAGAAAAAGGAAGGTTAATCCAATGATATCAAAATAATCCTAAGGTTTTAAAGATATGATTTCCTTACCACAAAATTGATTCCAACGTTTTGTCACCCACGACTTCTTGATTCCAAACTTCCGTTATCGCACTAAAGTATAACAAAATAAGCGTTAAAAGAAGGAGCGTTTATTTTGATCTAATAAAGCCTTCAAACCATCATCAATATTCGGCCATAACCACTATTAACTAATCGAAGCGAAAAGGATTCTTACCTATTTCACGTCGAAAAGATAGGATTTGAGAATAATATGGATCTAAGAAGAATTGGCTATGAAGAATCAAAGAAAAGAGAAAATAAAATCGGTTATAGGCACTTTAACATTCGCCATGAAAGTGTAGGTGGAGAGAATTTCGATTGAAAGAAATCAAATAGGAGAGAGATGGTGATGATGTTTGGTTTCCAAATAGAATGGAAAAGAAAAGAAGGAAAAGATAAGTTTTGAGAGCAATGTATAATCGGCAATGGGGAGAAGAAAGAAAAGAATGGTCTCTTTAGGTATTGGTAAAATCGGCACAAAGAGAAAGGTACAAAATTGACACCAAAGTGTAAAACAAAAATGACCAATTTGACAAAAGAAACTAGGCTTACCAAGTGCACAATTTCGGCCAAGGAAAAGAGAGTTTGAGAGAATTTTCAAAACTTGCACAAACTAAACAAAATGACCAAAACCGAAGACTAAAATTCCTAGCCAAACTATCACCAAAAATTGGCTCCCCTAGCCATAATGCCGCCCATATGCTTGGTCTTTAGGCCAAGATATTGTTTCCTTAAACAACTCCTTGATTCATGCCTCATATCCTCACATTTTCCTTATTCTTTTGATACCCTTCCTTAAGTTCAAATTTTCCTTATTCCTTTGATATACTAACCAAAAATAACAAGTCAACACCTTCCATATATGCTCTTGGCCGACACTTGCTATACATGGGCGGAAAAATCAAAATAAAATTCACCTAGATGCTATTTAGGGATTCGAACCTTCACCCCCATGTACTAGCTCATGCGCCAACACCACTTGTCCAACTACTCATCTTATGCTACACATTGACACTTAAATTAATTTATGTGTCAATGCCACTTAGTCTATTTCCATAAATTCTCAAAATTAATATTATTCCTTCTAAAAAAATTTTAAACCCTTCTTCAGACTATACTAACCACGAAAATAAATCGAGAAAATTTTACTTTCTAGAATAATTACTCAAAGCACACATAGAAAATAAATTACTCAAATTTTTGGTGTTACAACTCTACCCCTAAAAGAAAATTTCGTCCTCGAAATTTACATTTGAAAAAGGTGAGGGTATTGTTGCCGAGTTGCATCCTCGAGCTCCCACGTAGCTTCCTCCACTCCGTGGTTACGCCACAACACTTTGACCAGCGGCACAGTCTTCTTTCTTAGCACCTTCACGTCTCGGTCTAAGATTTCCACTTTGGTTCCTCCTCAAAAGACAAATCCAAATTCAACTCCACTTCTTCTACCCGGTACTATAATGCGAAGGATCCGATCTATAGCGCCTCAACATGGACACGTGGAAAACATTATGAATTTGGCTCAATTCCGGAGGTAACTCAATCGATAGGCCATTGGACCAACTCGTTTCACCACACGATATGGTCCAATGTATCTAGGACTCAACTTGCCCTTCTTCCCGACCGAATATCTTCTTCCAAGGTGAGACCTTGGGGAAGACTTGATCTCCTACGGCATACTCGATCTCTTTACGCTTGAGATCCGCATACGACTTACGTCTATCCAAGCTTCCTTTAACCGTGTCCGAATAACTTTCACTTTTTCTTCCGTTTTTAAATCATCTCGAGTCCTAACAAGCGCCGATCACCCAACTCGGTCCAACAAATAGGAGAACGACACCTACGACCATACAATGCCTCGTAGGGTGCCATCTGAATGCTAGACTGGTAGCTGTTGTTGTACGCAAATTCCGCTAACGGTAGAAAATCCTCCCAACTACCTTTGAAGTCGATTACACATCCCCTTAACATGTCTTCCAGAATCTGAATCACTCTCTCTGACTGACCATCAGACTGAGGATGAAAAGCCGTACTAAAATTAAGCTTTGTACCCAAGGCTTCATGCAAAGCTTTCCAAAATCGAGATGTAAACCTAGGATCCCTATCCGATATAATCGATACAGGTACCCCATGCAACCTCACGATTTCGGATACATACAGCTTCGCCAACTTCTGCAACGAGTAGTCCGTACGCACTGGTAGAAAATGAGCAGTCTTCGTCAGACGATCAACAATTACCCAAACAGAATTTTTCTTAGTAGGTGTTAAAGGTAACCCACTAACAAAATCCATTGTTATCCGCTCCCATTTCCAAAGAGGAATCTTAACTGGTTGCAAAAGACCTGACGGCAATTGATGCTCCGCTTTCACTTGCTGACAAGTTAAGCATTTTCCCACAAATTCTGAAATCTCACGTTTCAATCCAGGCCACCAAAACCGCTCACGAAGATCCCGATACATCTTATTTCCTCCGGGGTGCATAGCATAAGGGCTACTATGCGCCTCCCTCAAAATCATTTGCCTCAGATCTGAATCCTTAGGCATACTGGCACTTTTCACGAAAAACACAATACACCTTACGAATTTATTCCAAAATCCTCAATTTCACCATTTTCCACTTCTTTGAAATAAAAGTCTCAACTTCTCATCTAAAATCTGTTTTTCCTTAATTTGTTCCAACCACATGGGCTTCACTTGAAATTCGCTATCAAACTACCATCCTCATACAAACTCAAATGGGCAAACATAGCTCTCAAATCGAGATACCACCTTACGACTTAATGCGTCCGCCACTACATTAGCCTTTCCAGGATGATACTCAATAGAGAAATCATAGTCCTTTATGACTCCACCCATCTTCGTTGTCTCAAGTTTAACTCCTTCCGAGTAAGAAGATACTTAAGACTCTTGTGATCCGTATAGATGATAGACTTTTCGCCATAGAGGTAATGCCTCCAAATCTTTAAGGCAAACACCACTGCTGCTAACTCCAAATCATGAGTAGGGTAGTTCACTTCGTGACGGTCTCAATTGTGAAGCGTAAGCTACAACTTTCCCACTTTGCATCAATACGCAGCCCTAAACCCGTATGTGACGCATCACAATAAAGCTGTAAACTCCTTCCCGACCTCAAAGTTGAATCAATACGGCGTTTCCGTTAAAACCTTCTTGATCGCTCGAAACTTTCTTGCCGCTTATCGGTCCATATAAACAACACTCCTTCCGCGCAAAAGCTTAGTTAGAGGTGCAGCAATCAATGAGAACCCTCAACAAAGCGTCTATAATATCCAGCCAAACCCAAGAAACTCCGAATCTCGACTCACCGACTTGGTGGTTTCCAATCCAATACCGCCTCAATCTTCCGAGGATCCACCCTTATTCCTTGGTGATACCACATGACCCAAGAAAGTCACTTCTCTTAACCAAAATTCACATTTCTTGAATTTGGCATACAACTGATTATCTCGAAGCACTTGCAATACAATCCGCAAATGCGAGTCATGTTCTTCTTCGCTCCTCGAATAAACCAGAATGTCATCTATGAATACCACCACAAACCGATCTAAGAATGGTTGAAAGACCCCGGTTCATCATATCCATAAATGCGGTGGTGCATTGGTCAACCCAAACGGCATCACTAAAAACTCATAGTGTCCGTGAAGCGGGTTCGAAGCATTTGTCTTGTGAATATCCGCTTCTTTCACCTTAAGGTGGTGGTAACCCGACCTTAAATCAATCTTGGAGAAAGCGAAGCTCCCTTCAATTGATCAAACAGTCGTCAATCCTCGCAGAGGGTACCGATTCTTGATCGTCAGCTTATTCAATTGCCTATAGTCAATACACATACGCATTGACCCATCCTTCTTCTTAACAAACAAAACCGGTGCTCCCCACGGAGACACACTCGGTCGAATAAAACCACGATCTAGCGGTTCTTGGATTTGGGCTTTAAGCTCGACAACTCCTTGGTGCCATTCTATAAGGAGCAATGGACACTGGAGCGATTCGTGCAAAAGCTCAATACCAAATTCCACTTCCCGATCTGGAGGTACACCAGGAAGTTCTTCAGGAAAAACATCAGGGAACTCCTTCACCGTTCTCACATCTTCCACCAACAGCTTTTTGGCATCTAAAGCACAAATAAATGCTAAAAATGCTCCGTATCCTTTTCGCACTAACTTCTCGCCTTCAACGCAGTAAATCACGTTTGCCAAGTAATTTCTCCGCTCGCCTATCATAACTATCTCCTTATCCTCCACATTTCTTATCGACATACGCCAAAGACGGTAGTCCAATTTCGCGGTGCTTAACCAACCAATCCATGCCCGAATAATATCGAATTCGCCAAAAGGCGGTTCCATGAAATTTGCCAGAATGTTTCTCCTTGAATTACTAAGGGCACGTCTCTAAACAATTTATTAACCAACACCGATCGTCCTAAGGGACTAATCACCCTCATCTCTTTATCGGAAATTTGAGTCTAATTTCAAGTTTCCGTTATGGTGCTAGCAATGTACGAATGAGTAGAACCAATATCTATCAAGGCAATAACGGGTACATCGAAATGAAGAACGCGTACGCTTATCACATCGGTGCATTGCCATCCTCACGACGTCGACCGCATACACCAATCCGGCCGTCTTGCATCCGCGTTGCCCCTAGGACCATTGCCTCGACCCATTGCACCTTGACCACGCCCGGCCCCATTACCACCACGACACGGTCCCCGACCTCTCGGTGGTTGCCGAACTCCTCTTGCGGTGGTACATCAAGAGTACGAACTTCTTGAGTTGTATCCATACGTCGAGGGCAACTCCTATATTGATGTCTCGTCGATCCACATTTATAGCAAGCACCCGTTTTCCTCCAACATTCTCCGGAATGTCTTTTCCCACATTCAGCACAATCCCGACTACGATTAACACTCCATCGGTGCTCTTCCTTGAGTGGTTCCTCATTCAAAGGGCCTCTTCAGAATCTTCGAAGAACCCGAATGCTTGAGATCTTTCTTGCCTCGAATTTGCTCCGATTTTGGCGTTCAGGAGTTCTTAGCCTCTTGGCTATCTTGGCCTTCTCCACAAGAGCGGCAAAAGTTCTAACTTGTTGTGGGGCTATCGGAACCCGCAACTCGTCTTTCAAACCGTCCTCGAAGCGCACACAACGCTCATGGTCCGTTGCCACTATCGTTCGAGCATAGCGACTCAAACGTAAGAACTCGGCCTCATATTTGCCACCGTCTTATTTCCTTGCACCAGAGTTCAAGAATTCCTTCCTTCGGGCATCCACATAGCTTGTTCCCACATATTTCCCTTGAAAGGAAGCCTTAAAGAACTCCCAATTAACCAAAGCAAACATCGTTGCCATCTCGGATAGTAAGCCACCATTGGTAAGCTTCGTCTCTCTCAACAAAGATACCGCTCCTCTTAACTTTTGTTCCACGGTGCACTCAAGATCGTCCATAATTCGCGCCATCGCCTCAAGCCAATATTCGGCGACATTGGGAGCTACACGAGACACTCTCGAAAACCTCGGCTCCACTTTGGATTTGATCGCCTCGATATCGAACCACGGCGGTTGGTCCGATCGACGGATCCAATGACCCTTTCAAGTACTCGCAGCATTGCTCGTGTCACAAGATTATCCTCTTCCATATGGTCGTGCGATCCCGTCTCACTCTCGAGTGACGCAGTGCATCCATTTCCGACATATGACCCGGCACATCGATTCGCGCCCTAACACCTGCGTCCTCTACCACGGCCACGCCTACCGCGTCCACGACCACGTCCTCTAGTGCTCATGGCGACTAATTTGATTTAACTCGATTTAAGAGTTTTATGAATCGAATAATATTTCAATTGTTTATTAACGATATCTTATGATATGAAAGAGATAGAGTGTTTTCGCATCAATATCCTATTGTCTCAATCTCTACGGTTTTAACACCTAAAACTAGAAGTTCTAGAGTGTTTCTTATAATCATATCACAATGATAATAAACATACGAGATATCTGAGATACTTACTTGACTTGGGCGGGATGTTCATGGTGCCATACTACCTTTAATCAAAACTCTAGAAATTATTTTCAAACAAATTTCTTTATTGAACCCAAACCACACCGAGTTTTGGCGGGCTCGATACCACTAAATGTAACACCCCAAACCCGGTCTATGCGTTTAGACAAGATTTGGTTTGTCACACCAATCATACATTCGTTTATTTTCATATGGTTAAAATAAAATAGTGCTACAAAAAAACTTTTTGAAAATCGAGTTTAATAAGAAGTTAATACAAGGATTTGAAATTTGTAGCTTAAGAATAATACTTGTTTGAAAACTTATCGTCAAAATAAAAATGTCAAAATCTTAAGATGGTTTAAAAGAACTTTGAAAGAATTTTAAATAATTAAAGTGTCCAGAAATTTTGTTATAAAACCAATGTTCTTAAGAAAACTTAACATATTTAAGATAAAACCATATTAAAAGTTTAGAAATAAAATTTAAACCATCCACACAATAAAATCCATAAAAACATATAAGAGGCCTTATTACATAAAACCCATAATGAAATTTAAGATAATAATCTAAATAAAGTCATAGTTTAATAAAAACCCAAGTTTGTAGTATGGCCTCCACCAAGTCATCTCGGCCCAAGTCCACGTCAATTTCCATTACTGAAATGGTTAAAAAAATTTGGGTGAGTTACAAAGAACTCGAGTGTGCAACTCACTTACCACCATTTTTAGGCCGGATCGTCAAGATATCATCTTTGGGCTTGAGCCCATTAATGATTTCAACCATACATTGTAAAGTAACATAATTTAAAGAAAAGAATGCATGAAATATGAATTTCCCAAACCAACCTAGTATCCATCCGCTAACACCCCGTACCAACCAACACACTGTGGGGATCAAGTCAACCCACCCCGCCAAACACACCAATCATGGGCTTAAAGCCCTTAAATAATTTTGTAGTGCACTACTCGAACTAGATTGTGACATTGTCACCGAACTAGAGGCATTTAGTCGAATTTGTGGCAGAGCCACCGAACTAGAGGCAATGAGCCATATTGTGGCAGAGCCACCGAACTAGAGGCAATGAGCCAAATTTGTGGCAACTGGCCATTCTTCTCTTCATATAACCCACCCCATGCAATCATGCGTATATAACAAATATAATCATATAATGATTTTTATTAATCCATATCATCGGTGGGCTTATCAATTAACCTTTCATTAGGCTCATATAAACAATTTAACAACTAGCCCATTTAGTAGTTTAGTGACTTTGGCCCATTTTAGCCCAATTTTATCGAAAAGCAGTATTTTTGGCCCATTTAATCGAACTAGAGTAATATCGCCCATTTTATCGAACTAGAGTATTATCGCCCATTTTATCGAACTAGAGTATTATCGCCCATTTTATCGAACTAGAGTATTATCGCCCATTTTATCGAACTAGAGTATTATCATCTTTTATTTTCTCGGTTTTAACCGTTTTCATGCATTTACTCAAAAATATGAGTTACTACGTATTTTTCCGTTTTTACTATTTTACGAATTTATCACAGAACTTACAACATGATGTCCAACAGAAAATGAGTGTGAAGTTACACACACTGGTTATGGAGAGAACTAAACTTTCCCGCTCTTCAACACCTATACGTATTGTGTTAATTAAAACACTATAATCTATAATAAAACCGATCTAAATATAGCGATCTAGAAATTTACCCTCGGATTTTCGTAAGACTTCTACTTGCGATTTCTCTCCGATTGATGGTTCGCTAACCGAATTGAATCCACGAACAAATAATGGTTGGAGTACGAACGACTTGAGCAGTTGATTTTCCTCGGTTGAGCGTCCCGCAACCGGTGGAAAATCTCGGATTCGAAATAGTCCTTTGCTTGTACTTAGGGGAATAACAGAACCTCCTTCTTAGAGAAGGCTAAACACCGCCCTTTTCTTCCCTATTTTGAATGTCTTCAAAGACAAAGGAAGGTTAATCCAATGATATCAAAATAATCCTAAGGTTTTAAAGATATGATTTCCTTACCACAAAATTGATTCCAACGTTTTGTCACCCACGACTTCTTGATTCCAAACTTCCGTTATCGCACTAAAGTATAACAAAATAAAGCGTTAAAAGAAGGAACGTTTATTTTGATCTAATAAAGCCTTCAAACCATCATCAATATTCGCCATAACCACTATTAACTAATCGAAGCGAAAAGGATTCTTACCTATTTCCACGTCGAAAAGATAGGATTTGAGAATAATATGGATCTAAGAAGAATTCGGCTATGAAGAATCAAAGAAAAGAGAAAATAAAATCGGTTATAGGCACTTTAACATTCGGCCATGAAAGTGTAGGTGGAGAGAATTTCGATTGAAAGAAATCAAATAGGAGAGAGATGGTGATGATGTTTCGGTTTCCAAATAGAATGGAAAAGAAAAGAAGGAAAAAGATAAGTTTTGAGAGCAATGTATAATCGACAATGGGGAGAAGAAAAGAAAAGAATGGTCTCTTTAGGTATTGGTAAAATCGGCACAAAGAGAAAGGTACAAAATTGACACCAAAGTGTAAAACAAAAATGACCAATTTGACAAAAGAAACTAGGCTTACCAAGTGCACAATTTCGGCCAAGGAAAAGAGAGTTTGAGAGAATTTTCAAAACTTGCACAAACTAAACAAAATGACCAAAACCGAAGACTAAAATTCCTAGCCAAACTATCACCAAAATTCGGCTCCCCCCCTAGCCATAATGCCGTCCATATGCTTGGTCTTTAGGCCAAGATATTGTTTCCTTAAACAACTCCTTGATTCATGCCTCATATCCTCACATTTTCCTTATTCTTTTGATACCCTTCCTTAAGTTCAAATTTTCCTTATTCCTTTGATATACTAACCAAAAATAACAAGTCAACACCTTCCATATATGCTCTTGGCCGACACTTGCTATACATGGGCGGAAAAATCAAAAATAAAATTCACCTAGATGCTATTTAGGGGATTCGAACCTTCACCCCCATGTACTAGCTCATGCGCCAACACCACTTGTCCAACTACTCATCTTATGCTACACATTGACACTTAAATTAATTTATGTGTCAATGCCACTTAGTCTATTTCCATAAATTCTCAAAATTAATATTATTCCTTCTAAAAAAAATTTTAAACCCTTCTTCAGGACTATACTAACCACGAAAATAAATCAGAAAATTTTACTTTCTAGAATAATTACTCAAAGCACACATAGAAAATAAATTACTCAAATTTTCAGGGTGTTACAGATTCCGACTTTCGGATTAATTCTGATGGATGTTTGATGTTCAGAGATAGAGTCTGTGTACCGAGGAATGATGAGCTTATTCGGAAGATTTTACACGAGGCACATAGCGGATGTCTATCTGTGCATCCAGTTCAAAAATGTATAATGATTTGAAGAAATGGTATTGGTGGCCGAGTATGAAGAAAGATATTTCTAAGTTTGTATCAAGATGCTTGATTTGTCAATAAGTGAAAGCTGAACACCGAGTACCTTCGGGTTTGCTTCAACCTATTATGGTTCCCGAGTGGAAATGGAACCGTGTTACTATGGACTTTGTAATGGGTTTACCGTTGACACCGAGCAAGAAATATGCCGTATGGGTGGTGGTAGATAGAGTTACGAAGTCAGCCCACTTCATATCGGTACCTGTTGATTATTCGCTTGATAAGTTGGCAGACTTGTATGTTTCTGAGATTGTAAGGCTTCATGGAGTACCTTTGTCGATTATATTGGACAGAGATCCGAGATTCACATCCCGATTTTGGAAAAAGCTGCCAGAAGCTTTGGGCACAAAGCTGAGTTTTAGTACGGCTTTTCACCCACAAACTGATAGACAGTCAGAGAGATTAATATAGATACTTGAGGATATGCTCCAGTTTTGTGTTCTTGAGTTTCAGGGCAGCTAGGAAAAGTATTTACCGTTGGTAGAGTTTGCATATAATAACAGTTTTCAGTCGAGCTTGAAAATGGCGCCTTATGAGGCTTTGTATGGGTGTAAGTGCCGAACACCTTTGTATTGGACTGAACTCAAGGAAAATCAGATTCACAGGGTCGATCTGGTTAGAGAAACTGAAGAGAAGGTAAAAATAATCCGTGATTGTTTAAAAGTTGCTTCTAATAGAAAAAAATCCTACTCGGACTTGAAACGAAAAGAGATTGAGTTTCAAGTTGGTGACAAGGTATTTTTGAAAGTATCATCATGGCAGAAAGTTCTCAGATTTGGCCAGAAAGGCAAATTGAGTCCGCGTTTTATCGGACCATATGAGATTACCGAGAGGATAGGGCCGGTAGCTTATCGATTGGCTTTGCCATCTAAGTTTGAAAAGATACATGATGTGTTCCACGTGTCTATGTTACGATGTTACCGATCAGATCCTTCGCATGTGATCACACCGACAGAGGTTGAAATTCAACCCGACATGACATATGGCGAAGAACCGGTTAAGATTCTAGCATGGGAAGTTAAACAGCTAAGGAATAAAAGTATAGCTCTCATGAAAGTATTATGGCAAAGACATGGGGTAGAAGAGGCTACATGAGAGCCCGAGAAGGCTATGAGAAACCAGTACCCAAACTTTTTTACCGGTAAGATTTTCGGGGACGAAAATCCCTAAGGGGGAGAATTGTAACAGCTCGATTTAGGGCCTAGTCAAAATAGTGGTTGCGGGACCACAAATTCGAAGTAGAAATATGCGTTTTATGATTTTTATGAGGCTTATGATGTGGTTACATGATTGTGTGAAAATTTCATGAGGAAATTTTATTTATTAGTGATCAAATTGTCCATTAGGACTAAATTGCAAAGATTAGAAAATATGAGATTCTAGAAGATTTAAGCATGAAATAGAATTATAAAAATTACTAGAGGTCCTTATTTAGAAATTATACCATTAAATGTCAAGATGGACAAAAATGGACATGGGAAGGAAAAATCTTAAGAAATGGCCTTAAGGGCATTTTAGTCATTTGGTTAATTAATGAATTAAAAATGGAAAAATAAGTCAAAATCTTGTCCATCATCTTCCTCTAAGTGCCGAAATTTGCAAGGAGACATAGCTAGGGTTTCTTCAACTTCCAAGCTTGATAGTAAGTGCATCCTAGCCCTGTTTTTAATGTTATTCGTATTTTTGAGATCCTCGTAGCTCGATTTAGCTATTTCTAGCTATATTTTGAGCTAGGGTTTATATTCAAAAATTTACCCATGTATGACATGCATGTATTTTGAGGTTTCAAGGAAGAATATGAAAGTTTGATGTGTGATAAACATCTTTTTCTAAGTGATTTTCATGAAAAATGCATAAAAGGACCAAATTGTAAAAGTTATAAAAATGATCATACATGAGTGAAATAGTGGGAATTGGGGGCTGTTGTAGATAAGAAAATAATTCGGCTAGGCTTAAAATACAAGAAATTTGAATAAAAATCATTTTACGAGCCTAAAGGCAAAAGTGTAATTAGGTGAAAGTTTAGGGGCAAAATTTTAGGGGCAAAATTGTAATTTTGCCAAAGTATGATTCATGAGTCAATTTAGTCAATGTGAGTATTAAACAAGTTAAATTGTTATTATAGATCAAGAAACATGAAGCCCAGGCCAAAACCGAGGCAAGAACAAAGTGTTGGACTAAATCGAACATCTACACACATTTCAGTACCGAGGTAAGTTTGTGTGAAATTAAAGTTTCATAGTGTTTTTATATTTTAAATTGCTTGATCTTATGATAATGAATATCATTTCATGAAAATCGACTAATGAAGCCTCGATGAGAAAATGATGAGAATATATTAAGTTGAAGTCCCGGTTGAAGATCCGGAATAACGAGGATACCTATGTCACGACATGAGATAAGGAAGGTCCCGTATAAGACCATGTCTGGGACATTGCATCGGCACTAAATAAGGAAGGTCTCGTGTAAGACCATGTCTGGGACATGGCCTCGGCACCAAAGGAAGATCTCGTGTAAGACCATGTCTGGGACATGGCATTGACATCTATGTACGATCTTGTATAAGACCATGTCTGGGACATGGCATCGACATCAAGTTAAGAGATCCCGTGTAAGACCATATCTGGGATATGGCATCGGCATCAAGAGGTGATCCTATGTAAGACCATATCTGGGATATGGCATTGGCATCATGATAGATGTATGATGAGATTGAGTATCCTCCAATATTTTAAGTAGTTCAACGGGCAAAAGAGTTAAGTATGCAAAGATGACAAAGAGCTAAGTATGCAAAGATGACAAAGAGCTAAGCTATGCAAAGATGAAAAAGAGTTGCATTTAAGTTAAGGATGATAATGATTTAAGTTTATGTTCAAGATAGCATAAGTGCTAAATTATGTGATGAAGTGACACAGGTACTATGAGTAAAATACGAGTTATGAGACCGTAATGTGATATGTGATGGGTAAGCATAAGTATGAGTAAGTATGTCAAAGTACTTGAGAACTTGTGTTGTTATTGTTCTATGAGATGAATGGATTTTACAATGAGTACTTATGTTGCTATTTTAATTCATACAAACTTACTAAGCTATATGCTTACCCCTTTCTTTTCCCTTTTCCTTGTAGTATCGCCAAGCTAGCTCGGGGATCGTAGAACGTCGGAGCTCGGATCACACTTTCAATCATTCTTTTGGTATAGTAAAGGTGATTTATTTTTTGGTATGGAATGTATAGGAACTTGGTCATCTTGTATTATGTCATATTTGAAAGCCAAAGTGTTGGCTATTGATGTTATACACTTATTTTGTAAATGGCCATTAGGAATTGGCCGATATTTGTCAAGTTTTATATCTTAATGATGATGAGTTTTATGAAGTGAAAGTTCATGCAATTGATGGAGTAAAATGTGAAGTGTATGAATGATGATTAGTGATTCTTCTTAGTGTATTATTGCCATGTTATGTGTTGCTTGTGTTGGCATATGTGTGTTTATGTTTCAGGGTGGAAATTGGCTTGGGAAATAGCCTTTTAATTGTCCAAACGGGTAGATACACGGGCGTGTGTCTAGGCCGTGTGTGACACACGGTCAGCCCCATGGGTGTGCTGATAGGACGTGTGTCCCCTGCATCAAATTTGCGAGATTTCGATTCGCCACACGGGCCAGCACACAGGTGTGTGCCTTGGCCGTGTGCCCTTAAGAGCTTGCTGACATCATAAACATAATATCCAGGTTTTTCAAAAACGGGTGAGGACACGGGCATGTCTAGGCCGTGTAAGGGACACAGGCCATAGACACGGGCGTGTGTCCGGCCGTGTGAAAACCCCTGTAGGTTCGAAATGAAAAATAAATTCCACAAGGGCTAGGAACATGGGCGTGTGTGACCATACGGCCTGCCCACACGGGCGTGTTCCATTCCACACGGTCGTGTAACCCTGTTTAGGAAAAAAATTTCTAAGTGCGCAAAAGTTTTCGGTTTAATTTCGAAACCTTCCGTATGTATGTTTAGGGCCTCGTAGGCCCATAATAAGGATGTTATGAACATGAATGAGAAGCTTTAAGTTGAAATGAAATTTTATAGCCGATGTTGTATGTTTAAGCAAGTTAAGTCCGGTAATGCCTCGTATCCTGTCCCGGCATCGGACACGGGTAAGGGGTGTTACACGTACCCTGTTTCAGCGTTAAATACGGGTAAGGGGTGTTATATTTATTGGTATCAGAGCTACAGTTTAGTCGATTCTCGGTCTAACGTAGCGTATGTGAGTCTAGCTATACATGCCATATTATTACATGTGATAGTGTGATATCTCCCAACTCTGATGAAATTGTTTTGTTGAGGCAGAGATGCTTTCCAACCGAGCTATTTTCGAAAACACTGAAAGTGATACTAAGATATTTGAAAATGTGTTTGTGATGAGTCGAAACTTGGAAAGGTTTGAATACGAGTATGTATGTGATGATGTACAAAATGAAATAACCATAAGTTGAGAAATATGGATAAAATGCCATTGTTCTGGTTGAACGTTGTATTTCGAAGGATTATGGTGATTTTATGAAATGAATAAAATGTTTTAAATGTTGCAAAAAGGATTTAGCCCAGAAGGGTAATCCTGAATTAAGCCCTCTCGAGCATATGTTATGAAATGGATTTAGCCCGGACGGGTAATCCAAAGTAAGCCCTTTAGAGCATACGTTACTGAAAGGATTTAGCCTGGACTGGCAATCCTGTTATATCATATGTGACTCGAGAGTGTGCTCTATGAATATGTGCAAAAAGGGCACTTTTGAATATGAATTGACGGATTGTTGACATGCATACCTTGAGTATACTACCCGAGTATCCATCGAAATTACAATAGTTCAATGGGAATTATTCTTGAAATATGGAAAGGTGAAGTGAAATGAAAGTTTATATTGTGATAAGCTCATCCATGTTTGTTTAGCATTCCTATGATATTATGTGCCTAACTTGTTTGATTAAGTGAATGCGATAAGTAAACTTACTCAAAATTTAGGAAATGTATGTTTAAGTACACTTGTTTGAATAAAGATAATTGGAAAGTTCGTGTATCATAAATATGTATGTTAATTAGCTAGAAGTGAATTATATGATTGTGAAGATATTATGTTGATGATGAATGCTAAGTTATATGTGTGTATTTATGAGAGTCGAGTTAAAGGCTTTACGACTTCACCCCCTTACCAATGTGGTATTTTATAATGAAATTTCACGAAATTTAAGTTGAATGAGCTCACAAGTAAGAGACTAAAGAGTTCAGTAGCGGAATAACTAATAATGTGGTCAGAGTTAAGATTAGTTTGGCAAGTGAATACAGTTCTGGAAAAGATGCCAGGTTATTCTAAAGATCATTCGGATTTTGCAATGTCACGGTTAAAGAAAAAGTTAATCTCGGCTAATCGACTTATTCAGGTATGATTTCTAAAGTATATATTTGCTGGAATTTCTTCCGGATTGATTTTCGTTAGTGAATGGAATAGTACGAGATTATAGGGAAATTTGGGCCAGTGACTCATCGATTTGAATTACCGTCAAAACTTGAGAAGATTTATATGTGTTTCATGTGTTATGTGACGATGGTACCGATCAGATCCTCCACATATAATTTCTCAGACAGATGTTGAGATTTGGTCGATATGTTAAATAACGAAGAACTGATCCGAATTATGACACGTTAGATTAAAGAGTTAAGGAAAAAAAGTATAGCCTTAGAGGAGATTCTATGGAATCTTCATGAGATAGGAGAGTCTATGTGGAAATCAAATTTATATTCCGATAAGATTTTCGGGGGCGAAAATCCCTAAAGGAGGAGAGTTGTAACAACCTGATTTTGGGTCTAGTCGAAACATTGGTTTCGGAATCACAAATTCGACGCAGAAAAATTTGTTTTTATTAAATTTTTATGGTCTACAATTTTATGAAATGATTTCGTGGAAATTTCGTTCAAAAATTTTGACGTTTGGGTACTCAATTTAGTTAAAGGGACTAAATTGCAAAAAGTGCAAAATTTGAGTTCTATATGTTAAAGGTGTCCAATTGCTATGAGATCTTAAATTAGAGGTCCTTAAATGGTAATTAGACCATTATACTTCATAATGGACAAAAATGGACATGGTTAGGTGAATTTCCAAAGTTTTGCATTAAGGGCATTTTGGTAAACTAGTTTTTAAATGAATTAAAAAGTAAAATAAAAATCAAATTTTGTCCATCTTCTTCCTCCCTTGGCTGAATTTTATAAGGGGAAGACATAGCTAGGGTTTTCCAAGCTTCCAAGCACGATTGTAAGTCCGTTCTTGCCCCGTTTTTCACGATTTTTATGTTTTTGAAGTTGTCTCAACCTAATCTAGCCTTTCCAAGGAATAATTTGAAGAGGGATTAAAGTTTAAAATTTTACCCATGTTGAAAATGTATGTATTTTGATGTTTGATGGTAGAAAATGCATGTTTTTTATTTGTTAAACGACTTTTGCTAAGTGATTTTCGGTAAAAATGTCAAAAAGGACTTATTTGTAAAAGTCTATAAAATGTGTAGAAAAATCTGAATAAATGGGAAATTTGGGCTGTTATGAGTATGTAAATGGTTCGGCTAGGCTTGGGTTTTGAAGAAATTGAATGAAATTCATTTTACGAGCCTAGGGACTAAAGTGTAAAATGTCAAAAGTTTAGGGGCAAAATTGTAATTTTTCCATAATGTGACATTTGGGCTAAATTGAATAATGTGATGATTAAATGAGATGAATTTGGTATTATTGATCAAGAAAAACGAGTTTAGGTCTAGATCGGGGGAAAACCAAAGTGTTTAACGATTAGATCCATTTCCGCTATTTTTGTATCGAGGTAAGTTCGTATGAAAATAATGCATTGTTCTATTTATGTTTTAAATGCTTTAATATTGTATGAATTGTGATTGACTATTTGGACGTATTCGACAGTTTCGACAAACGAGAAATCCCGGTTGAACCTTAGGAATATAATAGGATACGAGTGACATGTCACTAGGAACCCATATGTATATGCGATTATGTGATCCGAGTGCTAGTCTTGTACGTCCTACCAGGGGCTGGGTAGTTCGGTATGTGTTGCGAGATACTGGCGGCTTGTGTGAGCAAAGACTTTGTGTAGCTACGCCCCGACCGACGACTTGTGTGAGCAGGCCCGTAAATAGCTCGAAAGCAAGCCTATATGTATTATGAGATATGAGGTAGCTATAACTACATATATGGCACTTATGTGCAAGATTTTTGAGTATCCGTTGATATTCTGAGTGTTCAACGGGTATGTCAAAGATGAGAAAGTACGTGAATATGTTATGAGATGGTACAGGTATGTACATAAAACTCAAAGGAAATGAACTCAGTATATGATGAATAATTGGTAAGAATGTGATTGAGTAAGTTATACTTATGGAGCTTAAATGACATTTATGTTGATATGTGTTATGTTATTCATATGATGAGCTATTGGTATATGAAAATTATGTTGATATGTGTTATGTTGATATTAAATGACATTTATGTTCATATGCCATTTATGAAGTTTTAATGACATTTATGTTGATATATGTTAAGTTATTTATATGGAAAATGTATGAATAATGTTTTGTATTATTTGCATATGAATTTACTAAGCTATATAGCTTACCCCTGTTTCTTTCCCTTATCTTATAGTGTTACCAAGCTAGCTCGGGATCAGAGATCGTCAGAGATTCGCATCACACTATCAAACCCTCTCGTTTTGGGTATTGATGATCTTAGTATTTTGGAAAATATGGCATGTATAGGGACTTTGTCATTCTGTTAAATGTGTCATTATGATTATAGCCAATGTGTTGGCTTATGATTGTCAAAGGCTTGCCCTAATATTTGGCCTTGTTGATTGGCTTATTTGGGTTAACATGGTTGTAGGGCTAAGTATATTTATATATGTGCCAATGTCTTTGGTTATATGGTCATGGTATGCTTGGTAAATGATGGAAGTGTGATTTATGACAAGAATGTGAAATGTTTGGCAATATGGTCTATTGATGAGATGATAAAGTGGTGTATAATTAGGTATCTTGAAGGTAGTCAATTGTGGCTTAATAAATGTTGTGAGTATGATAAATGTTGATATTGTATTGGCATGTGTTGGTCATAATTGTGGATGTTTTGATTGCTTAAGTATGTTATGTTTTGTACCTTTGAATTGGTGAAGTGTATGTGTGAATAAGGGTGGCAAATGGCTTGGTAAATAGCCTTTATTTTGTCCACACGGGTAGACACACAGGCGTGTGTCTAGGCCGTGTGTTGATATTGTATTGGTATGTGTTGGTCATAATTGTGGATGTTTTGATTGCCTAAGTATGTTATGTTTTGTGCCTTTGAATTGGTGAAGTGTATGTGTGAATAAGGGTGGCAAATGGCTTGGTAAATAGCCTTTATTTTGTCCACATGGGTAGACACACAGGCGTGTGTCTAGGCCGTGTGTCACACACGGCCTACCCCACGGGCATGTGTTTTAGCCTTGTGTCCCCTACACCTTAATTTTGAAAAACAGAATGTCTAGAATTGAGGACACGGGCAGAGACACGGGCGTGTGTCCCAGTCGTGTGTGCTACACGGCTTAGCACACGGGCATGTGGCACGGCCGTGTGGGCCAAGTCAGAGAACATCCTAATTTGAACACGGTCTGAAGCACGAGCGTGTCCCAGGGTCACACGGGCGTTTCCCTTGGACCACACGGGCGTGTGAGCCCTGCAGTTAGCAAAAAATTTCTAAGTTTTGTAAAATTTTCCTAAGTTCTCGGTTTAGTCCCGAATCACTTCCAATGCATGTTTTGGGCCTTGTAGGCTCGTAGTAGGGACTTTATGATCGATTATTAATTATTTTAGATTGGACGCAAATTTATGACTCGGATTTGTGTAAATGTTTGTGTTGTAAGTCTGATAATGCCTCGTACCCTGTTCCGGCGTTGAATACGGGTAAGTGGTGTTACAACCTATCCATGTTAATTTTTGTCCATACTAAAGTATAACGATCTAATTACCATTTAAGGACCCCTAATTTAAGATCTCATAGCAATTAAAAACCTCTAACTTCTAGAACACACATATTGTATCTATTACAATTTAGTCCCTTTAACTAAATTGAGTGCTTAAACATCAAAATTCTTGAACGAAATTTTCACGAAATCATTCCATAAAACTGTAGACCATAAAAAAATAATAAAAATAAATTTTACTACGTCAAATTTGTGGTCCCGAAACCACTATTCCGACTAGTCTCAAAATCGGGCTGTACAACTTTCCCTCCTTAGGGATTTTCGTCCCCAAAAATCTTACCAGAAAAGAGGTTTGGGTATTGTTTTCTTGTAGTTTCCTCTATCTCATGTCGACTCCATAGAATCTCCTCTAAGGCTATGCTTTTGTTTCTTAGCTCTTTAATCTCACGTGTCATAGTTCGGATCGGTTCTTCGTTATTTAACATGTCGACTAAATATCAACATTTGTTTGAGAAATTTTATGTGGATGATCTGACCGGTACCATCGTAACATAACACATGAAACACATATAAATCTTCTTAAGTTTTGACGGTAATTCAAATCGATGAGTCACTGGCCAAATGTAACAGCCGGATTTTGGGGCTAGTCGAAACAGTGGTTTCGAGACCGCTAATTCGAAGGTGAAGAAATTATTTTGATATTATTTTTATGTGCATGGCATTAATAGATGGCTATATGAAAATTTTGGTGCTTTAATTTTAGTGATTTAATGCTTAATTGCGAAAAAGGACTAAATCGCATAAAGTGCAAAAGTTCCATTTTTCATGCTAGAAGTATTAAATAGATAAGGAACTTTAAATTAAAGGTCTTGAATGTGAAATTAGACCTTCCTAATGTTGATAGCCGGCCATAGGGGACAATAGACTCAAAATTGGTCAAAATTGGGTGGGTTAGGTGGACTAATTTGAAGGAAATAAAATAAAATAAGGAAAGATGATATCATCCATTTTTCTTCATCATCTTCACCATCGAAAATACCAGCATAGAGGGGGTTTTGAAAGCTTTGAAATTTCAGCAACTTATCCTCACACAAGTAAGTGCTTTTGGTGGTTTTAGTTGATAATTTTTGTACTTTTGGAACCCCCAAGGCTTAAGATAGCTAATGGGGGGACTAATTTGCAATATGGTTGAAAGTTTAGGGACTTTCCATGAGAGAGTTTATGTTCTTAGCTGAGTTTTTATGGAAGAAAATGAATGTTAGTGCTATGAGAAACAACTTTTGTGAAGGGTGTTGCCATGGAAACACCTAAATAGGACTTGTTTGCAAAGATTGAAATTGTGTAACAAATGTATGAAATAAATGGTTTTGTAAGTTGTTGTAAGAGAAATAAATGTTCAGCTTGGCTTGTTTAATGAGAAAATGTGTTGAAAAATGATTTATGAGCCTAGGGTCAAAATCATAATTTTGTCATAGTACAAGGGCAAAATAGTCATTTTTGCCTAAGTAGAGATTATGATGCATTATGATCATAAAATGATTTATATGATTGAATTTTCTTGTTATAGATCAAGAAGAGCGCAGAATTAACCTTGACCGGGAAAAATGCAAGGTTTCGAATTAAACCGTAAATTTACACATTTTGCACCGAGGTAAGTTTATGTGTAAACTATTCATTTTGAATATACATGTTGTTAATAAATGGTGCATTGTGTGAATAGAATTATTCTTGATTGAGATGAATTGAATTCAATATATATTGAGTAACTCCCGTGTGAGTTTAATTATAGATTAATGGTGGGCTATGTGCGATACCACCGTAAATACTCTCCATGGTAGGCTAAGTGCGATACCACCTTACTATTCTTTCACGATGGGCTGTGTGCGATACCATCGTTTATATTATCATTTGGTAGGGTAAGTGGGATACCACCGTAATTTTTCTTGTTGGTGGGCTATGTGTGATACCACCCTAATTATAGATTAATGGTGGGCTATGTGCGAAACCACCGAGTGTTTGGTATTATTTCAATGGTTCATTGAGGAATTGTTTAAGTGTTTGTTTCATGTGGCGTTGTGGTGCTAAGTGCAGGGAATTTATGTCATTAAATGTGAGCATTATGTTCGTTATATGGTTGGAATGTGGTAAGAGATGAATTGAGTAAGCATGAGTATTGATTGAGGGTTGATCTTGCTTAGTACATATTGCTATTTATTGATTAGCATGTGTTATGATGTTTATTGTTTACATGTAAACTTACTAAGCTTTAAAGCTTACTCCCTCTCTTTTTCCCTTATTTTATAGTGTCAAAGAGCCGGGTCGGGATACGAAGATAATTGGAAGATCACCCACACTATCAGCCTATCTCGGTATAACCAGACTTAGTATTTTGAGTATGGCATGTATAGGGGCTAGACTAGGTGACTTGTTTTGATATTTTGGCCAAGTATGTATTGGCTCCCTTAAGAATGAATTCTTTTTTATATTGCCATAGTTGATGGCTCATTATGCTTAAGTTATGAAATATGAGGTTATTCAAGAAAGTGTTGTTGCACAAATTGAGTTGCTTGATGATGTGTTGAATGGAATTATGTTGTGTGAGCTAGGGTGGCAAAAAGAGCTTGGGAAATAGCTTTGTTTACGTCCACACGGGTAGGCACACGGGCGTGTGTCTAGGCCGTGTGTGACACACGGTTAGTCCCATGGGTGTGTGGCTAGGCCGTGTGTCCCCTGCATGTTAGTATTTCAAGTCAGTCTCGACCACGGGCTAGCCACACGGGCGTGTGCTTAGGCCGTGTGTCCCTTATGAGAGTGCTGACGTCACAAACAGAATACCCAAGTTTTTAAACACGGGCAAGGACATGGGCGTGTCTAGGCCATGTGGAGCACATGGGCCAAGAACACGGGCGTGTGTCCGGCCGTGTGAAAACCCCTGTAGGTTCGAAATGAAAATAAAGCCCACACGGGGTAGGGACATGGGCGTGTGCGACCACACGACCTACCCACACGGGCGTGTCCCATTTCACACGGGCGTATGGCCCCTATTTAGACAAAAAAAATTATATGCACAAAAGTTCCTGGTTGGGTTCCGAGACCCTCCATATGCTTGATTAATGCCTCGTAGGCCCTTAATGAGAATGTATTGATTGTAAATAGGAAATGTTAAGTTGGAATGAAGTTTTATAGCTTAAAGTTGTATGACCTAGAGAGTTAAGCCCGGTAACGCCTCGTACCCGGTTCCGGCGTAGAATACGGGTAAGGGGTGTTACACCCAAATTTCCCTATAATCTCGTACGGTCCGATAAATCGCAGGCTCAACTTTCCTTTACGACCAAGTCGAAATACTTTCTTCCATGGCAAATTTTCAGAAGCACTTGTCACCATTTTGAAACTCTATTTTCCTTAAAAATTCACATAAAATCTCTGACAATCAGAAGCTGCTTCAAACCTATCTCGGATCTCTTTTACATTTCCTTCTGTTTCACATATCATATCAACTCCATGTAACTTTTCTTATCAAACTTAATCCAATAATATGTAGTTTTACATTTGTAGCTATACAGAATCTCATATAGTGCCACTTTAATACTTAACTGAAAACTGTTGAGACATGCAGTTTTGACTAACCGCAATTATGTCTTTTTCGTTTGCCGTCAAATTCCAAAATACAACATCAAAACATATCTTCAAGAACCTGAATAACACACTCAAACTGACCGTCAGTCTGAGAGCAAAAATGCGGTATCAAAAATTTGTAACTGCTTACCCAAAACTTATTATCATTTATTCTGGAATCAAGAAGTGAATTGTAACCCGTAGATTTCTAACGAATATATTAAAGACTGACATTCCAAATAGCTTGAAAATTTTAGGAACTTATACCTCATTTCCGTTCCAACATCATCACTAGCTATAACAATTCTAAGGGTACTTGATGTTCGGTTTTAACCTATTGACTAATCAAACATCTGGATATAAAGTCATAAATCTCACGTTTCATACT
Source organism: Gossypium sturtianum (assembly GCA_025698515.1). Taxonomy (NCBI): domain Eukaryota; kingdom Viridiplantae; phylum Streptophyta; class Magnoliopsida; order Malvales; family Malvaceae; genus Gossypium; species Gossypium sturtianum. Next base: position 51,688,254 of record CM046946.1, on the reverse strand, counting down.
CGACCATCAATACATTTGTATCAAATCACTGTACATTTTATTTTTCCCTAATTGAACAAGCAAGCTTCCTCTGTGACCTTTGTGCAAAATTATTTTTCGTATAAGTTCTGGATTCTTCGGTACATAATTTCTACCTCGGATAAATAAATAGTCATCAAGCCCGACCTGACATTTAGAATCAGAAGTCGACTCACACCGTACTCGTTTGGCTCGCAATTCCCTATCACATTTCTAAGCTTCTCAGATTTGCAATAAAAACATCAATTTAGCTTTTAACTCATCTAGGATCAAACTATCATCAGACAAGATCAATTGTGTAACCTTCGTTCACAAGGTAAAAAAAAATTTCCACTCAAGCCTCTGCAACTATATTTGCTTTTCCCAAAGGCTAGCAAAAAACTACTCATAATCTTTCAATAGTTCGCGACATCTCCACTATCTCAGATTCAGATCTCTCTGTGACATCAGATATTTTATACTATTATGATCATTAATCATTTGACACATTTCACCGAACAAAAGATGTCGCTAGATTCTCAATGCAAACACAATAGCGGCCCACTCTAAGTTGCGTGTCGGATATTTCTTTTAATATGACATTAACCATCTGGAAGCATAAACTACTACTTTACATTCTTGTACTAAGACATATCCCCATCTGTTCAATAACGCATTTCTGAAAATCACGAATTGTTTACCCGATTCAGGCCGAACCAGAACTAGTGCTTCGGTTAACAATGCTTTCGCTGTTTAAAACTTTACTAACATGTATCAGACCATTCAAACTTCACAAATGCGATAACTTCATTAATCAAAACAACTTTAACTCATAATAATGTCTTTCAATTAGAAATAATCTAACAGACTTATGTTTTTGGATCATGTCTCCTAGAATATGAATTCTTCATTCAAACTGTTCATCTATTTACCCATGAATGTACGAAATTTATTCCATACCTGAAGATAAACTTAAATGCATATAACTCAAAATACTTTTCAACTAAATAACCGCTCTATTCGAAACAATTGAGTCGATCTCAACTATCAAACAATAATATTTTAAAGTAATCTCTTCTTCATGTTGTTAGAGCAACTCAAACATACAATCCTTCATAATTCCTTCAACATGCTAGTTAAGATCTTTACAGACTGCATTAGCTCAACGAAACATAATATCCCGATTTAACTCATTGACCTTAATCAAGCTTACCTGAGAAAAGAAAACCATTATACGAATTTGAGCTTTGAGCTTCCACCTTCTATACTTTTGCCAATGTCAATCCCTTTCATGGAAACTAGAAAAACATGAGATCAACATCACCATGCTCCCATGATCAAACTAGAAATTATAACCGTAATAAATATAATTATTTTCGATCACTGAATACCTTTACAGATGAGCCATGTTTGATAAATTAAACAGTAAGAACAATAAGAAATCTGAGATAATGAAATCCAAAATGTGAGACCATATTGAATTTCCGAGAACTCAACCCATAGTGAATAATAAATATCTTAATGATTCCTCAGAGAAAAATCAGGAGAAAAACACTGCTTATACGCAAAGAAATTAGTTATGATAGAGACGGTATATTTTCCATATATATATATAAAACAAAACAACAACCAGTAGAAACAGAATAATAGCTCATATAAATTTCACCGTCAACTTTTATACCAAACGTATTAGAATAGAATTCCAAAGACAGATAAAGAAATGCCGATCATAAACCGACCAGGCCAACAGTGCTTTCGTCTAACATTATAGTTAGCTAGCATTCTCATACGATAGGAATTTCATCTGAAAACGAATAGTTACATATACCTCTAAAAATAAATGAACACATAGAATACCCGGAAGAGATCGTCATAATTTATTCAACTATAACTGGTACTCAGATATCTTTATAACTCACATATTATTCCACTGATTATTACAGTCATCCCTACTTCCACATTATTCCATTTACTAACGAAAATCAATTCAGTAGAAGGTTTGATTAACACATTCTATAGACATCATACCTGAATGAGTCGATTAGTCGAGATTAATTTCTTCTTTAAAAGCGATAATACGAAATCTGAATGATCTTCTGAAAAAAATTGATATCCCTTCTAAATCTATCCTTACTCGATAACCCATTCTCAGTTCTAACCGCATTATTAATCATTCGGCCACTGAACTCTTTGGTTTCACACTTGCTAGTTTATTAAATCTAAATCTTGTGGGTTTCATTGTACCATACTATATTGGTAAGGGGGTGAACATTGTAAAGCCTCTAAATATAACTCTCATATATATACACATATAACATAATATTTATCATCAACACAATATTATGAACTTTTATCCATACCTTTATGAGTTTCAACTCATCATAAACATATCTTTACTCAAATACTTGAGTACCAATTCTAATACCAGCATAATTAGCTCGGTTAAGATCCATTTACTAAATGAAAACACAATTTAAATTGTCAGGAATCGTCACACTATCACATATTATATATGGCATGTATAGCTAGACTCTCACACACGCTACGTTAGTCCGAGAATCGACTAAACTGTAGCTCTGATACCACTAAATGTAACACCCCCTACCGGTATTCAACGTCAAAACAGGGTACGAGACATTACCGAACTTACAACACAAGCATTCACACAAATTCGAGTCATAAATTTTTGTCCAATTTAAAACCATTCATATTTAATCATAAAGTCTCTAATACAAGCCTACGAGGCCCAAAATATGCATTGGAAGTGGTTCGGGACTAAACCGAGCACTTAGAAATTTTTTACTAAACTTAAAAATTTTTTGCTAACTGCAGGGCTCACGCGCCCGTGCTTCAGACCGTGTTCGATTTAGGGTGCTCTCTAACTTGTGTCACACGGTCGTGCCACACGCCCGTGTGCTAGGCCGTGTAGCACACACAGCTGGGACACACGCCCGTGTCTCTGCCCGTGTGCTCAATTCTGGACATTCTATTTTTCAAAATTAAGGTGCAGGGGACACACGACCAGAACACATGCATGTGGGGCAGACCGTGTGTCACACACGGCCTAGACACAGGCCTCTGTGTCTACCCGTGTGGACAAAATAAATGCTATTTACCAAGCCATTTGCCACCCTTATTCACACATACACTTACACCAATTTAAAGGCACAAAACATAACATACTTAGGCAACCAAAACATCTACAATTATGACAAGCACATGCAAATACAATATCAACATCTATCATACTCACAACATTTATTAAGCCACAATTGACTACTTTTAAGATACCTAATTGTACACCACTTTATCATCTCATCAATAGACCACATTGGCAAACATTTCACATTCATGTCATAAATCACATTTCCATCATTCACCAAGCATACCATAACCATATCACCAAAGACATTGGCACATATATGTATTTAGGCTTTCAACCATGATAGCCCAAATAAGCAAATTTAAATCTACATGGCCAAATATCAAAACAAGCCTTTCATAATCATAAGCCAACACATTGGCTACAATCACAATGACACATATAACAAAATGACTAAGTCCCTATACATGCCATACTTTCAAAATACTAAGATCATCAACGACGATCTTCGATCCTGAGCTGGGTTGGTAACACTATAAGATAAGGGAAAGAAAGGGGGTAAGTTATATAGCTTAGTAAGTCCATATGCAAATAATAAAAAACACTATTCATACATTAGTCATATAAATAACTTAACATATATTAACATAATTATCATTTAAGCTTCATAAGCACAACTTACTCAATCACATTCTTACCAATAGTTCATCATATACCGAATCCATTTCTATTGAGATTTTCGTACATACCTGTACCAACTCGTAACATAATCACATACTTTCTCATCGTTGACATAACCATTGAATTACTTGGAGTACTATCAGATACACGGAAAGATTTGCACATAAGTACCACATATGTAGCCAATGCTACCACAAATCTCATAACACATATAGGCTCGCTCTTGAGCTATCCACGGGCTTGCTCACACAAGCTATTAGTTAAGACGTAACTACATGGTGCTGCTCACACAAGCTGTCAAGTATCCGCAACATATGCCGGTATACTCAGCCACCGATAGGACATACAGGACCAGCACCCGGGTCACATAATCACATAATCACATGGGTTCCTAGTGACATGTCACTTGTATCCTAATATATTCCTAAGGTTCAACTGGGATTTCTCTTTTGCCGGAACTTCGACGAATATGCTCATAGAATCAATCATACAATTCATGCAATATCAAAACATTAAAATACAAATATAACATTGCATTATTAACATACGAACTTACCTCGGTACAAAAATAGTGAAAATGGACCTAATCATCAAACATTTTGTTTTTCCCCCGATATAGGTCCAAACTTCGTTTTTCTTGATCTACAATAGCAAATTTAACTCATTTAATACTCACATTATTCAATTCATCCCAAAAATCACATTATGACAAAATTACATTTTTGCCCCTAACTTTTCAACTTTTTACACTTTAGTCCCTAGGCTCGTAAAATGATTTTCATTCAATTTCATTACACTCAAGCCTAGCCTAACCATTTTCATACTCATAACAGCCCACATTTTCCATTTATTCACATTTTTCTACTCATTTTATAGAATTTTACAAATAAGTTCTTTTTGACATTTTTACCGAAAATCACTTAGCAGAAGTCGTTTAACAAACAACAAATGTCGAAACCAAACCAATTTTTATGTTTTGGAAAATGGGGATCGAGTTTAAAATATGGAGTAGAGTCGGCACCAACCCTTTTTTGTCTAGGTGTGATTGGATCACCTAAAAAAAATTTGGTCTACGAAATTAAATAACAAAAGGGTTCAGAAGTCGATTACGCACGAGGAAGGGTTAGCACCCTCGTACGCCCCAGAACGGGTACCAAATTGATTAATTAGTGTCCTTGCGTTGAAAACTTGAAAATGTTTAAGGTGTAGTTCTTTTTAAAGAATGTTAATTTACTTTGAATTGAATCTCAAGATTCGTTCATTCCAAAGGAATAAAAACACCACATCCAACACGTTAGGATATGACACATTTATACCTCGATACCGAGATCGTCTTTAATTTTCAAAACATGCAATTAGAAGGATATTTGGTAATTTGGTTAAACGGAAAATTGACACCCAGCACATTAGGGCGCAACTTTTCGAATTTCCAAGCACACAAATATTGCCTTATCTTTGAAAAATTTTACTAAGCGAATATAAGATAGACTCAAAATATATTTGTTTGGTTTATTTGGGTAAAAAATGAACAATTTTCATAAATAAGTTGGAAATCTTAATCACAATACAATAATAAAAACAAAAGTATAATTGCAAACATATATATATTTACATAAATGAGTAATGTTTAAAATAAACAAAACATAATGAAGTATTTCTAAGACATGATACATATGTACAAAAAAATTTAAATGAAAATATATAAATATTTACATAAGACAATACATACATGAAATGAAAATAATTTTGATAAAATTTTATATAAAAAATTTGTACATGAAATACAATGATATAAAAAAATATTTATATTCAAAATTACATCAATCTTGAATCATACAAATATCTAAAAGAGGAATTAGAAATAAACATTTTTTTTATATGCAAGAAAATAAAATATATAATAAAAATATATGTAAATAATTCGAAACATATTAAAATTAATAAGTTAATTCAAAACAATTTATTAAAGAAAATCAATAAATTTAATAATAATAAAAATACAACTCAATTGAATAATATAATGATGTACAAATGAATTAATCAATAAAAAAAATTAAGAACATGGAATAAATAAGTTGAATTATAAATAAAGTAATATAAAAAGAAACAAATAGATAATAAAATGATATATAGGGAATAAGGCTAAAAATGATGGAAATTAAATAAAGGTGGGCCAAATTGAAATTAAAACAAAACTACAGGCCTAAATCATGATAAAATAAATGTTTAAAGGGCTAAATTGAAATTTAAACAAGGTTTCGGGCCAAAATTGGAAATATAAATAAAGCAAAGGGCCTAATCGTAACGCGTTAATAAAATGGAGGGACCAAATGGGGAAATATCCCCACCCTCCAAAACGCGGCGTTTTACTAGGGACTCAGATGAAACCGGAGTAAAATGTAAGGGCCAAATTGAAAATAAAAGTAGACTGAATTAAAAAGAAAAAAATGCGGAAGGGTTGAAAGGGTAAATAACCCATTTTCAAAAAATGTGCGGATCTTCCCCAGGTCGGGTCAACGCACGGATCTTTGGCCATGAAACGACGTCGTTTTGGGCTTTGAAGGCAGACTCCAAAAATGACGCCGTATTGGAGCTCTATTTAAGGCAGATTTTTTTAAAAAAAAAACACATTAGTGATCAATTTTTAAAAAAATAAAAGAAAAGGGAGGCTCTCTTTCCTCTGCTGAGGTCCCTTCTCCGGCCGCAGAGACCACGGAGGCCCGTCGCTGCTTCGCCGACGGCGACCGCCGTATACGGCGACCGGACCTTCCCCAGGTGAGATTTTTTCCTCTCTTTTTTTTTTTTTACTTTAATATGTATATATGTAGTTAAAGAAGAAAGATAAGAATAAAACCTTTATCTTTGAACAGTTTCGAAGAAATAATAATAATAAAGAAAATGAAGAAAATCTTTGCGAATCTCCTCTGTATTGCTCTTGTATGTATTAATAAACAGTGTAAAAAAAAGGAAGAAAAATAAAAAAAAACCCTTACTGATCTATTCTGATTTTGTATTGAGATTGTATCTTCGTAAAAAATGTGTAGCCCCTTTTACAGATTTGCTTCGGCCTTTTAAAGCCAAAATTGGAAAAAACATGAAAAAAATACATCATTTTTCTTTTTGTTATTCCCCCCTTTTGCTGTGCTGTCATTGTTTGTTTTCTTTTGCAGGCGAAACCACCGTACGGAGGCCGTTTGTGTGGGGCGACGTGGAAACTTACGGCGCGTGCGTGGGGCTCGGCTGCGGCGCTAGGGTATTCTGGAAACCTCTAGGGTTTCAGATTTTTTTTAGGGTAATTGGGCTTACTGTGGTTTGGGCTTTAATTGGGTTTGTATCTGGGTATGGGTCTTTAGTTTAGGTTTAGTGGTTTGGGTTATTATAAATGGATTTTTTCTTAAAATGGACTTTCATTGGATTTTTTTATATTTTTTTATTTTGGTTTTATTTTGTTTCTGAATAGGCTCGGGCAAAAATGGGCTCTTACAACAAACATGCATTTTCTACCATCAAACATCAAAATACATACATGTTCAACATGGGTAAAATTTTAAACTTCACATTTCTTTCAAATTAGTCCTTGAAATAGCTAAATCAAGCTACAACGATCTCAAAAATACAAAAATCGTAAAAAATGGGACAAGAACGGACTTACAATCGAGCTTGGAAGCTTGGAAAACCCTAGCTATGTCTTCTCCTTTTGAAATTCAGCCATGGGGACTAATATGAAGAAGTTGACATCTTTTATTTGTTAAATTTTGTCTTTATTAACTAAATGACTAAAATGCCCTTAATGAAAAACTTCACAATTTCACCTATCCATGTCCATTTTTGTCCATACTAAAGTATAATAGTCTAATTACCATTTAAGGACCCCTAATTTAAGATCTCATAGCAATTAAACACCTCTAACTTCTAGAACACAAATTTTGCATATATTACAATTCAGTCCCTTTAACTAAATTGAGTGCCCAAACATCAAAATTTTCGAACGAAATTTTCACAAAATCATTCCATAAAACTGTAGACCATAAAAATATAATAAAAATAAATTTTAATGCTTCAGATTTAGGGTCCTGAAACCACTATTCCGACTAGGCTCAATATCGGGCTATTATAGGAAGCTAGTCGGAGATCCATCACACTATCCATTGGCTATATCGATAGATTTTGATGATTTTGAGTCATGGTTATAATGGCATGTATAGGTGTTTTATTTGATGAAATTAGCCATTATGTTTTTGGTTTGTGATTATGGTAGTTGGAGTGATGAAATGGTACTATGTTGGCATGTATATATTTTGCCTTGTAATGGTTGTTGTTTTGGTGTTGTGGTGGTTAAATGATGGAAGTTGGTATGGTAGTTAAAATATGTATGTCATGAGTTTTTCTTTATTATGCTAGAATGTGTTTATTTGAAATGTTGGTTGGTATGTAATGAGATGGTACATCAAGTTGTTAGTGACTAGTTTTGGTAGCCTTGAATGTGTTTGGTATTTGGTAAATTTATTAAGATAGATGGTAGATGTGAACACTATGGTAAATATGGTATTTAAGTTGTGCAATTGGTTGAATGAATTATGGATGAATTTAGTAAGTGTTTGATCAAGATTGATTGTTGAGATTGAGGTGTCATTTTGGCATACTGGTTGAATGGTTAGTTATATTGATGTTTAAGCTTGTATATGCATATGTTAAGTGTGTTTTGAATGCATGAATATAGGTACATTTGGGTTGTGTAAATGGCTAGGCTTTGGGTGAGAAAAATGACTTGGAAAAGGCCTATTTTTCATCTACATGGCCAAAGACACGGGCGTGTGTCTCAGCCGTGTGCGACACGACCGTGTGTCCCTTGTAGCTTACAATGGGTTGCAAGTCAGGCAGTTACACGGCCTAGCACATGGCCTGGCACACGGGCGTGTGGCTTGGCCGTGTGACCCAAGTTAGAGAGTTACACGGGCACAAACACGGGCTAGGAAACAGCCGTGTGTCCCTACTTCGAATGTCCACATGGCCTGAGACACGGGCATGTCTCTCAGTCGTTTGAGTCACACGGCCAGGCCACATGGCCGTGTGACCCCTGCAGGTTGAAAATTTCAAACTTTTTTTGAAAAGTTCTATATGTTTCCAATTTAGTCCCAACTCGTTTCTAATGTGTTTTTAGGGCCTTGAGGGCTCGTATAAGGGACTATATGCTCGAGTTTGAATAATATTGCTATGTTTTATGCTATGCTTTATATATGTTGAAAATGTTCGTTGTATGATGTTAACTTTCGGTAATGCTCTGTAGCCGTAATCCAGCGACGGATACAGGCTAGGGATGTTACATACTTCTTGTGGACTGACTCCATGATTAAGTAATTGTGAATTATTAGAACGATTCTTTTGGACATAATTGCAATTACTATAGCTTAATTGTATATGTCCGATTAGTCCCTCCGCCAACTCAACAAAAGCTCGATCGGGTTGCATTTGAATTAGTAGTAAATTCTACGACTTTGGGAACAATTTAATTCAGTTGATTTATTCGATGTGGAATTAAATTGGTCTGTCATAAAAATTGTTCAACTAGAGAATTTGATTAAATAATTTTTCTGAAAACTAGTTTTGAAAATCTAAATGATTTTTTGGAAAAATTAATTTTGATCAAGTAAAATTAAATTAATCAAATTAATTAAAATTAATATTATATGTCGAAACCATTTTTATATTTTTTTTGAAAAACGGGGATCGACTTTTAAAAACAAAAAAGAAGTCGCCACCAATCTTTTTTGGGGTGTGATCGGATCACCTCAAGATTGATCGTTAAAACCTTTTGATTTATTGAAACGATAGTTTTGGTCTACGAAATTTAGAAAAACGGGTTCGGGAGTCGGTTACGCACGAGGAAGGATTAGCACTAGAGGTGTTCATGGGCCGGGCCAGGCCGGGTTCGGGCCGAGCCCAAAAAATGGGCCTAAATTTTTTCCCAGGCCCGGCCCAGCCCGCCCGTATTAATTTTTTATATTATTTTATATAATTTTTAAATATATATAATACATCAAAAATACTAAAAAAATCAAAATAAATATTTCCCAACAAATTGAAAATAAATTTTAAAAAAAATATGTAGACTTAAATAACGCTAAGATAGATGTAACTTAACAAGCAAATACCTCTAAAATAATAGTAAAATTAACAAATGCCTTTAAAATAATAATAAAATTAACAATAAAATAAGTTTTATACAATATTCAATCAATAACAACAAAATAGTAGCAACATAATAGTAATGTGGTAGCAAAATAGGGAGAAAACAACAAGAAAACAACATTCAAAAATAAAAAAAACTAGCAGATTTTTTTTGTCATTTAGTGAATTCAAGCCGGGCCGGGCCTGGGCCAAAAATACCTTACCCGAGGCCAGGCCCATTTTTTAAACGGGCCTTATTTTTTGTCCAAGCCCATTTTTCGGGCTTATATTTTTGCCCAAACCCTCCCAAATTTTGGTCGAGCCTTCGGGCCGGGCCAGGCCGCCTGACCCATGAACACCTCTGATTAGCACCCTCGTGACGCCCAAAATTGGTACCTAATTAATTATTTAATGCCTTTATGTCGAGAATTTGAAAAGATTTTTAAAATACAATTCCTTTTAAAGAATGTTTGTATAACCCGTTTTGGAATATTAAGACTCTTTTATTCCAAAAGGATAAAATATCACATCTAGTACGTTAGGGTGCGACATTTTAACCCCTGAAACTAAGATTATCCCTTAATTTCCCAAAACCGAAATTAAAAGGATATTTAGTTATTTGTACGAACGAAAAACCGAAACCCAACACGTTAGGGCACAATTTCTCGAACTTCCAAACACGAAACATTGCCTTATTTTCAAAAGCCTTATCTCGAGATAACATAATGTCACATCCAGTGCGTTAGGACACAATATTTTGAATTCCCGAGAATAAGTTTTTATTTAACCCATGCTTTGGTTTTTAAAAAGAAAATAATAGGTTCTTTAGATTCGATGAGAAAAATCGAAATCCAGTAAGTTAGGATACGATTTCTTTGGAACCTTAGAACGAGGAATGTTTGCTTATTTCAAAACAAAAAATTTAATGCATTGAGTAATGTGTGATTTGATTGTAGTAAAATGGAAGATGGGGTATAGTATAAATTCTTAATAGGATAGAAACAAGGGTAATAACGTAAATAACAAAAATAAAAGCAGAGATAATACAATAAAATAACATTTAAACTCAATAATTTATACGAAATAACTGGAAAAAGGATAAATAAATAAAAGAAAATAATAGCAAAAATAAAAGCTAATAGTAAATTGATAAATAAATAAATACTATATACTAATTTTAAAAAATAAAATAATCATAATAGTAAAAAAAAATAATAACATGTATTAATAAACAAATAGTAATAGTAAATATATAAAAAAATAATAGAAATAATAAAAATAGCAATAGTAATGTCGATGATAAAATAATAATAATAATAGTAATAATAATAAATATAATAATGAAAATAATAATAGAAGTAATAGTAAAAATAAAAATAAAAATAGAAATTAAAAAATAAAATTAATATTGAAATAACTAAATTGATGGAAATGATACACATAAATATAAAAACAAATTAATAAATAATGAATACTGTATTAAATTGAAATTGGGATAAAATTGAGAGCCTAAATTGTAAATAAAACATTTAAGGGACTAAATTAAGAGAAAAATAAAATTAAAGATCTAAATTTTAAAAAAAGAACGAATTAGGACCCCATTGAAATGCGCGACTGAAGTGGGAGGATTAAAAGAGAAATTATCCCTTCCCTTCAAAACGACGACGCTCTTCAGGGGGTCAAAATGGAATAAAAGCAAACTTATAGGTCAAATTAAAAGCCAAAAGAAACCCAATTGAAATAGACAGAAATGCGGAAGGGCTAAAACCGCAAATAGCCCTTCTGCTACAAAAACACGCGGATCCTTGGGTTAATCGGGTCGGGTTATGGGTCAGAGACCAAAACGACGTCGTTTTGGTCTCTAGCCCTAAACTCAAAAATGGCGCCGTTTCAAGGGTATTATAAATACCAAAATTTCCTTTAAAAAAAACATTCTTCCTCTTTAAAAAAAAAACTGAAATTGCTCTCCTCTCTCCCCCTCTCCAGGCGATTTCCGGCAAGCCCTCCGGCGAGAGTCCGACACTTTCACCGCCGTTCACCGCCGTCGCCGACCACCACCGGCCACCGTGAATTTTTAAAATGTAAGTTTTTTCTTCTTTTTTTTTTCTCTTTTTTAATATATTTCAAACCCTTGTATATGAAAAAAAACTAAAAACAAATAAAAAAAAAGCAGATTCAGAAAAGAAAAATAAAAAGATAAAAAGAAACCTGTTGTTTCTTTGATTTCTGTATAATCTCAATGTATTTTTGCTTGTATATTTCTCTCTGTATTTGTGTATCTCCTGTTTACAGATTTCTATTAGGGTTATATAGCCCTAATAAAATAAATACGAATCTTTCCCTTCTGTTTCTGCCATTGTTTCTTTCCTTTTTTGTAGGCGAGAAACGGAGAACGTGGCGGCGATAGGGGATTCGCGCAAGCTGCGTCACAACTGGCGGCGTGACCGAGGGGCTACTGGGGCGCGAGGGTTTGCGGCGCCTAGGGTTTTCCAGAAACCCTAGGCTACTGAAACTTGTTTAGTTTTTGGGCCCTTTTGGGCCGTGCGAGCTTGGGTCCTGGGTAGGGTAGTCTGTTTTAGGTGTGGGGTTTAGTTTTAGTATTTGGCCTATTAAATTTGGGCTTTGTAAAAGGACTATAAAAGGACATTATTTTTTATTTTTTTAGTTTTATTCTGGTTCACAGGCCCAGGCTAAATTGGGTTCTTACAGCTTCCCATCTTTCCTCATTGTCTTGTAACGAGAATAGAGCAAAGAATATAAAAGGACCAATGTTGCCCGGTCTTGTCGAATCTTGACCTCTTGGCCCTCGTCTTCTTCAAATGGCTCCAACTTCACTGCAACTTCAACGGTATTGGAACTTCTTTTCAATAAGTCTGATGGCTTCAATCTGCTTCTTGCAACTTCAGAAATGCCAGATCTACTATTTTTCGATCTGCTCCACTGTAAACTCAGGGAGATAAGATCTGCTATCTTCAGTCTACTCCGCTGAAACTTCAGGGAGATAAGGCTAAAAATGCCTTTGATCTACTTCCTGCAACTTCAGGAAGATGAGATCTGCTGTCTTCAGTCTACTCCGCTGCAACTTCAGGGAGACAAGGCTGAAAGTGTCTTTGATCTGCTTCCTGCAACTTCAGGAAGATGAGATCTTCTATCTTCAGTCTACTCCGCTGCAACTTCAGGGAGATAAGACTATAATATTCAGCCTGCTCCCTTGCTACCTCAGGGAGATAAGGCTGATGGCTAAAATCTGCTCCCCTGCTACCTCGGGGAGATAAGATTCGATGTCTTCGATCTGCTTCCTGCAACTTCAGGAAGACCAGATCTGTTATCTTCAGTCTGCTCAATTGCCGATACATGGAGATAAGACTTGCTGTCTTTGATCTGCCCCTCTCCTACTCAGTGGAGATAAGATCTGATATCTTCAGTCTGCTCTATTACCGATACATGGAGATAAGACTTGCTCAAATTCGATCTGCTCCACTCCTGCTCAGTGGAGATAAGATCTGATTTCTTCAGTCTACTCCATTGCCAATACATGGAGATAAGACTTGCTCAAATTCGATCTGCTCCACTCCTGCTCAGTGGAGATAAGATCTGATTTCTTCAGTCTGCTCCATTGCCAATACATGGAGATAAGACTTGCTCAAATTCGATCTGCTCCACTCCTGCTCAGTGGAGATAAGATCTGATTTCTTTAGTCTACTCCATTGCCAATACATGGAGATAAGACTTGCTCAAATTTGATCTGTTCCACTCCTGCTCAGTGGAGATAAGATCTGATTTCTTTAGTCTACTCCATTGCCAATACATGGAGATAAGACTTGCTCAAATTTGATCTGTTCCACTCCTGCTCAGTGGAGATAAGATCTAATTTCTTCAGTCTGCTCCATTGCCAATACATGGAGATAAGACTTGCTCAAATTCGATCTACTCCATTTCTGCTCAGAGATAAGATCTTCTATGGTAAATTCAATCCGACCTACTGCAACTTCAGAGGTATAGGATTCATCATTTTAATCCGTTCCACTGCAACTTCAAGGAGATGGGATTAACTGTCTTCAGTCTGTTCCACTGCAACTTCAGGGAGATAAGACTTGTGACTTCAACCTGCTCCACTGCAACTTCAGGGAGATAAGGTTGGTGGCTTCAATCTGCTTCACTGCAACTTCAAGAAGATAAGATTTTCCGTTCGATCTCGTCCCACTACTGCTTAGGGTGACAAGATTTACAATCTTCGTCCCATTCCACTGCTGATCAGGGAGATAAGACTGGTGAATTCACCGATAATATCGATCCCATAATATCGAATGTGGGACCAACCCACTGTGGTACTAAGCCACTAGGATGAGTCGCTATGAGGTGCCAAACCTCTGGTGTCCCAAAGACACGAAATAACTGTGGTACCAAACCACTGGAGGTGCCAAACCTCTGGTGTCCCAAAGACACGGATATCAAATCCTTCCCCCTCCTCTCATATCACCCAAACCAATGTAACATTTAAACAAATCATGCCATTATAATTTATTAGAATTCACTTAGGAAATATATCATAATTCATATCATCATGCATCATATTACAAAAGTCATATCGAAACGGACTTACCCGATTCATTGCTCATACCCTTACGGTATCATATCAAGATCTCACAGTTTCCAACTTTAATAGCATGATTAGTATATAAATAAATATATATTACCGAATTATAAAGTGTGTAAGATACACACCTGTCATTAACGAAAGTTCTAAATCCCGAAGACCCGATCTACCGCACTAGATCTCCTTGTCCTACATTCGGCCAAACCACAAAACCATTAACAAGGCCATTCGGCCATACCAATAAATCTTAGTCTCATTAACCTTTGGTTTTTCTCAACAACTTAAAGAATACTGAACCAACATGAATCCTTACCACTTGACTTACCAACTTCGTTTGCTAAAGAAATAGGGCTTAGATCGATTGCTTCCAAAATCCCGAAGAGCCTAAAAGAAAATTGGTTCCTATGAATAGTTAGAACCTTGCTAACAAATGCCCAAAAATTCGACCTTTGCCCTCATAAGAAACGATAGAGAAAAGAAAAGGAAAATCGGCCAATACACTTACCTATCTTCCAAAACCGATTATAGAAGAACCCAAAGAAAATCTACCCTTGATGATTTTCGGCCAAGATAACACCAAAAGAGAAAAAGAAGATTCGGCTATGGTGGAGAAAAAGAAAGGAAAATAAAAGTGAAAATGAAATAGGAGAAGGAGGATTCGAAAATAAAAGAAAGAAGAACATGGAAGGAGAAAATAGAATGAGGATGGATGTTTTTAATTTTGAGCAAAAGTGAAAGAAATGAGATTTGGGAAGGAGGAAGATTCGGCCAAGAGAAAGTAAAAAGAAAATGTGGTTTTGAGTAAATATCAAAAGAAAGAAAAGAGAGAGATGAGAGAAAGAGGTTCGGCCAAACACCTTGTTTGCCGACAAAGAAAAGTGTACAAAGTGCTAAGTGTGGTTTCGGTTTCAAAAGGAAAAATGAAAGAAAGAAAATAGAATTTGGTTCAAACAAAAATGAGAGCTAAACCAAAAGCAAAATTGCACCTAATGCCTAAGGTACATTCGGCTAAGGAAGAAAATTTTGGAGAAGAAAAGAAGAAATGCCAAATGGTGCACAAAATGCTAAAATTGACCAACCAATTCCCCCAACTTCCTATCAACATTCGGCCACCCCCCTAGCCACACATGCCGTCCACATTCATGGACTAATGGCCTTAGATTAGTTTCAAAACACTCTCCATCATCCAAGCCCTTTGTCCCCCCCATCCTTCCATAAATCTTAAGATTCTTATCCCAAAATACAAGCTTTCCTAAACTAATATTCAACTTGTCATAAAAATTGAAAGTCCAACCTTCCATAATTAGAGTTTGGCTGACACTTAATGTTAGGATGCATAAAAATAAAGTCTTCCAAATGCAATCCATGCTATTCGAACCATTTCCCTCGAGCAACCATCCATGCGCCATAACCACCTTGCCACAACTCCTCATGTGCTAAATTTAGCACTTAAATTAACTTAAGTGTCAAGTTCACCTAATCCACTTCACTAAATTTTAATACTAAGAATTATTCTAGCTTCATAAATAAAATCAAGCCTTCTCAAGACTATGCTAACACACAAAATTCATACCCGAGCCAACACAAATAACAAGATGATACTCTAATTTTTAAGATGTTACAGATTATCTAACTCAACATAGCCATGACTGATAAGTCCTATAATTGGTGGCTCGACTTCAGAGTGACTCTCCATGTGTGTAATGTCTAACAACAATTCAAAAGTTACGAACTAATGGCAAACTGTGAAGTGCTTATGAGCAACTATCAATCGGTTACAGTGCTCGGTCAAGGGACGGTGGAACTCGATTTCACATCTAGGAAGAATTTAACTTTGACCCATGTGTTGCATGTTCCCGATGTGAGAAAGAATTTTGCATCCACGAGTCTTCTATATAACAAGTGGTTCAAGGTTATCTTGGAATCTGATAAGTTAGTCTTGCTTAAGGGTGATATATATGTAGGAAAACGAAATTGTAACGAAGTCATGTTCAAGTTGAGCATTGATATGAATAAATTTAATTCATCTTCTTATATTGTTGAATCCTATCCTTTGTGGCATGCATGTTCAGCACATTTTAATTTTAAAACTTTACAGTATATGAAAAAGAATGATTATATCAGTCTAAGTAATGATAATTTTGTGGATAAATGTGAAGTTTGTATTCAATCAAAAATTACCAAGAAGCCGTTTCCTAATAAGTGTGAAAGGAATTCACAAGTGTTAGTGTAACAGTCCGGTTTAGACCCTAGTCAAAACAGTGGTTTCGGGACCACAAATCTGAGTCAAAAAAATATTTTTAATATTATTTTCTGTGCTTACAGTATGTGATTAAGTATGTGTGAAAGTTTCGTGAACTAATTTTATTGTTTGTGTGCTTAAATTGAGAAAAGGACTTAATCGTAGAAAATGTGAAAGTGGCATTCTAATTGATAGTGTGCTAAATTGCTATGATTTAAATTATTATAAGTCCTTAAAAGGTTATAATACCACTATTAAGTAAGTAGACATTTATGTCCATATATTATAAGATGATATAATTATTTCCTTAAAGGCATTAAGGTAATTTGTAAATTATGTGTTAATTAATATAACAAAAACATGAAAATAAGCCATGTTCATCTTTTAATGCCGAAAATATCAAAGAAAAAGAAAATAAGAAAACTAAGCTAGGTTTCGGCTTTGTTCATCTAGATTCAATGTTAGTTTTTGATTGGTTTTTGATAATTTCTACGTTTTTGTAATCGTTGCTTCGAATACTTCAAAACCTATGTCTTAATTTTGTAAATTGATGATGATTTTGAAATGTGCCATTGATGAATTCATGAGTTTTTTGATGTTTGAAGATGAAATATGAAAGATATGTGATAGATTAACATAGTTTGTCTTTGGATTTTTGATGAATTTGAGTAATTTGGACTAAATTGAGAAAATAATATTTTGAAGGACTAAATTGTGAAATAAATGAAAAATATGGGTTGCTAGGGACCTATAGAGAATTCGGCCAAGCATGGGTAATATGAAATTATGTGTATTTTTTGATTTTGTGAAATAAGGACTTAAATGTCAAAATGTGAAAATATGAGGGATAATTTGTAAATTGCCCTAAATGTGTGTTTTTAGATTGAATTGAATGATTTGGTGAATAAATGGGTTAAATTTGAATATGTATAGATCAAGAACCGAAGAAAACGGATTTAGACCGAGGAAAGTCAAAAGTAATTGAGTAGCCAAATTCGTCTGTTTATATCCGAATCCGAGGTAAGTCTATATACAAATAAATGTATTTGAATTGGTTTATTTATGTACCTATGAAATTTAATTGTGATGAATGTGTTCGAGATGATATATATATGAAATCCAAGAAAGTATCGACAAAGTGTCAATATCTAAAAAGCCCCGTACGAACCTAGGAATAGATAGGATTACATATGTCATGACATAGGTTTCCGATATGTGATATTGTGTAAGACCACATCTAGGACGTTGGCATCGATATGGTATTTACGTGTAAGACCATGTCTGGGACATTGGCATCTTATTTGATTCGTGTAAGAACATGCGGGGACAAGTGGCATCGATATTTGATTACATGTAAGACCACGTGCGGGGCGTTGGCATTATACGATTATTACGTGCATTACGAGTATCCTATTTGATTCCAAATGGTTCAACGGGAAATTCCGAGAAATGAAATACTATGTGAAATGCGTAATCGTTTCAGGTACGTTTGTGATGTACTCTATGGTTGAGCATAAATGGTAAGTATATATGTGTATATGCACTAGTGAAATATGTGCATAGACTTGATGAGATTAAATGTAATATATGTATGAAGTTGCTATGATTAAAAGAGGTAATTGAAGATATGAATTGTAGGAAAGCAATGGCTAAACAAATGTGCCAAAGAAGAAGTATGGAATTACATTTGAGATAAATAAATGATCTTGCAATTGATATTATTATAAATGTTTATATGTTAAGTTTATTTTTATATGGCTTACTAAGCTTTTGAAAGCTTACTCTGTGTGTGTTTGCATTGTTTTATAGATCGTTAAAGCTACGGAAGGCTCGGGGATCGTCGAGGATCATCACCACACTATCAAACTTCATTTTGGTACCTTTTGAATGTGTAAATAGCTAAGTATGGCATGTATAGGCTAGTTAGTTTGGATTATGTTTTGAGTTGTATATAAATAGCCATGTGATATGGCTAGAAAATGATCAAGATGTGAATGAGTAGTTATGCTATATGATTTTATAGTTTGGTATGGTTTGTTGGCTAATGTTTGAGCTAATGAGATATTCTAATTTATGGTAAGTCTTAAGATGCAAAGTTAGTATTATATTGATGAAAGAGTATCATCATGAAATGGTAAGTTTTGAATGGTTTATGCTTGGGAAATGCTTGCGTTGAGAATGAGATAAATGTAGCATAAGTTGGTGTGTTTGATATGTTTATGTTTGGTTAGAAAAGATGGATATGTTGGTATGTTTTGGGTACTTTTGATGCTTGGAATGATGCTTATTTGTGCTTGTAGGTATAGGCTAATGTGTGGGTGGCAATTTGGCCTTGTAAATGGCCTATATTTGCCCACAGGGTTGAGCACACGGGCGTGTGGCTCGACTGTGTCCTTCGAGATTGTGTTTCAAAAACAAGTAAGGCTCAACCACGGGCTGGACACACGGGCGTGTGACTGGCCGTGTGATGCAAGTCAGGCTCGACCACGGGTGAGGCACACGGGCGTGTCTCAGGCCATGTGGACTAGTCAGTATGTATGCCCTGTTTTGACACAGCTCGGGCACATGGGCATGCGTGTGACATCTGTAACTTTGAAAAATATTTGATTTTTGAAATTTTTTTTATTTATCCCGGTTTAGTCCTGACCCCTTTCTAATGAATGTTTAAGGTCCCGTATACCTCATTAAGGGACTATATACTTGTATTCTGTTATGATATGACAATGATATACGTATTGATGTGTAATGTTCGTAAAAGTTTCCGATTGTTTGATAATGCCTCTTAACCCTAGACCAGTGATGGTTACTGGTTAGGGGTGTTACATTTGATTGGTATCAGAGCTACGGTTTATTCGATTCTAGGACTAACGTAGTGTGTGAGAGTCTAGCTATACATGCCATATATACGAACTGTGATAGTGTGATGAATCTTAACGTATAAAAGGTGTTTTCGTATAGTAAATGGATCCCGATAGAGCTGTAGCTGACGATGTTGAAAGCAATGCGCCTGCTCCCACTCAAGGGACAGCGCCATCTGATTCGAGACCGGCTACTAGCGGTCAGGAAGCAGAGGCTAAACAAGCCTTCTTTCAAATGATGAATGAGTGGTTCACTCAATACGTTAGAACAAATTCGGCTGTTTTATAACCTCTGCCCCACCCAATCCTCCTCAGACTTCTGTAGTATCTTTAGTTATGAATCTAAATCTGTTGAATAAGCCTTCGGTCGATAAAATCCGTAAGTATGGGGCTGAAGAGTTCAGAGCTACTAGTGATGATGATGCTGAGAGAGCTAAGTTTTGGCTCGAGAACACAATCTAAGTGTTTGATGTAATGTCATTCACTCCTGATGAATGTATAAAATGTGTTGTTTCATTGTTACGAGATGTAGCTTATCAGTGGTGGAAGACTCCGATTTCCGTTGTTCCAAAAGAACGAGTTACATGGGATTTTTTTCAGTCTAAATTTCGGAAGAAATATATCAGCCAGAGATTTATTAATCAGAAACGAAAATAATTCCTAGAATTGAAACAGGGTCGCATGTCTGTCACTCAATATGAACGAGAATTCGTGAGATTAAGTCAATATGCCCAGGAATGTGTTTCAACCGAAGCTATAATGTGCAAAAGATTTAAAGATGGCCTAAATGAGGATATCCGTTTGCTAGTTGGAATCCTAGAAATAAAAGAGTTTGTTGTACTGGTTGATCGAGCGTGTAAAGCAGAAGCACTTGGGAAAGATAAAAGAAAAGTTGAAACAGAAGCTAGAGATGTGAGAAAGAGATTTTCGAATAAACCATTTCAGTCTGCTTCAAAGAAATTCAGAGATGAGCATGGCCGTTCAAAGGCTAGTGTGGGACATTTAAACAGAGATCGTGCTAGATCGCAGTCGAACTTTAAAGCTCCAGCAACTTCAGTAGCTAGTGTGGGAAATGTCCGATCCGAACGGCCTGAATGTAAACATTGTGGTAAAAGACATCTGAGAAGTTGTAGATTAAATGATCGAGCTTGTTTCAGATGCGGATCATTAGACCATTTCATTCGATATTGCCCAGAGTCTGTTGAGCAAGAGATCATTCAGAATCCAAGGTCAGATAATGTTTCAGTTAGAGCTAGACCTTCTCAAAACACAAGAAATGTAAGTGGTGGCCAAAGAACTACAAAAGATACAGTTGCGAGGTCTGAAGCTAGGGCACCTGCTAGAGCTTACGCCATTTGAACTCGTGAGGAAGCTTCACCTCCAGATGTTATTACGGGTACATTTACTCTTTATGATACTTCCGTGATTGCATTGATAGACCCAGGATCTACTCATTCGTATGTATGCATGAACTTAGTATCCAGTAAGACTTTGCTTGTAGAGTCTACTGAATTTGTTATTAGAGTATCGAACCCCTTAGGTAAAAGTGTCCTGGTTGATAAAGTATGCAAGAACTGTCCGTTGATGTTTCGAGATGTTTTCTTTCTGACTGATCTGATGTTATTACCTTTTGATGAGTTTGATATAATTTTGGGTATGGATTGGCTAACATTGCATGAGGCTGTTGTGAACTGCAAAAGAAAGACTATTGATTTGAGATGTCAGAAAGATGAAATAGTTCGGATTGAATCTAATGATTTGAATGGACTACCGGCTGTGATATCAGTGATGAAAGCTCAGAGTTATGTGAAAAAGGGTGGCGATGCCTATTTTGCCTATGTGATTGATTCGAGAGCGACTGAAAAGAAAGTTGAATCTGTGCCAATTGTTGGTGAATTCTCTGACGTATTCCCTGAAGAACTACCGGGGTTGCCTCCGATACGAGAAGTTGAGTTTGGTATTGATTTAATGCCGGGAACAACTCCTATTTCGATAGCTCCGTATAGAATGGCACCAACATAATTGAAAGAGTTGAAGTCACAGTTACAAGAGTTGACCGATAGAGGATTTGCACGACCGAGTTTCTCACCTTGGGGTGCTCCAGTTCTATTTGTGAAAAAGAAAGATGGCACGATGAGAATGTGCATTAATTACTGTCAGTTGAACAAGGTGACTATAAAGAACAAATATCCTCTGCCCAAAATTGATGATTTGTTTGATTAGCTGAAAGGAGCCATCATGTTTTCAAAGATAGATCTGAGATCGGGGTATTATCGATTCTTGAGTAAAAGATTGGACATTAGAAAACTACTTTAGAGCGAGGTACGGGCATTATGAGTTTTTAGTTATGCCTTTTGGATTAACAAATGCTCTCTGCTTTGTCTTTATGGATTTGATGAACAGAATTTTCAGACCGTATTTAAATCAATTTATTGTTGTATTCATTGATGACATTTGATTTATTCGTGTGACGAAAATGAGCATGTTAAACATCTGAGAATTGTGCTACAAACTCTGCGAGATAAACAATTGTATGCTAAGTTCGGTAAATGTGAATTCTGGTTGCGTGAAGTTAGTTTTTAGGGCATATTGTGTGTCGACATCGGTATACAGATTGATCAGGAAGTAAGATTTGGCTATTTTGGAGTGGAAGCCTCAGAAAAATGTGTCTGAAGCTCGTAGTTTTCTGGGACTTGCTGGTTATTATCGACGGTTCGTAAAAGACTTTTTGATGATTGCAACTCCTATGCCGAGATTGCTTCAGAAAGATGTGAAGTTTGAATGGTCCGATAAATGTCAGAAAAGTTTCGATCAGTTGAAAGCTTTTTTGACGGAAGCTCCAGTTTTAGTACAGCCAGAATCAGGTAAAGAGTTCATGATTTTTAGTGATGCTTCATTGAATGGTCTGGGATGTGTTTTGATGTAGGAAGGCAAAGTAATAGCTTATGCCTCGAGACAATTGAAACCGCATGAAAAGAACTACCCGACACACGATCATGAGTTAGCTGCGATTGTGTTTGCTTTTAAAATCTGGGTTCATTATCTCTTTGGTGAAAAATGCCATGTGTTTTCGGATCATAAAAGTATGAAATATTTGATGACTCAGAAAGGCCTAAATTTGCGACAAAGATGATGGTTAGAGCTGTTGAAAGATTACGAGCTTGTGATAGATTATCATTCGGGTAAAGCAAATGTTGTAGATGATGCATTGAGTCAGAAATCCCTGCTTGCATTATGTGAGATGAATGCTCATTTAGACTTGTCTGATGATGGTTTAGTTTCGGCTGAGTTGAAAGGGAAACCGTTGTTCTTACAGAAAATATGTGATGCTTAGAAAGTTGATAATGAAATGTTAGCGAAACGAGCTCAGTATAATTTGAATTCTGATTCAGAATTTCGAGTTGATGTTGATGATTGCTTGAGATTTTGAGATCGGATTTGTGTTCCGAGAAACCCAGAGTTGATTCAGTTGATCTTGAATGAAGCACATAACAGCCGCTTATCTGTTCATCCGGGAAGTACAAAGATGTACTATGATTTGAAGCAACATTCTTTGGTGATGCAGTATGAAAGCGAGACATCTCGACTTTGTTTTGAAATGTTTAGTCGCCGACAAGTTAAAAATTTGAACATCAAGTGCCATCTGGTTTGTAACAACCGATAATGATTCTTGAGTGGAAATGGGATAGAGTAACAATGGATTTTGTCTCAGGGTTGCCATTGACTCCGAGAAAGAAAGATGCAATTTGGGTTGTAGTTGACAGATTGACGAAATCAGCCCATTTTATTCCAGTACGATCTGATTACTCACTTGATAAATTAGCTGAGCTTTATATTTCAGATATTGTAAGATTGCACGGGGTGCCACTATCCATTGTGTCTGACAGAGATCCGAGGTTCACTTCACGGTTTTGGAAGAAACTACAAGAGGCTTTAGGTACTAAATTTCATTTTAGTACAACTTTTCACCCATAGACAGATGGTCAATCTGAGAGGATTATTCAGATTCTCGAGGATATGTTGAGATGTTGCATCCTTGAGTTTGATGGTACATGGGAACAATATTTTCCATTGATTGAGTTTGCATATAATAATAGTTTTCAGTCAAGCATTAAAATGGCACCTTACGAGGCTTTGTACGGATGAAAATGTCGAACACCATTGAAACGGAAAGAAAATAAGATACACAGGGTCGATTTGATAAAAGAAATAGAGCATAAAGTGAAAGTGATTCGTGATAGTCTGAAAGCTACCTCTGATCGTCAGAAATCTTACGCAAATTTGAAATGGAAAGATATCGAGTTTGAAATAGGTGATAAAGTGTTCTTGAAAGTTTCTCCATGGAAGAAAATACTTCATTTTGGTAGAAAAGGCAAATTGAGTCCGAGGTTCATCGGGCCGTATGAAATTATTGAGCGCATCAGACCAGTTGCGTACAGATTGTTGCTACCACCTGAACTAGAAAAGATTCATAATGTGTTTCACGTGTCTATGCTTCGTCGATATAGATCCGATCCCTTGCATGTGATTTCTCCGTCTGAGATTGAAATCCGATCCGATATGACTTATGAAGAAGAATCGATTCGTATCTTAGCTCACGAGGTTAAAGAATTGCGAAATAAGAAAATCCTGTTAGTAAAAGTATTGTGGAATCGACACGGAGTACAAGAGGCTACGTGGGAGCCTAAAGATGCAATGAGACAACAACATCCGAATCTATTTAACGGTAAAATTTTCGAGGACGAAAATCCCTAAAGGGGGAGAATTGTAACAGTCCAGTTTAGACCCTAGTCAGAATAGTGGTTTCGGGACCACAAATCCGAGTCAGAAAAATATTTTTAATATTATTTTCTGTGCTTACAGTATGTGATTAAGTATGTGTGAAAGTCTCGTGAACTAATTTTATTGTTTGTGTGCTTAAATTAAGAAAATGACTTAATCGTAGAAAATGTGAAAGTGGAATTCTAATTGATAGTGTGCTAAATTGCTATGATTTAAATTATTATAAGTCCTTAAAAGGTTATAATCCACTGTTAAGTAAGTGGACATTTATGTCCATATATTATAAGATGATATAATTATTTCATTGAAGGCATTAAGGTAATTTGTAAATTATGTGTTAATTAATATAACAAAAACATGAAAATAAGCCATGTTCATCTTTTAACGCCGAAAATATCAAAGGAAAAGAAATGAAGAAATCTAAGCTAGGTTTCGGCTTTGTTCATCTAGATTCAAGGCTAGTTTTTGATTGGTTTTTGATAATTTCTACGTTTTTGTAATCGTTGCTTCGAATACTTCAAAACCCATGTCTTAATTTTGTAAATTGATGATGATTTTGAAATGTGCCATTGATGAATTATGAGTTTTGTGATGTTTGAAGATGAAATATGAAAGATATGTGATAGATTAACATAGTTTGTCTTTGGATTTTTGATGAATTTGAGTAATTTGGACTAAATTGAGAAAATAATATTTTGAAGGACTAAAATGTGAAATAAATGAAAAATATGGGTTGCTAGGGACCTATAGAGAATTTGGCCATGCATGGGTAATATGAAATTATGTGTATTTTTTGATTTTGTGAAATAATGACTTAAATGTCAAAATGTGAAAATGTGAGGGCTAATTTATAAATTGCCCCAAATGTGTGTTTTTAGAATGAATTGAATGATTTGGTGAATAAATGGGTTAAATTTGAATATGTATAGATCAAGAACCGAAGAAAATGGATTTAGACCGAGGAAAGTCGAAAGTAATTGAGTAGCCGAATTCGTCTGTTTATATCCGAATCCAAGGTAAGTCTATATACAAATAAATGTATTTGAATTGGTTTATTTATGTACCTATGAAATTTAATTGTGATGAATGTGTTCGAGATGATATATATATGAAATCCGAGAAAGTATCGACAAAGTGTCAATATCTGAAAAGCCCCGTACGAACCTAGGAATAGATAGGATTACATATGTCATGACATAGGTTTCCGATATGTGATATTGTGTAAGACCACGTCTAGGACGTTGGCATCGATATGATATTTACGTGTAAGACCATGTCTGGGACATTAGCATCTTATTTGATTCGTGTAAGAACCTGTCTGGGACAGTGGCATCGATATTTGATTACATGTAAGACCACGTCTGGGACGTTGGCATTGTACGATTATTCTGTGCATTCCGAGTATCCTATTTGATTCCAAATGGTTCAACGGGCAATTCCGAGAAATGAAATACTATGTGAAACGCGTAATCGTTTCAGGTACATTTGTGATGTACTCTATGGTTGAGCATAAATGGTAAGTATATATGTGTATATGCACTAGTGAAATATGTGCATAGACTTGATGAGATTAAATGTAATATATGTATGAAGTTGCTATTATTAAAAGAGGTAATTGAATATATGAATTGTAGGAAAGCAATGGCTAACCAAATGTGCCAAAGAAGAAGTATGAAATTACATTTGAGATAAATAAATGATCTTGCAATTGATATGATTATAAATGTTTATATGTTAAGTTTATTTGTATATGGCTTACTAAGCTTTTGAAAGCTTACTCTGTGTGTGTTTGCATT
Source organism: Gossypium sturtianum (assembly GCA_025698515.1). NCBI lineage: Eukaryota > Viridiplantae > Streptophyta > Magnoliopsida > Malvales > Malvaceae > Gossypium > Gossypium sturtianum. The sequence goes on along the minus strand of CM046946.1, from coordinate 51,662,030 downwards.
GTTTTATAGATCGTTAAAGCTACGGAAGGCTCGGGGATCGTCGAGGATCATCACCACACTATCAAACTTCATTTTGGTACCTTTTGAATGTGTAAATAGCTAAGTATGGCATGTATAGGCTAGTTAGTTTGGATTATGTTTTGAGTTTTATATAAATAGCCATGTGATATGGCTTGAAAATGATCAAGATGTGAATGAGTAGTTATGCTATATGATTTTATAGTTTGGTATGGTTTGTTGGCTAATGTTTGAGCTAATGAGATAGTCTAATTTATGGTAAGTCTTAAGATGCAAAGTTAGTATTATATTGATGAAAGAGTATCATCATGAAATGGTAAGTTTTGAATGGTTTATGCTTGGGAAATGCTTGTGTTGAGAATGAGATAAATGTAGCATAAGTTGGTGTGTTTGATATGTTTAAGTTTGGTTAGAAAAGGTGGATATGTTTTTATGTTTTGGGTACTTTTGATGCTTGGAATGATGCTTATTTGTTCTTGTAGGTATAGCCTAATGTGTGGGTGGCAATTTGGCCTTGTAAATGGCCTATATTTGCCCACAGGGTTGAGCACATGGGCGTGTGGCTCGACCGTGTCCTTCGAGATTGTGTTTCAAAAACAAGTAAGGCTCGACCACGGGTTGGACACACGGGCGTGTGACTGGCCGTGTGATGCAAGTCAGGCTCGACCACGGGTGAGGCACACGGGTGTGTCTCAGGCCGTGTGGACAAGTCAGTATGTATGCCCTGTTTTGACACGGCTCGGTCACATGGGCATGTCTAAGGCCGTGTGAGGCACACGGCCTGCCCACATGGGCGTGTGACATCTATAACTTTGAAAAATATTTGATTTTCAAAAAAAAAAATTTATTGATCTCGGTTTAGTCCCGACCCCTTTCTAATGAATGTTTAAGGTCTCGTAGACCTCATTAAGGGACTATATACTTGTATTCTGTTATGATATGACAATGATATACGTATTGATGTGTATCGTTCGTAAAAGTTTTTGATTGTCCAGTAATGCCTCTTAACCCTGGACCGGTGATGGTTACGGGTTAGGGGTGTTACAGTTAGATTTAATCCATTCAGATGTTTGTGAATTAAATGGAACTTTAACAAGAAGTGGAAAATAATATTTTATCAATTTTATGGACGACTTCTCTAGGTTTACTTATGTGTATCTCATGAGAAGTAAAGGCGAGGCTTTTGATATGTTTAAACGTTTTAAAAATGAGGTTGAGAATTTATTTAGTAAGAAAATCAAAGTTCTTCATAGTGATAAAGGTAGTGAATATTTTTCAAATGAATTTAACGTATTGTGTGAGGTACAAGGTGTGGTACATGAGTGTTCCGCGCCTTATACTCCACGACAAAATGGTTTGGTGGAAAGAAAGAATCATACTTTAATAGATATGGTTACATCGATGTTGTTAAATGCTAAACATCCATATAATCTATGGGGTGAAGCATTATTGACTGCGTGTTATATCCTTAATAGAATACCATCGAGAAAATTCAAAGTATCTCCATATGAGTTATGGAAGGGTTGGATGCCAAACTTAGATTATTTCAAAGTGTGTGTGTGTGTGGGGTGTTTGGTTTACTATAGAGATCCTAACCAACAGAGAACAAATTTAGGACCAAGAGCCGTCAAGGGTGCATTCGTTCAATATGCCCAACACTATAAGGGTTAACGTGTTCTTAAGTTAGTGTCAAATACAATAATTGAAACAAAAGATGTTGTATTCATTGAAAATAATGTTTTAAATGATTCAACGTATTTGGAAAAAGAATATTAACCAGTGATAATGAATCATTAACCTCCATGAATAATAAAAGGTGTAAGTGTGGATCTTCCGTGGGCATACCACTGAACTGGCCCACCGTTTGGAGCGTTTGAAACATCATTGATTTCAATTCGAATTAGGGTGCCTCGATATCCGACCTTCTAATTCCCGGATTTAACTCATTGAAGAGTGGCACAACGTATTGTCTAATGGCATGATCCCTATCATCAGCAATAAGGATTGGGTTGTGCACGTGATTGGCTCATTACCTTGTTCCTCATTTTGATTTCCAGGGTCCATCTTGACTTGTCTTTGAGCAGATCTCTCATGTCTTCTTTACCTAAAAGTCCGCTCGATTTCAGGGTCCATGGGTAATAGATCAATGATTCGATCTATGCTCATAAACATCTAAAAAAATAAATAAAGAATAAAGAATAAAGAATAAATTAGTAGAGTTAAAAATTAAATAAAATAAAAATAAAAGCCAAATCGTAAAATTAAATTCACAAAGAATGATTAAGGCAACAGTCCCCAACAACGGCGCTAAAAACTTGTAACGAATTGTAACGTGTTTAAGCAAGTGTACGTAGTCGTTTAAGTAATAAGTAAGTATGTAACAGCCCCAAATTCTCGAGTCAACGTTCAAGTTTTGACCTGAGTTGGCGATGGATAAATTTATTTTGGGATTGGGTTTTGTTGGAATTAATTTGGGTAAATTTTGGACCTTTTTATAAGAAATTAAGGATTTTGGGAAGCTTGTGTGAAGTAGGGGGAAGATGGATGGCTAATATGGTGTTTTTACCATTTTTGAATAAAAGTATTCTCCCAATTAATGGGAAAATATGGTTTGGTTGATTAAGGTATGGGATAAAATGGATTTGTCCCTATTTTCCCTATATTATAATCACCCTATTGTTTTTTTTTTCTTTATACATTTCTTCATTTTTTTTCTTCTTTTCTCCATACATTTTTCCTTAGCAAGTCATGTAGAGGGAGAGAGATTTGAGTGAGTTCTCACCGTTTTTTTTCATCCTCCAAATCTCAAAGAAGATAAGTGTAACACCCCTTACCCGTATTCGACACCCGAACCGGGTACGAGGGATTACCATACTTAACTTGCTCAATCATACAAAATTGATTCGTAAGAATTTCATCTCAAACTAAAACTTTTCATTCAAGACCATAATGTCCTTATTATAGGTCTACGAGACCTTAAACTCATACCCGAAATGATTCGAGACTACACAGGAAACTTTTGAACCCTTATACAAATTTGACATAAAACAGGGCCACACACTCGTGTGAAAGAGGGAACACGCCCGTGTGGCATATCACATGCCCGTGTTCCACACCCGTGTGGAATTATTTTTCAATTCGAACCTACAGGGGTTTTCACACGGCCGGACACAGCCCATGTCCCTGGGCCGTGTCCCCCACACGGCCTCGACACGCCCGTATCTTAGCCCGTGTGCAAAAACCTTGGCATTCTGTTTCTGACGTCATCATCCCATAAATGTCACACGGCCTTGGCACACGCCCGTGTCCTTCGGCATTGTGATGAATTAAATTCCAAATTTCAGGTGCAGACTTCACACGGCCAGGGCACACGCCCATGTCCAAGGCCGTGTCTCCCACACGGTTGATACACACGGCCTTGTCTCTTCCCGTGTGGTTACTACTGAGCATACTGACTTGCAACCCTAGCATGCATGGGGAGACATGGCCTCTTCACATGCCCATGGGGCTGACCGTGTGTCACACACGGCCTAGACACACGCCCGTGTGTCTACCTGTGTGGACAATTGTAAGGCTATCTACCAAGACATTTTCCACCCTTCAAAGCAACCACACTTATACCAAATCAATTCAACTTATAACATGACCATAAGGCACTTCTAAGAACTCAAAACCAAAACATCCATACAGGCATGCATTTCATGAATTTCATCATCATTGAATATATGAACTTGTCAAGAATTGGCCAATTTCCAATGACCATTTACAAAACGAATTGAACAACATTAATAGCCAACACTTTGGCTAACAAATATGACATAACAAAATGACCAAGTCCTATACATGCCATACTCAAAATAAATCTAACTTTTCTATACCGAAAAGAAGTTGATAGTGTGATTTCTAAACTCCGACATTCCACGAATTCCCGAGCTAGCTTGGCAATACTACAAGGAAAAGGGAAATGAGAGGGGTAAGCATAAAGCTTAGTAAGTTTGCATGAAATAAGTAGCAACAATAAGACTCATAAAGTCATCCATTAATTTCGTTGAAGAAAGACACAAAGTCTTAAGCACATTTCCATAATGTACTCATGCTTACCCTTACCAATTACATATCATGCCACATCTCGTAAACCATACTCGTGAATTTCTCACATATACCTGTATCACTACATCACATAGCTTTAACACTACTTTCATCTCAATTATAAGCTTAACTATTTATCCCATTGAATCACTTAGGATACTCAAGGATACATGATCATCATCATTCACATGAATACGACGCCAATGCCACATCCCAGATGTGGTCTTACATGGGGTCACCTCTAGATGCCGATGCCATATCCCAGATATGGTCTTATACGGGATTTCATCTCAATTGTCGATGCCATATCCAAGATATGGTCTTATACGATCCTCATATTCGATGCCGATGCCATATCCCAGATATGGTCTTATACGGGGTCTCAATTCGGTGCCGAGGCCATATCCCAGACACGGTCTTATACGGGACCTTACCCATCTCAAGTCTTGTGGACATTATTCTCTCATTTATTAAAGTCCAACCGGGACTTCAACATCACAATTCTCATCATTTTTCCCATTCAACATCATTACTCAAATTCATAGAAATATTACACATTTTCACAAATATCAAACATTTTAAATCATACTAGCATGATGTTGAACTTATTACACACAAACTTACCTCGATTTCAAAATAGGCCAAATTGCCGATCTAATCCGACACCTTGCCCTTTCCTCGGTCAAGGTTATTTCTTTGTTCTTCTTGATCTATAATAACAATTCAGCTCATTTGATTATCACATTAATCAACACATTTCAATAATCATACTTTGGCAAAGTTACCATTTTGCCCTTATACTTTCACAAAATGACTATTCTACCCCTAGGCTAATAAATCAATTCTAATCAAATTTCTTCCTTTAATGAGCCTAGGTGAACATTTATTTCTCTTATGGCATCTCTCAATACTCATCATTTCAAACATTTACCACATATTTTATAACCTTTACAAAAAGGTCCTTTGAGGTGTTTTCATGATAACACCTTTCATAAAAGTTGTTTATCTAACAACTAGGACTCATATTCTTCCATAAAAATGCAGCAAAAAACATAAATTCTCACATGGAAAAACCCTAGGTTTTCAACCATTTTGCAAGATAGTCCCCTCATTAGCTAGCTTAAGCTTTAGGGGTTCCAAAAGTACAAATATTATCAAGAAAGACCACTAAAATCACTTACTTGTAAGGAGAAGAGATTGCTCAAAATTTTGAGCTTTCAAACCCCTATTTGCTGCTAATTTTTGGTGGAGGAGAAGAGAAGAAAAGATGATATCTTTTCTTTCTTTATTTTATGATAAAAAAAAATTTAGTAACCAAATTTTTACCTAACCAGTTGACCAAGTCCTTTCTTTGTCCCTATGGCCGGCCACCACCCTAAACAAGGCCTAATTTCACTTTAGGGACCTCCAATTAGTATTCTATGGCTATTAGGCACCTTTATCTTGAAAAATAGAACTTTTACACTTTATGCGATTTAGTCCTTTTTCGCAATTAAGCATGCAATCGCTAAAATTAAAGCACCAAAATTTTCATGCACCTTTATAATTATGCTCTAACTCATAAAATAACATTAAAATAATTTTCTCTGACCTCAGAATAGTGGTTCCAAAACCACTATTCCGACTAGCCCCTAAATCGAGTTGTTACAGTAAGGGTCTTGATCTAGTTTCTGTTTTTTTTAAAGATCCATAGAAGAAAAAGATCTCTATGTTCATCAAGGATGAAGGTGGATATTTTTGGGTGTAACAGCCCGGTTTAGACCCTAGTCGGAATAGTGGTTTCGAGACCAAAAATTTGAGGTCGAAAAAATATTTTAATAGTATTTTCTGTGTTTACAGTATCTGATTAAGCATGTGTGAAATTTGTGTGTGAAAATTTTATAGTTTGTGTGCTCAATTTGCAAAAAAGGACTTAATCGTATAAAATGCAAAAGCTGTGTGCTGATTGTTAAAGTGCTTATTTGGCATGGCTTTTTAAATGAGAATTCCTTATGTTGTAATTAGACCTTTGATAGTGGAGATGGACATAAATGGCCATTAAATGAATGGATTTATAATGTTTTAACTAAAAGTAAAATGGTAAATGGCATATTAATGTTATTATTATTAAAACAAAAGAAATTAAAGGCCATTATCATCTTCTATTACCGAAAATTGAAAGAAAAAGAAAGAGTTCGGGCTTTGAAACATTCGGCACTTGCATAGCTAACTCAAGGTATGTTTTGAGCTCGGTTTTTGATGATTTTTATGTTTTTGTGATCGTTGCTTAGCATACTATCAAGCCCATGCTTTAATTTTAGAATTTGATGATGATTTTGAGATGTGCCATTGATGAATATATGAGCTTTGTGTTGATAGTTGGTGGAATATGAAAGTTTGAAGTTGGGTTAACATAGTTTGTATTTGAATTTTTGATGAATTTGATTATTTTGGGCTAAATTGTGAAAATGAAAAATTGAAGGACTAAAATGTGAAATAAATGAAATATGTGGGCTTGTATGAGCTATGGGAAAATTCGGCTAAGCATGTGTAAATGGAAATTATGTGTATTTGATGATTTTATGAAATAGGGATTAAAATATCAAAATGTGAAAATGTGAAGGCTATTTTGTAAAATGCCCTAAATATGTGTGTTTGGATTAAATTTAATGATTTGGTGAATAAAAGAGTTAAATTTGAATACGTATAGATCAAGAAAAGAGGAACTCGGATTTAGATCGAGGCAAGAACAAGGTGCTCGATTAATCGACTTATATCGTGATTTTACGTTCTAGGTAAGTTCGGGTATAATACAAATTGTTTAAATCATGTTCATATATTATGTAATGAATGAATACATGTGATTGATGAATTTGTAATGTTATATGTGGATTTGAGAGAAGTGGCACTAAGTGTGGGAAATAGAATTGATACAGTATGAACGGCACTGTGTGTGCGAAATAAAGAAAGTATTGACTATATTGATTGGCACTGTGTGTGCGATACCGAGTTAAATTCAGTTTAATGTAAACGCACTAAGTGTGCAATGATATTAAAGTTTCGGCTAAGGAATTAGCACTAAGTGTGCGAGTAAATCGAATGATTAATGAAGATTGGATGAAATGTGGTATTGAGCATTGATTAGAAAAAGTGATCGTTAACTAAGTGTTGGCGCAGGTATGTACGAAACCTATGTGGTTGATGATATTGCATATGGATGATTATGTGAGTAATGACTATGAATGAAACTGTGTATCATTGTGAATTGAGCCATGTGATAGTTTATTTTGTATATTGAATTTGAATGGTTAAGTTAAATGTATTATATGACAAACTTACATATGTTTTAAGCTTACCGTGTGAAGTGTTTCTCTATTTTACAGTGTTATTAAAGCTAGCTCGAATTCGGGGATCGTCAACAAATCAATCACACTATCAGCCATCTATTTTGGTACTTTTGGAAGTTGTATATATTTGGTATATGGCATGTATAGGCTAGTGATTATGGTATGTTTTGAGAAGTATAGATCTTGCCATGTGATATGGCTTGATAGTTAATGGTTTTGGTTTATGCTTTGGATAAGTGAAATGAATTGTTATTATGTGTATGTGTGTTTTATGTGAATGATCACTATGGTATGAATTAGTGAAATGGAAATGATATGTTTCATGCTTAAATACGGTAAGGATTAAATGATGAATGGATTAAATGATTTGGATGTAAAGTTGATACTATGAATTGGTAAGTTGATTTGAAGTTGTATATGGAATTGAAGGGTAATGATATGAGTTTAAACTATGCCATGTTTTAGTATGTTTGAATGCTATTTGGGGTATGAAATTATATGGTTTGATGCATGTAGGTGTGGCCCAAAGTGTGGGTGGCAAATTGGCCTTGCAAATGGCCTATAATTGCCCACACGGTTGAGCACACGGGCGTGTGGCTCGACCGTGTCTCTTAAATTTGCAAATCAAAACAAGTCAGACTCGCACATGGGCTAGACACATGGGTGTGTGACTGGCCGTGTGAAATAAGTTAGTGTCGACCATGGGTTAGGCACACAGACGTGTCTTCAGCCGTGTGGACAAGTCAGTATGTATGCCCTGTTTTGCCATGGCTTAGACACACGGGTGTGTTTGAGGCCGTGTGAGGCATACGGCCTACCCACACGAGCGTGTGACCTCTGTAACTTTGAAAAATGTTAAGTTTTTGGAAAAATTTCGTATGTGCTCGGTTTAGTCTCGACCCCTTTCCAATGCATGTTTAAGGTCTGGTAGACCTTATTAAGGGACTTAATGACTTTGATTGATTATGTTTTAATGGTGTATGAATAATGAAGGCTAAATGTTATAACTTGATCGGTAATGCCTCTTAACCCTATTTCGATGACGGAAATGGGTTAGGTGTGTTACATTTTATTGGTATCAGAGCTACGGTTTAGTCAATTCTAGGACTGACGTAGCGTGTGTGAGTCTAGCTATACATGCCATATATATACCTGCGATAGTGTGATGATTTTTGACAGTTAAAAATGTGTTTTTGTATAGCAAATGGATCTCGATAGAGCTATTGCTGATGATGTTAAGAGTAATGCGCCTGCTCCTGCTCAAGGGACAGCGCCGTCTGAATCTAGGCCGATTGCTAGTAGTCATGAGGGAGAGGAAAAATAAGCCTTCTTCCAAATTATGAGTGAGTGGTTTACGGAGTTCGTTCGAACGAATCCGACTGCTCAACAACCTCCACCCCCACAAGTTCCTGTAGTGTCATAAGCTTCAGAACCGATCCGATTGAATAAACCTCCTGTGGATAAAATTTGAAAGTACAGGGCCGAAGAGTTTAGAGCCACAGTTGATGATGATGCTGAGCGAGCTAAATTCTGGCTTGAGAATACTGTGTGAGTGCTTGATGAATTATCATGTACTCCTGATGAATGCCTAAAATGTGTCGTTTCACTGTTGAGAGATACGGCGTATAATTGGTGGAAAACATTAATATCTGTGTTTCTGAGAGAAATAATCACCTGGGATTTCTTTCAAGCTAAATTCCAGATGAAATACATCAGTCAACGGTTTATAGACCAGAAACAAAAAGAGTTTCTAGAGCTGAAACAGTGCCGTATGTCAGTTATGGAATATGAACGGGAATTTGTCAGATTGAGCCAGTATGCGCGAAAATGTGTTTCAAAAGAAACAACCATGTGTAAACGATTTGTATAAGGTTTGAATGAACACATCAAACTGTTGGTTGGAATACTTGATTTGAATGAATTTGTAGTATTGGTTGAAAGAGCCTGCAAAGCCGAAGAGCTTAGTAAAGAAAAGAAGAAAGCGGATTTAGAGGCTAGAGATGAAAGAAAAAGGTCGATGAGTAAGTCGTATCAACCTTCGTCAAAGAGATTCAGAGATGCAATAAATCACTCAAATGTTTCATTTGGACATTCGAGTAAAGATCGAGTGAAACAAAATACTGGTTCCAAAATTCAAACTCCAATAGAATCAAGTGTTGAAAGTGTCAGAATCAATAAGCCTGAGTGTAGACAGTGTGGAAGAGGTCATATCGAAGAATGCTGGGGCAAGTACAATAATAGAGCTTGCTATAAATGTGGATCACGAGATCACTTTATTCGGGATTGCCCAGAGATAGCTGAGAAAGATAATGTTCAGAGTGCGAGGCTGAGTAACACGACAGCTAGGGGTAGACCACCCAGAAACACTGGAAATGTGAGTTGTAGTCAGAGAGGAACAATGGATAATGCTGTGAGATCTGAGGCGAGTGCACCTGCCCGAGCTTATGCTATTCGCGCTCGAGAAGAAGCGTCATCTCCAGACGTCATTACTGGTACTTTTACTTTTTTCGATACTGATGTGATTGCACTGATAGATCTATGATCTACTCATTCATATGTGTGTGTGAACTTAGTATCTAGTAAGACTCTACCTATTGAGTCTACTGAGTTTGTAATTAGAGTATCGAACCCCTTAGGCAAGTGTGTTCTGGTTGATAGAGTGTGCAAGAATTGTCCGTTGATGTTTCGGGGTATTTATTTTTCGGCTAATCTGATGCTGCTACCCTTTGATGAATTTGATATAATTCTGGGTATGGATTGGCTAACCTTGCATCATGCTATTGTGAATTGTAAACGGAAGAGTATTGATTTGAGAAGTCAGAATGGTGAGATAGTTCAAATTGAATCCAGTGATTTGAATGGGCTACCGGCTATAATATCTTCAATGAAAGCTTTGAATTATGTGAAAATAGGATATGAAGCTTATCTTGTATATGTGATAGATACAAAAGTAAGTTGAATCTGTGCCTGTGGTTTGTGAGTTCCCAGATGTATTTCCTGAATAACTACCGAGATTACCTCTGATACGAGAAGTTGAGTTTGGTATTGACTTAATGCCGGGGACGACTCCTATTTCAATAGCACCGTATAGAATGACTCCGACAGAATTGAAAGAGTTGAAGTCTCAGTTGCAAGAGTTGACCGATAGAGGACTTGCTCGACTAAGTTTCTCGCCCTGGGGTGCTCATGTGTTGTTTGTGAAAAAGAAAGATGGCACTATGAGGATGTGTATTGATTACCGACAGTTTAATAAAGTGACGATAAAGAATAAGTATCCTCTACCGCGAATTGATGATTTGTTTGATCAGTTAAAAGGAGCTACAATGTTTTCGAAAATAGATTTGAGATCGGGATATTATCAATTGAGAGTTAAAGAATCAGGTGTGCCGAAAACTGCTTTCAGAACGAGGTATGGACATTATGAATTTTTAGTTATGCCTTTTGGACTAACGAATGCTCCTGCAGTATTTATGGATTTGATGAATTGGATATTCAGACCGTATTTAGATCGATTTGTCGTTGTGTTTATTGATGATATTTTGATTTATTCTTGTGATGAGGAGCAATATGCCGAGCATTTGAGAATCGTGTTACAGACTCTGTGTGAGAAGCAATTGTATGCAAATTTTAGTAAATATGAGTTCTAGTTGCGCGAGGTTGGTTTTCTGGGACATATAGTGTCAGCTGCAGAGATACGAGTTGATCCGAACAAGATTTTAGCAATTTTAGATTGGAAACCTCCGAGAAATGTGTCTGAAGTTCGTAGTTTTCTGGGACTAGCGGGATATTATAGACGGTTTGTGAAAGGTTTCTCGATGATTACAACTTCGTTGACGAAATTGCTACAGAAAGATGTTAAGTTTGAGTGGTCAAAAAAGTGTCAGCAGAGTTTTGAACAGTTGAAAGTATTGTTGACAGAAGCACCAGTGTTAGTTCAACCTGAATCGGGTAAAGAATTTATAGTTTACAGTGATGCATCGTTGAATGGTTTAGGTTGTGTGTTGATGCAAGAAGGCAAAGTTATAGCTTATGCTTCAAGACAGTCAAAACCGCATGAAAAGAACTATTCGACGCACGATCTAGAATTAGCCGCTATTGTATTTGCATTGAAGATTTGGCGTCACTACCTATTTGGTGAAAAGTGTCACATTTATACTGATCACAAGATCTTGAAATATTTGATGACTCAAAAAGAATTGAATTTGAGACAGCGGAGATGGTTAGAATTACTAAAAGACTGTGAATTAGTAATTGACTATCATCCGGGAAAAGCGAATGTTGTTGCTGACGCTTTGATTCGAAAGTCTTTATTTGCTTTACTAGCAATGAGTACTTAGATAGATCTGTGTGATGATGGTTCAGTTTTGGCTGAGTTGAAAGTGAGGCCAATGTTTGCACGTCAGATTTGTGATGCCCAGAAAAGTGATGCCGAGATGATGGCAAAATGAGCTCAGTGTGGATTGAATTCTAATTCCGAATTTCGAGTTGATGATGCTGGTTATTTGAGATTTCGAGACTGGATTTGTATTCCAAGAAATTCAGAGTTGATCCAGTTGATTTTGAACGAAGCTCATAATAGTCGTATGGCTGTTCATCTGGGAAGTACGAAAATGTATAATGATCTGAAACAGTTTTATTGGTGGCATGGTATGAAACGAGATATTTCAGAGTTTGTTTCGAGATGTTTAGTTTGTCAGCAAGTTAAAGCTGAACATCAGATTCCATCTAGTTTGTTACAACCGATCATGATTCTTGAGTGGAAATGGGAGAGAATCATAATAGACTTTGTGTCGGGATTGCCTTTATCTCCAAAAAAGAAAGATGCAATCTGGGTGATAGTTGACAGATTAATGAAATCAGCTCATTTTATTCCGGTGAGAATAGATTATTCACTTGATAAGTTAGCTGAATTGTATGTTTTTGAGATTGTGAGATTGCACGGAGTACCATTATCTATTGTGTCTGATAGAGATCCGAGGTTTACTTCGCAGTTCTGGAAGAAACTACATGAGGCTCTGGGTATGAAGCTGCATTTCAGCACTGCATTTCATCCACAAATGGATGGTCAATTTGAACGGATCATTTAGATTCTTGAAGATATGTTGAGATGTTGTATTCTTGAGATTGAAAGTACATGGGAAGAGCATTTGCCGTTGATTAAATTCGCGTACAATAATAGTTTTCAATCTAGCATTAAAATGGCACCATATGAGGCTCTATACGGTCGAAAATGCATAACTCCATTGTATTGGACTGAGCTTAGTGAGAATAAGATTCACGGGGTTGATTTGATTAAAGAGACTGAACAAAAAGTGAAAGTGATCCGTGACAGTTTGAAAGCTGCATAAGAAGTCTTATACAGATTTGAAAAGAAAAGATATCGAATTTGAGATCGGTGATAGAGTGTTTTTGAAAGTGTCTCCGTGGAAGAAAATACTTCGTTTTGGCAGAAAAGGCAAATTGAGTCCGAGGTTCATCGGGCCGTATGAGATTATCGAACGTATCGAACCAGTTGCTTTTAGATTGTTGTTGCCACCTGAGCTAGAGAAGATTCATAATGTGTTTCACATATCGATGCTTCGACGATACAGATCTGATCCATTGCATGTGATTACTCCTACTGAAGTTGAGATTCAGTCTGATTTATCGTATGATGAAGAACCGATTCAAATTCAGGCACGTGAGATTAAAGAGTTGAGAAATAAGAAAATTTCTTTAGTGAAAGTGTGGTGGCACAAACACGGAGTTGAAGAGGCTACGTGGGAGCTTGAAGATGTTATGAGAGAGCAATATACGAATCTATTCACTGGTAAGATTTTCGGGGACGAAAATCCCTAACGGGTGAGAGTTGTAACAACCCGGTTTAGACCCTAGTCAGAACAGTGGTTTCGAGACCACAAATTCAAGGTCAGAAAATATTTTAATATTATTTTCTGTGTTTACAGTATATGATTAAGCATGTGTGAAAATTGTATGTGAAAATTTTATAGTTTGTGTGCTCAATTTGCAAAAAGGACTTAATCGCATAAAATGCAAAAGCTGTGTGCTGATTGTTAAAGTGCTTATTTGGCATGGCTTTTTAAATGAGAAGTCCTTATGTTGTAATTAGACCTTTGATAGTGGAGATGGACATAAATGGCCATTAAATGAATGAATTTATAATGTTTTAATTAAGGGTAAAATGGTAAATGGCATATTAATGTTATTATTATTAAAACAAAAGAAATTAAAGGCCATTATCATCTTCCATTGCCGAAAATTGAAAGAAAAAGAAAGAGTCAGGGCTTTGAAACATTCGACACTTGCATAGCTAAATCAAGGTATGTTTTGAGCTCGGTTTTTGATGATTTTTATGTTTTTGTGATCCTTGCTTAGCATACTATCAAGCCCATGCTTTAATTTTAGAATTTGATGATGATTTTGAGATGTGCCATTGATGAATATATGAGATTTGTGTTGATAGTTGGTGGAATGTGAAAGTTTGAAGTTGGGTTAACATAGTTTGTATTTGAATTTTGATGAATTTGATTATTTTGAGCTAAATTGTGAAAATGAAAAATTGAAGGACTAAAATGTGAAATAAATGAAATATGTGGGCTTGTATGAGCTAGGGGAAAATTCAGCTAAGCATGTGTAAATGGAAATTATGTGTATTTGATGATTTTATGAAATAGGGATTAAAATGTCAAAATGTGAAAATGTGAGGGCTATTTTGTAAAATGCCCTAAATATGTGTGTTTGGATTAAATTGAATGATTTGGTGAATATAAGAGTTAAATTTGAATATGTATAGATCAAGAAAAGAGGAACTCGGATTTAGATCGAGACAAGAACAAGGTGCTTGATTAATCGACTTATATCGTGATTTTACGTCCGAGGTAAGTTCGTGTATAATACGAATTGTTTAAATCGTGTTCATATATTATGTAATGAATGAATACATGTGGTTGATGAATTTGTAATGCTATATGTGGATTTGAGAGAAGTGGCACTAAGTGTGCGAAATAGAATTGATACAGTATGAACGGCACTGTGTGTGCGAAATAAAGAAAGTATCAACTATATTGATTGAAACTGTGTGTGCGATACCGAGTTAAATTCAGTTTAATGTAAAGGCACTACGTGTGCGATGATATTAAAGTTTCGGCTAAGGAATTGGCACTAAGTGTGCGAGTAAATTGAATGATTAATGAAGATTAGACGAAATGTGGTATTGAGCATTGATTAGCAAAAGTGATCGTTAACTATGTGTTGGCGCAGGTATGCACGAAACCTATGTGGTTGATGATATTGCATATGGATGATTATGTAAGTAATGACTATGAATGAGATTGTGTATCATTGTGACTTGAACCATGTGATAGTTTATTTTGTATATTGAATTTGAATGGTTAAGTTAAATGTATTATATGACGAACTTTCTAAGCTTTTAAGCTTACTGCGTGAAGTGTTTCTCTATTTTACAATGTTATTAAAGCTAGCTCAGATCTGGGGATCGTGAACGACTCAATCACACTATCAGCCATCTATTTTGGTACTTTTGGAAGTTGTATATATTTGGTATATGGCATGTATAGGCTAGTGATTATGGTATGTTTTGAGAAGTATAGATCTTGCCATGTGATATGGCTTGATAGTTAATGGCTTTGGTTTATGCTTTGGATAAGTGAAATGAATGGTTATTATGTGTATGTGTGTTTTATGTGAATGATCACTATGGTATAAATTAGTGAAATGGAAATGATATGTTTTATGCTTAAATAGGGTAAGGAATAAATGATGAATGGATTAAATGATTTGGATGCAAAGTTGATACTATGAATTGGTAAGTTGAGTTGAAGTTGTGTAGGGAATTGAATGGTAATGATATGAGTTTAAACTATGCCATGTTTTAGTATGTTTGAATGCTATTTGGGGTGTGAAATTATATGGTTTGATGCTTGTAGATGTGACCCAAAGTGTGGGTGGAAAATTGGCCTTGCAAATGGCCTATAATTGCCCACATGGTTGAGCACACGGGCGTGTGGCTCGATCGTGTCTCTTAAGTTTGCAAATCGAAACAAGTCAGACTCGCAAACGGGCTAGACACACGGGCGTGTGACTGGCCGTGTGAAATAAGTCAGTGTCGACCACGGGTTAGGCACACGGGCGTGTCTTCAGCCGTGTGGACAAGTCAGTATGTATGCCCTGTTTTGCCACGGCTTAGACACACGGGTGTGTCTGAGGCCGTGTGAGGCACACGGCCTACCCACACGAGCGTGTGACCTCTGTAACTTTGAAAAATGTTAAGTTTTTGGAAAAATTTCGTATGTGCTCAGTTTAGTCCCGACCCATTTCCAATGCATGTTTAAGGTCTCGTAGACCTTATTAAGGGACTTAATGACTTTGATTGATTATGTTTTAATGGTCTATGAATAATGAAGGTTAAATGTTATAACTTGATCGGTAATGCCTCTTAACCCTATTTCGACAAAGGAAACGGGTTAGGGGTGTTACATTGGGTGTTTGGAAGGGTTTGAGTTTGAGGAAGTCTCTACCCATCTTCTCATATTTTATTTATTTATTTATTTCAAGCATGTATTTTTACATCCTATCAACTCTTATTTTTTGTGAGAAATCTTGTGTGTTACATGGTTATTAGTTAAAGAGGATGGTGAATCTTCTAAAGCTAAGGGTAAAGGCAAAGTGGTGGAGAGCTAGGCAAGAAACTTTATTGGTGTTCTTCCATCAAGGTGGTACCCTCTAACTCTCCTATCCTTCTTGATAAGTTATAAATATGATGCTTGTGTGATAATGCATGCATGTTATATGTCTTTGGGTGGAAATCATGTTTGGATGATTTAAAATGAAGCTAAAAACTTAGTTGTGAAATCTGCGAGAAACAAATTATTACATGAACAGCAAGTTTAAAATTCACCATAAATTCTGTAAAAATAATAAAAAGGTGATCTATACATCGTTGTAATCATGAGCCAGTCTACTTTTGTTTAAAACAAACAGAGATCGATTTTGATTTGTATTTTAAAATATATGAATTTTTTAGTGTTGAAAGGTTATAAAAATCTGGCAGCACAATTTTTATAAAACAGATTTAGCAGTGAATTTGAAAAATCACCAAAAAATTCACAAGATAAAAAAGGAAGTGATCCTTATATCTCTATCACCATACAGAAGTCTAGTTTGTTTAAAACAAACAGTGCTCGATTTTGAATTATATATTAAGATTTATTAATTTTTGAATTAGAAAAGGTCATAATGTCAAAGTAGCAGACAGTCACATCTCATTAGTTAATATTTGAGTTGGAATGATAAGCAAGTTGAAACGAGTATGAGACTCGAATGTCATAGTTGTATTTTTGTGATTATATGTTTGATGCTTTGTGTGCGCTCAGCCTTCGGGCTCTAACCTAACAAGCGGCCATAAATGGCTCGGGACTATCCGGATACTCGATTATTTGAGCAGTATGTCCAATCTAAAAAGTTTGACAAGTTTGCTATGCAAGCGATTTGGTTATGTAGATTTAATGACTCATGATATAATTATTCGATACTCATGTCATGTTTCTATGTATACATTTTATTTGCATGCTTATATTTATGAATTGCTTGAAGTATGGTAGTTTTGTTGTGTACCACTGAGCCTGTAAATCTCAGCCTTCGAACTGGTCTTAATGTTCAGATTTGTAACTTTTGTTTGTGTCCGAGGAACATCATCGACAAGAGATGTAACAGTCCGGTTTTGACCCTAATCAAAATAGTGGTTTTGGGACCACGAATCCGAGTTCAAACTTTTTTTAAATATTATTTTCTGTGTTAATTATATGTGAATTTGTATGTGTGGAAGTTTCGTATAAAATTTGATTGTTTGTGTGCTTAATTAAACAAAAAGGACTTAATCGCGTAAAGTATAAAAGTTACTAATTAAAGTGTAAAGTGCTTATTTGATAGTGGCTTTTTAATGTGAGGTCCTTAAAGGGCAAATAGCCCATTTTAAGTTATAGTGGATGGCATGTTTAAGTTTAAGTGATTATATGATGTGAAATTATATTATAAAAGTTATTATTAATAATTAAACATTATATTACACTTATAATAATAAAACATGATATGAAAGAGAAACATTATTCATTTATTCATCTTTCTTTGCTGAAAGTGAAGAAAAAGAAAAGAACTAAAACATAGCTAGGTTCGGCCAACTTCAAGCTTGATTAAAGGTTAGTTTTTGTTCATTTTTTGATAATTTTTACGTTTTTGAGATCGTTGCTATGAAATGTACAAGACCCATGCTTTAATCTTTGAGTTTGATGAATATTTTGAGTTGAGCCATTGATGATAGTTTGTTGTTTATGTTGTTTGAGGATGAATTATGATAAATATATGTTAGATAAACAAGGTTTGTCTTTGAATATTTGATGAAATTGAGTATATTGGACTAAATTGCAAAAATAAATTTTAGAGGGATAAAAATGTGAAATAAATGAAATGCATGGACTTGTATGAAGACTAGGAATATTCGGCCCTTAAGGTGAGTAGGCAAATTTTGTGTATTTTGGTGTTTTGTGCAAATAGGACTAAATTGTAAAAAGTGTGAAATGTTAGGGGCAAAATGGTAATTTTCCCATTTATGTGTTTTTGGACTAAATTGAATGAAAATATATTTGAGTGAGCTTAATTTGAACATGTTTAGATCAAGAACCAAAGAAAACAGACTTGGATCAGGGAAAAGTGAAAATAGTCGAATAGCCGGTTTTTATCGTCCGACGTTATCCGAGGTAAGTCTTTAATCAATAAAACATGGAAAATTATGTACGTAACCTAGTATATGCTGATTTTTGGAAATTTTGTAGCTATATTATTGAATAGCCGAATGTGGTAAGTATAAGATTTGACTTGTTTAAATTATTCGATTGATATATGTTATTTGAATGTTCGTACAATGAGTTCGAAATGTGTATAAGTGAATCGATATATGGAACGAATTCTTTGAGATAGATTAAAAGTATCATGATTCAGGCTTTGAGCCTAGCAAGCCTTGGGCTGGTGAACTTAATCGGGCTTTATGCTTAGCAGACTTATTGCCGGTGATTGAATATCGGACCTCGGGTCCAGCGGTGCTTATTGCCTGGTGATTGAATATCGGACCTCTGGTCAGCGTGCTTAGTGCTTGGTGTGGGTTTCAGCTTTATGCCTAGCGGGCTTAATGCCGGTGATTATTTATAAATATATGCTTCAATGGATTATTAATGATGTGGAATTTTGAGTACAGTAAATGAGCTAATTGTTCAGGTACATTAAAGCCTATTGGTTGTACGAGATAAGGTAAGTTAGTATATTACGATTGATACTACTGGTATGTGATAAAATTGAGGTATATTTGTAAAATTCTATTAAGGGTATTCGGCCTTATAAATGATGAGTTTGATATATTGAAAGTTGACTTTAGATGTGAACATGGATGTGTCATTTAGATTCGGCCAAATGGGTAAATATACATGTAATGTATATTGAACTAGTGAATTAACAATGTGCTTTTGTATATTTGGCCTTATAGATGTGGATAAAATGATATTATATAGATATTATATAATTGTATACATGTGAAGTTTAATGGATATTATTATATATGTATATTCGGTTATAAATGGTTGATATGTATTTAGTATTTATTTAATCGGTTGTATACGGAAACATATCAAATTATATGTAATTGATAAGTTTGTATTTTTAAGGCATGACGGAGATATTTTGAGGTTGTTAAGATATAAATGTTATGTCAAGCAAGTATATCAGCATTCGGTTATAATTGTCTATTGGTGCTATGTTATTACATCAATGTCATAAAGTGATTGGATTAAATTATTTGAATTGCTCAATTGATTTATTATATTTGCTTAAGACTTACTAAGCTAAGATAGCTTACTTTGTGTGTTCTGTTATTCTGTTTTATAGATTTCGGTTGTAAGCTACGAGCTCGGGGATCGCTTTCAAAGTCATCCACACTATCGACTTATTTTGGTATTTTAAAAGCTTGGATTTTGAACTTAAGGCATGTATAGGCTAGTTAATTACTTAGATAATGTTTTGATGATGTAAATATAAGCCATGCGAAAATGGCTTGATCTTTATGCCGAATGGACTAATGCTTAAATGTACTTAATTGTATTATGTGTTTGTCCTGCTTAGATTATAAGTATGGTTGTGTTGAGAGTACATTATATGCACAAGTATAAGTATATGTTTTGATATGAGGTATCATTTAAAGTTTTATAAGTTGTTGATATTTTTGGTATTTGAATATGTTTGAGTTAGGGATTGATGAATACTTCCTAATGAGATGCATAAATTTGAAACACAAATCAACTTGGAGAATTACTTTATATGGTAGAATGTATATTCGGCCAAGTGGTGAAATTATAAGTTAAGTATTTGGATTGACATATTCGAATATGGTTTATATATGTGTATGTATATTAAGTTCAAATTTAGGTGTTTCGGACTATGAAAGACATATTTGGTATTTTTGGTTCGATTATGTTCTTCTAGATGATATATCTATGTCATGCTTGGATGTGTGTGCAATTAGTATATCTTGAATTCGGTTAAGCAAAAAAAAAAAATTCTATACAAAAACATATGTATGTCTAGTTTTGGTATTGATAATTTGCTTTAGTAAATTAATAATGAGCATGTGCATGTTCGATTAATGAATTTTAAATGACCACATGAATAGTAAACTTTGTTATTTGATGAAAAATGTTTATATGAGAAATTGGCTAATGGATTTAAGATATGCACGAGATTGTTGAAGTATACTATGATAATGCATTACTCATAACGCATTCGGTTTTGACTATATAAGCAGTAAATATTTGTTGTGACTTTTGCTATGTTCGGTAATGCCTTGCAACCCTAATTCGGCGACGGATACGGGTTAAGAGTGTTACAAGAGACTCCTAGCATCACGTATTCAAAGTATAGTACCTTATCTATTAGTGGGCATTGTATTCCTAAGGCCTTGTATTGTTTTTTGTAGGTTTGTAACTCATTTATCATTTTTGTTATTTTGACTATTTTGATATACGATGATATTGGAGCTATACATATTTTGTATAACTACTTTTATTACTATTTTCAGTATAACTATGTATGGTATTTTCTCTTATATAAAATGTATTTCAATGTTCTAAAATTATTTGAAAATTTTTCTGGGTTACTCCGGTGACCTAATGTAGCGCCTTAGTATTTGAGTACTCCGTATTGGGGATTAGGGTGTTACATTTAGTGGTATCAGAGTAAGGTTTAGTCAGTTCTAGGACCAGCTGGTCTGTCGTAGTAAGGTGTCGATGAATACATGCCCCTAACTTTAAGAGTGTACTCTTCTAAGACTAGAAGTCTGATCATGCTTTCTCTTTTCTGTTTCGTCTTCAGATTCAACATGCCCGATGATTCAAATCGTAGCCATGAGGCTAGGGAGGAGAGTCATGCTTCTCCGATGGATGATACGGGAGATGAGTTTGTCTCGAACACTGATGACTTTGACAATCCAATGGGTCTAGGCATGAATGAGGCAGCTTACTTCCAAAATCTTAATTTTGACCTGCATCATATCCTTTGAGCGATCCCGAGGGTTTAGCCTACCCCACCTGCTCCACCACCATCTGTTGTTCTGCAGAAGACTCCGATAGAGAGATTTTGTAGATGTAAAGCGGAGGACTTTAATGGCACCAGCGAGGATGACCCGATAGTTGCTGGTCAGTGGTTGAGGGACACACTAAGGACTTTGAGGTCGCTCCATTTTACCCCTGAGGGTAACTTAGAGTGCATTATCTCATTGTTGAAGGGTGATGCATATGATTGGTGGGAGACGGTCGAGATGGCTTTACAACTAGAGCAACCGACATGGGATCAATTCTTGTCCGAGTTCTGAGGGAAGTACATTGGTCAGGCACATATGGATGACTTGAGGATGAAGTTTTCACAACTAGTAGAGGGCAGTCGATCGGTGTATGAGTATGAGAGGGACTTTCTACGATTGAGTCGCTTTGCCCCTGAGTTAGTGGCTTCTGAGAGTCTTAGGTGTAGGAGATTCCGTGAGGCACTGCACATTGATATTCACACTTATTTGGCAGTAAACCCACTCGAGGTATTTTTAGAATTGGTATGGGAAGCTAAAGCTATAGAGAGGGTTCTAAGTATGAAATTGAGCTCGTCAGACGAGTCTAGTATCCAGAGTAAAAGGGCTTCTGACACTCTGAGTCCACCTTAGATAGCAGCCAAGAGGATTCAGGAGAGCTCCATTGACACAGTCTCAGAGATCAGGTCAAGGGTCAGGACCAGGGGCTTGTAGGAGACCATTGACTTCCTCATCGCTAGCAAGTTCAAGAAGGTCAGTCAAGACCTTGACTTTTTCAGTTTGTAATTTCTATGGCCGGAGACATCCTGGGGAGTGTTATCGAAGGACTAGAGCCTATTTCTAGTGTGGGTCCACCGAGCATTTTGTCAGAGATTTCCCTAGAGCTAGCGCTGCTTTGCCTGCTCAGACTCAGAGATCAGCACCTTCTTTTCAACGTAGTAGATGATCAACTCATAGTGGCGATAATGTCGCTTCAGGCCAACGGAGTAGAGGCACAGTCAGATCTGCAGCTGTATCTAATATTCGAGTTCCATCTAGGCAGTATGCTACGAAAGCTCGGGAAGACTGCAATGTCGCTGATGTGATTATAGGTATTTTCACATTGTTCTCCATTCCCATTACTGCATTGGTGGACTCTGGGTCCACACATTTATATATCTTCAGTGAGATCATTCGAGAGAGAGGTATTCCTGTTGAGGAGTTGGATGTTGGGGTTCGAGTATGCAGCCCATTAGGACTTGATGTATTGGTGGACAAGGTGTATCGAAGATGTCCAATTGAGATTCAGGGTCAGCTATTTCCGGTAGACTTGACGGAGTTGCTGTTTTGAGAGTTTGATGTAATTTTGGGCATGGATTGGTTGACCGAGCATGATGCAAGTTTAAGATGTAGAGTGAGGCAGCTTAAGCTCCATGAGTTGGACAGAACCAGAGTCTTAGTGACTAATGAGATTTGTGAATGCTCGTCTTATGTCATTTCTGCGACTGTAGCTTGAAGGTTGATTAGTAAAGACTGCGAAGCCTTCTTAGCTCATGTGGTGGATACAAGGGTCCAAAGTCTGGCATTGGAGGACCTACAGACTGTGAAGGAGTTTCCAGATGTTTTTCCTGAGGAGTTGCCGGGATTATCCCCAGATAGAGAGTTAGAATTTGGGATCGAGGTGTTGCCTGGTACGGCTCCGGTATCCATTACCTCGTACCGTATGGCACCGGCTGAGTTGAAAGAATTGAAGACTTAGAATTTGGGATCGAGGTGTTGCCTAGTACGGCTCCGGTATCCATTGCCTCATATCGTATGGCACCGGCTGAGTTGAAAGAATTGAAAACTTTGTTGCTAGAGTTGCTTGAGCACGATTTTATACGCCCTAGTGTGTCGCCATGGGGAGTACCAGTGTTATTTTTTCGAAAGAAGGATGGGTCGATAAGATTGTGCATTGACTATCGTCTCAATAAGGTGACAATGAAGAACAAATACCCACTTCCGAGGATTGATGACCTGTTTGAACAGTTGAGAGGTGCTTGTGTGTTTTATAAGATTGATTTGAGATTAGGGTATCATCAGTTGAAAGTTAAAGAGGTGGATATCCCAAAGACAGCTTTTCAAACTAGATATGGCCATTATGAGTTCTTAGTGATGTCGTTTGGGCTCACAAATGCTCCTGCAGCCTTCATGGATTTAATGTACCATATTTTTTAGCTCTACTTAGATCAATTTTTGGTGGTTTTCGTATATGATATATTGGTGTATTCGCGATCTGAGGACGAGCATGACCACCATCTCCGAGTTGTGCTTTAGACCCTTCGAGAGAGAAGACTTTTTTCCAAATTTAGTAAGTGTGAATTTTGTCTTTTTTGAGGTTGCCTTTTTGGGTCACATTGTCGCGGCGGATGGTATCTGAGTGGATCCGTAGAAGATTCTGGCAGTGTTGGATTGGAAGCCACCGCGTAATATTTCTGAAGTTCGTAGTTTTTTAGGCCTTGCCAGGTATTATAGACGGTTTGTTAAAGGTTTTTCGATGATTACTGCTCCGTTGACCAAGTTTTTGGATAAGGGAGTTCCATTTGAGTGGAATGAGAAGCAACAACAGAGTTTTGATCAGCTTAAGACAATTCTGGCAGAGGCAATAGTTTTGACCAAGCTGGAGTCAGGTAAGGACTATATAGTGTTCAGTGATGCGTTTTTGAATGGACTTGGTTGCGTTATCATGCAGGAAGGTAAGGTAGTCGCTTATGTATCTAGGCAGCTTAAGTCACATAAGCGTAACTACCCTACCCATGATTTGGTGTTAGTAGAAGTGGTTTTCGAATTGAAGATTTGGAGGCACTATCTCGTTGGGGAGAAGTGTCATATCTATACCGACCACAAGAGTCTTAAGTATCTGCTCACCTAGAAGGAGCTAAATTTGAGGCAACATAAATGAATCGAGTTGCTTAAGGACTATGACTGCGTCATTGAATACCATCTGGGTAAAGCTAATGTGATAGTAGATGCATTGAGTCAGAAATCAGTGGCAGCGTTGCGAGCAACGTTTGCGAATTTGAGCTTGTTAGAGCATGGTGGTTTATTAGCTGAGCTTCAGGTTGAATCGATGTTGGTGCTAGAGGTAAAAGAGGCAAAAAAGTCTGATGTAACATCCCAAATATGGGGTTATTTGGAATTTGACTATTTTCTTATTATGAACTGCTGTGATATTATTAATGGAATAATAGAGCTTAATTTAAGGCTTTGAGTGTGCCCGGTTTGATAGAAAAATTTCAGTTTTTAATTTTAAAAGAAGGGAGCCTTAGCAAGAGGGGTGTTATAAGAATAAATAGGTGTAATCTGACACTAATTAGGCCTTGGATAAGTGGCAAAGCAAGCCCACTTAAGAGCTAGCATGTGACGCCACCAAGGAGCAAGGGAGAGCCTTGGTTCGAGTCACAAAATCCTCATTTTTGCTCTTTATTTTGGACGGCAAAAGAGAGAGAGAAATGCTCAATTCAACCACTTCAGGATAATGGGGATTTTATTTGGATTTTATTTGAATATTTGATTAAAAGTTGGCAGAGAGAAAAAGTAGGAACCTGATTAATTCAAACTCTTTTGAATGATTTTAAACAATTGGCCAAGAGTAATTCAGGGTGTTGGCCGAATCTAGGACTCCTTGTTGGAGAGGAGTAATCGGCAAGGGAACTATGTAGAGGGGGAGGCCGAATTCTCTTAGTCTCTTACTTGACAATTTCGGCTAGACCTTTTTCTCATCTTCCACCCCTTTTCCTTCTTTTTCATCTTTTCTCAAAACCGAAACCACCATTAATCCCCTACCCCTCTTCTTCTTGTTGGAGAAACCGAAACTCTCTCTACCCTTTCTTCGAATCCCTACTTTCTTTTCCCTTCCCTTCTCTTTCTCTATTAGCCGAATCTACTCCCTACCTTGTGCCGAAATTCCCTTCTCCTATCTAGAAGCACTTTGGCCGAATATTAGGAGTAACATAAGTCTCTCCGGGATTTCTTTTCAAACAATTGATCAAGGTAAGTAATGGCCGAATACCTATCTCCCCTTTTCCTTCTTTTTCTGTCGATTTCTTTTACAAGGGGAGGTGCCGATTTCGGCAATGATTAAGTCTTCTAAACAAGTAGTAACCGATTCCTGTTAGGTACTCAGGGAAGTGAAGTAGTCGATTCAGGCCCCGATCTCTAGTATTCGATTTGTGGTACGTAACGGTAAGATCTACTCTAGTTGGTCAGTTGATATTCGTTTTAGCCGAAGGCTACTAACTTGTTGAGTGCCGATTCATGGAATGAAGGCATCGGGAGTTGGGTGTTGCGGTTGGTGTCCAAAAGTGTCAAGGTGAGATTTGGGTTCACAAGGAACCCCTTCCAATAATTTGATTTGGCCGAATAGGCCCTAAGACTAATCCCATAGTTGGCCGAATATAGGTACAAAGTGAGATCTAGGGTGGCCAACGTTCCTTTCGGGATTTAGACTTCTCATCAACATCAGGTGTGTACATACACACTTATAGCAGTTAATGTTGTGTTATATATATTTTGTACGTAAATCTGCTTGATGTAGATGTGGTTTGGTACCTTAACGGTACAAGTGAGGATTCCGGTAAGTCTCTGTTGATATGAGATTACTTTAATGCTTTTGGGAAGCATGGTTTATTGATACATGTGATGAATGCATGAGATCTGTTGTTAACTGTTTACCTACTATGGGCTATATGAGAGGAGGGGGCAGTGATGTATCGTGCTGACGAGCACCAGTGTTTTGGTAACACACTGTGACTAAATGTCACCAGAGGTTTGGTACCTCCGCAGGTTTGGCACCTCATAGCGACTTGTCCCCGTGGTTAACACCACCGTGGGTTGGCCCCACTTGAGATATGGGATCGTCGCGGTGATTTGGTATCACACGATGGGTTGGCCCCATCACCCGATTTGTGTCTCACGGACACGGTGCTTTGGTAGCACATTGTGACTATATGTCACCAAAGTGGTTTGGCACCACCGGTGTTTTGGTAACACATTGTGACTACGGTCACCAAAGTGGTTTGGTACCACATGGGGTAGACAAAGGCGTTTGGTTGGCTAGGTTGGGCACACGATACTGCATAATTAATCGTTATATGTTGTGTATGAAATGTTGCATTAACCTGGGAAGGGTTACATATCTGAGTCTTGGTGACTCACCTTCTCCTTTAACATTTTTCGTGTGACTCGTAGATGGCGGTTGAGGAGCCGGTTGGACTCGAGGTGGCCATGCAAAGGATTTAAATTTTAGGACTTTAAATTTGCTTATTTTTATTTTGGTTGTAATAAGGCCTCCATAAACTTACTTGTGTTTTTTTTTGTGTTGGATATTCACTTTAAACCATACTATTAAATCGAACTAAAATCACACGTTTTCTTAAGTTAACACGAAAAAGTTTAATCGTGCCATTGGGCGCACTGGAAACTGGTATAACAATCGGACTTAATTAAATTTCCAAATTAAATTTAAGGGTAGCTTTGGCAAGATAACCGAAAACGAGAAGTTTGCAATAAAAATTAAATAGGTATCGAAATAGTGTTCACAAGGTTTTTCTCCGTAACAAATCAAATTCGGTCGTAATGTTTGGGCCGGGTTTGGGTTGTTACATCTGATGATAGTTTGGTTGCCAGATCAGATAGGGTAAGGCGAGGAGAAGCATCAGGCTTCAAATTACAAGATGATGATGTATTGTATTTCAAAAGGCGACTTTGTGTTCCAGCAGGTGAACTGAGGGATAAGATCCTTCGTGAGGCACATAGTAGTCCGTTTACTATGCACCCAGGTAGTAACAAGATGTATCAGGAGCTTCATCCATTTTATTGGTGGTCAAGGATGAACAGAGATGTGTCAAAGTTTGTGACTCGATGCTTAGCTTGTCAGCAGGTGAAGACAGAGCATCAAGTTCCTTCAGGTCTTCTTCAGCCTATCTAGATTCCACAGTGGAAATGGGATAGAGTCACTACAGATTTTGTGACTGGGTTACCTATGTCTCGGTGCAGACACGACGCAATTTGGGTAATCATGGACAGATTGACGAAGACTGCACATTCCCTACCAGTGCGCATGGACTTCACTCTCGAGAAGTTGGCCAAATTGTATATTGGTGAGATATTGAGGCTTCACGGGGTGCTGGCTTTGATTATTTCAGACAGAGATCTGCGTCTCACATCAAGATTTTGGAGAGCCCTTCATGAGGCATTGAGTACCCGCCTACACTTCATTACAGCTTTTCAACCGCAGACTAATGGGCAGTCAGAGTGAGTCATTCAAATTCTCGAGGATATGCTTCGTTGTTGTTCATTGAGTTTTAGGGAGGTTGGGAGGAGCACCTTTCCTTGGTCGAGTTCGTATACAACAATAGTTATCAGTCTAGCATTCAAATGGCTCGTTTTGAGGCATTATATGGTCGTAAGTGCATGACTCCTTTGTGTTGGACAGAACTTAATGAGAGGAAGATTGTTGGTCCAGAGTTGGTCAGAGAAACTGAGGATACGGTTCAGATGATCCAGGACAATCTGAGAGTAGCTTTCAATCGTCAGATGTCATATTCAGATTTGAAGCGCAAAGAGATAGAGTTTGCAGTGGGGGACAAGGTCTTCCTTAAGGTTTCACCTTGGAAGAAAGTTTTACGCTTTGGACGCAAAGGGAAATTGAGTCCCAAGTTCGTTGGACCTTATGAAGTTCTATAGAGAGTTGGACTAGTGGCGTATTAGTTAGCCTTGCCACCAGAGTTAAAGCGTATTCATAATGTGTTCCACGTGTCCATGCTTAGGAGGTATCGTTCTGATCCTTCCCATATCTTACCGCTTGAGCATATTGAGGTGAGCCCAGACTTGTCATATGAAGAAGAGCCGGTTCAGGTTTTGGCCCGAAATATTAAAGAACTTAGGAACAAGAAGATCCCTTTAGTGAAGGTCCTGTGGAGGAATCACGGAGTTGAGGAGGCAACATGGGAGCAAGAGGAGTCCATGAAATTACATTATCTGCAGCTTTTTTATTCAGGTAAATTTTGAGGACAAAATTTCTTTTAAGGAGGGTAGAGTTGTAATGGCCCCAAACTCTCGAGTCAACGTTCAAGTGTTGACCTAGGTTGGTGATGGATAGATTTATTTTGGGATTGGGTTTGTTGGAATTAATTTGGGTGAATTTTGGACCTTTTTATAAGGAATTAAGGATGTTGGGAAGCTTGTGTGAAGTAGGGGCAAGATGGATGGCTAATATGGTGATTTTACCATTTTTGAATAAACGTCTTCTCCCAATTAATGGGAAAAGATGGTTTGGTAGATTGAGGTATGGGATAAAGTGGATTTGTCCCTCTTTTTCCCTATATTATAATCATCCTATTGTTTTTTTTTTCTTTTTACATTTCTTCATTTTTTTTCTTCTTTTCTCCATCTATTTTTCCTTAGCAAGTCATGTAGAGGGAGAGAGATTTGAGTGTGTTCTCACCATTTTTTTTCATCATCCAAATCTCAAAGAAGGTAAGGGTATTGATCTAGTTTTTTTTTTTTTTTTTTTTTTTTTTTTTTTAAGTTCCATGGAAGAAAAAATATCTATATTCATCAAGGATGAAGGTGGAGGTTTTGGGTGTTTGGAAGGGTTTGAGTTTGAGGAAGTCTCTACCCATCTTCTCATATTTTATTTATTTATTTTTTTGAAATATGTATTTTTACATCCTATCAACTCTTATTTTTTTGGGAAATCTTGTGTGTTACATAGTTATTAGTTAAAGAGGGTGGTGAATCTTCTAAAGCTAAGGGTAAAGGCAAAGTGGTGGAGAGCTAGGCAAGAAACTTTATTGGTGTTCTTCCATCAAGGTGGTGCCCTCTAACTCTCCTATCCTTCTTGATAAGTCATAAATATTATGCTTGTGTGATAATGCATGCATGTTATATGTCTTTGGGTGGAAATCATGTTTGGATGATTTAAAATGAAGCTAAAAACTTAGTTGTGAAATCTGCTAGAAATAGATTATTACATGAACAATAAGTTTAAAAATTCTCTATAAATTCTGTAAAAATAATTAAAAAGTTATCTATACATATTTGTAACCATGAGCCAGTCTAGTTTTGTTTAAAACAAATAGAGATCAATTTTGATTTGTAATTTAAAAGATATGAATTTTTGAGTGTTGAAAGGTCATAAAAATCTGGCAGCAGAATTTTTATAAAATAGATTTAGCACTGACTTTGAAAAATCACCAAAAATTTCACAAGATAAAATAGGAAGTGATCCTTATATCTCTATAACCGTATAGAAGTCTAGTTTCGTTTAAAACAATTGGTGATTGATTTTGAATTATATATTAAAATTTATTAATTTTTGAATGAGAAAAGGTCAGAATGTCAAGGTAGCAGACAATCACATCTCATTAGTTAATATTTTAGCTGGAATGATAAGCAAGTTGAAACGAGTATGAGACTCGAATGTCATGGTTTTATTTTTGTGATTATATGTTTGATGCTTTGTTTACGCTCAGCCTTCGGGCTCTAACCTAACTAGCGGCCATGAGTGGCATTCGGGATAACCCTATGGACACCCGCGATTATTTGACTAACGGCCATGAGTGGCGCGAGACTATCCGGATACCCGATTATTTGAGCAGTATGTGCAATCTAACAAGTTTGACAAGTTTGATATGCAAGCGATTTGGTTATGTAGATTTAATGACTCATGATTTAATTATTCGATACTCATGTCATGTTTCTATGTATACATTTGATTTGCAGGCTTATATTTATGAATTTCTTGAAGTATGGTAGATTTGTTGTGTACCACTGAGCTTGTAAATTTTAGCCTTCGAATTTGTCTTAATGTTCAGATTTGTAGATTTTTGTTCGTGACCGAGGAACATCATCGACGAGAGACTCTTAACATCACGTATTCAGAGTACAGTACCTTATCTATTAGTGGGCATTGTATTCCTAAGGCCTTACTTGTATTTTTTTTTTAGGGCTGTAACTCATTTATCATTTTTTTTTATTTTGACCATTTTGATATACGATGATATTGGAGCTCCACATATTTTGTATAATTACTTTTATTACTATTTTCAGTGTAACTATGTAAGGTATTTTCTTTGATATAAAATGTATTTCAATGTTTTAAAATTATTTGAAAATTTTGCTGGGTTACTTCGTTGACCTGATGTAGCGCCTTAGTATTTGAGTACTCTGTATTCGGGATTAGGGTGTTACAAAGTAAAAATGAGTTATCGTCTCCACAGGGACTGTATAAGCTTAACCAAATATTTTTAAAATTATAACTTCACAATTTGATGTAAAAATTCAATAATTTGGATGATGATGATTAAATTAAGTAAAAGCAAAGATTGATCCCTATGAAATTCTAATCTAGATGCAATTTACCTAAATGTATGAATGAAGGCTTTAGCAACAAAAACAATCAACATTAAATGGACTAGGATAATTATATTAATCAAATAAACTTACTTTCATCATGCTAACATGTTCAGAATTACTACCAAGGCAACTTGATCTCTTATGAGTTTTGAAACTAAGTTAAGTCCTCTCGGATCTTTTACTTAGTTGAATATTCATGTTATTGATCATATAAGACTAAGGGTTTCTTAGAATTTATGCAAGGTCACAGGGACATTTACATATCCAACAATTTAATTACATAAACCTAAAAACCATGCAAGATAATAGAGCTAACTAAAGATATTATGAACCTCAACTTAGTCGGGTTTAATGACCTAAATTGAGCATTGCACTTTTCAATTATGTGTCTACTAACTGCCATTTGGTTAGGATCATTCAGCTAATCTGAGTGCACCCAATCACGTGTGAATGAAATGCATCATGATATTAATTGAAAACATAACTAACCGAGGCACAAAACATGTTAACATGAATTAAATAAATCTCATTAAATTAATATAATCATCGTAGCATATAGGAATTAAAACTTCATAGTTGATGTCAAACACATAAAACACAAAGAAAACATGTTTACAATAAATGAAAAGAGGAAAGAGTAGACTCAATTTACCAGCCTTTCGGATCTATTTTGACTAATGTGCTCAACTCTGCTTAGTTCAGCAGCCTTTCAGATCTATTCTGACTGAAGGGCTCCTTCATTCTAACTGAAGCTTCTTTTGCTAAGGGTTTAAAAGGTAGCCGACTATAGAGTGCTTTTTACAATGCTTTTTAGGCTACAGATGGGGAGGGGATGGACGACTATGCAAGGGAAAAAGGGAAAAGAATTGAGAGAAAACTATTGAGAGTGCGAGAGGGATGTTAAGTGATGAGGGATGATTGAAAAGTGAGGAATGGCAAGGTATTTATAGGTGAAGGTAAGGGTTTGAGTTTACTAAAAATAGCTTTAAATTTCTTTTCTTCCCTCTCTCACGTGGCCGGCCATGCTTCAAGGAAAAGGGATGACTAAGTCTTCTCAATTTGAATTCGAATTTCAAGCTAAAAATACCTATGTAGTGGACGGTTTCAACAGAGAAGTTATTGGTCTAAATTCTGATTGTTTTCCAACTTCAGGGACATTCAATTAAATATCCTAAAACATATTTTGGGTAGCCATCTTCAAGTGCTAAAATTGGGCTTTTAATTCCCCTTGTTGGACGGTTTTTTCAGTCCAATAACGTATCAAACATATCCATCTTTTATCACCTTTCTTTATTGGGTCAAGTAGTCAATCCCATGCCCAAAATTACATGGTCTTGCCATCCACATGGATAATTTGTGCATGGCCATCTTTTATTTCATGCTCCAATAACCTACCTACATAGTAAAAAATACATACATTAATAAATTAACATGAATTCATAAAATATGCATGAAAATCATGTAATTAAACATAATTTCACATACTTTCCAAATTCATGTCCAAAATTACTAATTAAGTAAAATTCTCCTATTTCAATAATAATTACTCAAGATAAACATAATAATTAAGTAAAAAGGTGGTAAAAACATATAGAAAAACCCTATATAGTTTCGAGTTTACGTAAACTTAGTAGTTTTGAATTTGATTTAAATGAAGTGAGCTTTTTAGTGTGTTTTATGACCTGTTAGGCCAATATGGGCCTAAGGAAGAACTAACGTGTTAGTTAAGTGTGCAGGACGACATTTCAGGCCTATGAGTCAATTGACTATAAACTTTAAATTGAATAGGGTTTTTCTAGTCGTTTTTACCACTTTTTTACTTAAAAATAACACTAATCTCGAGCATTTGTTTATGAATTTAATGAATTTTGCTTAAATCTCAATCATGGACATGAATTTATGAAATATGCAAATTTGTGCTTTATTATATGAATTTTATGCATAAATTAAATCTGTAACACCCCAAACTCGGTCAATACGTTACGACTGAATCTGGTATGTTACAAGAAAGGTAGTTTTGAAATTTTCAATAGAACATCGTAATTTGGAAAAATTTTCGTTTAGTGATTCAATCTTAAAGATAAATTAAAATTTTGTTTGAAGATTTTCTTACCATCTTCTATTTAAAAATGAACTAAAAAGTCGTAAACGGTTTTGTTTCACGAAGGCCGAAATCAGGAAATTCCATAAACGTGACATTTGAAAATTGTGTTGAGGTTTTAAGAAAATCTCCAGATTATTTAGCTTAAACCTTTAATCGTTTGTCATCTTTTGTTAATACTTTAAAAATACGATTGTTTATATTTTTATTTTAGGAAACTCCTTATTTGACAATTCATAAGATATGCAATAACCAATTTAAAGCAAAACCCAAATTAAAGTTATGGAGGCCTTATTACACTGCAAAATCCCAAAATTTAAAAAGTAAGTTTAAATAAGAAACGGAAGTTTACGAGACAATAATGCATGGCCACCTCAAGCCCACCTCGGCTCCAAATCTGCAACTAGGGGTTACCTGCAAAATTAGCGAGAGGGTGAGTCACCGAGACTCAGTGTGTAATTTCCCTTATAACGCAATCAGGCTTTAAGCCCACAGATGCACATTGGGCCTTAGCCCTCACAATGTAGCATATTAAAAATATATGCAATGAAGCCCAGCCCAACCTAGTTTTCCATCCTCTAGGTCACCTGAATCAGCCAAACACTCGTGGCATCAAGCCACTTGATCGTTGTATTTCAGAGTATTAAATTTAAAATGATCAATCCTGGAACTAACTGTAACAACGATTGAGGCAAATGCACCTATCGAACAGTAGTATAGCTTAGGCAAGATCGGATTGTCGAACCCAAAGGAACTAAAAGTACTAATACTAAATTTCTTTCTATTATTTAGCCTAAAATAAGTGAAGTTGTTTATTAATCTAAATTAACTAATTACTAAGCTAAAGACGCAAAGACAAAAAGAATGAATTGGGGAAATACTTGGGAAAAACTCAGTTGATTAAGAAGATACCCTTAGGAAGAATCCACCTAGACTTCACTTGTTATCTAACACTGAACCAGACGATTTATTCACTTGACTTGATCCGTAGGACTCCCTAATTTATATTAAACCCTCTCTCGAGGCGAATAACGTCTAACCCTAGGTTGATTAATTGAAATATCTTTCTAATTAAAACCCCTAGAATAGCGAAGAATCGATCTATGGACTCCCATATTAGGTTTCACCCTAATCCGCAAAATCTCGTCACCCTATCTCTAGGCGCGCGATCAACTCCGCTTAATTATGCTAGATCTACTCTTAAGCAGGGACTTTTGCTCCTCCATCTAAACACATTCAACTTGAATTAATATCCACGAAATATCAACATAAGAATTAAGCACACATAATTAAGAACAAATCAAGTATTTATCATATAGTTCGTGAAAACAATAACAAGATTCATCTAGGTTTCATCCCCTTCAATGTATCTCAAGGGTTTAGTTCATAATAATAAAGAAAAACATCTCAGAAGAAAAGATAAAACAAAACATAAGAAATCCCTAAAAATCCCTTGAAGGAATTGAAGGAGAGATCCTCCGTCTTGAGTAGAATTCCGGCTTCTGGAGATGGATCAACTGGCTATCCCTTGAGAGTTTCCCGCAAATCTGACCTTTTCGGCTCGGCTCCTTGGCCTAGCTAACCGCCCCCTTTTAGGTTATACTTAGGGTCTTTATATAGGCTTTTGAAATAGGTTTCTTTGCCCCTAAGTATCCTTTTCCGAGTGAAATTACTCTCTTCCACGGCAGGGGCACGGCTATGGCGCACGCCCATGTGAATCGTGGCCAGGCCGTGTTGGACTCCGTTAATGAGGCACGGTCGTGTAGATCGACATCAGGCCGTGTTCTAGTATATTTGAGGAGGCACAGCCGTGTGGGCTTTAGTCCAGGCCGTGTCCATTTCTTCTTTGGCCCATTCTGGTCCGTTTTGAGCCCGTTTCTCGTTCTTTTTATTCTTGGGTGCTTTCCTGAGTATAAGACATGAAAAGAAAGGATTAAGAGCACCTTTTTACATAAATCAAGAGATAAATCATCCAAAAGTATGCTAAATGTGGGATTAAAATATGTTACTATTTCGGTTTATCACCACTGTGGTCCCAGACCACTTGTGACAGAGTCACAGAATATATAAACGTGCGGCCAATCCACTATGGTCCCAGATCACTATGAGAATCTTTGAAAAGTATATGTGGGGCCAACCCATTGTGGTACCAAACCACTGAGATAAGTCACTGATAAATATATGTATACGTGGTTCCAAACCACGTGGTCCTGCACCACGCGTGATGTAAGTCACTAAATCACACTTCCCACATCAATCATATCCCAAAGCCCATGCAACATATTATCATCATCGAGATGAATGCAAACATACTTTCATGTACAACAGACAATTGATTCATACATACATATCTTCGAAAGTAAAATCATAGAGGTACTTACCCGGTGTCTCCATCCTTACCCACAAGGGTATCTCGACTATCTATTCAGTTGTTTCGGCTTTCAGCCAATATAGTTAGTAACGCAAATAATAAAGAAAAGTTTGAGCGTTACACACACCTGATTACGCTTAAGACTAAACTCTCTTGATTGTCGACACTCTTACTAGCAGAAACAACCGCGATTTGTCTATCCCAAGCAGAAGTTGGCTCCCTACCATAGCCTGGCGAAAAGTCTCGAACCGCCGACACAGCACGTCGCTTAAACTTAGGAGTAGAGACTACGAGTCCACTCCCCTCCTTAGTTTGGCTAGCACTCGCATCCATGGAGAGAATCTTTGATCAGTACTCAAGGAGAAACGTAGGTTGACTAACAAAAGAATTTGATTAAGGCAGACTACAATTGAAAAGGGATGAAATAGCCAAAAAATGCAAAGATGGCTCCTTAACTTAAGAACCCGAATGGAGTGATCAGATTCGGCAATCAATAGACCTTCAGGCTTCGGACCTCCAACGTTCGGCTAATGGGGTTTCCCGAAGTAAACGTTCCAAAACGAGAGAAGAAGAAGAAGGGATTAGCCGAAATCTAAACACCAAAAACAAAATAGCCATTCGGCTATGACCGCACAGAATCGAAAGAAATAAAGAAAGAAACGAAAGAGTCTCCCCCTTACCTTAACCAACAGAAACCAATTGAAGAGACTTCCTACGGCCAAAAATTCCTAGCACCTTCCTTCGTGATTTTCTGCTAACAGAAAAAGAGTGTAAGAATAGATTTAGTGTTGTGTCAAAGGAGATTCGGCTATGGTGAAAAGGTGTAGAAACGAAGCACACAAGAGAAAAGAGTGAGAGGTATGTTTCGGCTAGAGAAGAAAAGAGTCTAAAAGAGAAAATCGTTAGAGAAAAAGAATGAAAGGAAAAAGAAATGCCCGAGTGGTCACCCTAGTTTTGGATAATGTCAAAGAGGGAAGAAGAGATGAAGAGAAGAAAGCTGAAAGTTTCGGCACAAAGAGAAGTAGAAAACCGAACGAGAGAAAAAGAAAGAACTCCCTAAGACCCTTGTAAAAAATTTGGCACTCTCCCTATATGTCCGAAAATGCCAAAATGAAAATGCCTACTACTCAAGAGAATTTCGGCACACTCACCTTTCCTAGCAACTAAACCAAAATTCCCCATCCACGCTCCCCACATTCGGCCAACACCTCAACCATCACCAAATCCCTTGATTTGTGTAACACCCCTAACCCGTATCTGACGCCGGATTAGGGTTAAAGGCGTTACCGGATAGATCGAAAACAATCTACTGAAATTCATACATTCATTCATCATTCTCAAGCATAGTGTCCCTTAATACGGTCATCGAGACCTTAAACATGCTTATAAACCGAGTCGGGACTAAATCGAAACACTTACAAAATTTCATGGAAAATTAAAACTTTTCTAAAGTACAGGGGATACACGCCAGTGGGAGGAGACCGTGTGCCCTCCACGGCTGCTAGACACCCCCGTGTGTCCTCCCCGTGGTCGAATCTGACTTATCTTCCACGACCACTAAGCACGCCCGTGTACTCGAGCCGTGGTCGATCCTGTCAAAAACCACACGGCCACTGGCCAGCAGGCACGCCCGTGTGACATTAAGCTAGCTACTGATTTGTGCCCCACGGCTAGTGGACACGCCCGTGTCGAGGCCGTGTACTACTAGGCTAAATCCTGATATTCTCCCACGGTCCCTAGGCACGCCCGTGTGCCCTGGCCGTGTGACATTATAGGTCATTTAGAAAATCAAAATGCCACCCACTTGGGTCATACCTACAAGTATTATTTACCAACACATATCATGCATTTATCGCAGCCAAAAACATACTAAATTCCCATTCAATCTATGCATCCAAAACCAATTCCAAACATACCAATTTGCATGACTAAATCTCAAATATGCCCAAGCACCATTTATCAACTAATCATACCAAAACAAACTTCACATACCACATTCATTTAAGCATATTACCAAAACATAACTAGCCAAATCACATGGCTAAGTTCGCATAACAACTCATACTAAGGACTAGTCTATACATGCCATATCTAGCCATATACATTTTCAAAGTGTACCAAAATGAGTTTAGTAGTGTGATGACAATCCGTGACGGTCTTGAGCCTTTAGTAGCTTTGACGACCTATAAAACAGAGAAAACATATGCAGAGTAAGCTTTCCAAAAGCTTAGTAAGCCATAATACAAATAAACTATATGTGTAAGCATATAAGCATATAAAAACATAGACACCTTTCTTATACTTAACAAATTTCTCACATATATGCTTTGGTTCATACTTTTGGCCACATTTGCCACCATCATCAATTCAAGAATCATATATAAGTACTTAGCTTTTCATGCTCACTTTCACATATCAATTTGATATCCCAATATACATAATCATCATAATAAGATCATATTGGGACTTACCTTATATACACACTTAGTGTACAAATCAACGTTACTAAACTCGATTCATTATTTACATAGCCATTCGTATCATAGACTTGCCCGTTGAACCGTAAGAAATCTAGTAGGATACTTGGAAAGCTCGAGAATAATCGTACAATGCCAACGCCCCGCATTTGAGGTCTTACATGTAATCGAATATCGATGCATTGCCGCATGTGGTCTTACACAAATAATTACGATGCCAATGTCCCAGACATGGTCTTACACGTATAAATCATATCGATGCCAACGTCCCAGACGTGGTCTTACACGTAATACTCATGTCGATGCCTACGTCCCAGACGAGGTCTTACACTAAATCTCAAATCAATGCCAACGTCCCAGACGTGGTCTTACATGATATAATAGAACAGAAACCTATGTCATGACATAGCTAATCCTACCTATTCCTAGGTTCGAACGGGACTTCTCATACTTAGTCACTATATCAAATTTATCTCGGAATTCATATGCATAACCTCTCATAATCATCATTTATCAACATTAGTCATATGAACAATTATAATTTCATACAAGTACGTTTATTTGCATAATGACTTACCTCGGATTCATTTTAACGGAAACGAAAACGGCTACTCAGTTATTTTTGCTTTCCCGCGATCTAAGTCCGTTTTCCTTGGTTCTTGATCTAAACATATTCAGAATTAACCCTTTTATTCATCAATTCATTCAATTTAATCCACATTCACATATTTAGGGCTATTTGCAAATTAACCATCACATTTGCACAATTTATCAATTTAGTCCATTTTTCTCAAAACATCAAATTCACAAAATTAATACATACACATGCTTAGCCAAATGTACATATGTATCATACAAGCCCATATTTTCCATCAAATTAGCAATTTAGTCCCTCAATTTGCTATTTTCACAATTTAGCCCTATTTAGCTAAATTCATCAAAACTTCAAGAACATAACATGTTCATCTAACTCAAATCTTTCATTTAACAACTAAACTCATCTCAAAACTCAACATATGAACAATGGCATCTCACACAAACATCATCAATTCACAAAATTAATACATGGGTTTTGTAGCTCTCAAAGCAACGATTGTAAAAACGTAGAAATTATCAAAAACCGACTCAAAACATACCTTAATTTAAGCTTACAAGTGCCGAAAATCAAAAGAACATTTTCTTCTTTCCTTTCCTTGCTATATTCGGTGGAGAATGAAAGAATGAGCTCCACTTTCATGTTTCTTTTATTATAATATAATTATAACTTATAAAATAAATATAATATAACTTTTAACTTATAAAATAACATATAAAAACATGTTATAAAACCATGTTACAAATCCACTATAAATAAAATGGGCTATTTTCCCTTTAAGGACTTCACTATAATAAAGCCATCTCAATTTGATCATTAATCAAATGAAAAGTCAATTTTAAACTTTATGCAATTTAATCCTTTTCATCAAATTAAACACACAAACGGACAAATTAACTTACGGAAATTTACCACATGCTTAATCACATATCAACGGCACAGAATATAATATTAAAATATAATTTAGACTCGGATTTGTGGTCCCGAAACCACTGTTCTGACTAGGGTATAAATCGGACTGTTACAATTCTCCCCCTTTAGGGATTTTCGTCCCCGAAAATCTTACCGTTAAAAAGATTCAGATATTGCTGTCTCATTTAATCTTCCAGTTCCCATGTTGCCTCTTCAATTCTGTGCCGATTCCATAATACTTTCACTAACGAAATTTTCTTGTTTCTCAACTCTTTTACTTTACGAGCTAAGATATGGATCAGTTCCTCTTCATATGTCATATCAGATCAAATTTTAATTTCAGATGGAGCAATCACATCTGACGGATCTGATCGATATCTACCGAGCATTGAGACATGGAATACATCATGGATCTTTTCAATCTCGGATGGCAACAACAATCGATATGTGACACGTCCAACTCGCTCAATGATCTCATATGGTCCGATGAATCTCAGACTCAACTTGCCTTTACGTCCGAAACGGAGTACTTTCTTCCACGGTGACACTTTCAGAAACACTTTGTCATCGATCTCAAATTTTATATCTTTTCGTTTCAAGTCCGCATATGACTTCTGACGATCAGATGCTGTTTTCAAACAATCTCGGATCAGTTTTACTTTCTGTTTTGAGTCTTTTATCAAATCAACCCCATGTAGCTTATTTTCACTGAACTCAGTCCAAAACAGAGGTGTACGACATTTACGTCCGTACAAAGCTTCGTAAGGTGCCATTTTGATGCTTGACTGAAAACTGTTATTGTATGCAAATTCAATCAAAGGCATATATTGTTCCCACGAACCATTAAACTCAAGTATAGAGCATCTTAACATATCTTCGAGAATCTGAATAATCCGCTCAGATTGACCATCTGTTTGCGGATGAAAAGCTGTACTAAAATGCAGTTTCGTGCCTAAAGCTTCTTGCAGTTTCTTCCAGAATCTCGATGTAAACCTCGGATCTCTATCTGACACAATGGATATGGGCACTTCGTGCAATTTTACAATCTCAGAAATATAAAGCCCGGCTAGTCTATAAAGGGAATAATCAGACCTTACCGAAACAAAATGGGCAGATTTCGTCAATCGGTCAACTACGACCCAAATCGCATCCTTCTTTCTCGGAGTCTGAGGCAAACCAGAAACAAAGTCCATTGTTACTCTATCCCATTTCCATTCGAGAATTAGAATTGGTTGAAGTAACCCAGACGGAACTTGATGTTCAGCTTTCACTTGCTGACAAATTAAACATTTCGAAACAAAGTCAGAAATGTCCCGTTTTATACCAGACCACCAGTAGTGTTGCTTCAGATCATGCTACATCTTTGTACTTCCCGGATGAACAGATAAACTACTGTTATGTGCCTCACTCAAAATCAGCTGAATCAACTCCAGATTTCTCATAACACAAATACGACCTCGGAATCTCAAACAATCATCAACAACTCGAAATTTAGATTCTGAATTCAAATCACACTGAGCTCGTTTTGTTATTAACTCATTATCTGATTTCTGAGCATCACATATCTGTTGTATAAACAATGGTTTCGCTTTTAATTCAGCTATCACAGAACTAACATCAGACAAATCTAACTGAGCATTTAAAGCACGTAATGCAAATAATGATTTTCTACTCAACGCATCAGCAACCACATTTGCTTTACCCGGATGATAATCTATCACAAGCTCGTAATCTTTCAACAGCTCTAACCATCTTCTTTGACGCAAGTTCAAATCTTTCTGAGTCATTAGATATTTCAGACTTTTATGATCTGAAAACACGTGACATTTCTCGCCATACAGATAATGACGCCATATCTTTAGTGCAAACACAAATGCAGCTAGCTCAAGGTCATGTGTCGGATAGTTCTTCTCATGAGGCTTCAATTGTCTCGAGGCATAAGCTACAACTTTGCCTTCCTACATCAGAACACATCCCAGACCATTTAACGAAGCATCACTATAAATTATAAATTCTTTACCCGATTCTGGTTGTACTAACACTGGAGCTTCTGTTAACAGAGGTTTCAACTGATCAAAACTTTTCTGACATCTATCCGACCATTCAAATATAACATTTTTCTAAAGCAATCTAGTCAATGAATAGCTATTGTAGAAAAGCCTTTTACAAATCTGCGGTAATAACCAGCTAGGCCCAAAAAGCTACAGACTTCAGACACGTTCCTCGGAGGTTTCCAATCGAAAAAAGCAGAAATCTTGCTCGGATCAACTCGAATTTCAGAAGCTGACACAATATGCCCTAGAAAACTTACCTCGTGTAACCAGAATTCACATTTGCTGAATTTTGCGTACAATTGCTTTTCTCTCAGAGTTTGCAACATAATCCTCAGATGTTCAGCATTCTCTGTTTCATCTCGTGAATAAATCAAAATATCGTCTATGAACACCACAACAAATCGATCTAGGTACGGTCTGAAGATTCTGTTCATCAGATCCATAAAAATAGCAGGTGCATTGGTTAGTCCAAATGGCATAACTAAAAACTCATAATGCCCATACCTCGTTCTGAAAGCGATTTTCGGAATGTCTGAATCTTTCACTCTCAACTGATAGTATCCCGACCTCAAATCAATCTTAGAAAATGCAGTAGCTCATTTTAACTGATCGAACAGATCGTCAATTCTGGGCAACGGATATTTATTCTTTATTGTCACCTTATTCAATTGGCGATAATCAATGCACATTCTCATCGTGCCATCTTTCTTTTTCACAAACAGAACAGGAGCACCCCAAGGCGAAAAACTCGGCCTAGCAAACCCTCTATCGGTCAATTCTTGCAACTGTGATTTTAACTCTTTCAACTCTGTTGGTGCCATTCTATACGGAGCTATCGATATAGGTGTAGTACCAGGCAACAACTCAATACCAAATTCAACTTCACGAATCAGAGGCAAACCCGGTAATTCTTCAAGGAATACATCAAAAAACTCACAGACAACAGGCACTGATTCAATTTTCTTTTTCGACACTTTTGAGTCAATCACATAAGCAAAATATGCCTCATAACCCTTTTTCACATAACTTTGAGCTTTCAAAATAGATATCACGACAGGCAATCCATTGAAATCATTAGACTCCACTCGTACAATCTCATCATTCGGACATCTCAAGTCAATAGTCTTTCTTTACTGATTCACAACAAAGATCATGCAAAAACAACCAATCCATACCAGTAATAATATCGAACTCATCAAATGGCAAAAGCATCGATCAATAGGAAACATATATCTCAAACATTAACGGACAATTCTTGCATACTTTGTCAACAAGAACACTTTTACCTAAGGGGTTCGAGCACTTTTATAGCAAACTCAGTAGACTCTACAGGCAAAGTCTTACTGAATACTAAATTCATGCATATATACGAATGCATAGAACTAGGGTCTATTAATGCAATCACAGAAGTATCATAAAGTGTAAAAGTACCCGTTATAACATCAGGTGATGAAGCTTCCTCACGAGCTCGGATAGCATACGCTCTGGCAGGCGCTCTAGCTTCAGATCTTGCAACATTGTCTCTCGTAGTTCTCTGACTATCACAAACATTTCTTAC
The DNA here is from genome assembly GCA_025698515.1 of Gossypium sturtianum. Taxonomy (NCBI): domain Eukaryota; kingdom Viridiplantae; phylum Streptophyta; class Magnoliopsida; order Malvales; family Malvaceae; genus Gossypium; species Gossypium sturtianum. The sequence continues at coordinate 51,619,518 of CM046946.1, read as the reverse complement.
ATTCTTCGAAGATTTACCTCTCACAGGTGCATTATCAGATCTCAGATTCGAAAGCGCTTCTAGCTTGACAGATTCGTGGCAATCACGGATAAAATGATCAAGTGATCCACATCCAAGCAAGCTCGTCATTTAATCTGACTTCCGGATGCCTTTTTCCATAGTGTTTACATTCAGTCTCTGATCGAACATTACCAACACTTGCCACTGAAGTTGCTGGAGCTTTGGAGTTCATTTGTGATCTATCTCGATTTCTATTTGAATATCCCATATTAACTCTCGAACGGCTTTGATCATCTCTGAATCTTTTTGGAGTAGTCTGAAATGATTTACTCTGAAATCTCTTTCTCATATCTCGAGCTTCAGACTCAACTTTCTTTTTATCTTTCCCAAGTGCCTCAGCTTTGCACGCTCGGTCAACGAGTACAACAAACTCTTTTATTTCTAAGATTTTGACTAGCAAACAAGTGTCTTCATTAAGCCCATCTTCGAACCTTTTGCACATTATAGCTTCAGATGATACACATTCTCGAGTGTACTGACTCAGTCTCACGAACTCTCGTTCATATTCCGAAACAGTCATTCGGCCTTATTTTAGTTCCAGAAATTCCTTTCATTTCTGATCTAAAAATCTCTCACTGATATATTTCTTCCGGAACTCGCTCTAAAAGAAGTCCCATGTCACCCATTCTTTCGGAATAACAGAAATCAAAGTTTTCCACCATTGGTAAACTGCATCTCGTAGTAATGATACAACACACTCTATGCATTCTTCCATAGTCAGAGACATTTCATCGAATACCCGGATAGTATTCTCTAACCAGAACTCGGCCTTTTCAGCATCATCATCATTGGTAGCCCAGAACTCTTCGGCCCCATACTTGCGGATCTTGTCAACCAGAGGCTTATTCAACAGATTTATACCCATCATCGGAGGCACAACTGATGTCTGAGGGGGATTAACCAGGGGCGGGGGTTGCGAAACAGTCGGGTTATTCCTCATGAATTAAGTGAACCATTCACTCATCATTTGGAAGAAAGCTTGTTTAGATTCTTCCCATTGACCGCTAGTAACCGGTCTCGGATCAGAGGGCGCTGTCCCTTACGTGGGAGTAGGCGCATTACTTTCTACGTCGCCAGCTACGGCTCTTTCGGGATCCATTACTATACAGAAATCACATTTTACACGTCAGGTCTCATCACACTATCACAATTCAGATTTATGGCATGTATAGCTAGCCTTTGACACGCTATGTTAGTCCGAGAATTGACTAAACCGTAGCTCTGATACCAACCAAATATAATAGCCCTAACCCGTATCTGACGCCGGATTAGGGTTAAAGGCGTTACCAGACAGATCAAAAACAATCTACAGAAATTCATACATTCATTCATCATTCTCAAGCATAGTGTCCCATAATACGGTCATCGAGACCTTAAACATGCTTATAAATCGAGTCGGGACTAAATCGAAACACTTACAAAATTTCATGGAAAATTAAAACTTTTCTAAAGTACAGGGGATACACGCCCGTGGGAGGAGACCGTGTGCCCTCCACGGCTGCTAGACACCCCCGTGTGTCCTCCCCGTGGTCGATTTTGACTTATCTTCCACGGCCACTAAGCACGCCCGTGTACTCGAGTCGTGGTCGATCCTGTCAAAAACCACACGGCCACTGGGCAGCAGGCACGCACGTGTGCCACGACTGTGTGACATTAAGCTAGCTACTGACTTCTGCCTCACGGCTAGTGGACACGCCCGTGTCGAGGCCGTGTACTACTAGGCTAAATCCTGATATTCTCCCACGGTCCCTAGGCACGCCTGTGTGCCCTGGCCATGTGACATTATAGGTCATTTAGAAAATCAAAATGTGTGATATCCCGTGTTGGGGGGCTATTTTGTTGTTGCATGATATTGCATGTGTTGGTCTACTATGTTGCTATTTCTATGTTTTAGGGGCTTAGTTGTAGGCTAGGAGTATGCCTGAGGGAATGGGAAAAATTTAGTTTTGAGCTTTAGGTGTAGGGAGTGATGGAGTGAGGGATATGTATTTTATTTGGTGCTTGTTGCACAAGTGAGGAGTCGACAAAGTGGCAAGGCATGCGCTACTTGGGAGCTAGGTGTGGCGTCAATCGCATGAGGTGGAGGTCTTGTGTTCAAGCCGCAAAGACCTCACATTTTGGCTTCATTTTGGACGGCATAGGAGGGAAGAGTTGGATGTAGTTCAAATTCCACTTTGGACCAAGTCAAAAGTTCAAATGTTGGGTGGAGAGTAATTGTAGGAGTAAGACTTGGTAAACACATTTGAAATGTGTGGTTGGGAGCTATTGGGGGGATTATGGCCGAATTTGAGGGAGTTTGGAGTGGGGGAGTGGACGGCTTGGTGTGGGGAGTTGGTAGCCGAAATGCATTTTTGCATTTTTGGCATTCTTTTTGGTTGTTTTCGGTCACACTTGGTAAAAAGAGAAAGTTCCCTTCTAGTCTTTTGTGAGCCGAATTTCTTCAACAAAGCTTCTTCACACTTTCTTCTGGAACCGAAAAGCACAAGCAGCCTTGCCGAATTTTCTCTGTGTTGTTTTTCTCAAACATCTTGGTAGCCGAATACCTATCCCTCCCTTTCTTCAGGTGTGTAAACCGAAACTAGTATTCCCTCTTCTCATACCTCATTTTCTTCTCTTTTGAAATGCTAAAGCCGAAATTTACCTTGCCTAAACCGAATCTCCATTCATCCCTTCCATTTCTTTTCTTCTCAAAACCAAAAATAGAGGTGTTAAACACCTAGTGCCGATTTCTTCTTTCTATTGCTTTCAACTTAGCCGAATATTTCCCTTCTCCCAGTAGTCTCCCTTGGCCGAATATTTTGTTCTTCTTTTGGTGCAAGCCTTGGCCGAATCTCTTGTGGTTCTCTCCTAGAAGTCCTATTTTGGCCGAATATTGGGTGTTGGTAAGCTCTTGGCCGAATGGCCATTCCTCTTTTCTCTCAAGTGTTATGTTGATTTTGGGTTATGGAAGAGGGTTAACCATTCGTTTAAACATCTCATGTTAGGGCAATCTGAGATTTCAAAGCAGTCAGTTGGAGCCTTTCCCCCTTTGTTAATCGATTGGTAAGTAAGGGGTAAGTGATTGGTATTATTTTATTAGTTCAATCTTTTGGTTTTGATTAAGTCAAGGGTGACAAGGGATTAATCGTTTCTTTTTAATAGGGTGTGCCGATTGTTAAAAGAGGAACCATTGTTGGTTCGGGTTTGGTAGGAAACCAAACGTTTGCAAGGTAAGGGTTAATCGATATACCCTTTGGTTTATATGGTTATGGCCGAATGGTTTAAGTGATTAACCCATGGTTGGTCGATTGTTTTTAGGAGCAAAAGGATCGAGGGTCTTAGACCGGGTTCTTAGGATTAAAACCTTCGCTATTTCAGGTGTGTAAACTAACACACTTCTGTTTAGTAATATGATTAATAACCTAATTACTTATTAAAGTGAAACAATATGATTGATGGATTTGGTACCCGATGGGGTATAAGCACGGATACGGGTAAGTCCGTTTCATTACGAGATCTCAGTAGTGATATATGTGATAACATGTTTTATGATGTAAATACCATGAGATGTCATTTGAGCATGATAGCATGATTGCATGTTTTATATCATTTGCATTAGTATGACATGTGTGGGTGATATGAGAGGAGGGGGAATATGATATCCGTGTCTTTGGGACACTTTGTGTCTTTGGGACACCGTGAGGTTTGGCACCTCCGGTGGTTTGGTACCACGCTTGATTTTGTGACTTTGGTCACCAAAGTGATTTGGTATCACATTTGTGTCTTTGGGACACCAGAGGTTTGGCACCTCATAGCGCCTCGTCCCAATGGTTTAGCACCACGATGGCTGGCCCCACGATTGATTATACGGGATTGACGCCAGTGATTTGGTATCACACGATGGGTTGGCCCCATTATCGGATTTGTGATCGCGGTCACCGGTGATTTGGTATCACACCGCGTGTCTTTGGGACACCGAGGTTTGGCACCTCATTGCGACTCGCCCTCGTGGTTAACACCACCGTGGGTTGGCCCCACTTATGAGATACGGGATTGTCGCTAGTGATTTGGTATCACACGATGGGTTGGCCCCATCATTGGATTATTCGTGACTTTGGGTCACCAAAGTGGTTTGGCACCACAATTATGGATATCGTGACTTTGGGTCACCGGTGGTTTGGCACCACCCGGTGGTTTGGTACCACACGGGGGTAGAGAAAGGTGATATGGATGGTTAGGATCGGTGCATTGATAATGTTGCTATGATATGATGTGTGTTAGCATGTTGTTTTATCGGGAGTGGGATTTATGCACCGAGTCTTGCGACTCACCCTCTCCTTTGACATTTCAGTGACACTTAGACGCGGACATGGAGCCGGGATGGACTCGAGGTGCTCATGCCATGCTTTAATAAAGATTTGCTCAGACTTTACAAAATTTGGTACTTTAGCTTATTTATTACTATTTGGTTTTATTTTGGGTTGTAAATGGCCTTTAAATTAGGTTTTACTATGTTTATGCTTAAAGTAGCTTTCTAATATGCTTTAACAAATTAACTGAGTTAAAATTGCTAAAAACTTGGAAGGTCAACGGTTTCAAAACTATAACGCAATGTGTTTTAAACTTTACCATCGGGTATCACTCTAAAACATTAAAATATGACAAAGCAATCATGCCAAGATTTCGAAAAGTATAAAATATGAAAAGGAGTTTCTCATCGAATCTTTAACCAGAAACCTAACCCTTCGAACGCGATTTTCCCCGTAACATGCCAGATTCGGTCGTGGTGTATTGACCGGGTTTAGGGTGTTACAAAATGCCACCCACTTGGGTCATACCTACAAGTATTATTTACCAACACATATCATGCATATATGACAGCCAAAAACATACTAAATATCCATTCAATCTATGCATCCAAAACCAATTCCAAACATACCAATTTGCATGACCAAATCTCAAATATGCCCAAGCACCATTTATCAACTAATCATACCAAAACAAACTTCACATACCACATTCATTTAAGCATATTACGAAAACATAACTAGCCAAATCACATGGCTAAGTTCACATAACAACTCATACTAAGGACTAGCCTATACATGCCATATATAGCCATATACATTTTCAAAGTGTACCAAAATGAGTTTAGTAGTGTGATGACAATCCGTGACAGTCTCGAACCTTCAGTAGCTTTGACGACCCATAAAACAGAGAAAACATAAGCAGAGTAAGCTTTCCCAAAGCTTAGTAAGTCATAATACAAATAAACTATATGTGTAAGCATATAAGCATATAAAAACATAGACACCTTTCTTATACTTAACAAATTTCTCACATATATGCTTTGGTTCATACTTTTGGCCACATTTGCCACCATTATCAATTCAAGAATCATATATAAGTACTTAGCTTTTCATGCTCACTTTCACATATTAATTTGATATCCCAATATACATAATCATCATAATAAGATCATATAGAGACTTACCTTATATACACACTTAGTGTACAAATCATCGCATTCACAAACGGATTCATTATTTACATAGCCATTCGTATCATAGACTTGCCCGTTGAACCGTAAGAAATCTAGTAGGATACTTGGAAAGCTCGGAATAATCGTACAATGCCAACGTCCCAGATGAGGTCTTACATGTAATCGGATATCGATGCCTCTGTCCCAGACAGGGTCTTACACATATAATTACGATGCCAATGTCCCAGACATGGTCTTACACGTATAAATCATATCGATGCCAATGTCTCAGACGTGGTCTTACACGTAATACTCATGTCGATGCCTACGTCCCAGACGAGGTCTTACACTAAATCTCAAATCAATGCAAACGTCCCAGACGTGGTCTTACATGATATAACAGAACAGAAACCTATGTCATGACATAGCTAATCCTACCTATTCCTAGGTTCGAACGGGACTTCTCAGACTTAGTCACTATATCGAACTTATCTCGAAATTCATATACATAACCTCTCATAATCATCATTTATCAAAATTAGTCATATGAACAGTTATAATTTCATACAAGTACGTTTATTTGCATAATGACTTACCTCGGATTCGTTTTAACGGAAACAGAAACAGCTACTCGGTTATTTTTGCTTTCCCGCGATCTAAGTCCGTTTTCCTCGGTTCTTGATCTAAACATATTCAGAATTAACCCTTTTATTCATCAATTCATTCAATTCAATCCATATTGACATATTTAGGGCTATTTGTAAATTAACCCTTACATTTGCACAATTTATCAATTTAGTCCATTTTTCTCCAAACATCAAATTCACAAAATTAATACATACACATGCTTAGCCAAATGTACATATATATCATACAAGCCCATATTTTCCATCAAATTAGCAATTTAGTCCCTCAATTTGCTATTTTCATAATTTAGCCCTATTTAGCTAAATTCATTAAAACTTCAAGAACATAACATGTTCATCTAACTCAAATCTTTCATTTAACAACTAAACTCATCTCAAAACTCAACATATCAATAATGGAATCTCACACAAACATCATCAATTCACAAAATTAATACATGGGTTTTGTAGCTCTCAAAGCAACGATTGCAAAAACGTAGAAATTATCGAAAACTGACTCAAAATATACCTTAACTTAAGCTTACAAGTGCCGAAAATCAAAAGAACATTTTCTTCTTTCCTTTCCTTGCTATATTTGATGGAGAATGAAAGAATGAGCTCCACTTTCATGTTTCTTTTATTATAATATAATTATAACTTATAAAATAAATATAATATAACTTTTAACTTATAAAATAACATATAAAAAGATGTTATAAAACCATGTTACCTGATAAACCGAAATAGTAACATATTTTAATCCCACATTTAGTATGCTTTTGGATGAATTATCCATTGATTTATGTAAAAAGGTGCTCTTAATCCTTTCTTTTCATGTCTTATACTCAGAAAAGCACCCAAGGATAAAAAGAACGAGAATCGGGCTTAAAACGGACCAAAACGGGCCAAAGAGGAAATCGACACGGCCTGGACTTAGACCCACACGGCCATGCCAAGTCAATCATCTAGAACACGGTCTAACCCTGACTCACACGACCGTGTCTCATTAAAGAAACCCGAACATGGCCTGGCCCCGATTCACATGGGCGTGCGCCATGGCCGTGCCTCTGCCATGGAGAAGAGCAATTTCATTCGGGAAAGGATACTTAGGGAGAAATAAACGTATTTCAAAAGCTAATAAATACACCCTAAGTATGACCTAAGAGGGGGAGCCTAAAGCCATCGTCTAGGGGCGTCGTGCTAGGCCAGAGAAGGCAGATTTGTGGGGATTCACTCAGGGATAGCCAGTTGATCCATCTCAAGAAGCCAGAATTATACTCAAGACGGAGGATATCTCCTTCAATTCCTTCAGGGGGTTTTAGGGATTTCTTATGTTTTGTTTTATCTTTTCTCTTGAGATGTTTTCCTTTATTGTTATGAACTAAACCCTTCGGATACCCGAAGGGGATGAAACCTATGATGAATCTTCTTATTGTTTTCTGAATTATATGATAAATACTTAGTTTGTTCTTAATTATGTGAGCTTAATCCAAATTTAATGTGCTTAGGTGGAGGAGGAATAGACCCTGCCTAAGAGTAGATCCAACATAATTAAGCGGAGTTTATCGTACGCCTAGAGATAGGGTGACGAGATTTTACCAGATTAGGGTGAAAGCTAATATGGGAATCCATAGATCGATTTACTGCTATTCTAGGGGGTTATTATAAGAGAACGAGAGTTCCACTAATTAACCGAGGGTTAGGCGTTATTCGCCTCGAGAGAGGGTTTAATATACGTTAGGGAGTCTTACGGATCAAACTAAGTGAATAAATCGTATGGTTCAGTGTTAGATAACAAGTGAAGTCTAGGTGGATTCTTCCTAGGGTATCATCTAAATCAACTGAGTTTTTCCCAAGTTATTTTCCAAATTCATTCTTCTTTGTCTTAGAGTCTTTAGTTTAGTAGTTAATTAATTTAGATTAGATAAACAATCTCTCTTTATTTTTAGGGTAGATAATAAAAAGAAAGTTAGTATTAGTACTTTTAGTTCCTTTGGGTTCGATAATCCGGTCTTATCTAAGCTATACTACTGTTCGATAGGTGCAGTTGCCTCAATCGTTGTCAGAGTTAGTTTTCAGGTTCGATCATTCTTTTTATAAATTTTAAAAATCTGATTCACAGCGATCAAGTTTTTGGCGCCGTTGCCGGGGACTAAAATATTAAGAAAGCTCTATTTTTATTACTTTAGCCATTATTTTTATTTTTCACAATTTATTTTTATTTTATTATTTTTAAATTTTGCTAAATTTTCTTTCTTTCTTTTCCTAGCAGGTACCTCTAGTTTATGACTAGTAGGAACCCGAGAGGACCTTTAGTATACGACAATGATATTGACGCTACCGTTCGCAGGAATTGCAGAGAAATTAGGTGAGCCCTAAATTACACGGAAGAAGAGCGAGAAGACAGATCCAATCCCACTGAAGGGATGGACAAAAATAATCCACCACCACAAGATGTGGGAAAAATAATGCTCCTCGTACTATGTTTGATTATGCTAAACCTCATTTAACAGGAGCCGAATCAAGTATTGTTAGGCCTGCTATAGCTGCTAATAATTTTGAATTAAAGCTTAACACTATAAAAATGATTCAACAGTTTGTTCAATTTGATGGTTTGCAGGACGAAGATCCAAACACTCATATAGCTAACTTTTTAGAGTTCTGTGATACCTTCAAAATAAATGGCGTTTCTGATGATGCCATACGACTTCGGTTATTTCCCTTTTCATTAAGGAATAAAGCTAAACAGTGGTTAAACTCGCTACCACGAGGGTCAATCACTACATGGAATCAAATGACCGAATTTTTTTATTAAAATATTTCCCACCGACCAAAACGGCCAAATTACGGAATGATATCTCTTCTTTTGTGCAGATGGATTTAGAGATATTATATGATGCATGGGAGAGATATAAGGATCTCTTGAGAAGGTGTCCGCACCATGGTTTACCCTTGTGGCTCCAAGTCTAGACTTTCTATAACGGTGTGAACCCCTCAACGAGACAACTAATAGATTCAGCCGCCGGTGGAACCCTGAAAAATAAAACTCCTGAAGCAGCCCACGAGTTTATTGAAGAGATGTCACTGAATAACTATCAGGGGCAGGTTACAAGGACAAAACCAACAAAATCGGTCGGAGTTTTCAACATAGATGCTGCTTGATAGTTTGTGTTCTTCGCAGGCACATCCAGTAATGCAGTGCGACACAAGTGGAACTATGGCGAATCCTGAGTACCCACCCTACCAACCGGGTACAGGAAGCGAACAGATGAACTATATAGGTAACAATTTTAGATCTAATAATAACCCATATAGTAATAATTATAATCCAGGTTGGAGGAACCACCCAAATTTTTCATGGGGAGGTCAAGGAAATCAAAGACAACAACCTCCTCAAAATTTCCAAAATCAGCCCTATCCATAGGAAAAGAAGCCGAATCTTGAAGAGACGCTGAACAAATTCATAGCTTCCACAGAGACCCGTTTCCGAAAGACTGAGACAACACTTGATGACCAACAAACATCGATCAAAGTGATAGAGAAACAAGTTGGAGAACTCACTAAGTCGGTTGGACAACTTCATGAAATGGTTTCCAAATTCGATCGTTGATTTTCTAAAGCAATGAATGTAAAGACAAGCATACTGAGAAGTGGAAAGGAGTTAGTTGAACCAAAGAAAAAAATACTATGTGAAGATGACAAAGCAAAGGACATGAGAGCTGGGGATCTAACTCCAATACGTAAAGAAAGTAAACCACCAATCCCATATCCAGCGCAGTTAAAGAAAGAACGATTAGACGCTCAATACGGTAAGTTTCTTGAACTGTTTAAACAGATACATATTAACTTACCTTGTGTTGAAGCCATTTCACAGATGCCGACGTACGCAAAATTCTTAAAGGAACTCCTAACAAATAAAAGGAAGCTTGAAGAAGTATCCATGGTGGAGCTTAATGAAGAATGTTCAGCCATCCTCCAAAACAAGCTACCAACCAAATTAAAAGACCTGAAGTTTTACTATTCCTTGTTTAATTGGTAGTTTAAATATTAAGAAAGCATTAGCTTGATCTAGGTGCCAGATTAATTTAATGCCTTATAAAATGTTTAAACGACTAAATCTTGGGAACCAAAACCCACTAGGATGAGTATTCAAGTTAGGTGATAGATCTATTAAATACCCTAGAGGAGTTATCGAGGATGTCTTGGTAAAAATCGATAAATTTATTTTCCCCGTTGGTTTTGTTGTGCTTGACATGGATGAGGACATTGAGGTTCCTTAATTCTAGGCGCCCTTTTTAGCTCATCGCTGTGGTCGTTATCGATGTAGGTGATGGTAAACTTGCATTAAGGATAGGCGATGAGGAAATTATTTTTCAAATTTATGATGCCATGAGATATTCTAGAGAACAAGATGATTCTGTTATTTTATGGACACCATCATCATATCATTCAAAACTCATTACAGAAATTCTACATGATGACACGATGGAACCGTGTCACACTCAATAAGAGGGGAAGAAGATGAAGTCCACGAGCTAAATTCAAAAATATCGTCATCAAGACAAACGGAAAAAGAAACTGCCAAAACATTTAGAGTATGCATTCCTTGGGGAAAATTATACGTTACAAGTAATTATCTCTTTGAGCTAGAACCTCAGAAAAAGAGGAGTTGATACAGTACTAAGAGAACATAAAAAGCCATAGCTTGGAAAATCTCTGACATTAAGGGAATAAGCCCAACATTTTGCACCCACAAAATTTTAATGGAAGACGAGTACAAGCCATGCGTGCAACCACAAAGACGATTAAATCCCAACATAAAAGAAGTCATGAAAGCCGAGGTAATTAAACTTCTAGATGCTGGAATAATTTATCCTATTTCTGACAGCAAGTGGGTGAGTCCTGTGCAGGTTGTCCCAAAGAAAGGAGGCATGACCGTGGTAGCTAACGAAAAGAATGAACTGATTCCCACTAGGACAGTCATAGGTTGGAGAGTTTGCATAGATTACAGGAAGCTGAATGACGCCACTAGAAAAGATCACTCCCCTTTACCCTTCATTGATCAAATGCTAGAAAGGTTATCAGGACATATGTACTAATGCTTCCTAGATGGACTCTCCGGTTATTTCCAAATCCCAATAGCACCTGAAGATCAAGAGAAGACAACGTTCACATGCCCATACGGTTCGTTTTCTCATCGAAGAATGCCTTTTGGATTATGTAGTGCTCCTACTACCTTTCAACGTTGCATGTTGGCAATCTTTGATGAACTTGTAGAAAATATTATGGAGGTATTTATGGAAGATTTCTCAGTATACGGTAATTCTTTCCATCTTTGCCTTAAATTTTTAAAACGAGCCTTGATGAGATGTGAGGAAACAAACCATGTTTTAAATTGGGAGAAATGTCACTTTATGGTACAAGAGGGAATTGTATTAGGACATAAAATTTCTAGTAAAGGGATTGAGGTAGATAAAGCAAAGATTGAAACCATAGAAAAATTACCTCCTCCTAGTTCAGTTAAGGCTATTAGAAGTTTTTTAGGACACGCAGGATTTTATAGAAGATTCATTAAGGATTTTTCTAAAATAGCTAAGCCTTTAACAAAATTACTAGAAAAAGATGTTCCTTTCAAATTTGATCAGGAATGTTTAGACGCATTCAATATCCTTAAGGATGAACTAATAAATGCTCCGATTATAATTGCACCTGATTGGAATCTACCCTTTGAACTAATGTGTGATGCAAGTGATTTTGCAGTAGGTGCAGTTCTGGGACAACGAAGAGGCAAGCATTTTCAGCCAATCTATTATGCTAGCAGGACTTTGACACTCGCACAGGAAAACTACACCACTACGGAGAAGGAACTGCTAGCTGTAGTTTTTTCTTTTGAAAAATTTAGATAGTATTTATTATTATCTAAAGTTGTTGTTTTCACTGACCACTCAGCTCTTCGTTATCTATTAACTAAACCTGATGCGAAACCACGACTCATAAGATGGATTTTACTTTTACAAGAATTTGATTTGGAAATAGAGGATAAGAAAGGAGCTGAGAACCTTGCAGCTGATCACCTCTCTAGACTCGAATACCCCCATATCGAAGAGCTAAATGAAGAAGAGATAAACGATTCATTCCCAGAAGAACAACTCTTTTCGATAACTCATTCTGAGGTACCATGGTTTGCGGATATTGCGAATTATTTAGCCACTAACATCTTGCCAAAAAAATTAACACATCACCAAAAGAAGCGATTCTTTGCTGATGCAAAAAACTATTTTTGGGAAGATCCCTTTCTTTTCTGAATATGTGCAGATCAGGTAATTCGAAGATGCGTTACAAGGACAGAAGCAAGTAAGATTATAGAACATTGCCATTCAAGACCTTCAGGAGGACACTACAGTGGCATTAAGACAGCACATAAGATACTCGAATCAAGTTTTTATTGGCCCACTCTAATCAAGGATGCCAACAGGTATGTCGCTTCATGTGATAAATGTCAAAGAACAGGTAATGTCTCTAAACGTGATGAAATGCCTCAAACATATATGCTATCATGTGAAATATTTGATGTATGGGGTATTGATTTTATGGGGCCATTCTCTAGTTCATTCGAAAATAAATACATCCTAGTGGCAGTTGATTACATGTCAAAACGGGTGGAAGCCGAAGCTCTACCTACTAATGATACTAGAGTAGTAGTTAAGTTCCTCAAGAAACTGTTCTCTCGATTTGGAACGCCTAGAGCTATCATTAGTGATAGGGGCACTCATTTCTGTAATACTCAATTTGACAAAGTCTTAAAAAAGTATGGAGTACACCATAAGATAGCTACCCCATATCACCCTCAAACCAGTGGGCAAGTTGAAGTAGCAAACCGAGAACTTAAGCGCATTCTAGAAAAAACGGTTGAATCAAACAGAAAAGATTGGGCATTAAAAGTAGATGATGCCTTATGGGCCTATAGAACAACATTTAAAACCACTCTAGGGACATCCCCATACAAACTTGTATACGAGAAAAGCTGTCATCTACCATTCGAGTTAGAACACAAAGCTTTTTGGGCCATAAAGTTTTTAAATTTTGATCTTAGCACTGCAGGAAAGAAAAGAATGATGCAGATGAACGAGCTAGACAAATGGAGAGCTGAGGCCTATGAGAACTCGAAACTATACAAAGAGGCAAATAAGCGACGCCACGACGCTCGTCTAAAGAAGTCGAAACAATTCGAAGTAGGGGACTTGGTCCTACTGTACAACTCAAGGCTTAAATTATTTCCTGGGAAGCTAAAATCGAGATGGTCAGGCCCATTCATGATCAAAACATTTTTTCCATACGGCACAATCGAGGTAACTCACCCCACTAAGGGCACATTCAAGGTAAATGGTCACCAACTCAAAATTTATAATGGTGCACATTTTGATATGAGAGAGGAGCTTGTGCTCCAAGAACCTTCATTTAGAACTGAAAACAGGGAAACTCTAGCTTAAGACTATAAACAAGCGCTTCCCGGGAGGCAACCCGAGCATTAACACAATTTATTTTTACATTTTGCTTTAAATTTATTTTTCTTTTTCTTCTTTTCTTTACACCTAGTTTTAAACTAACCAGAAGTGCAGATTTCTAAGTCACATGGCCTTGCACACGGCCATGGTCGTGGCCTTGTGGACCTTAAGAATCCCCGTACTGACATAGTAGAGGCCGTGCGAATCAGTTCCAACCACTTTTCGACGTCACGGATCCAACCACTACACCATGGGCACCGACAAAGGGCCAGGGCCGTGCCCCATGACCGTGTGAAGCTATTGACTTTCCAACCACGGGCAGAACACGCCCGTGCCTTAAAATCGTGCCAACATACTGACTTGTCGAACACAGGCTAGACACGAGCGTGGGGTAACCAATACGCCTAGGAACACGGCCGTGCGATGCGGCCGTGTGAATCGACACACCCTCAACCCACGGGCGTGGGAAACTGCCAGACTTGAAATTCTATTTAAACACCATGCCCCTCTCCTTTCTCTTCTTCCCTACTCTCCTTCTTCTCTCTTTATTTCTTTTCCCTCTTTTTCATTTTCTTTTTTCCTAATAAATTCTTAGACTCTTGAGCTACAACAAAATCATATCCATGGAAAAGAAGTGTAAAAGGCCAATCTCCTCAAGGGAGACCGATTCACATGAGTTTATGCCGGCAGCTTCTTTCAAACAACAAGCCAAGGGTCTTTGAGACCATTTAATTTCTATTTTTCTTTTCTCTTTCCTTTCATTCTCCTTCCCTTTGACTATCTTATGATTTATCTAGTTCATTTTGTTTTAGTTTCTTGTTTTTAGGTTCTTAAGGCTGCTTGGGAATCACGCCACTTCCACCACCACCAACACCTCTGTCACCTTCAAAGTCACACCCACCTCTCGAACCATCTACCAATAAGGATTCTCAAGCCCCTTTATCTTTTAAACTTAGTTTATTTTCCTTCTTAGTCTCCTTCTCTTTATCTTTCTTGTCTTTAATTATATTATTAGTATATTATTAAGGTTTCTTTAGATTTCTTGGCTAATTCTTCACGAGTTCCCCAATTTCTTCATCTAGCACAGGATCGTCATCCAGAACGACCCCTCCAACATATCGTTCATCCAGCTCAAGGATTTCATCCATGATTCAGGGAGTTTCACTTATCCCCATATCTTCTGATCTGAACATTACATTTATATTATCTATCTTTTTACATTGAGGGCAATGTACATCTTAAGTGTGGGGGGGGTGAATCTTAGACGTAGTACCAAACTTTTTTTTCATTATTCTCAAAATCTCTGAATTTAGTCTTGTTTGAAAGTAATTTCCTCATATTACTAATTAGGATGAAATTTTTGATGATTTATGATTTTTATTGATATGTTTTAGATTAAGTCATTGATAATTGTGCATTGATGATTAAATTCTAAGAATACTAGAGAATCAAGCATAATAAGTCTATTTTTCTGAATTAAAATTTTTTCTAGGTCGTCTACCTGAATTTAAATATTACCTTGAAATTTGATATTTACAAGGCTGATGTCAAAAATACCCATAATTTTTGTGAGTTTTTGAGCCTTATAGAGCATAAATTCTTTTACTTGCTCACTTTATTGATTATGAGTATGTCAACACTGATTTGTTATTCTAGAATTTGCATCGATTATACATGTCGAGACCACACTTTTGATTTGATATACAGAGATGATAAAGGCACCTAGGTTTTAACCCACTAACTCCATTAAAAGCCTACCTTCACAAATTAACCCCTAGTGAACCCCTTTTAATCCTAACAACCCTATTTATTGACTCACCCACTAATATTAACCCAAAACCCTTTGTAATTGTTATCACCATTCTTTCTAACTACCCGTATATCGAGATTTGATCTGATTAGTTGCCTAATTATGAATTTTAGTAATTTATCCTTTATTATGTATTTATTATGTACTTAAAAAAAACGATGAAGTATATTCATTATTAGTTATGTGATTAAATGAGCTTATACATTTATTTAAATTCCAAATATCGAAGAAGAAGCTCGTATTATTAGTATTATTAGTTTTTAATTGATGTAATTATTATTATTAGTTCATTAGTTCTTAGTTAGGTAATTTTTCAATTCAATCTCGATTTTAACCCTCTAATTCAGCCTTATTCCACACCTTAACCCTAGCCCCGTTACAACCCTAACAAAGACCTTTTGATTTGTGTTTCATCTCATATTTCAGTGGTGGAGATTTGATTTTCATTCAAGCCTATGGGATTAAATCTTCATGTTTGACTTTTGAGTGCCTAAATTTTGAACCTTAAACACTTTGAGTGATTTGAGTGAATCTTTAGTGAGGATGTCAATCCTTGACAATTTCGAATCAGAGGTAATTATTTAGATGAAGGGAAACACCTATGTTTTGTGCTACAAAATATAAGGCTTATAGTGTTTGAATTTTTAGGACACTTTGAGTTGAATTATCCATGTATAAATTATCCCTGAATTATGATGAGACACTATCAATGACTATTATGAATTATAGGAAGTTCGTTTTAATTGTAAAGTGAGAATTTTGCTTGAGGACAAGCAAAAGCTTAAGTGTGGGGGTATTTGATAAACCGAAATAGTAACATATTTTAATCCAACATTTAGTATGGTTTTGGATGAATTATCCCTTGATTTATGTAAAAAAGGTGCTCTTAATCCTTTCTTTTCATGTCTTATACTCAGGAAAGCACCCAAGGATAAAAAGAACGAGAAACGGGCTCAAAATGGACCAAAACGGGCCAAAGAGGAAATCGACATGGCCTGGACTTGGACCCACACGGCCGTGCCAAGTCAATCATCTAAAACACGGTCTAACCCCGATTCACACGGCCGTGTCTCATTAAAGAAATCCGAACACGGCCTGGCCACGATTCACACGGGCTTGCGCCATGGCCGTGCCTCTACCGTGGAGAAGAGCAATTTCATTCGGGAAAGGATACTTAGGGAGAAAGAAACGTATTTCAAAAGCTAATAAATACACCCTAAGTATGGCCTAAGAGGGGGAGCCCAAAGCCATCGTCTAGGGGCGTCGTGCTAGGCCAGAGAAGGCAGATTTGTGGGGATTCACTCAGGGATAGCCAGTTGATCCATCTCAAGAAGCCAGAATTATACTCAAGACGAAGGATCTCTCCTTCAATTCCTTCAGGCGGTTTTAGGGATTTCTTATGTTTTGTTTTATCTGTTCTCTTGAGATGTTTTCCTTTATTGCTATGAACTAAACCCTTCGGATACCCGAAGGGGATTAAACCTTTGACGAATCTTGTTATTGTTTTCTGAATTATATGATAAATACTTAATTTGTTCTTAATTATGTGAGCTTAATCCAAATTTAATGTGCTTAGGTGGAGGAGGAATAGACCCTGCCTAAGAGTAGATCCAACATAATTAAGTGGAGTTGATCGCACACCTAGAGATAGGGTGACGAGATTTTTCCGGATTAGGGTGAAACCTAATATGGGAATCCATAGATCAATTTACTGCTATTCTAGGGGGTTATTATAAGAGAACGAGAGTTCCACTAACTAACCTAGGGTTAGACGTTATTCGCCTCGAGAGAGGGTTTAATATACGTTAGGGAGTCTTACGGATCAAACTAAGTGAATAAATCGTATGGTTCAGTGTTAGATAACAAGTGAAGTCTAGGTGGATTCTTCCTAGGGTATCATCTAAATCAACTGAGTTTTTCCCAAGTTATTTTCCAAATTCATTCTTCTTTGTCTTAGAGTCTTTAGTTTAGTAGTTAATTAATTTAGATTAGATAAACAATCTCTCTTTATTTTTAGGGTAGATAATAAAAAGAAAGTTAGTATTAGTACTTTTAGTTCCTTTGGGTTCGATAATCCGGTCTTGCCTAAGCTATACTACTGTTCGATAGGTGCACTTGCCTCAATCGTTGTCAGAGTTAGTTTTTAGGTTCGATCATTCTTTTTATAAATTTTAAAACTCTGATTCACAGCGATCATTACCGTCTACTATAAATAAAAATGGGCTATTTGCTCTTTAAGGACTTCACTATAATAAAGCCATCTCAATTTGATCATTAATCAAATGAAAAGTCACTTTTAAACTTTATGCAATTTAATCCTTTTCATCAAATTAAACACACAAACGGACAAATTAACTTACGGAAATTTACCACATGCTTAATCACATATTAACGGCACAGAATATAATATTAAAATATTATTCAAACTCAGATTTGTGGTCCTGAAACCACTGTTCCGACTAGGGTATAAACCGGACTGTTACAATTTGCTCCACCCAATACTCCCCATCACTCACTCAAATTGGTTTGACCAATTCAAACTCCTCCAAGCTCTCTTGTCCATTCATTTGAATGCATTGACCCATTCAACTACCACCCTTTAAGAGTCCCAGCCGAAACCATCTCCTCTCCATCCTGGCGCCAAAAATAAAGCTCCATAATGAGGCTTATGGGATTCGAACTCCTCCCCTTCTGCTTCTACAAGTGACGCTACCTCCACTTGGACACAAGCTCTTTTGTGTCATCAAGCACACGCAAATAAAATTAAAGCCTGCTCCTACTAGCTCTCCCCTCTTAGATGCCCAAAACAGAAAATTTCACCAAGGCTCTGGCTTGAACCCGAGCCTCACCAGGACCCCCAAGCACACCTAAATAACAAGCAAAACAAGCCAAGCACACAGAAAAGCATAAAATGCAGAACCCCTAATTCTAGGATGTTACAGTTCTACCCCCTTAAAGAAATTTCGGCCTCAAAATTTACCTGATCAAAAGAGGTGAGGGTATGGCTGTTGCATCACATCCTCTGGCTCCCACGTGGCTTCCTCTGAATCGTGATTTCGCCATAAGGCTTTAACCAACGGAACTGACTTCCTTCTCAACACTTTAACATCTCGATCTAAGATCAGAACTGGTTCTTCTTCAAAAGACAAATCAGGTCTTACTTCAAATTCCTCTACCGGCACTATGTGAGATGGATCCGAACGATAGCATCTTAACATTGAAACAAGAAATACATCATGTATCCGATTCAACTCCGGCGGTAACTCAAGCTGGTATGCTACTGGTCCCACACGTTTAAACACTCGACAAGGACTGATGAATCTGGGGCTCAACTTCCCCTTTCGTCCAAACCTTAAAGCCTTCTTCCAAGGTGAGACTTTCAGAAAAACTTGATCACCCACTGAGAATTCTATCTTTTTACGCTTCAGATCTGCATACGATTTCTGCCTGTCGAAAGCGTCCTTCAACCGAGACCGAATCAACTTAACCTTTTCCTCCATCTCTGAAACCAATTCTAGACCCAACAACTGTCGCTCACCCAACTCTGTCCAGCAGGTAGGAGTACGACACTTACGACCATATAACGCTTCATAGGGTGCCATCTGAATACTGGATTGATAGCTATTGTTGTATGTGAATTTTGCCAACGGTAAGAAATCCTCCCAACTACCCCTGAAGTCAATAACACAACCTCTCAACATATCTTTCAGAATCTGAATTACCCTCTCTGACTGACCATCAGTCTGTGGATAAAACGCCGTGTTGAAATCCAGTCTTGTACCCAACGCTTTATGTAACGCCTTCCAGAACCGCGATGTAAACCTAGGGTCTCTATCTGATATGATAGACACTGGTACCCCATGTAACCTCACAATCTCCGCTACATACAGCTTGGCTAACTTTTGTAGTGAGTAATCAAAATGAACCGGTATGAAGTGAGTGGACTTCATCAACCGATCGATAATTACCCATACTGAATCTTTCCTAGTAGGCGTAAGAGGTAGCCCACTAACAAAATCCATCGTTATCCTCTCCCACTTCCAAAGTGGAATCTTCACTGGATGTAGCAACCCCGAAGGAAACTGATGTTCCGCCTTCACCTACTGACACGTCCAACACTTAATCACAAACTTGGTAATTTCTTGCTTCAGACCTGGCCACCAGAACTGTTCACGCAAATCTCGATACATCTTACTCCCATCGGGATGTATAGCGTATGGACTACTATGTGCCTCCTGCAGAATCCTCTGTCTCAACTCGAAATCCTTTGGCATACAAACCTTTCCATGAAAGCACAATACTCCATCACTGTTCATACCAAATCCTTCTATCTCACCACCTTCCACTTGTTGAAGTCGAGAACTTAACAATTTGTCTGACGTCTGCTTCTCCTTAATCTGACTTACCCATGAAGGCTTCACCTGAAGTTCGACTAATAAACTTCCATCGTCATACAAACTGAGATGAGCAAACATTGCTCTCAAATCCGCTATTACCTTATGACTCAACGGATCTGCCACTAAGTTAGCTTTAACCGGGTGATACTCGATCGAGCAATCGTAGTCTTTCAACAATTCAATCCACCTCCGCTGCCTTAAATTCAACTCCTTCTGGGTAAGGAGATATTTCAGGCTCTTATGATCTGTGTAGATAATAGACTTCTCCCCATACAGGTAATGTCTCCAAATTTTTAGAGCGAACACTACCGCAGCTAACTCCAGATCATGAGTGGGATAGTTCACTTCATGCGGTCTTAGTTGCCGAGACGCATACGCTACCACTTTCCCCTCTTGTATCAACACACATCCTAACCCTATGTGCGACGCATCACAATAGACGACAAACTCCTTCCCAGCCTCAGGCTGAATCAACACTGGTGCCTCCGTCAGAATCTTCTTCAACTTCTCAAAGCTTTCCTGCTGCTTATTTGTCCATACAAACGGTGCCCCTTTTCGTAACAACTTGGTTAAAGGTGCAGCGATCAACGAGAATCCCTCAACAAACCTTCTGTAATACCCAGCTAACCCAAGGAAACTTCAAATTTCTGCTACAGACTTCGGTGGTTTCCAATCCAAAATAGCTTCAATCTTTCGGGGATCAACCCTAATCCCCTCGACAGACACAACATGCCCCAGAAAAGTAACTTCCCTCAACCAAAATTCACACTTGCTGAATTTGGCATACAGTTGCTTCCCTCAAAATCTGCAGAATAATCCGAAGATGCGAATCATGCTCCTCTTCCGTCCTTGAATATACCAAGATATCGTCTATGAAAAGTATGAAAAACCGGTCCAGATAGGGTTGAAATACTCGGTTCATCATATCCATAAATGCGGCTGGTGCATTCGTCAACCCAAACGACATCACTAAGAACTCGTAGTGACCATAACGAGTTCAAAAAGCAGTCTTATGAATATCCGCCTCCTTGACCTTAAGCTGGTGGTATCCTGACCTCAAGTCTATCTTCGAGAAGACTGAAGTGCCTCACAGCTGATCGAACAGGTCGTCAATTGTTGGCAACGGGTACTTGTTCTTAATCATCAACTTGTTCAATTGCCTGTAATCAATGCACATCCGCATTGACCCATCCTTTTTCTTGATAAATAACACTGGTGCTCCCCACGGAGACACACTTGGTCGAATAAAACCACGATCCAACAATTCCTGAATCTGAGCTTTAAGTTCTACTAGCTCCTTCGGCGCCATCCTATATGGGGCAACGGACACTAGAGCTGTTCCCGGAAGAAGATCAATGTCGAACTCCACCTCGCGATCCGGAGGTAACCCTGGAAGCTCTTCTGGAAAAACATCCGAAAACTCTTTCACCGTTCTAACATCTCTTACAGACAATTCCTTGGCCTCCAAAGCACTAATGAAAGCTAAGAAAGCCTCACACCCTTTTCGCACCATCCTTTCAGCCTTTAATTGAGACACCACATTGGACATGTAATTCCTTCTCTCACCTATTACCAATACCTCCTTATCCTCAAGAGTCTTCAAAATCATGTGCTTAGCAGCACAATCCAAGTTTGCTCGATACTGAACTAACCAGTCCATGCCTAAAATCAAATCGAACTCGCCGAACGGCAATTCCATCAAGTCAGCCGGGAAAACAACCCCTTGTACTTCTAAAGGCACACTCCTAAATAGTTTGTTTACCACTACAGATTGTCCTAAAGGGCTAATCACAGTCATTTCTCTAAAAGCAACCTCAGATTCTATATTCAAAGTTCCAGACACAGTACTAGCAACATACGAATGTTTAGACCCAATATTTATCGGTGTTGTAAAGGGTAAACCAAAAATAAGAAACGTACCGGTTATGATGTCCGGTGCATCGCCATCCTCTCGGCGTCTAGCTACATAAACCAATCCAGGCTGTCTTGCATCTGTATTCCCAGCACCTCTGCCCGGTGCTCCACGCCCTCGACCAAAACCATTTCCTCCTCTGGCCGGACCACGACCTCTCGGTGGTTGCTGCCCACCTCTTCCAGACTGTACATATTCCTGACCTAATGGCCGTGCCCTGTTCGGCTCTTGTGGACAGTCCCTTACCAGATGATCTACAGATCCACACCTGTAACATCCTTTACTTCTTGCCCAACATGCCCCCGAATGATAATTCCCACATCTAGCACATGGTTGAGAACTACCAACAGTAACAGGCTTCGCAACTCGACCCGGCCCATCAAACCTAGGCCTCTTTTGGAAACTCCCAGCAGATCCTGACGACCCAAAATTCCTTTTATTCCTACCCCTATCCTTATCCCGATTCTGCCTCTCAGACCGCTTCACCTCTTCAACTATCTTAGCCTCCTCAACCAGAGTAGCAAACTCCCTCTCTCGTTACGGAGCTATCAGCATTCACAACTCGTCCCTCAGACCATCCTCAAATCGGACACAACACTCGTGATCTGTTGCAACGATACCCCGGGCATAACGGCTTAAACGCAGGAATTCTGCCTCATATTCAGCCACTGACTTATTCCCTTAGACCAAGTTAAAAAATGCCCTCATCTGAGCGTCCACGTAACTTGTCCCAACATACTTTCCCTGGAATGCTGACTTAAAGAAGTCCCAGGTAATACGGTCCGCTGACGTACCATCTCTTACCGTGAGCCACCATTGGTATGCCTCATCTCGAAGGAGGGACACTACTCCTTTCAACTTTTCCTTCGCAGTACAATCGAGATCGTTCATAATTCGTTCAACCGCTTCCAGCCAGTACTCAGCTACATTAGGAGCCACACCAAAAATGCCACTAAATATCTCAGCCCCATTAGCTCGGAGTTACTCAGAAAAGGATTTTTGAGCTACTGATCCCGTGCTTACTCCAGCAACCCACTCCAAAACACGCAACATAGCTTGAGACATAGCATCGTCTCCACCAGTTTGGTCCTGGAATCCCACTTCCACAATTGGTGATGCCGGTACTTCACCTTCCGGCCCATGCCCTGATTTCGAGGGTTCAGCCTCAACACCCCGGCCTCTACCACGGCCGCGCACACTACGTCCACAACCTCTAGCGCTCATGATTACGAATTCGACTTAATCTGATTAAAATTTTATGAGTTAGCATTTCTTCCACTGTTTATTACCGGACAGTCTTATGAAAATAGCATTAGAAGTAGTTTTCGCAAAACATATTTCTAAAGGTCTCAGGTTCTAAAGTTGAATTTCTTAGAACTATCTATCACAATAAATTTTTTTTCATAAGAATTCAAACAATAATCATAAAACTTACAGTGCGGATTGGTGCCGGAGACTCGGGTGCCATACTTCCAAAAAAAATGTATTTTTCTAAACCATATTCCAAACCAACTTTTGAAAACATTTTTGAACCCCAAACCCACAGTCGAGTTTTGCAACCTAGGCTCTGATACCATAAATGTAACACCCCAAACCCGGTCAATACGTTACGACCGAATCTGGTATGTTACAAGAAAGGTAGTTTTAAAATTTTCAACAAAACATCGTAATTTGGAAAATTTTTTGTTTAGTGATTCAATCTTAAAGATAATTTAAAATCTTGTTTGAAGATTTTCTTACCATCTTCTATTTAAAAATGAACTAAAAAGTTGTAAACGGTTTTGTTTCACGAAGGCCGAAATCAGGAAATTCCATAAACATGACATTTGAAAATTATGTTGAGGTTTTAAGAAAATCTCCAGATTATTTAGCTTAAACCTTTAATCGCTTGTCATCTTTTGTTAATACTTTAAAAATACGATTGTTTATATTTTTATTTTAGGAAACTCTTTATTTGACAATTCATAAGATATGCAATAACCAATTTAAAGCAAAACCAAATTAAAGTTATGGAGGCCTTATTACACTACAAAATCCCAAAATTTAAAAAGTAAGTTTAAATAAGAAACGGAAGTTTACGAGAAAATAATGCATGGCCACCTCAAGCCCACCTCGGCTCGAAATTCGCAACTAGGGGTTACCTACAAAATTAAGAAGAGGGGTGAGTCACTGAGACTCAGTGTGTAATTCCCCTTATAACGCAATCGAGCTTTAAGCCCACATATGCACATTGGGCCTTAGCCCTCATAATGTAGCATATTAAAAATGTATGCAATGCAGCCCAGCCCAACCTAGTTTTCCATCCTCTAGGTCACCTGAATCAGCCAAACACCCGTGGAATCAAGCCACTGTGGTTCCAAACCACTGTGGTCCCAGACTCACTTGTGATAGAGTCACAGAATATATAAGCGTGGGGCCAACCCCACTGTGGTCCTGCACTCACTGTGACAATCTCTGATAAGTATATGTAGGGCCAACCCACTGTGGTACCAAACCACTGAGATAAGTCACTGATAAATATATGTATACGTGGTTCTAAACCACTTTGGCCCCAGACCACTGTGACAGAAGTCACTAAATCACACTTCCCCTGTCAATCATATCCCAAAGCCCATGCAACATATTATCATACTGAGATGAGTGCAAACATACTTTCAATGTACAACAGACAATTGATTCATACATACATATCTTCAAAAGTAAAATCATAGAGGTACTTACCCGTTGTCTCTAACCTTACCCACAAGGGTATCTCGACTATCTATATAGTCGTTTCGGCTTTCAGCCAACACAGTTACTAACGTAAATAATAAAGAAAAGTGTGAGCGTTACACACACCTAATTACGCGTAAGACTAAACTCTCTAGATTGTCGACACTCTTACTAGCAGAAACAATCGCGATTTGTCTATCCCAAGTAGAGAAGAGTGTAGAAGAGAAAAAGAATGTAGAAAAGAGTGTAGATGAGAAAATTGTTAGAGAAAAAGAATGAAAGGAAAAAGAAATGCCCGAGTGGTCACCCTAGTTTCAGCTAATGTCAAAGAGGCAAGAAGAGATGAAGAGAAGAAAGCTGAAAGTTTCGGCACAAAGAGAAGTAGAAAACCGTATGAGAGAAAAAGAAAGAACTTTCTAAGACCCTTGCAAAAAATTCGACACTCTCCCTATATGACCGAAAATGCCAAAATGAAAATGCCTACTAATTAAGAGAATATCGACACACTCACCTTTCCTAGCAACTAAACCAAAATCCCCCCTCCAAGCTCCCCACATTCGACCAACACCTCCACCATCACCAAATCCCTTGTAATATCCTTAAATCGGGGTCTCTGCATTTTGTGTGTTTGCATGTGATGATATGCCTACTGTGCTAGTTTAGGGTGTTTTGGGGTCTAGGCATGACCTCGGGTTAGGCCTGAGACATGGCAAAAATTTTTATTTTAGTACTTAGGAAGAGGGAGCTAAGGAAGTTAGGGGTTAAAAGAAATTGTCGGAGGGTTTAGACACAAGTAACCTAGTGGCAAAGTGGCAAAGGAGGCACCACTAAGGTACCGGGAAGGTGACGCCACATGCAGGAAGGAGAGCTCGTGTTCGAGCAAAGACAAAAATCCCACTTTCTGCTTATTCTTTTTCACGCCAAGTTGAGAAGGAGGTGTGCTCAGAAGGGACTCTGTTGGGAGGATGTGGATTAAGTTAACAGATTTAAAATATGTGGAGAGGAGAAATTATAGGAGTGGGACTCATTCAAATTCGTTTGAATGAGTGGATGAGAGGAATTCAAGGAGGGATGAAGGGGACGGCAGGTGTTTGAGTAGGAGTAGGTTGTGTAGCCAAATTTTTGGGTTGTGGAGTGAGGTTGGGAAGCATTCGGTTTTGGTGCTTGGGAAGGGGGTGTGCCGAATGTCTGTGGTGGTCTTGGGGAACATTTCGGCTAGTTGGGAGAGCTCCTTTCTCTTGCGTTTAGGGTCATAAACCGAAACCCCTCTCACTTATCTTCTCATTTTTGCTTTCTCTTTTCGGCAATAGGGGGCTTGGCCGAATCACTTGTGTTACTTCTTTGGTGAGCCGAAACTTGCTTCCTTTTTCCTTCTTCCATTTTACTCAAAAGCCGAAATCAACTCTCTCTACTTCATCTTTTTCGTTCTTTCAATCTCCTTGTGCCGAAACCTTTTTCTTGTTCCTTGCCGAATCCATCCCTTCCTATTCCATTTTCTTCTCCATCTCTTCCATCTTCAAAAGCCAAAGACCTTATTGATTCTCTTTCGTTTCCATCAAAGTGATTGGCCGAATACCCTTAGCCTATTTTTCTTCTCTTCTCACGAGCTTTAATCCCCTTTGAAGTGCCGAAATCTATCTCTTTCTTCTGGGTCATAGCCGAATCTCCTGGTAAGTATAACTTCTTATTCTTCTTTTCTCGATTGATTTGGTTAATACCGGATCTCACTTGCCATTCTCTTTTTCTATTTTTCCATTCGTTATAAATCGGGATCTTAAACTCTTTTCTTGTTCTATATTAGTGAGGTAGCCGAAATCCCCAAATATCACTAGGGTGTGCCGAACTTTGGTGATTGGTGGCTGAATCTGTCAGTAAGGTAGGGGGTAAGTGTTTTGCGGTTTCGATATCTCCTGTTGTGATTAATACCGAAGGCTTTAATCCAATGATAGTGGTACTTGGCCGATTGTAGGAAGGGGTGACGCCAACGTGTGGGTTCCCGGGATTCGTTTGGATCGTGGCTTGGATCTAGATCTTCGGGATTTGTCGACTCAGGTAAGGGAGTGACAATCTCTTTTGGTTTCCGGGATTCATGCTAAGGCCGAATGGCTTTTGGATTCCTAATGATGTGTCTAACCGATTGTAGGAAGGAGGGCAGCCGTGTTTAGGAGATCTCCGGGATTTGTTGGCTTGCGATTTAAGCCTAAAGGCTCGGGTGTAATCGATCTTGGTAAGGGTCTTATTGTGCGTTATTTCATCCTTCAGGATTTCTAGATGAGCCGAATGGGCTTTTGTTCATTAACAAGGTGTTGGCCGAATACAGGAAGGGAGGAGGCAAACGTTTCGGGATCTTCGTGTTCTATTGGTTTGGGAATAGATTGTAGTTTCGGGATTTTGCTAGATTCGCAAATAGTCAGGTGTGTAACACTTACACACTTCATTAGTATTATATGTTTATTGTGTTACTGTTAAAAGCCGAATAGCCATTGAAATCGGTAGTTATGCCTTGTGGGCATGAGCGTGGACTCCGGGTAAGTCCCCTGATTATGGATCTCGATATATGCTATCATGTCATTGTTTAATGCTATGCCATGTGTTATTTGCATCATCATACGTTATTATGCCACGATTGATATGGACATGATGGTGGGATTGTTGAGAGGAGGGGGAAGAATTATTTGGACTGTCACCAGTGGTTTTGACCACACGACAGGTTGGCCCCGTCTTGATACTATTATTTGTGACTAAGTCCCAGTGTTTTTGACCACCAGTGGTTTTGACCACATATATGATATTGTGACTACGGTCACCAGTGGTTTTGACCACATATGGATATTGTGACTCGTCCCAGTGGTTTGGTACCACAGTGGGTTGGCCCCACATGTTGATTACGGGATTGTCATCAGTGGTTTTGACCACACGATGGGTTGGCCCCATCACTTGATTTGTGACTACGGTCACCAGTGGTTTTGACCACACTTATATATATTTGTGACTTCGGTCACCAGTGGTTTTGACCACCAGTGGTTTTGACCACACGGGGTAGATAAAAAAGATCGGATGGTTAGGTTATGGGTTTGCATGATTTGCATGTTTTACTGATGATTTGCGTAAGTGTTTGCACTATCGGGTTGGGGATTTATACACTGAGTCTCGGTGACCCACCCCTTCCCTTATATTTTACAGATGAGGCATAGATCGTGGATATGGAGCCGGGGAGGACTCGAGGTGGCCATGCATCTAAATTTAGGGTTTAACTTTAAATTACTACTTCAGGTTATATTTTACTTAAATTTGGTTTTGGTTTTTTTGTAATAAGGCCGCTAAGTATTATTTTGGGTTTTTTTTATATACTTGCTTTCATTTGATTAGATTATGCATGTGCTTAATAATTTGATTTGCTTAAATAACCGGTAAAAAGCAACGTTTTCAAATTTAATTTCTTAAACAACTCCAAACACAAATGGTTCTTAACTCGACTATGCTTAACTCACTTGGTTTTTAATAAGTATCGAAAGGTTTTCCAAAACTATAAACAACAAATGGATTTCCAACAAAAGAGGGTTTTTTTCGGGTTTTAAAGCAACCAAAAACGATTTCAACTATACTCTACATGGGGTTTTCTAACCTTTTAAATGGTAAAGGAGTTTTCAATAGAAATAAATCAGCAAACTTGTTTTACTCAAAATGTTTTCACTCCGTAATATGCCAGATTCGGTCGTGGTGTGTTGACGGGGTTTGGGGTGTTACAATTTTGGTATCAGAGCCAAGTTCAACAGCTCGGCTGTGGGCTCGAGGCCCAAAAATGTCTTAAAATGTATTATGAAAGGCTTTATGGGAAAAAAGGATGGTTGGGAAAGCATGGCACCGAGTCTCCGGCACCGATCCGCCCAGGTAAGTACCCCAAATTGTTGCTTATGATGATATGATTGTGATAATATTGGCATGACTAATAGCAGTAGGAAATACTTTAGAGACTTGAACTGTAGGATGGTATGAACTCGCGAAACAATCTCGGTATTAAACTTCTCATAAGGTTGTGCTTTAATAAACAGTGGAATAAAGTCTAATGCATAAAACTCTTAATCAGCTCGAATTATATCGATAGTCATGAGTGCACGTGGACATGGGCGTAACATTCGTGGATGAGGTAGGGGTAGGATGATGGTTTCAGAATCGGTAGGGTCTGGACATGGGTCAGAAAATGAGGTACCACCGCCGCCAGCTGTGGGCGTGAAATTTTAGGACCAGACAGGTGATGACGTAGTGTCACAGGCAATGCTGCGGGTTTTGGAGAGAGTCGCGGGTGCAGGCGTTGGAACGGGAGCTAGGAAATGCGGTCCGAGCGACTCGGGGCTAATGGTGCGAAGTATTCGAGAGGTGTATCCGGCGTGGCACCTAGTGCGCGTAATATTGGTTGGAGGCGACGGAACGCATCATGGATGACTGGACTTCTACCGAGGAGAAGTGAAGGGTATAGTATCTTTGCTTCGAGATGAGTCATATCAGTGGTGGCTCACGGTTAGGGACGGAGCGATGGCGGATGACATTACTTGGGAATTCTTTAGAGCACCGATCGAGGAAGTACATTGGGGCTAGCTACATTGATGCGTTAGCGCATGGCGTTCTCGAACACGGTCCAGGAAGTAAGACTATATCGGAATATGAGGCGAAATTTCTTGGTGAGTCGGTATGCCACGGGGTATTGTGGGCACGGAGCATGAAGCTCGTGGTCGTTGAGGATGGGCCGAGAGGCGAGTGCGAATGTTAATTGCCCCACAAAGGGGATAGAGAGTTTACTGGTCTTAGTGGAAAAAGACAAAGTTGCTGAGGAGGTGAAACAGTCAGTAAGGCGGAATCAGGATAAGGGTTGGAATAAGAGGAATTCTGGATCATCAGGGTCTGCCGGGAATCAGCAGAAAAGGGCTAGGTATGGTGAGCCGAATTAAGCTGCTAGGCCTGCTGCTGCTAACAATCAATGGCCGCCACGGTGTGCTCGGTGTGGGAAATCTCACACGGGAGAATGTTGGACTGGAAACAGAGGATGTTTCGAGTGTGGATCGATGAGGCATCGAGTGAGGGATTGTCCACAGAGATCAGCTAGGCTGCGATGCGGGATCGAATCGCATACGATCATGAGGGATAGTCAGCAGCCACAGAGGGGCCGTGGTTCACCCAGGGGAGGTAATGGCTTTGGTAGAGGCCGTGGAGCACCGGGCAGAGGTGCAGGTGGTGCAGAGGTGAGACAGCCTGGATTGGTCTACGTAGCGAGGCGTCGAGAGGAGGGCGACGCACCGGACATCATAACTGGTACGTTCTTAATCTTTGGTCTACCTTATAATGCTTTGATTGATGTGGGTTCGACGCACTCGTATGTTGCCGAGCATAGCGGAAACAATGAACTTAGACTTTGAGATTACTTCTAGGAGATGACAAGTAATAAGCCCTCTAGGTCACTCTGTAGAAGTAAATAAACTATATAGGGATGTACCCTAGAACTTCAAGGGGTCGTGTTTTTGGTGACTTGATGGAACCGCCGTTTGGGGAGTTTGATCGATTCCGAGGATGGATTGGCTAGTAAAGTACTGTGCCGGTTTGGATTGCGTGACAAAGCACATGGTGTTGAAGACAAGTGGAAGGCGAAGAGGTGGTGATGATAGGTAATAGGAGAGATTACCTATCCAATGTGGTCTCTACGTGAGAAGGCGAGAAAATGGTTAGGAAAGGTTGTGAGGCATTTATGGTGCATGTCGTGCTTTGGAAGCCAAGGATGCACGTTTGTGGAGAATGTCCGAACTGTAGGGGAATTTACTGATGTATTCCCAGAGGAACTTCCGGGTTTGCCTCCTGATCGCGAGGTTGAGTTCGGTATAGATTTGTTACCCAAAACCGCGCCAGTGTCTATTGCCCCGTATAGGATGGCGCCGAAAGAATTGGTAGAGCTAAAGGCTCAGATTCAGGAGTTGCTGGACAGAGGTTTCATCCGCCCGAGTGTATCACCTTGGGGAGCACCTGTGCTTTTTGTTTAGAAGAAATACGGTACTATGCGGATGTGTATAGACTACCGCCAGCTGAATAAGTTGACGATCAAAAACAAATATTCGTTGCCCAGGATAGACGACTTGTTTTATCAGCTTAAGGGTGCATCGATATTCTCTAAGATAGATCTTAGGTCGGGGTATCATCAACTCAAGGTGAAGGAGGCTGATATTCATAAGACGGCATTTCGTACTCGATATGGGCATTACGAGTTTCTGGTGATGCCATTCGGGTTGACCGATGCGTCGGCAGCATTCATGGACATGATGAATCGGGTGTTTCAGCCGTATTTGGATCGGTTCATCGTAGTGTTTATAGACGAAATTTTGGTGTACTCGAAATCTGAAGAGGAGCATGATGCGCATCTACGGGTGGTTCTGGCTGATTCTCGAGGAGAAGCAACTATTCGCTAAGTTTAGTAAGTGCGAGTTCGCTTAAGGAGGTAACTTTCTTGGGTCATGTGGTATCAGCTGAGGGGATTAGGGTGGATCCTCGTAAGATCGAGGCAGTGTTGGATTGGAAACCACCTAAGTCGGTTGCAGAGATTAGAAGTTTTCTGGGTTTGGCAGGATACTATAGGAGGTTCGTGGAAGGTTTTTCTTTGATCGCAGCGCCGCTGACTAAGTTGTTGAGAAAAGGGGTTCCGTTTGTGTGGTCTGAGAAACAGTAAGAAAGTTTTGACAAGTTGAAGAAGATTCGATCAAGCTCGGTTTTAATTCACTGAGGCAGGGAAGGAATTCACGGTCTATTGTGATGCATCACATACTGGCTTAGGGTGTGTGCTGATGCAAGATGGAAAGGTGGTCACTTATGCGTCTCGGTAATTAAGGCCTCATGAGGGTAACTACCCGACACATGACTTGGAGTTGGCTGCAGTGGTTTTTGCCTTGAAGGTTTGGAGGCATTACTTGTATAGGGAAAAGTCGATAGTCTACACGGATCACAAGAGTCTTAAGTACCTCTTGACTCAGAAAGATTTAAATTTGAGGCAGCGAAGGTGGATCGAGTTGTTGAAGGACTACGACTGCTCGATTGAGTACCATCTGGGTAAGGCTAACGTAGTAGCTGATGCGTTGAGCTGTAAGGTGGTAGTAGATCTGAGGTCGATGTTTGCTCACCTTAGTC
Source organism: Gossypium sturtianum (assembly GCA_025698515.1). Taxonomy (NCBI): domain Eukaryota; kingdom Viridiplantae; phylum Streptophyta; class Magnoliopsida; order Malvales; family Malvaceae; genus Gossypium; species Gossypium sturtianum. The sequence continues at coordinate 51,587,874 of CM046946.1, read as the reverse complement.
TATATGACGACGAAAGTCTGTTGGCGGAATTGCAAGTAAAGCCGACTTGGATTGATCAGGTTAAGGAGAAACAGCTGAAAGATGAGGTTTTGAGTGCTCGGAGGTTGCAAGTGCAGAATGGTGAATCGGAGGGTTATAGTTTGGGCAGTGATGGAGTACTGTGTTTTCAAGGGAAAGTATGTATGCCCAAGGACGTTGAGTTGAGACAGCGGATTCTTCAGGAAGCTCATAGCAGCCCATACGCCATGCATCCTGGAGGCAGTAAGATGTATCGTGATTTGAGGAAACAGTTCTGGTGGCCGGGTCTTAAGCGGGAAGCAACTGAGTTTGTGAGTAAGTGTTTGACATGCCAGCAAGTTAAAGCTGAGCATCGCCATCGTCAGATCATTGCGGCCGGTAAAGATCCCGCAGTGGAAGTGGGAAAGGATTACGATGGATTTCATCAGTGGGCTACCCCTTACGCCTAGCAAGAAAGACTCAGTTTGGGTAATTGTGGATCGTCTGACTAAATCGGCTCATTTCATACCAGTCCGAGTTGACTTTTTGCTCCAAAAGTTAGCAAAGTTGTATGTGGCAGAGATAGTAAGGTTGCATGGAGTTCCAGTGTCAATTATTTCAGATAGGGATCCCAGGTTCACGTCGAGGTTCTGGAAAGCTTTGCATCAGGCGTTGGGTACGAGGTTGGATTTCAAAGACGGCTTTTCACCCGCGATCGATGGCGATGCGAGAGGGTAATCCAAATTTTGGAAGATATGTTAAGGGGCTGTGTTCTGGATTTCAGTGGTAGTTGGGAAGAGTATCTACCATTGGCAGAGTTCGCTTATAACAACAGTTATCAAGCGAGTATTTAGATGGCACCATATGAGGCACTATATGGACGGAAATGTCGTACTCCGACGTGTTGGACAGAACTGGGTGAACGGAAGATGTTGGGTCCAGAGTTGGTGACAGAAACAGAGGATAAGGTTAAGGTGATTCGGACTCGTCTTAAGGAAGCGTCGGACAGGCAGAAGTCTTACGCCGATCTTAAGCGCAGGGATATAGAGTATGCGGTGGGTGACAAGGTCTTTCTGAAGGTATCACCATGGAAAAAGGAGTTGAGATTTGGGCGAAAGGGCAAGCTGAGCCCTAGGTTTATCAGGCCGTATACAGTGTTGAGGCGAGTGGGACCAGTAGCTTATTAGCTCGAGTTGCCAGCAGAGTTAAGTCAGATTCACGACGTGTTCCATGTCTCAATGCTCAGGCGCTATCGATCAGATCCGTCGCATGTTGTGCCAGTTGAGGAGATAGAGGTGAGCTCAGACTTGTCTTTCGAGGAGGAACCGGTACGGATTTTGGAGTGGGATGTCAAAGTTCTGCGTAGGAAGTCAGTTCCCTTGGTGAAAGTATTATGGCGGAACCATGGTACGGAGGAGGCCACGTGGGAACCAGACGATGTGATACGACAGCAATACCCTCAACTCTTCTGATCAGGTAATTTCGAGGCCGAAATTATTTTTACGGGGGTAGAACTGTAATATCCTTAAATTGGGGTCTCTGCATTTTGTGTGTTTGCATGTGATGATATGCCTACTGTGCTAGTTTAGGGTGTTTTGGGGTCTAGGCATGACCTCGGGTTAGGCCTGAGACATGGCAAATTTTTTTGTTTTAGTACTTAGGAAGAGGGAGCTAAGGAAGTTAGGGGTTAAAAGAAATTGTCGGAGGGTTTAGACACAAGTAACCTAGTGGCAAAGTGGCAAAGGAGGTGCCACTAAGGTACTAGGAAGGTGACGCCACATGCAGGGAAGGAGAGCTCAGGTTTGAGCAGCAGAAATCCCACTTTCTGCTTATTCTTTTTCACGCCAAGTTAAGAAGGAGGTGTGCTCAGAAGGGACTCTGTTGGGAGGATGTGGATTAAGTTAACAAATTTAAAATATGTGGAGAGGAGAAATTATAGAGTGGGACTCATTCAAATTCATTTGAATGAGTGGATGAGAGGAATTCAAGGAGGGATGAAGGGGGGGCGGTGTTTGAGTAGGAGTAGGTTGTGTAGCCGAATTTTTGGGTTGTGGAGTGAGGTTGGGAAGCATTCTGGTTTTGGTGCTTGGGAAGGGGGTGTGCGAGAATGTCCTGTGGTGGTCTTGGGGAACATTTTCGGCTAGTTGGGAGAGCTCCTTTCTCTTGCGTTTAGGGTCATAAACCGAAACCCCTCTCACTTATCTTCTCATTTTTGCTTTCTCTTTTCGGCAATAGAGGGCTTGGCCGAATCACTTGTGTTACTTCTTTGGTGAGCCGAAACTTGCTTCCTTTTTCCTTCTTCCATTTTGCTCAAAAGCCGAAATCAACTCTCTCTACTTCAACTTTTTCGTTCTTTCAATCTCCTTGTGCCGAAACCTTTTTCTTGTTCCTTGCCGAATCCATCCCTTCCTATTCCATTTTCTTCTCCATCTCTTCCATCTTCAAAAGCCAAAGACCTTGTTGATTCTCTTTCGTTTCCATCAAAGTGATTGGCCGAATACCCTTAGCCTATTTTTCTTCTCTTCTCACGAGTTTTAATCCCCTTTGAAGTGCCGAAATCTATCTCTTTCTTCTGGGTCATAGCCGAATCTCCTGGTAAGTATAACTTCTTATTCTTCTTTTCTCGATTGATTTGGTTAATTAGGATCTCACTTGCCATTCTCTTTTCCTATTTTTCCATTCGTTATAAATCGGGATCTTAAACTCTTTTCTTGTTCTATATTAGTGAGGTAGCCGAAATCCCCAAATATCACTAGGGTGTGCCGAACTTTGGTGATTGGTGGCTGAATCACATCGAAGGTAGGGGTAAGTGTTTTGCGGTTTCGATATCTCCTGTTGTGATTAATACCGAAGGCTTTAATCCAATGATAGTGGTACTTGGCCGATTGTAGGAAGGGGTGACGCCAACGTGTGGGTTCCCGGGATTCGTTTGGATCGTGGCTTGGATCTAGATCTTCGGGATTTGTCGACTCAGGTAAGGGAGTGACAATCTCTTTTGGTTTCCGGGATTCATGCTAAGGCTGAATGGCTTTTGGATTCCTAATGATGTGTCTAACCGATTGTAGGAAGGAGGGCAGCCGTGTTTAGTAGATCTCCGGGATTTATTGGCTTGCGATTTAAGCCTAAAGGCTCGGGTGTAATCAATCTTGGTAAGGGTCTTATTGTGCGTTATTTTATCCTTCAGGATTTCTAGATGAGCCGAATGGGCTTTTGTTCATTAACAAGGTGTTGGCCGAATACAGGAAGGGAGGAGGCAAACGTTTTGGGATCTTCGGGTTCTATTGGTTTGGGAATAGATTGTAGTTTCGGGATTTCGCTAGATTCGCAAATAGTCAGGTGTGTAACGCTTACAGACTTCATTAGTATTATATGTTTATTGTGTTACTGTTAAAAGCCGAATAGCCATTGAAATTGGTAGTTATGCCTTGTGGGTATGAGCGTGGACTCCAGGTAAGTCCCCTGATTATGGATCTCGATCTATGCTATCATGTCCTTGTTTAATGCTATGCCATGTGTTATTTGCATCATCATACGTTATTATGCCACGATTGATATGGACATGATGGTGGGATTGTTGAGAGGAGGGGAAGAATTATTTGACTGTCACCATGGTTTTGACCACACGACGGGTTGGCCCCGTCTTGATACTATTATTTGTGACTAAGTCCCAAAGTGGTTTTGACCACAGTGGTTTTGACCACATATATGATATTGTGACTACGGTCCCCAAAGTGGTTTTGACCACATATGGATATTGTGACTCGTCCCGGTGGTTTGGTACCACAGATGGGTTGGCCCCACATGTTGATTACGGATTGTCATCAGTGGTTTTGACCACACGATGGGTTGGCCCCATCACTTGATTTGTGACTACGGTCACCAGTGGTTTTGACCACACTTATATATATTTGTGACTTCAGTCACCAGTGGTTTTGACCACCAGTGGTTTTGACCACACGGGGTAGATAAAGGAGACCGGATGGTTAGGTTATGGGGTTACATGATTTGCATGTTTTACTGATGATTTGCGTAAGTGTTTGCACTATCGGGTTGGGGATTTATACACTGAGTCTCGGTAACTCACCCCTTCCCTTATATTTTGCAGATGAGGCATAGATCGCGGATATGGAGTCGGGAGGACTCGAGGTGGCCATGCATCTAAATTTTGGGTTTAACTTTAAATTACTACTTCGGGTTATATTTTACTTAAATTTGGTTTTGGTTTTTTTTGTAATAAGGCCGGTAAGTATTATTTTGGGTTTTTTTTTATATACTTGCTTTCATTTGATTAGATTATGCATGTGCTTAATAATTTGATTTGCTTAAATAACCGGTAAAAAGCAACGTTTTCAAATTTAATTTCTTAAACAACTCCAAACACAAATGGTTCTTAACTCGACTATGCTTAACTCACTTGGTTTTTAATAAGTATCGAAAGGTTTTCCAAAACTATAAACAACAAATGGATTTCCAACAAAAGAGGGTTTTTTCCGGGTTTTAAAGCAACCAAAAATGATTTCAACTATACTCTACACGGGGTTTTCTAACCTTTTAAACGGTAAAGGAGTTTTCAATAGAAATAAATCGGCAAACTTGTTTTACTCAAAACGTTTTCACTCCGTAATATGCTAGATTCGGTCGTGGTGTGTTGACCGGGTTTGGGGTGTTACATCCCTTGATTTGCTCCACCCAATACTCCCCATCACTCACTCGAATTGGTTTGACCAATTCAAACTCCTCGAAGCTCTCTTGTCCATCCATTTGAATGCATTGACCCATTCAACTACCACCCTTGAAGAGTCCCAGCCGAAACCATCTCCTCTCCATCCTGGCGCCAAAAATAAAGCTCCATAACGAGGCTTATGGGATTCGAACTCCTCCCCTTCTGCTCCTACAAGTGACGCCACCTCCACTTGGACACAAGCTCTTTTGTTTCATCAAGCACACGCAAATAAACTTAAAGCCTGCTCCTACTAGCTCTCCCCCCTTAGATGCCCAAAACAGAAAATTTCACCAAGGCTCTGGCTTGAACTCGAGCCTCACCAGGACCCCCAGGCACACCTAAATAACAAGCAGAACAGGCCAAGCACATAGAAAAGAATAAAATCCAGAACCCCTAATTCTAGGATGTTACAAAATCATTTCCATGTTATTTATTAATGTGCTATGTTTTAATAATGCAGTGAGACCATGAGGTGAGATAATATGGAGCTTAGTACAATTCTTGCATGGACATGAACAAATCTACCCTACTTTGATGGAAAAACCATGCAAAATTGGGTCATAAGGATGTTAATTTGACCCAGTTTAAGTGATGATACATGGTGGACATGTTTGGTTAATAATTGGGTCAGAAAACCGTCCAACAAGAGGAAGTAAAGCCCAAATTTGGGACAAGCCTATGGTTGCCCAAAAATTAGCTTTGGGACAATTATTTAGTGATCCCTACACTTTGAAAATCATTAAAAATTAGAAAATGAAGATTGCTCAAGAAACCGTCTACTCCATGGCTAAATTTAGCATGACTCCATGATTAAATCAAGCAACCAACTCACCCTCATTTCTACTTGTTATTACCAACCATTAATGGGAGAGAACCAATGGATCTTTGATGCCTTTTTTTTGTAAATTTAGCCACCAACCTCAAGTATAAATACCACACTCCTCTCACCTTTTCATTCATTCCTTAGTCCCTAAAAATCATCCATTGTTCCTTCACTCATCACCCATCCATTCATTTTTTCATTCTCTCATTTTCTTCCTTCATTCCACGTCTAGTACTTTAGCCAACAAAACCGTGATAAGTTTGTCTTTTGGCCGACCACCTTGATGAGCCATTAGCAAAGGAACAACTTTGACAAGGTTTATTATCTTGCATAGTTATTAGATTTATGTAATTAAATTGTTTCAAACCTAATCCATCCTTGTTACTTCACATGAATTCTAAGAACCCTTAGTTTAATATGATCAATAAAATGCATATTTCACTAAGTAAAAGATTCCGAAAGGACTTAATTTGGTTTCCAAACTCATGAAAGATCGAGTTGCCACGGAATGTTTTCCGAACACTGTTAAGCATAAGAAAAATAAACTAAGTTGAATAGCATAATTATCCTAGCATATTCATGTTATTGATTATTGAATTTTGTGTTTTTGCTGCTAAACTCATCTCATACATTTCATTTCATACTTTGCATTTAGATTAAATTGCATTAGGGATCATACTGCATTTCGATAATTTAATTTAGCTTAAACATCATCACTTAAAATATTTTGTTTTTATCACCAAATTTTTAACTTTAATTTTACAATTAATTGATTAACATACACAGTCCCTGTAGAGATGATAACTTTTTTAATTACTTTATTACTTGATAACGGCTGTGTACACTTACACAAACCTAAGCGTTACACGTTTTTGGCGCCGTTGCCGAGGACTGTTGCCTTAATCATTTTGGTGAAATTATTCTTTTCAATTTGGTTTTTATTACTTCTAACTTTACTAATTTTTTCTTTATTCTTTATTTTTTTGTGATTTATTTTTTAGGTGTTTATGAGCATAGATCGAAATATTGATTTATTACTTGTAGACCCTGAAATCGGGTAGACATTTTGACAGATAAGACGTGAACAATCAGCTCAAAGACAAGTCAAGATGGACCATGGAAATCAGAATGATTGATAAGGTAATGGAGCCAATCATGTGCATAATCCAATCCTTATTGCTGATGATAGGGATCGTGCAATAAGACAGTACTGTAACACCCCATACCCGAGTCCGAGGCTTAGATCGGATACGAGATATTACTATGCTTTAACTGCTTAATCATACACTTACGGGCTGTAAAATTTCGTTTCAAATTAAAAACTTCTCTTTCCTAGTCAAGACATTCGTATCGTGGGCCTACGAGGCCTTAAGCTTGCGTTTGGAAACTTTTACGAGTTAAAAGAAACTTTTCTTTGAAACAGGGGCCACACACCCGTGTAGAATGAGACACGTTCGTATGTAGACACACACGCCCATGTTCAACAACCGTGCTTAAAAACCCAAGCATTCTGCCAAATGCCCCACGGTTAAGGCACACGTCCATGCGGTTTGGGACACGCCCGTGCACCCCTTTACACGCCTATGTCTTCCGACCGTGGTCGACACTGACTAATTACACACGGCCTTGACACGCCCGTGGACTTAGACCGTGTACTATACCTTGATATACTGACTTATTACACACGGCTGGGGCACACGACCATGTTCTAACCGTGTGTCATGCACGGCTTCAACACACGGCCGTGGGATTAACCCGTGGCCTATTCTCGACTTATGAGACTAAGGTGCGTGTTTACGACGGCCTAGACACACGCCGTGTGTCTAACCGTGTGGGCACTCGTGAAGCTATCTACCAAGCCTTTTCTTACTCTCCATTGCATACATTCATATACTTCTTCAAAACATTGTCAAAACATCAATTGAAACACATAAATTAACACGTTTGGTTCATTAAAATAAAGTTTCCTCTCATACACTTGGGAGAATTGTTCCCACAACATTTACAACAACTTAAACCATCATAAATGGCTATACACAACCATACTATGAATACTCTTTGGCCAACCACATTTGGCTACCACAATTAGACTTCATCAACCTTAAACGAATCCCTACACATGCCATGACTCTTAAAAACTTGATACCTCATACCGTATGTCTGCTCGATAGTGTGAAAACATCTCCGACAGCCTCCAACCCGAGCTAAGTAATAAAACCTATAAGAGATGAGAAAAGTAGGGGAGTAAGCAATAATGCTTAGTAAGTTCATCTGTATAATTTGACAAATATTGATATTAACTGAATATACATAACACCAAGGCAATGTGTTGAGTTTTTCTCATCAACTCATGGTTACTTACTCAACCATTCCTGAAACTTACTCATTCAATCTCTTACCACATTCTTACCATATCACAAGACAATTCGCTCGTTTAATTAGCATGCGTTCCTGCACTGATCGTCACAAGATCATATATAACAACACATCAAGCATTTTCAATAAGCCGCTCATGCAACTAATATCTCGGTGGTTTCACACTTAGCCCACCATTCCTTTATAAGTGATGATATCACACATAGCCCATCGATCAATAATTAATAAGGTGACATTGCACATAGCTTACCGTTATTTTCATTCATGGATAATAATTCACAAGTATATCTCTATTTCTAATGTTCATTCAAGAACATCCTCACATGTTCCCATTTTTACTTAACTTTCTACTATACTCGTTCTCATTCACACAGTGCATCAAATACACATACCCCACTAGGGGTTCATCATTTATTGAATTCATCTCAATTCAATTCTACACCTACTTGTGCTACTCATAGTACAACCACATACATTCACATATACATTGAATCATTCGAATTGTTCAATAACTCTCTTGAGTCTCATGCACATAGTTCCCGTTGTCACTCTACCCCAATTGGGTTTTACATACTCTAACATATCGATGCCATGTCCCTAACATGGTCTTATACGAATTCTTACACCGAGGCCATATCCCAATATGGTCTTACTCGAGCCTTTAACCATCGTTCTATCGTGCTATACACCTTTCCCATTACTCTAAATTCGATTCCATTGACATCTCATCAAGAGACATTTCATACATTCACATAATAATATACATTCCATACAACATTGGAATACTAAATAAGCTCATACGTAATTTCAACATTTGCACATGAACTTACCTCGATGTCGAAAGAGTAAAAATGCACTTTTTTGCCCACATTTCTCTTTTCATCCGTTCTAGGTCCGAAACTCATTTTCGTTGATCTAAAACAATGAAATTTACTCATTTAATCACTTAATGATCGTATTACAACATAATCTCTACTTAGGCAAAAATGACCATTTTGCCCCTATACTTTGGAAAAATTACGATTTTTCCCCTAGGCTCGTAAATAAATTTTCATCACATTTTCTTGTTAAACAAGCTTAGCTGAACATTTAATCCTCTTACAACTATTCTCAATTCCATCAATTTCATGCCTTAATGAACAAATTACAACTTTTGCATTTTAGTCCCAAATAGGTGTTTTCACAACAACACCTTTCACAAAAGTTGTTTATCAACATCCTATCATTCATTTTCTTCCATAAAAACTCATCAAACAACATGAACTCTATCATGGCAAGTCCCTAGACTTTCAACCATTTTGCAAACTAGTCCCCCATTTAGAAAGCTTAAGCTTTGGGGACTCCAAAAGTACAATTTTTATCAAGAAAGATCATCAAAACCACTTACTTGTGAGGAGAAATGCTTGCTGAAATTTTAAGCTTCCAAACCCCTCTCATGGCTGATATTTTCGGTTGGAGAAGAAAGAGAAATAAAAGGATGATAACTTTTACTTATATCATCTTATTTTATTTCTTTTTCCAACTAATATCACCAACTAAACATCATAATAAATGCACTTGTCCCCTATGCATTATCATGGCCGGTCAACACATTTAACAAGGCCAAATTGCACATTTGGGACCTCCAATTAATATTCTATGACTATTTGGCACCTCTAGCAATTAAAATAGAACTTTCGCACTTTATGCGATTTAGTCATTTTTCACAATTTAGCTAGAATTCGCTAAAATTAAGGTACCAAAATTTCCATGCATCCTCATAAACATGTTGTAACTCATAACATAACATGAAAATAATTTTCTCTAACCTTGAATTAGTGATTTCGAGATCACTGTTTCGACTAGCCCTTAAATCGGGCTGTTACAAGTACGCTGTGCCCTTTTTCAATGATTTAAATCCAAGAATTAGAAGACCGAACATCGAGGCACCCTAATTTGAATTGAAACCAGTGATTTTCAAATGCTCCAAATGGTGGGCCAGTTTAGTGGAATGCCCACGGAAGATCCACACCTTTACCTTTGATTATTCATGGAGGTGAGTGATTCGTTTAAGATAGACGGTGTGACTGAAGATGCATTGAGGTTGAAGCTATTGCGATACTCGTTGCAAGATCAAGCATGAGCATGGCTTAATTCATTGCCCCCAAGTTCAATATCTACATGGCAAGAATTAGTGGAAAGATTTTTGGTTAAGTAATTTCCACCAAGCGGAAACGCTAAGTTGCAAAATGAGAAAACCACTTTTTCATAATTGGATGAAGAATCCTTGTACAAGGCATGGGAAAGATTCACGGATTTACTTTGTAAGTGTCCTCATCATGGGATTCCCCACTGCATCCATTTGGAGACATTTTGTAACAGTCTCAATGCACACACAAGGTTGATGGTAGATGCTTTTACGAACGGTGCTCTTTTGTCCAAGTCTTATAATGAGGCTTACGAGATCATTGAGAGGATCGCTAGTAACAACTATCAATGGCCAACCAATCAAGCAACTTCAGGAAGACGAGTAGTCGGAGTGCACGAAGTGGACACACTTACATCACTCTCAGCTCTGGTATCTTCTATTTCTTCAATGTTGAAACAATTTACTACTAATGGTTTGAATAATTTTGTAGCTCAGTCACCAAGTCAGTTCGATGTTGTTTCCTGCGTATGTTGTGGGGATGGCCATTCTTTTGAGAGTTGTCCATCAAATCCCGAGTCAATATATTATGTAGGGAACCAACACCAAAATAGAAGAGGAAAAGGACCACAATCCAACTTCTACAATCCTTCATGGCATAACCATCCGAACTTTTCTTGGAGTAACCAAGAAAATGGACCGAACAACACTTACATGCAACTTAGACCCAACCAATCCCAAGGGTTGTAACATCCCCAAACCCGGCCCATTCACTACGACCAAGTCTGGTTATGTTAGTGAAAATATCTTTCTTTACTTAGAAAAATTTAGTAAAACTTGCTACCTTTTGAAAAATCCATGTTTATTTAAACTTATGAGTAAAACTTTGTTATTAAAATATACTCATACTAAAAGATTAATATATACAAGCCAAATTGAATAAGTAGGTTGGAAAAACATAATCATCTTCACATAGTGTTTCAAATTCTTCAAACCATAATAAATACTAATAAAATAATAACAAAAATAAATAAGAGTCAAAAGGCCTTTATTACATATTCTATTTTAAAACAAATACTTAAAGTAAGCCTAAAACGTTTAAACTCTTCTTTCTGCATGGGCCACCATGTGTCCTCTCCGAACCCGATCCAACTACGCGTCACCTGAAATGGCTAATTAAAAGAGTGAGTCCACTGACTCAGTGCATAACCACAACACATATTTCCATCCGTATGGGCTTGGCCCATACCCACACAGCCCATCGAAACAAATCTGGCAGGAATCATCTCAGCCCAACCTACTATCCAACCGTGACACCAACCTTAGCAGACTCCCTGCCTAAGGCCGTGGATAAACCACCACTGATCACATCGTGATCCATCCCCTTACCTTGGCAATTTGCTGCACAAGGCTGTGGCTGAGCCACCGATCAACCAATCGTGATCCCGATATCAAAATCTGTCTACGGTGACGCACATAGCCATCAACCGCCGAGATGGGCACCGAGCCACACCTCCCTTGAGGTAGCACAAAGCTAGCCTTTAAGCGCTAATGTAGCCTGAGCTATCATTAGACCACGTACATCCTGTGTACACTTCTTCCTTCTTCAATCCAATCCCATGCCCATGTGTCAATAAATCATGCCAGAATATCATATAGAATGAGTATTTATCACTTATCACTACCACATTGTACATATATAAATGTATATCAAGATTAACTTACCATCACGATTACTCATCACTTATGCCATTATAAACGGCTATTACACATAATACACATATAAACATGTTAGCAAACCAAACCACGTAAATAGTGCGATGATTACGCACCTAAATGATACCAAAACCCAAACGCTACATTCGCTTCGCACCGCATGACTAACGGACTTACAAAAGGTTCCCACTATAGGATCTTCTCCCTACAATCGGCCTTGGCATAAAAACAATGAACACTTAGGCCATTCGGCCAAGACAAAAACTATAGCGCAAAGAAAACTAACACACCCTTACCTTGCTAACCACTACCCTTTGCTCTAACAAGAATCCACCACCACCGGAGAAGTTGGCTCGGGGACTTGCAACAAAAGTGGAGTAAGAGAATAAATGGTGATTCGGCAATGACTCTAAAATGGTGTTGAGATATTCGGCAATGGCAGGCTTTTAAGGGTGATTTCGGTTTGAAGCAAGGTCAAAGAAAAGGGGTGAAGGGAGAGGGGAAAAAATGGATAAGCCCACTTCCGGCTTTGGCTACAACAAAATGAAAGGAAAAGAAAGGGTGTTCTTGACTTATTTTCGGCAAGAGACTAAGGGAAAATAAAAATAGAAGAAGCAAGAACTTTTAGTGAGGGAGAAAGCAAATGGTGAATGAACAATGAGCACCTCCCCCCCTATTTATACTATTCGGCCAAGCTCCAAGCTCCCAAAAAAAAAAATCCTAAAATCTCTCCTAAAACACCTCCCTTCCATCCATTCAAAATAATTTGAATGGGTCAAACTTACCTAGCCAAATTTAAAAAGAGAAGACCAAGTCTTCCTCCACCTTTCAAGCCTCCCAAAACCGTCCAATACCCCTCCTCCATGACGCCAAAAAAAAACAACCCACAATGCCATCCTTGCAACTCGAACACTGGCCCCCTTCCCCTTCAAGTGGCGTCACTTCTCCATGCTCTAAGTGGCGCCTCCTGGCCACTCTGCCACTCCAATCTTGGTGCCAAAACCCCACCAAAAATTCTCTTAAGGCCCTCTCCATCCAAACTCCCCCTTTTAGCCCCTAAACTAAAAATTTACCAAAGCAACCTACCACCACCTAGGGTTCTCAGGACCCCTAAAACTTACCCAAACACACACTGAAGTGTGCCAACACCCGAGCTAAGCACCAAAAATCTAACCCCTAAAACCAGGGTGTTACAAGGGTTCAATCAATAAGCTCCAAAACCACAACAAGCTGAGTCATCCAATAGCTTGGAGAACTTGTTGAAGGCGTACATGTAAAGATAGACACTTTAATCCAAAGCCAAGCAGCGACACTAAAAAATTTGGAGAACCAAAAGGGTCCGTTAGCTACAGAGCTTCATAATCGATTGCAATGAACCTTGCCGAACGATATAAAAAATCCAAGGAATTTGGGTAAGGAACATTTCAAGGTAGTGGCATTACAAAGTGGTAAGACTTTGGAGCCCAAGACAATTGTGATTGAAGATGAACCTACTAAGAAGGGGGAAAGTCAACCAACAATTGAAATTCCTACACCAGCAGAGCCAAAACTAACAAAATCTGATGAGGTAAAATCGAACCCAGTAAATTCTAATAAGCTAACATCTTCTCTAGATGTAGATTTATCTCTTCAAAAAAGTTGTCCGATTCAACCCAAAGTTCCATCACCTCCATATCCTCAAAAGTTCCAACCAAATAACCAGAAACATGAGGTGCAATTCAAGAAGTTTTTAGACGTTCTAAAGCAACTTCACAGTAATATCCCATTGGTGGAGGCTTTAGTGAAAATGCCCAATTATGTCATGTTCATGAAGGACATCTTGTCAAATAAGAAAAGACTTAGTGAGTATGAGACTGTCACTTTAATGAATGAGTGCAATGCGTTCTTATAGAACAAGCTTCCTCTAAAACTGAAGCACCTTGAAAGCTTTACTATACCCTGTAATATCGGAGAATCTTACTGTGGTAAAGCTTTGTGCGACTTAGGAGCAAGCATCAACTTGATGCCCAAATCTATTTTCTAGCTGTTAGGAATAGGTGAAGTAAGACCCACTACTGTGACACTCTAGTTGGCGGATTGATATTTAGCATACCTAGAAGGAAAGATCGAGGATGTTTTGGTAAAAGTTTAATTTTCCTGTTGATTTTATTTTCTTAGATTTTGAAGTAGATAATGAAGTGCCGATCATCCTGGGGAGACCTTTCCTAGATACAAGATGAAAATTAATAGACGTGCAAAAAGGCCAACTCACCATGATAGTTCAGGATGATCAGGTAACATTTAATGTTCTAGAAGCAATGAAATTTCCTGATCCAATGGAGGAATGTTCAGTGATGGAGGAGCTAGAAACTTTAGTTTCTATGGAATTGGAGAATAATTTTTGAAGACCCATTGGGGAATACCTTAGGGTCTGAACCATTGGAGGATGAAGAAGGTAATGAAAATATGGCTTTGATGGAAGCCAATCCGATGAGCTATGTTCAACCAGCACAATTTGAACCGCTAGAATTGGAAGTCTAGGAATTTAGACAACTAAAGTTGTCAATCTAGGGACTGCCCAAACTCAAACTTATTGTACTTCCTTCCCATTTGAGTAACTGTTATACTTTGCCTGGGATTATTTCAATGGAATTAACAGAACACAAAGAGGAGCAGCTAATCAAAGTATTATAGAAGTTTAAAAAGGCGATTGGCTGGACCATAGCTGACATTTGAGGTATAAGCCCTTCCTTTTGTATGCACAAGATTATCCTAGAGGAAGGCGAAAGAGGTAGAATCAATGGGCAAAGGAGATTCAACCCGATCATGAAAGAGGCAGTTTGAAAGGAAGTGATCAAATGGTTAGATGCGGGAATTATCTACCCAATCTCAGATAGTTCATGGGTAAGTCTGTTATAATGTGTACCCAAGAAAGGCGGAATTACGATTGTTGAGAATGAACGTAATGAGTTGATCTTGATGAGAACTATCACAAGTTAGAGAATCTGTATTGATTACAGAAAATTAAACATTTCCACTCAGAAAAGATCATTTCTCGTTGCCATTTATAGATCAGATGTTAGATGGACTAACATGTAATGAATATTACTGTTTCTTAGATGGATATTCATGATACAACCAAATAGTTGCAGCCCCAGAAGACCAACATAAAAGCACTTTTAGTTGCTCGTATGGTACGCTTTCATTTAGGCGAAAGCCTTTCGGTTTATGTAATGCACCTACCATATTTCAGAGATGCATGATGACTATATTTACTGATATGGTTGAAAATTTTGTTGAGGTTTTCATGGATGATTTTTCTATTTTTGGTAATACTCATGATGTTTGTTTGAGTAATTTGGCTAAGGTACAAAAGAGATGCGAGGAGACAAATCTTGTCCTTAATTGGGAGAAATGCCATTTTATGGTTGAGGAGGGAATTTTCTTGGGACATAAAATTTCAAAAAACGGGATTGAAGTCGATAAAGCAAAAGTGGACATAATTGATAAATTACCACCACCAGTTAGTGTGAAAACAGTTCGAAGTTTCTCAGGCCATGAAAGAGTTTACAGAAGCGATTTTACTGTTGGAGCTGTGGATGGTCAAAGAAGAAACAAAGTGTTTCATCCGATCTACTATGCAATCTAAACTTTTACTGGAGCCCACCTCAATTACTCGGTACGAAAGTCACAATATTTACTGACCATGCAACCATTAAATACTTACTCACGAAGAAATATGCTAAATCGAGGTTGATTCGATTGATACTCCTACTCCAAGAATTTGACCTTGATGTAACACCCCTTACCTATATTCAACACCAGAACAGGTTACGAGGCATTACCGGACTTACCACACAAGCATTCCAACCTTTTCTTACGTATATCTGAGCAGCTATAGATGAAATCACAATAGGCAATTCACTTGATTCATCAGTTTCAACCCGAAGAACCTCACCATTTTTACATTTCAATTCAATAGTTTTCAGTCTACAATTTACTACCACATCATGCAGTGTTAACCAATCCATACCCAAAATAACGTCAAATTCATCAAATGGCAACAACATTAAGTCAGCCAGAAAATAGTGACCTCGAACCATCAAAGGACAATTCTTTCAAACTTTATCAACTAGCACATATTTGCCTAAGGGGTTTGACACTTTAATTACAAACTCAGTAAACTCAACAGGCAAACTCTTACTAGATGCCAAATTCACACAAACATAAGAATGAGCCAGTCTAGGATCGATCAATGCAATAACATTAGTATCATAAAGAGAAAATGTACCAGTAATCACATCGGGAGATGACGCATCCTCGCGCGCACGTAAGGCATAAGTTCTAGCAGGTGCTCTAGCTTTGGATCTCATAGCTGAATTCTTTGTCACACCTTTACTGCTAGTTCCATTCCTGGTGTTTCTCAGTGGCCTACTTCTATTGGTAGTATTACTCGGCCTTGCACACAGAAATTGTTCTTTCTCAACCACCTCAGGGTAATCTCGAATAAAATGCTCTTGAGAACCACACTTGAAACAAGCTTGGTCATTCATCCTATACTCGCCGGGATGTCTTCTTCCACAATGCTGACATTCAGGTCTGTTAGACCTAACATTACCCACACTTGCCATTGAAGTAGCTTGAGATTTAAAACTCGAATATTGCTTCCCGCAGTCTTTGTGTGAATACCCAGCTGAAACATTCAAACGAGAATACATTTCTCTGGATTTCTTTGACTGAGATTGAAATGACTTATTCATCAGTCTTTTTCTTGTATCTCTAACCTCACTCTCAGCCTTTCTTTTCTCTTTGCTTAGCTCTTCGGCTTTGCAAGCTCGTTTAACTAATACAACAAATTCTTTTAGTTCCAAGATTCCAACTAACAGTCAGATGTCTTCATTCAGTCCATCTTCGAACCTTTTACACATAATAGCCTCGGAGGAAACACACTCTCGGGCATACTTACTGAGCCTGACAAATTCTCGCTCATACTCTGTCACTGACATTCGGCCCTGTTTCAACTCAAGGAAATCTTTACGTTTCTGATAGATGAATCGCTGACTAATGTATTTCTTTCGGAATTCCTCTTGAAAGAATTCCCATGTAACACTCTCTCTTGGTACCACAGATACTAGTGTCTTCCTCCAGTGATATGTTGTGTCCCTCAACAATGATGTAACACATTTCAAGTATTCTTCGGGTGTACATGATAACTCGTCAAATACCCTGATAGTATTCTCAAGCCAAAACTCGGCTCTTTCGGGGTCATCATCTACATTAGCCCTAAATTCCTCAGCCCATTGCTTTCGAATATTATCAATCGGAGGCTTATTTAGTCTTACCAATTCCACACCTTGAGGAGCTATAGGAATCGGTTGGGGATAAGGAGGGGGTGGAGGATGTTGAGCATTCGTATTTGTTCGAACAAACTCTGAATACCACTGGTTCATCATGTGGAGGAAGGCTACCCTAGCCCCTTCTCCTCCTCCCTGACTAACCGTGGAAGGTCTACTTTCGGACGGCGCTGCCCCTTGAGCGAGAGTAGGTGCATTGCTTTCTACTTCATCAGCTACAGCTCGGTCGGGATCCATTTACTATATGAAAACATAGTTTAAAATTGTCAGGAGTCATCACACTATCACAGTTCATAAATGGAATGTAT
Source organism: Gossypium sturtianum (assembly GCA_025698515.1). Taxonomy (NCBI): domain Eukaryota; kingdom Viridiplantae; phylum Streptophyta; class Magnoliopsida; order Malvales; family Malvaceae; genus Gossypium; species Gossypium sturtianum. The sequence continues at coordinate 51,570,473 of CM046946.1, read as the reverse complement.
AGCTAGACTCATACACACGCTACGTTAGTCCGAGAATCGACTAAACCATAGCTCTGATACCACTAAATATAACACCCCTTACCCGTATTCAACACCAGAATAGGGTACAAGGCATTAACGGACTTACCACACAAGCATTCCAGCAATATCGAGACATAAAAGTTGTGTCCAAATTAAAACCATCCACATTCAATCATAAAGTCCCTATTACGAGCCTACGAGGCCCAAAACATGCATTGGAAGTGGTTTGGGACTAAAACGAGAACTCAGGAAATTTTTACAAAACTTAGAAAAATTTTGCTAACTGTAGGGCTCACACGCCTTTGTGGTCCAAAGGACACGCCCGTGTGACCCTGGGACACGCTCGTGCTTCAGACCGTGTTCAATTTAGGGTGCTCTCTGACTTGTGCCACACGGTCGTGCCACACGCCCGTGTGATAGGCTGTGTGCTTATTTAATTTAAGTCAAATTAAGTGCAGGTTTCACACGGCCGAGACACACGCCCGTGTTCTAGGCCGTGTAGCACACACGGCTGAGACACACGCCCGTGTGCTCAATTCTGGACATTCTATTTTGCAACAATTAAGGTGCAGGGGGACACTGGCTGGAACACATGCCCGTGGGGTAGGCCGTGTGTCACACACGGCCTAGACACACGCCCGTGTGTCTACCCGTGTGGACAAAAAGAAGGCTATTTACCAAGCCATTTGCCACCCCTTTAATGCAGACACCTACATGACATAACATAGCACCAATTCAAGCTTATACATACAACCAAATCATCCACAACCAAGACATCAACACATCATTCACATGCTAACATCAATCATACATAAACTTCATATAACTTATCAAATCAAATCATCCAAGTTTCCTCATTCATGAAAGGCATCATCATATGAATACTTTTACCAATATTATCCAATTTCGAATGGCCTTATACAAAATAAACTTCTAACCACATAAGCCAACACATTTAGCGAAACTAATTATGATACATAACAAAATGACCAAGTCCCCTATACAAGCCATAACTCATAATGTTAAATTCATTGATACCAAAATAATTGTTGATAGTGTGTATGGATCTCCGACGATCTCCGAACCTTGAGCTAGCTTGGTGATACTATAAGACAAGGAAAAGAAAGGGGAGTAAGCTATATAGCTTAGTAAGTTCTTATACAAATAATAAGCATCATAACCACACATTATCATACAATTTACATGATAAAAATTAGCATGGAGGTTATTAAAATCTTATAATCATAACTTACTAAATCATCACCTTACCAAGGGTTCATCACATATCGAGCTCATTACTTATGAGTTTTACGTAAATACCTGTACCAACTCGCATCATAACCGTATCCTTTCATAACTTTAACATTCTCGTTGAACATTCAGAATATTAACGGATACTTAGAAATCTTACACATAAGTGCAATATATGTAGCTAAAGCTACCTCATATCTCATAATACATATAGGCTCGCTTTCGAGCTATTCACGGGCCTGCTCACACAAGTTGTCAGTCAGGACGTAGCTACACAGTGCTACTCACACAAGCTGTCAGGTATCCACAACATATGCCAAACTACCTAGCCACTAGTACGACGTACAAGACCAGCACCCGGATCACATAATCGCATATACACATGGGTTCCTAGTGACATATCACTCGTATCCTATTCTATTCCTAAGGTTCAACTGGGATTTCTCATTTGTCGAAACTTTGTCGAATACGTCCAAAGAGTCAATCACAATTCATACAATATCAAACCATTTAAAACACAAATATAACAATGCATTATTTACATATGAACTTACCTCGTTACAAAAATAGTAGAATTGGACCTAATCGTCAAACACTTTATTTTTCCCCTGATCTAGGTCTGAACCTCGTTTTTCTTGATCTATAATAACAAATTTAACTCAGTTAATAGTCACATTATTCAATTTATCCCAAAAATCACATTATGGAAAAATTACATTTTTGCCCCTAACTTTTCAACATTTTACGCTTTAGTCCCTAGGCTCGTAAATTGAAATATAGTCAATTTCTTCAAAACCCAAGCCTAGATGAACCATTTATACACTCATAATAGCCCAAATTTTTCATTAAATCACACTTCTACTACATATTTTACAACTTTTACAAATAGGTCCTTTTAGGTATTTTCATCAAAAATCACTTGGTAAATGTTGTTTATCTAACATCAAACATACATTTCCTGCCATTAAACATCAAAATACACAAATATCTAACATGGGTAAAATTTTAGACTTTGACATCTTTTCAAATTAGTCCTTGAAATAGCTAGATTAGGTTGCAAGGATCTCAAAATCATAAAAATCATGAAAAACGAGACAAGAACGGACTTAGAATCGAGCTTGGAAGATGAACAAACCCTAGCTATGTCTTCCCCTTGTGAATTTCGGCCATGGTGGACTAAATTGATTAAGATGACATCTTTTTATTTGTTTTATTTGTCTTTATTTACCAAATGACCAAAATGCCCTTAATACCTAACATCAAAATTTTACCCTTCCATGTCCATTTTTGTCCAACTTAAAGTAAAATGGTCTAATTACCATTTGAGGACCTCCAATTTAAAATTTCCTAACAATTATACACCTTTAGCTTCTAGAACACACATTTTGCACTTATTGCAATTTAGTCCTTTTAACTAAATTGATTGCCCAAACGTCAAAATTATCGAATGGAATTTTCACAAAATAGTTTCATAAAATTGTAGACCATAAAAATATAATAAAAATGAATTTTATTGCGTCAAATTTGTGGTTCTGAAACCATTATTCTGACTAGACCCAAAATCGGGCTGTTACAATTGAGATCCAAGACAAAAAAGGTGTTGAAAGTCAAGTAGCCGACCATCTATCAAGATTGGAACAAAATGAGGTAACTCATTCACTTGTTCCAATTTATGAGAATTTCCCATATGAGCATATTTTTGAGGTAAGCCAAATTCATGAAATACCTTGGTTTGCTTATTATGCGAATTATTTAGCATGTGGAATAATTCCTCGAGAAATGACATACCAACAAAAGAAGAAATTTCTTCATGATAGTCGGTATTATTTTTAGGAGGATTCGTTTTTGTTTAAGTAATCTGCAGATAACATAATCAGGAAGTGCATAGCCGGAAGTGAAATTGACGAGATTCTTTACCACTACCATTCATCTCCAAGTGGGGGACACTTTGCTGGTTCCCACACTGTAGTGAAGATCTTACAAGCTAGATTATTTTGGCCTATAGTGTTCAAGGACGCGTATGCATATGTGAAAAATTGTGATAAATTCCAAATGATCAGAAACATATCAAGGAGGAACGAAATGCCCTTGACAAACATTTTGTAAGTAAAGTTATTCGATGTGTGGGGCATTGATTTTCTAGGCCCGTTTCCTTCTTCTTATGGTAACAGGTATATCTTAGTAGTTGTCGACTGCATAACCAAGTGGGTTGAAACTGAAACATACCCAACGAATGATGCTAAGGTAGTCATGCGATTCCTACATAAGCATGTGTTTACACGGGTTAGGACTCTGAGAGCTAAAATTAGCAATGAAGAATCACACTTTGTAAACAAATGACTTAAGTGGTTGCTTGACAAGTATGATGTGACACACAAGATTGCCACTGCCTATCATTCACAGTCAAATGGGCAAGTTGAATGAGTGAATCATGAGATAAGAGGAATCCTTGAGAAGGTGGTGTGACCTAATAGAAAAGATTGGTCTCGAAGACTCGATGATGCTCTATGGGCCTATCGAATTGCTTTTAAAACACTGTTAGGAATGACTCCATATCAGTTAGTCTTTAGGAAGACGTGTCATTTGTCGCTTGAGTTGGAGAATAAAGCTCACTAGGCTTTGCAGTAACTGAGTTTGGATCTTAAGCAAGCCTGTAAGAGAAGGATGTTACAGCTTGATGGATTAGAGGAGTTGAGGTTATTTTCATACAAGAATGCCAAGATGTATAAAGAAAATACTAAGAGATGGCATGACAACCGTATACAACCTCGTGAATTCAGAAAAGGATAAAAAGTATTGTTGTTTAATTCGAGGCTAAGGTTATTTCCAGGAAAGCTCAAATCTTGATGGAAAGGACCATATACTGTAACAGTCGGATTAGACCCTAGTCGGAATAGTGGTTTTGGGACCACAAATTTGAGTCTAAAAAATATTTTAATATTATTTTATGTGTCTTTGATATATGATTAAGCATGTGTTAAAATTTCGTAAGTTAATTTGTCCGTCTGCGTGCTTAATTTGATAAAAGGATTAAATTGCATTAAATGCAAAACTAGCATGCTATTTGTTAAAAGTACCTATGTGTTGTGGCTTTTAAAAGAGGGGGGCCTTATGAGGCAATTAGACCACTATTAAGTTAGTGGATGATTAAAAGACATTAGTGACCTTATGCTTATATGTTACTAAATGTTTATTAAAAGGGTTAATTTAGTAATTAGATTAATATTACGATAATAACAAAACAAAAAGATGAAAGTGTTCATCTTTTATTCATTCATCTAGCCGAATATACTAAAAGAAAAGAAAGAAAAGAGTGAGCCAGAGTTTCGGCCACGGTTTAGGCTTGATTCAAGGTTAGTTTTTGATTCGTTTTCGATAATTTCTACGTTTTTGTAATCGTTGCTTCCTATACTATAAAACCCATGTTGTAATTTTGAGAATTGATGTTGTTTATGAAATGTGCCATTGATGAAATGGTGAGTTTTGTGATGAGTTTAGGTGTTAAATGAAAGATATGGGTTTAATGAACATGTTTTGTTCTTGAATTTTTGGTGAATTTAGCTAATTAGGGGTAAATTGTGGAAATATTATTTTGGAGGACTAAATTGTGAATTTGATGAAAAGTATGGACTTGTATAGTCCCTAGGAAGATTCGGCTATGCATGTGTGTGAACAAATTTTGTATATTTGATGTTTTAATAAAAATGGACTAAATTGATAAAATGTGCAAATGTGAGGGCTAAATTGCAAATTGCCCTAGATGTATGTTTTTGGATTGAATTGAATGAATTAGTGAATAAATGGATTACATTTGAATATGTATAGATCAAGAATTGAAGAAATCGGGTTTAGATCGCGGGAAAGTGAAAGTAGTCGACTAACCGAGTCCGAACGAATATCTGAATCCGAGGTAAGTCAATATACAAATAAATGTATTTGTATTGAATTATTTGAGTGAATATGATATGTGAAATACTATGTGAAACATCCTGGTTTAGGGCCTAGTCAGAATAGTGGTTCGAGACCACAAATTCGAGGGTCATGAACGAGTTTTTGAGGCTTATAATATATATGCATGCTAGTGTGAAAGTTTCATGAAGCAATTTTGTGAAATTGTGGTTGAATTGTCCAAAAGGACTAAATCGCAAAAGTTGCAAAATGTGTGTTTCTAGAAGATATATGTGTGAAATAGCTTTAGATTATTAATTAGAGGTCCTTAAATAGCAATTTATCCAAATTCTAATTTTTGGACAAAAATGGGCATGGATGAGTTAAAATTGAAAGTTTATCAAAAAGGGTATTTTGGTCATTTATCAATTAAGTGATTAAAATATGGGAAAAGATGATAGAAATTCCCTCATCTTCTCCCCCAAGCTGCCGAAAATTAGAGAAGCCATTGTTAGGGCTCTTTCAATTTTTCAAGCTTGTAGTAAGTGCTCTTAAGCCTGGTTTTTTATATTCTTCGTATTTTTGAAGTCCCGGTAGCATGAGTAAGCTATTTATAGCTATTTGGTGAGCTATCATGGATGTTCAAAAATGTACATATGTATGACATGCATGTATTTTGATATTTTATGGAAGAATATGAAGGCTTGATGTAGTAGAAACATCTTTTGCTAAGTGGTTTTCCATGAAAATGCATGTAGGGACTTAGTTGTGAAAATCTCAAGTTTGGTCATACATGGGTGATTTAGTGAGATTTGATGAATGCTTTAGTTGAGTAAGTGGTTCGGCTAAGTATTAAAGAGTAGAAAGTTGAATAAAAATCACTTTACGAGCCTTTGGGACTAAAGTGTAAATATGAGAAAGTTTAGGGGCAAAATAGTAATTTTGCTAAAGTATGAGATGTGGGTCAATTTAGTCAATGTGTGTATTGAATAAGCTGATTTATTCATTATAGATCAAGAAAGACGAAGCCCGGATCGAAACCGAGGCAAAAGCAAGGTGGTGGACTAAATTGCACATTTCAATACTTTTGAGTATCGAGGTAAGTCTATGCATAAACAATGCCTTCATACTTACAATTTGTAAAGGCTAGCTAGGGTGTAGCATGAATGAAAACGAATGAGAATGATTGGGAACCTATGTGGTTCGAGTAGAATGAATGTAATATAGATGTGAATGGATGAATAATTGGGTAAATAGACTTGTGCATGTGTTGTGATAATGCTAGATGGTAGGCTAAGTGCGATACCATCCTAATGCATGTTGACGATGAGCTAGCTATGTGCGATGCTATCGTGAGGTATATCATTTAGTGAGCTATATGCTGAATCACTACAAATGCCATTGTGGTAGGCTAAGTGCGATACCACCTTATTAATCAAATGTGGTGTGCTAAGTGCGTAAACCGTGAGATATTGATTTGTGTGGATTGTTTGTGTGTATTAAGCGTGTGGATGAGTAGTGTGGATTAGTTATGTGAACTAGTATTGTGTGGATGAGTTGTGTGGATAAGTTATGTGGATTATTTGTGTTGTATATTACGTAAATGTGATATTGAATGCGGGGTGCATTTCAATGGTTGTGAGTATGTGACTCATGATGTGTTGGAAATGTGGTAAGGGATAGAAAGAGTAAGCATAGTTGTGAATTACTTGTTGGTATAATGCTAATAGTTGCTTAGCTTATACTATGTTGCTTATGTGTTTATGTGTAAACTTACTAAGCTCAAAGCTTACTCTCTTTCTTTTCCCTTGTCTTATAGATTAAAAGTGTTGAATCGAGATACGAGGATCATCGGAAGATATCCCACATATCAGCTAACTTTGGTACATGAAACTTAATGTTTTGTATATGGCATGTATAGGGGCTAGATAAGTTAGTAAATTTTGTTGTAAATGGCTAAGATGTGTTGGCCTATAGATGGATAGCTTATTTTGTATAATGCCATGGTTGTTGGCTATTACATTATATGAAAGGAAGATGGAGTTTTCTATGTGAGAATGTACTTCAATTTGAGTTGATTATGATGGTATTAGATGAGTATATGTTGTGTATGTTAGAAGGGTGAAAAGAACTTGACACTTAGTCTTGTTCTTGACCATGTGGTAGACACACGGGCGTGTGCCTAGACCATGTGTGACACTGTCAGCCAGCGGGCGTGTCCTCGTGGCCGCAAGCGCCTCTGCATGTTAATATTTGAAAATAGAATAGACCACGGACTAGTCACACGGGCGTATGCCTAGAGCGTGTGGGATTCATCGAGTGTTGGCCACGGGCCAGCCACTGCAGGCGTGTGTCTAGACTCTAGGCCGTCGAGAGGAAGTCGATGTTCACCACGGTTGTGGAGCACGCGGCGTGCCATGGCCGTGGGGCATTTTGGCGAATGCTTGGTTTTTTAGGCACGGTGCGGGGACATGGGCGTGTGTACTCATGCACGGGCGTGTCTAATCTTGCACGGGCGTGTGAGACCTGTATAAAAGAGAAAAAATTTAAGGATCATAAAAGTTCTAGATTAGTCTTGAGAGCCCTCGTGTGTATGAGTGAGGCCTCGTAAGTCGAGAATGAGGTTATATCGAGTAATAACGTTAAGCCTAAATGGCGATTAAGCGGTTTGAGTTCGGTAACGCCTCGGGCTCGGTTTCCGGCGTAGAACCCGAGTAAGGGGTGTTACATTTAGTGGTATCAGAGCTATGGTTTAGTCGGTTCTAGGACTACCGTAGCGGGTGTATGAGTCTAGCTATACATGCCATAAGTGTACGATGATAGTGTGGTGGTTTCTGATGATTTTAAATCTTTTTTTATATAGAATATGGATTCCGATCCATTGACTGCTGATGAAGCGACTAGTAATGCGCCGCTCTGCGCAAGGAACAAATCTTAGGTGCAAAGTGGACCCGAGGCAAGGGGTCAAGGGGAAGAGGTACGAGAAGCCTTTCTCCATATGATGAGTGATTGGTACTTGGACTACGTTCGAGTGAACCCTAATGCTCAACCTCCTCCACCTCCTCCTGTACCTCAGCCAAATCCTGTGGCTCCTCCAAGTATGGATGTAGTGAGGATATCGAAACCCCCGGTGGATAAGATTAGGAAACACGGGGCTGAGGAGTTTAGAGCTAAGGTAGATGATGACCCAGAGAGGGTGGAGTTCTGGTTGGAGAACTCGATGAGGGTGTTCGATGAGCTCTCATGTACACCTGAGGAGAGTTTGAAGTGTGCCGTATCGTTGCTGTGAGGTTCGGCGTACCACTGGTGGAAGACGCTGACGTTAGTGGTCCCAAAAGAGCGGGTGACGTGGGACTTCTTTCTGGAAGAGTTTCGGAAGAAGTATATAAGCCAGAGGTTTACTGACCGAAAGAGGAAAGATTTCCTTGAGCTGAAGCAAGGAAGGATGACAGTAGCTGAGTACGAGCGTGAGTTTGTTAGGCTTAGCAAATACGCTCAAGAATGTGTGTCGACAGAGACCATCTTGTGGAAGAGGTTCGAAGATGGGCTGAATGAGGATATCAAACTCATAGTTGGCATTTTGGAGTTGAAAGAATTCGTGATATTAGTTGAGAGGGCAAGTAAGGCCGAAGAGTTTAGTTCAGATAAGAGGAGGGCTGTGAGTGAAGCCCGAGATGCGAGAAAGAGACCGATGGGCAAGTCGTATCAAGCCCAGTCGAAAAGATCCAAGGAAGTGAATCCTCGGAAGTCGGCCTCGGTGGGGTATTCGTGATCGAGACTTGGACAATACTCGTCAGGGTTCGAGAGTCTGAGCTCCCTCGATGGAAAGTGTGGGCAGTACAAAGAGTAAACCGGAGTGTCCTAGTTGTGGTAGGTAGCACACCGGAGAGTGCTGGGGAAATAGTCAGAAATGTTACAAATGTGGTTCCCCTGACCACTTTATCCGTAACTGTCCCGAGAGGGATGATAAGGAAGAGAGGCAAGAAGTGAGACCTAGTGATGTGCCTACGAAGGGTAGACCACCGAGGAACCCAAGAGGTGGGGCTAGTGGTAGAGGTGTGTCCAGGGACTCTGCTGTGAGACCATAGGGTCGGGCACCTGCGAGGACGTACGCCATTCGCACTCGCGAAGAGGCATCCTCCCCTGATGTGATAACAGGTACTTTTTCTCTCTTTGACACCTCTGTTATTGCTTTAATAGATCCAGGGTCTACTCACTCTTATATTCGCATGAGATTAGCATCTAGTTTGAGTATGACCGTTGAGTCTACGGACATTGTGATTAAGGTGTCAAACCCATTAGGAAAGCATGTGTTAGTGGACAAAGTGTGTAAGAATTGTCCTTTGTTGATTTAGAATCATTGTTTTCCGGGAAACCTGATGTTGTTGCCATTTGATGAGTTCGATTTAATCCTAGGCATGGATTGGTTGACTACCCACAGTGTCTTAGTGAACTGTGGTAGTAAGTTTATTGAACTGAAATGTGAGAGTGGAGATGTAGTTCGAATTGAATCAGGTGGATCGGACAGTCTACCCGTGATGATTTCTTCCTTAGTGGCCAAGAAATGTTAAAGAAAATGGTGTGAGTCCTATCTTGCGTTTGTGTTGAATACTCAAGAGGTTGGAGTAGGGTTTGAAACTGTGCCAGTGGTATGTGAGTACCCAGATGTGTTTCTGGAAGAGTTACCCGAATTACCTCCAGTGAGAGAGGTCGAGTTTGGAATTGAGTTGGTTCCGGGAATGGCACCTATTTCAATTGCCCTGCATGCATGAGAATGGCACCTGTAGAGAGTTGAAAGAATCAAGGTTCAATTACAAGAGTTGACAGATAAGGGTTTTGCAAGATCGAGCTACTCATCATAGGGTGCTCCGGTATTGTTTGTGAAGAAGAAAGATGGGTCTATGAGGTTGTGTATAGACCATAGACAACTGAACAAGGTGAGGGTTAAGAATAAGTATCCTTTACTAAGGATTGATGATCTTTTCGATCAACCGAAGGGAGCTACAAGTGTTCTCCAAGATAGACTTGAGGTGCAGTTATTATCATTTCGAGTGAAAGAGAAAGATGTGTTGAAAAGCGCATTTCGGACAAGGTATGGCCATTATGAGTTTTTGGTTATGCCGTTTGGTTTGACGAATGCACCTGCGATTTTTATGGATCTGATGAATCGTATTTTTAGATCATATGTGGACAAGTTTGTGGTTGTCTTTATTGACGACATATTGATCTATTCTTGGGATGAGAACGACCATGAAGAGCACTTGAGAATTGTCTTGAAAACTTTGAGAGACAATCAGTTGTATGCTAAGTTTAGCAAGAGTGAGTTTTGGCTCCGAGAGGTCGGATTCCTAGGACACATGGTGTCAGGTGATGGTGTCAGAGTTGACCCGAGTAAGATATCGGCTGTTATGGATTGGAAACTGCCGAGGAACGTGTCAGAAATCAGAAGTTTCTTGAGATTAGCAGGATATTACAGACGTTTCGTAAAGGGGTTCTCTGTGATTGCTACCCCGATGACGAAGCTATTGCATAAGGATGTCAAGTTTGAATGGGTGAGACATGTCAATGAGCTTCGAGAGTCGAAAACAATGTTGATCGAGGCACCGGTTTTGGTTTAACCAGAATCAGGGAAGGAGTTCGTGGTATATAGTGATGCGTCATTTAATGGTCTCGGTTGTGTGTTGATGCAAGAGGGTAAGGTAGTCACTTACGCCTCGAGGCGGTTAAAACCGCACGAGAAGAATTATCCGACTCACGATTTGGAGTTGGCTGCGATTGTGTTTGCGTTAAAAATTTGGCGACATTATTTGTATGGAAAAAAGTGCCGAATCTTTACAGATCACAAGAGTTTAAAGTATTTGATGGATTAGAAGGATCTAAATCTGAGACAGAGACGGTGGCTTGAATTGTTGAAAGACTATGAGTTAGTCATTGATTACCCCCCGAGAAAAGTGAATGTGGTTGCGGATGCCTTGAGTAGGAAATCCCTATACGCTCTAAGAGTTATGAGGGTGAGTTTAGCATTGTCTGATGATGGTGCTATTTTGGCAGAGTTGAGAGCTAGGCCACTATTTGTTCAACAAATATGTGAAGCTCGGAGAAATGACAGCGAGATGCAAGCTAAGATAGCTAAGTGCGGATCAGAAAGTGATTCTGATTTTCGAGTGGATTTGAATGGTTATCGATGTATCGTGCGTAATTTGTGTTCCTAAAAATGAGGAGTTGATTCGAAAAGGTTTTGTATGAGGCCCACAGTGGATGCTTGTCGTTACATCAGGCAAAGTATGAAAATGTAAAATGATTTGAGAAAGTTGTATTGGTGGGTAGGGTATGAAAAGAGATATTTTGAGTTTGTGCCTAAGTGTCTGATTTTCCAACAAGTGAAAGCTGAGCATCAAGTGCCTTCGGGATTGCTTCAGCCAGTGATGGTTCCCAAATGGAAATGGGATCGGGTTACCATGGATTTTGTGACTGGGGTTGCCGGCGACTCAGAAAGAGAGATCTTTGTGTGGGTTGTTGTGGATAGATTGATGAAGTCGGCTCACTTTATTCCAGTGCGTGTTGATTATTCACTGGATAAGCTAGCTGAGTTGTACATGGCAGAGATAGTGAGATTGCATGCTGTACCTGTTTCTATTATATCGGATAGAGATCCGAAGTTTACTTCGAGATTTTGGAAGAAGTTGCAAGAGGCCATGGGTACGAGATTAAATTTCAGTACTGCGTTCCATCCGCAATCCGATGGTCAGTCTGAAAGAGTGATTCAAGTTCTTGAGGATATGCTTCGATACTGTGTGCTAGAATTCGAAGGTAGTTGGGAGAGATATCTACCTTTGGTCGAATTCACCTATAAAAATAGTTATCAGTCGAGTATACAGATGGCACCGTATGAGGCTTTGTATGGCCGTAAGTGTCGGACTCCTTTGTATTGGACCGAGCTTAGCGAGAAATGGATCCATGGGGTCGATCTAGTAAAAGAGATCGAAGAGAAAGTGAAAGTAATCCGTACTAGTCTGAAAGCTGCTTCGTACCGACAGAAGTCGTATACGGATTTGAAAAGAAAAGAATTAGAGTTTGAGGTAGGCGACAAAGCATTTTTGAAAGTATCGCCGTTGAAGAAGATTATGAGATTTGGACAAAAAGGGAAATTGAGTCCAAGGTTCATAGGGCCGTATGAGATTACAGACAGAATTGGGCCTGTAGCTTATCGGTTGGCTTTGCCGGTAGAGTTAGAAAAGATTCATAACGTGTTCCATGTGTCGATGTTGCGACGGTGTCGTTCCGATCCTTCACATGTGATTCTTTCAACGGAAATAGAGATAAGACCGAATATGTCTTATGAAGAGGAGCCGATTAAGATCTTGGCTCGAGAAGTGAAACAGTTGAGAAATAAGAGCATAGCACTAGTGAAAGTGTTATGGTAGAAACATGGCGTGGAAGAGGCTACGTGGGAAACGGAAGAAGCTATGAGAGAGCAACACCCAAACCTCTTTACTGGTAAGATTTTTGGGGACGAAAATCTCTAAAGGGGGAGAGTTGTAACATCCCAGTTTAGGGCCTAGTCGGAATAGTGGTTCGAGACCACAAATCCGAGGGTCATGAATGAGTTTTTGAGGCTTATAATATATATGCATGCTAGTGTGAAAGTTTCATGAAGCAATTTTATGAAATTGTAGTTGAACTGTCCAGAAGGACTAAATTGCAAAAGTTTCAAAATGTGTGTTTCTAGAAGCTATATGTGTGAAATAGCTTTAGATTATTAATTAGAGGTCCTTAAATAGCAATTTATCCAAATTCTACTTTTTGGACAAAAATGGGCATGGATGAGTTAAAATTGAAAGTTTATCAAAAAGGGCATTTTGGTCATTTATCAATTAAGTGATTAAAATAGGTGAAAAGATAATAGAAATTCACTCGTCTTCTCCCCAAAGTGTAAAAATTAGAGAAGCCATTGTTAGGGCTCTTTTAATTTTTCAAGCTTGCTAGTAAGTGCTCTTAAGCCCGATTTTTGATATTCTTCATATTTTTGAAGTCCCGGTAGCATGAGTAAGCTATTTATAGCTATTTGGTGAGCTATCATGGATGTTCAAAAATGTACATATGTATGACATGCATGTATTTTGATGTTTTATGGAAGAATATGAAGGCTTGATGTAGTAGAAACATCTTTTGCTAAGTGGTTTTCCATGAAAATGCATGTAGGGACTTAGTTGTGAAAATCTCAAGTTTGGTCATACATGGGTGATTTAGTGAGATTTGATGAATGCTTTAGTTGAGTAAGTGGTTCGGCTAAGCATGAAAGAGTAGAAAGTTGAATAAAAATCACTTTACGAGCCTTTGGGACTAAAGTGTAAATATGAGAAAGTTTAGGGGAAAAATAGTAATTTTGCTAAAGTATGAGATGTGGGTCAATTTAGTCAATGTGTGTATTGAATAAGCTGATTTATTCATTATAGATCAAGAAAGACGGCCCGGATCGAAACCGAGGCAAAAGCAAGGTGGTGGACTAAATTGCACATTTCAATACTTTTGAGTATCGAGGTAAGTCTATGCATAAACAATGCCTTCATACTTACAATTTGTAAAGGCTAGCTAGGGTGTAGCATGAATGAGAACGAATGAGAATGATTGGGAACCTATGTGGTTCGAGTAGAATGAATGTAATATAGATGTGAATGGATGAATAATTGGGTAAATAGACTTGTGCATGTGTTGTGATAATGCTAGATTGTATGCTAAGTGCGATACCATCCTAGTGCATGTTGACGATGAGCTAGCTATGTGTGATGCTATCGTGAGGTATATCATCTAGTGAGCTATTTGCTGAATCACTACGAATACCATTGTGGTAGGCTAAGTGCGATACCACCTTATTAATCAAATGTGGTGTGCTAAGTGCGAAACCACCGAGATATTGACTGTGTGAATTGACTGTGTGTATTAGCTGTGTGGATGAGTAGTGTGGATTAGTTACGTGAACTAGCTGTGTGGATGAGCTGTGTGGATAAGTTATGTGGATTGACTGTGTTGTATATTACGTAAATGTGATATTGAATGCAGGGGTGCATTTCAATGGTTGTGAGTATGTGACTCATGATGTGTTGGAAATGTGGTAAGGGATAGAAAGAGTAAGCATAGTTGTGAATTACTTGTTGGTATAATGCTAATAGTTGCTTAGCTTATATTATGTTGCTTATTTGTTTATGTGTAAACTTACTAAGCTCAAAGCTTACTCTCTTTCTTTTCCCTTGTCTTATAGATTAAAAGCGTTGAATCGAGATACGAGGATCATCGGAAGATAGCCCACATATCAGCACACTTTGGCACATGAAACTTAATGTTTTGTATATGGCATGTATAGGGGCTAGATAAGTTAGTAAATTTTGTTGTAAATGGCTAAGATGTGTTGGCCTATAGATGGATAGCTTATTTTGTATAATGCCATGGTTGTTGGCTATTACATTATATGAAAGAAAGATGGAGTTTTCTATGTGAGAATGCACTTCAATTTGAGTTGATTATGATGGTGTTAGATGAGTATATGTTGTGTATGTTAGAAGGGTGAAAAGAACTTGACACTTAGTCATGTTCTTGACCATGTGGGTAGACACACGGGCGTGTGCCTAGACCATGTGTGACACACGATTAGCCCACGGGCGTGTGCTGTGGCCGTGCGTCCTCTGCATGTTAATATTTGAAAATAGAATAGACCACGGACTAGTCACACGGGCGTGTGCCTAGAGCATGTGGGATTCATCAGTGTTGGCCACGGGCTAGCCACACGGGCGTGTGTATAGACTCTAGGCCGTGCGAGGGAAGTCAGTGTTCACCACGGTTGGGGAGCACGGGCGTGCCATGGTCGTGGGGCATTTGGCAGAATGCTTGGGTTTTTAGGCACGATGCGGGGACATGGGCGTGTGTACTCATGCACGGCGTGTCTAATCTTGCGGGCGTGTGAGACACAGTATAAAAGAGAAAAATTTTAAGGATCTTAAAAGTTCCGGATTAGTCTCGAGAGCCCTCGTGTGTATGAGTGAGGCCTCGTAAGTCGAGAATGAGGTTATATCGAGTAATGACGTTAAGCCTAAGTGGCGATTAAGCGGTTTGAGTTCGGTAACACCTCGGGCCCGGTTCCTGGCGTAGAACCCGGGTAAGGGGTGTTACACTATGATTATCCATTGATATGGAATGTATGTTAAATCTGAGTTGGCTAATAATTCGATAAGCTGATAAAGTCCGAGAAGTCCCGTGTGAACCTAGGAATATATAGGAATTACATATGTCATGACATAGGTGTCTGTTATGTGATATCATGTAAGACCACGTCTGGGACGTTGGCGTTGATTCGAGATTTCATGTAAGACCACATCAGGGATGTAGGCATCGATAAGAGATTTCGTGTAAGACCACGTCTGGGACGTTAGCATCGATATGAGATTTACGTGTAAGACCATGTCTGGGACATCGGCATCGTATTTGATTCGTTTAAGACCCTATCTGGGACAGTGGCATCGATTTCTGATTACATGTAAGACCACGTCTGGGACGTTGGCATTATACGACTATTCTGAGCACTCTGACTATCCTATTAGATTTTGAATGGTTCAACGGGCAGATCCGAGATACGAATGACTATGTGAATTGTATATCCGTTTCAGGTACTTTGGTATGTACACTAAGTGTGTATGAAAGGTGAGTATCTATATGAACTTACTAAGATGGTTATGTATATGAAATGATGAGATTATATGAGAAGATATGTTTGAATGAGCTATATGTATATGTTATAATTGAGTTGAGGAATATGGTAAGATATGGCTAAGTAAATGAGCCAAAGAATTTATGTGATGAATTTGCTATGAGAACCAATAATGTTATTGTGCCAATATGATTATATGCATTTTATGCTAAGTTTATTTGTATATGGCTTACTAAGCTTTTTAAAGCTTACTCTGTGTGTGTTTGCTCTGTTTTATAGATCGTCAAAGCTACTGAAGGCTCAGGGACCGTCGAGGATCGTCATCACACTACTCAAACTCATTTTGGTACCTTTTGGAAATGTATATACTAAGTATGGCATATATAGGGTAGTGATTTGGTATATGTTTGAGATGTAAATAGCCATGTGATTTGGCTAGTTAATGTTGGTAATATGCATGAGTGAATATGGTATATGATGCATGTTTGGTATGGCAAGTTAGCTATTAAAATTGTCAAGGCTATGGTAAGCTTATGAATGCATTATGAGTATGTATGTTTGATCAATGAAATGGTTACATGGAAGATAAATGTGGATGACTCATGCTTGGATATATATATATGTTTTGGTTGTACAAATTGGTATATAAGTTTGCATGATTGAAGTTGTGATTGGATGAAATTACATGTTGATCTTTTGACAAAATTTTTGAATGTCAAATGTGTTTGAATTGAATTGGTATGTTGCTTGTAGGGTAAATTCAAGTGTAGGTGGCATATTGACCTTGCAAAGAGCCTGTTATGCATACACGGTTGTGGCACACGGGCGTGCCTAGTGACCGTGGGATTAAGTTAGTATCTAGCCTAAGAGTACACGGCCATGGTACACGGGCGTGCCTGGTGGCCGTGGGGGTAAGTCAGTATACATGCCCTGTTTTGGCACGGCCAGGACACATGGGTGTGTCTAGTAGCCGTCGGAGGAACACGGCCTGACTGCACAGGCGTGTGACCTCTGCAGTGTTCAAAAAGTTTTAAATTTCTAAAAATTTCTGTATGTGTTCGGTTTAGTCCCGACCCTTCTTTAAAGCATGCTTAAGGTCTTGGTGACCTATCTAAAGGACACAGTGATTGCAATCGATGACTTGTATTATGAAATGTCTGTAAACATTTTTGATCTGTGTGGTAACACCTTTAACCCTAATCCGGTGACGGATACGGGTTAGGGGTGTTACATATACCATCTATAAAGTTTACCTATATGGAGCGATATAATTGTACAACAAGGGAGGTACGTTTAAAGTTAATGGTCAACGTCTCAAACACTATTGGGATGGTGAAGTTGAGCGAGTTGAAACCTCATTCAATTTAATAGACCCTTAATTTTTTATGTTTTTATTTTTAATAAATGGCATACTTAGAAATTATTTTCTTGAATTAATACATTAAATTAAGTTTGTTTAAGGAGATTGGAACTTTAGCGGGACCATTTGTGACCCCTCTAATCTTTTCTAGGATATTAATTTGATGTAATTTTTCGAGAAGGAATTTTCTAAGTAATCCAAATGTTTAAATTTTTAATTTTAATTTCACAAATTTAATTTTTATTTGTTTATATTTAATAAGTGGGTCAATTTGGCCCAAGTACTAATTAGTTTATTTTTCTAGTACAGTTTAATTTTTTAGTTCGGCTAAATAATTGCAGTTTGGGCTTGAGGCCTAGAACAGTGAAGAGGATAAATTTACCCACTAGGTGTCGTCCATAGGGTCCCCAAAACCTTAATTTTGCCACCACTTTTCCCTTCCCTCCTTACCTTGCCGCCTAAGTAATTGCTTGTAGCTAAATTTTTGTTACAAATTTGTCCTAATCCATCACTATATAAAGACCTTCACACAATCATATATTTCACAACAATTCAACCAACTAGCTTAAACCCAAGCCACCCATTCCATTCCTTTTTTCTGTTAGCCTTAAATCCCGAAAATTTTCCCCAATTTTCTTCCCTTATCGCATGTCCCTCCTATCACCGCAACAATATCATTGCCGGAGCAATGTTGTAACCGCCGTAAGCTCGCTGCTGTCGCAACTCCATTGCCGACACAAACCTCCACCACACATATTGCTGATTTCTTTTCCCTTCTTTTTTCCAAAATTCTGTCTATTTTTGGGAAAAATACTATGTCTCGCAAAAGAACTATATCTTCCAAGACTTCTATCAAAAATTTGATTGTGATTCAAGATGAGGTGGCAAAGGAAAGATTTTAGTTTATCTTCAAGAATCAACCCATGATGCCGAAAAAAGGTTTCAATTTGGAGAGAAATGACAAGATGGTTATGCCATTGTCAATTCGTAAGACAATTAATGTTTAAATTGGGAGCAATTCTATGATGCTCGTTCAATGCCGAATGAAGATATAGTGCAAGAATTCTATGCCAGCTTGACCATGCCAGATGCTAATGAAGTTCTTGTTCATAAGTTGAAGGTACCCCTTACTTCTAAATCCATTAATGATTTGTTTAACTTATCTGATGTTGAAGAAGATGAGTACTCTGCCATGATGACGAATATCAATTGGGATTTTCTTCAACAAGTTCTTAATGTGGTTACAAATCCAGGATCCCAATGGATTATACTAAAGTATGATAGTCATTCTTTCCGAAGAGTGCTTAAATCAAGTGTCTAAGGTATGATTCTATTTTATTCGATATAGCTTCATGCCTATCTTACATATTTCCACCATCTCGATGGAGTGAATGCTTTTGTTGATGCTATTATGATTGAAAGGTCTATCAATGTTGTGAGAAATATTCTCAAAGAGATCCAGGATTGTGCTCGAAAAAAGGCAAGAAGTACCTACTTTCCAATATTTGTTACTTCACTTTGCTTGAGGGCCCAAGTAAGATCGAAGGCAAACCTAAAGGACCGTTATTTTTAAGGTTGCATAACAAGGCATGACCTTGAGAGGTTCGTAGAGAATGTTGGGCTATTAAACCAAGTTGAGCCAAATGAACCAAAATCAGATGGGTTATCAACCAAATCTTAATTGGAAGCTGACTTAGTTGATGAGGTAGAAGAAGCAGAAACTGAAGAGGAACCAAACAACCCTGAAAAGAGGGTAGAGCCAAATGTTGCTGAACAGTGGAGCCAAGTTTTAATCCTAAGTTGACCTTCCTACTTCCTCAAACACTATGAAGAATTCAAAATTTTCAACTATGATGGATATCGTAACATCCGAGAATTAGGGGCTTTGCATTTACTATGTTTTTGTGTGTGTGGTACGCTTTGCTTGTTGTTTGGGTGTGTTTGGGTGCCCCAGGAAGGCTCGGGGTTAAGCTGAAGCCTTGGTGAAAATTTTCTTTTTAGGCTCTTTAGGTGGGGAGCTAAAAGAGGCTTGTCTTAAGAATAAATATTTGGGTTTGTTGACACAAGAAAAGAGGTGGTGAAGTGGCAAGGAGACGCCACCTTGAGTGTTTGGAAGTGGCGTCATATGGGATCTGCAGGGGGAAGGAGTTCGAGTTGCATTGACAACATTCTGAGGTTTTATTTTTGCGCATGGGGAGCTTAAGTGGTGGTTTCGGCAAGGGCTCTTCATAGATGAGGGTGGAATGAGTCAAATGTTTTGAAAGTGTGGCCAAGAGTGAAAGGTGGAGTTTGAATCATTCAAACTAAATTAAATGGGTGATGGAGAGGGAAAATAGGAGAAAATCGTGGAAGGTGTTGGGGGTGCTAGAGTTGGCCGAATTTGGGGCTTTGGTGGAATTGAGTTTCGGGTAGGGGAGTATGGGTTAGTAAATTTCGGAATTGTGGACGTGTGGAGCTGAATTGATCCGTATGCCTTTGTGTGGTTAAGTACCGAAAGTCTTAGGAGTTTTTTTTAGTTCTCATTTTGGTGCACTTTCGATTTTAGGTGTGCGTGTGTGAGAGACGTTTCTTCCAAAGGTCTTTGTGAGAGGAGTGATAGCAAATCAACCCTAGAAGTCTTTTACTCTCTTTTGCAATCGGTGAGCATTTGTTTTTCTTCTCTCATTTACCAAACCGAAATCATCTCTTGGGAATCTCACTTTTGGCATTCTTTCTTCTTTCAACCAAAAGCCAAAACTTTAACCCTCTCTTTTTCTTTTGTTCATACTCATTTTACATTTCATATCCCCTTAGCTGAACCCTTCTATCACCTTCTCCACTTCATTGTTTTCTTCTTCTATTTCTTCTACTCAAAGCCGAAACCTATTTCCCCTTCTCTCCTCTTTGAGTTTTGCTTTAATTCTTTTTCTATAGCCGAATCTCTAACTGTTCTTTTCTCTTCATTCGTTCTTGTTTCAGTGGATTGCCAACACTCATTCTCCCAACCCTCTCAATCGGTTCTTTCTTGTTTTGTGGTAAGTATTCTTCTTCTATTTCGATTCTTTCTTTTCTATTGCTGATTGTACAACCGAAAGCATTAACCTTGGTACTTTGGGTGTTTTGGCCGAATGTAGTAGGGGCTTCGTTTTCGTATTCTTTTCTGCATCTGGTCAACGGTTGGATGATTATTGGTAAGTGATCGATGGCCGAATGGGTAGTAAGGCTTCATGTGGTTTTGTTAGGCCGAAAGGCCACTTCTTGTTGTCTATATTGGGGAACCGATTCTAATTTGGTGAATGTGTAGGGCTCCAGCGATTCCTTAATCCAAGTCTATTAGCTTCCAATTTTTGTCGATCTAGGTAAGAACTTCTTCGTTTGGAGTATCTATTTTTCCCTTTCACCTTCTTCAATGCCTTAACCCGGTCTTCTGACCAAGACATTTTTCATGGATTTGAATACCAGCCAAGTAAAGGAGGGGGTTGGACTCGTAGTCCCTACCCCTAAGTTCAAAAAACGTGCGGTATCGGCAGTACGTGACTTTCCACCTAGTTGTGGACCAACTTCGAATCAGGATCAACAGATTGTGGTTGTTACCTCTTTTGAGAGTGTCGATAATATTGAGAGTTTAGTTCTCCTCGTATACAAGTGTGTAATTACCACACTTTCCTTGTTTGTATAAAATGTTTATGTGAACTGTGTGAAAGCCGAAAACTCGGTAAGGTCTATTGAGTTACCCATGAAGGGTAAAATCATAACACCAGGTTTGTTGTTCTTCGATTAAGTCTTATAAATATTGTTGTTAGCATGATTGTGCATGTTCTCTAAATAATAATTGTATGGCATTATATGATATGCTCATTACACTATGTTTGCATGTGCATGGGATTTGGGAAATGATAATGATATGAAGGGAAAGTGTATATCGGTGACTCTGTCACACTATTTTGATGGCTCGGTGCCTTAATTTATATCGGTGACTTGATCACATATTTATCGGTGACTTGGTCACATATTTATCGGTGGCTAGACCACATTATATCGACTTTGAGCAGCATGACTGTCAGCATGGCTGCCAAGGAGGAGTGTAGAGGATGGAGGGTTGATTGTAGAAATCCCCACAGGAGTGTTGAGGATGGATATATGGAGCGGAGTGTAGAGGATGGAATATTAGGATGGGTTGGGTCATCGCATTGACTATTTCGATATGCTATATTGATTGGGCTTTGGCCGATTATGATATGGGGGCTTAGGCCCACTTGTGGTTTGTGGGGGGCTAATTGCACACTGAGTCTTTATGACTCACTCTTGTTGCTTAAATATTTGCAGGTGATTCTTAGTTCAGTGGATTGGGCCGGAGTGGACTCGAGGTGGCCATGCACGGGTTTAATTCAATCAAAACTTTGCTTTATTTACCATTTTTAAATTAGGAATTTGTTATGTAATAAGGCCTCCGGGATTTAATTTGGTTTTTGATTTAGTGCGGTTATTTTATATTATGAAATGTTAAATACAGACTTTTTCTAAAATACTTTATAACCAATCTTGTTTTTTCCAAAATATTAACAAACGAATCACAAGCAATAGAGAACAAAACTCGAAATTTTTAAACGATCACAAAGTTTCTTTAACAACCTTTCCATGTGACATGCCAGATCCGCTCATAACGTCTAGGCCGAGTTTGGGGTGTTACAATTGTGGTATCAGAGCCTGGGTTGCAAAACTCGGCTATGGATTTTTGGGTCCAAAATGTTTTCCAAATTGGGTTTAAAGATGGTTTAGAAAGAAAATATATATAGGTACATGTTTTCGAAAGTATGGCCCGAGCCTCCGCACCAAGTCCATACAGTAAGTTTTACGATCGAGTTGGGTGAATTGCATGAAGTAGATATGTCGTGCTATGAAATTTAGAACCAAGCAACTCTACTTTAGAAATGGAAACCTTTAGGTATGCATGTGTTTTTGCGAAAAACTACTTATAACTCTATTCTCATAAAACTACTCGTTAATAAACAGTGAAAAGAAAAACTAATGCATAAAATTTGTAATCAGATTAAGACGAAATGTTTGACATGAGTGCTATAGGACGAGGACGTATTGTGCGCCGTGGTAGTAGAGGTCGGGTATAGAGGTCGAAGTTTTGGAAGCAAGGCATGAGCCTGAAGGTGAAGCACCAGCGTCACCTGTGGTAGAAGTAGGGTCTCAAGATAGAACTGGTGGAGATGATGCCCTGTCTCAAGCGATGTTGAGGGTTTTGGAGTGAGTGGCTGGGGCGAGCTCGGGACGATGCACTCGGAAGTCTATTCTGAGCGACTTGAGCAAAGCGGAAATTTGAAATGTTTAGGGGTATTTCTGGTGTGGCCCCAAATGTAGCTGAATACTGGCTGGAGGCCGTCGAGCGAATTATGGATGATCTAGACTGCACAGCGGAGGAGAAATTAAAAGGAGCGGTGTCTCTTCTGCGAGACGAGGCATATCAATGGTGGCTCACAGTAAGAGAGGGTACTCCAGCGGATCGCATTGACTAGGATTTCTTCAAAACTGCATTTCAAAAGAAATATGTTTGGGCAAATTATGTGGATGCTCAGAGGAAAGCATTTCTAAATCTGGTACAATGGGGTAAATCTGTGGCTGAGTACGAGGCAGAATTTCTGCGATTGAGTCGTTACGCCTGAGGGATAGTCGCGACCGATTACGAGCGTTGCGTACGGTTCAAAGATGGGCTACGAGATGAGTTGAGAGTGTTGATAGCTCCACAGCGGGAGAGGGATTTTGCTATCCTGGTTGAAAAGGCTAAAATAGCCGAGGAGGTAAAATGGACTGAGAGGCAAAATAGGGATAAGGATAGAGGTAAAAATAAGAGCAGTTATGGATCGTCAGGGTCATCTAGGGGTTTTCAGAAGAGGCCTAGGGTTGATGGGCCGGGTCAAGTTGCAATGCCAGTTGCTGTTGGACAGTTTCGACAGTGTGCTCAGTGTAGGAGATCACATGTGGGAGAGTGCTGGGGAAGAGATAGGGGATGTTTCAAGTGTGGGTCAAAGGATCATTTAATAAGGAATTGTCCGCAAGAAATGACCAGAGTGGCACCTGATGAAGGTCGGGGGTTATGTGCAGCCAGGAAGGGGTGGATAGTAGATGCCGAGAGGTCGTGGTCCGATCAGAGTGGGAAATGGTTTTGGTCGGGGTCATGGAGCACCGGGCAGGGGTGTTAGTGGTATAGATGCAAGACAGCCGGGTTTAGTCTATGCAGCACGACGGCGAGAGGATGGCGACGCACCGGACATCATAATTGGTACGTTTCTTATAGCCGATAAGCCATTTCTTGCTTTGATTGATATTGGATCGACCCATTCTTATGTTGCTTGCACTGTATCTGAGACTTTAAGTATAGAATCTGAGATTGCTACTCGAGAGATGACTGTGGTTAGCCCTTTAGGACAATCCATAGTAGTGAGCAAGATGTTTAGGGAGGTGCCTTTAGAAATTCAAGGAATAGTATTCTCGGCAGACTTGATGGAATTACCATTCAGAGAATTCGACCTTATCTTAGGCATGGATTGGCTGGTTAAGCATCGTGCTAATTTGGATTGTGCAAATAAGCGAATGGTGTTGAGAACCTCAGAGGATAGAGAGGTGGTTGTGATAGGAGTAAGAAGGGATTATCTGTCTAACGTGGTATCTGCATTAAGGGCTGTTAAGATGGTTCGGAAAGGGTGCAAGGCATTCCTAGCTTTTATCAGTGCTTTGGATGCGAAGGAGGTATCTGTAGAAGGAGTGAGAACAGTGAAGGAATTTGTTGACGTCTTTTCTGAAGAGCTTCTGGGATTGCCTCCAGATCGTAAGGTAGAATTCGGAATTGAATTACTTCACGTACGACTACGGTGTCTATCGCTCCATATAGGATGGCGCCAAAAGAGATGGTAGAACTTAAGGCTCAGATCCAGGAGCTGTTGGATCGTGGGTTCATCCGACCAAGTGTATCTCCGTGGGGAGCGCTGGTGCTGTTCATAAAGAAAAGGACGGGTCAATGCGTATGTACATTGACTACCGCCAGTTGAATAAGTTGACGATTAAGAACAAGTACCCGCTGCCAAGGATTGACGATCTGTTCGATCAGCTAAAAGGGGCTTCAGTCTTTTCGAAGATAGATCTGAGGTCAGGTTACCATCAGCTTAAAGTTAAGGAGGCGGACATTCATAAGACGACGTTTCAAACTCGTTATGGACACTATAAGTTCTTGGTAATGCCGTTTGGATTGACGAATGCACCAGCTGCGTTTATGGACATGATGAATCGGGTACTCCAACCCTATTTAGACCGATTTGTTGTGGTGTTCATAGACAATATTCTGGTCTACTCAAGAACGGAGGAGGAGCATGATGCACACCTTCAAATTGTTCTACAAGTATTGAGAGAAAAGCAACTGTATGCCAAATTCAGCAAGTGTGAGTTTTGGCTGAAGGAAGTAACTTTCTTAGGGCATGTTGTTTTCGCGGAAGGAATTAGGGTGGATCCCCGAAAGATTGAAGCTGTTTTAGATTGGAAGTCGCAAGTCGAGCGCAGATTCAAGTTTCTTGGAGTGGCCGGGTATTATAGAAGGTTTGTGGAGGATTCTCTCCGATTGTGGCACCCTTAACTAAGTTGTTGCGAAAAGGGGTACCTTTCGTTTGAAATTTGAAGCGGCGGGGAAAGCTTTGAGAAAGTGAAAAGATCTTGACGGAGGCTCCGATTTTGATTCACTGAGCACAGGAAAGAGTTTATTGTCTATTGTGATGCTTCGCACACAGGGTTAGGGTGCGTGTTAATGCAAGACGGGAAGGTAGCTGCGTATGCATCTCGACAGTTAAGGTCGCATGAGATTAACTATCCCACGCATGATCTGGAGTTGGCTGCGGTAATGTTCGTTCTGAAGATCTGGAGACATTACCTGTATGGAGAGAAGTCTATTATCTACACCGACCATAAGAGTTTAAAGTATCTCCTTACTCAGAAGGAGTTAAATTTGAGGCAGCGGAGGTGGATTGAACTATTAAAGGATTACGACTGCTCGACCGAGTATCATCCGGGAAAAGCTGACGTGGTGGTAGATGCGTTAAGTCGGAAAGTGATATCGGATTTGAGGGTGATGTTTGCCCATCTCAGCTTGTATGATGATGGGAGTGTGCTAGCTGAACTTCAAGTAAAGACGACGTGGGTTAGTCAGATTAAGGAAAAGCAGTTATTGGATGATGACTTGAGTGCTCGACTTCTGCAGGTACAGAATGGTGGGGTAGAGGATTTTGGTTTGAACACTGATGGGGTTCTGTGTTTCCGTAAGAGGGTTTGCATGCCGAAGGATGTTGGGTTAAGACAGATGATTCTTCAGGAGGCGCATAGTAGCCCTTACGCTATGCATCCTGGTGGGAATAAGATGTATCGGGATCTGCGTGAGCAGTTTTGGTTGCCTGGGTTGAAGCGAGAAATTACCGAGTTTGTAGGTAAATGCTTGACGTGTCAGCAGGTGAAAGCAGAACATCAGTTGCCTTCGGGGTTATTACAGCCGGTGAAGATTCCACAGTGGAAGTGGGAGAGGATAACGATGGACTTTGTTAGTGGAATACCTCTTACGTCTACTAAGAAGGATTCGGTACGGGTGATTGTAGATCGGTTGACGAAGTCTGCTCATTTCATACCTGTTCGTATCGACTATCCACTGCAGAAGTTAGCTAAGCTGTATGTGGTAGAGATTGTGAGGTTGCATGGGGTACCAGTGTCGATCATATCGGATAGAGACCCTAGGTTTGCGTCGCGTTTTTGGAAAGCGCTGCATCAAGCATTGGGTACAAGACTAGACTTCAAAGACAAACATTTCATCCACAAATCGATGGTCATCCGAGAGGGTAATTCAGATCTTGGAAGATATGTTGAGAGGCTGTGTCATTGACTTCAGGGGTAGTTGGGAAGAGTTTCTACCATTGGCAGAATTCGCATACAATAATAGCTACCAGACTAGTATTCAGATGGCGCCCTATGAAGCGTTGTATGGACGGAGGTGTCGTACTCCTACTTGCTGGACAGAGTTGGGTGAGCGTCAGATGTTGGGTCCGGAATTGGTTTCAGAGACAGAGGAGAAAGTTAAGTTGATTCGAACTCGGTTGAAGGAGGCTTCTGACAGACAGAAATCTTACGCTGATCTGAAGCGTAAGGATATGGAATTTGTAGTGGGTGATGAAGTCTTCTTGATAGTCTCACCGTGGAAAAAAGTTATGAGGTTTGGACAGAAGGGCAAGCTAAGTCCTAGGTTCATCGGGCCTTATCGGGTATTAAAACATGTGGGACCAGTGGCATATCAGCTTGAGTTGCCTTCAGAATTGAAACAGATACATGATTTGTTCCATGACTCGATGTTGAGGCGCTATCGTTCGGATCCGTCTCATATTGTGCCAGTGGAGGAGATTGAGGTAAGACCAGACCTGTCCTTTGAGGAGGAACCTGTGCAGATCTTAGATCGAGACGTTAAGGTACTGAGAAGGAAATCAGTTCCTTTGGTCAAAGTCTTGTGGCGAAATCATGGTACGGAAGAAGCTACGTGGGAACCTGAGGATGCAGTGCGACAGCAATACCCTCATCTCTTTTGACCAGGTAAATTTCGAGGTCGAAATTTCATTAAGGGGGGTAGAACTGTAACATCCGGGAATTAGGGGGCTTTGCATTTACTATGTTTTTGTGTGTTTGGTACGCTTTGCTTGTTGTTTGGGTGTGTTTGGGGGCCCCGGGAAGGCTCGGGGTTAAGCTGAAGCCTTGGTGAAAATTTTCTTTTTAGGCTCTTTAGGGGGGAGCTAGGAGAGGCTTGTCTTAAGAATAAATATTTGGGTTTGTTGACACAAGAAAAGAGGTGGTGAAGTGGCAAGGAGACGCCACCTTGAGTGTTTGAAAGTGGCATCTTATGGGAGCTGCAGGGGGAAGGAGTTCGAGTTGCATTGACAACATTCTGGAGTTTTATTTTTGCGCATGGGGAGCTTAAGTGGTGGTTTCGACAAGGGCTCTTCATAGATGAGGGTGGAATGAGTCAAATGATTTGAAAGTGTGGCCAAGAGTGAAAGGTGGAGTTTGAATCATTCAAACTAAATTAAATGGGTGATGGAGAGGGAAAATAGGAGAATATCGTGGAAGGTGTTGGGGGTGCTAGAGTTGGCCGAATTTGGGGCTTTGGTGGAATTGAGTTTCGGCTAGGGGAGTATGGGTTAGTAAATTTCGGCATTGTGGACGTGTGGAGCTGAAGTGAACAGTATGCCTTTGTGTGGTTAAGTGCCGGAAGTCTTAGGAGTTTTTTTTAGTTCTCATTTTTGTGCACTTTCAGTTTTAGGTGTGCGTGTGTGAGAGCTGTTTCTTCCAAAGGTCTTTGTGAGAGGAGTGATAGCAAATCAACCCTAGAAGTCTTTTACTCTCTTTTGCAATCGGTGAGCATTTGTTTTTCTTCTCTCATTTACCAAACTGAAATCATCTCTTGGGAATCTCACTTTTGGCATTCTTTCTTCTTTCAACCAAAAGCCAAAACTTTAACCCTCTCTTTTTCTTTTGTTCATACTCATTTTACATTTCATATCCCCTTAGCCGAACCCTTCTATCACCTTCTCCACTTCATTGTTTTCTTCTTCTATTTCTTCTACTCAAAGCCGAAACCTATTTCCCCTTCTCTCCTCTTTGAATTTTGCTTTCATTCTTTTTCTATAGCCGAATCTCTGACTATTCTTTTCTCTTCATTCGTTCTTGTTTCAGTGGATTGCCAACACTCATTCTTGCAACCCTCTCAATCGGTTCTTTCTTGTTTTGTGGTAAGTATTCTTCTTCTCTTTCGATTCTTTCTTTTCTCTTGCTGATTGTACAACCGAAGGCGTTAACCTTGGTACTTTGGGTGTTTTGGCCGAATGTAGTAGGGGCTTCGTTTTCGTATTCTTTTCTGCATCTGGTCAACGGTTGGAAGATTATTGGTAAGTGATCGATGGCCGAATGGGTAGTAAGACTTCATATGGTTTTGTTAGGCCAAAAGGCCACTTCTTGTTGTCTATATTGGGGAACCGATTCAAATTTGGTGATTGTGTAGGGGCTCCAGCGACTCCTTAGTCCAAGTCTATTAGCTTCCGATTTTTGTCGATCTAGGTAAGAACTTCTTCGTTTGGAGTATCTATTTTTCCCTTTCACCTTCTTCAATGCCTTAACTCGGTCTTCTGACCAAGACCTTTTTCATGGATTCGAATACCAGCCAAGTAAAGGAGGGGGTTGGACTCGTAGTCCCTACCCCTAAGTTCAAAAAACATGCGGTATCGGCAGTACGAGACTTTCCACCTGGTTGTGGACCAGCTTCAAATCAGGATCGACATATTGCGGTTGTTCCCTCTTCCGAGAGTGTCGATAATATTGAGAGTTTAGTTCTCCTCGTATACATGTGTGTAATTACCACACTTTCCTTGTTTGTATAAAATGTTTATGTGAACTGTGTGAAAGCCGAAAACTCGGTAAGGGCTATTGAGTTACCCATGAAGGGTAAAATCGTAACACCAGGTTAGTTGTTCTTCGATTAAGTCTTATAAATATTGTCGTTAGCATGATTGTGCATGTGCTCTAAATAATAATTGTATGACATTATATGATATGCTCATTACACTATGTTTGCATGTGCATGGGATTTGGGAAATGATAATGATATAAAGGGGAAGTGTATATCGGTGACTCTGTCACACTATTTCGATGGCTCGGTGCCTTAATGTATATCGGTGACTTGATCACATATTTATCGGTGACTTTGTCACATATTTATCGGTGGCTAGACCACATTATATCGAATTTGAGCAGCATGACTGTCAGCATGGCTGCCAAAGAGGAGTGTAGAGGATGGAGGGTTGATTGTAGAAATCCCCACAGGAGTGTTGAGGATGGATATATGGAGCGGAGTGTAGAGGATGGAATATTAGGATGGGTTGGGTCATCGGATTGACTATTTCAATATGCTATATTGATTGGGCTTTGGCCGATTGTGATATGAGGGCTTAGGCCCACTTGTGGTTTGTGGGGGGCTAATTGCACACTGAGTCTTTATGACTCACTCTTGTTGCTTAAATATTTGCAGGTGATTCTTAGTTCAGTGGATTGGGCCGGAGTGGACTCGAGGTGGCCATGCACGGGTTTAATTCAATCAAAACTTTGCTTTATTTACCGTTTTTAAATTTAGGAATTTGTTATGTAATAAGGCCTCCGGGATTTAATTTGGTTTTTGATTTAGTGCGGTTATTTTATATTATGAAATGTTAAATACAGACTTTTCTAAAATACTTTATAACCAATCTTTTTTTTTTTCCAAAATATTAACAAACGAATCACAAGCAATAGATAACAAAACTCGGAATTTTTAAACGATCACAAAGTTTTTTTAACAACCTTTCCATGTGACATGCCAGATCCGGTCGTAACGTCTAGGCCGGGTTTGGGGTGTTACAGATATGTGGAAATTCATGCATAACCAACAACAAGCTTACTGGACATATGCAAAAGTTAGAGATGATACCCTATTAAATACTTTACAAATATCTCTAACACTTTTTGTAACACCCCTAACCCGTATCCGTCGACAGAATAGGATTACAGAGCATTACAGTAAAAATGTAACTTTGAAACATATATTTCAAACCTCAACATAAACATAGCATTAATCATTCATCAACATGCATACCATCCCTTAATCGAGCCTTCAAGGCCTTACAAACACTTTAGAAACAATTCGGGACTAAATTGGAATCAATAGGAAAGTTCAGGAAAAAGTTCAAATTTTTTAACTACAGGGGTCACACGGTCGTGTGACTCACATGGCTGAGACACACGCTCATGTCTCAGGCCGTGTAACAATCGAAATAGGGACACACGACCGTGTCCGTGCCCGTGTAACTTTTGAAGTTGGGTCACACGGCTTAGCCACACGCCCGTGTGCCAGGATGTGTAACTCTCCAAATGGCCTCACACGCCCGTGTGCCATGCTGTGGGCTAGGCCATGTAATAGCCTGACTTGCAAACCTTAAAACCTATAGGGGACACATGGCTGTGTCACATGGTCGTGTGCCACACATGGCTGAGTCACACGCCTATGCCTCAGGCCGTGTGGACATGAATTTTCCCAAAACCAAGCCAATTCTTTCACCAAATCATGCACTCAGACCTTTTGTGCATATAACTAAGGTATCAAAACATGACCAAAACCAACATAAATTGACCAATTTAATTGTTCATAACCATTCAACCAATATGCCATACAAGGCACCTCAATTGCAATGTTCAAACTCACCTAAACATATGTATATACTTGACCACAATTCGTTCATAAGCATTTAGTTCAATACCATTTTCAAAACATACCATAACTTGACCATATTGAGATCAAATCATCCCATACCACTTTGGTCATTCAAACATGCATTAACACATTGCCAAAATAACACATACTAGTATGACATCTATAAGTATCAAAATGAAACTAACCAACCAACCAACATCAAATGGTACCAAAACAAGTTATACAAGCCAATATCATCAGCTATCATTTGATTAGATACCAACACAAGTCCACCTATACATGCCATTATAACCTTGATCAACACATCGAAACTACCGATATAATTGCTGGATAGTGTGATAGATTTCCAACGAGCTTCCAATAATCTATAAAGTAAAAGAAAGTAATTACGTAAGCAATGGATGCTTAGTAAGCTCATAAATACTTTAATCATACATTCCATTTCAATAATGAACTTTATAGGGTATATTTAAACCTATACAAATTCCATAAGATTTATAAAGCTATATAACCATCAACTCACAAATGAGTAAGTCCATCAACATTACATAAATTTTTCATTCGTAACATAATAGGATTTTATAAGACATATTACAAAATCATTAACCTTTTCATAAGACTATGAACCACTCCATTTACTTACTTACCATTCCTTTTACTTAGCATAAGCCTAAATAACGTTATCAATTCACGAATTAGTGTGTTTATTCATGACATAGGTTAATTCATCCATAGCATAGTAAATTTCTCACATATAAGTAAGTCCTTTAACTCATCAATCTTTTATATCATCATATTACATCTCAATTATGAACTTACCTTTTCCCTACATTTTCTTACCCGTATAATTTGCATAATACAAGACATAAGCATAAACACCAACTAATTACACAAGCTTGACACAAGCCTAAATATCATCATCAATACACAAGTTAGTGCATTTATAAATAGCTCTTTTGGGATCAACCACATGATAAGCCATTTCATAAGAACATATATCTTTTAACTCATACAACCTTTCATGCACATAAGCTTATTTCCATTTGGACACTTACCATTTCGATGTATATCATCAAGATTAAGCATGATATAATCCAACCATAAGCTTGGTACAAGCCTAAGCATCATCAACAACACATGTTAATTCATGAACTCATAATTCACTTGAATTAACATAACGTAAGTCATTATACATGAACAACATTGTAACACCCCTAACCCGAAATCGTCGCCGGAATAGGGTTAAGAGGCATTACTGAACAATCGAAACATTTCACATCCATTTCACGACACAAAGTCAAACATCAATCACACGTTTTCAAACACGAGTATATAGTCCGTTATAGAGGTCTTCGAGACCTTAAACACGTGTTAGAAAGAGGTCAGGACTAAACCAAACACTTACAAAAGTTTTCAGAAAATTCAATCATTCTTCAACACTGTTGAGGTCACACGCCCGTGCAGTCAAGCCGTGTACCTCACACGGCTACCATACACACCCATGTGTCCAGGCCATGTCAAAACAGAGCATAGATACTAACT
This sequence comes from Gossypium sturtianum, assembly GCA_025698515.1. Taxonomy (NCBI): domain Eukaryota; kingdom Viridiplantae; phylum Streptophyta; class Magnoliopsida; order Malvales; family Malvaceae; genus Gossypium; species Gossypium sturtianum. Next base: position 51,538,415 of record CM046946.1, on the reverse strand, counting down.
TATTCACACGGCCACCAGACACGCCCGTGTACCATGGCTGTGTGATATTAGGCTAGCTACTGACTTGGTCGCATGGCCACCATGCACACCCGTCGGCCTCGGCCGTGTACCCTATCCAGATACACCTAAAAATGATCATTAAACCACACGATAGAGACACACACCCGTGTCTCTTAGCCATGTATGCAAAATAGGCCATTTGCAAGGCCAATTTGCCACCCACACAAGGGTCAACCCTACAAGCACAATTAAACATATTTTCTCACACAATTTGGCAACCAAATACATGTCAAATGATCAACATATCATATTATTCAATCTCACTTTTAATCATGTCTACTTATAAACCAATTTCACAACTAAACACATGCATTACCAAGCATGATTCATCAACAACATCACTAGGTTACAAGAGTATTAATCCATCAATAAGCTTACCATTTATAAGACATTTTCATTACCATTAAAACATACGAAAGCATACTTCACATACCACATCCACATATGCATAATTCCAACATTTATCTAGCCACATCACATGGCTATTTACACATCTCAAATGTATTTCAAAACAACTAGCCTATACATGCCATATTCAAATATACACATCTTCTAAGGTACCGAAATAGATTTCTGATAGTGTGATAGAGATGCTGATGATCCCTGTATCTGAGCTAGCTTTACTGACACTGTAAAATAGAGAAACAATAACACAGTAAGCTTTCAAAATCTTAGTAAGTTCGTAACATAATACATCATATCAAAACAAACCATCACTTAGATTATTTCACAATCACATATATCATACCATCCAAAGCTAATATGTTTAAATAACCTTCCATAAACTCATTCATAGTTTCATCAACCACATAGGTTCTGAACGTACCTTAGCCAACACTTAGTTGTCGATTACATATGCTACTTAATACTCACTATTCATTTCGATAAACTTTCGTTTTTTCTTCGGTTCAATCGCACACTTAGTGCCCAAATAGTTAGCCGAAAATTAGCATCGCACACTTAGTGCATCCATATCAAACCGATCTTAAATCGGTATTGCACACACAGTGCCAACCACAAAAACGAAGCTTATATTATTTCGCACACACAGTGCTATTCATCTCGGTCACATTTCCGAATACGCACACTTAGTGCCACATAACTCGAGCTATCACATAGCATTCACATTTCAATAATATCATACCATTAATTTCATAACATTAAACATAGCTAAATACACGTATTTTGTCCGAACTTACCTCGGACGTCGAAATATCAAAACGGTCGATTAATCGAGCACTTTGTCTTTGCCTCGATCTCAATAAGAACCTCTCCTTTCTTGGTCTATAAACATTCAAATTTAGTCCATTCAATCACCAATTCATTCAATTTAGTCCACACACACTTATTTAGGGACTTTTACAAAATAGCCCTCACATTTTCACATTTCGACACTTTAGTCCCTAATTCATCAAATCACAAAATACACCAAATTTCTATTCACAAAAGCTTAGCCGAATTCTTCCCATGCTAATACAAGCCCACACATTTCATTTATTTCACATTTTAGTCCCTCAATTTACACTTTTCTCAATTTAACCCAAATTACTAAATTTCACTAAAAATTCAAAGACAAAACATGTTCGTCCTTCACATATCCTCCATATTTCACTGTCAACTAACACATAGCTCAAGCATTCATCAATGGCATATCTCAAAATCACCATCAATTTCTAAAATTTAAGCATGGGTTGGCTAGAGCACAAAGCAACGATCACGGAAACGTAGAATTTATCAAAAATCGAACAAAACTCTTACCTCAATTTAGCTATGAGTGTGTCGAAACCATGAAAGCCTCAAACCCTATTTTATTTCTAAATTTTTGGTAGGAAGATACATGAAAAAATGAGCATTTTGACTTCATTTTGTTAATTATAACATTTATAATTGATTTCCAATCATACCCTTAATGAAATAAACATTTTAGTTTATAATGGTTGGTTATAAATGTCCATCTACCTTCCACTATCTAAATAATGGGCTAATTGCCTCATAAGGCCTCCACGTTATAAAGACAACAACAATTAAACACTTAACAATCAGCACACAACATTTACACTTTATGCGATTAAGTCCTTTTCATAATTCGACACACAGTCGATAAATTTACCACACAGAATTTTCACACAGGCTATATCACATATAATTAACACCAAAAATGACATTAAAATATTATTCTGACCTCGGATTTGTGGTCTCGAAACCACTATTCTGACTAGGGTCTAAACCGGGCTATTACAAACATCACTTTCATGAGCATAGATATACTATCATTGAACATTTCTTTTTCAATCCTTTTCATAGATTCATGACATAAGTCATTTGAACACTTATCGTTCCTTTCCTTTTCCTACCCGTTGAACCATTTAGAATAACATCGAATACGCGGGAAAGCTCACACAAAGTGTGCTAAACATATAGTCGTAACCTTTCCTTTTCCTTTACGTCGTTGCTCACTCGAGCTGTGAAATGGGTTTGCTCACATAAGTTGACAGTCGGAATGTAAGCTACACGATTCTACTCACATAAGCTATTCAGTATTCCCAATAAATGCCGGGCCTCAGCCATCGGTAGGACATTCAAGACCAGCACCCGAAACATGGTTACCTTAATGACATGTCATTTGTATCCTACATATTCCTAAGGTTCAAACGGGACTCGATAATCATCATAACATCGTTGGATTTCCACATTTTATTTCATGGTAAATAATACATGAATATATAATTCAATATAACATTAAAATGATAATTAATCATACGAACTTACTTGGCTAAATTGCAGCAATGACTAAGTACAGGGGCTATTTGGTAATTTTCTCTTCTCCTCGATTTTCCACTCATTCTTGATCTAAATTAACAATTTCATTCAATTCATTAATTTAGATAGCAAAACCAATTCATTTTTTACGATTTAGTCCTTTTTGACATTTTTACAAAATTGCCCCTAACATTTTACTTTTATTCAATTTAGTCATTGAGCATAAAACATGCAAATTAACCAGTTTTACTCAAATTTAAGCTTAGCCGAATTTATTGGAACCTTACTATAGCCAATATTTGTTGTTATTTCACATTAATCATGGTACTTTTACTATTTCAACAATTTAGCCCCTAATCGGTAAATTCATCAAAAATCACTTAACAAAATACTTATAAATAACAACTAATACCTCAAATTCATCATTTAACATCTAAGATCACAAAGATTCCTCAATGGCAACATTCAAAATCTTTAAAAATTTCAAAAACGAAGCACGGGCTAGCTGGACCTAGTTGCAACTATCTGAAAAGCATAAAAATTACGAGAAATAAATAAAATATGGACTTACATGCATCATCCATAGCAAGACCGAAGCTTGGATCTTTTCTATTTCTTTTTCCATGGTGACAATCGGTGGTTTAAAGAACAAAACAAAGTGATAATCCATTTTGTTTTTATTTATTACATTTTAATTATTTTTATTTTAGTTAATAAAAAATATATATACATAACAAAACAAAGCCAACTGTACCACCTTTTTAACAATGGTATATTTTCCTCATAAAACCTTGTACTTTGTCCATTTATCTTATTAACTAATAGAGACTTACTTTTGTAACTTTTACAATTTAGTCTTTTTTAATTAACTATCTAAACATTAAAATTTTTTAACGAAACTTTAATACAACCTTAATAACACTTCGTAAATATTTATAAAAATATTTACGGCTCGGTTTATAGAAACGAGGTCCCGATACCTCATTTTCTAAAACCACTTGACTTTAGGGTCATACTACTTGAACCTAATTGTTCTACCATTTAACACAAATCATTAAATCAAAATTTTCCATTATACTATATCTTATTCATAAATATTATATAATAATATTTACGGACTCACACATCAGATTGTGGCCCCGAAACCACTGTTCCAAAACTTCAGAGAAATGGGCTGTTACAATTCTCCCCCTCTTACAAAAATTTCATCCTTTAAATTTCTCACCTGATAATAGCCATCAAGTCGAGTCTTTCTTTCACCTTTTCAATGGTAGTCCATAAATAAATCAATCATAAACTCGTCTCGATTCAAGACTCATATCAAAACTCATATTAGAACTTGATACTATACATGGACTTAACTAAACAGCTTTGATGCTCTCCTATCATAACTTTATCATTACTAACACAACTACTGAGAAATTCCTAGCAATCATCTATCAAAACATAACTGAAAACCCAAATCATTAGATGCCAAATACATTAGATTTTCCAAAACATTTAGCTAAATTTTGTAATTTTCATAACAGACTCTAACTAATATTTCTGATTCATCTACATCTGTAACTTTCAATTGATAAACATTCCATTTCATGAAAAACTTCAAACAATATCATTTAAATACAAGTGTGATAGCTGTTACTATCGAGACAATTTTAATCCATAATAACATTTCATGATTATCACTAATCTGGTTGATATGTTCCTATATCTTGTCTTCTAAAATATGAATTTCCCATTCTGACTGTCTGTCTAATTACCCATGAATTCACAAAATTTATTCCCAAATCTAGAGATGAACTCGAATATATACAACTAGTCTAACTTTTACAGTGAATAATCTATTCTGACTAAAATAATTGAGTTGATCTCATCAATCGGATAATAACATTTTAGAATAATTCTTTCTTCTTGTTGTCAAGATAATCCAGACACACAGTCTATCGTAATTCGCTCAAAATACCAACCAAATATCACCAAAAACCGCATTAACTCAAACAAAATCTGACATTCCATTTTGCTCTTTGACATAATTCAAAATTACTTGAGTAATAAGAACTAATATGTGAGGTTAAGCTCAATCTTTCATCGTCTATACTTTTTCCGTTACCTATCCCATTCATGAAAGCTAGAAATGGGTTATATAATGAACTATTTCAATTATCAACGTCGAAGCTTTGAATCATACCGGAGCCACAAACATCAAATGAAGTAAAACTACATTGCTCTTATAAGATGGACATTACAACCATATAGATAGAATAATACTTCGAATATCAATAGTGTACTCTAAAATAAAAGAGAAAAATTGAATGTAGTTCTAGTAACAACCAGTGCAGTAACACAACCTCTATAAATTTGAGATCTGTATTATTGTGCTCCCATGATCCAACCAGGAATTATAACCGTATAGATGTAATTACCTCCGGCCAATGAATATCCTTACAGATGAACCATGTTTGATAGATTCAACAATAAGAATAATAAGATTGTCGAGAGAAAGAATTCAAAGATGTAAACCTCTACTGAATTTCTGAAAATACAATCCCTGTCTATCCTGTTAGAATATGCAACTTATGAGCCTTCTGGACTTACTCGTCCACACCAAGCTATTCTATGGAAGACCATGTTGTTAAAGAGATTGCTGATACCCCAAAGAAAATCTAGAAGAAGAGTATCCCTTATATGCACTAGAACCAACTGTGACAAAGACAACATAAATTGTATATATATAAAGCAGAGCAAAAACCAGTAGAAGTAGAAAAATAGCATCATGAGAGTCTTATCGTCGAATCTTCTGCCAAGCATAATGGAATAGAATTCCAAAGAACAATAAAGTAATGTTGATCATTAATCAACCATACTAACAATACCTCTATCAAACGTTATGGTTAGCCAGCATCCCCATATGATAAGAATTACATCTGAAGATAAACAATTGCATATGTCTCTAAGGATAAAACAACATATAGAACACCTAGAGGAGATCGTTGTAAGATACTTGGCCATAATAGCTGCATTAAGATATATCTGCAGTTCAAACACTATCCCACTGACTACTAAAGTCATCGATGATCCTACATTTTTCTATTTGCTAAAGTAATCAATCCAGGAGAAATTCTAGTTAACCCGTTCCTTAGATACTATAAATGTTAAAGTCGATCACCAGAGAATAACTTCTTTTTTAACAGTGACGTTACACATCCCGAATAAGCTTCGGAAAGATCTAATATCTCATAAAAAAACTCTCTTAATTTGCTAACCAACTCTCGGCTTTGACACGTTCTTACTCAATCAACCTCTGAACTCTTCGGCTTCACACTTGAGTACTTTCCACAGTAGAATACTATAGACATTTCGTGATATAAAATTTTGAGAACGATGGGGTGGAGATCGTATAGCCACAAAATTTAATTTTCATGTATACACATCAAATATAGCATTCATTATTAACATAAACACTATGAATCTCTATTCTAACCTTTATAAATTTTGCGCGTCATTTACCTTTTAATCGTAGACTTGATTATTGCTTCCAGCATCATCGGAATTAGCTCAATTGGAAGACATCTTTAATTATATGAAATCATATTTCCTCAATATAACATCCCATTTTCAGTGAAATTGGAATAGTGGTTTCCAGACCACAAATCCGAGCAGGAAAGGAAATTTAATTTAATATTATTGCATGATTTGCATTGTAATAGGGATGTCATATGAAAATGCTGATAAGAAAATTTTATCGATTATATGCTTAATTGTGGAAAGGACCAAAATGCATAAAATGCAAAAGTTGAATTCTAGTAGCCAGAAGGATCAAATAGCTATGTAATTCAAAACTTGAGGTCCTTATATGGTAATTAGACCATTGATGAAAAGTTAGTAGATATTTTAGGATGATTCATCCATGGAAATTTAAAAAAGGGCAATGATTAAATTGGAAATTGAATTGATTAAAAGATGATAACAGAAAATATCATCTTATTTTCATCATCTTCCTCAATATTTGCATGGAAACCCTAGGAGAGAGAAATGAAACTAATCAAGTTTAATTGGGTAATTATTCTTGTCCCATTTTTAGTAATTCTTATATTTTTGATATCGGGATAACCTAATCTATTTAGATTGGGGATCAATTTGAAAAGTTATCAAAGTATAGAAATTTTTCCATGGATGAATATGCTGAAAATTTGAAATTTATGGTAGAAAATGAAAGGTTGTTGATAGATAAACAACTTTTACAAAGTGAATTTTGATGAAATTGTGATTTAAGGACTAAATTGTAAAGTTGTGAAAATTGAAGAAAAATTCTGAATTTTATAGAATACATGTGCTGTAAATGTTATACTAAAATTCCTGTTAGGCTTGGAATAAGGATTAAATTTCATGAATTTCATTTTCCGAGCCTAGGGACTAAATTGGAATTTATGAAAATATTAGGGGCAAAATGGTAATTTTTCCTAGAGTGTAAATTGAACTCAATGGAATATGAAATATGATAAATTAATGATTTAATTCATTTATATAGATCTGGACACCTCAAATTCGAAGCTAGATCGAGGAAAAGAAAAAGTTTCGGATTAGTAGAATTTCTTGTACGGACAAATATTAAGGTAAGTTCGTGTAACTTAATTATGCATGTTAATATGTTTCCATTGAAGAATGTATTTGGTTTGAATTTGGTATATGTTTATGTGATTTATGTGAATGTTGTGAATATATAAAATGATCACATGATTGAGAATGTATTAAAATGTTAAGTTCTGTTTGAATAATGAAAATCAATGGATACGTATGATTTCTCGTATGTGAATGTGATTCAGCATATGTTGCAGATAGGATTTAGCTCCGACGAGTAATCCTGATATAGCCCTCCCAAGCATTCTGATGTATAGTTGTTACGAGCATTCTGATCGGTAGTGATTTAGCATGTGTTGCACACTACCACAGCTCTTTGTGAGCGTCCTGTTACATGATTCGATCGGTTGTGATCCTGCATATAATGTGGACACAAATGCAGCTCTTCATGAGCATCCTGTTAAGCTCGCTTGAACTCTCTGCTACCTTATCCGGTGCTCCCTGATATTATCTCTTCGGAGATATCTGATAAGCTCTATGAGCTTCTTGAGTAAAACTGTAACACCCCAAACCCAGCCTAGAAGTTAGGCCCGAGTCCGGCGTGTCACATTGAAGTGTTTTAGCGAAAACCTTGTTTTCATTGAAAACCCTTCATAGAGTAAAATGTTGAGTACAAACCCCTTTTTAGTTGCGAAAGTTTTATTTAAAAACAAACAATTTATAAAACTTGGTATTTAATAATGGAGTTGCTGAAACGTAATAATTGAAAACAGCCATAGCTTAGGAAAAACTTGTTAAGTTATGAAGAAAGCTCATGTTTTAAGAAAACGTCCATATGTTATAGTTATTTCGAAAACCATGTTAAACTTTAGAAATTTATTTAAGTTTAATAATTAGGCAGTTGAAACAATAATAAAACCCAAGTGTAAAGTCAAATTGGAGATACAAGGCCTTATTACATCCCAATGAAAATAAAGTAATTAAAATAAAGTCATTCGAAACTAATTAAAAACTTTTAAGTAGTTTGCAGTGTGGCCACCTCCGAGTCCTCTTCAACATCGAGCCGTTTACTGAGAGTCACATGAAACATTAAATAAAAAGGGTGTGAGTTTCGAAACTCAGTGTGTACGACCCTTGGTAATCCAACCAACATGCAATTATCACAGTGGGCCTAAGCCCTATCAAAATCGGTGGTCTTGGGCCTTAGCCCACAATGACCTCATATCACATCAATATCACATGAATGCAATGCTCCCATCCCAAATCCAACCCTGCACTCCATTTCCCTTCCAACCCTACACTCCTGTGGGGGTATAAATATCAACCCACCCATCCCTACACTTCAAAGGTAGCACCAACAGCGGCACTACTCAAACGTTGCAGCAAGGCTGCTAAGCATATAATGGGCTTAAAGCCACCGGTGGATCCACGGTCGTCAAGCGACTATGCGATCCTCACATATCTTCCTCTGTATCATCAAACCCACCCAAGTGCAACATATATCTCATGAATGCAACATACATATTTTCACACATTAAGCACCTAGGGGTATTTTAGTCATTTCACTACCCAGGGATATTTTTATAAATCTACCCTACAGGGGTCTTTCCGTAATTCTACCCTATAGGGGTATTTCCGTAATTCTACCCTACAGGGGTATTTCCATAATTTCTTTCATCTCGGGTTTTAGTTATGAACTTTGGCCCATCAACAAGTCCTTGCGGCTAAAGTGAACAGAGACTATGCACCAGGTAGGATCCCAGAGAAGAGGAGGTGGGTCACTAGGACCGCTTAAGTACCAAGCTCTCCCTAGATCCAATCCTAGACATGCATATGTCCATTGCCACACTCTAACCTAGCGACTTGTCCACAGACATGTTTGATTATTAACTTAAGTTTTACGCTATTTAAGAATTTATCAGAACTAGGCCTAGAGTCCATTAAAAACCCCAGCATACATTTCTAAAATCCCATAAGGCCCACTAAGTCCAATCATGTCCATATAGCCCATTAAGCCCAATCATGTTTATATAGCCCATTAGGCCCGATCATAATCAAACCATACACCCACTTTTGAGATATGGGATCGTCGCCAGTGATTTGGTATCACACGTGGGTTGGCCCCACAGATGGATTATTAGTGACTTTGAGTCACCAGTGATTTGGTATCACATTCGTGTCTCCGGACACCAGAGGTTTGGCACCTCATAGCATCTCGTCCCAGTGGTTTGGTACCACAGTGGGTTGGCCCCACAGATAATACAGCGGGATTGGCGCCCGGTGATTTGGTATCACACGATGGGTTGGCCCCATCACTACTATTCGTGACTTCGAGTCACGGTGGTTTAGCACCACCGGTGGTTTGGCACCACAATATTGATGGATATCGTGTCTTTGGACACGGTGGTTTAGCACCACCGGTGGTTTGGTGCCACACGGGTAGAAAACGGAGCATTGGATGGCTAGGTTTGGGTGCATGATATGCATATTTTCATATGAAATTGTGTAAGGGCACATTGGATGGGGATTTACACATTGAGTCTCGATGACTCACCCCTTAGTTAAATTTTGCGGTAATCATTAGATCGCGGATTTGGGAGTGAGGTGGACTCGTGGAGGCCATACATATGTTCACTCGTAAATTCGTTTCTTTTATTTGGACTTATTTCTATTTGAGTTTTTGTTATGTAATAAGGCCTTGGGTATTTTATTTGGTTTCAGCTTTCAATTTGTTTATTGCTTGTTATTAAATGATCAATATGGGATTTTCCTAAAATGATAATAAACCATTTCTTATTCAAAATTACTTAAACTCGATTTCTCACCACAACTATAAAGAATATGAGCTTTTTAACGAATGCACAGTTTTTAGACATTCCTTTCATGTGACATGCCAGATTCGATCGTAACGTTTAGGCCAGTTTTTGGGTGTTACAATTATGGTATCAGAGCCTAGGTTCAAAAACTCGGCTGTGGGTTTGGGTTCAAAAAAAAAAGTTTTCAAAAGATGGTTTGGAAAATGGTTTAGAAAAATATATATCTGTTCTTTTTGTTGAAATATGGCACCCGAGTCTCCGGCACCAATCCGCACTGTAAGTTTCTGATACTTTTCATTGTTATATCTTTGTATTTTGAATATCTATTACGTGTGTTTGGGTTGGATGTGATGTTCGGATATAGAGTTGATTGCGTCTGAAATATTTATGCGCTTTAATGGTTAGTTTTTTTAGTATGTGTAGGATATCTAAATTCTAGTTAAAAGTATATTAGGGTTATTGGAATCAGAGTGCGCAGCATGAGCACAGCGTTGTAGGTTAGGTGGTACGAATGTTCCTGTAGTTGGAAATTTCGAGGACGAAATTTCTTTAAGGAGGGTAGATTTGTAACATCCCGAAATTGGGCCTAGTAGGATTGGGCCCAATGGGCCTTGTTTTTAAAATTTTTGAGAACGGCATTAATGCAAGTTAGACTTATTAGGTAAGTTATTTTGGAAGGTTAGAGGGCTTCTATGAAGTCCCGGGATCAAATATTAGCTTTGGGGAAATTTTGGTTTTAGGTGGAAAAAAATCCTGGAAGTTGGCAGGTAGGCCTTAAGAATAAAATGTGGGGAAAAATGACACAAGTGGAATGTGTGGTGTAGTGGCAAAGTGACGCCACTTAAGGAGCAAGGGGTGACGCCACAAGGAAGGAAGGAGGTCCAAGGTTCAAGTCTTGGCTCTTGCATTTTGGTTTTCTTTTTGCATGGACTTTAATATTTGGCTATAGATTCAAATTTAGTTGCGCATGGCTTTAGACACAAGAGGAGCTTGTGGCCAAGTGGTTAGCGGTGTGGATTATGTTGCAAGGGAGCACAGGTTGAATCTCATGACAAGCAATGGAGTATTTATTTTGCGGATTGGACGGCAAGAGTTTGAGTTGAATTTAAACTCTCTTGTGAAAGGATCCCACATCGGAAAGATACAAAGAAGGAAGGTGGAGAGCTAGCTATATAAAGAGCATTCCGGGAGGAGAGTTAACATACCTTGGTGGGCATTTGGGCACGAGGGGTGGTGTGCAGCAGTTTCACACTGGACTCCTATCGGTGTGTAACTCTCTCTACTCTAGTTGTAGAGCGGCAAATGCCGAAGTGCGGTCCACGGCAATAGTAGCCACACGAGCGTGCGAGCGCGCGTGTGGGGCTTCGACGCGATAGTTGAGGCCATCGGTAGTATTCTTGTGGGTTGAAATTTTGCTTGGGCGCGATGGGGGCGAAGGGGCCCAATGGGCCCGTAGGCCCAATATAGTAAAATGTATGATGGTGTAGTATATAGTGAACTAGACTAGGTGAATCTCATAAGCGTGGCTAGATTTGTGTTAGGTAGGCCACACGAGCGTGTGGGCGAATGGGTCGAAATTGGGCTTTAGGCCCAATAGTCCATTCGACCGAAATGGTAGTTGGGTCGCTTCGGGCGACCTTTGGGCCTTTGGAAAGGCCATTCAGTACAAAATTACTGAAATACCCTTAGTGGGTAAATTACCAAAATATCCTGAAGGGTAAATTACCGATATGCCCTTGGTGGGTAAATTACGAAAATGCCCTTGGTGGGTAAATTACGAAAATGCCCTTGGTGGGTAAATTACCGATATACCCTTGGTGGGTAAATTACGAAAATGCCCTTGGTAGGTAAAATTACGGTTATACCCTTAGAGGTTGATTAGGGTGATTATGTTGTTTTATGTCTATCGATTATGATGGTAATTCATGTTATACTTATATTTGATATATGTCTAGCATACATGACATCTACGCATACACGAATTATTATGTCATATTGCATGGGTTATATGAGTGGAGGCGGTGATATTCGTGTCGAGCGGGCACAAAGTGGTTTGGTACCACATTGTGACTACGGTCACGAGGTTTAGCACCTCGGAGGTTTGGCACCTCATAGCGACTCGTCCACGTGGTTAACACCACCGTGGGTTGGCCCCACTTTTGAGATATGGGATCGTCGCCGGTGATTTGGTATCATCACACGTGGGTTGGCCCCACAGATGGATTATTAGTGACTTTGAGTCACCGGTGATTTGGTATCACATTCGTGTCTCCGGACACGGAGGTTTGGCACCTCATAGCGTCTCGTCCCGGTGGTTTGGTACCACGATGGGTTGGCCCCTGAGATAATACAGCGGGATTGGCGCCCGGTGATTTGGTATCACACGATGGGTTGGCCCCATCACTACTATTCGTGACTTCGAGTCACGGTGGTTTGGCACCACCGGTGGTTTGGCACCACAATATTGATGGATATCGTGTCTTTGGACACCGGTGGTTTAGCACCACCGGTGGTTTGGTACCACACGGGGTAGAGAAAGGAGCATTGGATGGCTAGGTTTGGGTGCATGATATGCATATTTTCATATGAAATTGTGTAAGGGCTGTTGGATGGGGATTTACACCTTTGAGTCTCGATGACTCACCCCTTAGTTAAATTTTTTGCGGGTAATCATTAGATCATGATTTGGGAGCCGAGGTGGACTCGTGGAGGCCATACATATGTTCACTCGTAAATTCGTTTCTTTTATTTGGACTTATTTTTATTTGAGTTTTTGTTATGTAATAAGGCCTTGGGTATTTTATTTGGTTTCAGCTTTCAATTTGTTTATTGCTTGTTATTAAATGATCTATATGGGATTTTCCTAAAATGATAATAAACCATTTCTTATTCAAAATTACTTAAACTCGATTTCTCACCACAACTATAAAGAATATGAGCTTTTTAACGAATGCACAGTTTTTAGACATTCCTTTCATGTGACATGCCAGATTCGGTCGTAACGTTTAGGCCGGTTTTGGGGTGTTACAACCCCTTTCATGTCAATTAAATATTCAAATACACATATCAATCTTTGCCGATTTGGGCCCACGAGCTCGGCAGGCCCATTTAGCCACTTTCGACTTTTCGGCGTTGCAGCCATCGTGTGTGTGTAGTGTTTGTACACACCTGGTAAAAATGCGTGCGGCAATCCCCTTAATCACAAACCTATAATCAACATCACTTAACGATTAACCAAGGGCTTAATACATACTTTATCAAAAACCGAAACCTCACCGTAACCTTACCGTGTGCCACCAGTTCTAGTACCCCTTCCTTAGCTACTAATCACGAATATCCCCTAGATCTACACCCACACACATATATGCTATTAAAAATCTAGTGACTCATGCTCCACACAAGTCACCTCTATAATCAATACTCACATTCGGCCAACCACTAATTCACAACTAAGATGAGTACACTTACCACCTGCTAACGATCCTTACCACGCTTGCGATCTTTGAACCCTACCCTTGTTAATACAAAGTTAACGACAAGGAGTAGTTAGATAGCCCTTCAGATTTTAACCAAACACACTAAGGAAGTTGACTGAGTACTTACCGAAACCCTTCTTTGATCCTGCAGCCTAGATAGCTACTGAACAAGATTCGGCTTTTAACTTGACTAAGAGTAGATAACAACCGGTTTGCGATGGAGGAAAATAACTAGGAATCGGCAAAAAGATAGGGCTATTCGATTATAAGGGAGTATTCGGCTTTCAGAGAAAGAAGAAGAATGCAACACCAATAGGGATTTCGGCAAAAAGGAATGATGGTTATTCGGCAATGGAAGAATTGACAACAACGTAAGAAACGAGAATGAGGGGAGAAAAGAAAAGATCAAATGTGCTTGCGTGAGGGTAACTACAGGATATTCGGTCAAGAAAAGAAAGATTGACCTATTTGCAAAACTCTCCAAATGCCGAAAGCCACAATTAAAATTCGTAATACCCCCTAAAAGACCCAAAAACGACACTCATTTACCCTCCTAAGCCGAATTTATACACTTCCCACTTCCCAAAACGGCACCAACTCTTCATACTTCTCAGCTTCCAACTTTTCTCCCTGATAACTCCTCAATCTCATCCTAAATTTTCTCTAAGATAAGCTCCTTTATCCCTTCCTTAATTTTCTCTTATGAACACTCCCTTCAGAGTTCACATCCAATGCCACTACTAACCATCTAGAAGGCAAAAATTAAATCCCCAACAAAATACCATGCCACTACTCGAACCTTGGACTCCCTTGCCTGCTAATGACGCCACCTCTCTGCTCCCTATGTGGCGCCACTTTGCCACTACACCACAAGCTCCTCTTGTGTCCTTTTTCTTCTTCATTTATTTAAAAGGCCTACTAACTGAAGTCACAGTTCCCTTGGGGCTAAAACCAAAATTTTTCCTATACCCTTACTTGATCCCAGAACATCTCTAACACCCCTAGACACTTCAAATTCATTAACCCCCAAAGCCCACATGCCAATTGTCATTTTCTCGCTCACTTAAAAAATTTCTGAGACCCAAAGCCCAAAGCCCAATTCTTCTAGGCCCAAATTTGGGGCGTTACAAAAACTCTTATGAGTTGCCTGATTAGCCTGGATAAGTGTCCAGTTACATGAATACATGGCTCGAGAGTGTGCTTCTTGATTAAGTACCCTAATGGGTACCCCTAATTATGAATTGACAGTTTACAGATTTGTACACCTTAAGTGTACAATTTGAGTATCCATCGATATTTCAATAATATAACGGATTAAAACCCCGAACATGAGGAAATGATGAAATAAATAGAATTATGTCCTGAATATTTCTGAATTATCTGATGAAATGTTGCATGATGAGCTCATCTATGCTTATTTGATGTACATGTGAATTATGTGACTAACTTGTTGATTGAGTGTATGTGTTTAGGAAAATTTGTCAAAATTGATGGAAAGTATGTTATTGTATGCTTAATGTTAATAAATGAAATTGGTAAGTTTAATTCCTATTATACGAACTTACTAAGCATTAAATGCTTACTAGGTTTTATTTTCTCTGTTTTATAGTGCTCGATAGCTCATGAAGGTTGGAGGTCGGTCGGAGCGTCATCACACTATCCACTATTTTGTTTTGGTACATATAGTAAACTTGTTTTGAAATAATGGCATGTATAAGTTAACTTGGTCTATTGATGGCTTGTAAATGGATATTTGTAATATAGCCGTTGGAATGACCAGTGATGGTTACGTTTTGATAGATATATATCTATTAAGGTTATCTCATGGTAATAACCTAAGTATTTATTGTGGTTTAATTGAGTTATGCTAAATGAGTGCATGTAATGATATACCATGTTAGATGTTAGATTCGGCTTGGTTATAATGCTTGTAATTTGTTGTTATATGATTGTCAGTTTTGGTATAGGTTATTGACAAAATTTGGGTGAGAAATGAAGCTAGAAAATGGCTTTATTTTGTCCACACGGGTATACACATGGGCGCGTGTCTTGACCGTGTGTGACACACAGCCTGTAACATAGGCATGTGGTTTGGTCGTGTGTCCCCTGCATCTTAAATTTGAGAAACAAAATGCTCAGAATTGAGCACACGGGCAGGACATGGGAATGTGTCTTTGTAACATCCTAGATTAGGGGTTGTGCGTTTGGAGCATAACTCAAGTGTAGTAGGCTTTAAGTGTATTTGGAGGTGTTTTAGGGGTTTTGAGAACCCTAGGGTGTAGGTGAAAGTTTTGGGAAAATATTGGATTTTAAGTATAAAAGGGGGAGCTGGGTGAAGGAGCCCTTAGGAAAAGTTTTTGGGAGTTTAGGACACAAGTAGCCGTGTGGTAAAGTGGCAAGGGACGCCACACAGGTCTTTGAGGAGTTTGCGTCAAGTGGAGTGCCAAGGGGAGGAGGTTAGCTGCGGGAATCGCACTTGGGAGTTTTTATTTTTGTCGTTAAAGGAGCAAGGCCGGGGAGGCCTTAAGGGAAAAATCTTAGGCGTGTTTGGCATAAAGCAGGCCTTGGTAAAAGTGGTTGCAAGGCGCCACTTAAGGAACTGCAAATGACGTTGTCTTTGGTCTTGGGTTCGAGCAACGTAGGAAGCAATGGAATTTTATTTTTGGCGTTAAAAGGGAGTTGGGCTAAGGAGGCCTTAAGAATAATTGTAAGGACTTTCGGACATGAAAGTGAGCACAGTAAAGTGGCTTGGACGCTTGCGGCAAAGGGAGCTTCAAGAGGGCTCGAGTTTGAGCCTTGTTGACAGCAGTAGGCATGTTTTTATTTTTCCAAGTTGGCGCTAAGGGAGAAGAAGGTCTTAAAAGGAATTGTGGGGAGTTTATGTCACAAATGAGCTAGCGACAAAGTGGCTGGTAGCGTGTTACGACTCAAGCGAGGTCCCATGTTGAAACACAGGGCGGCAAATGGGTGTGTTATTTTATTTTTGCATGTGACGTCAAGGCAAGGGAGAAGAGATGGGCGACTTTGGGACTTTGGAAGGTAAGGATAAGCCTTGTGTTTCTTTTAAATATTTGGCTATAGATAGTGGATAAATAAGATTTTATTTTATTTATTGTAGGAGGTGATAAGTTTGGTTATTATTTATTGGAAATTCGGCTATAAGGTAAGATAAATGTTGGTTTATTCAATTTATTTTGAATAAAAGGTTGATTTATTTTATTTAGTTTAGATGAGTAGATAGAAGATAATTATGGTGATATTTTATTTGAATAAGTAAGGATTAATTCAAGTTATTTTGAATGAGCTGATAAAAGGATAATTGTAGATTTATTGTATTTATTTTGAATAGGTAATTAAGAGATAAAATAAGAGATTAAATTGGGATTTGATAGTGGAGATAGGTGTGCCGAATTTGGGTAGTATAAATAGGGGATGATCAGCTCTTGGGATTTCTTTTCTTCATTCTCCTCTTTGACCGAAAGTTTTTAGTCAAAAGAGGTTCTCTTTTCCTCTCTTTTCTTTGAAGCCAAAACCGAATGTTGAAGTAGCCATATGTATCTTTTCTTCTTTGCTTTGTTCATTCGAAATCATCATCTTCCCCAAGAACTATTCTTTCTTACATTACTTGACAAAAGCCGAAACCCATCTACCCCTGTTCTTTATTACCGAATCCTCTAAGCATAAATCCCTTCCACTTTGGCGTGATCTCTTTTCATCATTAAGGTGCCGAAACTCTTTCTTTTTGGGATCTAGAAGTCGTTTCTCTAAGGGTGCTGGCGTAGTGGTAAGTAAGTTCTCTCCTAGCAATCGGTTTTGAGTTCTTCTTCATAAGTATACCGAAATCTATAGTGGGCTTTGGTCTAAGGTGGGCCGAATGTCCATTAAGGCCATAGTGATATGTTCTCTTATGTGTAGCTACCGTCAAGGTGCATTGAGGGAGTTTTCCGGGATTTGTTTCATCAAGGAAGCACTAAGGAGCCTTTTTGGAATTAAAGTGATTAAGGTAAGCAAGTATGGTATTCGGCCAAGGGTTATTTTTCTATGAATTTATGCTTAAGCCGATTTTGATGTGGTTTCACTTAGGGATTTTGACAGTTCAAGAGCAAGGAGTAGTTTTCGAGATTTGGTAAGCAAGGTAAGGAAGTATTGATATTCGGCCATAGGCCATTTTATGAGCTTAGGTGATGATCGATTTCTGACTTTGGTTCTTAGGAGCAAATCGACGGGAATAAGAAGAGTTTTGGGATTCTAGATCATGTTAGATTCGAGTAGTTCGGGATTTCGCTAAATAGACAGGTGTGTGATTAACTCACCGTTTTCCAGTATATGATATGTATGTGAAATGTGTATGTGTTATGAATGTGCTAACTAGTGCGATGGAAATTGTGATAAGGATACCCTCTAGGGTATGTCGATAATCCGATAAGTACCAAACCTGATGAAATGTGATTATTAATATGAACATGTGTTACGACTATGCTTGATGAACATGCTCATGCATCATTATATTATGCCATTATGGAATGTTTCATGTGCATGGGTTGGGATATGATATGAAAGAAGAGACGGGTGTACTTGAGAGCACGTGGTTTGATGTTAGCCTTGAGCTACATCTTGGATTGGCGTTGACCGAGGTCACGTAGTGGATTAATTGCGATTAAGTTCGCGTGGCTTGATGAGTGGCTATGTGCCTCATCGTGGTTGATATCGGCTATGTGCCATATCGTGGTTGATGAGTGACTATGTGTCCCATCGTGGTTTTGGTGTTAGCTACGGCTACATCGTGGATTGGCGCCGATCGAGGTCGCGTTGTGGACTATTGTGCTTAATTGCACGTGGGCGGCGATGATTGCCTTTGGAGTGAAAAGGAGAGGGTGATTTGATAATCCCCTGGGTGTGTGGTAAATTTGGATAAGGGAGTGTGTAACGGATGGACCCTAGGTTTGGGTTGGGCTTCATAATTGCATGATTTTGTATGTGAACATATGTGGAAATGGGCCAAGCCCAATATGATATGTGGATTAATGTGGAAATGGGCAAAGCCCAAGTATATGAATGTGGATCGGTGTGGAAATGGGCTAAGCCCGGTATGTGGAAATTATGTGGTTAACTACCTATTAGATGAATGTGATATGAATATGGGCCAAGCCCGAGAATGTTATAACATGTGAATTTGATAATTGATATCGATATATGAGTTAATATGTGGTTAACATGTGGGTGGAATTCAGTGGACTAATTACACACTGAGTCTGTATGACTCACCCAATTTTTATTAAACATCGCAGGTGATCGTGATTTTTGGACCGGGTTGGAGTGGATACAAAGGTGGCCATGCGAGCGATTTCCATGGAGAAAGATATTTTAATTAATTAAGTAGTTATATTTTCAGTATTTTGATTAAGTGTTTATTGTAATAAGGCCCATTAAAGTGATTGAACATTTTTATTATGTTTAAGCTAGACGACCATTAAATTATTATTGGGAAGTGCTTTTAATTTTGGAAACTTATATTTTAAAAGCTTATAATAAAGTTTTAATTTGGATATTTTTATCAAGCTTATATTATTTAGAATTTTTAATTGGACATGGTTTTCAAATGACAAAATTTTTAATGTTTTTCCCAAAAGTGAAATCAGTCTTCAAACGTTTTTCCGCAGTGGCATTTCAAATTCGGTCGTAACGAATGCGCCGGGTTTGAGGTGTTACAGTTTGGTATCAGAGCCCGGTTCAAAACTCGACTTTGAGGTTTTGGGCCCAAAAATAGTTTTCAAAAAAAAATGGGCTTTTCAAAATATGGGCTTTTATTTCAGGTTTATTCTAGCATGGCACCTGTATCTCCGGCCCGAAGTCCACCAGCTAAGTACTTCTGGCTATTGAAGTAGTTTGAATATGTGAACTATATGGGCTTTTATGGGAATGTAGATTAGTAGATTAGGGCTATTGGACCCTAGGACTAGTCTACTCAAACACAAGTGCATAAGACTTAAGGACCATTAAACAAAACCGTGACTAAGTCGCGAGAGCTAGGTGTGGCAACCATTGTGCACATGTCTAGGAGTGGATTCGATGAAGAGCTTGGTATTTAAGCGGTCCTAGCGACTCACCTCCTCTTTACTCGAATCCTACCAGTGCGTAGCTACGGTTCACCCTAACCAAGAGGACTTAGTCATAGGCCAAACCAATGATTAAAACCCGAAAGGGACTAGCCTTACTATTTACAAAAACTTAGTTTCTAAATCTCCAAATTACCCTTTCTTATTTGAAAACACTAAATTAGACTTTGGAAAAATATTTTTTTGAGTTATTCCCGATTAGCAAAATTACCTAAATACCCCTAGTGGTGAAATTACTAAAATACCCTTAGTTCTTAAGATTTTCAAAAATACCCTCGACGTTTGCTACAATATTTCTACTTTACAAAAATACCAAAAACTTACATTTTACAAATAACAAGATACCTACGATTTGGAGAGTTTACTGAATCGCTTCCTAACTTCCAAAAATCTTTGAAATAACCTCGATTTTGAAATTTTTGCAACACCTCGATTTGGAAAACAAATTTTCAAAATAAACCACGAGTTTTTGTAAATTTTGAAATAACCTTTGATTTGTAAAGATTTTTAAATTGACTCGATTTATTACGAAAATACCTGGAAGGACGAATGATGAAATTACCCACAGGTTGGGAAAGGATTTGAAATGGCCATAAAAGTGTAGTGAATGATGTTGTGAATGAATGTGACTTCATGGAGAAATGAATGTGTCTCTCGCTTATGAATGTGAATGTGACTCCCTGAGTTAGAGTAGTGCACTTGAACTGAACCTTTGTGTGATCGAAAGAACTACTTCTAAATATCTGTATATCATAAAATTATTCGCGGTTAATAAGTGGAACAAAAGTATGATACATAAAACTTTTTAATCAGATAAATCGCGACGTTAGAAATGAGTTCTAGGGGACGTGGTCGTTGTGGATGCGGTAGAGGTAGAAGGACAGTATCGGAACCAGTAGGGTCTGGCCATGGGTCAGAAAGTAACGTGCCGCCGTCGCCATCAGTGGGCGCGGAGGATCAAGATCCGACAGGAGGAGATGACGCAGTATCGCAAGCTATGCTACGTGTGCTACAGCAAGTAGCAAGAGTTGGAATGAGAAGTGGAGCTCGGAAGTCAGTTTCGGAGAGACTTAGGTCCAACGGAGCTGAAGTTTTTAGAGGAGTATCCGGAGTGGCTCCGAATATAGCGGAGTATTGGCTGGAAGCGGTCAAAAGAATCATGGATGATCTAGACTGTACTGCTGAGGAAAAGCTAAAAGGCGCGGTCTCATTGCTACGAGATGAAGCTTATCGATGGTGGCTCACTGTCAAACAAGATGTCCCGGCAGATCGATTGGATTGGGATTTCTTTAAGGCTAAGTTTGAAGGGAAGTATGTGGGAGCCAGTTACTTAGACTCGCAAAGGAAGGCATTTTTAAACTTGGTTCAAGGAAGTAAGTCGGTAGCAGAATATGAAGCAGAATTTGTGCGGTTAAGTCAGTACACCGAGGGGATCGTGGCTATTGAGTATGAAAGGTGCGTCCGATTCGAAGATGGGTTGCGTGATGAGCTACGAGTGTTGATTGCTCCGTATAGAGAAAGAGACTTTGCCATTCTAGTGGAGAAAGCTCGGATAGGTGAGGAAGTTAAGAAGGCGTAAAGCGCGAACCGAGATAAGGAAAGGAATGGGAATAAGAGAAGTTTTGGACCGTCAGCGTCGTTTGAAGATGTTCGAAAAAGACCAAGGATCGAGAATTCTGTACGGGCACCTGTGCCAGTTTCTTAGAATCGGAGTCGTTTATGCGCTCAGTGTGGAAGAGCTCATGCAGGAGAATGTTGGGGAAATAGTAAGGAATGTTTCCGGTGTGGATCTAAGGTTCATTTGGTGAAGAAATGTCCTCAAGTGATGGATAGGGCTCGAGGTCAAGGTCGTGGAACCCCAAGCAGAGGAGCTGAAGGTTCGGATGTGAGACAACCAAGGATGTGATAGCGGGTAAGTTCATTGTTTTTGAAATATTATTTATTGCTTTAAAGATAGTTCGTGTTTGTATGCTAGTGAAGTGTAAGGAACTTTGAATGCGAATCTTGAGATAGTATCCAAGGAATGTGTTAGTTTTGTTAAGATCAGAGTGCTTGTTGTAGAGTAGGGTGATGAGTTAAGAATGCATGATTGTTTGATAGTAAGTAATTTCGAGGACGAAATTATTTTAAGGAGGGTAGAACTGTAACATCCTAGATTAGGGGTTGTGCGTTTGGAGCATAACTCAAGTGTAGTAGGCTTTAAGTGTATTTGGAGGTGTTTTAGGGGTTTTGAGAACCCTAGGGTGTAGGTGAAAGTTTTGGGAAAATATTGGATTTTAAGTATAAAGGGAAGCTGGGTGAAGGAGCCCTTAGGAAATGTTTTGGGAGTTTAGGACACAAGTAGCAGTGTGGTAAAGTGGCAAGGGACGCCACACAGGTCTTTGGGAGTTTGCGTCAAGTGGAGTGCCAAGGGAGGAGGTTTGAGCTACAGGAATCGCACTTGGGAGTTTTTATTTTTGTCGTTAAAGGGGAGCAAGGCCAGGGAGGCCTTAAGGGAAAAATCTTAGGCGAGTTTGGCATAAAACAGGCCTTGGTAAAGTGGCTGCAAGGCGCCACTTAAGGGCCTCAAATGACGTCTTTGGTCTTGGGTTTGAGCAACGTAGGAAGCAATGGACTTTTATTTTTGGCGTTAAAAGGGAGTTGGGCTAAGGAGGCCTTAAGAATAATTGTAAGGAGTTTTGGACTTGAAAGTGAGCCTGGTAAAGTGGCTTGGACGCTTGCGGCAAAGGGAGCTTCAAGAGGGCTCAGGTTCGAGCCTTGTTGACAGCAGTAAGCGTGTTTTTATTTTTCCAAGTTGGCGCTAAGGGAGAAGAAGGTCTTAAAACGAATTGTGGGGAGTTTATGTCACAAAAGAGCTAGCAGCAAAGTGGTGGTAGCGTGTCTTGACTCAATGAGTCCCATGTTCGAAACACAGGGGCGACAAATGGGTGTGTTATTTTATTTTTGCATGTGACGTCAAGGCAAGGGAGAAGAGATGGGCGACTTTGGGACTTTGGAAGGTAAGGATAAGCCTTGTGTTTCTTTTAAATATTTGGCTATTGATAGTGGATAAATAAGATTTTATTTTATTTATTTTAGGAGGTGATAAGCTTGGTTATTATTTATTGGAAATTCGGCTATAAGGTAAGATAAATGTTGGTTTATTCAATTTATTTTGAATAAAAGGTTGATTTATTTTATTTAGTTTAGATGAGTAGATAGAAGATAATTATGGTGATATTTTATTTGAATAAGTAAGGATTAATTCAAGTTATTTTGAATGAGTGATAAAAGGATAATTGTAGATTTATTGTATTTATTTTGAATAGGTAATTAAGAGATAAAATAAGAGATTAAATTGGGATTTGATAGTGGAGATAGGTGTGCGAATTTGGGTAGTATAAATGGGGATGATCAGCTCTTGGGATTTCTTTTCTTCATTCTCCTCTTTGACCGAAAGTTTTTAGTCAAAAGAGGTTCTCTTTTCCTCTCTTTTCTTTGAAGCCAAAACCGAATGTTGAAGTAGCCATATGTATCTTTTCTTCTTTGCTTTGTTCATTGAAATCATCATCTTCCCCAAGAACTATTCTTTCTTACATTACTTGACAAAAGCAAACCCCTCTACCCCTGTTCTTTATTGCCGAATCCTCTAAGCATAAATCCCCTCCATTTTGGCTTGATCTCTTTTCATCATTAAGGTGCCGAAACTCTTTCTTTTTGGGATCTAGAAGTCGTTTCTCTAAGGGTGCTGGCGTAGTGGTAAGTAAGTTCTCTCCTAGCAATCGGTTTTGAGTTCTTCTTCATAAGTATACCAAAATCTATAGTGGGCTTTGGTCTAAGGTGGGCCGAATGTCCATTAAGGCCATAGTGATATGTTCTCTTATGTGTAGCTACCGTCAAGGTGCATTGAGGGAGTTTCCCGGGATTCGTTTCATCAAGGAAGCACTAAGGAGCCTTTTTGGAATTAAAGTGATTAAGGTAAGCAAGTATGGTATTCGGCCAAGGGTTATTTTTCTATGAATTTATGCTTAAGCCGATTTTGATGTGGTTTCACTTAGGGATTTCGACAGTTCAAGAGTAAGGAGTAGTTTTCTGATTTGGTAAGCAAGGTAAGGAAGTATTGATATTCGGCCATAGGCCATTTTATGAGCTTAGGTGATGATCGATTTCTGAGTTTGGTTCTTAGGAGCAAATCGACGGGAATAAGAAGAGTTTCGGGATTCTAGATCATGTTAGATTCGAGTAGTTCGGGATTTCGCTAAATAGACAGGTGTGTGATTAACCCACCGTTTTCCGGGTATATGATATGTATGTGAAATGTGTATGTGTTATGAATGTGCTAACTAGTGCAGTGGAAATTGTGATAAGGATACCCTCAAGGGGTATGTCGATAATCCGGTAAGTACCAAACCTGATGAAATGTGATTATTAATATGAACATGTGTTACGACTATGCTTGATGAACATGCTCATGCATCATTATATTATGCCATTATGGAATGTTTCATGTGCATGGGTTGGGATATGATATGAAAGAAGATACGGGTGTACTTCGAGTACGTGGTTTGATGTTAGCCTTGAGCTACATTGTGGATTGGCGTTGGTCGATGTCACGTTGTGGATTAATTGTGATTAAGTTCGCGTGGCTTGATGAGTGGCTATGTGCCTCATCGTGGTTGATATCGGCTATGTGCCATATCGTGGTTGATGAGTGACTATGTGTCCCATCGTGGTTTTGGTGTTAGCTACGGCTACATCGTGGATTGGCGCTGACTGAGGTCGCGTTGTGGACTATTGTGCTTAATTGCGTGGATGGGCGATGATTGCCTTTGGAGTGAAAAGGAGAGGGTGATTTGATAATCCCCTGGTGTGTGGTAAATTTGGATAAGGGGGTGTGTAGCGGATGGACCCTAGGTTTGGGTTGGGCTTCATAATTGCATGATTTCGTATGTGAAAATATGTGGAAATGGGCCAAGCCCAATATGATATGTGGATTAATGTGGAAATGGGCAAAGCCCAGTATATGAATGTGGATCGGTGTGGAAATGGGCTAAGCCGGTATGTGGAAATTATGTGGTTAACTACCCTATTAGATGAATGTGATATGAATATGGGCCAAGCCAGAATGTGATAACATGTGAATTTGATAATTGATATCGATATATGAGTTAATATTTGGTTAACATGTGGGTGGAATTCGGTGGACTAATTACACATCGAGTGCGTATGACTCACCCAATTTTTATTAAACATCGCGGTGATCGTGATTTTTGGACCGGGTTGGAGTGGATACAAAGGTGGCCATGCGAAGAAGATTTCCATGCGAGAAAGATATTTTAATTAATTAAGTAGTTATATTTTCAGTATTTTGATTAAGTGTTTATTGTAATAAGGCCCATTAAAGTGATTGAACATTTTTATTATGTTTAAGCTAGACGACCATTAAATTATTATTGGGAAGTGCTTTTAATTTTGGCAACTTATATTTTAAAAGCTTATAATAAAGTTTTAATTTGGATATTTTTATCAAGCTTATATTATTTAGAATTTTTAATTGGACATGGTTTTCAAATGACAAAATTTTTAATGTTTTTCCCAAAAGTGAAATCAGTCTTCAAACGTTTTTCCGCAGTGGCATTTCAAATTCGGTCGTAACGAATGGGCCGGGTTTGGGGTGTTACAGTCTTAGCCGTGTGTGCTACACGGCCCAGACCACGGGCGTGTGAAATCTACACTTAATTTTGGAAAAATTAAATTGACCACACGGCCTAGCACACGGGCGTTTGGTTGGTCGTGTGACACAATTCAGAAAGTTAAATGGGGTCAGACATGACCTACAACACGGGCGTGTCCTATGGTCACACGGGCGTGTCCCTTGACCACACTGGCGTGTGTACAGTGTATCTAGGAAATTTTTTGAAAATTTCACGAAAAATTCTTTGAGTTCCCGATTCAGTCCTAAATTGATTCCAATGTTTATGCTGGGCCTCGAGCGTCCACCCAAGGGAAGATAAGATTAGTTTCGGATTTGAATAGTAAATGATATGAAATATATTCAATTACTCTGTAAACTCCAGTAATGCTCCATAATCTTGTTCCGGTGACGGATACGGGTTAGGGGTGTTACAATCAAATTCTAGAGATATCACACTATCACAGGTTATATAATCGCATGTATTTCTAGACTCCATATATGCTACGTTTAGTCCGAGAACCAAATAAACTGTTGTAACGCCCCTAACCTGAATCTGTCGCTGGAACAGGGTTACAGAGCATTACCGGAGTTTACAAATCAAACGGACAAAAATTTCAAAATTTTTGAAACATATCAATATTCATATCATAAACCAGTCAAAATCATTCATATTGTCCCATATATGAGCCCTTGAGGCCCAAAATATGCATTAGAAACAAGTCGGGACTAAATCGGAAACTCATAGAATTTTTCGAAAAACATTGAAAATTTTCAACACTGCAGGGGTCACACGACCGTGTGGCCAGGCCGTGAGACTCACACGGTCAAGAGACACGCCCTTGTACGTGCCCGTGTAACTCTCTGACTTGGTCACACGGCCAAGCCACACGCCTGTGTGCCAGGCCGTGTGCTAGGCCGTGTAACAGCCTTACTTGTAACCCTTTTAAAAGCTACAGGGGACACACGGCCGTGTCACCTGGCCGTGTGTCACACACGGCTGAGACACACGCCCGTGTGGACGAAAATAGGCCATTTTACAAGCCATTTTTCTCACCTAATATGGCATGTACCTACACTCAACATTGCACATAGTTACAAGCCATATCAAGGCATCAAAATCATGCATATACAAGTCATATACATATGGTATAACATCATACAACCAATATTCCCTTAGGCACCTCAAATGACAATATGTAAACATGTATAATTATATACTCGTTTTGGTCAAAATGATCAACTAACTTTCAACTAGATTTGCATCAATACAAACCATTGAATTAACTTACTAAAACATACCAAATGGTACAAAATATACCACTCAATTACTAGCCTCAATATACACATATGTCTTCCATAGCAAAGTACCAATTCACCACAAGTTATAAGACATGCATAATATGCACATTCAACTATCATTTCACCCTTCACCTTTCACCATTCAAACACATTAAGCAAATCATCAACCATATTAAGGCTAATATTTACATGCTAAAACTAAATTCATTAGAACTCCAAAGTACCACAACTTAAGCCAAATCAAATGGCCAAAACAACAACCAAAACTTATGGCCAATATTAGCCAAAATACCTATACATGCCATTATGACCAAAATTAAACATCCGAAAGTACTAAAAGAGCCGATGGATAGTGTGATATAGCTCTGACAAGCTTCCAACCCGAACGAGCTTCCGACTCACTATAAAACACTAAAAATAATACCGAAGAAGCATCTAAGCTTAGTAAGTTCGTATAACATAGAATATAACTTACCATTTAGTCACATATTAGGCAAGTAAATAAAGCATATCCCAACACAATTTGGCCAAATGCCTAAGCACACATTCACCAACCATGTTTGCCATGTAAACAGATATATATAAGTAAATAATCATGGATGAACACAACAATTTATCAAATTCCATATACATGTATCATCCATTTCATATATCTATATATCATGTAGAATCATTTCCATATATTTCATGTGTATACCTGTAATAGTTTGTATCGAACTCATATCATCTTGGATCAGAATATTACCTGTTGAACTGTTTAGAATACCGTTGGATACTCAGGATAGCTCATACATAGTGTGCTAGCTCATATAATTGTAATCCGTCAATTTATGTACATGTATGCTCATACGAGCTGTGAATCAGTATGCTCATTTGAGCTGAAGATCAGTACGCTCTCACGAGCTATAAATCGGTGTGCTCTCACGAGCTATAAATCAGTATCCTCTCACGAGCCATAAATCGATAACCTTAATGACATGTCATTTGTATCCTATGGATTCTTATGGTTCAAACGGGGCTCGGTAATCATTGTACGTCATTGGATATGCAATCGGTAATTATGAATAATATTTCATAACACATGTATAATACAATTTAAAACATATAAGCATGATTCAATTACACGAACTTACCTCGACGAGTATACATAGATACGGAGGCGATTAGTCCGAGACTTTCTCTTTGCCCCGGTTTAACTCTGTACAAGGTCTAACTGGATCTATACGGATAAATTTAACTCAATTCAACATATAATTCATTCAATTTAGTCCAAAACATATTTTTGGCAAAATTACCATTTTGCCTTTATAATTTTAATTTCTTTGCAATTTAGTCCCTAGGCTTAAAAAATGAAATTCATGCAATTTTACCTCTACCCAAGCCTAGCCGATTATTATAAAAACTTATAGTAGCCCACATGTTTCATAAATTCACAAATTTTACCATGAATTTATCACATTTTTCAATTTAACCCCTAATTGACAATTTCATCAAAACTCTCTTTACAAAAGTTGTTTATCTAACAACAACCATCCATTTTCTATCATCAAACATCAAAACTCATATGTATTCAACAATGGAAAACCCTAATATTTTAATAGTTTCACAAATTAGTCCTCGTGCTAGCTAGATTAAGCTACAACGAACCTGAAAACATAGAAATAATTTAAAACGGGACAACAATTACTCACATGCACAAGGGGTAAAGTTGGTCGAACCTAGCAAGCTTTAATGGCTACCTCTTCATTGAACTTTCGGTTGGAGAAAGAAGAAAAAGAGGATACTTTGATTTGTTTTATTTAATTTTAACCATTATTTACTAATTACCAAAATAACCTTAAAAATCAAAATTTCAATAATGCCAAGCCATGCTCATCCACTAGCACCATTAATGGTATTTTTACCATATAAGGACTTCCACTTTAAAATTTTGTAGCTATTTAACAACTTTAGTTATTAGAACTCAACTTTTGCATTTTATGTGATTTAGTCCTTTTTATCAAATTGAGCATGTAAACGGTAAAATTTCTTAACGAAATTTTTATACAGTATTACTATCATTTTGTAGGCAATAAAATAATAACAAAATAAATTTTTTGACTTCGAATTTTTGGTCCCAAAATCACTGTTTAGATTTGACTAAAAATGGGCTGTTACAATCGTAGCTTTGATACCACTAAATGTAACACCCCTAACCTGTATCCATCGTGGGAATAGGGTTACAGAGCATTACAATAAAAATATAACTTTGAAACATACATTTCAAACCTCAACATAAACATACGTAAATCAATCATCAACATGCATATCGTCCCTTAATCAAGATTTTGAGGCCTTAAAAACACTTTAGAAATAATTCGGGACTAAATTGGAATCAATGGGAAAGTTAAGTAAAATTTTAAAATTTTTGAACTGCAGGGGTCACATGGTCGTGTGGCCAGGCTGTGTGACTCACACGGCTGATATTCACACCCGTGTCTCAAACCGTGTAATAATAGAAATAGGGACACACGGCCATGTCCCAGCCCGTGTCCGTGCCCATGTAACTTTCGAAGTTGGGTCACACGACTAAGCCACACGCCCATGTGCCAGGCCGTGTAACTCTTGAATTGGCCTCACACGCCCTTGTGCCAGGCCGTGTGCTAGGCCGTGTAACAGCTTGACTTGCAAACCTAAAAACCTAAAGGGGGCACACGGCCGTGTCGCATGGTTCTGTGTCATACACGACTAAGTCACACGCCCATGTATCAGGTCGTGTGGACATGAAATTTCCTAAAAATAAGCCAATTCCTTCACCAAATCATGCACTCACTTAATGACCATTTTTGCATATAACTAAGGTATCAAAACATGACCAAAACCAACATAAATTGACCAATTCAATAGTTCATAACCATTTAACCAATATGCCATACAAGGCACCTCAATTGCAACGTTCAAACTTACCTAAACATATGTATATACTTGACCACAATTCATTCATAAGCATCTAGTTCAATACCATTTTCAAAAAATACCATAACTTGACCATATTGAGATCAAATCATCGCATACCACTTTGGTCATCCACACATGCATTAACACATTGCCAAAATAACACATACTAGTATGACATCTATATGTATCAAAATGACACTAACCAACCAACCAACATCAAATGGTACCAAAACAAGTTATACATGCCAATATCATCAACTAGCATTCGATTAGATACCGACACAAGTCCACCTATACATGCCATTATAAACTTGACAACCACATCAAAACTATCGATATAATTGCTGGATAGTGTGATAGATCTCCGACGAGCTTCCAAACTAATTGAGCTTCAGATAATCTGTAAAGTGAAGGAAAGTAATTATGTAACCAATGAATGCTTAATAAGCTTGTATAAGCCTCAAAATTTGACTCTCAAGAATACACAAAACATAATATTAATTATCAGCATAACATTATGAACTTTTACTCCTACCTTTATGAGTTTCTACTCATCCTTAGCAACTTCCTAATCATACATTTGAGAATCGCTTTCAGCATTATCGGAACTAGCTCGGTTGGAAAACATCTCTTTCTATAAGTAAAACAAATCTCATCAGAGTCAGGAGACATCACACTATAACATGTTATATAATGGCATGTATTTCTAAACTTCATATATACTATGTTCAGTCCGAGAACTGACTAAACTGTAGCTCTGATACCACTAAATTTAACACCCCTAACCTGTATCCGTCACCAAAATAGGGTTACGGAACATTACAGTAAAAACATAATTTAATACATTTATTTCAAAATATTTCATAAAACATAGCATAATACAATTAAACACATGCATATCGTCCCTTTTTCGAGCCCTCGAGGCCTTAGAAACATTTGGGACTAAATCGGAAACATATGAAACCTTAAGGAAAAAAATTTAGAAAAAAATAAAACTGCAAGGGTCACACAGTCATGTGGCTAGGCCGTGTGACTCACACGGTCGTGTGGCTAGGCTGTGTGACTTACATGGCTAAGACACACGCCTGTGTCTCAGGTCGTGTAACAATCGAATTAGGGACAAATGATCGTGTCCCATCTTGTGCATCTTTCTGACTTGGGTCACACGGCCGAGCCACACGCCTGTGTGCTAGGCCATGTAAATGCAACCTTTAAAACCTACAGGGGACACTTGACCATGTCACATGGCCATTTGTCACACATGGCTGAGACACACACCCGTGTCTTAGGCTGTGTGGACAAGAAATTTTCAAAAATCAAGCCATTGTGCTCAACCTTTAAAACATGAACCTACAAGCCACTTGCACATATACACAAGGCCTTAAAACATAACTAAATCATGCATGAAATGACCAAATCTTTATACCAAGTTTCCATACAACCAATATGCCAAAAGACACCTCAATCACAATTCATCAAATATGTCAATACATGTGCATATTTATCCATTCATTAACCAATCACACCTAACCTATTTCCATACCAAACTTACCATATTTGACTACATTTTTATCATTACCTATAGTTCATAACTACCTTAAAGCATAATCCATCTTGGCCACATTATAAACATACCAAATATTATCATACCAAACATGCATCAATTTAACCATATTAACAACCACCAACAAAGCATCAAAATACCATAAGTACCATAAATCCAAAGCAACATTATATGCCATAAACATCAACTAAACATTAGACATACGTCCACCTATACATGCCATTATAACCATGACCAAAACATCAAAATATATCGATATAATCCCTGGATAGTGTGATAGATCTCCGACTAGCTTCCAACCCGATCAACTTCTGATAATCTATAAGTAAGAGAAAGATAACCATATAAACAATGAATGCTTAGTAAGCTCGTATAAAATTTAATCATAATATTCCATTTTAAATATGAATTTTATAAGTCATAAATAAACCTATACCAATGCCTCAAGATTTATCAAACTATATAACTATCAACTCACAAATGAATAGGTTCATTAACATCCCAAATACTTTCCATTTATAACATAATAAGGTCTTATAAGCTGAATTACATATCATCAACCTTTTCTTAAAACGGTGAATCATTTCATTTACTTACTTACCATTCCATTTTCTTATCATAAGCTTAAGTACGTTATCAATTTACGAATTAGTGTATTTATTTGTGACATAAGTAAACTCATATATATCATAAGTAAATTCCTTGCTTACAAGTAAGTCCTTTAATTCAACAATCTTTTTTTATTTCATAATATTTTGTCTCATCTATGAACTTATTATTTCAATATCTATTCTCACCCGTTTCATTTCCATAACTCATAAGACATAAGCATAAACATTAACCATAACCATAAGCTAGTGTATTGAAACATAACTCTTTCACATTTAACTAATAATCATTTTGTAATTCATCATTCGTCTTAAACTTTCCTATAAACATGTCATTTTGGAATCACTTACTTTCACTCAACAAGATTAAAGGTAAATGAATAAATTAATCATACCTGTTATACATTTACGAAGCACTTATAGGCTTAGTATTGAAAATGATTCATCGTATGCTTCCTGTACTATAATAATTCAATCCAAACTCATTCATATCTGTATATAAACATATATCTTTAATCGAATAATCATCAATATAACGATACTCACACATGATCAAGTAATTCATTGAGCAATTAACATTTAACATTTATTAATATCTTGACTATACATTAGCCTTTAACATTAAAATAATTTTGTAAATTCCATTCACAGTTAGATCGACGAACTAGTAACTTGACTCGAATACTCGGGTAACTATACCACACCAAAGGCATCATAGATGCATAACAGGGGCACCGAAATGCAGATAGGGGCACAAATGTGTAAACAGGGGCATCGTAGTGTGAATAGGGACACCGAAGTGTATACAGGGGCACTGAAGTATAAACAGGGGCACCGAAGTGCAAATCTCGTACAAGCGTGCATTCTAACCCTATTGGCATGCCAATCGTATCCTAGTGATTACTACGTTAAACCGGGCATTTCATGTAACCCATTTCCTTTAAACATATTTATCATTCAAGGGCATTTCATCGTTTCCGTACACATAATATAATATCAATACATATATTCATACTGTCAATGTACCATCACAAAGATTGACATCATCCATTAATCACTTTAATATTTCTCGATACACATGATGTAACAATTCATAATCACTCTGACATCGCATATCTCATATTCCATAAATATTCAATAGTTTTTTAATAAATCCTTTCTCACCTTATATTCAATTACAATATTTCTAGTTCCAACTAACATTTTAAACATCATATATAAGTATGTACGTTCATAAATCAGCAATAACATTATTTATATATATAGGTATGTATAATTCTATACCTACAAACTTACCTGGCTAAATTGCAGAAATAATTAAGTACAGGGGCTATTTGGTAATTTTCTCTTCTCCTCGATTTTCCACTCGTTCTTGATCTAAATTAATAATTTTATTCATTTCATTAATTTACATAGTAAAACAATTTATTTTATGCAATTTAGTCATTTTTGACATTTTTACAAAATTGCCCCTAATATTTTACTTTTATTCAATTTAGTCCCTGAGCCTAAAACATGCAAATTAACCATTTTTATTGCAAACCCATGCCAACCTAATATTGATATCATCCATTTCATCCCATTTTTTGAACAATTTCACATCAAGTGCTTGAAATATTACTATTTCAACAATTTAGTCCCTAATCGGCAAATTCATCAAAAATCATTTAACAAAATACTTTTAAATACTAACCAACACTTTGAATTCATCATTTAAAATCTAAATTAACAAAGATTCATCAATAGCAACATTCAAAATCTTTAACAATTTGAAAAACGAAGGCACAGATTAGCTGGACCTAGTTGCAACGATATCAAAAACATAAAAATTATTCGAAACGGGTGAAAAATGGCTTACCATGCATGAATTGAAGCATGGCCGAACCTTTGTTCTTCTTGCCATTGTGTTTCAGTGATGAATATATAAATGAAGAAGAAAACCTTTTGTTTTCTTATTTTATTAACTTTTATTTCTTTATTTTATATTTGTCTTTTAATAATAATATTATAACATATAAATCACATATAAAATTAAAATAAAATAAAGCTTTAATTGTCCACCAACTTAAGAATGGGTAATTTACCCATTAAGTCCATCCAATTATAATTCTTTAATCAATTAACACCTTTAAACTAATAGCGATTGACATTTTCAACTTTTATGATTTAGTCCTTTATCGAAATATTAAAATTTCTTAACGAAACTTTAATACAACCTTAATAACACTCCGTAAATGTTTATAAAAAAATTTACAGCTCGGTTTATAGAAACGAGGTCCCGGTGGCTTATTTTCTAAAATGACTTGACTTTAGGGTCTTACCACTTGAACTTAATTAACCATTTATATAACATAAATTACCATATCGAAAACCTTTTGAAAACCTTATTTGGCTCATAAATATTAAATAATAATATTTACGAAATTACTCATCGAATTTGTGGCCCCGAAACCACTAATTTTGACACCATTGAAAAATTGGTTGTTACAATGTTAATGCCTTGGTGTAATTATATATTCTTATTATGTCTATAAATACATTAAATCGTGATGTTGTAGTGTGTTTTGTAACATCCCAAACCCGGCCTATGCGTTAAGGCTAGATTTGACATGTCACACAAAATAAATATACATTGATTCCTTTTTAAGTAAAACAGATTTCAAAATTTTGACGAAGTATTTATTGAGTAAAAGATTTGATTGATAAATCGACAATTTGAGATGTAAGATCTTATAAATCGTAATTTTTAAAATATTGTTAACAGTTCGAGAAAATTTCAAAAGAAATTAAAAATATTTTTCGAAAAGAATTGATGAAAATCTTAAGAGTAATTTTCCGAGTTAAAAATATGAAAATTATTATGAAATCCTTTTTATATATTCATTTTTGAATAAAACGTTTACTTAAGTTTAAAAAAAATATAATCCCAAATTTGAAATACTTAAAGCAGTATATGAATTCATCCAACAAAAAAAAAAACAAAAATTAATCCAGAGGCCTTATTACAACCTTAATTCAAAATAGCAAAGTAATTAAAAGTATTAAAAGAAATCCAAATTCCAAATTTAACCGTTTTTAAGTATGGCCTCCACCAAGACATCCACGACCCAAGTCTCCATCATTGATCATTACCTGAAAGGGATAAGGAAAACGGGGTGAGTTACTAGAACTCAATGTGTAACCCACTTACCGTTGTCCACTGGGAAAAAATCCATTAAGCCATTATTTGGGCCGAAGCCCATTCATAATAAGAAATATGTATCGAATATAATATGCATATGAAATGCAATTCCCAAACCAAACCTAGTTTTCCATCCACTACACACCACCCGTACCAACCAACACACCTGGGTGATCTTTAGTCAACCCACCCCGCTAACACACCAAACGTAGGCATTAAGCCATTTATATCAAATTTGTGGACAAGCCACCAGATTAATGAGAATTTACATGGCATTGCCATTTTTGATTTGTGTGAGCCACGATTTATGTAGCAGAACTACGAACTTATCTTCATCATTATCCCATCCCATGCAAAACATGTACATAATGCATAACAATTCACAACAATGTATTCAAATATTTCTTACAAAAATTTATGGCCCATTATAACAATTTATCAAATTGGCCCATTAAGCAGAATATCATCTTGGCCCATTTCGCAAATTTTCAGATCGGCCCATATAACAAAATATATATCGTTTTGGCCCACATAGCAAAATATATCGTTTTGGCCCACATACCAAAATATATCGTTTTAGCCCACATAGCAAAATATATCGTTTTGGCCCATAAAGCAAAATATATCGTTTTGGTCTACATAGCAAAATATATCATTTTTATCAATTTTATCATATGAGATCTAAGCCAATTTTTCCCGGTTTTACTCTAATACGATTGTAATCAAACAGTTTATCATCGATATGACATTAATATCCAACCCACAGAAAATGGTGTGAGATTACACACCTGATTACGGTAAGCACTACGCTCTCTCGATCGTCGACACCTAAAATTTTATAACGCCCAATTAGTCAATGTACGCGATTTAATAAATCTACTTTAAAACAAACGATCTAAAATTTTACCTTCGGGATCGTGAACAACTACGATTTCTCAGTTTTCCCCGGTTGACGGTCCACAACCCGGGGGGAAATCTCGAATCGCTGACGCCTCAAAATTGTGAACGACCTCGAATAATTGATTCTCGCCGGATGAGGGTCCACAACCCGGAGGAAAGTCTCGAATCGCCGAAACAGCCCTTCGTTTGAATTTAGGAGTAGGGATCGTTAATCCGCTCATTTTGAGCTCTCCACTCGACTTCCCATTCAAATTGGTACCACAAGTCGCCATTCGGTTAGATCTTAAATAATCAGTGTTACGATAAAATATGGACTATCGAAATGGTGAAGATCGGCTTACCACTAATTTCTGAGTGACCAATGATTTGGTAGATTGAGCAATTTAACCCCTATAAATAATATCGGTTAATCAACACCATCTTATCGAATAAAGAATGATTTATAGAATCCTTAAATAACACTTACCTTAAAGATTTTAGAACCGACATCTAGCGATAATGCGATGACTTCGGAAGAATGAAGGTTCGGCCTTCCACAATATCACTACGAAGAAGAAAGGGATCTTGTCTAAGAGAAATAAGTGATGATTTCGGTCAAAAGACCCTCCCAAGCCAACATATGGATTCGGCAATAGAAAGAACAAAATAAAAAGAATTGAAAAGAGTACTTACCGATTGTTCAAGGGTGAGTGACAACTCGATTGAAAAAGGAAGATCAATGAAAGAATGGAAGGTTCGGCTATAGAGAAATAGTGTACTCAATATTCGGCTATGGTGAAAAATATTAGAGTGGAAGTGATGCTTGAAGGATTTTGCGAAAAGAAAAGAAGAAGAGGAATGATGGATTAGTTTCGGTTTTCAAGAATGATGTGTGAACAAAGTGTAATATCCCGGGTTAGGGGCTATTTTGCTGTTGCATGTTATTACATGTGTTTAGTGTGCTGTGTTGCTATTTCGGTGTTTTGGGGGTTTGATTGTAGCCTAGGTGTATGCCTGAGTGAATGGGAAAATTTTGGTTTGGGTGTTAAGTCAGGGGAGCTGTTGAAGCTAGGGTATAAGGGTTTTCTTTGGTGTTTTATTGCACAAGTGAAGAGTGGCAAAGTGGCAAGGAGGAGCTTGGTGTGGCGTCATCTACGGTGAGGAGGTCCAGAGTTCAAGTCGTAGAGCTCCTTTTTGGTTCCCATTTTGGACGGCAAGGGAGGGAGGAGTTGGATGGAGTTCAAATTCCTCCTTGGACTTGGTCAAGTGGTGACTTGGTTGGTGGAGAGCAAAAAGTGGAGGGTGACTTGTTCAAACTTATTTGAATTTGTGGTTGGGAGTGAATTAGGGGATATGGCCGAATGTTGGTGAGGTTTGGGGAGTGTGGACGGTTTGGTGATGGGAAGTGTGGTGTGCGAAATGCACTTCTCACTTTGTGCATTTTCGGCCAAAAGGCATTTTGAAGCCAACATTTTCTTCTTTTGTCAAAACAACCCCAAGCTTCAGGAGTTTCTCTCATTTCTTCAAAACTGAATGACCAAACCCTATAGCCTTTGCCGAAATTTGCATTCTTTTCCTTAATTCTTGTGTGTGGCCGAATGTTCAACCCCATTTCTTCTTCTTTTGCTTAATTGTGTTAAACCCAACTCTCTCCTCTCCAACATTCTTTTTCCTCTTCTTGAAACAGTGGTGGCGAATCTTACCCTCCCAAAAATACCTTCTCCATTCCTTTCTTCTTAAACCGAAAAGCATCTACCCTTGTGCACCTTTTCTTTTCCTCTCTGAACCTTGGCCGTTTCTCTTCTTCTTGAACATATCTTTTATTTTGCTTCATTTTAAGATTTTAGCAGAACCCCTCCCTTGGTGGTAGCCGAAATTTCCTTCTAGCCTTTGTGTTCTCATTTTGGCAGGATATCAATCTTTTTCCTCATCTTTGCTTTGCGTTTTCTTTTGGCCAAGGCCAAATCTCTCCTCTCCCTTGTAGCTCTCTTGGCCGAATATCGGTGTAGGGTGGAATTGGTGGATGTTCAATCTTTGAACAAGGTAAGTGGGGTGGCCGAATGGCCATATTTCCCTCTTTTGTTCTTTATTGGTTATGGTTTGGGGTAAGGGCCGATTATGGTCATTTTGGAAGGGTTTTAATCTCTTCATTATAGGGTCACCGGAGTGTGGAAGCACGCAAGAGGAACCAGTCATTCTTTTGTTAGGCGATTGGCAAGTGGAGGGTAAGTAATTGGTATATTATTGTGAGTTCAATCCTTAGATTTCGGTTAAGTTAAAGGTGATTGGTGATTAACTATTTGTTTATTAGGGTGCCAATTGTTGGAAGAGGAATCACTGCTTGATTCGGATTGGGTAGGAAACCAAATCATCTTCGAGGTAGGGATTGAAATTAACCCCTTTGGGTTTATATGTCTTTCGCCGAATGGTATAGATGGCTAACCTATGTTTGGCCGATTATAGGAGCAGAGTAATCGAGGATTTAGACCGGTTCTTTGGAGCTAAGGCTTTCGTGTTAGCAGTGTGTAAACTAACACACTATACTTAGTAATATTGTTATTAAACTGTTTGCCTATTAATATCATGTGATTATGATGGATTATTGGATACCCAAACGGGGTATGTGTGCGTATCGGGTAAGTCAAGTATTGTTACTAGATTCTTGATGATCTATATGGTATCATGACTATGTATGTATGTGATATGGGGCATGAGTCAAACATATTAGCATGATATGCATAATTTGTATGATATGCATGATTACATGAGTTGTTTTGTTGATGGGTGATATGAGTGGAGGGACGGTGATGATTTGTCTTTTGTGAGCACGAGTGTTTTGGTAACACACTTTGTGACTTTGGGTCACAAAGTGCTTTGGTAGCACATTTGTGTCTTTGGGACACGGAGGTTGGGCACCTCATTGCGACTTGTCCCCTGTGGTTAACACCACCGTGGGTTGGCCCCACATGAGATACGGGATCGTCGCTAGTGATTGGGTATCACACGATGGGTTGGCCCCATCATTCGATTATTGTGACTACGGTCACGGTGCTTTGGTAGCACATTTGTGTCTTTGGGACACCGGAGGTTGGGCACCTCATTGCGACTTGTCCACGTGGTTAACACCACCGTGGGTTGGCCCCACATGAGATATGGGATCGTCGCTAGTGATTGGGTATCACACGATGGGTTGGCCCCATCATTCGATTATCGTGACTACGGTCACGGTGCTTAGGTAGCACATTGTGTCTTTGGGACACGGTGTTTTGGTAACACATTGTGACTATATGTCACCGGTGGTTTGGCACCACCGGTGGTTTGGTACCACCACGGGGTAGAAAAGGAGATACGGATGGTTAGGATTGGGTTGCATTAATCATGTTGCTATGTATGATGTGTGTTAGCATGTTGTTTCATCGGGAGCGGGATTTATGCCTTTGAGTCATTCGACTCACCCTCTCCTTTGACATTTCAGGTGACTCGTAGACGCGGACATGGAGCCGGGATGGACTCGGGGTGCTCATGCCATGCTTAATAAAGTTTTACTCAAACTCTATCATTGGGTACTTTAGCTTACTTATTTCGATTTGAGATTTAATTTGGATTTGTAAAAGGCCTTTAAAATTATGTTTTATGGTGGGTATGTTTTAATTAGATTCTCAACCTGCTTAACAAATAACTTGGCATGAAATTTACTAAAACTTGGAAAGACAACGTTTTCAAAATTATATCGCAATGTGTTTCAAACTATACCATCGGGTATCTCACTATGCTTTGCAATAGAGTAAACTCAAATGATTTTCAAACCAAACTCGATATTCTACTAAGTCAAAAATGTTTCAAAATAGCACTAAGAAACTATTGGAAATGCTAAATGAAATCAACTTGTTTTAACTATATACTTTGGATAAGTTTTCAAAATCTAATCAAACAAGCCTACTCAAATTTTCCTCAAATTCACTATGTTTTCGCCCCGCTTTTAAACGAAAAAAAAAATGATCACTCAAAGACGTTTTTCCCCGTAACATACCAGATTCGGTCGTGGTGTCTTGTCCGAGTTTGGGGTGTTACAATTGTGGTATCAGAGCTAAGTTCAAAGGCTCTATTGTGGGCCCGAGGCCCAAAATGTTTTCAAAAGGTTGTTTTGTTAGTCTTTATTCTTAAAGTATGGTTTGAAAGGCACGGCACCGAGTCTCCAAGCACTGATTCGCCTGTAGGTACCGTACTATTGCTTGTGAATTGATTGGATGTGATATGATTTGATGAATAGCAATAGTATACTACTTTAGAGATTGAAACCGATAGGATTACGTGAACTCGCGAGAACAAATCCTCTTAAAATATTCATAAGACTTGCTTTTAAACAAGTGGAATAAATCTGATGCATAAAAATTTTTAATCGATACGTAGGAAGATTAGTCATGAGCGCTAGAGGTGGACGTGGTCGTGGACGAGGTCGTGGTAGGATGACAGTTTACGAGCCCGTAGGATGCAGTCGAGGTTCGAGAAAATGAGATACCGGTTCCGCCTTGGTGGAGGTGGTGAGTTCCAAGATCGGTGGGGGGGCGGCGCAGTGTCGCAGCGATCCGCGAGTGTTGGAAAGAGTAGCTGGTGTAGGTGGTGGTTCGGGAGTTAGGAAATCGGTTCTGGCGACTTCGGGCAAATGGGGCGAATTCTTCCGAGGTGTTTCGGTGTTGCTCCGCCAAAGACTGCTGAATATCGGCTAGAGGCAATCGAGCGGATCATGGATGATCCGGACTTGACAGTGGAAGAGAAGTGAAAGGGCATCGTATCGCTTCTCCGTGATGAGTCATATCGGTGGTGGCTCACGGTTCGAGACGATTGTGGCGGCAGAGGATTTGACATGGGATTATTTCAGGGTGCATATCAAAAGAAGTACATCGGAGCTAGTTATGTCGACTCTCAGAAAGGCTTTTCGAGGCTTGTTCAGGGAGTAAATCGCATTCTTGAGTCACGAGGTGGTGAGTTCTGGTGAGTAGGTATGCCGAGGGCATTGTGGCCATGAGCATGAGAGGTGTGTTCGTTTCGAGGATGGCTGCGAGACGACTTGAGGTCTGCTTGATTGCTCCTCGGCAGGAGCGCGAGTTCTTTGTCTTAGTTGAGAAGGCTAAGGTAGCCGAGGGTGTTAAGGAGTCGGTGAGGCGGGGCATGGGCGAGAAATAGACATAAGAGGAGCTTTGGGTCTTCGGATCGTCGGGTGGTCGCGAGAAGAGGGCTAGGACCAAGTGGGCGAACCACGACTGCTAGGTTTTTCTTTGCTAGGCGGGACCGCCGTGATGTGATCGGTGTGGGAAATCTCATTGGGGTGGTTCTTTGGGTGGAGGAAAAGGTTGCCGAGTGTGGTTCGCTGGAGCATCGTGTGAGGGACTGTCGCGTAGGTTGGCTAGGATTGATCCCGAGAGTCGGGCCGTGTCGGTTCAGTAGTGGACCGCCACGCAGAGGGGCCGTGGTAATGGCGAGAGGTGGTAATGGTTCGGTGGGGCGTGGAGCACCAGGCGAGAGGTGCGAGTAGTTACGATGCTAGACACTGGATTAGTGTATGCCGCTTTGCGGCGAGAGGAGGGCGGCGCGCCGGACGTCATAACTTAGGTACGTTTTTATTTTTGGTTCTCCTTATCTTTGCTTTGATTGATGTGGGTTCAACACACTCTTATGTTGCCGATAGTATAGTAGAGACCATGGATTTAGACTCGAGATATCTTCTAGGCGGATGATTGTGATTAGCCCTCTAGGTCACTCTGTAGTAGTAGATAAAGCTGTTTAGAGAGGTACCCTTAGAACTCCAAGGGGTAGTTTTTCTTTCTTGATCCGATGGAGCTGCCGTTTGGGGAGTTCGATCGATTCTTGGGATGGATTGGTTGGTCAAGTACCGGGCAAGGTTGGATTGCGCGACCAAGCGCATGGTTCTTAAGACGGTTGAGGGTGATGAGGTGGCTATGATAGGTAATAGGAGAGATTACTTATCAAATGTGGTATCCGCTTTGAAAGCGAGAGAAGATGGTCGGGAAGGGTCGTGAAGCGTATGTGGTTCATGTGCATGCGTTGGAGGCTAAGGAGTCTCTGTGTGAGAAGGTTTGTACCGTTAAGGAGTTTCTTGATGTTTTTCCGAGGAGCTTCGGGTTTGCCGCGATCGCGTGGTGGAGTTCGGGATTGATCATTACCGGAGAATGCGCGGTGTCTATTGCTCGTATAGGATGGCGCCAAAGGAATTGGTGGAGCTTAAGGCTCGAGATCCAGGAGTTATTGGATCGAGGTTTTATTAGGCCTAGTGTTTCGCCATGGGCGCGCGCGGTACTCTTTGTCAAAAGAAAGATGGCACGATGCGGATGTGTATAGACTACCGCCTTGATTGAACAAGTCGACGATTAAAAACAAGTATCCGTTGCCACGGATAGACGATTTGTTTGATCGGTGAAGTCTTGCGGTATTTTGAAGATCGACTTGAGATCCAGGTATCACCGATTAAGAGTTAAGGAGGTGATATCCATAAAGCAGCGTTTGGACTCGGTATGGGCACTCACGAATTCACGGTAATGCCGTCGGGTTGACTAACGCACCGGCGGCGTTTATGGACATGATGAACAGTGGTGTTTCAGCGATATCTGGATCGAGTTTCGTCGTGGTTTTCATAGAGACGACATCTTAGTGTACTCAAAGGCAGAGGAAGAGCATGATAAGCATTTGCAGTGGTGTTGCGATTTTGAGGGAAAAGCGGCTCTATGCTAAGTTCGGTAAGTGTGAGTTCGGCTTAGAGAAGTGACTTTCTTGGGTCATGTAGTGTCGGTTGAGGAATTCGAGTGGATCCTCGTAAGATTGAGGCGATTTTGGATTGGAAGCCGCCTAGGTCGATGGTGAGATTCGGAGTTTTCAGGTTTGGTCGGATACTACCGAAGGTTTGTTGAGGGTTTCTCGTTGATAGCAATACGATGACCAAGTTCTTTGAGGAAAGAAGTTCCGTTTGTTTGGACCGAGAAACAGCAGAAAGCTTCGATAAGTTAAAGAAGATTTTGACCGAGGCTCCGGTTCTAATTCAACTTTGAGGCCGGTAAGGAATTCACTGATCTATTGCGATGCATCACATACGGGCTTGGGTTGTGTCTTTGATGCAAGAAGGTAAGGTTGTGGCTTACGCTTCTCGGCGGTGAGGCCACATGAGGTCAACTATCCGACGACGATTTGGAGCTAGCGGTGTGGTCTTCGCCTTAAAGATTTGGAGGCACTACTTGTACGGAGAGAGATCGATAGTCTACAGATCATAAGAGTCCAAGTATTTACTAACTCGGAAGGATTTGAATTTGAGGCGTATGCAGATGGGTTGAGTTCTTTGAAAGATTACGATCGTTCGATTGAGTATCATCCGGGCAAGGCTAACGTGGTGGTCGACGCGTTGAGCCGCAAGGTTGTTTCGGACTTAAGAGCATTGTTTGCCCATTTGAGTTTGTATGACGATGGGAGTATTGCGCGTAAGCGCAAGTTAAGCCTTCACAGGTGGAAGCGGTCGAGAAAGCGATTATTGGATGAGGTTCGAGTGCGCGAAGGTTGCGAGTGCAGGATGGTGGTTTGGAGGTTCTGACTTATGCGGTGATGGGGTTCTGTGTTTTCGTGGTAAGGCTTGTATGCCTAAAGATGTTGGTGAGGCAAAAGATTCTTCAGGCGCACATAGCGATCCTCATGCTATGCATCCTGGAGGTAGCAAGATGTATAGGGATCTTAGAGAAGCGATTTTGGTGGCTGGCTTGAAGAAAGAGGTGACGAGTTCGTGAGTAAGTGTCGACATGTCGCCAGGTCAAAAATTGAACATCGATTTGCGTCGGGTTTGCTTCACTGTGAAGATTCCTCGATGGAAGTGGGAAAGGATAACCATGGCTTTCGTCGGTGGGTTACCGCTTACGCCAAGCAAGAAAGATTCGATTTGGGTAGTGGTGGATCGATCGACTAAATCAGCTCACTTTATTCCGGTGAGGGTTGACTACTCACTTGAAGCTAAGCGGTCGTATGTGTCGAGATAGTGAGGTTGCACGGTGTGCCGGTTCGATAATCTCGGATAGGGATCCCGATTCACGTCAAGGTTCGAAAGCGTTGCATCAAGCTGCGGGTACTCG
This sequence comes from Gossypium sturtianum, assembly GCA_025698515.1. Lineage (NCBI taxonomy): Eukaryota > Viridiplantae > Streptophyta > Magnoliopsida > Malvales > Malvaceae > Gossypium > Gossypium sturtianum. Next base: position 51,494,344 of record CM046946.1, on the reverse strand, counting down.
TTTGGATTTCAAAGACGGCTTTTCACCCATGATCGGCGGTCAATCGAAAGGGTTATTCAGATCTTAGAAGATATGCTGAGGGGTTGTATCCTGGATTTCAGAGGCAATTGGGAGGAGTTTCTACCATTAGCTGAGTTTGCTTACAACAACAGTTACCAAGCGAGCATCAAGATGGCACCGTATGAGGCGTTGTATGGTAGGAAGTGTCGCTCACCTACGTGTTGGACGGAGTTAGGTGAACGTCAGTTGTTGGGACCCGAGTTGGTTGCTGAGACAGAAGATAAGGTTAAAGTGATTCAGGCTCGATTGAAGGAAGCTTCGGACCGGCAGAAGTCTTATGCCGATCTTAAGCGAAGGGATATAGAGTTTGCTGTGGGGGATCGGGTTTTCCTGAAGGTCTCACCTTGGAAGAAGGTGTTGAGGTTCGGAAGGAAAGGCAAGCTAAGTCCGAGGTTCATTAGGCCGTATAAGGTATTGAGACGAGTTGGACCAGTGGCGTATCAGCTTGAGTTGCCAGCAGAGCTTAGCCAGATTCACGATGTCTTTCACGTTCGATGCTTGGCGTTATCGTTCGATCCGTCACATGTGGTAGCAATGGAAGAGATCGAGGTAAATCCGATTTGACCATGGAAGAGGAACACTTGTGCGATTCTTGATCGAGATGTGAAGGTTCTGCGTAAGAAGTCCGTGCCTTTGGTTAAGGTACTTTGGCGGAATCATGGCGTAGAAGAAGCTACGTGGGAACCCGAGGATATGATGAGACAAGCAATACCAGAACTGTTTTGATCGGGTAATTTCGAGGCCGAAATTATTTTTTAAGGGGTAGAAGCGTAATATCCGGGTTAGGGGCTATTTTTTGTTGCATGTTATTGCATGTGTTTAGTGTCTTTGTGTTGCTATTTCGGTGTTTTGGGGTTTGATTGTAGCCTAGGTGTATGCACGAGTGAATGGGAAAATTTTGGTTTGGGTGTTAAGTCAGGATTTGTTGGAGCTAGGGTATAAGGGTTTTCTTTGGTGTTTTATTGCACAAGTGAAGAGTGGCAAAGTGGCAAGGGAGGAGCTTGGTGTGGCGTCATCTGGTGAGGGAGGTCCAGAGTTCAAGTCGTAGAGCTCCTTTTTGGTTCCCATTTTGGACGGCAAGGGAGGGAGGAGTTGGATGGAGTTCAAATTCCTCCTTGGATTTGGTCAAGTGGTGACTTGGTTGGTGGAGAGCAAAAAGTGGAGGGTGACTTGTTCAAACTTATTTGAATTTGTGGTTGGGAGAGAATTAGGGGATATGGCCGAATGTTGGTGAGGTTTGGGGGAGTGTGGACGGTTTGGTGATGGGAAGTGTGGTGTCTTAGAAATGCACTTCTCACTTTGTGCATTTTCGGCCAAAAGGCATTTTGAAGCCAACATTTTCTTCTTTTGTCAAAACAACCCCAAGCTTCAGGAGTTTCTCTCATTTCTTCAAAACTGAATGACCAAACCCCTATAGCCTTGCAGAAATTTGCATTCTTTTCCTTAATTCTTGTGTGTGGCAGAATGTTCAACCCCATTTCTTCTTCTTTTGCTTAATTGTGTTAAACCAGAACTCTCTCCTCTCCAACATTCTTTTTCCTCTTCTTGAAACAGTGGTGGCGAATCTTACCCTCCCAAAAATACCTTCTCCATTCCTTTCTTCTTAAACCGAAAAGCATCTACCCTTGTGCACCTTTTCTTTTCCTCTACGAACCTTGGCCGTTTCTCTTCTTCTTGAACATATCTTTTATTTTGCTTCATTTTAAGATTTTAGCCGAACCCTCCCTTGGTGGTAGCCGAAATTTCCTTCTAGCCTGTGTTCTCATTTTGGCCGGATATCAATCTTTTTCCTCATCTTTTGCTTGCGTTTTCTTTTTGGCCAAGGCCAAATCTCTCCTCTCCCTTGTAGCTCTCTTGGCCGAATATCAGTGTAGGGTGGAATTGGTGGATGTTCAATCTTTGAACAAGGTAAGTGGGGTGGCCGAATGGCCATATTTCCCTCTTTTGTTCTTTATTGGTTATGGTTTGGGGTAAGGGCCGATTATGGTCATTTTGGAAGGGTTTTAATCTCTTCATTATAGGGTCACTGGAGTGTGGAAGCACGCAAGAGGAACCGTCATTCTTTTGTTAGGCGATTGGTAAGTGGAGGGTAAGTAATTGGTATATTATTGTGAGTTCAATCCTTAGATTTCGGTTAAGTTAAAGGTGATTGGTGATTAACTATTTGTTTATTAGGGTGCCAATTGTTGGAAGACGAATCACTGCTTGATTCGGATTGGGTAGGAAACCAAATCATCTTCGAGGTAGGGGATTGAAATTAACCCCTTTGGGTTTATATGTCTTTCGCCGAATGGTATAGATGGCTAACCTATGTTTGGCCGATTATAGGAGCAGAGTAATCGAGGGATTTAGACCGGTTCTTTGGAGCTAAGGCTTTCGTGTTAGCAGGTGTGTAAACTAACACACTATACTTAGTAATATTGTTATTAAACCTGTTTGCCTATTAATATCATGACAGTATGATGGATTATTGGATACCCAAACGGGGTATGTGTACGTATCCGGGTAAGTCAGTATTGTTACTAGATTACTGATGATCTATATGGTATCATGACTATGTATGTATGTGATATGGGGCATGAGTCAAACATATTAGCATGATATGCATAATTTGTATGATATGCATGATTACATGAGTTGTTTTGTTGATGGGTGATATGAGTGGAGGGGACAGTGATGATTTGTCTTTGTGAGCACCAAGTGTTTTAGTAACACACTTTGTGACTTTGGGTCACAAAGTGCTTTGGTAGCACATTTGTGTCTTTGGGACACCAGAGATTGGGCACCTCATTGCGACTTGTCCCCTGTGGTTAACACCACCGTGGGTTGGCCCCACATGAGATACGGGATCGTGCGCTAGTGATTGGGTATCACACGATGGGTTGGCCCCATCATTCGATTATTGTGACTACGGTCACGGTGCTTTGGTAGCACATTTGTGTCTTTGGGACACCAGAGGTTGGGCACCTCATTGCGACTTGTCCCACGTGGTTAACACCACCGTGGGTTGGCCCCACATGAGATATGGGATCGTGCGCTAGTGATTGGGTATCACACGATGGGTTGGCCCCATCATTCGATTATCGTGACTACGGTCACGGTGCTTGGGTAGCACATTGTGTCTTTGGGACACGGTGTTTTGGTAACACATTGTGACTATATGTCACGGTGGTTTAGCACCACCGGTGGTTTGGTACCACACGGGGTAGAAAAGGAGATACGGATGGTTAGGATTGGGTTGCATTAATCATGTTGCTATGTATGATGTGTGTTAGCATGTTGTTTCATCGGGGAGCGGGATTTATGCCTTTGAGTCATTCGACTCACCCTCTCCTTTGACATTTTCGGGTGACTCGTGAGCGCGGACATGGGAGGATGGACTCGGGTGCTCATGCCATGCTTAATAAAGTTTTACTCAAACTCTATCATTGGGTACTTTAGCTTACTTATTTCGATTTGAGATTTAATTTGGATTTGTAAAAGGCCTTTAAAATTATGTTTTATGGTGGGTATGTTTTAATTAGATTCTCAACCTGCTTAACAAATAACTTGGCATGAAATTTACTAAAACTTGGAAAGACAACGTTTTCAAAATTATATCGCAATGTGTTTCAAACTATACCATCGGGTATCTCACTATGCTTTGCAATAGAGTAAACTCAAATGATTTTCAAACCAAACTCGATATTCTACTAAGTCAAAAATGTTTCAAAATAGCACTAAGAAACTATTGGAAATGCTAAATGAAATCAACTTGTTTTAACTATATACTTTGGATAAGTTTTCAAAATCTAATCAAACAAGCCTACTCAAATTTTCCTCAAATTCACTATGTTTTCACGCCCGCTTTTAAGCGAAAAAAATGATCACTCAAAGACGTTTTTCCCCGTAACATACCAGATTCGGTCGTGGTGTCTTGTCCGAGTTTGGGGTGTTACACAAAGAAATGGTCTCAAAGTTTGTATCCATTCAGTAAAAAGAAAGAAAGAAATGGAATATGCCTCCTAAAGGTTGTGTAGGTTTGACAAGGAGGAGAAAGGAGTTTGGAGAGAAAAGAGAAATGATACCAAAGTTGCCAATAGGGAATTGGCCAAAAGAACCAAAATTTTACCAATTGCCAATGACCAAATTCGGCTAGGAGGATAGGAGTTTTGAGAAAAAGACACAATTGATGATATTGGTATTTTGACCAAGACTAACACTTTAGTCTCACCAAAACATCAAGCACAAAATTCGGCTATCACCCTAGCCCCAAACCATCCATATTCATCCCCCTAGGATAAAAGTTTGGCCACCCAAACTTTCTAAAACACTATCCACGAAATAAGCCTCTTCTTCCCCTTACTTACCTATTTCTTTTGATTCCTTTCCCCAACCTCAACCTTGCCTTATTCTTTTAGCCACCTTACCAAAAATAAAGAAGTCCACCTTACCATAAATACTCCTTGGCCGACACTTTAAGGAAGGAATGCAAAAATAAAAGTCAAAATGCACACAAAGGGATTCGAACTTCTTCCCTCAAGGTAATACATGTGGCGCCATAACCTCTTTACTATATGCTCACTTATGCTAGTTATTTACTCATTTATTTCCATATGCTTTAAGGTCACTTACTCCATCTCCTTAAAGTGCTAAATGCCAAAAGTTTTTACTAGGTCCAAATAAACCCCGAGCCTTCTCAGGACTTCCTAAACATACACAATTAATAATTTAACTAGCTTAACACCAAAAACAATGCAACACATAAATTTCCAAATTTTAGGATGTTACAATTCTACCCCCTTAAAGAAAATTTCGTCCTCGAAATTTACCTGAGTAAAAGAGGTGAGGATATTGCTGCCGAATCACATCCTCAGGCTCCCATGTAGCTTCCTCCGATCCGTGATTGCGCCATAAAACTTTGACTAATGGCACAGTCTTCCTTCTCAGTACCTTAACGTCCCGATCTAGAATTTGCACTGGTTCCTCCTCGAACGACAAATCAGGTCTTATCTCAATTTCTTCTACCGATTCTATATGAGACGGATCCGATCGGTAACACCTTAACTTTGAGACATGAAATACACTATGTATCTGACTCAACTCCGGAGGTAACTCAAGCTGATAAGCCACTGGCCCAACACACTTCAACACACGATACGGTCCGATGAACCTAGGGTTCAACTTGCCCTTCCTTCCAATTCCGAAGATCTTCTTCCAAGGTGAGACCTTTAGAAAGACTCGATCCCTGTAACACCCCCAAACCCGGCCCACAAGTCCCGACCGAATTTGGTTATGTCACTGTGGAAAGACGGTTGAAAATCCTTGAATTTAGAATAAAACATGGAAATTGTTAACTTTTGAAAACCATGTCCATTTAAGATTATAAATAAAACTTTGTTATTATACAATGCCCATATTAAAACTTCATTAAACAGATATATATATAATTCGAATAAATAGGTTGCTAGAATAAAGATATCTTCACTTTTAATTTGAACAAGCCATAAATAATAATAAAATAATACCAAAATAATAAAAATAAGGCCCTTATTACAAAATAATTAATCCAAGTACTTCAAACTAAAATGCCTAAAGAAAATATTTAAAACGTTTCCTTCTGCATGGGCCACCTTGTATCCACTCCAACCCAGTCCATTAATCACGAATCACCTGAAATGTTTGAAAATAATTGGGTGAGTCATACAGACTCAGTGTGTAAGTTAACCACTAAAATCCACCCACATGCTAGCCACATAATATCCCAATTATCAAATGCAACAAGTATTTATATATTCATTTTAACACTTTCCACAATCTGAGCTTGGCCCACATTCAACTCATACTCAAATACTAGGCTAGGCCCATTTCTCAATAAACCACATATCAACTGGGCTTGGCCCATTTCCACGTATGTTTCCAAAACATACCTATCCACATGTCATATTGGACTTGGCCCATTTCCATATTATTACAAAAATAATGCAACATGATTCCCAACCCAACCTAGGGTCCATCCGCTACACACCCCCTTATCCAGCCTACCACACACCAGGGGACTAACGAGTCACCCTCCCCTTTTCCCTCCAAAAAGGCAACCAATGCCATCCACGATGTAGCGTATAGCTAACATCAAACCACGATGGAGCACACAGCAATCCATCAAGCCACGATATGGCATAAAGCCCATATCAGTCAAGGTAACCACGCGAACTAAATCGCAAAGATCCACAACGCGACCTCGATCGGCGCCAATCCACGATGTAGCACAAAGTCGACATCAACCACGTGCACTCGAAGTACACCCGCACCTTCTTTTCATAAACCCACCCATGCACATGTAACATAATATAATGCGTAGATGATGCATGTGCATGCTATTCACAATCATAGGCATACTCACATATTGAAAATCAATTATCACATATTAGTCGATTTGCTACTAACCTGGTCATCATCATACCCCCTTCAAGGGTATCATTCTCACATATCTTGCACTTGTTAGCAACATATAAAACGAGCAAATATCACGCAAATCCCGGAAACAATGGCTAACTACACACCTTATTACTAGGAGTTCTAGACTCTCGATCCTTGACGCTATCGTCTAGCGAAACTACGGCTTTTTGCCTAACGTTTTCTGCTGTTGGCCCACACCCTGGTGGCCAATCTCGTACAGCAGAAACGGATCTTTTCTTAAACTTTGGGACAGGGACCTTCCCTTTCCCTTCTTGACTGGTATTGGCCTCCATCGAAAGTCACTTAATCAGAACCACACGATTAATCAACGAAGTCATAATCCACTAATTCTAAGCCACTTACTAATATCCTTACCGAAATAATCTGAGATCCCGAAGGCTTCCCTTGATCTTGTCGATATGCCCCTTAGATGATCGAATCCAAGAGACTTCCTCAATGCTTCCTTCTTTCAGCTACACACAAGAGAACATACTTAATGGCACTATGACATTCGGCCATGCCAAAAACTAAGGCCAACCATTCGGTTTTGGCCACTAAAACAAGGAATTCATAAATCGATTACTAAGGGCAGAACATACTTACCACTCTTGCTTAAGATTCGGCCAACCACACTAGGACACCAAGGGAGATCAGCACCACTCTACTATTCGGCCAAGATGACACTAAATAGGGGAAGGGAATTTCGGCACACCAAGAGGGAGAGGCAAAAGACTTGATGAAGAATTAGCACTCTACCCTCCCCTATTTATAGCATTCGGCCAACCCCCCTTGAAGACTCCAAGATTTGGCCAACACCTTCCTAGCCACTAATTCAATTTCATTTGAATTAGTTCACTTCAAAACAAGTTGAATTACTCCACTATTATCCCAGTTATCACTTAAAAAAAAAACCAAATAAATAATAATTATCCTCACTTAATCTAATTAATAATAGATAAATAAAAATAAATAAATAAATAAAACACATTGTCCACATCCAAATAAGAGTCTTCTAGCCGTCCAACACCTTCAAATTGCTGCCCAAAATAACAAAAAAACTAAAACTCCATCGCCAATCTCGTGTTCGAACACGGGACCAAGCTCGCCGCACACCTTGCCCCCAACGCCTGTGCCACTCGGCCACCACTTTGATTTTATGCTAGAAACCCCAACGTTTATTTTTAAACCCTTCTTAACTCAGCCCATAACCGCACAAAAATAAAAACGCCAACTGCGGCTCCAAGGCTCAAACCGCGCGACCGCACCTAGCGCTTTTCAAGTAGCGCCTCGACCACTCCGCCCACACGCCTTTCATGTCCATCAACTTGGACATTTATTTTTAAGGCCTACTTAGCCCGATCCCTTGACGCAAAAACAAAGCAACATTGCTGCCGCTTGGACTCGAACCCAAGCCCTCCTTACAACGCTTGACCACTTTACGGCCCATCTTTCTTGTCTACTAATGCCCACAAAATTGTTTTAAGCCCTACTTCCTTAGTCCCTTCCTTTAACGCTAAAAAAATAAAAGCCCAAGCTGCTTCCCATGTTATTCGAACCCCCTCCCTTGGCACTCCTTTGCACTTAGCGCCCAAGCCACATTGCCAATTCCTTTCTTGTGCCTTAAATGCCCAATTACTTCTTTTAAGGCCTCAGAAACCAAGCCCCCTCTTTATTACTTAAAAATCCAAAAATTTTCTAAGGCATTCCTTGCCTTCTAGGGTTCTCCAAACCCCTAAAAATTCCTCCAACATGACCATAAGCCTACTAACTGCTCGGGTTATGCTCCAAGCGCATAACCCCTAAACTAGGGTGTTACAATTCTACCCTCCTTAAAATAATTTCGTCCTCGAAATTACTTACTAACAAACGCCCATACAACCTATCTTACCACCTTACGCTTATATCTGCACACTGATCTTACTAAGGCTATCGTACCTACACAATCTCTAAGTTCGTCTTTGAAAATTCAAACACCTCTCTTAGCAACACAAAAAAGCTAACTCATAAGCAAACAAAGTAATTAAAGCGGTACCAAAGCAAAGGAGCTCACCTAATATCACATCCTTGGTTGACTCGACTAGAACCATTCCTTCCATGACTTGAACCACGACCCTCGTCGCTCGAGGACAATTCTTAACGGATGTGCCTTAGATCCGCACCGAAAACATTCTTTACTATTTCCCCAACACTCTCTCTCGTGTGTGAGGTCTTCCACATCGAACACAAGAACGATTCCGATCCATTGGTACAAGTGCACTTACGGGGTTCTCGGTCCTTGGTCTTTTAGGCATTACCCAACGATATCGATGGTCCGGCATTTCTCTTATTCTCGCTCCTATTCTTTTCTCGGTTTTCTCTTATAGTCTTCTTAACTTCTTCAACTATACGAGCTTTCTCCACTAGCACCGCGAAGTCTCTCTCCCTCTCTGCGAGCGATCACCATTCGAAGTTCATCTCGCAATCCGTCCTCAAACCGGACGCACCTCTCATAATCGAGTGGCCACAATTCCCTTAGCATACCGGCTTAACCGCACAAATTCCGCAGTACTCGGCTATCGATTTACTTCCTTGTACTAGATTTAGAAACGCTTTCCTTTGCGAGTCCAAATAAGCGGCTCCTACGCGTACTTTCCTTCAAACTTAGCCTTAAAGAAATCCCAATCCGATCGATCACGGTACACCTTGTTTGTGCGGTGAGCCACCAACGATAACCTTCGCGAAGTAATGAAACAACGCCTTTCGACTTTTCTTCGTTGAGTACAGTCCAAATCGTCCATGATTCTCTCAACTGCTTCTAGCCAATACTCCGCTACGTTCGGAGCTACTCCAGATATTCCTCTAAAGATCTCAGCTCCGTTCAATCTAAGCCTTTCCGACACCGACTTTCGAGTTCCATTTCCTCTACTAGCTCCTGCTACACGTTCTAGAATTCGCAACATGGCCCGCGACACTGCGTCATCTTCACCTATCTGTTCTTGCTCTTCTACGTCCACAGCTGGCGGCACTTCACTTTCTGACTCATGGCCAGACCCTACCGGTTCCGATGCGGCCATTCTACCTCTACCGCGTTCCCTAGAGTTCATCTCTACCGTCGCAATTTAATTTGATTAAGGAGTTTTATGCATTAGTATTTGTTCCACTGTTTAACCGCGAACAATTTTATGAAAAGAATTTCTAGAGGTAGTTCTTTCGATCACACAAATTTTCAGTTCAAGTTTACTACTCTAGTTCAAGAATCACATTCACACACACATCCGTTCATCAACAAGAACACATTCCTTCCTCAGTAGAGGCACATTTAGTGGTATCTACCACGCACATTCACTATTCGGACATTTCTGCCCGTTTCTACCCCAGGGGTATTTCCGTCATTTTGTCCTACAGGGACATTTCCGTCATAAACCAGCGCGAAAAAAACTTTAATAGGTCAGGATCTTTTTGAAATTCCAAAATTGAAGAGTATTTTCGTAATTTTGCCGCAAATCGGAGTATCTCGATATTTTGAAAACTAAAGATTTTAAAACAGTGAAGCAAATCCCTTTCGGGTTTTAATAATTGATTTAGCCTATGAACAAGTCCTCTTGGTTAAGGTGAACCGTAGCTACGCACCAGGTAGGATTCCAGCGAAGAGGAGGTGAGTCACGAGGGCTCGCAAGTACCGAGGCTCTTAGGATCCACTCTTAGACATGCGCACAATGGTTGCCACACCTTAACTCGACGACTTAATCACAGGTTTGTTTAGTAACCTTAAGTCTTATGCATGTGTTTGAGTAGACTAGTCCTAGGGTCCAATAGCCCTATCATTCTATTCTACGAGCCCAAACTAAGCCCATAACAGTTCATATAACAAGCTACTTCACAAGTCTGAAGTACTTACCTGGTGGACTCGGGTCGGAGGTACAGGTGCCATGCCAGAGTAACCTGAAAAATTTCTTAAAAGCCCATATTTTCGGAAAGCCCATTTTGAGACGTTTTTGGGCCCAAAACCCTCAAAGCCGAGTTTTGAACCGGGCTCTGATACCAAACTGTAACACCCCCAAACCCGGCCTACAAGTCCCGACCGAATTTGGTTATGTCACTGTGGAAAGACGGTTGAAAATCCTTGAATTTAGAATAAAACATGGAAATTGTTAACTTTTGAAAACCATGTCCATTTAAGATTATAAATAAAACTTTGTTATTATACAATGCCCATATTAAAACTTCATTAAACAGATATATATATAATTCGAATAAATAGGTTGCTAGAATAAAGTTATCTTCACTTTTAATTTGAACAAGCCATAAATAATAATAAAATAATACCAAAATAATAAAAATAAGGCCCTTATTACAAAATAATTAATCCAAGTACTTCAAACTAAAATGCCTAAAGAAAATATTTAAAACGTTTCATCCGCATGGGCCACCTTGTATCCACTCCAACCAGTCCATTAATCACGAATCACCGAAATGTTTGAAAATAATTGGGTGAGTCATACTGACTCGAGTGTGTAAGTTAACCACTTGAAATCCACCCACATGCTAGCCACATAATATCCCAATTATCAAATGCAACAAGTATTTATATATTCATTTTAACACTTTCCACAATCTGAGCTTGGCCCACATTCAACTCATACTCAAATACTAGGCTAGGCCCATTTCTCAATAAACCACATATCAACTGGGCTTGGCCCATTTCCACGTATGTTTCCAAAACATACCTATCCACATGTCATATTGGGCTTGGCCCATTTCCATATTATTACAAAAATAATGCAACATGATTCCCAACCCAACCTAGGGTCCATCCGCTACACACCCCCTTATCCAGCTTACCACACACCGGGGACTAACGAGTCACCCTCCCCTTTTCCCCAAAAAGACAACCAATGCCATCCACGATGTAGCGTATAGCTAACATCAAACCACGATGGAGCACACAAAGCAATCCATCAAGCCACGATATGGCATAAAGCCCATATCACTCAAGGTAACCACGCGAACTAAATCGCAAAGATCCACAACGCGACCTCGATCGGCGCCAATCCACGATGTAGCACAAAGTCGACATCAACCACGCACTGAAGTACACCGTACCTTCTTTTCATAAACCCACCCATGCACATGTAACATAATATAATGCGTAGATGATGCATGTGCATGCTATTCACAATCATAGGCATACTCACATATTGAAAATCAATTATCACATATTAGTCGATTTGCTACTAACTGGTCATCATCATACCCCCTTCAAGGGTATCATTCTCACATATACCGCACTTGTTAGCAACATATAAAACAGGCAAATATCACGCAAATCCCGGAAACAATGGCTAACTACACACCTTATTACTAGGAGTTCTAGACTCTCGATCCTTGATGCTATCGTCTAGCGAAACTACGGCTTTTTGCCTAACGTTTTCTGCTGTTGGCCCACACCGTGGCCAATCTCGCATGCAAAAAACGGATCTTTTCTTAAACTTTGGGACGGGGACCTTCCCTTTCCCTTCTTGGATCGGTATTGGCCTCCATCGAAAGTCACTTAATCAGAACCACACGATTAATCAACGAAGTCATAATCCACTAATTCTAAGCCACTTACTAATATCCTTACCGAAATAATCTGAGATCCCGAAGGCTTCCCTTGATCTTGTCGATATGCCCCTTAGATGATCGAATCCAAGAGACTTCCTCAATGCTTCCTTCTTTCAGCTACACACAAGAGAACATACTTAATGGCACTATGACATTCGGCCATGCCAAAAACTAAGGCCAACCATTTGGTTTTGGCCACTAAAACAAGGAATTCATAAATCGATTACTAAGGGCAGAACATACTTACCACTCTTGCTTAAGATTCGACCAACCACACTAGGACACCAAGGGAGATCAGCACCACTCTACTATTCGGCCAAGATGACACTAAATAGGGAAGGAATTTTGGCACACCAAGAGGAGAGGCAAAAGACTTGATGAAGAATTAGCACTCTACCCTCCCCTATTTATAGCATTCGGCCAACCCCCCTTGAAGACTCCAAGATTTGGCCAACACCTTCCTAGCCACTAATTCAATTTCATTTGAATTAGTTCACTTCAAAACAAGTTGAATTACTCCACTATTATCCCACTTATCACTTAAAAAAAAACCAAATAAATAATAATTATCCTCACTTAATCTAATTAATAATAGATAAATAAAAATAAATAAATAAAAAAACACATTGTCCACATCCAAATAAGAGTCTTCTAGCCGTCCAACACCTTCAAATTGCTGCCCAAAATAACAAAAAAAAACTAAAACTCCATCCGCCAATCTCCGTGTTGAACACAGGACCAAGCCGCACACCTTTGCCCCCAACGCCCGAGCCACTCGGCCACTTTGATTTTATGCTAGAAACCCCCAACGTTTATTTTTAAACCCTTCTTAACTCAGCCCATAACCGTACAAAAATAAAAACGCCAACCTGCAGCTCCAGGCGCTCGAAACCGCGACCTGCACCTAGCGCCTTTTCAAGTAGCGCCTCAGCCACTCCGCCCACCTGCCTTTCATGTCCATCAACTTGGACATTTATTTTTAAGGCCTACTTAGCCCAGTCCCTTGACGCAAAAACAAAGCAACATTGCTGCCGCTTGGACTCGAACCCAAGCCCTCCTTACAACGCCCCAGCCACTTTACCAGCCCATCTTTCTTGTCTACTAACGCCCACAAAATTGTTTTAAGCCCTACTTCCTTAGTCCCTTCCTTTAACGCTAAAAAAAATAAAAGCCCAACTGCTTCCCATGTTATTCGAACCCCTTCCCCTTGGCACTCCCTTTGCACTTAGCGCCCAAGCCACATTGCCAATTCCTTTCTTGTGCCTTAAATGCCCAATTACTTCTTTTAAGGCCTCAGAAACCAAGCCCCCTCTTTATTACTTAAAAATCCAAAAATTTTCTAAGGCATTCCTTGCCTTCTAGGGTTCTCCAAACCCCTAAAAATTCCTTCAACATGACCATAAGCCTACTAACTGCTCGGGTTATGCTCCAAGCGCATAACCCCTAAACTAGGGTGTTACAATCCCCCTCCGGAAACTCAATATCCTTACGCTCGGATCCGCATACGATTTTTGTCTATCAAGAAGCTTCCTTTAACCGCGTGCCGAATTACCTTTACCTTTCCTCCTCCGTCTCGATATCATCACTCGGGACCCGATGAATCGTCGCTCTCCCAATTCGGTCCAACAAGTAGGAGTATGACACTTACGACCATACAATGCCTCGTAGGGTGCCATCCGGATCTTTGGATTGATAGCTATTGTTATAAGCAAAACTCGCCAACGGTAGGAAATCCTCCCAACTACCCTCAAGTCAATCACACCCCCTTAACATGTCTTCCGAACGGATTACTCTCTCCGACTGACCATCTGACTGAGGATGAAATGCCGTGTTGAAATTAAGCTTGGTTCCCAAAGCTTCATGTAAGGCTTTCCAAAACCGTGATGTAAACCTAGGGTCCCTGTCCGAAATGATAGACACTGGTACCCCATGTAACCTCACAATCTCTGCACGTACAACTTGGCCAACCTCCTGCAATGAGTAATCCGCATGCGAGCGGGTAGGAAATGGCGGGTCTTCGTCAATCGATCCACTATTACCCAAACGGAATCTTTCTTAGTAGGCAATAAGGGTAGCCCACTAACGAAGTCCATCGTTATCCGTTCTCATTTCCATAAGGGAATCTTCACCGGTTGTAGCAATCCCGACGGCAATTGATGTTCTGCCTTCACTTGTTGACATGTTAAGCACCTACTCACGAATTCAGTAACCTCCCATTTTAACCCTGGCCACTAATACTGTTCACGGAGGTCTCGATACATTTTATTTCCCCGGGGTGCATAGCATATGGGCTACTATGCGCCTCTCACAGAATCATTTGTCTCAATTTTGAATCTTTGGGCATACAAACTCTTCCGCGAAAACTCAATACTCCATCATTATTCATTCCAAAATCCCCTTTCACACCACTTTCCACTAGCTGAAATAAGGAACCCAACTTTTCATCGATAAGCGCTTTTCTTAAATCGACCTACCCACGCAGCTTCACACGAAGTTCGGCTAGCGGACTACCATCTTCATACAAAAAGTGAGATGAGCGAACATCGCTCTCAAATCTGATATCACCTTACGACTCAACGCGTCTGCCACCACGTTAGCCTTTCCGGGATGATACTCGATTGAGAAGTCATAATCCTTCAACAGTTTTATCCACCTCCGCGGTCTTAAGTTCAACTCCTTTTGGGTAAGGAGGTACTTTAGACTCTTATGATCCGTATAAATGATCGACTTCTCACCGTATATATAGTGTCTCCAAATCTTCAAAGCAAACACCACTGCAGCCAACTACAAATCATGAGTGGGACAATTCACTTCATGCGGCTTTAACTGACGAGATGCATAAGCCACCACTTTTCCACCCTGCATTAACACACATCCCAAGCCCGTGTGTGACGCATCGCAATAAACAATAAACTATTTTCCAGCCTCAGGTTGAATCAGTACTGGCGCTTCTGTCAGAATCTTCTTCAATTTCTCAAAACCTTCTTGCTGCTGATCTGACCACACAAATGGTACTCCCTTGCGCAACAGTTTAGTTAGGGGTGCATCAATCAACGAAAACCCCTCAACAAAATGCCGATAATAACCAGCCAACCCTAAGAAACTCCGAATTTCAGCCACTAACTCTGGTGGTTTCCAATCCAACACGGCCTCTACTTTTCGGGGATCAACTCTAAATCCTTCTGCCGACACAACATGTCCCAAGAAGGTCACTTCCTTTAGCCAAAATTCACACTTACTGAATTTGGCATAAAGTTGCTTTTCCTGCAATATTTGCAATACTATTCGCAGATGTGAATCATGCTCTTCCTCATTCTTCGAATATACCAAGATGTCATCTATGAACACCACCACGAACCGATCTAAATAGGGTTGGAAGACCCGATTCATCATGGCCATAAATGCAGCTGGTGCATTGGTCAACCCAGACGGCATCACCAAGAACTCATAGTGTCCATAACGAGTTCGAAACGCTGTCTTATGAATATCTGCCTCCTTAACCTTAAACTGGTGATAACCCGATCTTAAATCTATCTTTGAGAAAACCGAAGCTCCTCATAATTGGTCAAATAGATCATCGATTCTCGGCAACAGATACCTATTCTTGATCGTCAATTTATTCAACTGCCTATAATCGATGCACATACGCATCAACCCATCCTTCTTCTTGACGAACAAGACCAGTGCTCCCTACGGTGACACACACGGTCAAATGAATCCCCAATCCAATAACTCCTGAATTTGAGCTTTAACCTCCGCCAACTCTTTCAGCGCCATTCTATACGGAGCAATGGACACCAGAGCCGTTCCTGGCAATAATTCAATGCCAAACTCTACCTCCCGATCCGGAGGCAATCTAGGAAGTTCTTCGGGAAAAATGTCCGAAAAATCCTTCACCATTCTAACACCTTCCACCGACAATTCCTTGGCATCCAACGCACTGATGAAGGCTAGGAATGCTCCACACTCTTTTCCCACCAACATTTTTGCCTTTAAAGCAGATACCACATTCGATAGATAATTTTTCCTTTCACCTATCATCACCACTTCTTTCTCTTCCGAAGTTCTTATCGTCATCCGCTTTGCAGCACAATCCAAGTTTGCACAGTGTTTCACCAACCAGTCCATGCCCAAAATAAGGTCGAACTCACCGAAAGGCAGTTCCATCAAGTCTGCCAAAAATGTTTCTCCTTGTACTTCTAAGGGTACATCTCTAAACGATTTATTTACTATCACGGACTGTCCTAAAGGACTAATTACCGTAATCTCTCTAGCAAAAATCTCAAATCTAATGTTCAGGTTTCCAGATACAGCACTAGCAACATACGATTGGGTGGATCTGATATCTATCAAAGTAGTAACAGGTACATCAGATATAAAGAACGTACCGATTATCATGTCAGGTGCATCGCCATCCTCTCGGTGTCTGACTGCATAAACCAACCCTGGCTGTCTCGCCTCTGCGTTACCCCGAAAACCAGTACCTCTACCCGGTGCACTCTGACCTCGTCCTCCGCCATTACCACCTCGACCTAGCCCACGGCCTCTCGGTGGCTGCTGAGCGCCTCTAGCTGGTTGTGCATCATAGTTATGAGCTTCCTGAGTCGGAGGCGATCAAGTCGAGGACAATTCTTAAGTCGATGGTCCTTAGAACCATATTTGAAACAACCACCGGTTCTCTTCCAAACATTCACCCGGTGTCATCTTCCTGATTAGCACATGGTTGTATCCGATTGGTAGCGGTGGTGCTCTAGCTTGAGTGGCTCATCATTCCCGGCCTCTTCGAAACCTTCTAGCAGGACCCAGTACTTAAAGTCCCTCTTGCTCTTGCCTCTATCTCTTTCTTGATTTTTTTGCTCCGAGTTCTTAGCCTCCTCAGCTATCTTGGCATTCTCCACAAGTGTGGCAAAATTCCTTTCTTGTTGTGGGGCTATCAATAACCGCAACTCATCAGTCAACCCATCCTCGAAACGCACGCAGCGTTCATAGTCAGTTGGCACAATACCTCGGGCATAACCACTCAGACGCAGAAATTCCGCTTCGTAAGCTACCACGGTCTTACTTCCTTGAACCAGATTAAGGAATTCCTTCCTTCGGGCATCCACATAGCTAGCCCCAACATACTTTCCTTGAAATGAAGTTTTTAAGAAATCCCAAGTAACGAGATCGGCCTGAGTGCCCTCCTGAACAGTAAGCCACCATTGATATGCCTCGTCTCTCAACAAGGACACAGCTCCTCTCAGTTTCTGCTCGGTGGCGCACTCTAAGTCATCCATGATCCGTTCCAATGCCTCAAGCCAATACTCCGCTACATTTGGGGCTACACCCGAGACACCCCTAAAAACCTCGGCACCAGTTGATCTAAGTCGTTCTGAAATTGATCCACGAGCTGATGGCCCAGTTCTAGCCCCAGCAACCCTTTCTAAGACTCGCAACATTGCTTGGGACAAGGCAATGTCCTCCCTCATACGGTCATGTGATCCAATTTCAGTCCCGAGTGACACAGGTGCGTCCATTTCTGGCATATGTCCCGACGCTTCAGACGTAACCCTAGCACCTCAGCCTCTACCACGGCCACGTCTACCACGTCCACGTCCTCTAGCGCTCATATTAGCTAATTCTATCTAATCTGATTAAAAGTCTTATGAATCAGTATACTATTTCGATATTTATTAAACAATATTTTATGAGGTATAAGAAGTAAATTCGATTTCATAAACGCATCCTATAGTCTCAATTTCTATAGTTTCAACATCTAAAACTAAAAGTTCTAGAGTGTTCCTACAGTCATATCACAATAATCATAATCATACAATAACATACACTTACTTGACTTGGTTTCGGATACCCGTGGTGCCATACTTCCTTTAAAACATATGTCAAAAAAAATTAGAGCAGCTTTTAAAAATATTTTTGAACCCTAACCACAGCCGAGTTTTGAACCTGGCTCTGATACCATAAAATGTAACATCCCAAACCCGGCGTCTGCGTTAAGGCTAGATTTGACATGTCACACAAAATAAATATACATTGATTCCTTTTTAAGTAAAACAGATTTCAAAATTTTGACGAAGTATTTATTGAGTAAAAAAATTGATTGATAAATCGACAATTTGAGATGTAAGATCTTATAAATCGTAATTTTGAAAATATTGTTAATAGTTCGAGAAAATTTCAAAAGAAATTAAAAATATTTTTCGAAAAGAATTGATGAAAATCTTAAGAGTAATTTTCCGAGTTAAAAATATGAAAATTATTATGAAATCCTTTTTATATATTCATTTTTGAATAAAACGTTTATTTAAGTTTTAAAAAAATATAATCCCAAATTTGAAATACTTAAAGCAGTATATGAATTCATCCAACAATAAACAAAACAAAAATTAATCCAGAGGTCTTATTACAACCTTAATTCAAAATAGCAAAGTAATTAAAAGTATTAAAAGAAATCCAAATTCCAAATTAAAAGAAATCCAAATTCCAAATTTAACCGTTTTTAAGTATGGCCTCCACCAAGACATCCACGACCCAAGTCTCCATCATTGATCATCACCTGAAAGGGATAAGGAAAACGGGGGTGAGTTACTAGAACTCAATGTGTAACCCACTTACCGTTGTCCATTGGGCAAAAATCCATTAAGCCATTATTTGGGCCGAAGCCCATTCATAATAATAAAAATGTATCGAATATGATATGCATATGAAATGCAATTCCCAAACCAAACCTAGTTTTCCATCCGCTACACACCACCCGTACCAACCAACACACCTGTGGGTGATCTTTAGTCAACCCACCCCGCTAACACACCAAACGTAGGCATTAAGCCATTTATATCAAATTTGTGGACAAGCCACCAGATTAACAGAATTTACATGGCATTGCCATTTTTCAGATTTGTGTGAGCCACGGATTTATGTAGCGAGCTACGAGAACTTCTCTTCATCATTATCCCATCCCATGGAAAACATGTATATAATGCATAACAATTCACAACAATGTATTCAAATATTTCTTACAAAAATTTATGGCCCATTATATAAATTTATCAAATTGGCCCATTAAGCAGAATATCATCTTGGCCCATTTCGCAAATTTTCAGATCGGCCCATATAACAAAATATATATCGTTTTGGCCCACATAGCAAAATATATCGTTTTGGCCCACATAGCAAAATATATTGTTTTGGCCCACATAGCAAAATATATCGTTTTGGCCCACAAAATATATCGTTTTTATCAATTTTATCATATGAGATCTAAGCCAATTTTTCCCAGTTTTACTCTAATACGATTTTAATCAAACAGTTTATTATCGATATGACATTAATCTCCAACCCACAGAAAACGGTGTGAGATTACACACCTGATTACGATAAGCACTACGCTCTCTCGATCGTCGACACCTAAAATTTTATAACGCCCGATTAGTCAACGTACGCGATGTAATAAATCTACTTTAAAACAAACAATCTAAAATTTTACCCTTGGGATCGTGAACAACTACGATTTGTCGGTTTTCCCCGGTTGACGGTCCACAACTCGGTGGGAAATCTCGAATCGCTGACGCCTCAAAATTGTGAACGACCTCGAATAATTGATTCTCGCCGGATAAGGGTCCACAACCCGGAGGAAAGTCTCGAATTGCCGAAACGGCCCTTCGTTCGAATTTAGGAGTAGGGATCGTTAATCCGCTTCTTTTGAGATCTCCACTCGACTTCCCATTCGAATCGGTACCACAAGTCGCCATTCGGTTAGATCTTAAACAATCGGTATTACGATAAAATATGGACTATCGAAATGGTGAAGATCGACTTACCACTAATTTCTGAGTGACCAATGATTTGGTAGATTGAGCAATTTAACCCCTATAAATAATATCGATTAATCAACACCATCTTATCGAATAAAGAATGATTTATAGAATCCTTAAATAACACTTACCTTAAAGATTTTAAAGCGACTTCTAGCGATAATGCGATGACTTGGAAGAATGAAGGTTCGGCCTTCCACAATATCACTACTGAAGAAGAAAGGGATCTTGTCTAAGAGAAATAAGTGATGATTTTGGTCAAAAGACCCTCCCAAGCCAACATATGGATTCGGCAATAGAAAGAAGAAAATAAAAAGAATTGAAAAGAGTACTTACCGATTGTTCAAGGGTGAGTGACAACTCGAATGAAAAAGGAAGATCAATGAAAGAATGGAAGGTTCGGCTATAGAGAAATAGTGGACTCAATATTCGGCTATGGTGAAAAATATTAGAGTGGAAGTGATGCTTGAAGGATTTTACGGAAAGAAAAGAAGAAGAGGAATGATGGATTAGTTTCAGTTTTCAAGAATGATGTGTGAACAAAGAAATGGTCTCAAAGTTTGTATCCATTCGGCAAGAAGAAAGAAAGAAATGGAATATGCCTCCTCAAGGTTGTGTAGGTTCGGCAAGGAGGAGAAAGGAGTTTGAGAGAAAAGAGAAATGATACCAAAGTTGCCAATAGGAATTGGCCAAAAGAACCAAAATTTTACCAATTGCCAATGACCAAATTCGGCTAGGAGGATAGGAGTTTTGAGAAAAAGACACAATTGATGATATTGGTATTTTGACCAAGACTAACACTTTAGTCTCACCAAAACATCAAGCACAAAATTCGGCTATTACCCTAGCCCCAAACCGTCCACATTCATCCCCCCTAGGATAAAATTTTGGCCACCCAAACTTTCCAAAACACTATCCACGAAATAAGCCTCTTGTTCCCCTTACTTACCTATTTCTTTTGATTCCTTTCCCCAACCTCAACCTTGCCTTATTCTTTTAGCCACCTTACCAAAAATAAAGAAGTCCACCTTACCATAAATACTCCTTGGCCGACACTTTAAGGAAGGAATGCAAAAATAAAAGTCAAAATGCACACAAAGGGATTCGAACTTCTTCCCTCACGATAATACATGTGGTGCCACAAACTCTTTACCATATGCTCACTTATGCTAGTTACTTACTCATTTATTTCCATATGCTTTAAGGTCACTTACTCCATCTCCTTAAAGTGCTAAATGCCAAAAGTTTTTACTAGGTCCAAATAAACCCCGAGCCTTCTCAGGACTTCCTAAACATACAAAATTAATAATTTAACTAGCTTAACACCAAAAATAATGCAACACATAAATTTCCAAATTTTAGGATGTTACATGTTTAGATAATTAAATGGTTACTTGAGTGTTTGCCTAATATTCGATGTTTTTTCATTTGATACAACTTGCATGAAAAGGAAAGGAACGGTAAGTATTCAAATGACTTATATCATGAAAACTATGAAAAAGAATAAAAAGGGTATGTTAAATGAAAGTATGTCTATGTTCATGAAATTGATGATTTCAAGTGAGGTTATTCATGTTTAATGACTTATCTTATGTTAATTCAAGTGAATTATGAATTGATGCACTGACATGTGTTGTTGATTATGTTTAGGCTTGTGCCAAGCAATTGGTTAGATTGTATTATGTTAGTTTTAAAGTTATGCATTGAAATGGTAAGTGTTCAAATGGAAATGTGCTTATGTTCAGGAAAGGGTGGAAAGGAGCAAAGTATGTAATTTCTTATGTAATGGTTTATCATGTAGTTGATTCCAAAAGAGTTATGTTTAATTGCACTAGCTTGTGGCCATGGTTTATGTTATGCTTATGTCTTGTGTGTTATGCATATGAAACGGGTGAGGAAAGGAAATGAAATGGTAAGTTAATAATTGAAATGTAATATGATAAAAAGAGAATGATGAGTTGAATGGTGTACTTATATGTGAGAAATTTACGTATGCTATGGATGAATATACCTAGTTCATGAACAAATGTACTAATTAGTGAATTGATGTTGTTATTTAAGCTAAAGTAAGTAAATGCAATGAAAAGTAAGTAAATGCAATGGAAAGTAAGTAAATGGAAGGGTTCAAAGTCTTATAAAATCCTATTATGTTAGGAATGAAAAATATATGTGATATTGATGAACTTACTCATTTATGAGTTGATGGTTATAAAGTTTGATAAACTTTGTGAAGTTGGTATAGGTTTATAATTACCCCATAAAGTTCATTATTAAAATGAAATGTTATATTTAAAGTTTATACGAGCTTACTAAGCATTCATTGCTTATGTAGTTATTTTTCCTTTACTTTACAGATTATCGGAAGCTTGATCAGTTTGGAACCTCGTCGGAGATCTATCACACTATCCAGTGATTATATTGGTTGATTTTGATGTATTTGTCAAGGTTATAATTGTAACAGCCCGATTTAGGGCCTAGACAGAATAGTGATTGCAAGACCACAAATCTGAAGTAAAAATATGTGTTTTATGGCTTTTATGAGGTCTATGACATGGTTGCATGATTTTGTGAAAATTTCATGAAGAAATTTTACGATTTAGTGATTAATTTATCCTTTAGGACTAAATTGCAAAAAATGAAAAAAGATGAGATTCTAGAAGATTCAAGTATGAAATAGCATTAGAAAATTTATTAGAGGTCCTTATTTAGCAATTAGACCATTATATGTCAAGATGGACAAAAATGGACAAGGGAAGAAGAAAATCTCAAGGAAGGGCCTTAAGGGCATTTTTGTCATTTGGATAATAAAAGAATTAAAAGGGAAAAATAAGTCAAAAATCTTGTCCATCTTCACCATGCTTGGCCGAAACTCTCATGGACACCATAGCTAGGGTTTCTTCAACTTTCAAGCTTGATTGTAAGTACCTCCTAGCCCCATTTTTGATGTTCTTTGTATTTTTGAGATCCTCGTAGCTCGATTTAGCTATTCCTAGCTATATTTTAAGCTAGGGTTCATGTTTAAAAATTTACCCATGTATGAGATACATGTATTTTGATGTTTAATGGAGGAATATGAAAGTTTGATGTATGATAAACATCTTTTTCTAAGTGATTTTCATGGAAAACTCATAAAAAGGACCTAGTTATAAAAGTGATAAAATGTGTAGTAAAAATCAGTTTTGAAGGAAAATATGAGCTATTATAAGTTTAAGATAGGTTCAGCTAGGCTTGGGTAACCAAGGAAATGAGTACATTTCATCATACGAGCCTAGAGACCATTTTATAAATATGTGAAAGTTTAGGGGCAAAGTCATAATTTTGCCAAAGTATGATTCATGGGTTATTTTAGTCATGTGATCATTAAATAAGTGAAATTGTCATTATAGATCAAGAAACACGAAGTCCGGACCGAAACCGAGGAAAGAACAAAGTGGTGGACAAATTAAACAACTGTACATATTTTGTTACCGAGGTAAGTTTGTGTGTAATAAATCAACTTAATGTTATTATGCTTTTGAACGCTTAATATTTCGTGAAACGTATATTATCTTTATGATATTGGTTAACGAAGACTCGATGAAAATATGATGAAATTATATTAAGTTGAAGTCCCGGTTGAACCTTAGGAATAGAAAGGATACCATTGTAACGACATGAGATTAAGAAGGTCCCGTATAAGACCATGTCTAGAACATGGCCTCGGCACCGAATGTAGATCCTGTATAAGACCATATCTGGGATATGGCATCGGCATCATGTAGTAATCCATTTAAGACCACGTCTGGGACCTGGCTTCTGTATGAAATCGTTCAAGACTATGTTTGGGACATGGCATCGATATACGATCTCTTATAAGACCATATCTGGGATATGGCATTGACATCGATATGAGATCCCATGTAAGACCATATCTAGGATACGGCATCAGCATTGAGATGTGATCCCATGTAAGACCATATCTAGGATATGGCATTGGCATCGTATTACGTGTATGACGAGTTCGAGTATCATTCGATATTCCAAGTGGTACAACGGGATATAGAGCTAAGTCTATGTTCAAGATGGCAAAAGTGCTAAAGTTATGTGATGAAGTGACACAGGTACATATAAGTAATTTACGAGAAATGAGTCTGAAATGTGATATGAAATTGGTTAGAGAAAGCATGAGTAAGTCATGTCAATGTGCTCGAGACCTTGTGTTATTACTCAATGTAATCTATGAATGTTATCATAAGGCTTTATGGTGCTATTTATTTCATGCAAACTTACTAATCTTTATGCTTACCCCTCTCTTTTCTCTTTCCTTGTAGTATCGCCAAGCTAGCTCGGGGATCGTAAGACGTCGGAGCTCGGTTCATACTATCAAGCTATTCTTTTGGTATAGTAAAGTTTGATTATTTTGGGTATGGCATGTATAGGAACTTAGTCGTTTTGTTAAATGTCATACTGGTTAGTCAAAGTATTGCCTATTAAAGTTACTTAGTTCATTTTGTAATTGGTCAATGGAATCGGCCAAAACTAGCTAAGTTATATCTATCCAATGATGATGAATTTCATGAAGAGCAAGTTTGTGCAATTGAATGAGTAATGTATGAAGTATGTGTATAATGCTATAGTGTGTAGTTAAGGTGTGGATGACTTAATAGTGTATGTTAGAAGGACATTATTGTTAAGTCAAGTGTTGCATGAAATGGTATGAATGTTATTACTTTTCAGGGTGGCGAGTGGCTTGGTAAATAGCCTTGTATTTGTCCACACGGATAGACACACGTGCGTGTGTCTAGGCCGTGTGTGACACACGGTCTGCCTCATGGGCGTGTAGCCTGGCCGTGTGTCCCCTGCATCTAATTTGCGAAAAAATTAGTTCGTCACACGGGCCAGCACACGGGTGTGCGGCTTGGCCGTGTGTCCCTAAGTGTCTGCTGACGTCATAAATAGAATGTCAAGGTTTTCATACACGGGCTAAGACACGGGCTTGTCATAGCCGTGTGAGGGATACGGGCCATAGACACGGGCATGTGCCCGACCATTGGAAAACACCTATAGGTTCGAAATGAAAAATAAAATTCGCACGGGCTAGGAACATGGGCGTGTGTGAGCACACGGCCTGCCCACACGGACGTGTTCCTTTCCACATGGGTGTGTGGACCTGTTTTGAGTAAAAATTTTCTAAGTATTCATAAGCTTCCGCTTCAGCCCCGATTCGCTTCATTTGTTTGTTTCGGGACTTGTAAGCCCGAATAGGGACTATATGATCATGAATGAAGAGTTTTAAAGTTTGAAAGAAATTTATGGTTGATTTTGTATGATTTAAGTAAGTTAAGTCTGGTAATGCCTCGTACCCAGTTCCAGCGTCGAATGCAGGTATGAGGTGTTACATTTAGTGGTATCAGAGCTACGGTTTAGTCTATTCTCGGACTAACATAGCGTAAGCACGAGTCTAGCTATACATGCCATACGTATAAGTATTTACATAATGATAGTGTGACGACTCCTGACAATTTAAATTATGTTTTTATATAGCAAATGGATCCCGACAGAGCAGTGGCGGATGATGTAGAAAGTAACGCGTCGGCCCTTGCTCAAGGGACGGTGGTAACTGAAAATGAGAATAGACCAATGACTGTGAGTCAAAGAGGAGGAGCAGAGGCTAGGTAAGCCTTTCTCCACATGAAGAATGCTTGGTATACGGAGTTCGTTCGAACGAACCCGAACGCGCAACCCTCTCCACCCCCACCTATTCCTCAGCCTACCCCTGTAGCTCCCCAAGTCGTAGAAGTGGTAAGAAGGGAAAAGCCCCCAGTTGATAGAATTCGGAAACAAGGAGCTGAGGAATTTCGAGCTAATAAAGATGACGATCCGAAAAGAGCAGAATTCTGGCTTGAAAATACCATCAGAGTATTTGATGAATTGTCTTGCACACCCGAGGAGTGTATGAAATGTGTGGTGTCTCTCTTAAGAAATTCGGCTTACCAGTGGTGGAATACCCTTGTGTCGGTCGTGCCAAGGGAGAAAGTTAATTGGGAATTTTTCCAAGAAGAATTTCGAAAGAAGTATATTAGCCAAAGGTTTATCGACCAGAAAAGAAAGGAATTCCTTGAGCTAAAACAAGGTCGAATGACGGTAACCGAATATGAACGTGAGTTTGTAAGGGTCAGTAAATACGCTCGGGAGTGTGTATCCACTGAAGCTATCATGTGTAAGAGATTCGAGGATGGACTAAATGAGGACATCCGATTTTTTGTTGGTGTCCTAGAACTGAGGGAATTTGTTGTGTTAGTAGAGAGAGCTTGCAAGGCCGAAGAATTAGCCAAAGAGAAAAGAAAGGCTGAAATCGAGTATCGTGTCTCGAGGAAGAGACAATTGGGTAAGTCATTTCAATCCTCGTCCAAGAAATCAAGAGAGTTTACTACTCGATCAGATGCTTCAGTTGGGTTCTCAAACAGAAGTAAAGGTAAACAGTACTCGGGTTCTAAAGCTCAGGCCACTTCTATTGCTAGTGTTGGTAATGCTCGACCGAGTAGATTAGAATGTTCACAGTGTGGTAGACGTCATCCCGATGAATGCCGAGCACATGAGAGAGCTTGTTTCAAGTGTGGATCCCAAGACCATTTTATTAGAGAATGTCTCGAGATGGGTGAAAAAGAGAAATTTCAGAGTGCAAGATCGGGTAGTACTACCAGAGGGAGACCACAGATAAATCTGGGAAATGGAACGAGTAGTAAGAATGCACCTAGAGAGCAGACTACAATATCTAAGGGTAGAGCACCTGCGAGGACTTATGCTATTCGCGCTCGCGAAGAGGAGTCATCCCTTGATATGATTACAGGTACATTTTCTCTCTATAATATTCCAGATGTTGCTTTAATTAATACGGGATCTACCCACTCGTATGTTTGCATGAAATTAGTATCTAGTATGAACATGCTTGTAGAGTCTACAGAATTTGTGATAAAAGTGTCAAATTCCCTAGGCAAATATGTGTTAGTTGCAAAAGTATGCAAATACTACCCTTTGATGATTAGAGGTCATTACTTTCCGGCTAATCTCATGTTATTACCGTTTGATGAATTCAATGTAATTCTTGGTATGGATTGGTTAACTGCTCATGATGTGATAGTAAATTGTGGAAGGAAATACATTGAGTTGAAATATGAAAATGGGGATACTCTTTGTAACACCCCTTACCCGGGTTCTACGCCGGGAACCGGGCCTGAGGCGTTACCGAACTCAAACCGCTTAATCGCCACTGATGCTCAACGTCATTGCTCGCTATAACCTCATTCTCGACTTACGAGGCCTCACTTATACACACGAGGACTCTCGAGACTAATCTAGAACTTTTACGATCCTTAAAATTTTTCTCTTTTATACAGGTCTCACACGCCCGTGCAAGATTAGACACGCGCGTGCATGAGCACGCACGCCCATGTCCCGCACCATGCCTAAAAACCCAAGCATTACGCCAAATGCCCCACGCGCCATGGCACGCCGTGCTCCCAACCGTGGTGAACATCGACTTCCTCGCGCGCGGCCTAGAGTCTAGACACACGCCCGTGTGGCTTGCCCGTGGCCAACACTGATGAATCCCACACGCCCTAGGCACACGCCCGTGTGACTAGTCCGGGGTCTATTCTGTTTTCAAATATTAACATGCAGGGGATGCACGGCCACAGCACACACCCGTGGGCTGACCGTGTGTCACACATGGTCTAGACACACGCCCGTGTGTCTATCCACATGGTCAAGAACAAGACTAAGTGTCAAGTTCTTTTCACCCTTCTAACATACACAACCTATACTCATCTAACACCATCATAATCAACTCAAATTGAAGTGCATTCTCACATAGAAAACTACATCTTTCTTTCATATAATGTAATAGCCAACAACCATGGCATTATACAAAATAAGCTATCCATCTAAAGGCCAACACATCTTAGCCATTTACAACAAAATTTCCTAATTTATCTAGCCCCTATACATGCCATATACAAAACATTAAGTTTCATGTACCAAAGTGTGCTGATATGTGGGCTATCTTCTGATGATCCTCGTGTCTCGATTCAATGCTTTAAATCTATAAGACAAGGGAAAAGAAAGAGAGTAAGCTTTGAGCTTAGTAAGTTTACGCATAAACAATTAAGCATCATAGTATAAGCCCAACCAAAATTAGCATTATACCAACATATAATATACAACTATGCTTACTCTTTCTATCCCTTACCATATTACCAACACATCATGAGTCACATGCTCATAATTATTGAAATGCACCCCTGCAATCAATATCACATTTACACAATATAAAACACATCATTATTGCTCAATAATACATCCACGTAGCTAACTCACATAGCTAATCCACACAAACTAATCCACATATCTTATCCACCACGGCTATTACACACGACTAACATATACAATTAATCCACACAGCCAATATCTCGGTGGTTTCGCACTTAGCACACCACAATCAATTTATAAGGTGGTATCGCACTTAGCCTACCACAAAGGTAATCATCATGATCTCGCACATAGCCACTAAATGATATACCTAACCATAGCATCGCACATAGCCAGCTCATCGTCAATATGCATTCGGATGGTATCGCACTTAGCCCACCATCTACCATTATCAAAACACATGCACAAGTCTATTTACCCAATTGCTCATCCATTCACATCTATACTACATTCATTCTACTTGAACCATATAGGTTCCCAATCATTCTCATTCATTCTCATTCATGCTACACCCTAGATAGCATTTACAAATTGTAAGTATGAATGCATTGTTTATGCATAGACTTACCTCTATACTCAAAAGTACAGAAATATGCAATTTAGTCCACCACCTTGGTTTTGCCTCGGTTTCGATCTGGGCTTCGTCTTTCTTGATCTATAATGAATAAATTAGCTTATTCAATACACACATTGACTAAATTGACCCACATCTCATACTTTAGCAAAATTACTATTTTGCCCCTAAACTTTCTCATATTTACACTTTAGTCCCGAAGGCTCGTAAAGTGATTTTTATTCAACTTTCTACTATTTCATGCTTAGCTGAACCACTTAATAAACTAAAGCATTCATCAAATCTCACTAAATCACCCATGTATGACCAAATTTAAGATTTTCACAACTAAGTCCCTACATGCATTTTCATGGAAAATCACCTAGCAAAAGATGTTTCTACTACATCAAGGTTTCATATTCTTCCATAAAACATCAAAATACATGCATGTCATACATATATACATTTTTGAACATCCATAATAGCTCACCAAATAGCTATAAATAGCTTACTCATGCTACCGGGACTTCAAAAATACGAAGAATATCAAAAACCGGGCTTAGGAGCACTTACTAGCAAGCTTGAAAAATTGAAAGAACCCTAACAATGGCTTCTCAAATTTTCGACAGCTATGGGACGAAGGTGAATGAATTTCTATCATCTTTTCACCTATTTTAATCACTTAATTGATAATTGACCAAAATGCCGTTTTTGATAAACTTTCAATTTTAACTCATCCATGCCCATTTTTGTCCAAAAATTAGAATTTGGATAAATTTCTATTTAAGGACCTCTAATTAATAATCTAAATCTATTTCACACATATAGCTTCTAGAAACACACATTTTGCAACTTTTGCAATTTAGTCCTTTTGGACAATTCCACCACAATTTCACAAAATTGCTTCATGAAACTTTCACACTAGCATGCATACATAATATAAGCCTCAAAAACTCATTCATGACCCTCGGATTTGTTGTCTCGAACCACTATTCCGACTAGGCCCTAAATCGGGATGTTACAACTCTCCCCCCTTTAGAGATTTTTGCCCCCAAAAATCTTACTAGAAAAGAGGTTTGGATGTTGCTCTCTCATAGCTTCTTCCATTTCCCACGTAGCCTCTTCCACGCCATGTTTCTGCCATAACACTTTCACTAGTGCTATGCTCTTATTTCTCAACTGTTTCACTTCTCGAGCCAAGATCTTAATTAGCTCCTCTTCATAAGACATATCCGATCTTATCTCAATTTTCGTTGAAGGAATAACATGTGAAGGATCGGAGCGATACCGTCGCAACATCGACACATGGAACACGTTATGAATCTTTTCCAACTCTACCCGCAAAGCTAACCGGTAAGCTACAGGCCCAATTATGTCTATAATCTCATACGACCCTATGAACCTTGGACTCAATTTCCCTTTCCGTCAAAATCTCATAATCTTCTTCCACGGCGATACTTTCAAAAATACTTTGTCGCCTATCTCAAACTCAATTTCTTTTCTTTTCAAATCCGCATACGACTTCTGTCGGTCCGAAGCAGCTTTCAGACTATTACGGATTACTTTCATTTTCTCTTCGGTCTCATTTACTAGATCGACCCCATGGATCCGTTTCTCGCTAAGCTGGGTCCAATACAAAGGAGTCCGACACTTACGGCCATACAAAGCCTCATACGGTGCCATCTGTATACTCGACTGATAACTATTGTTATAGGCGAATTCGACCAAAGGTAGATATCTCTCTCAACTACCTTCAAATTCTAACACACAGCATCGAAACATATCCTCAAGAACTTGAATTACTCTTTCAGATGACCATCGGACAATGGATGGAACGCAAGATCTTGAAATTCAATCTCGCACCCATGGCCTCTTGCAACTTCTTCAAAAATCTCGAAGTAAACCTCGGATCTCTATCCGATATAATAGACACAGTACACCATGCAATCTCACTATCTCGCCACGCACAACTCAAGCTAACTTATCCGGTGAATAATCAACACGTCTTTCGAATAAAGTGAGTCGACTTAAATCAATCTATCCACAACAACCCACACAAAGATCTCTCTTTCTTGGAGTCGTCGGTAACCCCGTCACAAAATCCATGTTAACCCGATCCCACTTCCATTCGGGGAACCATCACCGGGTCAAGCAATCCCAAGGCACTTGATGCTCAGCTTTCACTTGTTGGAAAATCAGACACTTTGCCACAAACTCTGAAATATTTCTTTTCATACCCGGCCACCAATACAACTTTCTCAAATCATTGTAGATTTTCGTACTGCTCGGATGTACTGACAAGCATCCACTGTGGGCCTCATACAAAACCTTTCGAATCAACTCCTCATTTTTAAGAACACAAGTTCTGTCACGATACATCAGACAACCATTCAAATCCACTCGAAAATCAGAATCACTTCCTAATCCGTACTTAGCTATCTTAGCTTGCATCTCGCTGTCATTTCTCTGAGCCTCACATATTTGTTGAACAAATAGTGGCCTAGCTCTAAACTCTGCCAAAATAGCACCAACATCAGAAATGCTAAACTCACTCTCAAAACTCTTAGAGCATACAGGGATTTCCTACTTAAGGCATCCACAACTACATTCGCTTTCCCCCGGTGGTAATTAATGACTAACTCCTAGTCTTTCAACAATTCAAGCCACCGTCTCTGTCTCAGATTCAGATCCTTCTGATCCATCAAATACTTTAAACTCTTGTGATCCGTACAGATTCGGCACTTTTTGCCATACAAATAATGTCACCAAATCTTTAACACAAACACAATCGCAGCCAACTCCAAATCGTAAGTTGGATAATTCTTCTCGTGAAGTTTTAACTGCCTCGAGGAGTAAGCGACTACCTTACCCTCTTGCATCAACACACAATCGAGACCATTAAACGACGCGTCACTATATACCACGAACTCCTTCCCCGATTCTGGTTGAACCAAAACTGGTGCCTCAGTCAACATTGTTTTCAATCTTTCGAAGCTCTGTTGACATGTCTCAGTCCATTCAAACTTGACATCTTTATGCAATAGTTTCGTCATCGGGGTAGCAATCACAGAGAACCCCTTTACGAAACGTCTGTAATATCCCACTAATCCCAAGAAACTTCTAATTTCTAACACGTTCCTCGGCGGTTTCCAATCCATAACAGTCGATATCTTACTCGAGTCAACTCTGACACCATCACCTGACACCATGTGTCCTAGGAATCCGACCTCTCAGAGCCAAAACTCACTCTTGCTAAACTTAGCATACAACTGCTTATCTCTCAAAGTTTGCAAGACAATTCTCAAGTGCTCTTCATGATCGTTCTCATCCCGAGAATAGATCAATATGTCGTCAATAAAGACAACCACAAACTTGTCCATATATGGTCTGAAAACACGATTCATCAGATCCATAAAAATCCCAGGTGCATTCGTCAAACGAAACGGCATAACAAAAAACTCATAATGGCCATACCTTGTCTGAAATGAAGTTTTCAACACATCTTGCTTTTTCACTCTAAGCTGATAATAACCAGACCTCAAGTCTATCTTGGAGAACACTGTAGCTCCCTTGGTTGATCGAAAAGATCATCAATCCTTGGTAAAGGATACTTATTCTTAATCAGTAACCTTGTTCGGTTGTCTATAGTCTATACACAACCTCATAGACCCATCTTTCTTCTTCACAAACAATACCAGAAGCACCCACGGCGAGTAGTAGCTCGGTCTTGCAAAACCCTTATCTAGCAACTCTTGTAACTGAACCTTCAGTTCTTTCAACTCTACAGGTGCCATTCTGTACGGGGAAATCGAAATAGGTGTCATTCCCGGAACCAACTTGATTCCAAACTCGACCTCTCTCACTGGAGGTAATCCGGGTAACTCTTTCGGAAACACATCTGGGTACTAATATACCACTGGCACTGTTTCAAACCCTACTCCAACCTCTTGAGTATTCAACACAAACGCAAGATAGGACTCATACCTTTTTCTTAAACATTTCTCAGCCACTAAGGAAGAAATCATCACGGGTAGACTATCCGATCCACCTGATTCAACCCGAATTACATCTCCACTCTCACATTTCAGTTCAAAAAACTTACTACCATAGTTCATTAAAACACTATAGGTAGTCAACCAATCCATGCCTAGGATTAAATCGAACTCATCAAACGGCAACAATATAAGGTTTGCCGAAAAACAATGATTCTCAATCAACAAAGGACAATTCTTACACACTTTGTCCACTAACACATGCTTTCCTAACGGGTTTGACACCTTAATCACAATGTCCGTAGACTCAACGGTCATACTAAAACTAGATGCTAATCTCATGCAAATATAAGAGTGAGTAGACCCTGGATCTATTAAAGCAATAACAGAGGTGTCAAAGAGAGAAAAAGTACCCGTTATCACATCAGGGGAGGATGCCTCTTCGCGAGTGCGAATGGCGTACGTCCTTGCAGGTGCCCGACCCTCTGGTCTCACAGCAGAGTCCCTGGACGTACCTCTACCACTAGCCCCACCTCTTGGGTTCCTTGGTGGTCTACCCCTCGTAGACACATCACTAGGTCTCACTTCTTGCCTCTCTTCCTTATCATCCCTCTCGGGACAGTTACGGATAAAGTGGTCAGGGGAACCACATTTGTAACATTTTTGACTGTTTCCCCAACACTCTCCGGTGTGATACCTACCACAACTTGAACATTCCGGTTTACTCTTTGTATTGCCCAAACTTTCCATCGAGGGGGCTCAGACTCTCGAACCCTGACGAGTATTGTCCAAGTCTCGATGCGAATATCCCATTGAGGCTGACGTCTGAGGATTCACTTCCTTGGATCTTTTTAACTGGGCTTGATACGACTTGCCCATCGGTCTCTTTCTCATATCTCGGGCTTCACTCACAGCCCTCCTCTTATCTGAACTCAACTCTTCGGCCTTACTTGCCCTATTAAATAATACCACGAATTTTTTCAACTCTAAAATGCCATTAGGAGTTTGATATCCTCATTTAGCCCATCTTCGAACCTCTTGCACAAGATGTTCTATGTCGACACACATTCTTGAGCGTATTTGCTAAGCCTAACAAACTCACGCTCGTATTCAGCTACTGTTATCCCTCCTTGCTTCAGCTCAAGGAATTTTTTTCCTTTTTCGGTCAATAAACCTCTGGCTTATGTACTTCTTCCAGAACTCTTCCAGAAAGAAGTCCCATGTTACCCGCTCTCTCGGGACCACTAATGTCAGCGTCTTCAACCAATGGTATGCCAGGTCTCTCAGCAAAGATACGACACACTTCAAACTTTCCTCATGTGTACATGAGAGCTCATCGAACACCCTCATTCAGTTCTCTAACCAGAACTCTGCCCTCTCAGGGTCATCATCTACTTTAGCTCTAAACTCCTCAGCCCCGTGTTTCCTAATCTTATCCACCGGGGGTTTCGATATCCTCACTACATCCATACCTTGAGGAGCCACAGGATTTGGCTGAGGTATAGGAGGAGGTGGAGGAGGTTAAGCATTAGGGTTTGCTCGGACATAATTTGAGTACCAATTACTCATCATATGGAGAAAGGCTTCTCGTGCCTCTTCCCCTTGACCCCTCGCCTCGGGTCCACTTTGCACCGGCATGGTTCCTTGCGTAGGAGCCGGCACATTACTAGCTGCTTCATCAGCAGTCAATGGATCAAAATCCATATTCTATATAAAACATGATTTAAAATCATCAGAAACCACCACACTATCATCGTACACTTATGGAATGTATAGATAGACTCTTACACCTGCTACAGTAGTCCTAGAATCGACTAAACCATAGCTCTGATACCACTAAATGTAACACCCCTTACCCGGGTTCTACGCCAGGAACCGGGCCCAAGGTGTTACCGAACTCAAACCGCTTAATCGCCATTTAGGCTTAATGTCATTACTCGCTATAACCTCATTCTCGACTTACGAGGCCTCACTCATACACACGAGGACTCTCGAGACTAATCCGAAACTTTTACGATCCTTAAAATTTTTCTCTTTTATATAGGTCTCACACGCCCGTGCAAGATTAGACACGCCCGTTCATGAGCACGCACGCCCATGTCCCCAGACCATGCCTAAAAACCCAAGCATTATTTCAAATGCCCCACAGCCATGGCACGCCCGTGCTCCCCAACCGTGGTGAACACTGACTTCCCTCGCACGGCCTAGAGTCTAGACACACACCCGTGTGGCTAGCCCGTGGTCAACACTGATGAATCCCACACGCCCTAGGCACACGCCCATGTGACTAGTCCGGGGTCTATTCTGTTTTCAAATATTAACATGCAGGGGACGTACGGCCACAGCACACGCCCGTGGGCTGACCGTGTGTCACATATGGTCTAGACACACGCCTGTGTGTCTATCCACATGGTCAAGAACAAGACTAAGTGTCAAGTTCTTTTCACCCTTCTAACATACACAACCTATACTCATCTAACACCATCATAATCAACTCAAATTGAAGTGTATTCTCACATAGAAAACTACATCTTTCTTTCATATAATGTAATAGCCAATAACCATGGCGTTATACAAAATAAGCTATCCATCTAAAGGTAAACACATCTTAGCCATTTACAACAAAATTTACTAACTTATCTAGCCCCTATACATGCCATATAAAAAACATTAAGTTTTATGTACCAAAGTGTGCTGATATGTGGGCTATCTTCTGATGATCCTCGTGTCTCGATTCAACGCTTTAAATCTATAAGACAAGGGAAAAGAAAGAGAGTAAGCTTTCAGCTTAGTAAGTTTACGCATAAACAATTAAGCATCATAGTATAAGCCCAACCACAATTAGCATTATACCAACATATAATATACAACTATGTTTACTCTTTCTATCCCTTACCATAGTACCAACACATCATGAGTCACATGCTCATAATTATTGAAATGCACCCCTGCATTCAATAAAACATTTACATAATATACAACACATCATTATTGCTCAATAATACATCCACGTAGCTAACTCACATAGCTAATCCACACAGCTAATCCACATATCTTATCCACACAGCTATTACACACAGCTAACATATACAATTAATCCACACAGCTAATATCTCGGTGGTTTCGCACTTAGCACACCATAATCAATTTATAAGGTGGTATCGCACTTAGCCTACCACAAAGGTAATCATCGTGATCTCGCACATAGCCACTAAATGATACACCTAACGATAGCATCGCACATAGCCAGCTCATCGTCAATATGCGTTCGGATGGTATCGCACTTAGCCCACCATCTAGCATTATCACAACACATGCACAAGTCTATTTACCCAATTACTCATCCATTCACATCTATACTACATTCATTCTACTTGAACCACATAGGTTCCCAATCATCCTCATTCATTCTCATTCATGCTACACCCTAGCTAGCATTTACAAATTGTAAGTATGAATGCATTGTTTATGCATAGACTTACCTCGATACTCAAAAGTACAAAAATATGCAATTTAGTCCACCACATTAGTTTTGCCTCAGTTTCGATCCGGGCTTCGTCTTTCTTGATCTATAATGAATAAATCAGCTTATTCAATACACACATTGACTAAATTGACCCACATCTCATACTTTAGCAAAATTACTATTTTGCCCCTAAACTTTCTCATATTTACACTTTAGTCCCGAAGGCTCGTAAAGTGATTTTTATTCAACTTTCTACTCTTTCATGCTTAGCCGAACCACTTACTTAACTAAAGCATTCATCAAATCTCACTAAATCACCCATGTATGACCAAATTTAAGATTTTCACAACTAAGTCCCTACATGTATTTTCATCAAAAATCACTTAGCAAAAGATGTTTCTACTACATCAAGCTTTCATATTCTTCCATAAAACATCAAAATACATGCATGTCATACATATATACAATTTTTAACATCCATAATAGCTCACCAATTAGCTATAAATAGCTTACTCATGCTACAGGGACTTCAAAAATACGAAGAATATCAAAAACCGGGCTTAGGAGCACTTACTAGCAAGCTTGAAAATTTGAAAGAACCCTAACAATGGCTTCTCAATTTTTCTGCAGCTATGGGAAGAATATGAATGAATTTCTATCATCTTTTCACCTATTTTAATCACTCAATTGATAAATGACCAAAATGCCCTTTTTGATAAACTTTCAATTTTAACTCATCCATGCCCATTTTTGTCCAAAAATTAGAATTTGGATAAATTTCTATTTAAGGACCTCTAATTAATAATCTAAAGCTATTTCACACATATAGCTTTTATAAACACACATTTTGCAACTTTTTCAATTTAGTCCTTTTGGACAATTCCACCACAATTTCACAAAATTGCTTCATGAAACTTTCACACTAGCATGGATACATAATATAAGCCTCAAAAAATCATTCATGACCCTCGAATTTATGGTCTCAAACCACTATTTTAACTAGGCCCTAAACCGGGATGTTACACTCTTTGTGTTGAATCAGATGAACAGGATAGATTGCCTGCAGTGATTTCTCATATGTCTGCTCAGAAATATGTAAGAAAGGGATATGAAGCTTATCTTGCTATTCTGATGAATTCTAAAGAATCAGAGTTAAGAATTGAATCAATGCCCAGAGTATGTGAGTATCCAGATGTATTTCTAGAAGAATTGCCAGGATTGCCTCATGTTAGAGAGATTGAATTTGGGATTGAGTTAGCCCCTGGTACTACTCCCATTTCAATTGCTCCGTACAGAATGGCTCCAACTGAGTTGAAAGAATTGAAGGTACAGTTACAAGAGTTGACGAATAAAGGTTTAGCAAGACCAAGTTATTCTTCGTGGGGTGCTCTCGTATCATTTGTGAAAAAGAAAGATGGTTCTATGAGGTTATGTATAGATTACCGGAAACTAAATAAGGTAACTGTAAAGAACAAGTATCTCTTTCCAATGATTGATGATTTGTTTGACCAACTGAAGGGAGCCACTGTTTTTTCCAAGATAGACTTGAGGTCGGGTTATTACTAGTTGAGAGTTAAAGATGCAGATGTGCCGAAAACTTCATTTCGGACAAGGTATGGTCACTAAGAATTTTTAGTCATGCCTTTCAGTTTAACAAATGCTCCTGCCGTGTTTATGGATTTAATGAACTGCATTTTTTGGCCATATTTGGATAAATTTGTTGTTGTTTTTATTGATGATATACTGATTTACTCTCGTGATGAGAATGAGCATGCTGAGCACTTGAGAATGGTTCTACAAATTTTATGAGATAAACAGTTATATGCCAAGTTTAGTAAAAGTGAATTTTGGCTTAAAGAAGTTGGATTTTTGGGGCACATTGTTTTGGGTGATGGTATTCGAGTTGACCTGAGTAAGATTTCGGCAATTGTTGATTGGAAACTGCCAAGAAAAGTATCCGAGGTTAGAAGTTTTTTGGGCCTAGCTGGTTATTACAGACGGTTTGTCAAGGGATTTTCTATGATAGCTACTCTGATGACGAGGCTATTACAAAAAGAAGTAAAGTTTGAATGGACAAAAAAGTGCCAACAGAGTTTTGAGAAACTAAAGGCATTATTGACCGAGGCTCCAGTTTTAGTGCAACCTGAACCGAGAAAAGAATTTGTAGTTTATAGTGATGCATCCTTAAATGGATTGGGTTGTGTACTAATGCAAGAGGGTAAGGTGATAGCTTACACCTCTAGACAGTTAAAGCCGTACGAGAAGAATTACCCGACACAAGATTTGGAGTTAGCTGCCATTGTGTTTACGTTGAAGATTTGGAGACACCATTTATATGGCGAGAAATGTCGAGTATTCACTGATCATAAAAGTCTAAAGTACTTGATGACTCAAAAGGATTTGAATCTAAGGCAATGAAGATGGTTAGAGTTGATAAATGATTACGAGCTAGTAATAGACTACCACCCGGGAATGGCGAATATGGTCCCTGATGCTCTGAGTAGGAAATCCTTGTTTGCATTGAGAGCTATGAATACACAGTTGGCCTTATCAGTTGATGGATCTATTCTAGCTGAGTTCAGAGCTAGACCGATGTTTCTCCAAGAGATTTGTGAAGCTCAGAAAGGCGATAGTGAGTTGCAAGCCAAAAGAGTTCAGTGTGAGTCAGGTGTTGAGTCAGACTTTCATATTAGTTCTGATGGATGTTTGACGTTCCTAGATAGAGTCTGTGTACCAAGAGACGATGAACTTATTCGGAAAATTTTGCATGAAGCACATAGTGGATGTTTATCTATACATCCAGGCAGTACAAAGATGTATAATGACTTGAAGAAATGGTATTGGTGGCCGAGTATGAAGAAGGATATTTCTGAATTTGTATCGAGATGCTTGATTTGTCAGCAAGTGAAAGCTGAACACCAAGTACCTTCGGGTTTACTTCAGCATATTATGGTTTTCTAGTGGAAATGGGACCGTATTGCTATGGATTTTGTGATGGGTTTACCCTTGACACCGAAAAAGAAAGATGTCGTGTGGGTTGTGGTTGATAGGCTTACGAAATCGGCTAACTTTATACCAGTATGCATTAACTATTCACTTGATAAGTTGGCGGATTTGTATGTGTCAGAAATTGTGAGATTACACGGAGCACCGTTATCGATTACTTCGGATAGAGATCCGAGATTTACATCACGATTTTGGAAAAATTTACAAGAAGCCTTGGGCACAAAGTTGAGTTTTAGTACATCTTTCCATCCACAAACCGACGGACAGTCGGAGAGGGTAATATAGATACTTGAAGACATGCTGCGATGATATGTTTTGGAATTTCAAGGTAATTGGGAAAAGTATTTACCGTTAGTGGAATTTGCCTAAAATAACAGTTTTTAGTCGA
Organism: Gossypium sturtianum; assembly: GCA_025698515.1. Classification (NCBI taxonomy): domain Eukaryota; kingdom Viridiplantae; phylum Streptophyta; class Magnoliopsida; order Malvales; family Malvaceae; genus Gossypium; species Gossypium sturtianum. The sequence goes on along the minus strand of CM046946.1, from coordinate 51,454,800 downwards.
ATTTGAGAATGGCGCCTTATGAGGCATTGTATGGGCGTTAGTGTCGAACGCCTTTGTATTGGACCGAACTCAAAAAGAATCAGATTCACGGGGTTGATCTGGTCAGAGAAAATGAAGAGAAAGTAAAAGTAATTCGTGATTGCTTAAAGGCTGCTTCGGATAGACAGAAATCCTACGCGGATCTGAAACAGAAAGAGATTGAGTTTCAAGTTGGTGATAAGGTATTTTTGAAAGTTTCACCATGGAAGAAGGTTCTATGATTTGGCCGGAAAGGTAAATTAAGTCTGCGCTTTATCGGACCGTATGAGATTACTGAGAGGATAGGACCGGTACCCTATCGTTTGGCTTTGCCATCTGAATTGGAAAAGATCCATGATGTATTCCACGTATCTATGTTGCGACATTACCGATCAGATCCTTCGCATGTGATTGTACCGACAGAGGTTGAAATTCAACCCGATATGACATATGGCGAAGAACCGGTTAAGATTTTGGCACGGGAAGTCAAGCAGTTAAGAAATAAAAGTATAGCTCTTGTGAAACTATTGTGGCAAAGACACAGGGTAGAAGAGGCTACATGGAAGCCCGAGGAGGCTATGAGAAACCAATATGCAAACCTTTTTACTGGTAAGATTTTCAGGGACAAAAATCCCTAGGGGGAGAACTGTAAAAGTAAAATTTAGGGCCTAGTCAGAATAGTGGTTGCGAGACCACAAATTCGAAGTGAAAATATGTGTTTTATGGCTTTTATGACGTCTATGACATGGTTGCATGATTTTGTGAAAATTTCATGAAGAAATTTTATGATTTAGTTATTAATTTACCCTTTAGGACTAAATTGCAAAAATTTAAAAAGATGAGATTCTAGAAGATTCAAGTATGAAATAGCATTAGAAAAATTATTAGAGGTCTTTATTTAGCAATTAGACCATTATGTGTCAAGATGGACAAAAATGGACAAGGGAAGAAAACAATCTCAAGGAAGGGCATTAAGGGCATTTTTGTCATTTGGATAATAAAAGAATTAAAATGGAAAAATAAGTCAAAAATCTTGTCCATCTTCTCCATGCTTGGCCGAAATTCTCAGGGACAGCATAGCTAGGTTTTCTTCAACTTTAAAGCTTGATTGTAAGTACCTCCTAGCCCCGTTTTTTATGTTCTTCGTATTTTAGAGATCCTCGTAGCTCGATTTAGCTATTCCTAGCTATATTTTAAGCTAGGGTTCATGTTCAAAAATTTACCCATGTATGAGATACATGTATTTTGATATTTAATGGAGGAATATGAAAGTTTGATGTATGATAAACATCTTTTCCTAAGTGATTTTCATGGAAAACTCATAAAAAGGACCTAGTTGTAAAAGTGATTAAATGTGTAGTAAAAATCAGCTTTGAAGGAAAAATATGAGGTATTATAAGTTTAAGATAGGTTCGGCTAGGCTTGGGTAACCAAGGAAATGAGTACATTTCTTTATACGAGCCTAGAGACCATTTTATAAATATGTGAATGTTTAGGGGCAAAATCATAATTTTGCCAAAGTATGATTCATGGGTTATTTTAGTCAATGTGATCATTAAATAAGTGAAATTGTCATTATAGATCAAGAAACACGAAGTCTGGACCGAAACCAAGGAAAGAACAAAGTGGTGGACTAAATTGAACAATTGTACATACTTTGTTACAGAGGTAAGTTTGTGTGTAATAAATCAACATAATGTTATTATGCTTTTGAACACTTAATATTTCGTGAAACGTATATTATCTTTATGATATTGGTTAACGAAGTCTCAATGAAAATATGATGAAAATATATTAAGTTGAAGTCTCGGTTGAACCTTAGGAATAGAAAGGATACTATTGTCACGACATGAGATTAAGAAGGTCCCGTATAAGACCATGCCTGGGACTTGGACTTTGCACCAAATGGAGATCTCGTATAAGACCATATCTGGGATATGGCATCGACATCGTGTAGTAATCCCGTGTAAGACCACATCTGGGACCTGGCTTTGGTATGAAATCGTGTAGACCATGTCTAGGACATGGCATCGATATACGATCTCGTATAAGACCATATCTGGGATATGGCATCGACATCGATATGAGATCCGGTGTAAGACCATATCTGGGATATGGCATCGGCATCGTATTACGTGTATGACGAGTTCGAGTATGCTTCGATATTCCAAGTGGTTCAACGGGATAAAGAGCTAAGTCTATGTTCAAGATGGTAAAAGTGGTAAAGTTATGTGATAAAGTGACACAGGTACATATGAGTAATTTACGAGAAATGAGTCTGATATGTGATATGAAATTGGTAAGAGAAAGCATGTGTAAGTTATGTCAATGTGCTCGAGACCTTGTGTTATTACTCAATGTAATGTATGGATGTTATCATAAGCCTTTATGGTGCTATTTATTTCATGCAAACTTACTAAGCTTTATGCTTACCCCTCTCTTTTCCCTTTCCTTGTAGTACCACCAAGCTAGCTCGGGGATCGTAGGACGTCGGAGCTCGGTTCACACTATCAAGCAATTCTTTTGGTATAGTAAAGTTTGATTATTTTGGGTATGGCATGTATAGGAACTTAGTCGTTTTGTTAAATGTCATATTGGTTAGTCAAAGTATTGTCTATTAAAGTTACTTAGTTCATTTTGTAATTGGTCTATGGAATCGGCCAAAACTAGCTAAGTTATATCTATCCAATGATGATGAATTTCACGAAGAGCAAGTTTGTGCAATTGAATGAGTAATGTATGAATTATGTGTATAATGCTATAGTGTGTAGTTAAGGTGTGGATGACTTAATAGTGTATGTTAGAAGGACATTATTGTTAAGTCAAGTGTTGCATGAAATGGTATGAATGTGATTGCTTTTCAGGGTGGCAAATGGCTTGGTAAATAGCCTTGTATTTGTCCACATGGTCTGCCTCATGGGCGTGTAGCCTGGCCGTGTGTCCCCTGCATCTAATTTGCAAAAAAATCAGTTCGTCACACGGGCCAGCACACGAGCGTGTGGCTTGGCCGTGTGTCCCTAGGTGTCTACTGACGTCATAAATAGAATGTCAAGGTTTTCACACACGGGCTAAGACACGGGCGTGTCATGGCCGTGTGAGGGACATGGGCCATAGACACGAGTGTGTGCCCGGCCGTGTGAAAACCCATGTAGGTTCGAAATAAAAAATAAAATCCGCACGGACTAGGAACATGGGCGTGTGTGACCACTTGGCCTGCCCACACGGGCATGTTTCTTTCAACACGGGCGTATGGCCCTGTTTTGAGTAAAAATTTTCTAAGTATTCGTAAGCTTCCGGTTCAGTCCTGATTCGCTTCATTTGTTTGTTTCGGGTCTTGTAGGCTCGAATAGGAACTATATGATCATGAATGAAGAGTTTTAAAGTTTGAAAGAAATTTATGGTCGATTTTGTACGATTTAAGTAAGTTAAGTCCGATAATGCCTCGTAACCGGTTCCGGCATCGAATATGGGTAAGGGGTGTTACAGTAATGGCATGTATAGGTGGGTTGATGTATAAATGATCTAGTTGTTGTTTTGGTATGTATAAGTGTGATTATGTTTAATGTACTTATGGTATCTTGATGGTTAGTGTTAAAATGGTTAAGTTGATGCATGGTTTTATGACCAAAGAGGTAAGTTTGGCATGTTTGCAATATGGTTAATTAAGGTATGCTTGAATATGGAATTTAGTTAAATGTGTTTGTATGAAAAATGACCAATTGGGTATGTGTTGGTGTAGTTCAATGTGGTCAATTATGGTATAACTTGGAATGGAATTAAGCTAAATATATATGGATGAGTTATGGTCAAATATGTATAAGTTTAGGTATATGTGTGTTTGAGATGCATGAGAACAATGGTTCAAATGGTAAGTTATATGGACATGGTATAAGTGTAACACCCCTTACCCGGGTTCTACACCGGGAACTGGGCCTGAGGCGTTACCGAACTCAAACCGCTTAATCGCTACTTAGGGTCAACGTCATTACTCGTTATAACCTCATTCTCGACTTACGAGGCCTCACTCATACACACGAGGTCTCTCGAGACAAATCTGGAACTTTTACGATCCTTAAAATTTTTCTCTTTTATACAGGTCTCACACGACCGTGCAAGATTAGACACTCCCGTGCATGAGCACACACGCCCATGTCCCCAGACCGTGCCTAAAAACCCAAGCATTCTGCCAAATGCCCCACGGCCATGGCACGCCGTGCTCCCCAACCGTGGTGAACACTAACTTCCTCGCCACGGCCTAGAGTCTAGACACACGCCCGTGTGGCTAGCCCGTGGCCAACACCGATTAATCCCACACGGCCCTAGGCACACGCCCGTGTGACTAGTCCGTGGTCTATGCATTTTCAAATATTAACATGCAGGGGACGCACGGCCACAGCACACGCCTGTGGGCTGATCGTGTGTCACAAATGGTCTAGACACACGCCCGTGTGTCTATCCACATGGTCAAGAACAAGACAAAGTGTCAAGTTCTTTTCACCCTTCTAACATACACAACATATACTCATCTAACACCATCATAATCAACTCAAATTGAAGTGCATTCTCACATAGAAAACTACATCTTTCTTTCATATAATGTAATAGCCAACAACCATGGCATTATACAAAATAAGCTATCCATCTAAAGGCCAACACATCTTAGCCATTTACAACAAAATTTACTAACTTATCTAGCCCCTATACATGTCATATACAAAAGATTAAGTTTCATGTACCGAAGTGTGCTGATATGTGGGCTATCTTCTGATGATTCTCGTATCTCGATTCAACGCTTTTAATCTATAAGACAAGGGAAAAGACAGAGAGTAAGCTTTGAGCTTAGTAAGTTTACACATAAACAAATAAGAAACATAGTATAAGCTAAGTAACTATTAGCATTATACCAACAAGTAATTCACAACTATGCTTACTCTTTCTATCCCTTACCACATTTCTAACACATCATGAGTCACATACTCATAACCATTGAAATGCACCCCTACATTCAATATCACATTTACGTAATATACAACACATCATTATTTATCGAAATACATCCACACAGCTAACTCACATAGCTAATCCACACAGCTAATCCACATATCTTATCCACACAGCTATTACACACAACTAATATACACAATTAATTTACAAAGCCAATATCTCGGTGGTTTCGCACTTAGCAGACCACAATAAATTTATAAGGTGGTATCGTACTTAGCCTACCACAAAGGTAATTATCGTGATCTCGCAGATTGTAACACCCCAAACCCGACCAAAACACCACGACTGGATCTGGCATGTCACTAAGAAGATTTAGTAAAACATGTTGCATTTTAAAAAAAAAAACGTTGGTTGAGTCTACACATTTATTCTGGAAAACTTAATAATTTGATAATTTATATAAGATATGAATTCTATATGATGCCTTTATGATTTACAAACCGAAACTTAGTACATGCCCTGGTTTCAATTTTATCGAATAATTCAAGTGTCTAAAAGTAAAGCCCAAAAACCGAAAATATAAAACTAATGGCCCATGGCCTTATTACAATAAAATATAAACCAGACAAATTGAAAATACTAAGGGAAAATAATTAAAACAACGTCCTTTATTGAATCATAAAAAAAAACTCCTACATGGCCACCTTGCGCTCCTCTCCAGCCCGGTCCGATGCACTAGGTGTCACCTGGAAAAAATGTTAAACAATGGGGTGAGACACGAGACTCAGTGTGCAACCCTCATGCACCATCAGGTTGGGCCTTAGCCCCACAGAACAGATAACAGAGTATAATATATCAGAAAGTATGCAAAGCCCAACCCAATCCTAGGTTTCCATCCGCTACACACCACCCTTACCTGCCAATCACACTATTGGGGATTTCTACAATCAACCCACACCGCTACACACCATCGATGGCAGACATGATGCAGATAGCTGCTCATCGTCAGATCATGGCAATAGCCACTACAACAGATCATGGCATTAGCCACTACAACGGATCATGGCAATAGCCACTACAACAGATCATGGTAATAGCCACTACAACAGATCATGGCAAGAGCCACTACAAAAGAACACTTCCCCTTTCATCAATCACCCCACCCCGTGCAATCACAAAAATCGGTATACATGTTTATCATATCAAATAGATGGAAACATTCACTTGAGAATGACAGAGATCACTAACCTGGTGATTCGCCTCTACCCTTCTCGGGTTTTCAACAGCCATGCCGGTATTTCGGCATTTAACAGAATATAACAGATTTATAAGCATATACTAACAGGCAATCCAAATGGTGTGAGAATGTTACACACCTGATAAATACGTAGGACTACCCTCTATGTCGATACCCTCGCTAATCGGATCTACTACCCTTTGTCTACAACTTTGCTCAAAAGCCGGAAGAACGCGAAGATAAGGCCTCTCCTATATCCGGCCAAGGGTTAGTGTTTACCCGAATTTATACGTTTAAGTTAACAGATCTCCTTACCTTGAAATCCCGAAAGTAATACGATTCGAGTGCTACTGAACTCTGGCTTAGAAATCTGAGCAATTGAATCCCCTTCAAATCTCGGGATGCCGCAAAAGAAAGAAAAACACAAGATTAGTTTCCATATAGCCATTCGGCTAGGGTCTCTAAAAACTGGGAAAAGATTGAATCACGCGAATTGAAACTTACCTTCAGTTTCCTTCAAGATTCGGCACAAGCAGACACCACAGAGGAAATTCGGTAATCATAGGAGATGAGATCTAGGGATTTCGACCTTTAGGAAAATCCCGAAAAGATGAACAAGAGAGATACTGATGCGTTTTTAGCTTTTAGAAGAACAAAGAATTGAAAAGATGGGCATGGAACAGACAGAGAGATTCGGCAATGAGTATTAAAGAAAAGAGAAGGTGAATGGCGAGTTTTGACTTGGTGAGGCCTCGGGTTTTTGGTTTCGACGTAAAAGAAAAGAAGAAGAGACGATTCTTATTTGCCGAAAGAGAGAAAAACTAATAGCTATTCTCAGATAAGACAAATGAAAATTTGGCACACCCCTCTAGCCTATACCAAACCGACTCCTTCCCCTTTCCCGAGTTTGATTTTCGGCCAACTCGCAACCAAAGGATAGCTCCTATCTTTCTCCTTATCTTAATCTATTAACTCCTCCAAAAGAGACCTAATTAGCACCAACTCCTCCCCTTTATCAGCATAATATCCACATGCTTTAAAACATTAAAATCCCCTATTTTGTAGCCACATTGCCGTCCCCCCTTTAGCTCTCCTTTGGTGCCAAATTAGCCCAAGTTCTTGGGCTCCAAGCAGCCATCTTGAGGCCCCCTTCTTTGCTGTTGGCGCCACTTATAGCCCTCCCATCTGCGCCTCTTGTTCTGGGCCACAAGCCCATTATGCCTATTTCACTCTCAATACTTTATTTAAACCCCATAGTCCCTAAACAAAATATTTAGCCAAGCCCTCGGCCCAATCCTTGAGCCCAATCTGGACCTCTAATTCTCAAATTAACACATTAACATATAACACACCAAAATGCACAGGCCCAAAAATTCAGGATGTTACACACATAGCCAATAAATGATATACCCAACGATAGTATCGCACATAGCCAGCTCATCATCAATATGCATTTGGATGGTATCGCACTTAGCCCACCATCTAGCATTAACACATCACATGCACAAGTCTATTTACCCAATTATTCATCCATTCACATCTATATTACATTTATCCTACTTGAACCACATAAGTTCCCAATCATTCTCATTCATGCTACACCCTAGCTAGCATTTACAAATTGTAAGTATGAATGCATTGTTTATGCATAGACTTACCTCGATACTCAAAAGTACAGAAATATGCAATTTAGTCCACCATCTTGGTTTTGCCTCGGTTTCGATCCTAAGCCGTCTTTCTTGATCTATAATGAATAAATCAGCTTATTCAATACACACATTGACTAAATTGACCACATTATCTCATACTTTAGCAAAATTACTATTTTGCCCCTAAACTTTCTCATATTTACACTTTAGTCCCAAAGGCTCGTAAAGTGATTTTTATTCAACTTTCTACTCTTTCATGCTTAGCTAAACCACTTACTCAACTAAAGCATTCATCAAATCTCACTAAATAACCCATGTATGACCAAACTTAAGATTTTCACAACTAAGTCCCCACATGCATTTTCATGGAAAATCACTTAGCAAAAGATGTTTCTACGACATCAAGCTTTCATATTCTTCCATAAAACATCAAAATACATGCATGTCATACATATGTACATTTTTTAACATCCATAATAGCTCACCAAATTGCTATAAATAGCTTACTCATGCTACTAGGACTTCAAAAAATACGAAGAATATCAAAAACCGGGCTTAGGAGCACTTACTAGCAAGCTTGAAAAATTGAAAGAACCCTAACAATGGCTTCTCAAATTTTCGGCAGCTATGGGAAGAAGATGAATGATTTTATATCACCTTTTCACCTATTTTAATCACTTAATTGATAAATGACCAAAATGCCCTTTTTGATAAACTTTCAATTTTAACTCATCCATGCCCATTTTTGTCCAAAAATTAGAATTTGGATAAATTGCTATTTAAGGACCTCTAATTAATAATCTAAAGCTATTTCACACATATAGCTTCTAGAAACACACATTTTGCAACTTTTGCAATTTAGTCCTTTTGGACAATTCAACCACAATTTCACAAAATTGCTTCATGAAACTTTCACACTAGCATGCATACATGATATAAGCCTCAAAAACTCATTCATGACCCTCGGATTTGTGGTCTCAAACCACTATTCCGACTAGGCCCTAAAGAGGTTTGGATGTTGCTCTCTCATAGCTTCTTCCGTTTCCCACGTAGCCTCTTCCACGCCATGTTTCTGCCATAACACTTTCACTAGTGCTATGCTCTTATTTCTCAACTGTTTCACTTCTCGAGCCAAGATCTTAATTGGCTCCTCTTCATAAGACATATCCAGTCTTATCTCAATTTTTGTTGAAGGAATCACATGTGAAGGATCGGAGCAATACCGTCGCAACATCGACACATGGAACACGTTATGAATCTTTTCTAACTCTACCGGCAAAGCCAACCGGTAAGCTATTGGCCCAATTCTGTCTGTAATCTCATACGGCCCTATGAACCTTGGACTCAATTTCCCTTTTTGTCCAAATCTCATAATCTTCTTCCACGGCGATACTTTCAAAAATGCTTTGTCGCCTACCTCAAACTCAATTTCTTTTCTTTTCAAATCTGCATACGACTTCTGTCGGTTCGAAGCAGCTTTCAGACTATTACGGATTACTTTCACTTTCTCTTCGATCTCTTTTACTAGATCGACCCCATGGATCCGCTTCTCACTAAGCTCGATCCAATACAAAGGAGTCTGACACTTACAGCCATACAAAGCCTCATACGGTGCCATCTGTATACTCGATTGATAACTATTGTTATAGGCGAATTCGACCAAAGGTAGCTATCTCTCCCAACTACCTTAGAATTCTAGCACACAGCATCGAAGCATATCTTCAAGAACTTGAATCACTCTTTCAAACTGACCATCGGATTGCGGATGGAACGCAATACTGAAATTTAATCTCGTACCATGGCCTCTTGCAACTTCTTCCAAAATCTCGAAGTAAACCTCGGATCTCTATCCGATATAATAGACACAGGTACACCATGCAATCTCACTATCTCTGCCACGTACAACTCAGCTAACTTATCCAGTGAATAATCAACATACTGGAATAAAGTGTGCTGACTTCGTGAATCTATCCACAACAACCCACACAACATCTCTCTTTCTCGGAGTCATCGCCAACCCCGTTACAAAATCTATGGTAACCCGATCCCACTTCCATTCGGGAACCATCACTGGCTGAAGCAATCCCGAAGGCACTTTATGCTCATCTTTCACTTGTTGGAAAATCAGACACTTAGTCACAAACTCTGAAATATCTCTTTTCATACCCGACCACCAATACAACTTTCTCAAATCGTTGTACATTTTCGTAATGCTCGGATGTACTGACAAGCATCCACTGTAGGCCTCATACAAAACCTTTCGAATCAACTCCTCATTTTTAGGAACACAAATTCTGTCACGATACATCAGACAAGCATTCAAATCAAGTCGAAAATCAGAATCACTTTCTGATCCGCACTTAGCTATCTTAGCTTGCATCCCACTGTCATTTCTCTGAGCCTTACATATTTGTTTAACAAATAGTGGCCTAGCTCTCAACTCTGCCAAAATAGCACCATCATTAGACAATGCTAAACTTGCTCTAATAAATCTTAGAGCATACAGGGATTTCCTACTTAAGGCATCCGCAACCACATTCGCTTTTCCCGGGTGGTAATCAATGACTAACTCATAGTCTTTCAACAATTCAAGCCACCGTCTCTGTCTCAGATTCAGATCCTTCTGATACATCAAATACTTTAAACTCTTGTGATCCGTAAACATTCGACACTTTTCGCCATACAAATAATGTCGCTAAATCTTTAACACAAACACAATCGCAGCCAACTCCAAATCGTAAGTCGGATAATTATTCTCGTGTGGTTTTAACTGCCTCGAGGCGTAAGCGACTACCTTACCCTCTTGCATCAACACGCAAATGAGACAATTAAACAATGCATTGCTATATACCACGAACTCCTTCCCCGATTCTGGTTGAACCAAAATCGGTGCCTTAGTCAACATTGTTTTCAGTCTCTCGAAGCTCTGTTGACATGTCTCAGTCCATTAAAACTTGACATCTTTATGCAATAGTTTTGTCGTTGGGGTAGCAATCACGGAGACCTCCTTTACGAAACATCTGTAATATCTCACTAGTCCCAAGAAACTTCTGATTTCTGACACGTTCCTCGGCGGTTTCCAATCCATAACAGCCGATATCTTACTCGGGTCAACTCTGACACCATCACCTGACACCATGTGTCCTAGGAATCTGACCTCTCGGAGCCAAAACTCACTCTTGCTAAACTTAGCATACAACTGCTTATCTCTCAAAGTTTGCAAGACAATTCTCAAGTGCTCTTCATGATCGTTCTCATCCCGAGAATAGATCAATATGTCGTCAATAAAGACAACCACAAACTTGTCCACATATGGTCTGAAAATACGGTTCATCAGATCCATAAAAATCGCAGGTGCATTCGTCAAACCAAACGGCATAACCAAAAACTCATAATGGCCATACCTTGTCCGAAACGCAATTTTCAACACATCTTGCTCTTTCACTCTGAGCTGATAATAACCAGACCTCAAGTCTATCTTGGAGAACACTGTAGCTCCCTTCAGTTGATCGAAAATATCATCAATCCTTGGTAAAGGATACTTATTCTTAACCGTCACCTTGTTTAGTTGTCTATAGTCTATACACAACCTCATAGACCCATCTTTCTTCTTCACAAACAATACCGGAGCACCCCACAGCGAGTAGCTCGGTCTTACGAATCCCTTATCCATCAGTTCTTGAACTGAACTTTCAGTTCCTTCAACTCTACCGGTGCCATTCTGTACGGAGCAATCAAAATAGGTTCCGTTCCCGGAACCAACTCAATTCCAAACTCGACCTCTCTCACCGGAGGTAATCTGGGTAACTCTTCCGGAAACACATCTGGGTACTCACATACCACTGGCACTGTTTCAAACTATACTCCAACCTCTTGAGTATTCAACACAAATGCAAGATAGGACTCACATCCTTTCCTCAAACATTTCTCAACCACTAGGGATGAAATCATCGCTGGTAGACTATCCGATCCACCTGATTCAACCCGAACCACATCTCCACTCTCACATTTCAATTCAATGTACTTACTACCACGGTTCACTAAAACACTATGGGTAGTCAACCAATCCATGCCTAGGATTAAATCGAACTCATCAAATGGAAACAACATAAGGTTTGCCAGAAAACAATGATTCTCAATCGACAAAGGACAATTCTTACACACTTTGTTCACTAACACATACTTTTCTAACGGGTTTGACACCTTAATCGCAATGTCCATAGGCTCAACGGTCATACCCAAACTAGATGCTAATCTCATGCAAATATAAGAGTGAGTAGACCCTGGATCTATTAAAGCAATAACAGAGGTGTCAAATTGAGAAAAAGTACCCGTTATCACATCAGGGGAGGATGCCTCTTCGCGTGCGCGAATGGCATACGTCCTCGCAGGTGCCCGACCCTCCGGTCTCATAGCAGAATCTCTAGGCGCACCTCTACCACTAGCCCCACCTCTTGGGTTCCTTGGTGGTCTACCCCTCATAGACACTTCACTAGGTCTCGCTTCTTGCTTCTCTTCCTTATCATCCCTCTCGGGACAGTTACGGATAAAGTGGTTAACGGAACCACATTTGTAACATCTCGAACACTTAAATTTTTTTTTCTAAGATTCAGGGGAGACACGCCCGTGGGAGGAGGCCGTGTGCCCTCCACGGCTACTAGACACCCCCGTGTGTCTATCCGTGTCTATATACTGTCTATTTCAACACGATCACTAGGCAAGCCCGTGTGCCCATTCGTGTCTATATACTGGCTATTTTAACACGGTCACTAGGCATGCCCGTGTGCCATGGCCGTGTATAACTAAGCTACATACTGCCAATTCACCCACGGTCTTAGGCACGCCCGTGTGCCTCAACCGTGTGACATTATAAGCCATTTTGCAAGGCCAACATGTCACCCACTTAGGTCAAACCTACAAGCAACACATACCAAAACATATCATGCACATAAGGCGACCAAAAACTTACAAATATGACTATCCAATCTATGCATTCAATTCCCATTCCAATTATAACAAATTCAATACCAAAATCTATCTCATCACAAGTATAATACATTCAATATCAAACATCATTCCTTCTCAATTTCACTAATCCCTACTAACATCTTACCAACACAAAATTTGCCATTCAATAGTCAATTTCTCAACCCACAAACCATGCCAAAAGATGCATCACATATATCAAATTCATTCACGTTAAGACTAGCACATATCTAGCCACATCTCATGGCTACTTACAAACATCAAACATGATTCAAATGACCAGCCTATACATGCCATATTTAACTATATACATTGTTCCAAAATACCCCAAAATAGATTTGCCGATAGTGTGACTCGAGAGATCGACGATCCTCGATCCGACCAAGCTTTACTCGAGCATCGCAAAGCAGAGAAAGAAATCACACAGTAAGCTTTCTAAAGCTTAGTAAGTTCGAAATACAATAAAATCGTATCATTAAATCAAACCAATGTATACACTAACCATCACATAGATCATTTCTCTTATATTCATACCATATTGTCTATAGATAAAATACTCATTCATCCATCCATAGCATCATCTATAAACTCATCAACCACAAAGGTTCGATACATACCTTAGCTAACACATAGTTATTCAATTTCCAAGCTACTCAATGCTCGATATTACAAGTCGATCTCTCTATAAATTCCTTTCAATTTTTATCGCACACTCAGTGCCATCTACATGAGAAAAACTTATTGGTTATCGCACACTTAGTGATTAATATTTCCAACCAACTTATCTCTGCAAGATCGCACACACACAAAGGCGGATCTATAAACCGAAGCTTTCATATCATCGCACACATGTGGTTATTCATTTCTGTTTCGATCTCAATTTCGCACACTTAGTGCCATCGACTAAATTTCGCACATAGCATCTCTATTTCATACACATATACATATTCATTTCATAATACTAAAACATATCTTAATAACATGTATTATATCCGAACTTACCTCAGATGTCGTAATACCGAAACGGTCGATTAATCGAGTACTTTCTCTTTGCCTCGATCTCGATCCGAACCTCTCCTCTCTTGGTCTATACACATTCAAATTCAGTCCATTTAATCACTAACTCATTCAATTTAGTCCACACACACACATTTAGGGCATTTTACAAAATAGCCCTCACATTTTCACATTTCGACACTTTAGTCCTTATCTCACAAAATCATCAAATACACAAAATTTCAAAAACACATATGCTAGCCGAATTCTTCCCATGCTAATACAAGCTCATACATTTCATTTATTTCACAATTTAACCCTTCAATTTCTCAATTTCTCAATTAAATCCAAAATATTCAATTTCATGAAAAATTCCAATACAAACTATGTTAACCCAACACCAAGTTTTCATATTTCATTATCAACTAACGCTTAGCTCAAACATTCATCAATGGCTCATCACAAAAACATCATCAATTCACAAAATTACAACATGGGTTAACTAGAGCACGAAGCAACGATTACAAAAACGTAGAAATTATCAAAAACCAAGTTTAAACATACCTTGAATCAGGCCTAACACAAACTGAAACCTAAGTGTTCTTCTCCCTTTTTCTTTCCTTTATTTTTCGGCATAAAAGATGAGCACTTTCATCTTATTTTCATCTTTTATTTGTATAATAAACATATTATTAATCTAATTACTAAATTATCCCTTCATAAAACATATAAGACAAATATACCATAGGATTATTTTGTCATTTAACCAACCACTAACTTAATAAAGGTTTAATAACAACATAAGGCCTCTACCTTAAAAAGCCAACAACACTTAAGTACTTATAAATCAGCACACAGCTTTTACACCTTATGCAATTAAGTCCTTTCTTTTAATTTGGCACACAAACGATCAAATTATCACATAGAATTTTCACACCGACTATGTCACATATCATTCACACAGAAAATATCATAAAAATATTTTTACGACCTCGGATTTGTGGTCTCGAACCACTGTTCCAACTAGGGTCTAAACCGGGATGTTACAACTCTCCCCCCTTAGGGATTTTCGTCCTCGAAAATCTTACCAGTGAATAGGTGTGGATATTGCTCTCTTATAATGTTCTCAGACTCCAACGTGGCCTCTTCAACTCCGTGTTTGTGCCATAAAACTTTCACTAAGGAAATTCTTTTGTTTCTCAATTCTTTAGTCTCTCGTGTACAAAATTCGGATCGGTTCTTCAAGATATCACGATAAGTCCGATGAATCTCAACCTCGTAGGAGCAATCACGGGGACGGTCCGATCTGCACGTCGAAGCATTGACACATGAAACACGTTATGAATCTTTTCTAACTCGGATGGCAATCTCAATCTATAAGCAACCGGCCCAACTCGTTCAGTAATCTCATACGGTCTGATGAACCTTGGACTTAGCTTGCCCTTTTGGCCAAATCAAAGTATTTTCTTCCACGGAGATACTTTCAAAAACACTTTATCACCGACCTCAAATTTGATATCTTTCCGTTTCAAATCTGCATAAGACTTCTGACGATCTGAGGCTGCTTTCAAACTATCACGAATCACTTTCACTTTCTGTTCAGTCTCTTTTATAAGATCAACTCCGTGAATCTTGTTCTCACTCACCTCAGTCCAATACAATGGGGTTCGACACTTTCGACCATAAAGAGCTTCATATGGTGCCATTTTAATGCTAGATTGAAAACTGTTGTTATACTCAAACTCAATCAATGATAAATGCTTTTCCATGCACTTTCAAATTCTAGTACACAACATCTCAGCATGTCTTCGAGAATCTGAATGATTCGTTCGGATTGACCATCCGTTTGTGGATGAAAAGCAGTACTGAAATGCAATTTCGTGCCTAAAGCATCCTGCAATTTCTTCCAGAATCGCGAGGTAAATCTCGGATCTCTATTAGACACAATAGATAGAGGTACCCCATGCAATCTCACGATCTCATCCATATATATTTCAGCCAATCTATCAAGTGAATAATCTATTTTCACTGGAATAAAGTGAGCTAATTTCGTCAATCTATCAACTATCACCCAGATTGCATCTTTCTTATTCAGAGATAAGGGCAACCCCGACACAAAGTCCATCGTAATTCTTTTCCATTTCCACTCAGGAATCATAATCGGTTGTAACAAACCAGACGAAACTTGATGTTCGGCTTTGACTAGCTGAAAAACTAAACACTTCGACACAAAGTCAGAAATGTCTCTTTTCATACCATGCCACCAATAGAGCTGTTTCAGATCATTATACATTTTCGTACTCCCCGGATGTATAGTCAAATGACTATTGTGAGCTTCATTCAAAATCATTTGAATCAACTCTGAATTTCTTGGAACACAAATCCGATCTCTGAATCTCAATCATCACTATCAACTCGAAATTTCGATACAGCATCTGAATCACACTGAACTCTTTTTGCCAATAACTCATTATCAATCTTCTGAGCATCACATATATGTTGTATAAACATCGTCTTTACTTTCAATTCAGCTACCACTGCACTATCATCACACAGATCTATCTGATTACTCATAGCTCTCAAAGCGTATAACGATTTTTGGCTTAAGGCATCAGCTACAACATTAGCCTTACCCGGGTGGTAATCTATCACAAGTTCATAGTCTTTCAATAACTCTAACCATCTTCTTTGCCGCAAGTTCAAGTCTTTCTGAGTCATCAAGTACTTTAAGCTCTTATGATCAGTATAGATGTGACATTTTCCCCCGAATAGATAGTGACGCCAAATCTTCAATACGAACACAATCGCAGCCAATTCAAGATCATGCGTTGGGTAGTTCCTTTCATGCGGTTTTAACTGTCTTGAAGCGTAAGCAATGACTTTCCCTTCTTGCATCAGCACACAGCCCAACCCATTCAACGATGCATTGAATTCTTTGCCTGATTCGGGTTGAATCAAAACTTGTGCTTCTGTTAACATCACTTTCAACTGCTCAAAGCTTTGCTGGCACTTTTCTGACCATTTGAATCTAACATCTTTCTGTAACAACTTTGTCAATGGAGTTGCAATCATCGAGAAGCCTTTCACAAATCGTCTATAATATCCCGCTAATCCCAGAAAAGTATGGACTTCAAACACATTCCTCGGAGGCTTCCATTCTAAAATAGTAGAGACTTTATTGGGGTCAACTTGTATCCCAGCAGTTGTTACAATATGTCCTAGAAAACTAACCTCATGCAACCAAAATTGACATTTGCTAAACTTTGCATACAACTATTTTTCACGCAGAGTTTGTAGTACAATTCTCAAATGCTCAGCATGTTGCGTCTCATCTCGCGAATAGATCAAAATATCATCAATAAATACCACAATAAAGTGATCCAAATACGGTCTGAATATCCGATTCATCAGATCCATAAACACTGCAGGAGCATTGGTTAGTCCAAAAGGCATTACTAAGAATTCGTAATGTCCATACCTCGCTCTCAAAGATTTTTTGCACATCGATTCTTTAACTCTCAATTGATAGTAGCCCGATCTCAAATCTATCTTAGAAAATATTGTGGCTCCTCTCAGCTGATCAAACAAATCGTCACTACGAGGCAATGGATATTTGTTCTTTATCGTCACTTTGTTCAACTGTCGATAATCGATACACATTCTCATAGTCCCATCTTTCTTTTTCACAAACAACACAAGAGCTCCCCAGGGTGAGAAACTCGGTTGTGCAAAACCTCTGTCAGTCAATTCTTGCAATTGAGATTTCAACTCTTTCAATTCGGTTGGGGCCATTCTGTATGGAGCTATCGAAATAGGAGCAGTTCCCGGCACTAACTCAATACCAAATTTCACCTCTCGAATTGGAGGTAATCCCGGTAAGTCTTCGGAAATACATCCGAAACTCACAAACCCACGCATACATGATTCAACTTTATTTTCTGACACCTTTGTATCAATCACGTACGCCAAATAAGATTCACAACCTTTTCTCACATAGTTCATAGCTTTCATCGCAGATACAACAGCTGGTAATCCCTTCATATCATTGGATTCAATTCGAACTAGCTCACCGTTCTGACTTCTCAATTCAATACTCTTTCTTTACAATTCACAATGGCATTATGCGAGTAAGGCAATCCATACCTGCACTATGTCAAATTCATCAAAGGGAAGCAACATCAAATTAACCGAAAACATATATCACTTAAACATCAATGGGCAATTCTTGCACACCTTATCCACCAAAACACATTTGCCTAAGGGATTCGATACTCTAATCACAATTCAGTGAGACTCAACGGTAGAGTCTTATTCAATACTAAATTCATACACACATAGGAATGAGTTGACCCTGGATCTATCAATGCAATAACATCAATATCAAATAAAGTGAAAGTACCGGTGATAACGTCTGGAGATGATGCTTCCTCTTGTGCACGTATAGCATAAGCTCGGGCAGGTGCTCTCACTTCTGATCTCACAGCTGTGTAATTTGTCCATCTCTGACTTTCACTCACATTTTTGGTGCTTCTGGGTGGTCTACCCCTAGCTGTCACATTACTCGGTCTTTCATTCTGAACATTTTCTTCTTCGACCATCTTTGGGCAATCCCGAATAAAATGATCTCGAGATCCACATTTGTAACAAACTCTATTATTGTACTTGACCCAGCAATCTCCCACATGTCGCCTTCCACACTGTCTGCACTCAGGCTTGTTACTCTTAACACTGCCAACACTTGATTCATTCAGAGCTTGAATTCGTGGACTAGTACTTTGTTTCAAACGATCTCTACTTGGATGTCGAAATGAAGCATTTGAACGGTTACTTGCATCTCTGTATCTCTTAGTAGAAGGTTGAGAAAATTTATTCATCGATCTCTTTCTTTCATCACGAGCTTCTGAATCGGCTTTCTTCTTTTCCTTACTAAGCTCTTCAGCTTTACACGCTCTTTCAACTAACACAACAAATTCATTTATATCGAGTATCCCAACCAATAGCTTGATGTATTCATTCAATCCCTCTATGAAACTTTTGCACATAGTAGCTTCGATCGAGACACATTCTCTCGTATATTGACTCAATCTTACAAATTCTCGCCAGACTAAAAGAATGCACACACCCGGCCCTATTTCAATTCTAGAAACTCTTTACGTTTCTGATCAACGAAACATTGACTGATATACTTCTTTCTGAACTCAGCTTGAAAAAAATCCCAGGTGATTCTCTCTCTCGGAACCACAGATATCAATGTTTTCCACCAGTTGTAAGCCGTGTCTCTCAACAAAGAAACTACACACTTAATGCACTCATCAGGATTCAACGACATCTCATCGAATACTCTGATTGTATTCTCAAGCCAAAACTCGGCTCGCTTTCAAAGATCATCATCGATGTGGCCCTAAACTCCTCACCCGTATTTCGAATCTTATCTACGTGTGGTTTATTCAACATTCGGATCTACAACTTGAGGCACAACAGGTACTTGCAGGGGTGGAGGTTGTGGAGTAGTCGAATTCATTCGAACAAACTCCGTAAACCATTCACTCATCATACGGAAGAAGGCTTGCTTAGCCTATCCTCCCTCACTACCTTCATTCGGCCTAGATGTGGCCGGCGCTGTCCCTTGAGCGGGAGCAGGCGCATTACTCTCTACATCGTCAGCAATTGCTCGATTGGGATCCATTACTATAAGAAAACACATTTTCAACAGTCAGCATTCATCATACTATCGCAACTTCATATATGGCATGTATAGCTAGACCCGTACGCACTACGTTAGTCCAAGAATCGACTAAACCGTAGCTCTGATACAAATAAAATGTAACACCCCTAAGTCGTGACCGTCGCCGGAACAGGGTTAAGAGGTATTACCTATCAATCAGAACATTTAACATCTAGAATTTACGACACAAAGTCAATCATTTTCAA
This sequence comes from Gossypium sturtianum, assembly GCA_025698515.1. Lineage (NCBI taxonomy): Eukaryota > Viridiplantae > Streptophyta > Magnoliopsida > Malvales > Malvaceae > Gossypium > Gossypium sturtianum. Next base: position 51,435,039 of record CM046946.1, on the reverse strand, counting down.
TCTCATTCAATTACAATCATGGTGTCCCTTATCGAGGTCTACGAGACCTAATTCACATGCTAAAGAGGAGTCGGGACTAAATTGAACAGACATAGAAATTCTCGAACACTTAAATTTTTTTTCTAAGATTCAGGGGAGACACGCCCGTGGGAGGAGACCGTGTGCCCTCCACGACTACTAGACACCCCCGTGTGTCCATCCGTGTCTATATACTGTCTATTTCAACACGGTCACTAGGCACGCCCGTGTGCCCATTCGTGTCTTTATACTGGCTATTTTAACACGGTCACTAGGCACGCCCGTGTGCCATGGCCGTGTATAACTAAGCTACATACTGCCAATTCACCCACGGTCTTAGGCACGCCTGTGTGCCTCAACCGTGTGACATTATACGCCATTTTGCAAGGCCAACATGTCACCCACTTAGGTCAAACCTACAAGCAACACATACCAAAACATATCATGCACATAAGGCAACCAAAAACTTACCAATATGACTATCCAATCTATGCATTCAATTCCCATTCCAATTATAACAAATTCAATACCAAAATCTATCTCATCACAAGTATAATACATTCAATATCAAACATCATTCCTTCTCAATTTCACTAATCCCTACTAACATCTTACCAAAACAAAATTTGCCATTCAATAGTCAATTTCTCAAACCACAAACCATGCCAAAAGATGCATCACATATATCAAATTCATTCACGTTAAGACTAGCACATATCTAGCCACATCTCATGGCTACTTACAAACATCAAACATGATTCAAATGACCAGCCTATAAATGCCATATTTAACTATATACATTGTTCCAAAATACCCCAAAATAGATTTGCCGATAGTGTGACTGAGATGCTGACGATCCCCTGATCCGACCAAGCTTTACTGACACTGCAAAGCAGAGAAAGAAATCACACAGTAAGCTTTCTAAAGCTTAGTAAGTTCGAAATACAATAAAATTGTATCATCAAATCAAACCAATGTATACACTAACCATCGCATAGATCATTTCTCTTATATTCATACCATATTTTCTATAGATAAAATACTCATTCATCCATCCATAGCATCATCTATAAACTCATCAACCACAAAGGTTCGATACATACCTTAGCTAACACATAGTTATTCAATTTCCAAGCTACTCAATGCTCGATATTACAAGTCGATCTCTCTATAAATTCCTTTCAATTTTTATCGCACACTCAGTGCTATCTACATGAGAAAAACTTATTGGTTATCGCACACTTAGTGATTAATCTTTCCAACCAACTTATCTCTAAGATCGCACACACAAGTGCCAAATCTATAAACCAAGCTTTCATATCATCGCACACACAGTGCTATTCATTTCTGTTTCGATCTCAATTTCGCACACTTAGTGCCATCGACTAAATTTTGCACATAGCATCTCTATTTCATACACATATACATATTCATTTCATAATACTAAAACGTATCTTAAAAACATGTATTATATCCGAACTTACCTTAGATATCGAAATACCGAAACGACCGATTAATCGAGTACTTTCTCTTTGCCTCGATCTCAATCCGAACCTCTCCTCTCTTGGTCTATAAACATTCAAATTCAGTCCATTTAATAACTAACTCATTCAATTTAGTCCACACACACACATTTAGGGCATTTTACAAAATAGCCCTCACATTTTCACATTTCGACACTTTAGTCTCTATCTCACAAAATCATCAAATACACAAAATTTCAAAAAACATATGCTAGCCGAATTCTTCCCATGCTAATACAAGCTCATACATTTTATTTATTTCACAATTTAACCCTTCAATTTCTCAATTTCTCAATTAAATCCAAAATATTCAATTTCATGAAAAATTCCAATACAAACTATGTTACCCCAACACCAAGTTTTCATATTTCATTATCAACTAACACTTAGCTCAAACATTCATCAATGGCTCATCACAAAAACATCATCAATTCACAAAATTAAAACATGGGTTAACTAGAGCATGAAGCAACGATTACAAAAACGTAGAAATTATCAAAAACCAAGTTCAAACATACCTTGAATTGAGCCTAACACCAACCGAAACCTAAGTGTTCTTCTCCCTTTTTCTTTCCTTGATTTTTCGGCATAAAAGATGAGCACTTTCATCTTATTTTCATCTTTTATTTGTATAATAAACATATTATTAATCTAATTACTAAATTATCCCTTCATAAAACATATAAGACAAATATACCATAGGATTATTTTGTCATTTAACCACCCACTAACTTAATAATGGTTTAATAACAACATAAGGCCTCTACCTTAAAAAGCCAACAACACTTAAGTACTTATAAATCAGCACACAGCTTTTACACCTTATGGAATTAAGTCCTTTCTTTTAATTTGACACACAAACGATCAAATTATCACACAGAATTTTCACACCGACTATGTCACATATCATTCACACAGAAAATATCATAAGAATATTTTTACGACCTCGGATTTGTGGTCTCGAACCACTATTTCGACTAGGGTCTAAACCGGGATGTTACACCATACCTTTTCCGAAATGTAATTTTTGGCACATCTACGTCTTTGACTCTCAATTGGTAATAACCCGACCCCAAGTCTATCTTGGAAAACACAGTGGCTCCCTTCAGTTGGTCGAATAAATCATCGAATCTAGGCAAAGGGATACTTGTTCTTTACCGTTACCTGATTCAGTTACCGGTAATCTATACATAACCTCATAGAACCATCTTTCTTTTTCACAAATAATACGGGAGCACCCCATGGAGAATAAATCGATCTTGCGAAACCTTTATCCTTCAACTCTTGTAACTTTACCTTCAATTCTTTCAACTCGATTGGAGCTATCCTGTACAGAGCAATTGAAATGTGGGCAGTACCGGGGGCTAACTCAATGCCAAATTCAACCTCTCTAACTGGAGGCAACCCTGGCAATTCTTCTGGGAATACATCTGGATACTCACATACTATAGGTACTTATTCAATTCTTAACTCAGTCTCTTTGGCATTCATCACAAAGACAAGGTAAGCTTTATATCCCTTTTTTACGTATTTCTGAGCAGACATATAAGAAATCACTACAGGCAATCTGTCCTGTTCATCTGATTCAACACGAAGAGTATCCCCGTTTTCACATTTCAATTCAATGTAATTCCTTCCACAATTTACTATCACATTATGAGCTGTTAACCAGTCCATACCAAGAATTAAATCAAATTCATCAAATGAAAATAACATGAGATTTGCCGAAAAATAATGACCTCTAATCATCAAAGGACAATCCTTGCATACCTTGTTAACTAACACGCATTTGCCTAGGGGATTTGACACTTTTATCAAAAATTCTGTAGACTCTACAGGCATGTTAATGCTAGTTACTAATTTCATACAAATATATGAGTGGGTAGATCTCAGATCAATTAAAGCAACAACATGAGTATCATAGAGAGAAAATGTACCCGTAATTACATCAGGGGAGGACACCTCTTCGCGAGCACGAATAGCATAAGTCCTCGCAAGTGCTCTACCCTTGGATCTTGCAGTCTGCTCTCTAGATGTATTCTTGCTACTCGTTCCATTTCTTGAATTTCTCTGCGGCCTCCCTCTAGTAGTACTTCCAGATCTTGCACTCTGAAATTTCTCTTTTTCAACCATCTCGGGGCATTCTCTAATAAAATGATCTTGGGATCCACACTTGAAACAAGCTCTCTCATGTGCTCGGCACTCATCGAGGTGACGTCTACCAGACTATAAACATTCTGGTCTACTTGGTCGAGCATTACCGACACTAGCAATAAAAGTGGTCGGAGCTTTAGAACCCTAGTACTGTTTCCCTTTACCTCGGTTTGAAAACCAAACTGAAGTGGCTGATCGAGTAGTGAACTCCCTTGATTTCTTAAACGAGGATTGAAATGACTTTCCCAATTGTCTCTTCCTCGAGTCACGAGACTCGATTTTAGCTTTTGTTTTCTCTTTAGCCAATTCCTTGATTTTGCACGCTCTCTCTACTAGCACAAAAAATTCCTTTAGTTCTAAAACACCAAAAAATAATCGGATATCTTCATTTAACTCGTCCTCAAATCCTTTACACATCATGGCTTCAGTGGATACACACTCCTGGGCATATTTACTGAGCCTTACAAACTCACACTCATATTCGGTTACCGTCATTCGACCTTGTTTTAGCTCGAGGAATTCCTTTCTTTTCTGGTCGATGAACCTTTGACTAATATACTTATTTTGGAATTCTTCTTGGAAAAATTCCAAATTAACGTTCTCCCTTGGCACAACTGACACAAGGGTATTCCACCATTGCCAGGCTGAATCTCTTAAGAGAGATACGACACATTTCATACACTCTTCGGGTGTGCAAGATAGTTCATCAAATACTCTGATAGTATTTTCAAGCCAAAATTCTGCTCTTTCTAGATCATCATCCTTGTTAGCTCAAAATTCCTCAGCTCCTTATTTCCGTATTCCATCAACCGGGGGCTTTTCTCTTCTTACTACTTCTACAACTTGGGGAGCTGCAGAGGTAGGCTGTGGAATAGGTGGGGGAGGAGAGGGCTGCGTGTTCGTGTTCATTAGAACGAAATCGGTATACCAAGCATTCATCATATGGAGAAAGGCTTCCCTAGCCTCTTCTCCTCCTCTCTGACTCATATTCATTGGTCTATTCTCATTTTAAGTCGGCACCGTCCCTTGGGCGGGGGCCGGCACGTTACTCTTTACATCATCCGCCACAGCTCTGTCGGGATTCATATACTATATGAAAACATAATTTAAATCGTCAGGAGTCGTCACACTATCGTTATGTAAATACTCATATGTATGGCATGTATAGCTATACTTGTACTTACGCTACGTTAGTCCAAGAATCGACTAAACCGTAGCTCTGATACCACTAAATGTAACACCCCTTACCCGTATTCGACGTCGAAACAGGGTACGAGGCATTACCGAGCTTAGCAAACTTCTTCATACAATATCGGGCCATAAATTTTCATTCATAATTAAGAACCCCTCATTCGTGCACATAATGTCCCTATTATAGGTCTATTAGACCCGAAACATACATATAGATTGGTTTGGGACTGAACCAAAAACTTACAAACACTTAGAAATTTATACTCAAAATAGGGCCACATGCCCGTGTGAGAGAAGTGACATGCCCATGAGGCTTGTCACACGCCCGTGCTTCAGGCCCTGTCCAAAATAAGGGACATTCTATTTATGACGTCAGCAGACACTCAGGGGCACACAGTCAAGCCACACGCCCGTATGCTAGCTTGTGTGACAAACTGAATTTTTCACAAATTAGGTGCAGGGGACACGCGGCCAGGCTACACGCCCAAGAGGCAGACCGTGTGTCACACACGGCCAAGACACACTCCCGTGTGTCTACCCGTGTGGACAATTATAAGGCTATTTACCAAGCCTTTTGACACCCTAAAAAGCATCCACACATATACCATTTCTATCAACACGTAAAATAACAATAATGTCCTTCTAACATACACTATTAAGACATTCATACTTTAACTACAGACTACAACATTATGCACATACTTGCTCTTCATGAAATTCATCACCATTGGATAGATATGACTTAACTTTTATCAGCCAATTCCAATGGCCGTTTACAAAACAAATTAAGTAAAATTAATAGCCAACAGCTTGGCTAACGAATATGACATATAACAAATTGACCAAGTTCCTATACATGCCATACCCAAATTAATCAACTTTACTATACTAAAAGAATAGCTTTATAGTGTGAACCGAGCTCCGACGTCCTACTATCCCCGAGCTAGCTTGGCGATACTACAAGGAAAGGGAAAAGAGAGGGGGTAAGCATAAAGCTTAGTAAGTTTGCATGAAATAAATAGCAACATAAAGACTTATGATAACATCCATACATTACATCGAGTAATAACACAAATTCTCAAGCACATTGGCATAACTTACTCTTGCTTATTCTTACCGATCTCATATCACATATCAGACTTATTTCTCGTAAATTACTCATATGTACCTGTGTCACTTCATCACATAACTTTAGCACTCTTACATCTTGAACATAAACTTAGCTCTTTACCCCGTTGAACCATTTGGAATATTGAAGGATACTCAAACTCGTCATACTCGTAATAAGATGCCAATGCCATATCCTAGATATGGTCTTACATTGGACCACATATTGATGCCGATGCCATATCCCAGATATGGTGTAACACCCCTATCCCGTGTCCGTCGCCAGATTAGGATTAGGAGCGTTACCGAACATATCAGAAAGCATTTACAGAAATTCATACATTCATTCACTTAATATGATTCTCATGACAAAAATCACCTCTTTCTTTCTCAAGCTCATATGCTTATCCATAACTTACCGTAAATGCATATAGTTCATCTAGTCAAGACTTTACATTTCGCATCATCAATTCCATATACATAACATCATAATATGCTCACATAGATACTTACCTTATATACACAATTAGTATATAAGCAACGTACCTGAAAGGGATATTCATTCACTTAATTTATCAACATTCGGATTTGCAATTCGTATCACAGACTTGCCTGTTGAACCGTAAGGAATCTAGTAGGATACTCAGAAAGCTCGGAATGGTCGTACAATGCCAATGTCCCTAACGAGGTCTTACATGCAATCAGACATCGATGCCACTATCCCAGACAAGGTCTTACACAAATCAATATGATGTCGATGTTCCAGACATGGTCTTACACGTAAACCTCATATCGATGCCAACGTCCCAGATGTGGCCTTACCCGTAAACCTCATATTGATGCCAACATCCCAGACGTGGTCTTACATGTAATCAGATATCGATGCCACTGTCCCAGACAGGGTCTTACACGAATCAGATATCGATGCCACTGTCCCAAACAGGGTCTTACATGTAACCAGATATCGATGCCGCTGTCCCAGACAAGGTCTTACACGTAATCAGATATCGATGCCACTATCCCAGACGTGGTCTTACACGTAATTAGATATCGATGCCATCGTCCCGCACAGGTCGCATACGCAATCGATATCGATGCCATCGTCCCGCACACGGTCTTACACATAATCGATATCGATGCCACCGCCCTAGAAAAGGGTCTTACACGTAATCGATATCGATGCCACCGCCCCGCATGCGGTCTTACACGTAATCGAGATATCGATGCCATGTCCCCGCATGCGGTCTTACACGTAATCGAATATCGATGCCACTATCCTGCATAGGTCTTACACGTAATCGATATCGATGCCACCGCCCTGCATGTGGTCTTACACAAATCGATATCGATGCCATCGCCCCCGCATGCGGTCTTACACGTAATCGATATCGATGCCATCGTCCCGCATGTGGTCTTACACGTAATCAGATATCGATGCCGCTGTCCCAGATAGGGTCTTACACGTAATCAGATATCGATGCCACTGTCCCATACAGGGTCTTACACGAATCAGATATCGATGCCACTGTCCTAAACAGGGTCTTACACGTAATCAAATCAATGCCAACGTCCCGGACATGGTCTTACATGATAAAACAGAACAGATACCTTTGTATTCCTAAGTTCATACGAACTTTTCAGACTTATCACTATATCGACCTTATCCCAAAATTCATATACATAGCATCTCATAAGCAGTCATTATCAATGATAGTCATGTAAATAAAATCAATTCAATACAATTACATTTATTTGCAATATGACTTACCTTGGATTCGATTCTACAGAAATGGAAACGGCTACTCGGTTACTTTTACTTTCCCGCGATCTAAGCCTATTTTCTTCGGTTCTTGATCTAAACATGTTTAGAATTAACCCTTTTATTCACTAATTCATTCAATTCAATCCAAAAACACACATTTGGGGTAATTTACAAATTAGCCCTCATAATTGTACAATTTATCAATTTAGTACATTTTTCACAAAACATCAAATTCACATAATTTGTTCACACCCATGCATAGTAGAATCTCCCTAGGGACTATATAAGTCCATATGTTTCATCAAATTCACAAATTTGTCCTCCAAAATAATATTTTCTCCATTTAGCCTTAATTAGCTAAATTCTTCAAAAATTCAAGAACAAAGTATGTTCTTCTAGCTCAAATCTTTCATTTAACACCATAAATCATCAAAAAGCTTGACTTATCATCAATGGCGTATCACACAAACATCATCAATTCAAAAAATTAATACATGGGTTTTGTAGCTCTCAAAGCAACGATTGCAAAAACGTAGAAATTATCAAAAACTGAAGTCAAAAGTTACCTTAATTTTGTTTGATGAATGCCGAATACCTAGCTTCTTTCTCTTTTCTTTTCTTTTTGTGTTTTCGGTGGAAGATAAGCACTATGGCTTTCTTTTTCTTTCTTTTTAATGTTTTGTTTCATATATTATAACTTATAAAAATAATATATTAATAACATATATTATAAACTTATAATTATAAAAAATATGCATGTAACTACATTTATTACCATCCACTAACATAGAATTGGCTTAATTGCCATATAAAGCCTCCACCTTTACAAAGCCACAACACATTGATACTTTAACAAATAGCAAGCAACTTTCACATTTAATGCATTTCAGTCCTTTTGTCAAATTAAACACACGAACAGACAAATTAGCTTACGGAAATTTACCACATGCTTAATCACATATCAATGGCACAGAAAATAATATTAAAATATTATACGGACTCAGATTTGTGGTCCCAAAACCACTGTTCCGACTAAGGTGTAAACGGGACTGTTATAATTCTCCCCCCTTAGGGATTTTCGTCCCCGAAAATCTTACCGTTAAACAGAATCGGATACTGTTGTCTCATTGAATCTTCAGGCTCCCACGTTGCCTCTTCAATTCCGTGTTGCTTCCACAATACTTTCTCTAATGGAATTTTCTTATTTCTTAACTCATTCACTTCACCACCAAGAATACGGATCGATTCTTCTTCATATGACATATCAGATCGGATCTCAATCTCGGACAGAGCAATCACATGTGACGGATCAGATCGATATCTACGGAGCATCGAGGCATGAATTACATTATGGATCTTTTCTAGCTCAAAAGGCAAACTTAATCTATAAGCAACAGGCCCAACTCGTTCAATGATCTCATACGGTCCGATGAACCTCGGACTTAGCTTGCTCTTACGTCCGAATCGAAGCATTTTCTTCCAAAGAGACACTTTCAGAAATACTTTGTTGCCGATCCCAAATTCTATATCTTTACGTTTCAAGTTTGCATAAGACTTCTGACGATCAAATGCTGTTTTCAAACAATCTCGGATCAATTTCACTTTCTGTTCTGAATCTTTCATCAAATCAACCCCGTGTAGCTTATTTTCACTGAGTTCAGTCCAATACAGAGGTGTACGACATTTACGTTCGTACAAAGCTTCATAAGGTGCCATTTTGAGGCTTGACTGAAAATTCAATCAATGGAAAATACTGTTCCCACGACCTATCAAACTCAAGTATACAACATCTTAACATATCTTCGAGAATCTGAATGGTCCATTTAGACTGACCATCTGTTTGCGGATGAAAAGTTGTACTGAAATGTAGTTTCGTGCCTAAAGCTTCTTGTAATTTCTTCCAGAACCTCGATGTAAGCCTCGGATCTCTATCTGAAACAATAGATAGTGGCACCCCGTGAAATCTAACAATCTCAGAAATATAAAGCTCAGATAATCTGTCAAGTGAATAATCAGACCTTACCGAAACAAAATGGGTAGATTTCGTCAATCGGTCAATTACAACCCAAATCTCATCCTTCTTTCTCGGAGTCTGAGGAAAACCAGAAACAAAGTCCATCGTTGCTTTATCCTATTTCCATTCGGGAGTCAGAATCGGTTGTAGCAAAACCGTGACGAACACGATGTTCACTTTCACTTGTCGACAGATTAAGCATTTCAAACAAAGTCGTAAATGTCTCTTTTCATACCAGACCACCAATAGTGTTGCTTCAGATCATGGTACATCTTTGTACTTCCCGGATGAACAGATAGACGACTGTTATGTACTTCACTCAAAATCAGCTGAATTAACTCCAAATTTATCAGAACACAGATACGACCTCGAAATCTCAAGAAATCATCAATAACTCAAAATTTAGATTCAGAATTCAAATCATACTGAGCTCGTTTTGTTAATAACTCATTATCAAATTTCTGAGCATTACATATCTATTGTATAAACAATGGTTTCGCTTTTAACTCAGCTAACACAGAACTATCATCAGACAAATCTAACTGAGCATTCAAAGCACGTAGTCCAATTAATGATTTTTGACTCAATGCATCAGCAACCACATTTGCTTTACCCGGGTGATAATCTATTACAAGCTCGTAGTCTTTCAATAACTCTAACCATCTTTTCTGTCGCAGATTCAAATCTTTCTTTTTCACAAATAGAACATGAGCACCCCAAGGTGAAAAACTCGGTCTAGCAAACCCTCTATCGGTTAATTCTTGCAACTGCGACTTTAACTTCTTCAACTCTGTTGGTGCCATTCTATACAGAGCTATTAAAATAGGTGTAGTACCGGGCAACAACTCAATACCAAATTCAACTTTACGAATCGGAGGCAAACCCGATAATTCTTTCAGAAACACATCAGAAAACTCACAAACAATAGGCACTGACTAAACTTTCTTTTCAGACACTTTCGAGTCAATAACATAAGCAAAATATGCCTCATAACCCTTTTTAATTTAATTCTGAGCTTTCAACACAGATATCACATCAGGTAATCCATTTAAATCATTCGACTCAATACGAACTATTTCACCATTCCAACGACTCAAATCAAAAATCTTTCTTTTACAATTCACAACAGCATCGTACAATGTCAACCAGTCCATTCCCAGAATTATATCAAACTCATCAAACTGTAATAGTATCAGATCAGCAGGAAAACAGCTATCTCGAAACATTAACGGGCAGTTCTTACCTACTTTGTCAACCAGAATATTTTTACCTAAGGGGTTTGATACTTTTATAACAAACTCAGTAGACTTTACAGGCAAAGTCTTACAAAATACTAAATTCATACATATATACGAATGCGTAGAACCAGGGTCTATCAAAGCAATCACAGAAGTATCATAAAGTGTAAAAGTACCAGTTATAACATCAGGTGACGAAGCTTCCTCACGAGTTCGGATAGCATATGCTCTGGCAGGCGCTCTAGCTTCGGATCTCGCAACAGTCTCTTTCGTAGTTCTCTAACTACCACTGACATTTCTTACATTCTTCGGAGGTCTACCTCTCACAGGTGCATTATCTGATCTCAGATTTTGAACAGTCTCTGGCTCGACAGGCTTAGGACAATCACGAATAAAATGGTCAAGTGATCCACATCTAAAGCAAGCTCTGTCATTTAATCAACAGATTCCCGGATGCCTTTTTCCACAATGTTTACATTTAGGTCTCTCGGATTGAACATTACCAACACTAGCCACTGAAGTTGCTGGGGTTTTGGAACCCAACTGTGGTCTAGCTCGATCTCTACTCGAATGCCTCACATTAATCTTTGAACGACTATGTTCATCTCGAAATTTCTTCGAGGCAGACTGAAATGTTTTGCTCAGAAATCTCTTTTTCATGTCTCTGACTTCAAACTCAGCTTTGCATGCTCGATCAACTAGCACTACGAACTCTTTTATCTCTAGAGTACCAACTAGCAATTGAATATCTTCATTTAGGCCATCTTCAAATCTTTTACACATTATTGCTTCATTTGAAACACATTCCAGAGCATACTGACTTAATCTAACAAACTCTCATTCATAATCAGTGACAGACATGTGACCTTGTTTCAATTCCAAAAATTCTTTTCGTTTCTGATTAATGAATCTCTGAATAATGTATTTATTTCTGAACTCAATCTGAAAGAAGTCCCATGTTACCCGTTCTTTAGGAATAGCAGATATCATAGTTTTCCACCATTGATAAGCTGCATCTCGAAGCAAAGATATAACATATTTTATACATTCTTCCAGAGTCAAAGACATTTCATCAAATACCCGAATAGTGTTTTCTAACCAGAATTTGGCCTTTTTAGATCAACATAATTAGTAGCCCTGAATTGTTCAGCCCCATATTTACGGATCTTGTCAACCGGAGGCTTATTCAACAGATTTATACCCATCACCAGAGGCACAACTGAGGTCTGAGGGGGATTAACCGGGGTGGGGTTGTGAAACAGTCGGGTTATTCCTTACGAATTGAGTGAACCATTCACTCATCATCTGGAAGAAAGCTTCTTTAGCTTCTTCCCCTTGACCGCTAGTAGTAGGTCCCGGATCAGAGGGCGTTGTCCCTTGCGCGAGAGCAGGCGCATTGCTTTCTACATAGTCAACTACGGCTCTTTCCGGATCAATTACTATACAGAAACCACATTTATACGTCAAGATTCATCACACTATCACAATTCAGACATATGGCATGTATAGCTAGACTCTGACACGCTACGTTAGTCCGAGAATCGACTAAATCGTAGCTCTGATACCAACCAAATGTAACACCCCTATCCCTTGTCCGTCGCCGGATTAGGATTAGGAGCGTTACCGAACAGATCAGAAAGTATTTACAGAAATTCATACATTCATTCATCATTCTCAAGCATAGTGTCCCTTAATAAGGTAGTCGAGACCTTAAACATGCTTATAAATCGAGTCGAGACTAAATCGAAACACTTACAAAGTTTCATGGAAAATTAAAACTTTTCTATGTTTCAGGGCTTACACGCCCGTGGAAGTAGGCCGTGTGCCTCCCATGGATAATAGACACACCCGTATGTCCTCCCCGAGGTCGAAACTGACTTATCCTCCATGGCCATTAAGCACGCTCGTGTACTCAAGCCGTGGTCGATCCTGTCAAAAATCACACGGTCACTAGGCAGAAAACACATCCGTGTGCCAAGGCCGTGTGCTCTTAGGCCAGCTACTGACTTGTGCCCCATGGCTAGTTGACACGCCCGTGTCAAGGCTGTGTACTACAAGGTTAAATCCTGATATTCACCCACGGTCCCTAGGCACGGCCGTGTGCCCTGGCCGTGTGACATTATTGGTCATTTGCAAGACCAAATTGCCACCCACTTGGGTCATACCTACAAGAAATCTTTACCAACACATATCATGCATATATGACAGCCAATAACATACTAAATTGACTATTCAATCTATATCTTCATTACCAGTTTCATTCATGTCAACTTTCAAGAGATAACATATATATAACTAAAGCATATTTCATTCATTTACCTACCCGAAATCTTAACCATTTCATGTGCATCAAAATATACCAAAACAACTACACATACCACATTCATCAAGGCATAATATGAACCAATAATTAGTCACATCTCATGACCAATTCTATACAACAACTTATATAAAAAACTAGCCTATACATGCCATATCTAGTTATAAACATTTCCAAAGTGTACCAAGATGAGATTAGTAATGTGATGACAATCCGTAACGGTCCCGAGCCTTCAGTAGCTTTGACGACCTATAAAACAGAGAAAAGACACACAGAGTAAGCTTTCCAAAAGCTTAGTAAGTCAATATACAAACAAACTTAGCATGGATTGCACATAACCAATTTAATAAGATGACAAATATGATTCTCATGACAAAAATCACCTCTTTCCTTCTCAAGCTCATATGCTTATCCATAACTTACCGTATATGCATATAGTTCATCTAGTCAAGACTTTACATTTCGTATCATCAATTCCATATACATAACATCATAATATGCTCACATAGATACTTACCTTATATACACAAATAGTATATAAGTAACATACCTGAAACGGATATTCATTCACTTAATTTATCAACGTTCGGATTTGCAATTCGTATCACAGACTTGCCTGTTGAACCGTAAGGAATCTAGTAGGATACTCAGAAAGCTCAGAATGGTCGTACAATGCCAACATCCCAGACGAGGTCTTACATGCACTTAGACATCAATGCCACTGTCCCAGACAGGGTCTTACACGAATCAATACGATACCGATGTCCCAGACATGGTCTTACACGTAAACCTCATATTGATGCCAACGTCCCAAATGTGGTCTTACACGTAAACATCATATCGATGCCAACGTCCCAGATGTGGTCTTACACGTAATCAAATATCGATGCCACTATCCCAGACAGGGTCTTACATGAATCAGATATCGGTGCCACTGTCCAAGACAAGGTCTTACACGCAATCAGATATTGATGCCACTATCCCAGACAGGGTCTTACACGTAATCAGATATCGATGCCACTATCCCAGATGTGGTCTTACACGTAATCAGATATCGATGCCATTGTCCCAGACAGGGTCTTACACGTAATCAAATATCGATGCCACTGTCCTAGATAGGGTTTTACACGTAATCAGATATCGATACCACTGTACCAGACAGGGTCTTACACATAATCAGTTATCGATGCCACTATCCCAGACGTGGTCTTACACGTAAACCGCATATCGAGGCCACTGTCCTAGACAGGGTCTTACACGAATCAGATATCGATGCCACTGTCCCAGATAGGGTCTTACACGTAATCAGATATCGATGCACAACCTGAAGCATTTCTGAAAGTATCAAGTCGGTGATAGAGTATTTTTGAAAGTATCACCATGGAAGAAAGTTCTTAGATTTGACTGGAAAGACAAGTTGAGTCCGCGTTTCATCGGACCATATGAGATCACTGAGAGGATTGGGCCGGTAGCCTATTGGTTGGCTTTGCCGGTGGAGTTAGAAAAGATTCATTATGTGTTTCATGTGTCGATGTTACGACGCTACCGATAAGACCCATCACATGTAATCACACCGACTGAGGTTGAGATTCAACCCAACATGACATATGGTGTGGAACTAGTTAAGATCCTAGCACGAGAAGTCAAACAGTTGAGAAATAAGAGTATAGATCTTGTGAAAGTATTGTGGCAAAGACATGGAGTAGAAGAGGCTACATGGGAGCCCGATGAGGCTATGAGGAACCAGTACTCAAACCTTTTCCCTGGTAAGATTTTTGGGGACGAAAATCCCTAAGGGGGGAGAATTGTAATAGCCTGATTTCGGGCCTAGTCAGAATAGTGGTGCGAGATCACAAATCCGAAGTAAAAATATGAGTTTTATGATTTTATAAGGTTTATGAGGTGATTACATGATTGTGTGAAAATCTCATGAATAAATTTTATTAATTAGTGATTAAATTGTCCATTTAGACTAAATTGCAAAGAATAGAAAATATGAGATTCTAGAAGATTCAAGTATGAATTAGAAATAAGAAAATTTCTAGAGGTCCTTATTTAGCAATTAGACAATTATATTTGATGATGGACAAAAATGGACATGGGAAGGAAAAATCCTAAGAAAGGATCATTAAGGGCATTTTTGTCAATTGGTAAATAAAAAAATTAAAATGGAAAATAAAGCCAAAATCATGTCCATCTTCTTCCTCTTGGCCGAAAATTTCAAGAAGGACATAGCTAGGGTTTCTTCAACTTTCAAGCTTAATAGTAAGTGCATCCTAGCCCTGTTTTTAATGTTCTTCGTATTTTTGATACCCTTGTAGCTCGGTTTAGCTATTTCTAGCTATACTTTGAGCTAGGGTTTATGTTCAAAAATTTACCCATGTATGAAATACATGTATTTTGATGTTTTATGGAAGAACATGAAAGTTTGATGTATGATAAACATATTTTTCTAAGTGATTTTCATGAAAAATGCATAAAAGGGACCAAATTGTAAAAGTTATAGAAATGGTCATACATGAGTGAAATAGTGGAAACTGAATGTTTCTAAAGTTGAGAAAATGATTCGGCTAGGCTTGAAATGCAAGAAAGTTGAATAAAAATCATTTTACAAGCCTAGGGGCAAAAGTGTAATTATGTAAAAGTTTAAGGGCAAAATCGTAACTTTGCCAAAATAGGAATTATGAGTCGATTTAGTCAATGTGTGTATTTAACAAGTGAAATTGTTATTATAGATCAAGAAACACGAAGCCCGAATCGAAGCCGAGGCAAGAATAAAATCGAGGACTAAATCGAGCATAGACACACATGTTGAGATTCGAGGTAAGTTTGTATGGAATTAAAGCTTCATAATATTACGATCCCTGAAATTGTATGATATTATGATGATTTATGTCATTTCTATGAAATTGAACGAGGAAGCCTCGATGAGAAAATGGTAAGAACATGTTAAACTAAAGATCCGGTTGAAGTTCTGGAATAAGGATGATACCTATGTATTCACATGAGACAAGGAAGGTCCCGTATAAGACCATGTCTGGGACATGGCTTCAGAACCAAAGGAAGATCTCATATAAGACCATATCTGGGATATGGCATCAACATCCATGTATGCTCTCGTATAAGACCATGTCTGGGACATGGCATCGACATCGAGCTGTGAGATCCCGTGTAAGACCATATCTGGGATATGGCATCGGCATCAAGGGTGATCCCTTGTAAGACCATATCTGGGATATGGCATCGGCATCAAGGGTGATCCCATGTAAGACCATATCTGGGATATGGCGTTGGCATCAAGTTTAATAAATGATGTGTTCGATCATTTTACGATAATTTAAATGGTTTATGGGCGAAAGAGCCAAGTATGTAAAATAGTATAGAGCTAAATCCGTTTATGGATGATCTTGAGTTTCATTCGTGATACGAATGATAATGATTTGAATTTGTGTTCATGTTAGCATATGTGCTAAGCCATGTGATTAAGTGATACAGGTAACATGAGTAAGTACAAGTTATGAAACCATATTGACATGAGACGGGTAAGAATAAGTATAATTATGTGCGAATAAGTACGAGTAAGTATGCTCAATCATTTGAGGCTTATATTGCCATTGTTTCATGATATGAATGAGATGTTTGAGTTATTATGTTGTTCTATAATTTCATGCAAACTTATTAAGCTATATGCTTACCCCACTCTTTTTCCCTGTTCCTCGTAGTTTCGCCAAGTTAGCTCGGAGATCACTGAACGTCGGAGCTCGGAATCACACTATCAACCGCTCTTTTGGTATAGTAAAGTTAATTCATTTTGAGTATGGCATGTATAGGGATTGGATCATTGTGTGTCATGTCATGTTTAAGAGCCAATGGGTTGGCTATCAATGTTTTACACTCATTTTGTAAAGGGGCATAATGAATTGGCCAAAATTGTCAAGTTCTTGTTTTAAGGTTGATGGATATAATGAAATGAAAATTCATGCAAGGTAATGAGTGAAATGTGGATGAAATGTATGTTAATTTAATGGTTCTTCACGGGATGATATTTTTGTATTACATGTTCTTTGAGATGAAATGCATGAGTTTATGTTTCAAGGTGGCAAGAAGGCTTGGAAAATAGCCTATAGATGTCCACACAGGTAGACACACGGGCATGTGTCTAGGCCGTGTGTGACACACGGCCAGCCCCATAGGTGTGTTGATAGGCCGTGTGTCCCCTGCACTCAATTACGAGAATGTGATTCGTTACACGGGCCAGCACACGGGCTTGTGTCCTAGCCGTGTGCTAATTAGAGATTGATGACATCATAAACAGAGAGCTCCACGGGCAGAAGACATGGGCATGTCTAGACCGTGTGAAGGACACGGGTTATAGACACGGGCGTGTGCTCAGCCGTGTGAAGTAAGTCAGTGTCGACCACGGGTGACGAAGGGGCACACAGGCGTGTTCCTTGGACCACACGGGTGTGTGACCCCTGTTTAGGCAAAAATTTTCAAATGGTGTAAGAGTTTTTGGTTGAGCTCCGAAACCTTTCGGAAGTATGTTTAAGGCCTTGTAGGCCCAAGATATGAATGTTATGATTAAGAAAGAAAGGTTTTAAGTTGGAACGAAATTTTATAGCCCGTAATTACATATTCAAACAAAGTCAAGCATGGTAATGCCTCGTATCCGGTTCCAGCGTCGAACACGGGTAAGGGGTGTTACACATTCTCATCACGAGAGTAAATCAGTATATCATCAATAAAGACTACAACAAATTTATCAAAATATGGCTGAAAGATGCGGTTCACTAAATCCATAAACACGGCAGGGGCGTTTGTTAAACCTAAATGCATGACTAAAAATTCATAGTGACCATATGTAACACCCCTAACCTGAGACCGTCGCCGGAATAGGGTTAAGAGGTATTACCTATCAATCAAAACATTTAACTTCTAGAATTTACGACACAAAGTCAATCATTTTCAATCTCATTCAATTACAATCATGGTGTCTCTTATCGAGGTCTACGGGACCTAATTCACATGCTAAAGAGGGGTCGGGACTAAATTGAACACACACAGAAATTTTTGAACACTTAAATTTTTTTTCTAAGATTCAGGGGAGACACGCTCGTGGGAGGAGGCCGTGTGCCCTCCACGGCTACTAGACACCCCCGTGTGTCCATCCGTGTCTATATACTGTCTATTTCAACACGGTCACTAGGCACGCCCGTGTCTTTATATTGGCTATTTTAACACGGTCACTAGGCATGCCAGTGTGCCATGGTCGTGTATAACTAAGCTACATACTGCCAATTCACCCACGGTCTCAGGCACGCCCGTGTGCCTCAACCGTGTGACATTATAAGCCATTTTGCAAGGCCAACATGTCACCCACTTAGGTCAAACCTACAAGCAACACATACCAAAACATATCATGCACATAAGGTAACCAAAAACTTACCAATATGACTATCCAATCTATGCATTCAATTCCCATTCCAATTATAACAAATCCAATACCAAAATCTATCTCATCACAAGTATAATACATTCAATATCAAACATCATTCCTTCTCAATTTCACTAATCCATACTAATATCTTACCAACAAAAAATTTGCCATTCAATAGTCAATTTCTCAACCCACAACCATGCCAAAAGATGCATCACATATATCAAATTCATTCATGTTAAGACTAGCACATATCTAGCCACATCTCATGGATACTTACAAACATCAAACATGATTCAAATGACCAGCCTATACATGCCATATTTAACTATATACATTGTTCAAAAAATACCCCAAAATAGATTTGCCGATAGTGTGATCGAGATCTTGACGGTCCCCCGATCCGAGCAAGCTTTTACGATGACACTGCAAAGCAGAGAAAGAAATCACACAGTAAGCTTTCTAAAGCTTAGGAAGTTCGAAATACAATAAAATCGTATCATCAAATGAAACCAATGTATACACTAACCATCACATAGATCATTTCTCTTATATTAATACCATAATGTCTATAGATAAAATACTCATTCATCCATCCATAGCATCATCTATAAACTCATCAACCACAAAGGTTCGATACATACCTTAGCTAACACATAGTTATTCAATTTCCAAGCTACTCAATGCTCGATATTACAAGTCGATCTCTCTATAAATTCCTTTCAATTTTTATCGCACACTCAGTGCCATCTACATGAGAAAAACTTATTGGTTATCGCACACTTAGTGCTTAATCTTTCCAACCAACTAATCTCGGCATCGCACACACAGTGCCAAATCTATAAACCGAACCTTTCATATCATCGCACACACAGTGCTATTCATTTCTGTTTCGATCTCAATTTCACACACTTAGTGCCATCGACTAAATTTCGCACATAGCATCTCTATTTCATACACATATACATATTCATTTCATAATACTAAAACGTATCTTAATAACATGTATTATATCCGAACTTACCTCAGATGTCGAAATACCGAAACGGTCTCTTTGCCTCGATCTCGATCCGAACCTCTCCTCTCTTGGTCTATACACATTCAAATTCAGTCCATTTAATCACTAACTCATTCAATTTAGTCTACACACACACATTTAGGGCATTTTACAAAATAGCCCTCACATTTTCACATTTCAACACTTTAGTCCCTATCTCACAAAATCATCAAATACACAAAATTTCAATAACACATATGCTAGCCGAATTCTTCCCATGCTAATACAAGCTCATACATTTCATTTATTTCACAATTTAACCCTTCAATTTCTCAATTTCTCAATTAAATCCAAAATATTCAATTTCATGAAAAATTCCAATACAAACTATGTTAACCCAACACCAAGTTTTCATATTTCATTATCAACTAACACTTAGCTCAAACATTCATCAATGGCTCATCACAAAAACATCATCAATTCACAAAATTACAACATGGGTTAGCTAGAGCACGAAGCAACGATTACAAAAACGTAGAAATTATCAAAAACCAAGTTCAAACATACCTTGAATCAAGCCTAACACCAACTGAAACCTAAAAGTTCTTCTCCCTTTTTCTTTCCTTGATTTTTCGGCATAAAAGATGAGCACTTTCATCTTATTTTCATCTTTTATTTGTATAATAAACATATTATTAATCTAATTACTAAATTATCCCTTCATAAAACATATAAGACAAATATACCATAGGATTATTTTGTCATTTAACCACCCACTAACTTAATAATGGTTTAATAACAACATAAGGCCTCTACCTTAAAAAGCCATCAACACTTAAGTACTTATAAATCAGCACACAGCTTTTACACCTTATGCTATTAAGTCATTTCTTTTAATTTGGCACACAAACGATCAAATTATCACATAGAATTTTCACACCGACTATGTCACATACCATTCACACAGAAAATATCATAAAAATATTTTTACGACCTCGAATTTGTGGTCTCGAACCACTATTCTGACTAGGGTCTAAACCGGGATGTTACACCATACCTTGTCTGAAATGTAATTTTTGGCACATCTACGTCTTTGACTCTCAATTGGTAATAACCCGACCCCAAGTCTATCTTGGAAAACACAGTGGCTCCCTTTAGTTGGTCCAATAAATCATCGAATCTAGGCAAGGGATACTTGTTCTTTACCGTTACCTAATTCAGTTGCCGGTAATCTATACATTACCTCATAGAACCATCTTTCTTTTTCACAAATAATACGGGAGCACCCCATGGAGAATAAATCGATCTTGCGAAACCTTTATCTTTTAACTCTTGTAACTGTGCCTTCAATTCTTTCAACTCGATTGGAGCCATCCTGTACAGAGTAATTGAAATGTGGGCAATTCCGGGGGCTAACTCAATGCCAAATTCAACCTCTCTAACTGGAGGCAACCCTGACAATTCTTCTGGAAATACATCTGGATACTCACATAGTATCGGTACTGATTCAATTCTTAACTCAGTCTCTTTGGCATTCATCACAAAGGCAAGGTAAGCTTCATATCCCTTTTTTACGTATTTTTGAGTAGACATATAAGAAATCACTACAGGCAATCTATCCAGTTCATCTGATTCAACATGAAGAGTATGCCCGTTTTCACATTTCAATTCAATGTATTTCCTTCCACAATTTACTATCACATTATGAGCAGTTAACCAGTCCATACCAAGAATTAAATCAAATTCATCAAACGGATATAGCATGAGATTTGCTGAAAAATAATGACCTCTAATCATCAAAGGACAATCTTTGCATACCTTGTTAACTAACACGCATTTGCCTAGGGGATTTGACACTTTTATCAAAAATTCTGTAGACTCTACAGGCATGTTAATGCTAGTTACTAATTTTATATAAATATACGAGTGGGTAGATCCCGGATCAATTAAAGCAACAACATGAGTATCATAGAGAGAAAATGTACCCGTAATTACATCAGGGGAGGACACCTCTTCGCGAGCGCGAATAGCATAAGTCCTCGCAAGCGCTCTACCCTTGGATCTTGCAGTCTGCTCTCTAGATGTATTCTTGCTACTCGTTCCATTTCCTGAATTTCTCTGTGGCCTCCCTCTAGTAGTACTTCCAGATCTTGCACTCTGAAATTTCTCTTTTTCAACCATCTCGGGGCATTCTCTAATAAAATGATCTTGGGATCCACACTTGAAACAAGCTCTCTCATGTGCTCGACACTCATCGGGGTGACGTCTACCAGACTATAAACATTTTGGTCTACTTGGTCAAGCATTACCGACACTAGCAATAAAAGTGGTCTGAGCTTTAGAACCCGAGTACTGTTTCCCTTTACCTCGGTTTGAAAACCAAACTGAAGTGGCTGATCGAGTAGTGAACTCCCTTGATTTCTTGAACGAGGATTGAAATGACTTTCCCAATTGTCTCTTCCTTGAGTCACGAGACTCGATTTCAGCTTTTGTTTTCTCTTTAGCCAATTCCTCGATTTTGCACGCTCTCTCTACTAGCACAAAAAATTCCTTTAGTTCTAGAACACCAACAAACAGTCGGATATCTTCATTTAACTCGTCCTCAAATCTTTTACACATCATGGCTTCAGTGGATACACACTCCCGGGCATATTTACTGAGCCTTACAAACTCACGCTCATATTCGGTTACCGTCATTCGACCTTGTTTTAGCTCAATGAATTCCTTTCTTTTCTGGTCGATGAACCTTTGACTAATATACTTCTTTCGGAATTTTTCTTGGAAAAATTTTAAATTTACTTTCTTCCTTGGCACAACTGACACAAGGGTATTCCACCATTGGTAGGCCGAATCTCTTAAGAGAGACACGACACATTTCATACACTCTTCGGGTGTGCAAGATAGTTCATCAAATACTCTGATAGTATTTTCAAGCCAAAATTTTGCTCTTTCTAAATCATCATCCTTGTTAGCTCAAAATTCCTCAGCTCCTTGTTTCCGTATTCTATCAGCCGGGGGCTTTTCTCTCCTTACTACTTCTACAACTTGGGGAGCTGCAGAGGTATTCTGAGGAATAGGTGGGGGAGGAGAGGGCTGCGTGTTCGGGTTCATTAGAACGAACTCCGTATACCAAGCATTCATCATATGGAGAAAGGCTTCCCTAGCCTCTTCTCCTCCTCTCTGACTCATAGTCATTGGTCTATTCTCATTTTAAATCTTTACATCATCTGCCACAGCTCTGTCGGGATTCATATACTATATGAAAACATAATTTAAACAGTCAAGAGTCGTCACACTATCGTTATGTAAATACTCATATGTATGGCATGTATAGCTAGACTCGTACTTACGCTACGTTAGTCCAAGAATCGACTAAACCGTAGCTCTGATACCACTAAATGTAACACCTCTTACCCGTATTCGACGTCAAAACAGGGTACGAGGCATTACCGAACTTAACAAACTTCTTCATACAATATTGGGCCAGAAATTTTCATTCATAATTAAGAACCCCTCATTCGTACACATAATGTCCCTATTATAGGTCTACTAGACCCAAAACATACATATAGATTGGTTCGGGACTGAACCGGAAACTTACAAACACTTAGAAATTTTTACTCAAAATAGGGCCACATGCCCGTGTGAGAGAAGTGACACGCCCATGTGGCATGTCACACGCCCGTGCTTCAGGCCCTGTCCAAAATAAGGGACATTCTATTTATGACGTCAGCAGACACATAGGGGCACACGGCCAAGCCACACGCCCGTATGCTAGCTCGTGTGACGAACTGAATTTTTCATAAATTAGGTGTAGGGGACACGCGGCCAGGCTACACGCCCAAGAGGCAGACCGTGTGTCACACACGGCCAAGACACACGCCCGTGTGTCTACCCGTGTGGACAATTATAAGGCTATTTACCAAGCCTTTTGACACCCTAAAAAGCATCCACACATATACCATTTCTATCAACACGTAAAATAACAATAATGTCCTTCTAACATATACTATTAAGACATTCATACTTTAACTACACACTACAACATTATGCACATACTTGCTCTTCATGAAATTCATCACCATTGGATAGATATGACTTAACTTTTATCGGCCAATTCGAATGGCCGTTTACAAAACGAATTGAGTAAAATTAATAGCCAACAGCTTGGCTAACCAATATGACATATAACAAATTGACCAAGTTCCTATACATGCCATACCAAAATTAATCAACTTTACTATACTAAAAGAATAGCTTGATAGTGTGAACCGAGCTCCGACGTCCTACGATCCCTGAGCTAGCTTGGCGATACTACAAGGAAAGGGGAAAGAGAGGGGGTAAGCATAAAGCTTAGTAAGTTTGCAAGAAATAAATAGCAACATAAACACTTATGATAACATCCATACATTACATCGAGTAATAACACAAATTCTCAAGCACATTGGCATAACTTACTCATGCTTATTCTTACCGATCTCATATCACATATTGGACTTATTTCTCGTAAATTACTCATATGTACCTGTGCCACTTCATCACATAACTTTAGCACTCTTACATCTTGAACATAAACTTAGCTCTTTACCCCGTTGAACCATTTGGAATATTGAAGGATACTCAAACTCGTCATACTCGTAATAAGATGCCAATGCCATATCCTAGATATGGTCTTACATGGGACCACATATTGATGCCGATGCCATATCCCAGATATGGTGTAACACCCCAATCCCGTGTCCGTCGCCGGATTAGGATTAGGAGCGTTATCGAACAGATCAGAAAGCATTTATAGAAATTCATACATTCATTCATCATTCTCAAGCATAGTGTCCCTTAATAAGGTCGTCGAGACCTTAAACATGCTTATAAACCGAGTCGGGACTAAATCGAAACCCTTACAAAATTTCATGGAAAATTAAAACTTTTCTAAGTTTCAGGGCTTACACGCCCGTGGAAGCAGGCCGTGTGCCTCCCACGGATAATAGACACACCCGTGTGTCCTCCCCGTAGTCGAAACTGACTTATCCTCCGCGGCCACTAAGCACGCCCGTGTACTCAGGCCGTGGTCGATCCTGTCAAAAATCACACGGTCACTAGGCAGCAAACACGTCCGTGTGCCAAGGCCGTGTGCTCTTAGGCCAGCTACTGACTTGTGCCCCACGGCTAGTTGACACGCCCGTGTCAAGGCTGTGTACTACAAGGTTAAATCCTGATATTCACCCACGGTCCCTAGGCACGGCCGTGTGCCCTGGCCGTGTGACATTATATGTCATTTGCAAGACCAAATTGCCACCCACTTGGGTCATACCTACAAGAAATCTTTACCAACACATATCATGCATATATGACAGCCAATAACATACTAAATTGACTATTCAATCTATATCTTCATTACCCATTTCATTCATGTCAACTTTCAAGACACAACATATATATAACTAAAGCATATTTCATTCATTTACCTACCCGAAATGTTAACCATTTCATATGCATCAAAACATACCAAAACAACTACACATACCACATTCATCAAGGCATAGTATGAACCAATATTTAGTCACATGTCATGACCAAGTCTATACAACAACTTATATCAAAAACTAACTTATACATGCCATATCTAGTTATAAACATTTCCAAAGTGTACCAAAATAAGTTTAGTAGTGTGATGACAATCCGTAATGGTCCCAAGCCTTCAGTAGCTTTGACGACCTATAAAACAGAGAAAAGACACACAGAGTAAGCTTTCCAAAAGCTTAGTAAGTCAATACACAAACAAACTTAGCATGGATTGCACATAACCAATTTAATCAGATGACAAATATGATTCCCATGACAAAAATCACCTCTTTCTTTCTCAAGCTCATATGCTTATCCATAACTTACCTTATATGCATATAGTTCATCTAGTCAAGACTTTACATTTCGTATCATCAATTCCATATACATAACATCATAATATGCTTACATAGATACTTACCTTATATACACAATTAGTATATAAGCAACGTACCTAAAACGGATATTCATTCACTTAATTTATCAACGTTCGGATTTGCAATTCGTATCACAGACTTGCCTGTAGAACCGTAAGGAATCTAGTAGGATACTCAGAAAACTCGGAATGGTCGTACAATGCCAACGTCCCAGACGAGGTCTTACATGCACTCAGACATCGATGCCCTTCGTCCCGCATGCGGTCTTACACGAATCAATACGATGTCGATGTTTCAGACATGGTCTTACACGTAAACCTCATATCGATGCCAATGTCCCAGATGTGGTCTTACACGTAATTAGATATCGATGCCACTGTCCCAGACAGGGTCTTACACGAATGAGATATCGATGCCACTGTCCCAGACAAGGTCTTACACGTAACCAGATATCGATGCCACTATCCCAGACAGGGTCTTACACGTAATCAGATATCGATGCCACTGTCTCAGACAGGGTCTTACACGTAATCAGATATCGATGCCACTGTCCCAGACCGGGTCTTACACGTAATAAGATATCGATGCCACTGTCCCAGAAAGGGTCTTACAGGTAATCAGATATCGATGCCACTGTCCCAGATAGGGTTTTACACGTAATCAGATATCGATGCCACTGTCCCAGACAGGGTCTTACATGTAATTAGATATCGATGCCACTGTCCCAGATAGGGTCTTACACGTAATCAGATATCGATGCCACTGTCCCAGACAGGGTCTTACACGAATCAGATATCGTTGCCACTATCACAGACTGGGTCTTACACGTAATCAGATATCGATGCCACTATCCGAGACAGGGTCTTACACGTAATTAGATATCGATGCGGCTGTCCCAGACAAGGTCTTACACGTAATCAAATATCAATGCCACTGTCCCAGACAGGGTCTTACACGAATCAGATATCGATGCCACTGTCCCAGATAGGGTCTTACACGTAATCAAATCAATGCCAACATCTCGGACATGGTCTTACATGATAAAATAGAACAAATACCTTTGTATTCCTAAGTTCATACGGACTTCTCAGACTTATCACTATATCGACCTTATCCCAGAATTCATATACATAGCATCTCATAAGCAGTCATTATCAATGATAGTCATGTAAATAAACTCAATTCAATACAATTACATTTATTTGCAATATGACTTACCTAGGATTCGATTCTACGGAAATGGAAATGGCTACTCGGTTACTTTCGCTTTCCCGCGATCTAAGCCTGTTTTCTTCAGTTCTTGATCTAAACATGTTCAGAATTAACCCTTTTATTCACTAATTCATTCAATTCAATCCAAAAACACACATTTAGGGTAATTTGCAAATTAGCCTTCATAATTGCACAATTTATCAATTTAGTCCATTCTTCACAAAACATCAAATTCACATTATTTGTTCACACCCATGCATAGCCGAATCTCCATAGGGACTATATAAGTCGATATGTTTCATCAATTTACAAATTAGTCCTCCAAAATAATATTTTCTCCATTTAGCCTTAATTAGCTAAATTCATCAAAAATTCAAGAACAAAGTATGTTCTTCTAGCTCAAATCTTTCATTTAACACCATAAATCATCAAAAAGCTTGACTTATCATCAATGGCATATCACACAAACATCATCAATTCACAAAATTAATACATTGGTTTTGTAGCTCTCAAAGCAACGATTGTAAAAAACGTAGAAATTATCAAAAACCGAAGTCAAAAGTTACCTTAATTTTGTTTGATGAATGCCGAATACCTAGCTTCTTTCTCTTTTCTTTTCTTTTTGTGTTTTCGGTGGAAGATAAGCACTATGGCTTTCTTTTTCTTTTCTTTTTTTAATGTTTTGTTTCATATATTATAACTTATAAAAACAATATATTAATAACATATATTATAAACTTATAATTATATAAAATATGCATGTAACTACATTTATTACCGTCCACTAACATAGAATTGGCTTAATTGCCATATAAGGCCTCCACCTTTACAAAGGCACAACACATTGATACTGTTCCGACTAGGGTGTAAACCGAACTTTTACAATTCTCCCCCCTTAGGGATTTTCGTCCCCAAAAATCTTACCGTTAAATAGAGTCAGATACTGTTGTCTCATTGAATCTTCAGGCTCCCACGTTGCCTCTTCAATTTCGTGTTGCTTCCACAATACTTTCTCTAACAGAATTTTCTTATTTCTTAACTCTTTCACTTCACGAGCAAGAATACGTATCGGTTCTTCGTCATATGACATATCAGATCGGATCTCAATCTCAGACGGAGCAATCACATGTGACAGATCAGATCGATATCTATGGAGCATCGAGACATGCATTACATTACGGATCTTTTCTAGCTCAGAAGGCAAACTTAATCTATAAGTAACAGGCCCAACTCGTTCAATGATCTCATACGGTCGGATGAACCTCGAACTTAGCTTGCTCTTACGTCCAAATCGAAGCACTTTCTTCCACAGAGACACTTTCAAAAATACTTTGTCGCCGATCCCAAATTGTATATCTTTATGTTTCAAGTTTGCATAAGACTTCTGGCGATCAAATGCTGTTTTCAAACAATCTCGGATCAGTTTCACTTTCTGTTCTGAATCTTTCATCAAATCAACCCCGTGTAGCTTATTTTCACTGAGTTCAGTCCAATACAAAGGTGTACGGCATTTACGTCCGTACAAAGCTTCATAAGGTGCCATTTTGAGGATTGACTGAAAACTGTTATTGTATGCAAATTCAATCATTGGCAAATACTATTCCCACGACCCATCAAACTCAAGTATACAACATCTTAACATATCTTCGAGAATCTGAATGGTCCGTTTAGACTGACCATCTATTTGCGGATGAAAAGCTGTACTGAAATATAGTTTTGTGCCTAAAGCTTCTTACAATTTCTTTCAGAACCTCGATGTAAACCTCGGATCTCTATCTGACACAATAGATAGTGGCAACCCATGTAATCTAACAATCTCAGAAATATAAAGCTCAGATAATCTGTCAAGTGAGTAATCAGACCTTACCGGAACAAAATGGGCAGATTTTGTCAATCGGTCAATTACAACCCAAATCGCATCCTTCTTTCTTAGAGTCTGAGGCAAACCAGAAACAAAGTCCATCGTTACTCTATCCCATTTCCATTCGGGAATCAGAATCGGTTGTAGCAAACCAGACGGAACCTGATGTTCAACTTTCACTTGCTGACAGATTAAGCATTTCGAAACAAAGTTAGAAATGTCTCTTTTCATACCAGACCACCAATAGTGTTGCTTCAGATCATGGTACATCTTTGTACTTCCCGGATGAACATATAGACGACTGTTATGTGCTTCACTCAAAATCAGCTGAATCAACTCCGGATTTCTCAGAACATAGATACGACCTCGAAATCTCAAGCAATCGTCAATAACTCAAAATTCATATTCAGAATTCAAATCATACTGAGCTCCTTTTGTTAATAACTCATTATCAAATTTCTGAGCATCACATATCTGTTGTATAAACAATGGTTTCGCTTTTAACTCAGCTAACACAGAACTATCATCAGATAAATCTAACTGAGCATTCAAACCACGTAGTGCAATTAATGATTTTCGACTCAATGCATCAGCAACCACATTTGCTTTACCCGAGTTATAATCTATTATAAGCTCGTAGTCTTTCAATAACTCTAATCATCTTCTCTGTCGCAGATTCAAATCTTTCTTTTTCACAAATAGAACAGGAGCACCCCAAGGTGAAAAACTTGGTCTAGCAAACCCTCTATCGGTTAATTCTTGCAACTGCGACTTTAACTCCTTCAACTCTGTTGGTGCCATTCTATACGGAGCTATTAAAATAGGTGTAGTACTGGGCAACAACTCAATACCAAATTCAACTTTACAAATCGGAGGCAAACCCGGTAAATCTTCCAGAAACACATCAGAAAACTCACAAACAACAGGCACTGACTCAACTTTCTTTTCAAACACTTTCGAGTCAATAACATAAGCAAAATATGCCTCATAACCCTTTTTAATTTAATTCGAGCTTTCAACATAGATATCACAGCAGGTAATCCATTTAAATCATTCGACTTAATACGAACTATTTCACCATTTCGACGACTCAAATCAATAATATTTCTTTTACAATTCACAACAGCATCGTACAATGTCAACCAGTCCATTCCCAAAATTATATTAAACTCATCAAACTGTAATAGTATCAGATCAGCAGGGAAACAGATATCTCAAAACATTAACGGGCAGTTCTTACCTACTTTGTCAACCAGAATATTTTTACCTAAGGGGTTCGATACTTTTATAACAAACTCAGTAGACTTTACAGGCAAAGTCTTACTAAATACTAAATTCATACATATATACGAATGCGTAGAACCAGGGTCTATCAAAGCAATCACAGAAGTATCATAAAGTGTAAAAGTACCAGCTATAACATCAGGTGACGAAGCTTCCTCACAAGCTCGAATAGCATATGCTCTGGCAGGCGCTCTAGCTTCGGATCTCGCAACAGTCTCTTTCGTAGTTCTCTGACTACCACTGACATTTCTTACATTCTTCGGAGGTCTACCTCTCAGAGGTGCATTATCTGATCTCAAATTTTGAACAGTCTCTGGCTCGGCAAACTTAGGACAATCACGAATAAAATGGTCAAGTGATCCACATCTAAAGCAAGGTCCTTAATCTACAGCTTCCCGGATGCCTTTTTCCATAATGTTTACATTCAGGTCTCTCGGATTGAACATTACCAACACTAGCCACTGAAGTTGCTGGGGTTTTGGAACCCAACTGTGGTCTAGCTCAATCTCTACTCGAATGCCTCACATTAATCTTTGAACGACTATGTTCATCTCGAAACTTCTTCAAGGCAGACTGAAATGTTTTGCTCAAAAATCACTTTTTTATGTCTATGACTTCAGACTCAGCTTTGCATGCTCCATCAACTAGCACTACGAACTCTTTTATCTTTAGAGTACCAACTAGCAATTGAATATCTTCATTTAGGCCATCTTCAAATCTTTTACACATTATTGCTTCATTTGAAACACATTCCTGAGCATATCGACTTAATCTCACAAACTCTCGTTTGTAATCGCGATGCACATGTGACCTTGTTTCAATTCCAAAAATTCTTTTCGTTTCTGATCAATGAATCTCTGAATAATGTATTTCTTTCTGAACTCAATCTGAAAGAAGTTCCATGTTACCCGTTCTTTAGGAATAGCAGATATCATAGTTTTCCACCATTGATAAGCCGCATCTCGAAGCAAAGATAAAAGACATTTTATACATTCTTCCGGAGTCAAAGACATTTCATCAAATACCTGAATAGTATTTTCTAACCAAAATTCGACCTTTTCAACATCATCATAATTAGTAACCATAAATTTTTCAGCCCCATATTTACGGATCTTGTCAACCAGAGGCTTATTCAACAGATTATACCCATCACCGGAGGCACAACTGAGGTCTGAGGGGGATTAACCAGGACGGGGGTTATGAAATAGTCGGGTTATTCCTTACGAATTGAGTGAACCATTCACTCATCATCTGGAAGAAAGCATCTTTAGCTTCTTCCCCTTGACCGCTAGTAGTAGGTCTCGGATCAGAGGGCGTTGTCCCTTGCGCAGGAGCAGGCGCATTGCTTTCTACGTCGTCAGCTACGGCTCTTTCAGGATCCATTACTATAAAGAAATCACATTTATACGTCAGGATTCATCACACTATCACAATTCAGACATATGGCATGTATAGCTAGACTCTGACATGCTACGTTAGTCTGAGAATCGACTAAACTGTAGCTCTGATACCAACCAAATGTAACACCCCTATCCCGTGTCCATCGTCGAATTAGGATTAGGAGCGTTACCAAACAGATTAGAAAGCATTTACAGAAATTCATACATTCATTCATCATTCTCAAGCATAGTGTCCCTTAATAAGGTTGTCGAGACCATAAACAAGCTTATAAATCGAATCGGGACTAAATTGAAACACTTACAAAATTTCATGGAAATTAAAACTTTTCTAAGTTTTAGGGCTTACACGCCCGTGGAAGCAGGCTGTGTGCCTCCCACGGATAATAGACACACCCGTGTGTCCTCCCCGTGGTCGAAACTGACTTATCCTCCACGGCCACTAAGCACGCCCGTGTACTCAGGCCGTGGTCGATCCTGTCAAAAATCACACGGTCATTAGGCAGCAAACACGTCCGTGTGCAAAGGCCGTGTGCTCTTAGGCCAGCTACTGACTTGTGCCCCACGGCTAGTTGACACGCCCGTGTCAAGGCTGTGTACTACAAGGTTAAATCTTGATATTCACCCACGGTCCCTGGGCACGGCCGTGTGCCCTGGCCGTGTGACATTATAGGTTATTTGCAAGACCAAATTGCCACCCACTTGGGTCATACCTACAAGAAATCTTTACCAACACATATCATGTATATATGACAGCCAATAACATACTAAATTGACTATTCAATCTATATCTTCATTACCCATTTCATTTATGTCAACTTTCAAGACATAACATATATATAACTAAAGCATATTTCATTCATTTACCTACCCGAAATGTTAACCATTTCATGTGCATCAAAACATCCAAAACAACTACACATACCACATTCATCAAGGCATAATATGAACCAATAATTAGTCACATCTCATGACCAAGTCTATACAACAACTTATATCAAAAACTAGCCTATACATGCCATATCTAGTTATAAATATTTCAAAAGTGTACCAAGATGAGATTAGTAGTGTGATGACAATCCGTAACGGTCCCGAGCCTTCAGTAGCTTTGACAACCTATAAAATAGAGAAAAGACACACAGAGTAAGCTTTCCAAAAGCTTAGTAAGTCAATATACAAACAAACTTAGCATGGATTGCACATAACCAATTTAATCAGATGACAAATATGATTCTCATGACAAAAATCACCTCTTTCTTTCTCAAGCTCATATGCTTATCCATAACTTACCGTATATGCATATAGTT
This sequence comes from Gossypium sturtianum, assembly GCA_025698515.1. Lineage (NCBI taxonomy): Eukaryota > Viridiplantae > Streptophyta > Magnoliopsida > Malvales > Malvaceae > Gossypium > Gossypium sturtianum. The sequence continues at coordinate 51,402,278 of CM046946.1, read as the reverse complement.
CATCTAGTCAAGACTTTACATTTCGTATCATCAACTCCATATACGTAACATCATAATATGCTCACATAGATACTTACCTTATATACACAATTAGCATATAAGCAACGTACCTGAAACAGATATTCATTCACTTAATTTATCAACGTTCAGATTTGCAATTCGTATCACAGACTTGCCTGTTGAACCGTAAGGAATCTAGTAGGATACTCAGAAAGCTCAGATTGGTCGTACAATGCCAACGTCCCAGACAAGGTCTTACATGCACTCAGACATCGATGCCACTGTCCCAGACAGGGTCTTACATGAATCAATACGATGTCGATGTTCCAGACATGGTCTTACACGTAAACCTCATATCGATGCCAACGTCCCAGACGTGGTCTTACACGTAAACCTCATATCGATGCAAACATCCCAGACGTGGTCTTACACGTAATCAGATATCGATGCCACTGTCCCAGACAGGGTCTTACACAAATGAGATATCGATGCCACTATCCCAGACAGGGTCTTACACGTAACTAGATATCGATGCCACTGTCCCAGACAGGGTCTTACACGTAATCAAATATTGATGCCACTATCCCAGATGTGGTCTTACACATAATCAGATATCGATGCCATCGTCCCGCATGCGGTCTTACACGTAATCGATATCGATGCCATCGCCTCGCAGCGATGTCTTACACGTAATCGATATCGATGCCATCGCCCCGAGAAAGGGTCTTCCACGTTATCGATATCGATGCCACCGTCCTGCATGTGGTCTTACACGTAATCGATATCGATGCCACCGTCTCGCATGTGGTCTTACACGTAATCGATATCGATGCCATCGTCCCGCATGGTCTTACACGAATCAGATATCGATGCCACTATCGCAGACAGGGTCTTACACGTAATTAGATATCGATGGCACTATCCCAGACAGGGTCTTACACGTAATCAGATATTGATGCCGCTGTCCCAGACAAGGTCTTACACGTAATCAGATATTGATACCACTGTCCCAGATAGGGTCTTACATGAATCAGATATCGATGCCACTGTCCCAGACAGGGTCTTACACGTAATCAAATCAATGCCAACGTCCCGGATATGGTCTTACATGATAAAACAGAACAGATACCTTTGTATTCCTAAGTTCATACGGACTTCTCAGACTTATCACTATATTGACCTTATCCTAGAATTCATATACATAGCATCTCATAAGCAGTCATTATCAATGATAGTCATGTAAATAAACTCAATTCAATACAATTACATTTATTTGCAATATGACTTACCTAGGATTCGATTCTACGGAAATGGAAACGGCTACTCGGTTACTTTCGCTTTCCCGCGATCTAAGCCTGTTTTCTTCGGTTCTTGATCTAAACATGTTCAGAATTAACCTTTTTATTCACTAATTCATTCAATTCAATCCAAAAACACACATTTAGGGTAATTTGCAAATTAGCCCTCATAATTACACAATTTATCAATTTAGTCCATTTTTCACAAAGCATCAAATTCACATAATTTGTTCACACCCATGCATAGCCGAATCTCCCTAGGGACTATATAAGTCCATATGTTTCATCAAATTCACAAATTAGTCCTCCTAAATAATATTTTCTCCATTTAGCCTTAATTAGCTAAATTCATCAAAAATTCAAGAACAAAGTATGTTCTTCTAGCTCAAATCTTTCATTTAACACCATAAATCATCAAAAAGGTTGACTTGTCATGAATGGCATATCACACAAACATCATCAATTCAAAAAATTAATACATGGGTTTTGTAGCTCTCAAAGCAACGATTGCAAAAACGTAGAAATTATCAAAAACCGAAGTTAAAAGTTAACTTAATTTTGTTTGATGAATGCTGAATACCTAGCTTCTTTCTCTTTTCTTTTCTTTTTGTGTTTTTGGTGGAAGATAAGCACTATGGCTTTCTTTTTCTTTCTTTTTAATGTTTTGTTTCAAATATTATTACTTATAAAAACAATATATTAATAACATATATTATAAACTTATAATTATATAAAATATGCATGTAACTACATTTATTACCATCCACTAACATATAATTGGCTTAATTGCCATATAAGGCCTCCACCTTTACAAAGGCACAACACATTGATACTTTAACAAATAGCAAGCAACTTTCACATTTAATGCATTTCAGTCCTTTTGTCAAATTAAACACACGAACAGAGAAATTAGCTTAAGGAAATTTACCACATGCTTAATCACATATCAATGGCACAAAAAATAATATTAAAATAATATACAGACTCGGATTTATGGTCCTGAAACCACTATTCTGACTAGGGTGTAAACCGAACTGTTACATATGGTCTTATACGGGATCTCTTATCAATATCGATGCCATATCCCAGATATGGTCTTATACGAGATCGTATATTGATGCCATGTCCCAGACATGGTCTTACACGATTTCATAATGAAGCCAGGTCCCAGACGTGGTCTTACACGGGATTACTTCATGATGACGATGCCATATCCCAGATATTGTCTTATACGGGATCTCCTTTCAGTGCTGAGGCTATGTCCCAGACATGGTCTTATACGGGACCTTCTTAATCTCATGTCATGACAATTGTATCCTTTCTATTCCTAAGGTCCAACCAGGACTTCAACTTAATATAATTTCATCATACTTTCATCGATACCTCATTAACCAATTTCATAGAGATAATATACATTTCTCATGATATTACACATATTAAAACATAATAACATTATGTTGATTTATTACACACAAACTTACCTCGGTACCAAAATATGTTTAGTTATTTGATTTAGTCCACCACTTTGTTCTTTCCTCGGTTTCAATCTGGACTTCGTGTTTCTTGATCTATAATGACAATTCCACTTATTTAATGATCACATTGACTAAAATAACCCAGGAATCATACTTTGGAAAAATTATGATTTTTCCCCTAAACTTTTACAAATTTACAAAATGGTCACTACGCTCGTATAATGAAATGTACTCATTTCCTTGCTTACCCAAGTCTAGCCGAACATTTAGTGAGCTTATATCAGCTCACACTTTCCTTCAAAACTGATTTTTACTACACATTTTATTACTTTTACATCTAAGTCCTTTTCATGAAATTTCCATGAAAATCACTTAGAAAAAGATGTTTATCATACATCAAAATTTCATATTCCTCCATTAAGCATCAAAGTACATGTATGTCATGCATGGGTAAATTTTTGAACATGAACCCTAGCTCAAAATATTGCTAGAAATAGCTAAACGGGGTTAGGAGGTACTTACAATCAAGCTTGAAGGATGACAAAACCCTAGCTATGGTGAGCTTGAAATTTTTGGCCAAGGTTGAAGAAGATGGACATAATTTTTGACTTATTTTCCCTTTTAATTAACTTATTAACCAAATAATCAAAATACCCTTAAGGTCCCTTTCTTAAGATTTTTCCTTCCCATGTCTTTTATTGTCCATCATCAAATATAATGGTCTAATTGCTAAATAAGGACCTCTAATAAATTTTCTATTGCTATCTCATACTTGAATCTTTTAGAATCTCATATTTTTCAATCTTTGCAATTTAGTCCTAATGAATAAATTGATCACTAAATTTTAAATTTCCCTCATGAAATTTTCACATAATCATGAAAACATGTCATAGACCTCATAAAAATCATAAAACACATATTTCTACCTCAGATTTATGGTCTCGCAACCACTATTCTGACTAGGCCTTAAATTGGGCTATTACAATATGTGTTTACTCATAGTTTGCCTATTGATGGAAATGATGTTGATTCATGTGGTAATTTTATTTATATATGGCTTACTAAGATTTTAAAGCTTACTTTGTGTGCTCTTTCCCTGTTTTATAGATAATCGAAGCTAGCTCAGACTCGGGGATCATCAGGAACATCGCCACACTATCGATCAACTTGTTGGTACTTTTGGTGATTTGTAAATATGGTATATGGCTTGTATAGACTAGTGATATGATGATATGTTTTGGTTGTGATAACGGCCATGAGATTTGGCTTGTAAATGGTATATGTTTTAGTATGTATATATAGTCATGAGTAATGGCTCATTTTGTTATGTTTGGCAAGAATGTGGTTATGGTTATATTTGAATTTGGAAATTGATCTATAAGGTGTGATTGAAGTTGTTAGTTTGATTAGCTAAGTGCTTGTGAATTGATGTTTAATGATATAAGTATTTGAATAGGTAAATGATATCAAATTGAGTATTGAAATAGTTGAAATGAATATGGTATGATTTGTGTACTTGGTTGATGGTTATGAGATGCATATTGTATGATGAAATGGTACCATTTTGGTTGTAAAGCCCCGGGTTTTTCTTTAATTTTGGCTTTTGTAAATTTGTGACACAACTGTGTATCTGCTTCAGTGGTTAAGTGTTCTGGGAGTGTTTGAGAAGTCTTGGGTTCAAGCCTTAGCTTGGGCAAATTTTGGGTTTTTATGGAATAAAGCCTTACATTTGGTTAGTAGGCTTATAATTATTTATTTGTAAGAACATGTAAGAATGAGCCTGCAAGTCTAGTGGTTAAGTGGAGTGCTGGAGTACTGAGTGTCCTGTGTTCGAATCCCTACGTGAGCATTTTTTTCTACAATATCCGGGTAGAGTTTGAGTTGTAGTGAAAATCTGGGCAGTGGGTGGTTGAGATTGTGTAAGTAGTGGGATGTGGGTTGAATTAGTTTTCCCCAAAATCCTCTTTGGTGAAACCAACATCTCTCACTTCCTCCTCTGCCATCTTTTCCTTTTTTCCATTTCTGTTCTCTCTATAGCCGAATTCTGCTTCTCCCTCCCCCGCTCTTTCTATTTTCTCTTTTCCAAATCATTCCTTTGTGTGCAACCGTCATTCTGTTTGTTCGGTAAGTGGGATAAGGTGATTTTGGTTCTTGTTATTAACTTTTTATTAATAGGTGCCATTAATGTTGATTAGGGGAAGAATCGAGGACTCGTGGTCAATAGTTGGAGACTTACTTTCGTGGAAGTTTGTTTGTTCGATTAAAGGTGAGGGATTTTCGCTCACTGGATGAGCATTTCGATTTGAGTTCGATTTTAAGTTTGTTTTCAAGCTATTAATTTAGCGTTTATTGGTCAACTATACGCAATAGAGTGCTCGAGATTGCGATTGCAGCAAAATAGTACCAGGTGTGTACCCGAAAATGCAGAAAATGAGGTTTCAGTAAAAGCTAGAAACCTCACTGTCGATGCCACACGGGTGTGTGGTCGCCCGTGTGGTAGGTCGTGTGCAAGATTGTAAGTCACCACACGGCCGTGTGATTGACGTGCCAGGCCGTACGCGAGTGACACGGTCATGTGATGGCCGGGCAAGGTTGTGTGTGACACACGAGCTTGACCTATTGGGCCGTATGGGCCACACGAGCATGTGGGCCCACACGGGTGAACCACACGGGCATGTGGAATGCTAGGCCAGGTCGTGTGATCTACACGACTAAGGCCAATTTGGGCCCATACGGGCGTATGGGCCCACACGGACAGGCCACATTGGCGTGTGAGCCCATTTTTCTGAGAAGTTCTGTAAGGTTGCACTGGTCACCCTAGTCGACTGTGGACCTATTGTAGGGTTGGTAAGCATTACCTAGACCCCTAATTATGTGACCTGACTTTCTGATTTCTGTATTGAGCATGAATTCTGATATCTGAGTGTATGAACTGTATTTGCATAATAGCATGACATTTTATGTATGTTTCATTGCACCGAAGTGGGTTAATGATTTATTGGAGGAAGTGTCTGAAAGGCTCTTAAGCCTGATATTTTGCAGCTCAGCTACAAATTTCTGATTATGTGTCGCATTCGGTACAGTATGGTGTGTAGGGATGGGTGGGTTGATTTTATCCCCACATGGTGTGTAGGGTTTGACGGATTTGGTGTGTAGAGGCTAGTGGGTAGGACTCTACTATTCTGTTCTGATCTGCATATTATGTATGAATGGGCTAAGGCCCTAGATTCTATCTGATTCTATATCTGAGTGGGCTAAGGTCCACACCAATTCTGTAATGGGCTCAGACCCGAACTGTGAATTTATGTCTGTTTTCTAAGATTATACTGTGTGCAAGTTTTCTGTGGGGATTACACACTGAGTTTGTGAAAACTCTCCCTTTTCAGTTTAATTTGTTCAGGTAATCCCCAGCAGTAGACGGGTTGGTGCGGCGAAGGACTCGGTGGTGACCACGGTTCTGTACATTTATGGTCTTCTTATTTTTATTTATGGCTTTTGATTTTATCCAGGAAAAGTTTTACTATAAATGACCTTTATGGGTTTTACTTTAATTTGGGATTTTTATCTTGATATATAATTTTTAGCAGTAGGATAAGACGCGAGTTTTCAAAATAAAAAAAATGTTTTACCAAAACACCACGATTACGCAAACTGATTTAAATGCTTCTGCGAACTATAAATAATTTAGAAAAAAATGGACAACATTCTGAAAATGGTTAATGATTGAAACAAACGACACGTTATTGAAGGTAGTATAAGGTAACGAAAAATGGCTTTATCGTAACTATGTTTCTAAAACACTATCCTGTGACATTTCCAGATTCGACCATAACGTCTAGGTCAGGTTTGGGGTGTTACATTGGTTGTTTAGGTGAGCGTGAGAAAGGGTGGCAAATTGGCCTTGCAAATGGCCTATTTTTGTCCACACGGCGCAGACACGGAGCGTGTGTCCCACCTGTGTGTGCGTAAACAAGGTCATGCTACACAGCCGTGTGTCCCCTGGTGTTGAAATTGAATTAAAGTCAGTATGCTCCACACAGCCTCACACACGGGCGTGTGACCGGCCGTGTGGCACAAGTTAGTATACCCCCTAAACGGCACACGGCCTAGCACACGGGCGTGTGACTTGGTCGTGTTGCATAAGTCAGTATACCCTACAGGATTGACACGGCCTAGCATACATCCTCGCACGCAGGCGTGTGTTGCCACTTCGAAGGGCAAACGGGCTAGACACACAGACGTGTGGTCGGCCGTGTGACCCAAGTCAGTATGTATGCCCTATTTTCAAACGGCTTGAGACACGGGCGTGTCGGGAGCCATGTGAGGCACACGGCCTGTTCACATGGGCGTGTGACCCTTATATGTTTGAAATTTTTCTAAGTTTCCAAAATTTTTATAAGTTATCGATTTAGTCCCGAACCACTTCTAAAGCATGTTTAAGGCCTCGTAGACCCGTATAAGGGACATAGTATATATGATTGAATGGTGTTTGAGAATGAATGCTTAAATGTATAAGTTAGGTTTGATAAATAATGTGTATTGATCGGTAATACCTCGTAACCCTATTCTGATAGTGAATATGGGTAAGGGGTGTTACATTTATTGGTATCAGAGCTACATTTTAGTCGATTCTAGGACTAACGTAGCGTATATCAGAGTCTAGCTATACATACCATATATACTCTGTGATAGTGTGATGATCCTGACAGCTTCAATTGGGTTTTCGTATAGAAATAGATCCCGAAAGAGCTGTAGCTGATGATGTAAAGAGTAACGCGCCCGCTCCTGCTCAAACGGTAGCGCAATCTGACTCTAGGCCTGTATCTAGTAGCCATGAGGGAGAGGCTAAACAAGCCTTTTTCCAGATGATAAGTGAGTGGTTTATGGAGTTTGTTCGAATGAATTCGGCTGCTCAACAACCTCCACCCCCACCTGTTCCTCAATAAATCCCTATTTTTTCTCAAGTTATAGATCTGATACAATTGAAGAAGTAGCCAATAGATAAGATTCGGAAACATGGGGCTGAAGAGTTTCGGGCTATTGTTGATGATGATGCAGAGAGAGCTGAGTTTTGGCTCGAAAATACAATCAGAGTATTTGATGAATTGTCTTGTACTCCTGATGAGTATATCAAATGTAGCAGCCCGATTTAGACCCTAGTCGGAACAGTGGTTTCAGGACCACAATCCGACATTGAAAAATTTATTTTATTATTATTTTAATATTTACAGCATGATATTAGAGTTGTGAGAAATTTTTGTAAAGAAATTTTATCGTTTAAGTGATTAATTCGGTAAAAAGGACTAAATCGCATAAAGCGTAAAAGTTGGGTTCTATTAGCTAAAAGTGTCAAATAGCTATAGAACAATAAAGGAAAGGTCTTTATGTGATAATTAGTCCAGTTTTGAGTTAGTGGATGATATTTGGTTTGGCATTTGTGTAAATTTGATTAATTTTAAAGGTTAATTTAGTAAAAAAGGTAAATAATGATAATAAAATAAAATAAAACAAAATTTCATCTTTCTATTCATTATCTTCCACCAAAAATGAGAAAAACGAACAGCCATGGAAGAGCTTGACATTCGGCTACGATGTTTTTTTCTCAAATAGGTACGATTTTAACTCCGTTTTTAATAATTTCTACGTTTTTGAGCTCGTTGTAGCTTAACCTAGCTAGCCCGTATCTCTGTTTTTGAAACTGTTATAATTTTTGAAAGATGCCATTGTTTAATGCTTGGTTGTTTAGATGTTTTATGATAGATTATTAAAGTTTGAAGCTAGATTAACAAGTTTTATAAAGTGATTTTTGACAAAAATGTCAATTAAGGACTACATTGAGAAATGTGCTAATTTGTGTGGTAAAAGTGTGATTAAATGGAAAATATGGGCTGATTTGTGAATGGGTAAAATTCGGCTAGCTTGTAATTGTATTAAATTGCATGAATTTGCAATTTTATGTGTTAAGGACGAAATTGTGAAAATGAGAAATTTTAGGGGCTAAAGTGCAAAATGCCCATTTATGTGATTTGGATGAAATTGAATGAATTGTTGAATAAATTAGTTAAATTTTGATATTATCTAGATTGAGAAAAATGGAATTCAGATCTAGATCGAGGGAAAATCAAGGTATCGGATTAGTCGACCTAATTCGTCATTACAGCGAACGAGGTAAGTTCGTATTTTAATAGACTTTGCAAAATCAGGTTATAAATGTGAATTATTTGTGTGATTGAATTTAATGCAGAATGGTAATGTAAATATATATGTATTTTGAAAAAGTTGTGTATATTATTATGATATTGAATTGTTCGAGAATCAGATTATATGAATACGAGAAAGCATCAACAATGTGATGACATCTGAAAGCCCTATACGAACCATAAGAATAGTTAGGATACATATGTCATGACATAGGATTCTGATATGTGTTATCGTGTAAGACCACGTCTGGGACGTTGGTATCGATTTGAGATTTACGTGTAAGACCATGTCTGGGACATCTGCATCGTATATGATTTCGTGTAAGACCCTGTCTAGGACAGTGGCATCGATATTTGATTACATGTAAGACCACATATGGGACGTTGGCATTGTACGAGCTTTTCGAGTTATCTGAGTATCTTATTGATTCCAAACGGTTCAACGGGCGTTCCGAGAAATAGTGAATAAGTGAATGAAATTCTGATTCAGGTACGTTGATATGTATACAATATTTGATAATGAAAGGTAAGTATATATGTGCAAAGAATATTATGTGATGTATATGCAAATGAAATGTGAATATGTGCAAATGAAACATGAACAAATGAATAAGTTGTGGCTTATAAAGTGGCATATGTGAAATTGTCAGATGCTTTATGAATAAAAGGTGAATTTGGGTATAAATGTTGAAATGAGATTCATATGAAAAAGATATATGACTAGGTAATGTTTTGAATTTTTTATATAAGCCATGTGTTATGGCTTGTAAATGGGATGTAAATATGGTAAATGTCATTTATGCTTTGTGATGCAAAGTTGGTATAATATTGATGAATGGTTAGATACAATTGAGCTAAAGAAGAAATATGAATATGCTATTGAGATAAGTTGTATTTTGGCATGTGAGATAGTATATTGCGTTTATGACATTGAATTGAAATTATTTGTTATGTTAAGTTTATTAAGATACGAGCTTACTAAGCTTTCAAAGCTTACTCTGTGTGTTTTTCCTATGTTTATAGATTTTTTGGTGATCTGCTCGGGTTGGAAGTCGGCGGAGATCGTATCACAATATCTTGTTAATGATTTCGGTTTTTATACCTTTTATGACTTGGTTATATGGCATGTATAGGCTATGGTATTTGATAATATGGTTGGAATGTATTTGGTCATTTGAGATGGTTGATTATGAATGTGGTTGTTGAATTTAGTATATTTTGATAAACTTGATATTGGCTAAATAGCTTAGAATTGTTATGAGATTGGCTTGATATGATCTAAGTGTATATGGCCATTTTAGTAATGGTTTAAGTTATTCGTATGATCATTTGATAGATGATAAGTATTTTCTTAAGAAATGCATGAAATTGAGTTGATGAATTGGCTCATTTTTGAGGTATGGATTGATGTTTGAATTGGGAAATATTGTACTATTGAAATAGGTTATATAGATGATTAAAGCTTGTGTATTTGGGATGTTTTTAGTTAATCAAATGGTATTCAAATGGTGTATAATGTTATGGTTTAGATATGGATGAAGAAGTCGAGAAGTATGGCTTAAATCAAGCCTAATTTCGTGCCACACGGTTGAGCACACGGGCATTTGTCTCGACCGTGTCTCTTAAATTTGTAATTTGAAAAAAGTCAGACTCGGACACGGGCTGGACACACGAGCGTGTGACTGGCCGTGTGAAATAAGTCAGTGTTGACCATGGGTTAAGCACACGGGCGTGTCTTCGGCCGTGTGGACTCGTCAGTATGTAAGCTCTGTTTTGCCACGGCCTAGACACACGGGTGTGTCTAATGCCGTGTGTGGCACACGGCCTGACCACACGGACGTTTGACCTCTTTAACTTTGAAAAATGTTTTAAATTTTTGAAAAAGTTTGTATGTGCTCGGTTTAGTCCCGACCCCTTTTCAATGCTTGTTTAAGGTCTCGTAGACCTTTAAAAAGGAACTCTATGTATATGATTTTCTATGTTATGAAGATGGGCATTATATGTTTATGAAATGATCGTAAAAGTTTTGATATTTTTGGTAATGCCTCTTAACCCTATTCCGGCGATGGTTAGGGGTTAGGGGTGTTACATCAAATGTGTTGTATCTTTGCTGAGAGATAATGTGTACCATTGGTGGAAAACATTGATATCTGTGGTTCTTAGAGAACGGGTTACTTGGGAGTTTTTCCAATCTAAATTCTGAAAGAAGTACATCAGTTAAAGATTCTTTGATCAAAAGCATAAAGAGTTTCTAGAGTTCAAACAAGGTCGGATGGCTGTCCTTGAGTATGAAAGAGAATTTGTACGGTTAAGCAAGTATGCCCGAGAATATGTTTCCACTGAAGAAATCATGTGCAAACAATTTGTAGATGGATTGAATGAAGATATAAAGTTACTAGTTGGAATTCTAGAGTTGAAAGAATTTGTCGTTCTAGTTGAGAGGGCTTGTAAAGCCGAGGATCTTAGTAAAGAAAAGAAAAAGGCAAATTCAGAAGATAAATACTCGAGAAAAAGATCAATGAGTAAGTCGTATCAATCTTCATCGAAGAAATTCTGAGACTCGTTTAATCGTTCTAATGCATCAGTGGGACATTCAAATAGAGATCGTGAAAGGCAACATTCGAGCTTTAAAGCTTCGGCTGTCTCGATAGCTAGTGTCGGGAGTGCGAAACCAAATCGACCTGAATGTAGACAGTGTGGAAAACAACATTTCAGTGATTGTAGATTGAATGATCGGGCTTGTTTTAAATGTGGATCGTTAGATTATTTTATCAGAGATTGCCCAGAGTTAGCTGAAAAAGATAACGCTCAGAGTATGAAGCCGAGTAATATTGTTGTTAGAGGGAGACCACCCAGATATACTGGTAATGTGAGTGGTAGTCAGAGAGCGACAAAAGACTCTACTGTGATTATGCTATCCGTGCACGGGAGGAGGCATCCTTGCCGGACGTGATTACCGGTACTTTCACTCTCTTTGATACTAATGTGATTGCATTGATAGATCCAGGATCAACTCTTTCTTATATATGCATGAATTTAGTATCCAGTAAGACTTTGCCTGTAGAGTCTACTGAATTTATGATTAGAGTATCGAACCCCTTAGGCAAATGTGTTATGGTTGACAAAGTCTACAAGAATTGTCCGTTAATGCATCGGGATTTCTATTATCAAGCTAATCTGATGTTGTTGCCATTCGACGAATTTGATGTAATCTTGGGTATGGATTGGCTAACGATGCATAGTGCTATAGTGAATTGTAGACGAAAGACAATTGAACTGAAATGCCAGAATAATGAGATTATTAGAATTGAATCTGATGATCTGAACAGTTTGCCAGTTGTGATCCCGTATATGTTAGCTCAGAGAATTTTGAGAAAGGGGTGTGAAGCTTATCTGGCTTATATACTTGATACGAAAATGACAGAAAGAAAAATTGAAATAGTACCAGCTGTGTGCGAGTATCCAGATGTGTTTCTAGAAGAGTTACTAGGTTTACCACCTATCAGAGAAATTAAATTTGGTATTGAATTAGTACCGAGGATAATGCCGATATCGATAGCTCCGTCCAGAATGGCCTCGATAGAGTTAAAAGAATTTAAAGCTCAGTTGCAAGAGTTGACAGATAAGGGTTTTGCTAGACCGAGTTTCTCTCACTGGGGTGCACCGGTGTTGTTTTTGAAAAAGAAAGATGGCACGATGAGAATGTGTATTGACTAAAGACAACTGAATAAAGTGACTATAAAGAACAAATACCCTCTACCGCGGATTGATGATTTGTTTGATCAGTTAAAAGGGGCAACAGTGTTTTCAAAAATCGATTTGAGATCGGGTTATTACTAGTTACGAGTTAAAGACTCCGATGTGCCAAAAACTGCATTTAGAACAAGGTATGGACATTATGAATTTTTGGTTATGCCTTTCGGACTAACGAATGCACTTGTTGTTTTTATGGACCTGATGAACTGGATTTTCAGGCAGTATTTAGACCGATTCATAGTTATGTTCATTGATGATATCTTGATTTACTCTCGTGATGAATCTGAACATGCTGAGCATTTGAGAATTGTGTTACAAAATTTGAGAGATAAATAGTTGTTTGCAAAGTTTAACAAATGTGAGTTTTGGCTACGAGAGGTTGGATTTCCGGGTCATATTGTTTCAGCTGATGGTATCCGGGTTGATCCGAGTAAGATATCTGCGTTTATAGATTGGAAGCCTCCGAGAAATGTTTCTGAGGTCCGTAGTTTTCTAGGACTAGCGGGATATTATAGGCGGTTTGTAAAAGGCTTTTCGATGATTGCAACTCCGATGACAAGATTGCTTCAAAAAGATGTTAAGTTCGAGTGGTCAGATAAATTCCAGAAAAGTTTCGAGCAGTTAAAAGCTTTATTGACTGAAGCTCTAGTGTTAGTTCAGCCTGAATCGGGTAAAGAATTCATAGTTTTTAGTGATGCATCATTAAATGGCCTGGGTTGTGTCTTGATGCAGGAAGGCAAAGTTGTAGCTTATGCCTCGAGACAGTTGAAGCCGCATGAAAAGAATTATCCGACACACGATCTAGAATTGGCTGCAATTGTGTTCGCATTGAAAATTTGGCGCCATTATTTGTTTTGTGAGAAATGTCATATTTATACAGACCACAAAAGCTTGAAATATTTGATGACACAGAAAGACTTGAATTTGCGACAGCGGAGATGGTTAGAATTGCTAAAATACTATGACTTAGTAATTGACTATCATCCGGGAAAAGCGAATGTAGTTGCTGATGCTTTGAGTCGAAAGTCCTTATTTTCTCTACGTGATTTGAACACACAGTTAGCTATGTCTGATGACGGTTCGATAGTAGCTGAGTTGAAAGCGAGACTATTATTTCTACAGCAGATTTGTGAAGATAAAAATTTGATAATGAATTGCAAGCAAAACGGGTTCAGTGTGAGTCAATTTCTGATTCAGAGTTTCAAGTTGATTCCGATGATTGTATGAGATTTAGAGATCGAATATGTGTTCTGAGAAATTCAGAGTTGATTTAGATGATTTTGAATGAAGCACATAGTAATCGTTTTTCAGTACATCCGGGAAGCACGAAAGTGTATAATGATTTGAAACAGTTTTATTGGTGGCATGGTGTAACACTCTGAATTTGGGCCTAGTAGAATTTGGCCTTTTAGGCCTTGGGCATGGGAGCGTTTAAAACTTTTGAGAACAAGAGAATGACACTAATGCAAGTTAGATCTATTAGGTGAGTGATTTTGTAAGGTTAGGGGGGCTTCTATGAAGTCCTGGGTTCAAGCCATGTCATTTGGAAAATTTTTATTTTTAGCATTAGGGGACCCTGACTCCTGGTATCAAGCCTTATAAGTATTTGTGATTAAAAAGGAGACACAAGAGAGCCTGTGGTGGAGTGGTTGTGGCATCACAGGTATGGCAAGGAGGGCAGAGGTTCAAGTCTCACTGCATGCAAAAGGGGATTATTTATTTTACTCTTGTGTGGGCAAGAGTTTGTGTTGGATTTGAACTATGTGTTGGAGAGTTTGAATTGGTCAAGTGAGTGTTTTAGGGGAGTGTTTCGAGGGATGAAGAGTGGATGAAGGAGTTTGATTATAATCCAAACTCGGTTGGTGGCTGAATTCAAGGAGAAAATCAGGGAATTTGAAATGGGTAGGTGTTGGCTGAATACTAGGGTCCTTGCTCTTGGAAATTCGGCTAGTGTATGAAGGGATGCCGTTTTTCTTTTAGCCATTTCGACTTTTGACTCATTTGTTTTACTTCTTTTTTTGCCTTTTTCAAAACGAAGCAATACCCCTTTTCTCTGTTATTTTTTTTGCATCAATTGCTGCCTGTGCCAAATTGACATTATTCTTCTCCTCTTTTGCTAAATCGAAGTAAGGTTCCTCTATTTCCTTTTTCTTCTAGTGTTAGCCGAATACCCCTTTTTCCTTTTCTCTCTTTTCCTTCGATTCTTTTCGAGTGTTCCTCCTTGTATTACTAAAGCCGAATACTTTCACTTTGCCTATTGAGAATCTTTATCTACACTTTCCTTTTTCTATTTTCTTTGTTTCGTCATCCATCTCCGATCCTCTTAGTTTCAAATCTTCGACGGTTTAGCCAGTGAGCTCGAGTTAGGGATTTCTCCTCTTGGCCGAATGAGATTGTAAGTGGTGGTTAATGTTTTTAACCGTTTTCAATATCGATGGTATTCCTCTTTATCTGCCGAATCTCCCTTTCTTATCTTGACTGATGTTTGGTTTGTTTAAGGTTCCTCGAGGGGTGATTAAAGGGCAAGTGATTAATAGTAGCCGACTTCCTACTCTAAGGTTTTGATCAAGGTAAGTACTCGGTCAAGGAATTTTGGGTAAGGCCGAATGTTAGTCCTTGCTTGGGCATGCGTTTTCATTGTAGTAGCATATGATTAACTCTAGTTAGTAAATAATGTTAACTGATAGATTACGTTTGCGGTTCAGATAAGCCATGAGGAGGGGGAATTGAGTCTTAACCAAATGATCTAAGGAAAGGATAGGCCGTTGCTATTCAGTCAAAGTAGGTAGTGGTTAATCGGTTTGGGGAAAGTGTTGTGCTCTTTAAAGATGGAAAAGCTAACTATACCCATTGACTGAATATAGGTTCGTTGCTAAGGGCTTGGAAGTACGCTTCATAAATCAGGTGTGTACACACACACCACTTCTTCTGATCATAGATCAACAAAATGCCTAAAAGTCGAAATACCGGCGAATGATGCCACACGAGTGTGCGATCGCACGTGTGGTGGATCGAGCCCACGAATATGGGCGTAAGATGGTTGAGGCCACCATGAGGGTTATCAAGGGCTTAGGTCGCTTTGCACCGCGTTGGGGCCGAAATGGGCCGTGTGGGCCCCACACGGATTAAATTTGCATATTGGGGTAAATGTTAGATCGAGCCGTGTAGTCCACATGGCGAGGGTCATTTTTGGACAATGGGTCGTGTGGGCCACTGGGCTTGTGGGCCCCACACGGATAAAATGCATGTTATATGATCTCTATTGGTTTGAACTGTGATGTTCGTATAGCCGATGCTATTTCTGGGCTAATAGGGCCACACGAGCGTGTGGGCCCACTTGGGCCGAGTAATGGGGCTTAGGCCCATTTACAACGTTGTGACCGTTTAGGTTACTTAAGTCACTCAAGGCGACGGTGAACCTTCTGTTGGGTCGCTGAGACCTCCGATTTACAAAATTACCGAAATACCCCCGATTTGCAAAATTATCGAAATACCCCCGTTTTGTAAAATTATCGAAATACCCCCATTTTGCAAAATTATCGTAATACCCCCGATTTGCAAAATTACCGAAATACCCCAAATTTGCAAAATTACTGAAATACCCCTAGTTTGCAAAGTTACCGAAATACCCCCGATTTGCAAAATTACTGAAATACCCATGTAGGGTAGAATTATCGAATTACCCCTGTAGGGTAGAATTACCGAATTACCCCTGTAGGGTAGAATTACCGAAATACCCCTAAAGGATAGGATTACCGCAATGCCCTTATAAGGTAAAATGACTATTTTGCCCTTGTGGGTAAATGAGTAACTTAGACTATGAATTGACTAATTTGACTGTGATCGTATGACTGTGTTTTAACTGACTTGACTGTGGTCGTGTGACTGATGTGCTTTTAATATGTGTGTAAATGATCATTCATCGGCATGACCATTTTGCATACACGTAATGATTGAGCATGACATACACGACATATTGCATGGGGTTGGGACATTGATACGGAGGAAGTTCGATAGGGTCGCACGGTCGTCGCGACCATCGTGGATCCGAAGATTGATCTGCCGAGGTCGCACGGTCGTATGACGATCGTGGACCAATGGACGGCTTAAAGCCGCGTAATCTGATTATGGCTCTGTGCCAACCTAAATATGGCTCTGTGCCATCTTGATTATGGCTTTGTGCCAATCATACTTACCCGTGTTTATGTGCCTAACTTATATACTGATGACTCTGTGTCGATCATAATTACCCGTGGCTGTGTACCGATTATATTACCGTCGCTGATGGCTATGTGCCAAACTTATTACAGTTACCGATAGCCTTGTGCCATCCTGATTATGGCTCTGTGCCATCCTGATTATGGTTTATAACCATTTCGTTTATGGCTCTTGGCCATTCTGTTTACTGGCAGCTTTGCTGCAATTGTGACTAGTGCCGCAACTGGTGCTAACATTGAGAGTGTAGGGATGGCGTGGGTGATTTATTCCCCGCAGGTAGTGCAGGGTTGGACGGAGGCAAGTACAGGGTTTGATGGGATGGGTTAGCATGCATCACACATTATGCATATGGAATTGATTCTGATATGGGCTAGGCCCAACTATTACTGATATGGAGAATGGGCTAGGCCCAATTGATTCTGACAAGGGTGAGACCCAAGTGAAATTGTCTTTGGGCTTAGACCCACACACGTTGTTCTCATTCTTATTTTGGGCTCCACCGCATCGATTCTGAATTCTATCTATTTTACTAACTGTTTTTAGTTAGGAGGGGATTACACACTGAGTTTTCACAAACTCACCCTGTTTTTAACTGTACAGGTAATGCCCAGCATTAGGAGGTTCGGTGCTGCGAGGGACTCAGAGATGGCCACACGACTACCTTTGGACTTCATTTATGCTTTAGTTTCCGTTTGGAGTTTAAATTTTTGTAATAAGGCCTATTTAAGGTTCTGGATTTTAACTTGGGGTTTTTATTTACTTTAAATTATATCCGTTAGAAGTAAATCACGGTTTTCCAAAATGTTAACTGTTTTTAAAACAACACTACATTTTCGAAACATTTTCGAAATGGTTTCGCGACTTAATCTTTTTCGTAAATCAATTACTTTCAAAATTAGCTTCCGCAATTGAAAAGATGTTTTGGGAATAAAACTAATAATTTTTCTATGTACCACATTTTAAAAATAAACTAACGTAACTGGATTTTACTTAAGCTTTTAAACAAGAAGGGTTTTCAATGAAAACATGGTTTTCGAAAAACACTTCAATGTGACACGCCAGATTCAGGCCTAACTTCTAGGTCGAGTTTGGGGTGTTACATTTAGTGGAATCAGAGCCAGATTGCAAAACTCGGCTGTGGAATGGGTTTTCAAAATTTTGTATTACAAGGGGTTGGTTTCAAATATGTGAAGTGTTTTGAGGTATTTTCTGAAAGTGTGGTTCATCGAGTCTCCGGCGCCGAATCCGTAAGTTTTCTGAATACCGTTGTCTGCTGTTATGCAATAGGAAACACTGTGATTACTTTAGATATAAGACTGTACTGTGATGCTTAAATTTAGATTTTGTATTTATTCTGTGTGATGTTGTGGATATGGAAATTATATTTGTATGATATCTATCTGCCCTAGTGGATAGGTATTTTGGGTGTGCGTAAGAGGTAATGTTTTGGAATTAGAGTGCGCAACAAAAGTGTAGTGGTGTAACCTGTGTTGTGCGGCTATTAGATAGTTGGAAATTTTGAGGATGAAATTTCTTTAAGGGGGTAGAATTGTAACACCCTAAATTTGGGCCTAGTAGAATTGGGCCTATTGGGCCTTGGGCATGGGAGCGTTTAAAACTTTCGAGAACAAGAGAACGACACTAATGCAAGTTGGATCTATTAGGTGAGTGATTTTGTAAGGTTAGGGGGGCTTCTATAAAGTCCTGGGTTCAAGCCATGTCATTTGGAAAATTTTTATTTTTAGCATTAGGGGACCCTGACTCCTGGTATTAAGCCTTATAAGTATTTGTGATTAAAAAGGAGACACAAGAGAGCCTGTGGTGGAGTGGTTGTGGCGTCACAGGTATGGAAAGGAGGGTCGAGGTTCAAGTCTCACTGCATGCAAAAGGGGATTATTTATTTTACTCTTGTGTGGGCAAGAGTTTGTGTTAGATTTGAACTCTGTGTTGGAGAGTTTGAATTGGTCAAGTGAGTGTTTTAGGGGAGTGTTTTAAGGGATGAAGAGTGGATGGAGGAGTTTGATTGTAATTCAAACTCGGTTGGTGGCTGAATTCAAGGAGAAAATTAGGGAATTTGAAATGGGTAGGTGTTGACCGAATACTGGGGTCCTTGCCCTTGGAAATTTAGCTAGTGTATGAAGGGATGCCGTTTTTGTTTTAGCCATTTCGGCTTTTGACTCATTTGTTTTACTTCTTTTTTTGCCTTTTTCAAAATGGAGCAATACCCCTTTTCTCTGTTATTTTCTTCGCATCACTTGCTGCCTGTGCCGAATTGACATTATTCTTCTCCTTTTATTCTAAATCGAAGTAAGGTTCCTCTGTTTCCTTTTTCTTCCAGTGATAGCCGAATACCCCTTTTTCCTTTTCTCTCTTTTCCTTCGATTCTTTTCGAGTGTTCCTCCTTGTATTGCTAAAGCTGAATACTTTCACTTTGCCTATTAAGAATCTTTATCTACACTTTCCTTTTTCTATTTTCTTTGTTTCGTCATCCATCTTCGATCCTCTTAGTTTCAAATCTTTGACGGTTTAGCCAGTGAGCTCTAGTTAGGGATTTCTCCTCTTGGCCGAATGAGATAGTAAGTGGTGGTTAATGTTTTTAACCGTTTTTGGTATCGATGGTATTCTTCTTTATCTGCCGAATCTCCCTTTCTTATCTTGACTGATGTTTGGTTTGTTTAAGGTTCCTCAAGGGGCGATTAAAGGGCAAGTGATTAATAGTACCTGACTTCCTACACTAAGGTTTCGATCAAGGTAAGTACTCGGTCATGGAATTTTGGGTAAGGCCGAATGTTAGTCCTTGCTTGGGCATGCGTTTTCGTTGTAGTAGCTTATGATTAACTCTAGTTAGTAAATAGTGTTAACTGATAGATTACGTTTGCGGTTCAGATAAGACACGAGGAGGGGGAATCGAGTCTTAACCAAGCGATCTAAGGAAAGGATAGGCCGTTGCTATTCAGTCAAGGTAGGTAGTGGTTAATCGGTTTGGGGAAAGTGTTGTGCTCTTTAAAGATGGAAAAGCTAACTATATCCCTTGACTGAATTTAGGTTCGTTGCTAAGGGCTTGGAAGTACGCTTCATAAATCAGGTGTATACATAGACACCACACCATCTAATCGTAGATCAACAAAATGCCGAAAAGTCAAAATACCGGCGAATGATGCCACACGAGCGTGCGATCGCACGTGTGGTGGATCGAGCCCACGAATATGGGCGTAAGATGGTTGAGGCCACCATGAGCGTTCTCATGGGCTTAGGTCGCTTTGGGCCGCGTTGGAGCCGAAATGGACCGTGTGGGCCCAATGGGCCTGTGGGCCCCACACGAATTAAATTTGCATATTAGGGTAAATGTTAGACCGAGACATGTAGTCCACATGGCGAGGGTCATTTTTGGACAATGGGCCGTGTGGGCCACTGGGCTTGTGGGACCCACACGGACAAAATGCATATTATATGGTCTCTATTGGTTTGAACTGTGCTGTTCGTATAGCCGAGGCTATTTCAGGGCTAATAGGGCCACACGAGCGTGTGGGCCCACTTGGGCCGAGTAATGGGCCTTAGGCCCATTTACACCGTTGTGACCGTTTATGTTACTTAAGTCGCTCGAGGCGACGGTGGACCTTCTGTTGGGTCGTTGAGATCTCGATTTGTAAAATTACCGAAATACCTTCGATTTGCAAAATTACCGAAATACCCACGGTTTGCAAAATTACCAAAATACCCCCATTTTGCAAAATTACCGAAATACCTCTGGTTTGCAAAATTACCGAAATACCCTCAGTTTGCAAAATTACTGAAATACCCCCAGTTTGCAAAATTACCGAAATACCCCCAGTTTGTAAAGTTTCCGAAATACCCCCGGTTTGCAAAATTACTGAAATACCCATGTAGGGTAAAATTACCGAATTACCCCTGTAGGGTAGAATTACCGAAATACCTCTGAAGGATAGGATTACCAAAATGCCCTTATAGGGTAAAATGACTATTTTGCCCTTGTGGGTAAATGACTAACCTAGACTATGAATTGACTGATTATGGCTCTGTGCCATCTTGATTATGGCTTTCTGCCAATCGTACTTACCCGTGGTTATGTGCCTAACTTATATATTGATGACTCTATGTCGATCATAATTACCCGTGGCTGTGTGCCGATTATATTATCGTCGCTGATGGCTATGTCCTAAACTTATTACAGTTACCGATAGCCTTGTGCCATCTTGATTATGGCTCTGTACCATCCTGATTATGGTTTATAACCATTCCGTTTGTGGCTCTTGGCGGTTCTGTTTACTGGCAGCTTTCCTGTGATTGTGATTAGTGCCGCAACCGGTGTAACACCCCAAACCCAGCCTAGACGTTATGACCGGATCTAGCGTGTCACATCAAAGTGATGGTTGAAAACTATGCTTTCATCGAAAACCCTTCTTAAAATTTAAAACTTTCTACCATTTAAAACCTAAGATTTCATTGTTTACTTATTAAAACACGATTTACACAAAGACATTCTCTCGTAGAATATTATTATTTTTAAAGCCTTGTTTGTTGCGGAAGTTTAATTCAAAACAGTTTTGAATACGTGATATTTTGAAAACAGTAGTTATTGTTTTAAAATCCCATATTTAATAGACTATGAGGTTGAAATTTTAAAGAAGTACCATGTAAAAGTTAAAAATCCCAAATGGCCTTATTACAAAATTATTAACCCAATAAATTAATCTAAAATAAAACAAAGTTGCTAGGTTTAACTTTAAAGCCAATCGGACGTGTGGCCACCTCCGAGTCCCTCGCAACTCCAAATCCTCTAAGGCTGCAGATTACTTGCACAGTTAAAGAAAAGGGTGAGTTACGAGAACTCAGTGTGTAATCCCCTATTACGGTTACAGTCTGGGCCCGAGCCCATACGGTGTCAGTCTGGGCCTAAGCCCTATTCGGTAATAGTCTGGGCCTAAGCCCTAAATCATATAAATGCAAACGGACATATAACCCAACCCTTAAAACCAAATCACCACCTGTACCAACCATCTCTCCATGTGGGGACCAAGTCAACCCACCCAGCCAACTCTCCAATAATACCAACCAGCTCTCCATGTGGGGACCATGTCGACCCACCCAGCCAACTCTCCAATAGTGCAGCCTAGCTGCTAACAACAATATACATGGCTGAGCCACTAGAATCAGAATACGTGGCAATGCCACTATAACGATACTTCCACCAAATCAGAAAACCCACCCCAATGTAGTATGTCATGTCATAACTAATCCATGTATGCAGTGCATCTCAAACATAATCAATCATACAATCAACACATACAACACTGATACTACCACAAGGGTACAACAGTCATTTAATCGGTTAAGGTAAATCGGTCACTTCACCCCTTAAGGGCATCTCGGTAATTTTACCCATCGAGGGTATTTCGGTAACTTTACCTATAGAGGGTAAAACAATCATTTACCCCATAAAGGTGTTTCGATAATCCTACCCCTCAGGGGTATTTTGGTGATTCTACCCTACGGGGTAATTCGGTGATTCTACCCTAAAGGGGTAATTTGGTAGTTCTACCCTACAAGGGTATTTCAGTAATTTGTAAAGCAAGGGTATTTCAGTAATTTCATAACTCACGGGTCTTTCGCTAATTTCACAAATCAGAGGTATTTTGGTAATTTTGCAAACCAAGGGTATTAACGACCCAACAAAAGGTCTATCGTCGCCTCTAGTGACTTAGGAAATCTAACTTGACTTAACGGCGAAGATGGGCCTAAGGCCCATTAACCTGCCCAAGTGGGCCCACACACTCGTGTGCCCTATTTAGCCTAAAAAATAACCACGGCTAAGCAACGGCACAACCCAAATCAATAACTTATCACATCACGAACATTTCATCTGTGTGGGCCCACAAGCCCATTGGGCCCATACTGTAACACCCAATACCCGAGTCCGAGGCTTAGACCGGATACGAGAAGTTACTATGCTTGAACTTGCTTAATCAAGTACTTACGGGCTATAAAATTTTGTTCCGAATTAAGAACTTATCTTTGTTAATCAACTTGTACTTTTCATGGGCCTACGAGGCCTTAAACTCATGCCCGTAAACTTTCGGAACTCAATCAAAAACTTTTCATTGAAACAGGGGTCACACGCCCATGTGAGTTGGGACACGCCCGTGTAACCCTGAGACATGCCCATGTCTCCTAACCGTGCTTAAAACTCGAGCTTACTGCCAAACTTCACACGGCCATGGCACGCCCATAGTCCTGGCCCATGTGAAAAATCTTAGCATTCTGACTTATAACACACGGCCAGGGCACGCCCGTGGACTTAGACCGTGTACTACAACTTGATATTCTGACTTAAGGGGCAATGGTGCAGGGTACACACGGCTTAGACACACGCCGGTGTGTCCGACCGTGTGCGCACTTAGAGGCTATTTACCAAGCCAATTGCCACCCTGAAATCAAGAGCAAATTCATACTATCTCAACAACTCAAATCACTACAACTTTAACGAACAATATAACATGCTCCATTGATATCAATAACATACATACTTAGTCAATCTTGGCCAATCATTTAGCCATTCACAAAAGAATAATAATAAACTTGATAGCCCATGCTTTTCCCTTTTCTAAGACATATACTCAAAATGAAATGTTTCCTATACATGCCATACTTAAATAAATAACTTGGCTATACCAAAATAGCGGTTGATAGTGTGATTCGAGCTCCGACTTCAACGATCCACAAGTTAGCTTGGCGGGACTACATAGAAAGAAATAATAAATGACGTAAGCATTTAGCTTAGTAAGTTTGCATAATGCACATAGCAACGTACTTGCTTAATATAAACCATTTGACATAAATAATGGCATCGTAAGTTTCAGCTATAAAGCTTACTTACTCATACTTGATTCTTACATAACTCATGAAACTTACTAGTCTCATACTTGATTCTTACATAACTCATGAAACTTACTAGTCTCATACTTGATAGGCAAACAAGGTACCTGTATCACTAGATCACATTGATCAGCATACTTGAACATAATACTCATAATTTCTAATTCATCATTCATAACATGAATAATATTCTTTACCACTTGATAATAACCTTACTTACTTAGCTTTCTTGTTATCTCTTTGGAACTTAACTCGTTGCCTGATGAATTTATATGAATAACCGAGGATACTAAATCTCATCTAAATTTCGAGGGCATGACTTAACATGGACTTATACGAAGTCTTTCTTGTTCTAACCAATGCCATGCCTTAACTTGGACTTATATGGGATCTCTTTCTCTTGATAACTTTTCAATGCCAAGCTTTCCTTGGTCTTACATGATAACTTGCTCAATGCCAAGCTTGCCTTGGACTTACATGATAACTTGTTCAATGTCAAGCTTGCCTTGGACTTACATGATAACTTACTCAATGCCAAGCTTGCCTTGGACTTACATGATATCTTATTCAATGCCAAGCTTGCCTTGGACTTACATGATAACTTACTCAATGCCAAGCTTGCCTTGGACTTACATGATAACTTACTCAATTCCAAGCTTGCCTTGGACTTACATGATATCTTATTCAATGCCAAGCTTGCCTTGGACTTACATGATATCTTGCTTGCTTGCTGATGCCATGCCTCGGCTTGGTCTTATACGGACTTTCTTGTTTCATGTGGTAGATCGAGTATCCCAAGTTATTCAACTTCAATCGGGGCTTTCTCATGCTTGATCTCATTAATTTCTTTGTTTAACATAACATTAAACGTTTTTCATAATAACATTGTACATTATACTAAGCAATTCAATGATATAAATCATAAAGCTTAGAAATCATACAAACTTACCTCAATATAAAAAATGTAGCTAGGTATGCAATTTAGTCCTCGACCCTTGTTCTTGCCTCGGTTTTGATCTGGGCTTCGTTTTTCTTGATCTATAGTCATAAACAGATCATTTAATAATCACATTGACTAAATTGACCCTTTACTCATACTTAGGCAAAATTACTATTTTGCCTCTATACTTTCTCATATTTGCACTTTTGCCCCAAGGCTCGTAAAATAATTTTCATTCAACTTTCTTAGACTTCATGCTTAGCTGATTCATTTTCTCTACTATAGCAATCATCAATTCTCATTATTTCTAGTAGGTATGACTAATTTCATAACTATTACAAACTAGTCCATACTATCATATTTCATGAAATTCATTAAGGAAAAGATGTTTATCTAACATCAAACTCTCATAATATTCCTTAAAACATCTTTTAACAAGCATGTCATTCATAGATGAAATTTTTGAACATGCATCTTAGCTTATTTTATAGCTAAAAATAGCTAATTCATAATACGAGGACTTCAAAAACACGAAGAATATTAAAAACGGGGCTAAGATGAACTTACTAGGAAGCTTGAAAAAAATGAAGAACCCTAGCTATGGAGTCTTCAAATTTTCGGCAATGGAGGGAAGAAGATGAATGAAATTTTATCATCTTTTTCCTATTTTAATCACTTATTAGACAAATGACCAAAATGCCTTTCTCTTTAAAAATTTCTATTTTACTAACTCATGTCCATTTTTGTCCAAAATTTATAATTTGGGAAAATTGCTATTTAAGAACTCATAATTAATATTCTAAAGCTATTTCATACAAAATGCTTCTAGAAACTCACATTTTACAACTTTTGCAATTTGGTCCTTTTTGACCATTCAACTTCATTTTAGCAAAATTGCTTCATGAAACTTTCACACTAACATGCAAACATGGCATGAACCTTAAAAACTCATAAATTCACCTCGGATTCGTGGTCTCGCACCACTATTCTGAATAGGCCCTAATTTGGGTTGTTACACATACGACCCCCTTTTGGCCTGACGCGATCCAAAGCACCTAAGTCATGTGCGCGACATGATCAGCCTATCTATTTCCAATTTAACATTGTGACTTGCATTCACGGGCCCTACGACCCACTCACCCATCGAGGCCCATTCCAGCCCAAGTGACCCACTACGGCCCAAGCCCATGAATTCGCTCATGGTGGCCTTTCTCATCACACGCTCACGCTCCGTGAACACGATTCACCACACGCGCGATCGCACGCTCGTATGGCATCGTTCGCCGGTATTTCAGCTTTTCAGCATAATGCCGGTCAACAGTCAAAATAGTACAATATACACACCTTCGGCTTTCCAACCTATCAACAATAAGAATAGTGTATACGGATACCCACCTTATCATGTAGAGTACTAAATAATCACGAGTGCCGTCACCTTCACTAGATATCCTAACGGAGTCACGAGCTTGAAAAGTGATCGTTTCATCACCTACACGAAGTGTGAGCTAACCTGTACCAACATCAATTCTAGTTTTAGCAGTTGCTAAAAAGGGTCGCCCTAAAATTAAAGGTGCGTTACTGTACTCATCCATGTCTAGGACTACGAAGTCAACTAGGAATATAAATTTATCGACTTTACAAGCACATCCTCAACAATTCCCCTAGAAAATCTAATAGTTTTATCTACTAGTTGAATGCTCATCCTAGTTTGTTTAGGTTTCCCAAGACCTAGTTGCTTAAACATTTTATAAGGCATGACGTTAATACTTGCCCCTAAATCAGCCAAGGCATTGTTAGCATCTAAACTACCAATTAAACAAGGAATAGTAAAACTCCCTGGATCTTTTAATTTGTTGGGTAGTTTATTTCGTGAAAAGGCTGAGCAAACTGTGTTTAACTCCACGTATGGCGCATCGCCTAACTTCCATTTGTTTGCGAGAGGCTCCTTTAAAAATTTTCTTGAATCTGGCATCTGCGAAAGAGCTTCATGAAACGGTAAGTTAATATGTAATTTCTTTAGAAGTTTAAGAAACTTACCAAATTGTTCATCTGTGTTGTCTTTATTCATCGCATTGTGGTATGGCACACGAGGTTGGTACTCTGCAATTATCGGTTTTGGTTTATCATGGCTTACCTCAACCTTACCTTCCTCTACCACATTCTCTTGCCTCAGTTCTAGTTCGTCTAACCCTTCACTATTGTGAACAATAATGGCGTGAATTTGCTCCTTTGGGTTAGTTTCAGTGTTGCTTGGCAAGTTTCCTTGTGGTCGTTCTGAGATCAGCTTAGCAAGCTGACCTATTTGGTTCTCGAGCCCTTGAATTGACACTTGCTAATTTTTAAGTGTTGTTTGGTGTTTTGGAAACCGGTTTTACGACACATGATGAATTCGTTAGCATCTCCTCAAGGTTCGGCTTCTTCTCTTGTTGGTAGGGTTGCTGTTGAAAGCATGGAGGGGGTTGGTGTCTTTGATTTCCTTGGCCACCCCACGAAAAGTTTGGGTGGTTCCTCCAACCTGGATTGTAAGTATTACTAAAAGGGTTATTTTGAAGTCTAGAAGTATTACCCATATAGTTCATCTGTTCGCTTTCTATGCCGGGGTTGTAGGGTGGGTATTCTCGTATTGTTCGTCCCTCCTCCATTTGTATCGTGATCGCATCTTTGGATGTATCTGCGAAGAACCACATAAACCATCAATTTTTTTTACTTAAAAGCTCTACCTGGTTTGATAGCATTGTCATTGCATTAAGGTTCAAAACTCCGACGGCTTTTGTTGGCTTCGTCCTTATCACTTGCCACTGATAGTTATTCATTGACAGCTCTTCAATGAATTCTTAAGCTGCTTCAGGAGTTTTTTTATTCAAGGTTCCACCGGCGGCGGCATCTATTAGTTGCCTAGTTGAGGGGTTCAAACCGTTGTAAAAGGTTTGAACTTGTAACCATAGAGGTAACCCATGGTGTGGGCACCTTCTCAAAAAATCCTTGTATCTCTCCCATACGTCATAAAGCGTTTCTAAATCCATCTGCACAAAAGAAGAGATATCATTCCTCAACTTGGTCGTTTTAGCCGGGGGAAAATATTTTAACAAAAAATTTTCGGTCATTTGCTCCCATGTAGTGATTGATCCTCGTGGTAACGAGTTCAACCACTGTTTATCTTTGTTCCTTAGTGGAAAGGGAAACAACCGAAGACGAATGGCATCATCAGAAATGCCATTTATTTTGAAAGTGTCGCAAAACTCAAGAAAATTTGCCAAGTGATTGTTTGGATCCTCATCCTGCAAACCATCAAACTGAACAAATTGCTGGATCATTTGTATAGTGCTAGGTTTCAGTTCAAAATTATTTGCAGCAATATCAGGTCTAACAATACTTGATTCAGTTCATGTTAAACTAGGTTTAGCAAAATCATACATAGTTCGAGGAACAAGATTTTGATTCATCGAGTTTGCGGCAACCACAGGAGGTAGCAGATTATTATCAGCCATCTCTTCGGTAGTTTTTGTGTCGTCCTCTTACTCTTCTTGTATGTACTATAGGCTTCGCCTTATCTCTCTACGATTTCTGTGAATGGTACCTTCAATATCACTGTTAAAAAGTAATGGTCCTGACGAGTTCCTTCTAGTCATAAACTAGAGACTCCTACCAGAAGCAAGAAAGAGAAAAGTTAGTAAATAAAAAATAAAAATTAAATTAAATTGCAAAGAAATAAAATGGCTAAAGTAATAAAAATTTAGTTCTCCTAATATCTTAGTCCCCGGCAATGGCGCCAAAAACTTGATCGTGTCCAAACTAACTATGACAACGAATAAGGCAAGCGCACCTATCGTTCAGTAGTATAGCTATGGCAAGACCGGAAATATCGTATCCTCAAGGACAAAGAGTACTAGTAGTTACTATCTTTTTATTATCTGGCCTAAGTATTAAGAGAATCGATGTTTAATCAACCAATTACTAAACTAAGGATGCTAAGACACAGAGAGTGAATTAGGAAAATACTTTTGGGAAAACCAGTTGATTAAGACAATACCCGAGGAAGAATCCACCTAGACTTCACTTGTTACTTAACTCTGAACCAGACAATTTATTCACTTGACTTGATCCGTAGGATTCCCTAATTTATATTATTATCCCTTTCGAGACTAATAACGTCTAACCCTAGGTTGATTAATTGAAATCTCTTTCTAATTAAAACCCCTAGTGTTGCATTAACTCTACCTATGGACTCCCATATTAGGTTTGACCCTAATCCGATAGATTTTTGTCATCCTATCTCTAGGGTTGCGATCAACTTCGCTTAACTATGCTAGATCTACTCTTAAACAGGGACTTTTGCTCCACTACCTAAGCACATCAATACTTGAATCAATATCTTGAAATATTAAAATAATAATTAAGAACACATAATTAAGAACAAATCAAGTATTTATCATACAGTTCAGAAAACAGTAACAAGATCCGTCTTAGGTTTCATCCCCCTCAGGTATTTGAGGGGTTTAGTTCATGTTTAATAAAGAATACATCTTAGAAGAAAGTAAATAACAAAACATAAGAAAAACCCTAAAACTCCCTGAATGAAATTGAAGGGAAGATCTTCCGTCTTGAGTGTGATTTCGGCTTCTGGGATGAATCAACTGGCTGTCTTCGAGTAATTTCCTGTGTTCAGCCCTCTCTTGCTTCGCCCCCTCGTCAAAAGCCCTGACAGAAGGCTTCTGTCGACTCCCTTTTTAGGTTACCCTCTAGGGTGTTTATATAGGCTTTCAAAATGCCTTTCTTGGCCCACAAGTACCCTAATCCAAATGGAATTAAAACAGGTCAAGGTAGGGCCACGCTCGTGTGGAACGCCCGTGTGAATCGAGCCCAGGCCGTGTTCAGACCTGCTAAGGTGGCACGGCCGTGTAGTGAACTCCAGGCCGTGTGAATTTCTTACTTTGGCCCATTTTCTTCGTTTTCAGCCCGTTTCTCGTTCTTTTCATCCTCCAATGCTCTCCTAAGTATAAAACATGAAATTAAAGGATTAGGAGCATCAAATTCCATAATTCAAGGGATTAAATCATCCAAAAGTATTCTAAATGTGGGATTAAAATATGTATATATTACGGTTTATCAATAATTGTTATGGTTAGGGAACATCAGAATTATTTATTCAATATGGTCTCTGCCATGGTAGCAGAGAAGATGGTACGAAA
This sequence comes from Gossypium sturtianum, assembly GCA_025698515.1. Taxonomy (NCBI): domain Eukaryota; kingdom Viridiplantae; phylum Streptophyta; class Magnoliopsida; order Malvales; family Malvaceae; genus Gossypium; species Gossypium sturtianum. Next base: position 51,372,308 of record CM046946.1, on the reverse strand, counting down.
AGGGTGTGAAGAGTTTTTGGCTTATGTCCAAGATGTAAGCATCGTTTATCCTTTTATTGATAGCATTCGTACAGTAAGAGAATTTCTTGATGCTTTTTCCAAGGAACTGCTAGGGTTGCCTTTGGATCGAAAAGTGGAGTTTAGTATTAAATTGTTGCCAGGAACGACACCAGTGTCCATTGCTCCTTACCGTGTGGAACCTAAAGAGATTAAGGAGTTGAAGGTACAGTTGCAAGGACTATTGGATAGGGGTTTCATTAAACCCAATGTTTCACCATGGGGCTCTCCGATTTTGTTTCTGAAGAAAAAGGATGGTACACTTAAGTTATGCATTGATTACACACAACTGAACAAGCTCACTATAAAGAATAAGTATCCTCTACCGAGGATTGACGATCTATTCGATCAGTACAGAAGTGAAACTGTCTTCTCTAAAATTGACCTGAGGTCTGTGTGTTACCAACTTAAGTTAAAAGAATCTGATATTCCCAATGCATCTTTTAGGACTCATTATGGACATTACAAGTTCCTTGTCATGCCTTTTAGGTTGACTGATGTGCCAGCTGCATTTATGGATATTATGAACTATATCTTTTAACCTTTCCTTGATCAATCCATCATTGTATTCATCGACGACATTCTAGTATATTCCAAGATAACATTTGAGCATGATGAACATTTGAGGGTGGTCCTACAGATACTTCGTGAAAAATAGCTTTGTGCTAAATTTAGTAAGTGTGAATTCTAGTTGAAGGAAGTTATGTTTTTGGGTCACATGGTATCAACTGAAGGTATTTGCGTACATCTCAAAAAGGTAGAAGCCATTTTAGATTGAAAGAAATCGAACAATGTCTTAGAGATTAAGAGTTTTCTGGGTCTTGCTATGTATTATCGAAGTTTTGGTGAGAGTTTTTCCTTAATAGTAGCCCCATTGACTAAGTTGTTGAGGAACTATACTCCATTTAAGTTGGGAGAAGAGCAGCAGGTTAGTTATGTGAAATTAAAATCTGTATTGATAAAAGCTTCCGTCCTAAGTCAACCAGAATCTGGTAAACAATATGTTGTTAATGATGCTTCACATGTTGGGCTTGGATGTGTACTAATGCAAGAAGGTAAGGTAGTATCTTATGCTTCGAGACAACTTAGGCCACATAATGCAATTATCCTACTCATGATTTGGTGTTGGCAACTATTGTTTTCGCTCTCAAAAACTGGAGACACTATTTATATGGTGAGAGGTGTACTATTTACACTTATCATAAAAGTCTCAAATATCTCCTTACTTAGAAGGAACTTAAATTGAGATAATGTAGATGGATTGAATTGTTAAAAGGCTATGACTGTACAATCAAGTATCACCCTGGGAAAGAGAATAAAGTGGTTGATGCTTTGAGCCGTAGGGCAATATCCGACTTGAGGGCTATGTTTGCTCGCTTGAGTTTGTTTGATGATTGGGGAATCTTAGCTGTGTTGCAAGTAAAGCCTGTATGGATACATGAAATTAAAGATAAGAAAGGTTTAGATGAATCTTTATCACTTTGATCTAAACAAGATGAGGATGGGTTGACAGAGGATTTTAGGATTAATTCTGAAGGAGTTTTGTGCTTCAGAGGCAGATACTTTGTACCCAAAGATCAAAGTTTGAGAATGTCTATACTTAAGGAAGCACATAGCAGCCCTTATGCTATGCATCTTGGTAGTACTAAAATGTATCGTGATTTAAGAGAAGTGTATTGGTGGTCAGGTCTAAAACAGGAAGTAACAGTGTTGGTGTCAAAAATGTTTGACTTGCCAGTAAGATAAGGCTAAGCATCAATTTCCATCAGGGTTCCTCCAACAAATTTAAATTTTGTAGTGGAAGTGAGAGAGAGTGAGAATGGACTTTGTTAATGGGTTACCTTTAACACCTACTAAGAAAGATTCAATTTGGGTCATAGTGGATAGATTGATGATGTCTGTCCATTTTATTCTCGTTCACATTGACTATTCTCTTCAGAAGATAGTTAAACTCTACATTTCTGAGATAGTGAAATTGCATGGAGTGCTAGTGTCAATTATTTCAGATTGGGATCCTTGATTTACTTTACAATTCTAGAAAATAATTACACAAGGGTTTGGGTACTTAGTTCAATTTCAAGACGGCTTTTCATCCATAACCCGATGGTCAATTGGAAAGGGTCATTCAAATTTTAAAGGATATGTTGAAGAGTTGTGTGATTGACTTTTAGGGTAGTTGGAAGGAGCATTTACCAATGGCAGAGTTAGCTTATAGTAATGGCTTCCAGTCAAGTATCCAAATGGCACCTTACGAGGCTCTTTATGGTTGTAAGTGTCTTCCGCCTTTATGTTGGACTGAAGTGGGTGAAAGAAAGTTAATGGGTCCAAAATTGGTTTCAGTGACTGAGGATAAGATTCGGTTAATTCGGGTTAGATTAAAGGCAGCTTTTGAAAAAAAGAAGTCTCATGTCGACTTGAAGCGTAAGGACATTGAGTTTGATGTGGGAGATTGGGTTTTCCTTAAAGTCTCTCCATGGATGAAGGCTTTGAGGTTCGGTTGAAAGGACAAGTTAAGCCCTAAGTTTATTGGCCCGTATCGAGTGCTTAAAAAAGTTGGTCCTATGACATATTAGGTTGAATTGCTTCTTAAGTTGGATCGTATCCACAATGTGTTTTCATGTCTCGATGTTGAGACGGTATCAATCTGATCCCTTGCATGTTTTCCTAGTAGAGAAGATCGAGGTTAGACCAAATTTGAAATTTGAGGAGGAGCCTGCTCAAATATAGGATCCTGAGGTTAAGGTTTTGAGGCAAAATAAAATTCATTTAGTCAAAATGCTTTAGAGAAATCTTGGCATTGAGGAGGCTACTTGGGAGTCGGAGGACTCGGTTTAGCTTCAACTGCCTCACATATTCGAATCAGGTAAATTTTGAGGTCAAAATTTCTTTAAAGGGGTAGAGTTGTAACATTCAAAATTTTAGCTTAAAAGAAATGCAAAATTATTTCAAGAATGAGGAAATAGCCCAATGGTTAAAAGAAAAATAAGAAAGCATGGAAACTAGATTAAGGTTCCAAGTTTGATTCCCTTCCATTGCAAATAATTTAATTTTACAAAAATCCCTCTGTTTCATTTATGTTTGTTGTCCATACCTAGTAAAACCCAAGTATAGACACTACTTTTAATTAATTTGATTAGCCTTTAATTGATTTTTATTCACCCTAGTCGCCCTCCCTCTTTCTCTCCTCTCTTCTCTTCAATTTTTCTTTCTTTTCCTCTTGTTGTTGTCGCCCAACCCACCAAGAACCACCATCTCTTTTTCTTTCTTTTTCCACGAGTTCTTGCACCATTCTGCTTTGTTTCTTTCCATCAATAAATATGAAATCTTTGACCTCCAAGAACGATCCCTATTGTTGCCCTAGAAGCTCCATCGTCGCCCTTTTTCTTGTAGCTTGTGTAAGTGTCTTTTTTCTTTAATTTTCTTTATGAACCTTTCAAGGGAATACCCAAATTTTGAAATATGGATTTGGGGATATTTTTAATGATTTTATGGATATTTTTCCATCATTCAAAAGTGCATTCAATTGGCTTTTTAAAACATCCTTGATTTGCCACCATTGGTGGTGGTGCGTTGCACCTAGGGGCACCAAAGGGGGGTTGTTGTTTTCTTTAATTTTCCTATCTATTTCCAGAAATATCTTGGTCTCGTGAACCCCTACTAATCAGCCTTTAATCATGTTTTATTTAAGAAAATTCAATCTTGATCATTCGACGATTTAAATCTAACAATTTGGGAAGCGTAAGTGTGGTTGATTGTAGGCTAGTGCATAGTTTCGATTAATTGTTGGGGAAATTAATGATTTTTTTGATTAAATAATTTTATTATTTAATATCTACTTATTTATCAGTAATTAATGGTGTTAGGTGTCGGCCCAAACACCCCAAACAAACAGTGAAGTCGTTTGATGTTCACGCGTACGTTTCGCAACAAACTAGTGTAAGTAACCTAGCTAATTTAGATTAGAAAATTTATTTTGGTTATGCTATTTGGAGTGGAACCTTAATAGGTTATTTTATGGTTTTTTAAGTGGTGTATTAATTTGATAACATATTGAATTTTAATTTAGGTTCGAATTAAGGTCTTAAGGAGAAACTGCGAGTTTCGTTAGTGTGCTGCAGTAGTGTAAAAAAAATGTGTGAGTCCGAACTTGTTCACTTGAATGTTTTAATAATATTTTTAATGATCTAAATGTGGATTAATCTTGCTGGCTGAGCTTAGTTAATTGACTAAGTGAATGTGTTAAAGTGGCTAAATCAGGTACATTATTAGCCTTAACTAAATGGAATGTATGCAAAATTGTATGGTTGAATGAATAATTGATTGTTTGGTACTGATATGAAAAGCTTGTTGATGTAATGTGTGATTGATTGTATGTATAACATGTATTAGTTTGGAAATAAAGATTGAATGCCTGAAATCTTTTTGGGTAAAATGCCATGAAAAGTATTGAATGGAAAACTACTATACATGCACTAGAAATATATTTTCATAATGTTTTAGCGAATGATGGTATGATAAAATGTCACCTTATTCATGGTGAAATTGAACGCTTAATATGTGATCATTATAATGTAGGCATGTTAACTATGCTACTGAAAGAAAATGCATGAGACATGCATTTTATTGAAATATTGTAGGACATATCGCATGTGCATGGGATGTGATATTGTGGTTGAAGGAGGAGTTCTGTTACCTTTTGAAAAGAGTTATATTTCATACCCTTAGACCTAGCTAATTTACTTTACTTGGATACATTTAGTGGCATTTTAAGACATTTTATTAGTATTTTTATCATTGCATTATGAGCTTGGACTGTGTTTACATGCTAGATACCTTTAATTGCATGTGGAAGGGTTGTGTTTGGTGGTTTGGCAAGTGCAAGATGTGGAGAAAGAAATCAATGAGTGAAGGTTTACTGGGGAAAAAGGCTGGTTAGTTTGCCACCTTGTATGCTGTGGCAATTTCAGTAAGATGACCGAGTTAACACTCATCGCAGACTAGTTTCAACCCAGCTTTACTTATACCAGAAAAATCTACCTAAACAACTGGAGAAGATATTGTGGGTTGTTGGAGTTACCCTAGGAGGAAAAGCTTATAAAAAGCCAAAGGAGGAAACCCTAAAGGTGTGGAGATCCAGAGGAAACAATAGAGGGTAGCGGATGAGTAGAGACGGAAAGAGGAGACTGAAGGCAGTCCCTCTCAGCCACTACAAGACACTGTGCTGCTAGATTGATGATTGGTTTGGTGACATCCATCTTCCTAAGTTCTTCCATTATTTCTTAATATGTTCTCCCGTGAATTGAATTGATCGAAACGATGTTGGGTGTTATTTTGAACTTGAATTTTAATTTCCAACCCATGAGCTAGATCTCATATGGTTGAGATTATATGATGAAAACTTTTACTTTCTTTAATAGTTGAAGCATATATTTGATTTAATCTACAGCTTCATTCAATTGTTTTTATTTTCCAATTGTATGCGTACATTCTCTAGACATGGACAAGTTTCCAGTATGCCCAAAAACTGAATCTAATTATGAAAAGGTTGGATTAGTTGGACTGAAATTGAATGATACAAGCGAGTATTTGACCGAATACTTGCAGCAGACTCTAGACATAGAGCAACGTTTGTATAGAATGAAGGCAAACCAGTACAGGATACCATGCTAAGGCCTATAAACACAGGCTAGGTAACTTGAGACCTAGCTCTTGAAAGAAGCATGTCACTTTAGGTCTCTTTTGAGTAGCAAATTAAGTATGAATTTGCTGAGGCGTTACTGAAAGTAAAGCAGATTGTCAATAAGCCAAATTCAACATTGTAGACCTTTTATCCTTTTCCATAGCATTCTTAGTTATTTACTTATTTTCTCACAGATTATTCATATAATTATTCTTGTAATTTCCATTACAATGTTACTCTTGCTTTGCCTTAGTATTTTCCAGTATTAGTCAGTATACATTTTGCACACATCCTTACTATTTTAAATTACCACAACGTACTTAACTTGGTTTTGCTATAACATTAATCATAATTCATTATAATAACTTGACCACTCTTATACCTAATTTGATCCTTGTGGAGACAATCTCATTTATCACTTTCTTACTTGAGTCGACGTGTATACTTGCACAATTCACATATCATTTCACATGCGACAAGTTTTTGGCGTTGTTGCCAGGGATCGACAATTTGGTGTAATTTGGTTTGGTTATTTTAGTTAATTACATTAGTTTTATCAAAATTAGTTTAATTTAATTTCTATAGGTTTATCATCAGTGCATGAGAAGAGGCATTCCTACTAACAAAGAGTATCCTTTTGACCCAGATATCGAGAGAACATTATGAAGAAGGCAGAAAGAAATGCGTAAAAAGGCTAGGAACAGGAATGACCCTGGTCTTAATGATAATCCGAATGGTCAAGATATTAATCCTCCTGTTCATTGGGTGATACCTAGTATGAATGATAATCTGAATGGTTAGGGCGCTAATCCTCATGTTCGTAGGGTGATAGATGACCTAGACAGACCAATCCGAGAGCATGTTGTGACAATTTTGGATGATTTTAATCCAAGGATAGTCAGACCACAAATACAAACTCAGTGGTTTGAACTATAACCGGTAATTTTTCAAATGTTGCAAATAATAGGAGAGTTTGGTGGGTTACCTACTGAAGATCCAAGACTGCATTTAAGGCTTTTTATAGAGGTTTGTGACTCATTTAGACAATGGGGTGTTCCTAAAGACTCTCTGTGACTTAAATTGTTTCCATATACTTTAAGAGATCATGCGAGAGCATGGTTGAATGCTCTACCGTTGGGAATAGTTGAATTATGGAATGATATTTGCCAAAGGTATAATCCCCCAAATATGAATTCAAAGCTTAGAGATGACATCACATCTTTTTTGGCAATTGGAGGATGAAACACTATATGAAGCTTGGGAATGATTTAAAGATTTAATTTGAAAATGTCTGATGCATGGATTTCAACATTGAACTCAGATGGAGATATTCTATAATAGGCTGAATGGACATACAAGGATGGTAGAGGATGCTTCCGCCAATGGCACTTTGTTGGATAAATCCTATAATGAAACATATGAGATTTTGGAAAAGATTGCCAATAATGATTATCAATATCCGACTATAAGAGCTGGGATGGGCAAGAGAGCTGCTAGTACTATGGAGCTTGATTGAATCACTTCAGTGATAGCTCGAGTATCTTCTTTGGCTAATATGATTAAAACAATGAAAAAACCCACTACAATTCAAGAGATGAAAGTAGTCGAGCTATCGTGTGTTTATTATGGTGAGGTTCATGTGTTTGATGAATGCCCATCAAATCCAGCATTTGTGTACTACATGAGTAATTTTAACCGGAATAATAACCCCTATTCCAACACCTGAAATCCAGGGTGGAAGCAACATTAGAACTTTACTTGGAATAATCAAGATGTGAGAAATTTTAACAACGCTACAATATAAAATGCCAACAGTGCACCACTTGGTTATGATCATCCTATGCCGAGGAAAAATGCTTAGCAAGTTCAAGCATCGGCATCATCATCATCTATTAAAGCTTTGTTGTAAAAATATATGGCTAAAAACAATGTTGTAATTCAGAGTCAAGCTGTATGATAGTACTAGAAAGAACATATGTTTTCTTCTTACTTATTGGTTAATTTGTCCCCATTTAGTTATCTTTAGCACATATTTTAGCATTTTCAATTCATTAAATTGAATTTTATAACTCATTAGATATTAGCCTATTTATCCTTAATTTTGTCATGTTTTGGTACCGATGTCGCTGCATGAGTATTTCCAGATTGCGCCCAGAATTGTCACCGCACCTAACAGCTGTCGGGATAAGAACAAAAATGTGTGAGTTGTCTAGTCTAGTATAACCAACTTTTACATACAGAGGAAACATGATTTTGATGAAAAGACACCTATGCTATTTGGAAGAATATAAATATTCACGTGAAAAGGAAAAAAAGGGAGGCTTTTTTGGGGGTAATTATCTTCTTCAACCTATCTTTTGAAGGTTTTTGGCTATGGCAGCTTAAGTCTCCTACGAGTGAAACGACGTGAAAGGGACACAGATCAGTTCTTGACGAGGAGCCTTGAGTGCGATATGAGAGGGAATGGAGAGATTCAAGTCGAGATTGTCTAGGAATAGTATTGTCCATTTGTTTCTTTTATATTTATTTTCTAAACGATGGTGATTACTTTCTATTTAATGTTTGTAAGAAAGTACACATGATTTCTGGGTTAAATGTTATTTTATTCAATCTTGCTTCTACTGTTTAATCTTTGGGTTTGAATGTTTTCAGCATGGAAGTGCTATTGCAGTCACTGACACTGGAAAGTGCAGCAACAATTCTAGCTAACAAGCATGACAGTGGAAGTTGATTGAGGATTAGAGGAATTTAATCCACTTGTAATTAATAGTGTTCCATTACCATCACCGGAAGGTGTGGTTAATGTGTCCGGTGATGGTTAATGTGCATGTTTAAGTCTTAGATTAAATATAGAAGTTAAGCTTAGTAAGATATTCATTGCAATTTAATGCATCGACAATCACCTATCCTTTTATACCATGTAAGCACTTAGTATTCTGTTGCATATTCACGTTGGGGATCCCAGTTTATCATTATCATATTTTATTTTATTGTTTTCAAGTTATTGCTTCGACAACTACTCTCACAATTTATCTCATTTCTATCTATTTATTGCACTGACATTGATAGACAAAAGACAACCATCCTCGTGGGATCGATATCTTACAGACTCATATCTGTATACTATACTTGCATCGACGGTGTACGCTTGTACATTATTACTGTAACGTTAAAAAGTCGATCAAGTTGTGGCGCCGTTGTCGGGGATAGCTTTTGTTTGATATTTATTTTTTTTTCACTTTGTTTTTTATTATATAATATTTAGTTACCACTAACTTGTTTTCTTTTTGTCGCTATTTTCACATTTTATTTTAGGTGTTTGATGACCCGAAGCAATTCGGAGTTTATTGCCGATTTTGATCCAGAAATTGAAAGAACCATTCGGAGGAGACTTCAAGAACAAAGGAATATTGCTTTACCATGAAACAATGAAGTCATACCCCAGGTGCAGAACCAAAATGCTAATGACCCACCGTTGCCGCAAGACGTTCAAATAGAAAACAAGGCTATACGAGACTTTGTAGTACCTATTTTGGATGACTTAAACCGGGAGTTGTTAGGCCAGCAATCCAAGCTGGGAATTTTGAACTCAAGCTAGTAATGTTTAAAATGTTGAATTCTAATGGACAATATGCTGGACTGCCACATGAAGATGCACGATAACATCTTAAATCATTTTTGTTGATTTATGCTTCCTTTAGTTAACAAGGCGTTCCTGATGATGCTTTGAAGATGCAATTATTTTCTTATTCCTTGCAGGGAAGAGCTCGTACTTGGTTCCTTGGGCTACCTACCAGATAAATTACTTCTTGGAATGCACTAGCAACACAATTTTTTTTGCGATTTAACCCACCGACAATGAATGCTCGTCTCCAAAATGATATTACAGCTTATCATCAGCTGGATGATGAGAATCTTTACACTACTTGGGAATGCTATAAATATTTGCTTCGACATTGCCCCATGCATGGCATTCAACAGGAAACACAAATTGAAATTTTCTATAATGGGCTGAATTCACACACGAGGTATCTTGTTGACGCATCAGCCAATGGTCCTTTGCTGGATTGTACTTATAATGATGTTGTTGGGATTCTTGAGAGAATTGCTCAGAATGTGATCGTGTGTTGAGAGTCTTAATATTTATAAAATGAATGATCTAACCTAGAAACTAACTATCACCACGATTGAGGCAAGCGCACCTATCGAACAGTAGTATAGCTTAGTGGCAAGACCGGAATGTCAAACCCAAAGGAACCAAAAGTACTAATACTGACTTTCTTTTTATTATTTAGCCTAAGAATTAAGGGATTTGTTGTTTATTCTAAAATTAACTAACTACTAAGCTAAAGACGCTAAGACACAGATAATGAATTGGGGAAAATACTTGTGGGAAAAACCAATTGGTTAAGACAATACCCAAGGAAGAATCCAGCTAGACTTCACTTGTTATTTAACTCTAAACCAGACGTTTTATTCACTTGACTTGATCTGTAGGATTCCCTAATTTATATTAATACCTCTCTCGAAGCTACTAACGTCTAACCCTAGGTTGATTAATTGAAATCTCTTTCTAAATAAAACCCCTAGGATTGCATTAACTCGATCTATGGACTCCCATATTAGGTTTGACCCTAATCCGGTAGATTTTTGTCATCCTATCTCTAGGGTTGCGATCAACTCCGCTTAACTATGCTAGATCTACTCTTACACAGGGAATATTCCTCCACTGCCTAAGCATATCAATACTTGAATCAATATCCTGAAATATCAGAAAAATAATCAAGAACACATAGTTAAGAACAAATCAAGTATTTATCATATAGTTGAGGAAACAATAACAAGATCCATCTTAGGTTTCATCCCCCTCAGGTATCTGAGGGGTTTAGTTAATAATCATAAAAGGATACATCTCAGAAGAAAATATAAAACAAAACATAAGAAAACCCTAAAACCCCTTGAAGGAATTGAAGGAGAGATCCTCTGTCTTGATTATGATTTCGGCTTCTTGAGATGAATCAACTGGCTTTCTTCGAGTAAATCCCACAATTCTGACCTCTCTGGCTTGGCTCCTTAGCCTAGCTGGACGCCTCCCTCAGGGTTGGCCTTTAGGGTGTTTATATAGGCTTTTTGAATGTCTTTCTTTGCCTCTAAGTACCCTATTCTGAGTGAAATTTGTCTTTGTCATGGAAGGGACACGCCCGTGTAACACGCCCGTCTGAATCGAATCCAGGCCGTGGTCGAGCTTGCTAAAGGGGCACGGCCGTGTGGCCTGGGCCCAGGCCGTGTTGATTTCTTACTTTGGCCCATTTGGTCCGTTTTTAGCCTATTTCTCGTTCTTTTCATCCTCATATGCTCTCTTAAGTATAAAACATGAAATTAAAGGATTAGGAGCATCAAATTCCACAAATCAAGGGATTAATCATCCAAAAAGTATGCTAAACGTGGGATTAAAATATGTATATATTAAGGTTTATCAAATACCCCCACACTTAAGCATTTGCTTGTCCTCAAGCAAAATTCTCCATTCACAATTAAAATTAACTCCCATCAATTCATAATCTTCATAAAAAATGTTTCATCTTATTTCATAGGTAATTTATACATGGATAATTCAACTCAAAGAGTCCTAAAGATTAAAACAATCTAAGTCATATATTTTTGTAGCATGAAAACATAGGTGTTTCCCCTCATCTAAATAATTACCTCTAATTCAAAATCAACAAAAAATGACATCCTCACTAGAGGTTCACTCAAATCACTCAAGGTGTTTAAGGTTCAAAGATAAGAACTCAAGAGTCGAACATGAAAAGTTAATCCCATAGGCTTGCATGAAAATCAAATCTCCACCACTATAAAATGGGATGATACACAAATCAAAAGGTCTTTAAAAGGGTTGTAACGAGGCTTAGGTTAAAGGTGTGGATAAAGGCTGAATTAGAGGGTTAGAATCAAGACTGAGCTGACAAATTACCTAACTAGAACAACGAACTGATAATGAATAATTACATCAATTGAAAACTTGTAATACTAATAACACGAGCTTCTTCTCATATTATGAAATAAACATTTTAAGCTCAAATAACATAGAACTAATAATGAATATATTTCATTTTTTTAAGAACAAATCAAGTACAATAATAATAAGATAGAATTTAATAACTGAAATAAAGAAAATAGTTAAGTAACCGATCAAATCAAATCTCGATATAGGGGTAGTCAAGAGAAATGGTGATAACAAATACAAAGTGGGTTTTGGGTTAATATTAATGGGTGAGTTAAGAATTGGGTTGTTAGTCTCAAAAGGGGTTCACTAGGGGTTAATTATGAAGGTAGGCTTTTTATGGAGTAAGTGAGTTAAAACCTAAGTGCCTTTATCATCTCAGTATATCAAATCATAGGTGTGGTCTCGACATGTATAAACGAAGCAAGTTCTAGAATAACAAATCAATGTTGACACACTTATAATCAATAAAGTGAGCAAGAAAAGAATGTATGCTCTAGAAGGCTCAAGATCTCAAAAAAATTATGGGCTTTTGATATCAACCTTGCAAATTTCAAACTTCAAAGTAATATTTAAATGTAGGAAAACAACCTAAAAATATTAATTACGGAAAATAGACTTATCATGCTTGATTCTCTAATATCTTAAAGTTTAAATCATCAATGCACAATTAACTATGACTTAATCCAAAACATATCCATGAAAATCATAAATCAAAAGAAATTTCATTCTAATAGTAATATGAGAAAATTACTTAAAAACAAGACATAATGAGAATAATGCAAAAAGCTAGGAACTTTTTCAAAATAAAGTTCACCCCCCCACACTTAAGATGTACATTGCCCTCAATGTATAAAAATATATATGAAATCATAAGAGATGGGGAGAAGTGAAACTTCCTGAATTTTGGATGGATCATTGAGTCGGAAGTGTAGAAATTTGATTCGGAGGTGAAAGATAAGTTGGAGGAGGCATCTCTGGTGGTGGTGTGGTCGTTCGTTAACAGCCCCTTGAACCCAAATTAAAGAAATCAAAATATAATAATATAAATTAAAGAAGAGAAGGATAAAAGAAAAGAAATTAAAAATGAAAATAAGAGAAAAAGGAAAAAATAACGGACTCAAAGGTCCCACGGGCGTGTCGCACGCTCGTGTAGATTTCTCAATTTCGACCACGGCTGAATCGCACGGCCGTGGTGTTTTATCACAGCCCGTGTTTTGGGGAAAAGTTTTTCCCTGTCTCCACATGGCCACGGCCACACCCGTGTGCAAGGCCGTGTGGGTAGGGAAACCTGCGCCTAAAAATTTGGTTAGTTTTTAGTTAGATGCTAAAATTTGAAAATATAGACGTTAGTGGGGTTAGTTCTCGGGTTGCCTCCCGAGAAGCACTCGTTTAAAGTCTTGAGCTAGACTACCTGTTATTCGTATGGCCATGGTGGTTCACGGGGTCGAAACTTCTTTTTCTTACTATCAATTCTATCAACATATGGTTTGGGTCGGGTAATATTCACCTCAAAAGTGCCAAAATTAGAATGAGTTACCTCGATCGTTCTGTATAGAAAGACCTTAAGTACCGTAAAAGGAGTCGCACCATTTGTATTAAGCTCTGAAGCGGCTATTCGAGGGTCGGTTGTATCTGAAAGTACCTGGTCCCCAACTTTGAAATGATTGGTTCCACCTTTAATACTCGATGTCCTAGCCGTGTCAAGAACCTGAAGAGTGATCGTTTCGTCACTTACACGAAATGTGAGCTCACGTGGTACTTTATTTCGTAGAATTCTTTGGGCACACCGCGTTTGGCTCCACATGCGACGTATCATCTAACCATTTGTTTGTCAAAAATCTTTTAAAATTTCCTTGAATCGGCATCTGCGAAAGAGCTTCAAGAAACGACAAGTTAATATGTAATTTCTTTGGAAGTTTAAGAAATTTACCGAATTGTTCCTCTGTGTGGTCTTTCTTTATCGCATTGGGGGTATGGCACACGAGGTTGGTACTCTGTAATTACCGGTTTTGGTTTATCATGGCTTACCTCAACCTTACCTTCCTCTACCACATTCTCTTGCTTCAATTTTGTTTTATCTAACCCTTCACTATCGTGAGCAGTTATTGCTTGAGTGGGTTAGTTTCGGTGTTGCTAGGCAAGATACCTTGTGGTCTTTCTGAGATTAGCTTAGCAAGCTGACCTATTTGATTCTCGAGCCCTTGAATCGACGCTTGCTGATTTTTAAGCACTGTTTCAATGTTTTGGAAGCGTGTTTCTGACACCGAGATAAATTTTGTTAGCATCTCCTCAAGGTTCGGCTTCTTTTCCTACTGGTAAGGTGGTTGTTGAAAACCTGGAGGAAGTTGCGGTCTTTGATTACCTTGGCCACCCCACGAGAAATTGGGATGGTACCTCCAACCTGCATTATATGTGTTACTATAAAGATTATTTTGAGGTCTAGAATACTTACCCATATAGTTGACTTGTTCGTTCTCTGTGCTAGGGTTGTAGGATAGATATTCTGTGTTGTTCACCCTTCCTCCATTTGTATCGTACTGTATTACCGGATGTACTTGCGTAGAACCATACAAACCATCAATTTTTTTATTTAAAAGTTCTACCTGATTTGATACCATGGTTACTGCGTCGAGGTTGAAAACACTGGCGGCTTTATTAGGCATTGTCCTCATGTCTTGCCACTGATAATTATTTAGTGACATCTCTTCGGTTTCTGCGAGCGGTATGTTTTATTTCACTGTCAAAAATCAAGAGTCTTGACGGGTTTCTTCTAGTCATAATCTAGAAATACCTGCCAGAAGCAAAGAAAGAGAAAAATTAGCGAAGTTAAAAATGAAATAAAAGTAAATCGCAAAAATAAAAATGGCTAAAGTAATAAAAATTGAGCGTTCTTAATATTTTAGTTCCCCGGCAACAGCACCAAAAACTTGATCGTGTGTCGAGAGTCTTAATATTTATAAAATGAATGATCTAACCTAAAAACTAACTATCACCACGACTGAGGCAAGCGCACCTATCGAACAGTAGTATAGCTTAATGGCAAGACCGGAATGTCGAACCCAAAGGACCCAAAAGTACTAATACTGACTTTTTTTTTATTATTTAGCCTAAGAATTAAGGGATTTGTAGTTTATTCTAAAATTAACTAACTACTAAGCTAAAGACACTAAGACACAGAGAATGAATTGGGGAAAATACTTGTGGCAAAAACTAATAGATTAAGACAATACCCATGGAAGAATCTACCTAGACTTCACTTGTTATTTAACTCTGAACCAAACGATTTATTCACTTGACTTGATCTGTAGGATTCCCTAATTTATATTAATACCTCTCTCGAGGCTACTAACGTCTAACCCTAGGTTGATTAATTGAAATCTCTTTCTATTTAAAACCCCAAGGATTGCATTAACTCGATCTATGGACTCCCATATTAGGTTTGATCCTAATCCGGCAGATTTTCGTCATCCTATCTCTAGGGTTGCGATCAACTCCGCTTAACTATGCTAGATCTACTCTTAAACAGGGAATATTCCTCCACTGCCTAAGCACATTGATACTTGAATCAATATCCTGAAATATCAAAACAAGAATTAAGAACACATAGTTAAGAACAAATCAAGTATTTGTCATATAGTTCAAGAAACAATAACAAGATCCTTCTTACGTTTCATCCCCCTCAGGTATCTGAGGGGTGTAGTTCATAATCATAAAATGATACATCTCAGAAGAAAATATAAAACAAAACATAAGAAAACCCTAAAACTCTCTGAAGGAATTGAAGGAGAGATCCTCCGTCTTGAGTATGATTTCAGCTTCTTGAGATGAATCAACTGGCTTTCTTTGAGTAAATCCCACAATTCTGACCTCTCTGGCTTGGCTCCTTGGCCTAGCTGGACGCCCCCCTCAAGGTTGGCCTTTAGGGTGTTTATATAGGCTTTTGGAATGTCTTTCTTTGCCTTTCAGTACCCTATTCCGAGTGAAATTCCTCTTTGTCATGGCAGGGACACGCCTGTGTAACACGCCCGTGTGAATCGAATCCAGGCCGTGGTCGAGCCTGCTAAAGGGGCACGGCCATGTGGCTTGGGCCCAGGCCGTGTTGATTTCTTACTTTGGCCCATTTGGTCCGTTTTTAGCCCAATTCTCATTCTTTTCATCCTCATATGCTCTTCTAAGTATAAAACATGATATTAAAGGATTAGGAGCATCAAATTCCACAAATCAAGGGATTAATCATCCAAAAAGTATGCTAAATGTGGGATTAAAATATGTATATATTACGGTTTATCAGAATGATTATCAATATCCTATCTCTAGATTTGCACAAGAAAAAGCTACTCTGGGAGTTATTGAATTGGACGCAGTATCTACACTTAGTGCTCAAGTTTCTTCTCTTACAAATATGATAAAAAATATGCAAGGGACTAGTGACGTTGCACTTATACAAGTCGCTCAACAAGTATATATTCCTACCTTTTCTTTTGAGATTTGCAGTGACAATCAGTGCTTTGAAGATTGTCCACAACATGCAGAGAATGCCTTTTATGTTAGTAACATCCGTAACAATTCTTATGGAAACTCTAATAATAATTCTGCACGCAATCAATAATCTTGGGAAACTCAGACTGCTGGACAAAATGCTGCGACATTCCGATATGGGAATATATCCACTCAACGCAATTATAATCCAAGACAAGGGAATTACAATCAACAACATCAAAACTGCAATTAGCATACTCAGAAGCATCCACACCAGAATCAGATACAGCCACAACACTCTTCAATGCCGAATCAACATGTTCAAGGACATCGACAACAACAGTACACGCAAGCTTCTCATTCTGACCCGTTAGTAGCTCTTGAGGCTTTAATGCGGGAGAATGTTACTCGCACAAAAGCTATTGTGTAAGGGAATTAATCTTTTATTTGGGTATTGGAGGCACAATTAGGACAACTTGCTTTGAATCTGAATACTCGACCACCGGGTACACTACCTAGTGACACAAAAAATCTCAGTCTGAGGGGGAAAGAACACTGTAAGACTATCACTCTTAAGAGTGGTAAACAAACTGGCGAGCTGACTACGGACTCTACTATAGCACCTCAAGATACTGGTTAAGTGATCCCTGGTGAGAAGGTTGAACCTGTAGAGCTTGTCGATGTACCAGACAAAGAAGTTCCACAAATTTTTACTCGTATGCCTAATATCCGACCCTCGAAACTGTCGAAGCAATTAGATGTATCTCCACCTTTACCTTTTCCACAAAGATTCAGGAAGAATGAGCAGGATAAGCAGTACCAATAGTTCCTGAACACACTGAAGCAAGTTTAGGCCAATATTCCTTTAGTAGACGCTATTGTGCAAATTCTGAATTATGAGAAATTTATGAAGGATCTCTTGTCCAAGAAGAAGAAGCTCAGTGATATGGAAACTATTGCATTCATAGAAGGCTGTAGTGCTGTTTTGACAAATCAGTTGCCCTCCAAAATGAAAGATCCAGGAGCTTTACTATCCCATGTTTAATTGGCAACCATTATTTGGGCAAGGCTTTATGAGACTTGGGAGCTAGCATCAACCTAATGCCACTATCTACTTTCAGAATGTTGGGAATTAGTCACATGAAACCTACTGTAGTGACATTGCAGCTAGTAGATAGATCCTTGGCTCAATTTGAAAGGCAAATCAAAGACATCTTAGTTCGTGTGGATAAATTCATTTTCCAGTTGATTTTATCACACTTGATTGCGAGGCAAACAAGGAGGTTCCCATAATCTTGGGACGACCATTTTTATCCACCGGACAAACTCTTATTGATGTTTACAAAGGTGAACTAACCATGCAACTTAATAATTAGCACGTTACCTTTAGTGTTTTCGAATCTATTCAATGCAAGGATAAAGAAGAATGACATATTGTTGATGTGCTAGATGATCTAATTGAGGAAGAATTCAATGACCAAAGCAAAATACTTTCTGAGGAGTTTGCAGTGACATTTGATGATGAATTCTTAGATGATTGTGACAGCATGGTTGAAGTTAATAATATTGAACCCAGGCATAGATGGCAGATTGAACCCTTTGACTTAGCCAACATAACAACTCCAATTTTCAAGCCATCTATTAACGAAGCTCCTACTCTAGAATTGAAACCACTACCTATTCATCTTAAATACTTCTTTCTTGGTGCTAACAATACTCTCCCAGTTATTGTCTCCGCAACACTGGATGTAACTCAAGAAGAGAAATTGGTCCATATTCTTAAGAAACATAAATGAGCTATTTCTTGGAGTATTGCCAATATTCGAGACATTAGTCCATATTTTTGCATGCACAAGATCAAGTTGGAAGATGAGGGCAAGCAATCAATTGAGCAACAAAGAAGATTAAACGAGAAGATGAAGGAAGTTGTTAACAAAGAAATTATAAAATGGCTTGATGCTGGAATTATTTACCCTATTTCTGATAGCAATTGGGTAAGTCCAGTGCAATGCGTTCCTAAAAAGAGTGGCATCACTGTGGTTAGCAACGAAAACGATGAATTAATTCTTACACATATTCCAATGGGATGGCGAGTCTATATGGATTATCTCAAACTTAATGCTGCCACAAAGAAGGACCACTTCCCACTTCCTTTCATTGACCAAATGTTGGACAGGCTTGCTGGAAGAGCCTATTACTACTTTTTAGACAGCTATTTTGGGTACAATCAAATTGCTATTGCACCGGAGGATTAAGAGAAAACAACTTTCACCTGTCCTTTGGTACTTTTTCTTTTCGCTGTATGCCTTTCGGTCTTTGCAATGCACCAGCCACATTTCAAAGGTGCATGATGGAAATATTCTCGGATATGATTAAAAATTCCTTAGAGGTTTTTATGGATGATTTCTCAGTCTATGGGAATGGTTTAGATCATTACGTTGACAATTTGGATAAAGTATTGAAGAGATCTGAAGACACTCATCTTGTTCAAAATTGGGAAAAATGCCATTTCCTGGCAACTGAAGGCATTGTGTTAGGCCATCACATCTCTAGTCAAGGCATTGAAGTAGACAAAGCTAAAGTGTAAATCATTGATAAATTACCTTCATCGACAAATTTGAAAGGTATTTGCAGTGCATGCGGGGTTTTACCGAAGATTTATTAGAGATTTCTCAAAAATTGCAAAACCCTTATGCTTATTACTGGAACAGAATAAAAAATTCTTCTTTGACGATGCATGTCTGGATGCATTTATTCAATTAAAGAAGCAACTAGTAAATGAACACATTGTAGTTGCACCAGATTGGTCTCAACCTTTTGAATTTATGTGCGATGCAAGCGACTTTGCTGTGAGTGTTGTTCTAGGACAACGCAAGGGAAAAATATTTCATGCTATCTATTATGCTAGCAAAACTCTTACAGAGGCACAAATCAATTATACCACTACAGAGAAAGAATTGTTGGTTGTAATCTTTGCTTTTGACAAGTTTCATTCTTATCTTGTCGGCGCAAAGGTTATCGTATTTACTAATCACTCGACGTTAAGATATCTTTTTGTGAAGAAGGATGCAAAACCAAGACTAATACGCTGGATCTTACTGTTGCAAGAATTCGACATCGAGATAAAAGACCGCAAAGGTTCAGAGAATCAAGTTGCAGACCATCTGTTTCGATTTGAAATTGGCTACGAAGATGGAAACATACTTCAAATTGTCGACACATTCCCATATGAGAAGTTATTTGTTGTAGATGCAATCCCTTGGTATGTGAATTTGGTTAATTGTCTAGTGTGTGGAAAACTCCCATCGGGTGCCACAGGCCATAAAATAGAAAGATTTCTTCGTGAAGTTGGAACAAGTCGTATTTATTCAAGGTATGCAATGGCAACATCATTCGGTGATGTGTTTCGGAAAAGGAGATGCTTTCAATCCTGAAGCACTGTCATGATGCTTGATACGAACTCGCCTACGGAGGATGTAACTCACGATGCCCTCAAGCTACCCATTGGACCAATTACGCGTGCACGTGCCAAACAATTTGCAAATACCATTTCGGCTTTGGTGGAACAAGTTTGGACAGATGATCGAAGGGAGTTCAAGGATGAACCGAAAGCTTTTAACTTATTGGAGGCCGAAATTTCCTCAGCTTGCTAGTTTGGCTATTAGCTCATTAAATACTTTAATTATGCATTATTATTTAGTTTACTACAGCTTAATTAGTTTTTTAAATATGTCTTAAACTTAGATTAATTTGTCCTAATTATTGCATGAATTTAAGTGGTTTTCCTACTTGGCTGAATTTAGCATGTGTCGTAATAGGTGTCTTTAATTTGTCTAAAATGTTCATTAAGTTATTCTAGAAGTATCTTTAATTATATTCAGCTGATTTGGCTTGGATTAATATGCATTCATATTCTTTATAGGTGCAGCCGAACCTATGGGGGTGCATTTAAGAGATACATGCACCTAGGTGCAATGTATCTAGCCGAATACATCAATGAATGTGGAGGGTGCATGGACGGCTGGAACATGCATGATGGCTGTTCATTTTTGACCTCATAAAGGCCCCCATTCAGCCAAGAGACACCAGCAAATTAAAGTTTACCAGGATGGCCGATTCTCTCCCCAGGAAGGCATAATGCCGTCCACATTGGGTGTTCACACCAATGGTTTTTTCAGCTAGGTTTGTTCACATTATCAAGGCTCTTCCAACGCCATTTTCACACCTTAAAAGGCTGTTCATGTGGTCTTATTAATGCTAGACACTCTTCACCAAAAGATGGCTATTAATGAAGTCCAACCAAGCCATGGTCGAACCTGGACGTGTCCATTGAGTTACTAGTGCATTCATCTAAGACAAATACATTTGCTTAGCCATGAAGTTGCCCCATAACCTCCCATGTTCAGCCAAATTTGTCTCCATCTAGAAGGTGTTCATTGGCTACCCCAAAGTCAGCTGAATATAGCAAATTATCAAGGCCATGTTCGGCCGAACCTAGCCAAATACATTAAGGTGTTTTTTTTCTAGATTTTTCTAGATTAGTTTTACTTAGTTATTAAGTTGCTTATGACTATTCAGCTACTAGTCTTTTAGGCTATAAATATTTTCTTCTTTTGTTTGAAGGAGGACTTTTGGATGTTTATTAAATTTTCATATAGTGAGTTATTCACTCTCTCTTAATTCTTCAAGGTTCAATTGACTTATCTTGTTCCTAGTGGCGTCAATCGACTTTGTTTCGAACTTATCATCCTTTTCCGGGTGTGGCGTTCAACCCTTATACCGAAGGTTCCTAATTTGATAATTAGTGGGTCTCAGTTCTATCCTTCCTTCTATCGACCACTTGAAACATATAAGTTTCGGGTCTTTAATTGTTATTAAAGGTTCTTTCTTATTTCAACCCTTTACTCAAATTATCAACCAACCATTTGCTTCCCAAAACCATCCTACTATCTCGAATTATCAAACTTACAATCTCATTTAAATTAGACGTGAACTTCCTAATTTACGATCGGGCAACATCTACGACTCATTTCTAACCCCAAGGCGATTCGTATTAGTTGGTATCAGAGCCAATTAAATTAGTCACGTTTTTTGCGATAGTTTCGAGTTTCCAAGCAAGTATAAAAAAATTTATAAAAAAATGAAATGAGAAAAGAAGAAAAGTGAATGTATTACAAGTTCTTTGTTCACATTCCGATTCCCGATCTCCATAATCTCCTTTCTTCTACTTAATTTCTCATACTCCAACGCCACATACCCCAAAATTTTTCTTTCTTTCAGCCTACACTACAACCATTACACTTTATTCCCTTGATAACCCCCTTGAAGCTGACCCACGAGTGGCAAATAAGTCTAAGCCAACCTTTTAGAATTTTAAGAGTTGGATTCGAGAGGTAAAAGGCAAGAGAGACTCATTAGCAAAAAAGCCAAATTCGAGTGTAAACACGAGTGCGAGTGTTCAACAATTACTTCCTTTGCGAGTGGCCTAGTGAGGTTTGTGGTGAGGTTTTCTTTAATCTATTTAATATGTCTAGAAGTCCGGAGCGAAGAGGAACAAATGGAGGAGCATCCAATGCCGCAGGTGGAGGAGGAGGATGCCAACTTCCTCGAAGGAATGTGCCCGGAGGTGG
This sequence comes from Gossypium sturtianum, assembly GCA_025698515.1. NCBI lineage: Eukaryota > Viridiplantae > Streptophyta > Magnoliopsida > Malvales > Malvaceae > Gossypium > Gossypium sturtianum. The sequence continues at coordinate 51,350,455 of CM046946.1, read as the reverse complement.
AGTTCCCGACTTACAAGTGCAAGCAATAATTCGAGAAATCAACCGATTGCTCCAACCTCAGTTAGACTCCATCAACGAGCGCTTGGACGAAAGGGATGAATGAAATTAGCGGGCAAATACCCCTCCAAATTCGAGAAGGGATCTGATAAACCATAAAAGTAACATATTTTAATCCCATATTTAGTATGCTTTTGGATGAATTATCCCTTATTTTATATAATTTGGTGCTCTTAATCCTTTCTTTTAATGTTATATACTCAGGAAAGCACCAGGGGATGAAAAGAACACAAAACGGGCTTAAAACGGGACAAATGGGACAAAGCATGAAATCGACACGGCCTGGACCAAAGATCACACGGCCGTGCCTCCTTAAAGATCTCGAACACGGCTTGGACCACGATTTACACGGTCGTGCCTCATCAACGAAGTCCACACGGCCTGGCCACGATTCACACGGGCGTGTGCCATGGCCGTGTCCCTGCCGCGGCAAAGAGGAGTTTCACTCAGATTTTGATGCTTAGAGGCAAAGAAACACACTCCAAAGTCTAATTAAACCCCCAAATAGGAATTGCACTCAAATTAGGATACTTGGAGGCCAAGTAACACATCTCAAAGCCTATATAAACACCCTAGGGGGCAACTTATTCGGGGAGTTCGGCAGAAGCCTTCTGCCAGGGCTTTTGTTCAGGGCGGTCAGCTAGGCCAAGGAGCCGAGCCGAAAAGGTCAGATTTGTGGGAAACTCTCAAGGGATAGCTAGTTGATTCATCTCAAGAAGCAGGAATTCTACTCAAGACGGAGGATCTCCTCTTCAATTCCTTTAGGGGGTTTTAGGGATTTCTTATGTTTTGTGTTATCTTTTCTTCTGAGATGTTTTTCTTTAATATTATGAACTAAACCCTTCAGATACCTGAAGGGGATGAAACATAGATGAATCTTGTTATTGTTTTCTGAACTATGTGATAAATACTTGATTTGTTTGTAATTATGTGTGCTTAATTCTTGTGTTGATATTTCGCGAATATTAATTCAAGTCGAATGTGCTTAGGTGGTGGAGCAAAAGTCCCTGCTTAAGTGTAGATCTAGCATAATTAAGCAGAGTTGATCGCGCGCCTAGAGATAGGGTGACGAGATTTTTCCGGATTAGGGTGAAACCTAATATGGGATGTCCATAGATCGATTTACTGCTATTCTAGGGGGTTATTATTTGAGAAAGAGATTTCCGTTAATTAACCTAGGGTTAGATGTTATTCGCCTCGAGAGAGGGTTTAATATACGTTAGGGAGTCCTACGGATCAAGTCAAGTGAATAAATCGTCTGGTTCAATGTTAGATAACAAGTGAAGTCTAGGTGGATTCTTCCTAAGGGTATCATTTTAATCAACTGAATTTTTCCCAAGTATTTCCCCAATTCATTCTTTTTGTCTTTGGGTCTTTAGCTTAGTAATTAGTTAATTTAGATTAATAAACAACTTCACTTATTTTAGGCTAAATAATAGAAAAAAAGTTAGTATTAGTACTTTTAGTTCCTTTGGGTTCGACAATCCGGTCTTGCCTAAGCTATACTACTGTTCGATAGGTGCACTTGCCCCAATCGTTGTCATAGTTAGTTTCTAGGTTCGATCATTATCTTTATAAATTTTAAAACTCTTATTTCACAGCGATCAGGATCAAGAGCGGCCTTGGCAACATGATAATGATCTGTATGAGCCAAGTGACATAGAGAGGGACCAAGCATCACGACAAAGCGCAAGGGGAAGAGGCCGACAAGCACGAGGACGTTAGGACCATGAAAGACCCGATGATGATTTGAAAAACATAAAAATGGCAATTCCTGCCTTCCAAGGGCGATCTGATTCGGAAGCATATCTAGAATGGGAAAAGAAGGTGGAGTTAGTGTTTGAATGTCATAACTATTTGGAAAGTAAAAATGTAAAACTTGCTGCAATCAAATTCTCTAATTATTCCATCATTTGGTGGGATCAATTAACGACAAGCCGATGACGCAACAGAGAACGTCCCGTATCCACAAGCAGTCACAATCAGAGATTTACATGATGGACACTAGTTCAAAGTAAATGGACAGTAGTTGAAACACTATTTTGGGAATATTAATCACAAGCAGACAGAGACCATTAAATTGGTCAAAAAGTTTTAATTTTTATTGAATTTATCATTACATGATTTTATTTTATTTTTTTGTTTTTGTTCAAGTTTGTTTTAATTCTTTCTTTTTTTTTGCAGAATAATTAGGTACCATTTTCGACGCACTTGGGCTTTATTGTCAACGCAGTTCGTACTATTGTACTGTCACTTATGACTCATCAAGAATGAAGGCATATCAGAAATTTCAGATCCCACCGTTTGAACAAAAGTGACCTAGCCGTCTGATCTGTCTGAGCGAGTGCAATTCTCATTGGACATATCTATTCCTGCCAGCTTTATATCCCTTCACAAAAGTCACGCCTTTCTATCTTCTTCTTTCACTCGCTATAAATCCCCTCTCCACTGTGCCGACTGTAACACATACAAACCGGACATTTTTATTCACTTTATCTTCCCTAAGCTCTTACCTTTACAACTTTAAACTGTCTTCACTCAAAAAAATATGGCAAGAACACGATGATAAGTCAAGAAAGCCACCAAGTCTATTGAAGAACACTCATCCTCTGCAACTGCAGTTTGTGAATTAAAATCCTCTATGCCAACAGAGAAAAATGAGTCGGTGATCTTTTTAATGAAAGCGGCCAAGGACAGGTTTCAAGACAACATTTTGAAGTGAAACATCCACCCAGAACATGGCATTCTCCTTTCGCAACAGTAAGACTTGGGCAAGAAAGTGTACAAAACCATCTCTGAGCTGAAGTGGGAGACTTTCTGCACTCATCCTGGAAGCTATTCTCCTTTATTGGTACGTGAGTTTTACGCTAACATTTATGGCCATGAGTTGGAGTTCATCTTTGTTCAAGAAGGCTTAATCGATGATAAAAAAAAATCAATGAGCTGTGTAACACTAAAGTGGATGTAGATGAACACTCTAAGTTCATTGAGGATACCACAGACGACAAAAAAGACCTGTTGGTTAAGGATTTATGTGTCGAAAGAGCATTGTGGACGGGTTCACATCAAGGGAAATATACGATGCACCGACGCTTCTTAACACTGCAAAACAAAATCTAGCTTCATTTTGTCAACTGTCGACTACAACCCTCTACTCACTGCACCACAGTCACTCTCAATAGAATGTGCCTTATACATTCAATTGTCAAGAGCAGAAAGATTGATGTCAGCGTAGTACTCCACTGGGAAATTGCTGACTACGCCGCAAGGCAAATTGGAATTTTGGTTTTCCCATCGTTGGAGATGCTATTGTGCTAGCAGAAAGGGATCGTGCCCCATGATGATGATGAAGTCATGGATAATAAGGGCCAGATCAATGAAGCCTCTATTGAAAGAATGACTCGTGGCAAAGATATACCGACAATGAAGGAGGCAGAGACAAGCAAGACGAGGAAGGGCAAAACCAAGGCAGAAAGCAAGGGAACAAACCTGACTGCAGAGACATCATTGTTGCATAAAATGAAGGATATCGAGAAGTTGGCAAATTCCATCAGCAATAAGCAGTTCAGGCTTGTCGCTATAATGGAGGATATAGAAAAATCACAAAATTTGTTCTATGCTTATATTGTAGCCGCATTAAGTAAGTTAAGCCCGGTCCCAATCCCAAAATTTCCAATGTTCCCACCGATCATCCAAGACTATGAACTCTCATCCGAGGATGATGACTTAGGGGACCGAGATAAATTGGTGGCACCCCCGCCCATTTTGCATGTCTCTGTTGATAAGAAAGAAGAGGAATTAAGGGACATTGATGAGTGCATGCAAAGGATTGATAGCTTGGTCGAGGGTGACTTCATTGCTGGTCAAGAGGAACTTGCTATTGAGGAGGAAGTTGTTGTTGGAGAGGAGGAAGTCCTTGTTGCAGATGTGAACGAGAAGGACGAGGAAAAAGATGCTGAGAAAGAATCTGCTCAGAACATTGTCATTGCAGCCGAGTTTATGGGTGCAACTATTGATAATTTGGAGCGAGATGGAGCTGGATCGGCGGAAGCTACAGAGGAAGCAATCGATGATGTCGGGGCAGAGCTGGAACCTGAGGAGCAATCTGGGGACTGTGCAAAGCCCAAAGAGAATAAGAGAAAGCGCTCCAAAGACAAAAAGTGCAAGAATGAGGAGAAAAAGATGAGGAAGAAGAAACATCATGCAGCCACATCTGTGGCTGAGGAAAATTGAGTTAGTTTGTTTTCAATTTTTTTAATTGTAGTGTTCATGCATTGCACGTAGCTGTAATTTTTATTTTGTTAGTGCACATTGTCATTGCATTTCTATTTTCATTGCATTTTAATTTTAGTGCATTGAGGATAATGCAAACTTTAAGTTTTGGGGAATGCATATGGGGTTTGGAAATACACCCACATTTAAAAAAAAATTAGTTTAATGAAGCATGCAAGGTTTATTTGTGGTTAATGCAAATATGTTTGAAATTTTTTCTTACATTCGATGCTTAATTCTTGAATCAAGTGAATTATCAATAAATGAGTTGAATAAATTTGACTGAATGCTGTATCTTCAATTCTTTGATGAATGATTTAGGTTGCATTAGTAATGGATGACTAGTAGCATTCCTTGAATCTTGAATGAATCTTTCTTTTACAGCTGCTTATATATATATATATATATATATAGTTATGAATAAAAGACACTCCAAAGTAGGTGTATTGTGAAATGTTAAAGAGGGAACACTCCAATACAAGCGTTAGAAAAATGAATCTGGCCAAAGGCTATCGCTGCATGAGTGTGTGTCGGCGCAATTACGTACTTCCTGAGGGTTTGTTGCACTCCGTCGTTACTTCTCAGGAACAAAGGTATAGTAATGCAACGATATCCCTTATTCACAAAAAAAAAGAGACATATATTTATGATATTCATAAATACTTAGTATTGTGCAATAAATGTTGTATTGGTAGATAGAATTTAGGATTTGAAGCATGATGTTGGTTTTGATGAAATTGCAATCTTATTCATTCATACTTATGTGTTGTCGGTGCAATATTCTGTCATCTGAATGTGACTAATTCATTGGAATTTTAGGTGATTCAAGTTGCTAGAATGATCATTTGCCTTAGTGAATTCTTGTGTAGCCTTGCTAGTTTCTGTTTTACTTGAGGACAAGTAAAAACTCAAGTGTGGGGGTGTGTGATAATACTAGAAAGAACATATGTTTTCTCCCTACTTATTGGTTAATTTTTTCCCCATTTAGTTATCTTTAGCACATATTTTAGCATTTTCAGTTCAGTAAATTGCATTTTATAACTCAGTGGATCTTAGCCTATTTATCCTTAATTTTGTCATGTTTTGGTACCGATGTCGCTGCATGAGTATTTCCAGATTGCACCCTGAATTGTTGCCGCACCTGGCAGCTGTCTGAATAAGAAAAAAATGTGTGAGTTGTCCAGTTTGGTATAACCAACTTGTATGTACAGAGGCAACATGATTCTGATGAAAGGACACCTATGCTATTTGGAAGAATATAAATTTTCACGTGAAAAAGAAAAAAAAAGAGGTTTTTTAGAGGTATTATCTTCTTCAACCTATCTTTTGAGTCTCCTACAGGTGAACCGACGTGAAAGGGACGCAGACCAGCTCTTGACGATGAGCCCTAAGTGCGATACAAGAGGGAATGGAGAGATTCAAGTCGAGATTGTCTAGGAATAGTATTCTCTACCTGTTTCTTTTATATTTATTTTTTAAACGATGGTGATTACTTTCTATTTCAAGTTTGTACGGAAGTATACATGATTTTTGGGTTAAATGTTATTTTATTCAATCTTGCTTCTACTGTTTAATCTTTGGGTTTGAATGTTATTAGCATGGAAGTGTTATTGCGGTCACTGACATTGGACAGTGCAGCAACAATTCAAGCTAACAAGCATAACAACGGAAGTTGCTTGAGGATTAGAGGAATTTAATCCAGTTGTTCTTAATAGTGTTCCATTACTATCACCAGAAGGTGTGGTTAATGTGCACGTTTAAGTCTTAGATTAAATATAGAAGTTAAGCTTGGTAAGATATTCATTGCAATTTAATGCATCGACAATCACCTATCCTTTTATACCTTGTGAGCACTTAGTATTTTATTGAATATTCACATTGGGGATCCCAGTTTATAATTATCATATTTTATCTTATTGTTTTCAAGTTATTGCTTCGAAAACTACTCTCACAATTTATCTCGTTTCTATCTATTTATTGCACTGACATTGATAGACAAAAGACAACAATCCTCGTGGGATCAATATCTGACAAACTTATATTTGTCTACTATACTTGCATCGGCAGTGTACGCTTGGACATTATTGCTGTGACGTTAAATAGCTGATCACTGCATCCCTCCGAGCTCTTGAGAATCAAGTAAGGCAAATAGCGAATGCTTTGAATTGAAGACCACAAGGAGCATTGCCAAGTGGTATCGAGAATTCGATATCAAAAGGGAAGGAACAGTGCAAGGCCATCACTTTTAGAAGCAGAAATCAGCTTGTTGACGTTGCTTAAGATGCCACAGTAGGAGTGGATAACTCGAATAACGACCAGGTAAAGATCCCAGAGTCATATGAAAAACAATCTGAACCTAAAAAGGGTAAGTAGTAAAATGATGTGGCAGAATCAAATCATGTTGTCAACAAGAATGCCACGGCAAAACAATATCAGCAACCTGAAGGACGACCACCTCGACCTTTTCCTCAGTGATTTTATAATTCTAAGCAGGATATCCAGTTCAAAAGATTTTTGGATGTATTGAAGGAACTCCACATCAACATACCACTAGTTGAAGCTTTGGTGCAAATGCCCAATAACGTGAAATTTATGAAAGATATATTGTCAAAAAAGCACAGATTGGGAGAATTTGAGACTGTAACTCTCACTGAAGGGTGCACAACAATGTTGATGAATAAATTACCTCTGAAGTTGAAGGATCTAGGGGGTTTCACTATCCCTTATTCAATTGGAAATAAATATGTTGGTAAGGCATTATGTGATTTAGGAGTGAGTATAAATCTAATGCCTATGTCTATTTTCAGGAAGTTGGGAATTGGAAAAGCAAGACCTACTACATTTACGCTGCAAATGGTTGACTGATCCTACGTGCATCTAGAAGGTAAAATTGAAGATGTGTTGGTAAGAGTAGATAAATTTATCTTTCCTGTGGATTTCCTTATTTTAGAATGTGAAGCTGACCAAGATGTGCCAATTATTCTTGGAAGACCTTTTCTTACTACTAGCAGGACTTTAATTGATGTACAGAAATGCGAGCTGACCATTAGGGTAAATGATCAACAGGTTACCTTCAATGTATTTAATGCTTTGAAATGTGCTGATGTTACTGATGAATGCCACACCATTGGGTTGATAGAAACAATAGTGGATGAGTTCACTAGATGTTGCCACAACAATTCTAATAGTGACAAAGACTCACTTGAATTGAGTGATACAGTAAGTTTTGAGGAATTCGGTGAATTTATGGAAGCCAAGCAAATAGTGGATAGACCAGGAATGCAGTTTGAATGCTCAGATTTATCAAATCGATCCTTCATTCCTCCTAAACCTTCTATAGAGGAAACTTCTACATTGGACTTAAAACTTTTTCCACAACATTTGAAGTATGCATATTTAGGCGAAAACAATACTTTGTCGGTAGTAATTTTTGCAGAGCTGACACCCGAGAAAGAGGAAAATTTGTTAGAAGTTTGTCAGTTATTTAAGAAGGCATTGGGATGGACCCTGGTTGATATAAAGGGAATTAGACCTGCATTATGCATGCATAAAATTTTGTTGGAGGATTGCCTTAGAAATTCAAGTGAACAACAGTGAAAGCTGAATCCGATCATGAAAGAAGTTGATGAAAGAGATTATCAAGTGGCTTGATGTTGGCATTATTTAGCTGATTTTAGACAGCTCATGGGTTAGTCCTATACAAAGTCAAGTAATGATAACAATGAGCTCATACCAACTTGCACTATCATGGTATGGAGAGTATGTATGGATTACCACAAGCTTAACAAGGCAACTAGGAAGGACCATTTTCCCCTACCATTCATTGATCAAATGATGGATAGATTAGCTGGGAAAGATTTCTACTATTTTTTGGATAGTTATTAAGGATATAATCAGATTTCCATAGCCTCTAATGACTAAGAGAAGACAACTATCAGATGTCCATATGGTACTTTTGCCTTCAAATGGATGTCATTCAGGTTATGTAATGCCCCCACAACTTTTCAACGTTGTATGAAGGCCATATTCTCTAACATGGTGGAAAATTTTCTTGAAGTCTTCATGGACGCTTTTTCTATGTCGGGAAAGATTTTGAGGATTTTTTGAAAAATCTAGAGTTGGTTCTATGCCGTTGTGAAGAAACGAATCTTGTTTTAAATTGGGAAAAATGCCACTTCATGGTTTGGGAAGGAATTGTCATGGGGCATAGGATATTACAGTGAGGAATTGAAGTGGACAGAGCAAAAATTGAAGTGATAGAAAAATTGTCACCTCTTACCAGTGTCAAGGGTATTAGAAGGTTTTTAGGTTATGCAGGTTTTATAGAAGATTCATTAAGCACTTTTCGAGGATATCTAAACCTTAGTGAACTTTGTTGAAGCAAAATAGACCTTTTAATTTTGATGACTAGTGGTTGGAAGCCTTTGAAGAGTTAGAGAAAAAACTTATAGCAACACCAATTATTGTAGCTCCAGAATAGACACTGCCTTTTGAACTCATGTGTGATACCAACGATTATGTTGTGGGAGCCATGTTGGGGCAAAGGAAAGACAAAATACTATGGGCAATATATTATGCTAGTAGAACTTTATCAGAAGCACAGCTTAACTACACCACCGCGGAAAAGGAGTTATTGGCTGTGGTGTTTGCGTTCGATAAATTTTGTTATTATCTATCTGGTATAAAGGTCATAGTCTACACAGATCACTCTACTGTTTAATATCTAGTGAGAAAAAAAGATGCTAAGTCGAGGTTCATTAGGTGGATACTTTTGCTTCAGGAGTTTGACTTGGAAATTAAAGATAAAAAAGGACTGAGAATCAAGTGGCTGATCACATGTCGAGGTTAGAATTTAGAAGTGAAGGTGGTCATAACACATTTATTAAAGAAGAATTTCTAGATGAACAACTATTATTTTCCACGACATTACCTTGGTATGTTGACATAGTGAACTATTTAGTGAGTGGTGTGTTGCCACCCGATCTTAACAGTCAAAGAAGACGAAAATTTCTTCATGATGCCAAGCACTATTATTGGGATGAACCTTTCTTTTTTAAACATTGAGCTAATCAAATAATTAGGAAATGTGTTCTTGATGACGAAATACATAGCCTTCTATAGCATTGTCATTCAGCTCCGTATGGAGGACATTTTGAAGGGATGAGAACTGTTGTCAAAGTACTTTAGTCAGGATATTATTGGCCAAGTCTGTTCAAAGATGCTTATGAATTCTATCAGTCATGGGACTATTGTTAGAGAACAAGAAATTTATCTGGGAGACACGAAATGGCATTGCAAAGTATACTGGAGATTGAGTTATTTGATGTATGTGGAGTAAACTTTATGGGTCCATTTCCATCGTCAGTAGGCAAATTGTAGATATTGTTAGTAGTGGAATATGTCTCTAAGTGGGTCGAGGTTGTTGCCCTCCCTACTAATGATGTAAGGTCAGTGATGAAGTTTTAACACAATAACATTTTTACAATATTTGGTACACCTAGAGCCATTGTTAGTAATGAGAGGTCTCATTTTGACTGCAAGTTGGTAGCTAATGCTTTGCATCAATATGAGGTGAAACATAAGATTGCCACAGCATATCACCTCTAAACAAATGGACAAGCTAAAATTTTGAACAGATAAATTAAAAAAGTTTTAGAAAAAGTAGTGAATCCTACTCGTAAGTATTGGTCTACCAGACTGGATGAAGCTTTTTGGGCATATCATACCGTATACAAAACACCATTGAGGATGTCACCATTTAAGCTTGTCTATGGCAAGCCATGTCCCCTTCTTGTTGAACTTGAGCACAAGGCATTTTTGGCTATTAAGAAGTTGAACATGGATTGGGTTGCGTCTGGAAAAAAGAGGTTGTTAGAACTGAATGAAATGGAGGAGTTCCTAGCACAAGCATATGAGAGTGCTAAGTTGTACAAGGAAAAGACCAAGCGTTGGCACGATAAAAGAATCTTGCCGTGGCAATTTGAACCAGGACAACAGGTGTTGTTATTCAACTCTACGATCAAATTGTTCCTTGGTAAATTAAAATCACACTAGTTAGATCATTTTGAAGTAGCCCAAGTGTATCCTGATGGAGCTATTAACATCAAAGACTTGAAAACGAGGGCCACATTAAAATTAATGGGCAACGCTTAAAGCACTACTTGGGTGCCCATATGGATTGAGACAAGCACTCTATTAACCTCTGAGATGTTTGAGCTAACAATTTCTTTTATCTTTCTTTTCTTTAATTACTTTACTTTAATTGTATTTTTAGTCCTTATTTAATATTGTTTCCATTTTTATTTTATTATTTCCAAAGATAGAATAAAGAATGTGAACTGAGCAGTTGCGAAATTAAGAGGAGTTTGTTGTAGCATTGCGACAAACTAGGTAAATGGATAACGTGAGGATGACCAGGCAGATAAGTCCAAGAGGAGAGATTTGTTTTCTTTAGTTGGCCCAATTTTTGCTTACTTGGCGAGCCAATGGAAGAGAAGTTCAACTTTCTGTTTAAGGATTTGGGAACTTCACATTCCCCCCCTAAAACCTTTTTAATTTCATTCTTTCCTACTCCACGTCATGCAACTTCCCTAGCACGTTTCATTTTTGTTGAACTATCATCACTATCTCCTTTATTTTCCTCTTCTCAACTGCTCATGTCTATTAAATTTCTCCTAATTTTTTCATTTTTATCACTCTCTCTTCAATCTCTCTTATTTTTTTCTTCCACTACATTCTCCAAAATTTCTTCCAGTTTTCTTCAATGGCTCACGTCAAAACTACCTCCAAAACTACTGAACCATCAAGGGCTAGTGTGACTTAGCCAAAAACATTCTTTAATAGTGCCGTAGCTACGAGATACAATAACAACATTATGAAACGCCCTTTCTGTTTTAAGCAAGGGTTCTTGTTTAAAGATGAACCATAAATGGGATACGATGAATCTGTGTAAGGGGTTTTAGGGAACATTTTTTGTTTGCACCCGATGACGTTTTAGGGAAAATTGTTCAACAATTTTATGCCCATGTCAATTCTCCAGGTTCCCCTTTTATCTACGTAAGGCATACATTCCTTTTGATGAAGACCATATTAAGGAACTGTTTGGTCTTGCAGGTGTCTAAGACAAACACACACCGTTTGTTGAAAGTATCACTGCTGAGGGTTTATCCAAGGTATTGGATGATTTATGTATCGAAGGAACACGATGGACTATTTCTAGTCAAGAGTGTTATACTGTTGAAAGGGCTTTGTTCAAGCCTATTGGGAAAGTATGGTATCATTTTCTTAGGAGCTGACTTATGCCATCTTCGCACAATACAATTGTTTCGAAAGAGAGAATGTTTTTGCTCCACTCCATTATAAAAAGTAGAAAAAGTAATTTCGGAAGGATCAATTTTCAAGAAGTACACCAGTGTGCTGGGAAGAATGTTGGTATCTTAAACTTCCCCTCACTTATTACTGCTTACGTCGAATCGCCCAAGTCCCTCTCAATGCAGATGAGGATATCACCCCTAAAAAGGGTGGACTGACCAGGACCATCTTTGCCAAGGTCCAAGGCATTGAAGCTGCCAGGAAAACTCAACATAGTCATGCCACTACTTCCTTTGCTGCGCCTTCTACCATGACAGCACCTTTAGTTTCTCGTAGCTCCTTCAAACAACAAATACTACACTCCTTAAAGTAGTTGGAGCAACGGATGTCCCTTTTTGAAATCTAGCAGTTTCACTTGGCTGAAGAGATGGCTCAGGCCCAGTAGCGGCAAGCTGAATATTAGGCCTATGTGAGGAGTAGGGATTTGGCTCTCAGGAGATCCATGCAAAATAATTTTACAAAGCTAATGCCAAAATTTTCTGTCTTCCCTGCCACTTTGCTCTCATTTTCTAATGCTACCGAGGAACCTACAAAAACTGTTGCTGAAGAGCCTAAAAAGACGACATCCCTAAACATTGAGAAGGATGAAGAAGAAGAAAAGGATGACACTGCCACTACTGCCACCACCAAAAGTAAGGACCTTGTTCAACCTTCGCCACCGATGCTCGTAACTGCACAAGACTGTGACATTGATCATCTGGTCGATGAGTTAACAAAAAATGGAAAAGAGGGGGAAGAAATGACCCCCTAAAAGTGAAAGTTGTAACACCCCTAACCCTTAACCATCGCCGGTTTAGGGTTATGAGGCATTACCGAACAATCAGAAACTTTTACGAACATCTTGCATCATAAAATATAACATCGTCTAATCATAGCAGAATACAAGCATATAGTCCCTTAAAGAGGTTTACGAAACCTTAAAAATGCATTAGAAAGGGGTCGGGACTAAACAGGGATCATACAAAAAATTTTCCAAAAATCAAACATTTTTCAAAGTTACAGAGGTCACACGCCCGTGTGGGCAGGCCGTGTGCCTCACACGGCCTCAGACACGCCCGTGTGTCTAAGCTGTGGCAAAACAGGGCATACATACTGACTTGTCCACACGGCCTGAGACACGCCCGTGTACCTCACCCGTGGTCAACACTGACTTGCACCACACGGCCAGTCACACGCCTGTGTGTCCAGCCCGTGGTTGAGTCTGACTTGTTTTGAATTACAACCGTGTGGGCAATTATAGGCCATTTACAAGGCCAATTTGCCACCCACACATTGGGTTATACCTACAAGCATTAAACAAATTCAAATCATATTTCCAAAGCAAACAAAACATACCAAAATGACCATCTTTTCTAGCCATTCAAGAACATATTAACCACACCAAATCATGAGCCATTTAGCTCAATTTAACTTAGACATTTCCAAGCAAACACCATCTAAAAACTTACCATTTCAATGTGCCAACCTATCATCAACAATAAGCCAATTTTTGCATCATAGAACTTATCATAGATTTAACCATCTCATTAACTCAACCATTAACCATCAAACCATACCAAACTATGCATCATTTAGCATGAACTACTCATTCATATCATGTTCATTATCTAGCCATATCACATGGCTATTTATATACAACTCAAAACATGATCCTAACCAACTATCCTATACATGCCATATTTAACTATGTACACATTCAAAAGTACCAACATAGATTTCGATAGTGTGGTGATGATCCTCGATGATCCCCGAGCCTTCTGTAGCTTTAACGATCTATAAAACAATGCAAACACACATAGAGTAAGCTTTCAAAAGCTTAGTAAGCCATATAAAAATAAACTTAACATATAAACATTCATAATCATATCAATTGCAAGATCTTTTATATATCTCAAATGTAATTTCATACTTCTTCTTTGGCTCATTTGTTTAGCCATTGCTTACCAACAATTCATATCACTAAATACCTCTTTTAATCATAGCAACTTCATACATATATCACATTTAATCTCATCAAGTCTATGCACATATCTCACTTGTGCACATACACATATATACTTACCATTTATGCTCAATCGTAGCATACACTTCAAACGTACCTGAAACGATCATACATTTCACATAGTCTTTCATTTCTCGGAGTTTCCCGTTGAACCATTCAGAATCAAATAGGATACTCGGAATACACATAATAATCGTACAATGCCAACATCCCAGACGTGGTCTTACATGTAATCGAATATCATTGCCACTGTCCCAGACAGGGTCTTACACGAAATCATACACGATGCCGATGTCCCAGACATGGTCTTACACGTAAATCTCAAATCAATGCCAACGTCCCAGACGTGGTTTTACATGATATCACATATCGAAATCTCTATGTCATGACATATTAATCCTATCTACTCCTAAGGTTCGTATGGGACTTTTCGGATATTGATGCATTGTCGATACTTTCTCAGATTTCTCACGTATTTCATCCAAAGTCATTCATCATGATTCAATATCAAATGAACATAAATAATTCAACTTAAATATGTTTATTCATATATGGACTTACCTCGTACGGGTATAGAAGGACGGATTCGACTATTCGATCACTTTCGACTTTCCTCGATCTAAATCCGTTTTCTTTAGTTCTTGTTCTTAATCAAGATTTGTAATGGCCGAATATCATGGAAGCTTAAAACCCTTTCTTTTTCTTATTTTCGGCACAAATATGAACACAAATGCATGTTATTTTAATGTTTTGTTTTATATTAATGGACAATATTTACTCAATTACCAAATTAACCTTATTAATAACATATAAAACTAATATAATACAAGCCCATAACCGTCCACTACTATGTTTAGTGGTCTAATATCCACTTAAGGACTTCACCTTTAATAAGCCATGTCAATTCAATACATTAACATATGAACTTCCACTTTTACCTTTTATGCGATTTAGTCCTTTTCTCGAATTAAGCACACAGACAACAAAATTAATTCATAAAACTTTCACACATACTTAATCACATATTGTAAGCACGAAAAATAATATTAAAATATTTTTCTGACTCAGATTTGTGGTCCCGAAACCACTATTCCGACTAGGGTCTAAACCGGACTGTTACAAAAGTGGCGGTATAAAGCCAGTGCCCGAAAATCCACTCGTCAGATAGAATGAAGTGTCTACATGCTAGTCCAATCCAACTAAGTTTTCTATTTATTTCATGCATCTTGCATTTCATTTCTTTTTCTATGGAATTGATGTGTCACAAAACTCACTAAAAATACGAAAAAGGCAAGTGCACCTATCGATAAATAGTATAGCTACGATGAGTAAAGATATTGTATCCACGAGGACTAAAAGTACTAGTAATTACCGTTTTCCTATTATTTAGCCGACAAATTGGAGTGATTGGTTTAAACTAAAATTACTAATTTAACAAAAGAATTCAACACAGAATGAATCAAGAAAATATTTGAATAATAACCAATAATAAAAACAATACCCAGGAAACAATCCACCTAGACATCATCTATCATTATGAATCTGAATTAAACGATTTATTCACTTGGTATCTTTATCCGTACAAATCCATAAATTATGCTACTATCTCTTTTGAGAGTAAAAGCATTTGACTCTAGGTTGATTAATTGAAATTTCTTTCTAATTAAAACCCCTATTTTCGTATTAACTCGATCTATGGATTCCTCTATTAGATTTGACTCTAATCTGATAGATTTATATCGTCCTATTTCTAGGATTGCATGCAACTCCACTCAGTTATGCTAGAAATACTCTCAAACAAGGACTTTTCCTCCTCTAATTTAAGCACATTAAACACGAATTAATACCCTAAAATATTAAACCAAGAGATAAACACACATAACTAAGAACAAGAATAAATTATTTATCACGTAAACGATAAATCAAATAATAGAATTCATCATAGGGTTTATCTTCCTTAGGTATCTAGGGAATTAGTTTATAATTGTGAATAAAAACATCTTAAAGACAAAATAACCATAGGAAATAAATAAACTCATAAAAACTTCAAGAGAAATTAAAATAAGGTCTCCAATCTTGATGGAAATCTGCTTCAAAGTTGGCTCCAATGGTGGTTTTCGAGTTGTTTTCTTCAATATTCTCTGATGGCCCCCGTTTCTCTTCCTCTATTTGGTATTTATAAGCTTTAGAATGTCCAAAAATCCTAAAAATTGTGTTTTTTCACGCGTTTGGGATGCGAGTCACGAAATCGACATGATCTGGCATATGGTCGTGTGTCCAGCCTGTGTGACTCCTTAAATCTACTCTATTTGTCTGATTTTTGCTTATTTTTCACTCCTTTCGCCCCCAATTGCTCTCCTAAGTAGAGAAACATGAATTTAAAGGGTTAGGAGCATAAAATTCACCAATATGCATAAATAATCATCCAAAAATGTATTAAAAATGAGATTAAAATATGTTACTTTTGTCAATTATCAAATATCCCCACACTTAAGTGTTTGCTTGTCCTCAAGTAAAATCTTCAACTCACATTGAAGTTAATCTTTCTCAACTTGTAATTCTCATCAATAATGTCTAAAAGAATTCACAAACAATCATGCATTGGTAATTCAAGGGTACTAAAGATTCAAACTACCCAAGCTGAAATTTTTAATGTACGAAAACATAGATGTCTCCCTTTTTTATGTAATTACCTTTATTTCAAAATCAACAAGAATGAACATTCTCACTAAGGTTCACTCAAAGTACTCAAATTGTTTTAGGTTCAAGAAATATTCACTCACAGTCAAACAAGGAATGTCATTACCATAAGCTTGCTTGAAAATCAAATCTCGACCACTATAAAATGATATGACACACCAATCAAGAGGACTTTAAGAGGTTGTAATGGTGCTTAGGTTAAGGGTATGGGAAAAAGGCCAGAAAAGTTGGTTATAATCGAGATCGAGTTGAAAAATTACCAAACTAGAAAAAGTAATCAAATGCTGAATTAAAAAAAAGTGCATCAATCAATACTATTCAAGAATAAGAAACGAGCTTCTTCTCAATATATGAAACTAATTATTCAAGATCCATCAACAAAACATAAAAATAATAATAATTTTTTTTTGATTTTTTTCGCATAACAGATAAATAAGAAAGGAAATTTAGCAATTCAAAAAAAGGAACATAGTTAGGCAACTAACCATATCAAATCTCGACAAAAAGGGAGTCAACAAAATGGGAAAGAGTCATAACGAAAAAATGGGTCATGGTTTAACATTCACAAGTTAATCAAGAAAAGTGTGTTAGGCTCAACGGGGTTCACTAAGGGTTAATTCAATAGGCAAGCTTTTTACAGGTTAAGTGGGTTAAAGCCTAAGTGTCTCTATAAAAGCCTGTTTGTTAGTGGTGTTGGAAATAGTGGTTTCGGGGCCAAAAACCCGACGAGTAAGTTCATAAATATTATTATTTAATATTTACAAGTCAAATATAGTTTTAAAAAGGTTTTTGATATGGTAATTTATGTTATATGAATGTTTAATTAGGTTCAAGTGGAAAGACCCTAAAGTCAAGTGGTTTTAGAAAATGAGATATCGGGACCTTGTTTCTATAAACCAAGCCGTAAATATTTTTATAAATATCTAGTGTTATTAATGTTTGATTAAAGTTTCGTTAAGAAATTTTAACGTTTAGATAGTTAATTAAGCAAAAAGGACTAAACCGTAAAAGTTGAAGAAGTTAATCGCTATTGGTTTAAAGGTGTCAATTTATTAAATAATCATAATTTGATGGCCTTAATGGATAATTTACCCATAGCTAAGATGGTGGGACGGTTTTCAGCTTGAAAATCTTTTAGTTTTATATGTTTTATAAGTTAATTTATTATTATAATAAAGAAAAGGTTAAAATATATGAAACAAAAGGTTGTCTTCCTAATTTATTCTTATTCATTGACCGAAAGCCATTGTTGGTGATTTTGAAGCTTCGACCAAGATTCAACGGATGCATGTGAGTCCTTTTTTCACCCGTTTCTTTTATTTTTTATGTTTTTGAGATCATTGCAACTAGGTCAAGTTAGCCCGTATCTTCATTTTTAAAACTGTTTAAGATTTTGAATGTTACCATTGATGAATATTTTTTATTTTAGATGCTAAATGATGAATTTGAAGTATTCGTTGTTATTTATAAGTATTTGATAAGTGATTTTTTGATGAATTTAACGATTAGGATTAAATTGTAAAAGTAGTAAAAATACAAGGACTTTATGCGAAATTTTTATAAATATGGGCTGTATTGGAAGCTATGAACATTCAGTTGGCATGTGTTTGAAATAAAAATGGTTAATTTGCATGTTTTAGGCTCATTGACTAAATTGGATAAATGTAACACCTCAAACCCGACCTAGACGTTACGACCGGATCTGGCATGTCACATGGATAAGTTGTTTGAAAACTAAGTGTTCGTTACAAACTTCGTATTCTTTTTGAAGCCTTCGAGCTATTTTGTGTATGAAATTCAAATCTGCTTTTATGGTGTTGTTGTAAAAACGTTGTTAATTCTTTTATTTTGAAACTTTGTTTATAACAGAAATTAGATTCCGTGATTGGCGAAATTGTGATGTCTTGAAAACTGTTTTCGACATTTAAGAGAACCCAGTATTTTATCAATTATACTTTGTAAACCGTTCGTTAAAATTTTGGAAAACAGTTAATAATATTTTAGGAAAATCCCCTATTGAACATTTAATAGTAAATATCAACCGAATTAAAAGCTAAAACCAAATTAAAATCCCAAAGGCCTTATTACAAAACATAACCCAAATTAAATAATCTTAAAATAAAGTAAAACAGAATTTACTAAAGTTACGATGTGTGGCCACCACAGAGTCTGCCTCGGCTCCAAATCCTCAATGCTGGGGATTACCTGCAAGATTAAAGCAGAGGGGGTGAGTTACGAGAACTCAGTGTGTAATCCCGAATCGGACATTAATCGGGCCCGAGCCCATTCAAATGCAACCGGGCCTTAGCCTTATTTAAAACAAACTAGCTCGAGGCCCATTGAGAATCAAAGCGGGCCTTAGCACTATTAGCATGGTTATACTGAGATAATATATGCAATGCAAACCGCCCAGCCGAGTAACCCATCCGCTACACACCACCCGTACCAGACCAGCACACCTGTGGGGATTTCTACAATCAACCCTCCATCCGCTACACACCTCGATGGCAGTCACGCTGCTCATCGCCGAAATTGTGGCAAAGCCACAAGGATAACAGAATATACGTGGCATAGCCACCAAACAAAATGTGACAGAGTCACCAGAATATGTGGCAGAGCCACCGGATTACACTTCCCCGATCATCAATATCCCGATCCCATGCAACATACCATGACATAATAATATAGTGCATGCATGAACGTACCAATATAGAAGATAAACAGAATACACAGTCATGCCAAATCTACCCGTAAGGGTATAATCATAAATTACTCACCTGGGCTATTTCCAATTCACCCACTAGGGTATCTTATTAGCTCACCCATTAAGGGTATTTTGGCTTTAAACCGACACACAGAATAATACATAACAAAACGAATAAAGGTGTGAAATTACACACCTGATTACGCAGAGTACTAAACACTCACGATTGTCGTCACCTTAACTAGCGCAATCTACTATGATTTGCTTAACTTAACCAGATGCCGGCGCCATTCTGTAGCCAGGCAAGAAATCCCAAACCGCTGATACCCTATGCTGCTTAAACTTTGGAGCAGGAGTCATGAGTCCACTTCCATTAAGCACCCTTCCTGATTCCCCCTTAGATCGACTATTGCCTGCCTCCATGATGAACTAGACGAGACCCGGGATGGAGAAGAGAACTTAAATTCAGCCTCAGACAAGAAGAGGAAAAGATTAATTACAGCTTGTCCAAATAGAGAACAACCGATGGATTACTAAGGGAGAATAGATTCGGCACTTACCAAATACTTCCGAACCCGAATGTTGGGTGAGCAGAGAAGAGAGTAGACTTGTCCTTACAATAATCGGCCTTGATCCCAGGAGAGTCGAATAACAAGATAGATTTGGCTAACGCAGTGAAATGAAGAACCATTTAAAATGGGAGAAAAGAGAAGATTCGGTCGAAGGAGAAAGTAGAGGAAAAGCAATAGAGAAGAAGAGAGGTTTCGGCTTTAGAATAGAACAAGAAAGAAAAGAAAAGAAAGTAGGGAAAGATAAGATTCGGCTATGGGTGTTTGGCTGTCAACAATGGAAAGATAAGTGTTTGAAAAGAAATGAGAGGAAGTGGAAAGCAAGGTTGAGGTTTTGGCAAAGCCAATTGCAATAAAGGAACCCGAAATGCTCAAAAGAAAGATGCACAAAATTGGAGGAAGAAAAACAAAAGAATAGCCAAAAGAACCTAAAGGAATTTCGGCACACAACCTCCTCACTTGACCTAATATGATACCCAACACCCCCTAGCCGAATTTTCACCCCCTCCCAAGTTCCCATTTTCGGCCAACTATCTCCACACTCCCAAATCCCCTTGATTTACTCCTTGATTTTGTAACAGCCCGATTTAGGGCCTAGTCAAAATAATGGTGCAAGACCATGAATTCGAGGTGAATTTATGAGTTTTTAAGGTTCATGCCATGTTTGCATGTTAGTGTGAAAGTTTCATGAAGCAATTTTGCTAAATTGAAGTTGAATGGTCAAAAAGGACCAAATTGCAAAAGTTGTAAAATGTGAGTTTCTAGAAGCATTTTGTATGAAATAGCTCTAGAATAGCAATTATAAGTCCTTAAATAGCAATTTGCCGAAATCATAATTTTTGGACAAAATTGGACATGAGTTAGTAAATGATGATATTTTTAAGAGAAGGGCATTTTGGTCATTTACCTATTAAATGATTAATAAAAGAAAAAGATGACAAAAATCATTATCATCTTCTTCCTCATTGCCGAAATTTTCAAAGAAACCATAGCTAGGGTTTGCTCATCTTTCAAGCTTGCGAATCAAGAAAAATGAAGCCCGGATCGAAACCGAGGCAAGAACAAAGTAGAGGACTAAATTGCACATCTACATACATTTTGTATATTGAGGTAAGTTTGTATGATTTCTAAGTTTTATGATTTTTATCATTGAATTGCTTAGTATAATGTACACTATTTTCATGAATTATTTGATGTTATGTTCAACCAAGAAATCAGTGAGATTAAGTATGAGCAAGTCCCGATTGAAAATGAATTTCCTAGGATACTCGATCTACCACATTATGAGAGCCTGTGTAAGACCATGTTTGGAACATGGCATCGACAAATCAAGCAAGTTATCATGTAAGTCCAAGGCAAGATTGGCATTGAGCAAGTTATCATGTAAGTCCAAGGTAGGCTTGGCATTGAGCAAGTTATCATGTAAGTCCAAGGTAAGCTTGGCATTGATCAAGTTATCATGTAAGTCCAAGGTAAGCTTGGCATTGAGCAAGTTATCATTTAAGTCCAAGGCAAGCTTGCCATTGAGCAAGTTATCATGTAAGTCCAAGGTAAGCTTGGCATTGAGCAAGTTATCATGTGAGTCCAATGCAAGCTTGGCATTGAGCAAGTTATCATGTATGTCCAAGGTAAGCTTGGCATTGAGCAAGTTATCATGTAAGTCAAAGGCAAGCTTGGCATTGAACAAGTTATCAAGAGAAAGACTTCATATAAGTCCATTTCAAGACATGGCCTTGAAACCAAGATGAGATATTCCATGTAAGACCATATCTAGGATATGGCTTTGGCATCATGTTACGTAGGAAGAGATTTAGTATCCTCGGTTATTCGCAGAAATTCATCCGGTAAACGAGTAAAGTTAAAATGAGATAATAAGAAAGCTAAGACAGCAAAGCTAGCATCAAGATGAAAGTGAGCATTATTTTCGTTATGAATGATGAATGATAGATCATGATTATTATGTTAAAGTATGCTGATCAATGTGATCAAGTGATACAGGTACCTTGGTTACCTCTCAAGCATGAGATTTGTAAGTTTCATGAGATATGTATGAATCAAGTATGAGTAAGTAAGCTTTATAGCTGAAATCTATGATACCATTATTTATGTTAAATGGTTTATATCAAGCAAGAATGTACATTATATGCAAACTTACTAAGCTAAATGCTTACGCCTTTGATTCTGTCTTTCTATGTAGTCCCGCCAAGCTAACTTGTGGATCGTTAATGTCGGAGCTCGTAGCACACTATTAATCGCCATTTTGGTATAACAAAGTTGCTTTATTAAGTATGGCATGTATAAAAGGCACTTCATTTTGAGTATATGTTTTTAGAAGAGCCATAGAATAGGCTATCTTGTTCATTATTCTTTTTGTATATGGCTAGAGAAATTGGCCGAATCGACTAAGTATGTATGATTTTTGATATCAATGAAAGATGTAGTAACTTGAGTAATTCAATTGAGTATGAATGTGATCTTAGTTTCAGGGTAGTGATTGGCTTGGTAAATAGCCTCTAATTTCCCACACGGTTGGACACACGGGCGTGTGTCTAGGCCGTGCGTAAACTGCACCTTAGTCTTATAAATAAGGATAGGCCACGGACTAATCCCACAGCCGTGTGTTAAAGCCGTGCATGACACACGGTTAGAACATGGGCGTGTGCCCGGTCGTGTGAAATAAGTCAGTATATCAAGATGTAGTACACGGTCTAAGTCCACGGGCGTGTCATGGCCGTGTGGAAATCGACAGAATACTGAGTTTTAGGGCACGGTCTGAGGATATGGGCGTGTATGCCTATGCACGAGCGTGTCTTATATTACACGGGCGTGTAACCCCTGTTTCAAAGAAAAGTTTTTCGATAAGGTTTCGAAAGTTTACCAGTACGAGTTTAAGGTCTCGTAGGCCCATGAAATGTACGAATTGTTTAAGAATGAGAAG
Organism: Gossypium sturtianum; assembly: GCA_025698515.1. NCBI lineage: Eukaryota > Viridiplantae > Streptophyta > Magnoliopsida > Malvales > Malvaceae > Gossypium > Gossypium sturtianum. Next base: position 51,327,842 of record CM046946.1, on the reverse strand, counting down.
TTTTAATTTCGGAACAAAATTTTATAGCCCGTATTGTCATGATTAAGTATGTTCAAGCATTGTAATGTCTCGTATCCGGTCTGAGCCTCAGACTCAGGTATGGGGTGTTACATTTAGTGGTATCAGAGCTACGATTTAGTCAGTTCTAGGACTAACGTAGCATGAGCACGAGTCTAGCTATACATGCCATACGTGAGAATGTTTTTATAATGATAGTGTGACGACTCCTGATGACTTTAATTATGTTTATACATTTAGTAAATGGATCTTGAAAGAGATCTGGTGGATGACGTAGAAAGTAATGCGCCGGCTCCCACTGAAGGGACGGTAAGGTCTCGTAGGCCCATAAAATGTACGAATTGTTTAAGAATGAGAAGTTTTAATTTCGGAACGAAATTTTATAGCCAGTATTGTCATGATTAAGTATGTTCAAGCATTGTAATGTCTCGTATCCGGTCTGAGCCTCGGACTCAGGTATGGGGTGTTACATTTAGTGGAATTAGAGCTACAATTTAGTCGGTTCTAGGACTAACGTAGCATGAGCACGAGTTTAGCTATACATGCCATACGTGAGAATGTTTTTATAATGATAGTGTGACGACTCCTGACGACTTTAATTATGTTTATACATTTAGTAAATGAATCCTGAAAGAGATCTGGTGGATGACGTAGAAAGTAATGTGCCGGCTCCCACTGAAGGGACGGTGCCGAACGAGAATGAGAATAGACCCACTACGGTGAGTCAAGAAGGAGGAGAAGGGGCTAGAGAAGCCTCCCTCCATATGGTGAATACGTGGTATTGAGTTCGTTAAATGCACGAACCCAAATGTACAACCCCCTCCACCCCCACCTGTTCCACAACCTATTCCAGTAGCCCCTCAAGTAGTAGAGGTGGCAAGAGGAGTTAAGCCTCCAGTTTATAGGATCAGGAAACATGGGGCAGAAGAATTTTGGGCTAGAAAAGATGACGATCCAGAAAGAGCTGAGTTCTGGTTAGAAAATATCATCAGGGTATTTAATGAATTATCAAGCACACCTGATGAAAGCATGAAGTGTGTAGTCTCCCTTTTAAGAGATTCTACCTATCAATGGTGGAACACCCTTGTATCAGTGGTACTAAGGGAGAAGATCACATGGGAATTCTTCCAAGAAGAGTTCAAGAAAAAGTATATCAGTCAAAGCTTTGTGGAGCAAAAAAGGAAAGAATTCCTAGAACTGAAGCAAGGCAAGATGTCAGTGACTGACTATGAGCGTGAGTTTGTAAGGCTCAGCAAATACGCTCGAGAATGTGTGTCCACCGAAGCCATCATGAGTAAAAGATTTGAAGATGGGTTGAATGAGGACATCAAACTGTTTGTTGCTGTCCTAGAACTGAAGGAATTTATGGTGCTAGTCGAAAGGGCTTGTAAAGCAGAAGAACTAGTAAAAGAGAAGAAGAAATCTGAAATGGAGTCTCGTGACTCTAGAAAGAGACAGTGGAATAAGTCATTCCAATCTTTATCTAAAAAGTTAAGAGATTTCCCTACCCGATCGACTACTTCCATTGGGTTTTCAAAGAAAGACAAGAGCAAGCGATATTCAAGGAATAAAGCACAGACTACTTCAGTTGTAAGTGTTGGGAACATTAGATTCGACAGACCCGAATGCCCACAGTGTGGCAAACGTCATCTTGGAGAATGTCGAGCACATGAAAATGCATGCTTTAGATGTGGTTCTCAAGACCACTATATAAAAGACTGTCCAAAGATGATGAAAGAAGAAAGAACTCAGGACCCGAGATCCGGGGGTATGGTCTGAGGAAGACCACAGAGTAACCCAGGAAGTGGGGCAAGGGGAAGAGGTAACCCTAAAGAGCAGGCTGCGAGACCCGAGGGTAGAGCACCTGCAAGGACTTATGCCATTCGCGCTCGCGAATAGGCATCTTCCCATGATGTTATTATGGGTACCTTTTCTCTTCATGATATCAAAGTTATTGCTTTAATAGATCCCGGATCCACACACTTTGACATTTGCATGAAATTAGTATCTGATTTGAGTATGCCTATAAACTCTACAGAATTTATGATTAAGGTGTCTAATCCTTTAGGTAAGAGTGTGTTAGTTGATGAAGTATGTAAAGATTGTCCATTAATGATTAGAGGTCATTGTTTTAAAGCAAACCTTATGTTGTTACCATTTGATGAGATTGACCTCATTCTCGGTATGGGTCGTTGATCGCCCATAATGTAATAGTTAATTGTGGGAAGAAATACATTGAGATGAGATGTGAGAATGGGGACACCCTTCACATAGAATCGGATGAATAGGGTAGGTTACTGGGTTGTGATTTCCCATATGACGGCATTGTAAATACATGAGAAAAGGGTATGAGGCATATCGGCCTTTGTGATGAATGATAAAGAAACCGGGTCAAAGATCGAATCGTGCTCGATAGTATGTTAGTACTTGGATGTCTTTCCTGAAGAATTACCGGGATTACCTCTAATCAGAGAAGTTGAGTTCAGCATTGAGCTAGCTCCCGGTACTGTACTAATATCTATTACTCCTTACAGAATGGCTCCAACGGAATTGAAAGAGTTGAAGACCCAGTTGCAAGAGTTAACAGACAAAGGCTTTGCAAGGGCAAGTTGTTCTCCCTGGGGTGCTCCAGTTTTGATTTGTGAAAAAGAAGGATGGCACTATGAGATTGTGCATAGATTACCGTCAGCTTAATAAAGTGACAATAAAGAACAAGTACCCATTGCCAAGGATCGATGATTTGTTCGATCAATTGAAAGGAGCCGCCGTGTAATCTAAGATAGACTTGAGATCGGGGTATTACCAGTTAAGAGTAAAGGAATCAGATTTATCCAAGACTGCTTTTCGAACAAGGTATGGGCATTATGAATTTTTAGTCATGCCTTTTGGTTTAACCAATGCTCCTGCGGTATTCATGGACTTAATAAATCGCATCTTCAGACCATACCTCGACAAGTTTGTAGTCGTTTTTATTGATGACATACAGATTTATTCCCAAGATGAGAATGAGCATGCCGAGCACCACCTACAGACGCTTTACTGATTCTTGAGAAAATCGGTTGTATGCCAAGTTCAAGAAAAGTGAGTTTTGGTTCAATGAAGTAGGATTTACAGGACATATTGTCTCGTGGAGAAAGGGTTCGAGTAGACCCAAGTAAGATCTAAACCATTATGGACCTGAAACCACCAGAAGAATGTCTTTGAGATTAGAAGTTTCCTAGGCTTAGCCGGTTATTATAGACGATTTGTCAAGGGGTTTTCTATGATTGCAACCCCGATGACGAAATTGTTACTGAGAAAAATGTGAAGTTTGAGTGGAAAGAAAGATGCTAAAGCACGATTTTGAGAAACAAAAGCATTATTGATGAAGCTCCAGTCTTAGTACAACTTTGAGATGGGGAAAGAGTTCATAGTTTACTGATGCATCCTTAAATGGATTAGGTTTGTGTGCTTATGCAAGAAGGCAAAGTGATTGCTTATGCCTCAAGACAGTTGAAGCCTCATGAGAAGAATTATCCAACACACGATCTAGAGTTGGCGACCATAGTCTTCGCATTGAAGATATGGAGACATCATTTATATGGTGAGAGATGTCGGATATACACTCGATCACAAAAGTTTGAAGTATTTGATGACACGTAAAGAATTAAACTTGAGGCAAAGAAGATGGTTAGAGTTGATAAAAGACTATGAGTTAGTTATCGATTACCATCCGGCAAGGCGAATGTGGTCGCGATGCTTTGAGCAGAAGTCCTTTTTGCATTAAGGACAATAAATTCACGGATAACTTTATCCGATGATGGTTCTATTCTAGCCGAGTTGAGAGCTAGACCAGTATTTCTCCAAGAGATCATTGAGGCTCGGAAAGAAGATAGCGAATTGCAAGTCAAGAGAGTTCGGTCATGAGTCGGATGTTGAATCGACTTCAGATTAATTCGATGGATATATGTTGTTTAAAGATAGAGTTTGTGTGCGAGAAAGAAGAGCTTATTCAAAGAATTTTACACGAGGCACATGATGGATGTTTATCTGTACATCAAGGTAGTACAAAGATGTATAATGACTTGAAGCAAATGATATTGGTGGCGAGAATGAAGAAAGATATTTGAGTTTGTTTCAAATGCTTGATTTGTCGCAAGTAAAGGTGAATACCAAGTACCTTCGGGTTTGCTTCAACCCATTTTGGTTCCCAGTGGAAATGGGACCGTATTACTATGGATTTTGTAACGGGTTTACCGTTGTCACCAAGCAAGAAGGATGCTATATGGGTTGTAGTTGATAGACTCACTAAGTCAACCCATTTTTATACTGCATTTGAGTAGATTACTCACTCGACAAATTGGCAAACTTGTATGTTTCGAGAAATAGTAAGACTTCACGAGTCCCTTTGTCAATCATATCGGATATAGATCTGAGGTTCACATCCAGATTTTGGAAAAAGTTACAAGAAGCCACAGGTACAAAGTTGAACTTTATTACGGCCTTTCATCCTCAAACTGACGGCCAGCCGAGGAGAGGGTAATTCAAGTGCTTGAGGATATGCTCAGATGTTGCATTCTAGAATTCCAAGGCAGTTGGGAAAAGTTCCTCCCATTGGCGAATTTGCCTATAACAATAGTTTTGAGTCAAGTTTAAAGATGGCACCTTATGAGGCTCTATATGGGCGTAAGTGCGAGAATGCCTTTATTTTGGATGAACTCAAGGAAAACCAAATTCTGAGGTTGATCCGGTTAGAGAAGTTTGAAGAAAGTGAAAGTGATACGAGAATGTTTAAAAAGCTGCCTCAGATGCATGTAGAAATCCTATTCGGATTTAAAGAGACGAGAGATAGTGTACCAAGTCGGGGATAAAGTTTTCTTGAAAGTATCACCATGGAGAAAAGTTCTCAGATTTGGCCGGAAGGAAAGTTAAGCCCACGTTTCATCAGAACTTACGAGATTACTGAGAGAGTCGGATCGGTAGCTTACCGTTTGACTTTGCCATCAGAATTAGAAAAGATACATGATGTGTTTCACGTGTCTATGTTGCAACGCTACCGATCAGACCCTTCACATGTAATTACCCCGTCAGAGGTAGAAATTCATCCCGACATGACTTATGGTGAGGAACCAGTCAAGATTTTAGCTCGGGAAGTCAAGCAGCTAAGAAATAAAAGTATTGCCCTAGTGAAAGTATTGTGGCAAAGACATGGAATAGAAGAAGCCACATGGGAACAAGAATAGAGTATGAGAAACCAGTATCCAAACCTTTTTGCTGGTAAGATTTTCGAGGACGAAAATCCCTAAGGGGGGAGAATTGTAATAGCCTGATTTAGGGCCTAGTCGGAATAGTGGTGCGAGACCATGAATCCAAGGTGAATTTATGAGTTTTTAAGGTTCATGCCATGTTTGCATGTTAGTGTGAAAGTTTCATGAAGCAATTTTGCTAAATTGAAGTTGAATGGTCAAAAAGGACCAAATTGAAAAAGTTGTAAAATGTGAGTTTCTAGAAGCATTTTGTATGAAATAGCTCTATAATAGCAATTATAAGTCCTTAAACAGCAATTTACCGAAATCATAATTTTTGGACAAAATTTGACTTGAGTTAGTAAATGATGATATTTTTAAGAGAAGGGCATTTTGGTCATTTACCTATTAAATGATTAATAAAGGAAAAGGATGACAAAAATCATTATCATCTTCTTTCTCATTGCCGAAATTTTCAAAGAAACCATAGCTAGGGTTTGCTCATCTTTCAAGCTTGCTAATCAAGAAAAACAAAGCCCGGATCGAAACCGAGGCAAGAACAAAGTAGAGGACTAAATTGCACATCTACATACATTTTGTATATTGAGGTAAGTTTGTATGATTTCTAAGTTTTATGATTTTTATCATTAAATTGCTTAGTATAATGTACACTATTTTCATGAATTATTTGATGTTATGTTCAACCAAGAAATCAGTGAGATTAAGTATGAGCAAGTCCCGATTGAAAATGAATTTCCCAGGATACTCGATCTACCACATTATGAGAGCCAGTGTAAGACCATGTTTGGAACATGGCATCGGCAAATCCAGCAAGTTATCATGTAAGTCCAAGGCAAGCTTGGCATTTAGCAAGTTATCATGTAAGTCCATGGTAAGCTTGGCATTGAACAAGTTATCATGTAAGTCCAAGGTAAGCTTGGCATTGAGCAAGTTATCATGTAAGTCCAAGGTAAGATTGGCATTGAGCAAGTTATCAAGTAAGTCCAAGGCAAGCTTGGCATGAGCAAGTTATCATGTAAGTCCAAGGTAAGCTTGGCATTGAGCAAGTTATCATGTAAGTCCAAGGCAAGCTTGGCATTGAGCAAGTTATCATGTAAGTCCAAGGTAAGCTTGGCATTGAGCAAGTTATCATGTAAGTCCAAGGCAAGCTTGGCATTGAACAAGTTATCAAGAGAAAGACTTCATATAAGTCCATTTCAAGACATGGCCTTGAAACCAAGATGAGATATTCCATGTAAGACCATATCTAGGATATGGCTTTGGCATCATGTTACATGGGAAGAGATTTAGTATCGTCGGTTATTCGCAAAAATTCATCGGGCAAACGAGTAAAGTTAAAATGAGATAACAAGAAAGCTAAGAAAGCAAAGCTAGCATCAAGATGAAAGTGAGCATTATTTGCGTTATGAATGATGAATGATAGATCATGATTATTATGTTAAAGTATGTTGATCAATGTGATCAAGTGATACAGGTACCTTGGTTACCTCTCAAGCATGAGATTTGTAAGTTTCATGAGATATGTATGAATCAAGTATGAGTAAGTAAGCTTTATAGCTGAAATCTATGATACCATTATTATGTTAAATGGTTTATATCAAGCAAGAATGTACATTATATGCAAACTTACTAAGCTAAATGCTTACGCCTTTGATTCTTTCTTTCTATGTAGTCCCGCCAAGCTAACTTGTGGATCGTTGAAGTCGGAGCTTCTAGAACACTATCAATCGCCATTTTGGTATAGCAAAGTTGTTTTATTAAGTATGGCATGTATAAAAGGAACTTCATTTTGAGTATATGTTTTTAGAAGAGCCATAGAATAGGCTATCTTGTTCATTATTCTTTTTGTATATGGCTAGAGAAATTGGCCAAATCGACTAAGTATGTATGCTTTTTGATATCAATGAAAGATGTAGTAATTTGAGTAATTGAATTGAGTATGAATGTGATATTAGTTTCAAGGTAGTGATTGGCTTGGTAAATAGCCTCTAAGTGCCCACACGGTTGGACACACGGGCGTGTGTCTAGCCCGTACGTAAACTGCACCTTAGTCTTATAAATAAGGATAGGCCACGGACTAATCCCACGGCCGTGTGTTAAAGCCGTGCATGACACACGGTTAGAACATGGGCGTGTGCCCGGTCGTGAAATAAGTCGTATATCAAGATGTAGTACACGGTCTAAGTCCACGGGCGTGTCATGGCCGTGTGGAAATCGACAGAATACTGAGTTTTAGGGCACGGTCTGAGGATATGGGCGTGTATGCCTATGCACGGGCGTGTCTTATATTACGCGGGCGTGTATGCACGGGCGTGTCTTATATTACGCGGGCGTGTAACCCCTGTTTCAAAGAAAAGTGTTTCGATAAGGTTTCGAAAGTTTACTAGTATGAGTTTAAGGTCTCGTAGGCCCATGAAATGTATGAATTGTTTAAGAATGAGAAGTTTTAATTTCGGAACGAAATTTTATAGCCCGTATTGTCATGATTTAGTATGTTCAAGCATAGTAATGTCTCATACCCGGTCTGAGCCTCGGACTCGGGTATGGGGTGTTACAGATTTACTCCCCCTTTCACTCCCTATCACCCATTCAAACTATTTGACCAAGTCTCCCCTCTCTCCTACAGAGTTTGATCCAAACTCAGCTACCTTCTCTCCCAATACATAAAATAAAAGCCTTCATCTGTGACCTGAGGGATTCGAACCCCTTCTCCCTTACTCTACTATTGACGGCACCACCACTCCACCATCAGCTTACTTGTGCCTCCTAAATGCACCTAATTATACTTAAGCCCTTCTACCAATAGCCCTATCCACTAAAGGCCAAAATCCAATATTTCTCCAATGGCCTAACTTGAACCTGGGACTTCATAGAAGCCTCCTAACTTCCAAAATCACTCAACTAACAGGTTCAACTTGCATTAATGCCGTTCTCATGTTCTCAAAAATTTTAAACGCTACTACTCTCAAGGCCCATTGGGCCCAATTCTACCAGGCCCAAATTCGGGATGTTACAAATCTACCCCCCTTAAAGATATTTCGTCCCCAAAATTTCCGACTATAGGAATAGCCGCACATCCTAACCTAGCACACTACGCTCTCGCTGTGCACTCTGATTCTAATAACCCAAATTCGTTTTCTATCTTAATCTTGGAAGCTCTTCACACAACTAGATATCTAACACAGAAGCAAACAGATTTCTACCACTCATATTCAAACATCACATTTAAACTATACACAGAATAAATACCAGGAGTATAGTCATTTCAGTATATAATAGAATATAGTAAAAAGGGACTTACGGATTTGGTGCCGGAGACTCGGGTGCCATACCTCCAATAAAGATATATTTCTCTAAACCAAATTTTAAACAAATTTTGAAAAACATTTTCGAACCCATTCCACAGCCGATTTTTGCAACATGGCTTTGATACCATAAAATGTAACACCCAAAACCCGGCCTAGACATTACAACCGGATCTGGCATGTCACATGGATAAGTTGTTTGAAAACTAAGTGTTCATTACAAACTTCGTATTCTTTTTGAAGCCTTCGAGCTATGTTGTGTGTGAAATTCAAATCTGCTTTTACGGTGTTGTTGTAAAAACGTTGTTAATTCTTTTATTTTGAAACTTTGTTTATAACAGAAATCAGATTCCGTGATTTGCGAAATTGTGATGTCTTGAATATTGTTTTCGACGTTTAAGAGAACCCACTATTTTATCAATTATAGTTTGTAAACCGGTCGTTAACATTTTGGAAAATAGTTATTAATGTTTTAGGAAAATCCCGTATTGAACATTTAATAGTAAATATCAACCGAATTAAAAGCTAAAACCAAATTAAAATCCCAAAAGCCTTATTACAAAACATAACCCAAATTAAATAATCTTAAAATAAAGTAAATCAAAATTTAATAAAGTTACGATGTGTGGCCACCACAGAGTCCGCCTCGGCTCCAAATCCTCAATGCTGAGGATTACCTGCAAGATTAAAGCGGAGGGGGTGAGTTACGAGAACTCAGTGTGTAATCTCCGGATCAGACATTAACTGGGCCCGATCCCATTCAAATGCAAACTGGGCCTTAGCCCTTATGGAAACAAACTGGCCTGAGGCCCATTCAGAATCAAACTGGGCCTTAGCCCTATTAGCATGGTTATATAGATAATATAGGCAATGCAACCCGGCCCAGCCTAGTAATCCATCCGCTACACACCACTCGTACCAGCCCAACACACCTATGGGGATTTCTACAATCAACCCTCCATCCGCTACACACCTCGATGGCAGTCATGCTGCTCATCGCCGAAATTGTGGCAAAGCCACCAGAATAACAGACTATACGTGGCATAGCCACCAAACAAAATGTGACAGAGTCACCAAAATATGTGGCAGAGCCACCGGATTACACTTCCCCGATCATCAATATCCTGATCCCATGCAACATACCATGACATAATAATATAGTGCATGCATGAACGTACCAATAAAGCAGATAAACAGAATACACAGTCATGCCAAATCTACCCGTAAGGGTATAATCATAAATTACTCACCTGGGCTATTTCCAATTAACCCACTAGGGTATCTTATTAGCTCACCCATTAAGGGTATTTCGGCTTTAAACCGACACACAAAATAATACATAACAAAACGAATAAATGTGTGAAATTACACACCTGATTAGGAAGAGTACTAAACACTCACGATTATCGTCACCTTAACTAGCGCAATCTGCTATGATTTGCTTAACTAAACCAGATGTCGCCGCCCTTCCGCAGCCAGGTGGGAAATCCTGAACCGCTGATACCCTACGCTGCTTAAACTTGGGAGCAGGAGTCATGAGTCAACTTCCATTAAGCACCCTTCTTGATTCCCCCTCAGATCGGCTATTGCCTGCCTCCATGATGAACTAGACGAGACCCGGGATGGAGAAGAGAACTTAAATTCGGCCTCAGACAAGAAGAAGAAAAGATTAATTACAGCTTGTCCAAACAGAGAACAACCGATGGAGTACTAAGGGAGAATAGATTCGGCACTTACCAAATACTTCCGAACCCGAACGTTGGGTGAGCAGAGAAGAGAGTAGACTTGCTCCTTACAACAATCAGCCTTGATCCCAGGAGAGCCGAATAACAAGATAGATTCGGCTAACGCAATGAAATGAAGAACCATTTAAAATGGGAAAAAAGAGAAGATTAAGATTCGGTCGAAGGAGAAAGTAGAGGAAAAGAAATAGAGAAGAAGAGAGGTTTCGACTTTAGAATAGAACAAGAAAGAAAAGAAAAGAAAGTAGGGAAAGATAAGATTCGACTATGGGTGTTTGGCTGTCAACAATGGAAAGATAAGTGTTTGAAAAGAAATGAGAGGACGTGGAAAGCAAGGTTGAGGTTTTGGAAAAGCCAATTGAAACAAAGGAACCCGAAATGCTCAAAAGAAAGATGCACAAAATTGGAGGAAGAAAAACAAAAGAATAGCCAAAAGAACCTAAAGGAATTTCGGCACACAACCTCCTCACTTGACCTAATATGATACCCAACACCCCCTAGCTGAATTTTCACCCCCTCCCAAGTTCCCATTTTCGGCCAACTATCTCCACACTCCCAAATCCCCTTGATTTACTCCCCCTTTCACTCCCCATCACCCATTCAAACTATTTGACCCTACAGAGTTTAATCCAAACTCAGCTACCTTCTCTCCCAAGACATAAAATAAAAGCCTTCATTTGTGTCCTGAGGGATTCGAACCCCTTCTCCCTTGCTCTACTATTGACGCCACCATCACTCCACCATCTGCTTACTTGTGCCTCCTAAATGCACCTATTATACTTAAGCCCTTCTACCAACATCCCTATCCACTAAAGGCCAAAATCTAATATTTTTCCAATGGCCTAACTTGAACGCGGGACTTCATAGAAGCCTCCTAACCTTCCAAAATCACTCACCTAACAGGTCCAACTTACACTAATGTGGTTCTCATGTTCTCAAAAATTTTAAACGCTACTACTCTCAAGGCCCATTGGGCCCAATTCTACCAGGCCCAAATTTGGGATGTTACAATAAAAGTTAAATGTTGGGGGCAATTGTGTAAAATGTTAAAAAGGACTAAATTGCATAAAATGAATTAGTTTTGCTGTCTAAATTAATGAATTTAATGAAATTATTAATTTAGTCAAGAACGAGTGGAAAATCGAGAAGAAGGGAAAATTACCAAATAGCCCCTAGACTTTGACATTTCTACAATTTAGCCAGGTAAGTTCTTATGAACTGTAATCATTATAATGTTAATTAAATTGAATGTTTAATACATTGTTCTAATATAAATAAATCAATATATATACGTTATTATGTAATTTATCATGTCATAAAACGAGGTAAATCCAACTATGTCACGATGAAAACTGAGCCCCTTCGAACCTCAGAAATTTATAGGATAAAAATCACATGTCATTAGGGTTTCCATGTTTCGGGTGCTGGTCTTGAATGACCTACCTATGGATGAGGTCCTGCATTTTTTGTGGATACTCCATAGCTCGTGTGAGCAGCATCGTGTAGCTTACATTTCGACCCACAACTCGTGTGAGCAAGCCCATTTCACAGCTCGTGTGAGCAATGACATAGAGGAAATGAATGGTTACAGTTATATGTTTGGCACACTTCGTGTGAGCTATCCCGCGTATCCGATGGTATTCTAAATAGTTCAATAGGCATGAAAAGGAAAGGAATGGTAAGTGTTCAAAAGAAACTATGTCATGTATTTATGAAAAGGTTGAAATGGAAGTTTCATTGAAAGTATGATATGTAAAGGAAAATGATGAGTTCAAATGAATTATATTCATGTGAAATGGCTTATTTATGTTAAATTGTTATGGATTGTGTTTGAATATGCTAACATGTGTTGTTGATGATGTTTAGGCTTGTGCCAAGCTATTGGTTGGATTGTATTATGTTTAATTTTAAAAGTTATGCATTGAAATGGTAAGTGTCCAAATGGAAATATGCTTATGTTCATGAAAGGGTGGTAAGAATCAAGGTATGTATGTTCTAATGAAATGGTTTATCATGTGGTTGATGTTTATGCTTAATTATTGTATTATGCAAATGAAACAGGTAAGAAAAGGTAATGAAACGGTAAGCCAGAGTTGAGATGTAATATGATGAAAAAGGGATTGATGAGTTGAATGATGTACTTATATGTGAGAAAATTACATATGCTATGGATGAATTTACCTAGTTCATGAACAAATATACTAATTAGTGAATTGATGTTGTTTTTTAAGTTTATGCTAATTAAATGCAATGGTAAGAAAGTAAATGGAGTGGTTAATCGTATTATGAAAAGGTTAATGAGTGATGGTCGGCTGTTAACGTCACAGTAAAAATGTGCAAGCGTACACTGTCGATGCAAGTATAGTAGACAGATGTGAGTCTATTGGATATCGATCCCACAGGGATGGTAGTTCTTTGTCTATTAATGTCGATGCAATAACTTAAAAAAGGTGAATTAAATTGTGTGGGTAATTGTCGGAGCAATATCACAAAAAAATGAAATAAAATATGGTAATGATAAACTAGGATCCCTAACATGAATCTTCAGCAGTATACTAAGTACTCACAAGGTATAAAAGATAGGTGATTGTCGACGCAATAAAAATTAATGTATATCTTACTAAACACCACTCTTTTATTTATTTTGGGACTTAACCATGCACGTTAACCTCACCTTCTGATGATGGCAATATGGCACTAATAAGAACAAGTGGACTAAATTCCTTTAGTCTTTACTCAACTTCTGCTGAAATGCTTATTAGCTCAAACTGTCACTGCACCTTCCAGTGTTAGTGACTGCAATAACACTTTCGTGCTTAGAACATTCAAACCCCCAAGATTAAACAATAAAAACAAGATTTAATAAGATAACATTTAACAAAGCATTCATTGTAATTCCATACATTAGAAAACATAGAGTAATCACCAGTGTTTTCAAAGAAATAAGAAAGAATCTAATGGAGAATACTATTCCTAGGCTACTCGACTGGATCTCTCCATTTCCCCTTGTTCTGCACTTAGATTCCCTCGTCGGGAGTGGATCTGCATCAGTCTTCACGTTGGCTCACCCATAGGAGGCTCAAGTTTCCATGGCTACAAGCTTCAAAATAGGGTAAGAGAATGGTGATTTTGAAAAAAAATCTCCCCTTTCCTCCTCTCACGTCAACCTTTTATGTTCTCCTCAACTGTACAGGTGTCCTTTCCTCAGGATTCTTCTGTACTTGTACGCACAGGGCAGTTATACCAGATTGGACAGCTCATGCATGGTTGGCTCTTATCAGATAGTTATCAACTGTGGTGACAATTCTGGATGTAATCTGAAATTAACTAATACAGCGACATTAGTGCAGAAAGATAGCAAAATTAAGGATAAAATAGGCTAGGTTTCACTGGGTTACAAAATGCAATTTACTAAACTGAAAATGCTAAAATGTATGCTAAGGATAACTAAATGGGAACAAATTAAGGGAGAAAACATATGTTCTTTTTAGTACAATCACCTCCAAACTTGACCTTTTACTTGTCCTTAAGTAAAATAGAAACTAGCAAGGCTACAAAAAATTTTCTAACGCAAATGATCATTTTAGCAACTTGAACCCTCTAAATTCCCAATGAATGAATCACATTTAGATGACAGAATATTGCATCGACAATACATAAGCATGAATGAGTAAGATTGCACTTTCATCAAGGCCAGCATCATGCTTCAAATCCTAAATTATATCTACCAATACAACATTTATTGTATAATACTAAGTATTTATATATCCTCTTTTTTTTTTTTTTGAATAAGGGATATCGTTGCATTAATGTACCCTTGTTCCTGAGAAGTAACGTTGGGGTGCAACAGACCCTCAAGGAGTACATAATTGCGCTGATACACACTCATGCTGCGACGGCCTTTGGATAGATTCATTTTTCTAACGCTTGTATTGGATTGTTCCCTTTTTAACATTCTACAATACACCCACTTTGGAGTGTCTCTTATTTATAACTATCTATATATATATAAGCAGCTGAAAAAAACCAGTTTCATTAAAGATTCAAGGAATGCTACGAGTCATTTATTACTAATGAAACCTAAATCATTCATCAAAGTATTGAAGATACAACATTCAGTCAAACTTATCCTACTCATTCATTGACAATTCACATGATCCTAGAATTAAGCATCGAATGTAACAAAAAATTTCGAACAATTTTGCATAAACCTTGCATGCTTCAATTTTTTTTTTTTTTGAAATGTGGGTGTATTTCCAAATCCCATATACATTCCCTAAAAATTAAAGATTGCATTGTCCCCAATGTACTGACATGAATATGTAATTATAATAAAAATGTAATGACAATGTGTACTAAACAAAATGTGACTTACTGCTATATGCAATGTATGAAAACTACAGTTACAACTTAAAAATAAAACTAACTCAATTATCCGCAGCCATCGTTGTAGCTGCACGATGGTTCTTCCTTCTCCTTTTCTTCTCCTCTTTCTTGTCCTTGGAAAATTTCATTTTCTTTTCTTTGGGCTTTGCACGGTTTTCAGATTGCTCCTGAAGATTCAGTTCAGCCCCGGCATCATTGATTGCTTCTTTTATAAGAGAGGCCACCTGAAGTGGTCCAATGTAGACCACTATTGCCAATGAGTTATCCTGCTCCTCACTGGTGACCTCAGCAACTTTCGCCGGTCTCACTCCATCTAGTTCCAGATTTTCAATATTTGCACCCACAGATACGGGTGCGGTGATAATATTCACATCAGAATTCCTCTTCTCTTTCTTTCTCTTCTTCAGCAACTTCTTTTTCTTCAGCAACAATTTTCTCTTCTGCAGTAGCAGCTTCCTTATCAACAATAGTGTGCTCCTAATCAGTAAAAGTACCATCCTCAAACAAGCTATCAATCTTGCACAAACATTCCTCAATGTCTCTTGATTCTTCATCTTTTTCATTATCAAAGACTTGCACGATGGGAAGAGATGCCACCGATCGGTCTCGGTCTTTGAATTCGTCATTCGCAGATGAATGCTTATAGTTTTGAATGATTGGTGGAAACACTAGGAAGTCCGGTATTGGATATGGGCTCAATTGGCTTAATGTGGCTCCAATGGAACTGTTCTAGGATTTAGTATAAGCATAAAACAAATTCTGAGAGATCTCATTGTCCTCAATTGTAGCGACAAGTTTGAATTGCCTATTGCTAATGGAAGTAACCATTTTCTCAACATCTTTCATCTTACGCTATAAGGATGTCTCTATATGCAAGGTTGTTCATTTACTGTCGGCTTTGGCTTTGCCCTTCTCTGTCTTGCCCATTCTTGCCTCTTTCAGTATTGGTATTTCTTTGCCACGAGTCATTCTCTCGAAAAAGGCTTTATTAATTGGACCCTTATTATCCATAATTTCTTCATCTCCCCGGGGTACAATGCCTTTCTGTTGACACAGTGACCTGAGCAATGATGGGAAAACCAAAATGTCGGTCTCCCTAGTGAAGCATTTAGTAATTTCTCGATAGAGTATTGTGCCGACATTAATTCTTCTACCCTTGATAATGGAATGTATCAGACAAATTCTGTCAAGGTTAACGGTGGTGTTGTAGGTAGATGACAGTAACCTACAGCTAACAAAGTGAAACCAAATTTTGCTGTGCAGCGTTAGGAAACGACGGTGCATCGTAAAATTCTTTGAATGTGACCCTATCCACACCGCTCTTTCAATACATAAGTCATGTACCAGCAGGTTCCTTTTTTCGTCCGTCATTTTTGCAAAGAAATCAGAGTGTTCGTCGACATCAATTGGAATGTTGTACAGCTCATTAATTGTTTTGGCATCCCTTGGAATGAGACATTCACGAACAAAATAAACTCTAATTCTTGGTCATAGAGGTTGGCATAGAACTCACATACCAGGGAAGGGGAATAGCTTCCAGGGTGTGCGCAGAAATTTCCCCATTTCAGTTTAGAAATGGTTCAGTGAATTTGTTTGCCTAACTCCTATTGTTGTGACAGGGAAATGCCTTGTTCGGGGTGAAAATTTCAGCGCAATATGTTGTCTTGAAATCGTTCCCTTTCCATTTTATTCAAAAAGATTACTGATTCTTTTTTCTGCACTGGCCTGGGGGATTCTGGCTCCACGAACTGCGTTAGCGGAGGATGCAAGTTCTTCATTAGATTTGTTGGCTTTCTTTGTCAAACCTCTTGTTCTTGCCATCTTTTGTGGAGGGAAGATGATTTTAAGTTAAAAAGGTAGGATCTTGAGTAACGAAAAGGAATAAAAATGGTTGGTTGGATGCTTTGCAGTTGGCACAGTGGTGTAGACTTTATAGGGAGTGAAAGAGGAAGATGTAGAGTCGTGATGTTTTGTGAGAGATATAAAGCTAGCGGGGAGAGTTGCGTCCAATAAGAATTGTGCCTTCTCAAATAGATCAAATAGCTGGGTGAGTTTTTATCCAACAGTGAAGATTGAATTTCGCTTAATTCTAATTAATGGTAACAGAGTGGTATGGAATGCGTTGACAACCAAATCTTGTTGTGTCAGCATTGGTGCCTTATTATTCTGCAAAAAGGAAAGAAAACAAGCTTTACAAAATAGGAATAAAATAAGATGAAATCTTGGAGTAATAAATTAAAATTTTAAAATGTTTGGACCAAATTAATGGTCTCTACCTGCTCTTATTTTTAATTTCCAGAATAGTGTTTCAATCTCTGTCCATTGACTTTGAACTGGTGTCCATCACGTAAATCTCGAACTGTGACTGCACCATGGGGAAATACGTCGACAACTTTGAACGGTCCAGACCAATATGAATGCAATTTACCTGGGTGCAATTTTAAGTCGAGAATTGAATAATAAAACCTGTTACCCCACGATAAATTATCGCTGCAAAATAATATTTTCATGCCATCGTTTGGTCTTTTCCTTATAAATCGCAGCATTTTCATAAGCATTTCTTCGAATCTCCTCTAGCTCGGTGATGTCCAACAGCCTTTTCTTTCCAGCAGCTTCATTGTCCATGTTCACTTGTTTAATTGCCCACATCAGTTTGTGTTCTAGTTCAACTGGCAAGTGGTATGATTTCCAAAAAAACTATTTGTACGGTGAAATCCCCAATGGAGTCTTATATGCTGTCTGCAATGCTCATAGAGGATCATCTAATCGGGATGACAAATCTTTTCTCGAAGTATTCACAACCTTCTCAAGAATATTCTTAATTTGTTGATTTAAAACTTCACTTGTCCATTGGTTTGTGGATGATAAGTAGTGGCCATTCTGTGATTAACTTCATATCTCTTTATTACGGCTGCCACTTGGTTGCAATGGTAGACAGATGTGCAAGTGTACACTGTCGATGCAAGTATAGTAGACAGATGTGAGTCTGTCGGATATCAATCCCATAGGGATGGTAGTTCTTTGTCTATTAATGTCGATACAATAACTAAAAAAAATTGAATTAAATTGTACGGGTAATTGTTGAAGCCATATCTTAAAAACAATGAAATAAAATATGGTAATGATAAACTGGGATCCCCAACATGAATCTTCAGCAGTATACTAAGTACTCACAAGGTATAAAATATATGTGATTATCGACGCAATAAAAATTAATGTATATCTTACCAAACGCCACTCTTTTATTTAATCTGGGACTTAACCATGCACGTTAACCTCACCTTCTAATGATGGCAATATGGAACTATTAAGAACAAATGGACTAAATTCCTTTAGTCTTTACTCAACTTCCACTGAAATGCTTATTAGCTCAAACTGTCACTGCACTTTCCAGTGTTAGTGACTGCAATAACACTTTCGTGTGTAGAACATTCAAACCTCCAAGATTAAACAATAAAAACAAGATTTAATAAGATAACATTTAACAAAGCATCCATTGTACTTCCATATAGTAGAAAACATATAGTAATCACTAGAGTTTATAAAGAAATAAGAAAGAATTGAATGGTGAATAGTATTCCTAGGCTACTCGACTGGATCTCTCCATTTCCCCTTGTTTTGCACTTAGATTTCCTCGTCAGGAGTGGATCTACATCTATCTTCATGTTGGCTCACCTGTAGGAGGCTCAAGTTTCCATGGACGCAAGCTTCAAAATAGGGTAAGAGAGTGGTGGTTTTGCAAAAAAATTCCCCCTTTCCTCCTCTCACATCAACCTTTTATGTTCTCCTCAACTGTACAAGTTTCCTTCCCTCAGGATTCTTCTGTACTTGTACGTACAGGGCAGATATACCAGATTGGACAGCTCATGCATGGTTGGCTCTTATCAGTATTTGTCAACTGCGGCGACAATTTTGGACGCAATTTGGAATTAACTAATGCAGTGACATTAGTGCAAAAAGATAGCAAAATTAAGGATAAAATATGCCAGGATTCACTAGGTTATAAAATGCAATTTACTAAACTGAAAATGCTAAAATGTATGATAAAGATAACTAAATGGGAACAAGTTAACCAATAAGTAGGGAGAAAACATATGTTCTTTCTAATACAATCAATTTAGTAGTATGTTTTATAAATCCTATAATGTTAGGAATGAAAAGTATATGTGATATTGATAAACTTACTCATTTATGAGTTGATGGTTATAAAGTTTGATAAACTTTGTGGAATTGGTATAGGTTTATAATTACCCTATAAAGTTCATTATTGAAATGAAATGTTATGTTTAAAGTTTATACGATCTTACTAAGCATTCATTGCTTACATAGTTATTTTCTTTTACTTTTTAGATTATCGGAAGCTCGGCCAGTTTGGAAGCTCGTCAGAGACCTATCACACTATCCAGTAATTATATCGGTAGTATTGATATATTGGTTAAGGATATAATGGCATGTATAGGTGGACTTATGGTTGATGTTTAGTTGAATGTTAGTTGATGAGTTTTGCATGTATATGTCATTTTGGTTGATGTAACCTTGGTACTTTTGATGCCTTGTTGATGTATGTTATTTTGACATTGTGTTAATGCATGTTTTAATGGCCAAAGTGGTAGATGATGAATTCAATTCAACATGGTCAAGTTATGGTATGCTTTGGAAATGTTTTGAATAGATGTGCATGAGTGAAATATGGTATGTATATATGTTGGTTGTTGGTACCATTTGGAAATGGTTGGTTTGTGTCACATAAGTGATTTTGATGCATGTGAGTAATGGTCCAAATGGTAAGTTTATATTGACATGGTATAGATCAAGTAATGTATGCTTTGATATGGAACTTAACGAAATGTGTTTGGATGAAATATGACCAATTAGACATAAGTTTAGGTATAATTGCTTGGTTGTAATTGAGGTGCCTATATGGCATATTTGTAACAGCCCATTTTCAGTGAAATCGGAACAGTGGTTTCGAGACCACAAATCTGACCCAGAAAGAAAATTTATTTTAATATTATTGCATGAATTGCATTATGATAGAAATGACGTATGAAAATTTCATTAAGAAAATTTTACTAATTTCATGTTTAATTTTGAAAAGGACCAAATTGTATAAAATGCAAAAGTTGAGTTCTAGTAGCTATAAGTACCAAACAACTATGGAAATCGAAATTTTAGGTCCTTATATGATAATTAGACCATTAAGAAAAGTTAGTAGATATTTTTTGTGAATCATCCATGGAAAATTAGAAAAAGGAAATGACGTAGGAAAATCAATGGATGATAATTAAATTAAATAGAAATATCATATTATTATTATCATCTTCTTCCTCAAAAATACGTGGAAACCCTAGGAAAGAGAAAGCAAGCTTTCTTGGCTTAATTGGGTAAGTAATCTTGTCCTGTTTTTAGTAATTTTTATATTTTTGAGTTCGGAATAGCTTAATCTATCTATTTTGCGGATTAATTTGTAAAGTATCAAAGTATAGAAATTTTTCCATGGATGTAAATGCTGAAATTTTGAATTTTATGGTAGAAATTGAAAGGTTGTTGATAGATAAACAACTTTTACAAAGAGAAATTTGATGAAATTGTGATTTAGGGACTAAATTGTAAAGATGTAAAACCCATGGAAAAATTATGATCTTTGTGAAATTCATGGGTTGTTATTGTAACATGTAAAACTAGGTTATGCTTGAAATAAGGATTAAATTGCATGAATTTCATTTTTCGGGCCTAGGGACGAAATCATCATTTATGGAAAGTATAGGGGCAAAATGGTAATTTTGTCTAGGATGTGAATTGAATGAAAATTGAGTATGAAATGGATTAAATTTATGTTAAATTCATTTATATAGATCCAAAAAACACAAATACAAAGTTAGATCGAGGGAAAGAAAAAGTGTCGGATTAGTAGATTTCTGTACACGAACAAGTATCGAGTAAGTTCGTGTAACTAAATTATGTGTATTAATATATTTGAATCGAATGATGTATTTGTGTGAATGACATAAATGTTTAATGTATGAAATTAATCACGTGCCTGATATTGTTCGATAAATGATAAGTCCCGTTTGAATAATGAAATGCGATGGATACAGTATTTTCCCGTATTGATTATAGTTCTGCATATGTTGCGGGCACTATAGCTCGGACGAGCATCCTGTTAAAAGCCTTCTTGAGCATTTCTGTTACAATATTGGTTGGATGGATAAATGGCCTATTGAATTGGTCTTATTATGCATGTTTTTGGTATGTTTTGGTGCCTTGATTATATGTGCATATTGATTGTAGGTTCATGCTTGAATGGGTGAAAGAAATGGCTTGATTTTGGCCAATTTCTTGTCCACATGGCCTAAGACACGGGCGTGTGTCTCAACTATGTGTGACACACGGATGTGTGTCCCCTATAGGTTTTAAAGGTTGCTTTTTGAAAGTTACACAGCCTAGCACACGGCCTGGCACACGGGCGTGTGAGGCCATTTCGAAGGTTACGAGGCTTGGAACACGGGCGTGTGGCTTGGCCGTGTGACCCAAGTCAGAGAGTTACACGGGCACGAACACGGGCTAGGACACAGCCGTGTGTCCCTATTTTGAATGTTATATGGCCTGAGACACATGCGTTTGTTTAAGCCATGTGAGTCACACGGTAGTGTGACCCCTGTAGTTTAAAATTTTCTAACTTTTTCCTCAATGTTTCAAATGTTTCTTATTTAGTCCCGAATTGTTTCTAAAGTGTTTCTAGGGCCTCGAAGGCTCGATTAAGGGACGGTATGCATGTGTCTGAATGTACTTTACTATGTATAATGAAATTATTGGAAATGTATGTTTTTATGTTACGATTTTACGGTAATACTCCGTAACCCTATTACGGCAACAGATACGGGTTAGGAGTGTTATAACCTCTATCATCTCAGTATATCAAATCAAAGGTGTGGTCTCGACATGCGTAATAGAAGCAAGTTCTAGAATAAAAAATCAAGTTGACACACTCATAACCAATAATAGAATTGTAACACCCCGAATTTGGGCCTAGTAGAATTGGGCTCACTGGGCCTTGGGCGTAGAAGCGTGTAAATTTTTTGAGAACAAGAGAACGGCACTAATGCAGGTTGGACCCATTAGGTGTGTGATTTTGGAATGTTTAGAGGGTACTATGAAGTCCTGGGTTCAAGTTAGGCCATAGGAAAAATTTTGATTTTTAGCCTTAGTGGAACCCTGATCTCAAATGGTATGGCTCATAAGTATACTAGGGGTTTGTGATTTTTTCATATAGCATGTGTTGGGCTTGTTTAGCTTGTTATTTGGGTGTGTTTAGAGGTTCTAGGGAGGCCTGGGGTCGAGGCCAAGCCCTGAATTTTTTTTTTTGGCTCTTTAGTGGAGAGGGTTGTTGGAGGCAGGACTTATATAATTAAGGTGTGGTTTTTAACACAAGTTGGCCATGTGGTAGGATGGTTGTGGCGTCAATGGGAGAGCAAGGGGGAAGGAGTTCGAATCTCACAAGCTGCATTTTGGTGGCTATTATTTTGTGCTTGGGAGAGGAAGAAGCAGAGTTGGGATCAAACTCTGCTATAGGAGTTGGAGACTTGGTCAAATCTTTCAAATGAGTGAAGGAGAGAAATTGTAGGAGGAATTTGGGGAGGAAATCGTGGAAGTGATGGGTGTGGGAAGAGTTGGCCGAATGTGGGGAAGTGGAAGAGGGGAATTTCGGTCAAGTTGGTCTCTTGTGAGTGCATATTCGATTTTTGAGAGAGGGAGAGTGTTGCTTTTGCGTTTTGACTATAGCATTTCGGGTTCTTTTCTTCATCTTGCTTTTGCCGAATTTGTCAGCTTCCTCTTTCCTCTCTTTCGCTTTGTTTTCATACTTTATTTCCTTTGCTTGTCACCTAAGCACTTCTTGGCCGAAACTCACACTTCCATTTTCTTCCATTTGTTCTTTTCTACTCCATAGCCGAAATCTCTACCCCTTTTTCTTCTAGTCTTCAATTGACTTATCTCTTTTCTTTCTCATCATTGGATTTTTCATTTCGGTCTAACCCCATAGCCGAAATTGGACCTTTTGTTTTGCTACTAAGTGTCGAATTATTCCATCATTGATCCCCAGTTTCTTCGCTTGGATGCTAAATATCTTCTTCCCATTCGACTCATGTCTAGTCTAAGGCCGAATCTTCTCACTCTCTTCTATCTCGAATCTCTCTTATTCTCATTTGGTGTAAGCCGAATCTGTTGGAGTTTAAGCATACTCTCCCCACTATTATTTTAGCCTTCGAATTCTGAAAGTTTGCTTGTTTATTATCATCGCTAAGGGCCGTGCGTGTTCAACTTCTGTTTGTTCAAAGAATCTGGGTTTGCCAAATCTGTGGGCTTAACCAATCAAGAGCTCTTCATGGAGGCAAGTAATAGCCAGTCTGATGGGGGATCAGGAAGAGTGCCTAATAGAAATGGACTCGTAGCACCTGCTCTCAAGTTTAAGCAGCATAGGGTGTCTGTAACACCCTAATCAATTTAAGGATGCATCGTTGTCTGGAGGCATAAGCAATAACTTTTCCTTCTTGCATAAGTACACAACCTAATCCATTTAAGGATGCATCGTTGTAAATCACAAATTCTTTCCCTGTCTCAGGTTGTACTAAAACTGGAGCTTCTGTCAATAATGCTTTCAATTTTTCGAAACTTTGTTGGCATATTTCTGTCCACTCGAACTTCACATTTTTTTGTAACAACTTCGTCATCGGGGTTGCAATCATGGAAAACCCCTTGACAAATCGTCTATAATAGTCGGCTAAGCCTAGGAAACTTGTAACCTCAGAGACATTCCTCGGAGGATTCCAGTCCATTATGGCCGAAATCTTACTTGGGTCTACTCGAACTCCTTCTCCCGAGACAATGTGTCCCAGAAATCCTACCTCCCTGAGCAAAAATTCACTTTTATTGAACTTGGCATATAACTGATTTTCTCGAAGAGTCTGTAAAACTGTCCGTAAGTGCTCAGCATGCTCATTCTAATCTTGGAAATAAATCAGTATGTCGTCAATAAAAACGACTACAAACTTGTCGAGGTATGGTCTAAAAATGCGGTTCATTAAGTCCATGAATACTGCAGGAGCATTGGTCAAACCAAAGGGCATGACTAAAAATTCATAATGCCCATACCTTGTTCGAAAAATTCGTCTTGGACACGTCCGAGTCCTTTACTCTCAATCTGGTAGTACCCGATCTCAAGTCTATCTTGGAGAACACATTGCCTCCCTTCAATTGATCGAACAAATCATCGATCCTTGGTAAAGGGTACTTGTTCTTTACTGTCACTTTATTAAGCTGACGGTAATCTATGCACAATCTCATGGTGCCATCTTTCTTTTTCACGAATAAAACCGGAGCACCCCATGGTGAACAACTAGATCTTGCAAAGCCTTTATCTGTCAACTCTTGCAACTGTAACTTCAACTCTTTTAATTCTGACGGAGCCTTTCTGTAAAGAGTAATAGATATCGGTATAGTACCGGGAACTAACTCAATATTGAACTCAACCTCTCTGATTGGAGGTAATCCTAGTAATTCCTCAGGAAAGACATCCAAGTACTCACATACTATCAGTACTGACTCAATCTTTGACCCTGTTTCTTTATCATTCATCACAAAAGCCAGATATGCCTCATACCCCTTTCTCATGTATCTCTCGTGTCGTCATATGAGAAATCAATACTGCAATCAATCTACTGCTTTCTACGATTCTATGTGAAGGGTATTCCCATTCTCACATCTCATCTCAATGTATTTATTCCCACAATTAACTATTACATTATAGGCAGTCAACCAGTCCATATCGAAAATGAGATCAAACTCATCAAATGGTAACAACATAAGGTTCGCTTTAAAACAATGACCTCTAATCATTAATGGACAATCTTTACATATTTCATCAACTAACACACTCTTTCCTAAAGGATTAGACACTTTAATCATAAATTCTGTAGAGTCTATAGGCATACTCAAATCGAATGCTAATCTCATGCAAATATAGGAGTGTGTGGATCCGGGATCTATTAAAGCAATAACTTTAATATCATGAAGAGAAAAGGTACCCGTAACAACTTCATGGGAAGATGCCTCTTTGCGAGCGCGAATGGCATAAGTCCTCGCAGGTGCTCTACCCTCGGGTCTCACAGCCTACTCTCTAGGGTTACCCCTTCCTCTTACCCCACTTCCTGGGTTTCTCTGCGATCTTTCTCTAACCATACTCCCGGATTTCGGATTCTAAGCTCTCTCTTCTTTCGTCATCTCTGGACAATCTTTTATGTAGTGGTCTTGCGAACCACATCTGAAGCATACATTTTTGTGTGCTCGGCATTCTCCAAAATGGTGTCCGCCACACTGTGGGCATTCGGGTGTCATCCAAATCAACATTCCCACACTAGCGATCAAGTAGTCTGTGCCTTATTTCCCAAATATCGCTTACTCTTGTCCTTCCATGAAGATCTAGTGGAAGTAGCCGATTGGGTAGGGAATTCTTTTGACTTCTTGGATGAGGATTGGAATGACTTATTCCATTATCTCTTTTTGGAGTCACGAGACTCTGCTTCATATTTTCTCTTCTCTTTTACTAGTTCTTCGGGTTTGCAAGCCCTCTCGACTAGTACCACGAATTCCTTCAATTTTAGGACAGCAACAAACAATTTGATGTCCTCATTTAGTGCATCTTCAAACCTCTTGCTCATGATGGCCTCAGTGGACACACATTCTCGAGCATATTTGCTGAGTCTTACAAGCTCACGCTCATAGTCAGTCACTGACATCTTGCCTTACTTCAGTTCTAGGAATTATTTTCTTTTCTGGTCCACAAACCTTTGACTAATATACTTTTTCTTGAACTCTTCTTAGAAAAACTCCCATGTGATCTTTTCCTTCGGTACTACCAACACAAGGGTGTTCCACCATTGGTAAGCAGAATCTCTTAGAAGAGAGACTACGCACTTCATGCATTCCTCAGATGTGCATGACAAGTCATTAAAACCCGATGGTATTTTCTAACCGTAACTCACTCTTTCCTAACGTCATCTTTTCTAGCACTGGAATTCTTCAGCCCCATGTTTCCTAATCCTATCAACTGGAGGTTTAACTCCTCTTGCCACCTCTATCACTTGAGGGGCTGCAGGAATAGGTTGCGGAATAGGCGGGGGTGGAGGGGGTTGTACATTGGGATTCATACGAACAAACTCCGTATACCATGTGTTCATCATATGGAGGAAGGCTTCTCTAGCCTCTTCTCCTCCTTGACTCACCGTAGTGGGTCTATTCTCATTCTCATTTGGCACCGTCCCTTCTGCGGGAGCTGGTGCATTACTTTCCACATCATCCGCCACATCTCTGTCGGGATCCATTACTATATGCATAAACATAATTTTAGTCGTCAGGAGTCATCACACTATCATTATAAAAACATAATTACGTATGGCATGTATAGATAGACTCATGCTCATGCTATGTTAGTCCTAGAACTGACTAAACCGTAGCTCTAATACCACTAAATGTAACACCCCATACCCGAGTACGAGGTTTAGACCGGATACGAGACATTATTTTGCTTGAACTTGCTTAATCATGTACTTACAGGCTATAAAATTTCGTTTTGAATTAAGAACTTCTCTTTCTTAATCAACTTGTACTTTTCATGGGCCTACAAGGCCTAAAGCACATGTCCGTAAACTTTCAGAACTCAATCAAAAACTTTTCATGGAAATAGGGGTCACACGCCCATGTGAGTTGGGACATGCCCGTGTAACTCTGAGACACGCCCATGTCTCCCAACCGTGCTTAAAACTTGAGTTTACTGCCAAATTTCACACGGCCATGGCACGCACGTGGTACTAGCCCATGTGACAAACCTTAGCATTCTGACTTATAACACACTGCCATGGCACGCCCGTGGACTCAGACCGTGTACTACATCTTGATATACTGACTTATTTCACACGACCGGGCACACGCCCATGTTCTAACCGTGTGACATACACGGCCTTAACACACGGCCGTGGGATTAGCCCGTGGCCTATTCTGACTTATAAGGCTAAGGTGCAGTTTATGCACGGCCTAGACACATGCCCGTGTGTCTAACCGTGTAGGCACTTAGGGGCTATTTACCAAGCCAATTGCCATCCTGAAATTAAGACCAAACTCAAGCTCAATTCAGCAACTCAATTATTACATCTTTCATGAACAATATAACATGCTTCATTGATATTAATAACATACATTCTTAGTCAAACTTGGCCAATCACTTAGCCATTTACAAAAGAATAATAAACTTGACAGCCCATACTTTTGCCCCTTTCTAAGACATATACTCAAAATGAAATGTTTCATATACATGCCATACTTAAAATCAACTTGGCTATACCAAAATGGCGATTGATAGTGTGCTACGAGCTCCGACTTCAATGATCCACAGTTTAGCTTGGCGGGACTACATGAAAAGAAAGAATTAAAGACGTAAGCATTTAGCTTAGTAAGTTTGCATATAAAACACATATCAACATACTTGCTTAAATAAACCATTTGACATAATCAATGGTATCATAATTTCAACTATAAAGCTTATTTGCTCATACTTGGTTCTTACATGCCTTGTAATACTTACTAGTCTCATACTTGTGAAGTAAACAAGATGCTTGTATCACTTGATCACATTGATCAGCATACTTTAACATAGTAATCATAATCTCTATTTTATCATTCATAATATGACTAATATTTGTCCCCACTTGATAATGATTTTGCTTACTAAACTTTCTTGTTATCTCTTGTGAGCTTATCTCATTTGCCCGGTGAATTCCTATGAATAACTGAGAATACCAAATCTCTTACCATGAACTTGATGCTAAAGCCATATTTTGGATATGGTCTTACATGGGATATCTCATCTTGGTTTCAAGGCCATGTCTTGACATGGACTTATATGAAATCTTCCTCTTGATAACTTGTTCAATGCCAAGCTTGGATCCTTGGACTTACATGATAACTTGTTCAATGCCAAGCTTGGGTCCTTGGACTTACATGATAAACTTGTCAATGCCAAGCTTGGGTCCTTGGACTTACATGATAACTTGTCAATGCCAAGCTTGGATCCTTAGACTTACATGATAACTTGCTTGATTGCCGATGCCATGCCTCGGCTTGGTCTTATACGGACTTTCTCATACTTGATCTCATTAATTTCATTGTTTAACTTAACGTTAAACGATTTCATAATAACATAATACATTATACTAAGCAATTCAATGATATAAATCATAAAGCTTAGAAATCATACAAACTTACCTCAATATACAAAATGTAGCTAGGTTTGTAATTTAGTCCTCGACCTTGTTCTTGCCTCGGTTTCGATCCGGGCTTCATTTTTCTTGATCTATAGTCATAAATAGATCATTTAATACTCACATTGACTAAATTGACTCTTAAATCATACTTTGGAAAAATTACTATTTTGCCCCTAAACTTTCTCATATTTGCACTTTTGCCACAAGGCTCGTAAAATAAATTTCATTCAACTTTCTTAAACTTCATGCTTAGCCGAATCATTTTCTCTACTATAATAATCATCAATTCTTGCTATTTTTAACATGTATGACAAATTTTCATAACTATTACAAAATGGTCCATACTATCATATTTCATGAAATTCACTTAGAAAAAGATGTTTACCAAACATCAAACTCTCATAAAATTTCATAAAACATCATTTAACATGCATATCAATCATGGGTAGATTTTTGAACATGCACTTTAGCTCACTTTATAGCTAAAAATAGCTTACTCATGCTACCGGGACTTCAAAAATACGAAGAATATCAAAAACGGGGCTAAGATGAACTTACTAGCAAGCTTGAAAGATGAACAAACCATAGCTATGGATTCTTCAAAATTTCGGCACACACACAAGGAAGAAGATGAATGATTTTTATCATCTTTTTCCTTTATTAATCATTTAATAGGTAAATGACCAAAATGCCCTTCTCTTAAAAATATCATCATTTACTAGCTCATGTCCATTTTTGTCCAAAAATTATTGTTTGGGAAAATTGCTATTTAAGGACTTATAATTGCTATTCTAGAGCTATTTCATACAAAATGCTTCTAGAAACTCACATTTTACAACTTTTGCAATTTGGTCCTTTTTTACCATTCAACTTTAATTTAGCAAAATTGCTTCATGAAACTTTCACACTAACATGCAAACATGGCATGAACCTTAAAAACTCATAAATTCACCGCGGATTAGTGGTCTCACACTACTATTCTAACTAGGCCCTAAATCGGGCTGTTACAGTGTCAACGGTTCGGGACTTTCCGCCTGGATGCGGAAGGGCGTCAGCATCTGGTTTAGATAGGCAAATCGCAGTTGATCGCTCTAGTGAAGGCAAGTGTTAGTAAATCTAATAGTTAGGTGTTCAAATTAAAGATCTTCCAATTCTTTTGTTAATAGATTTAATTGTGCATTATGTTTGGTTTAGGTGACGGCGTTCGTGATTATTTAGTACTCTACGTAATCAGGTGTGTAATCTTACACCAATGTGTTGAAAGCATGTATTGCTCTGTGAATCGGCCAAAAGCCGAAAAGCTAGAAAATCGGCAACCGTGGCCACTCGAGCGTGCAAGCGCTCATAGTGGTAAATCGAGACACGAATGATGGCGGTAGGTCGTTGAGAGTGTTATGAGCACTCTCGCGAAACTGAGGCTGTAACGGGCCTGTTCGGGCCAAATGGGCCAAGTGGGCTAACGGGCCCACATGGGCAAAATTGATAGAAAACTATCGAATGATAGATGCGATTGCGAAGTCTGCAAAACTGAGACCGAAACCATGCGTAATGGGCCACATGAGCATGTGGGCCCGTTTGGGCTTAAAATGGATTTTTAGCCCAATTGCACCGTAGAGACCCAAAAGGGGTCCCGTGTCACTTGAGGTGACAATAGGCCTCTAGAAAGGCCGTTAAATGAGTAAATTACTGAAATACCCCCAAAGGGGTGAAAATGACCGTTATACCCTCGATTATGGTTGGATATCGTGTACATGGTTTTATTTACACTTTTATACGTTTGATACATTTCATTTATATCATGTTGCATGGGTTGGGTTTGTTGATCGGATGAAGTGTAGCCTGGTGGCTCTGCCACATACTGTTTTAGTGGCTATGCCACATATATACTATTATTTTGGTGGCTCATCCACAAATACCGTGATTAGCAGCTTGTCTGCAATATTGGTGTGTTTGGCGGGGTGGGTTGACTTGATCCCCACAGGTGACGATTGGTTGGTACGGGGGTGTGATTGGTTGGATTGGGTTGGGCTGCATTTTATTATTTGCATTACCATTATTATAGGGCTTAGGCCCAGATTGATACTGTGAGGGCTCAGGCCTAGATAGTGACTGTTTAGGGGATTACACACTGAGTTCTCGTAACTCACCTCCTTTCCCTTAACCTTGCAAGTAATCCCCAACGTTAGAGGATTTGGAGCTGCGGAGGACTCGGTGGTGGCCATACACCGGAGTTATTTCTCACGAAACTTAGTAAATCCAGTCTTTACTTTAATTTATGATTATTTATTTTGGGATTAATATGTTGTAATAAGGCCATTGGATTTTATTTTCCTTCTTAACTTTTATTTCGGCTATTATTAAAATTTTAAACGTTTAAATACTGGGTTTTCCTAAAATGATAATAACTATTTTTCAAAATATCACGTTTTCGCAACTATTCAAGATCAATTTTTCACAACGAACATAGTTTTCTAAAATAATAACATCTTTTTAAGAGTACACATTAAGCGAATCTTGCTTTTACAAACAAACAATGAAATTCAGAGTTTCAAAAAGAGACGCAACATTCTTTACAATCGCTTAACTTTTCAACTACCTTTATATGTGACACGCTAGATCTGACCATAACGTCTAGGCCGGGTTTGAGGTGTTACAAGAATGAGTGTAACATCCGGGATTTAGGGGCTCTACATTCATCTTGATTCTATGTGTTTGGTATGCTCTGTATGTTGTTTATGTGTGTCAGGGGTCTTTGGGAAGGCCCAGGGTTAAGCCAGAACCTTGGCCAAAATTTTAGTTTTGGGCACTTTCAGGGGAGAGCTAGCTAGGTTAGGACTTAAGGTGTGTTGTTTGTGTTGGATGAAACAAGAGCTAAGGTAGTAAAGTGGAAATGAGGCGCCACTTAAGGTGCAGGTAGTGACGCCTCAAGGGAGCTGAGAGGGAGCAGGTTCAACCTGCATAAAGCACATTTTGGGAGTCCTTTTGGCGTCAAGGGGAGCAGAAGTAGAAGTCGACTGGGACACTTCAGGATGGGAGAGTGGATTGAGTCAAAATATTTGAATGTGTGGCTGAGAGAAAATAAAGGAGTTTAAAGCATTCAAAATAATTCAAATGGGTGATCAAGAGAAAATTTAGGAGAAAAGAAAGGGATGGGCATGTGATCTTGGTGTTGGTCAAATTTCAAACACTTGGTATAGGGGGGAATCGGTTTTGGCTTGTGGGGGTGTGCCGAATTTTGGAGGTGTTAGGTAGCTTGGTTTGAGAGCTCTTTTCCTTACGGTATTTGGGTGTTCTCCTTTTCGACAATTTCGGAACCCTTTTCCTTATTTAGCCGAAACCTCTACCATCCTCTCTATTTTTTTTCATTTTCTTTATTCTCATCTGCATTACCAAAAGCTGAACCCTTCTATCATCCCTTCTGATTTCTTTCTTTTTCTTCTTCTTTTCATTTGTTTCATCTAGAAGTCGAAACTTCTAAGTCTCTATTTGAGGTTCTCTCATTTTTATTTTCAGTTCATTTGCCTTGTTCTCTTTTACCATAGTCATTGCCGAATTCTCTTGGGTGTATTCGAATCTGCTGAGTTAAGGTAAGTGGCGATTTCTTCTATTTCTTTATCTTCCCTTTCGGTTCTTGGAGGCCAAAGTCGAATGGCTAATTGGCTTGGTGAGGCCATCGGTTGGACTTATGTTTCTTCTTAATTCTCTTATGTTCTCTTTGGGGCGCCTATTTCGGGAATCGGAGTAAGGCAAATCATCTGAAGCTCAAGTTGGAAACCGTTAGTCTCTGAGCCCATCTCTCTTTTCGGGATTTTAAGGTAAGGGGGTTCTCTTTGGATTTTTGTTTAGGTTCGCTTATCGTGTTCGTTATCTTAACCCTGTGATGTTGTTAAACAACCATATTTCCTTATAGTATCATCTGACAAGATCTTTTGATGGAATCCACTACCGATCAGGCAAAGGAGGGGGTTGGACCCGTGAACCCAGCCCCTAAGTTTAAGAAACGTGCAGTGTCAGCAGTACGAGATTGGCCACCGGGTTATGGGCCGGCTTCAGAACAGAGTCGTAGGCAGATAACAGTCATTTTTACTACCGATAGTGTTGACATAGAGAGTATTAACTTGCGTGTTACCTGGTGTGTAAACCCTAACACACTTTATTTAAATTGTATTACTATTAATATGGGCTGAAAAGCCGGAAAAGGCTGTGAGTACAGTCAAAGTACCCTTGTGGGTAAGACAGGGAGTGCCAGGTACGTGGCTATAATGACTTAATATGAGGTTGGATGTATGTGATAATTCATTGTCTTGTTATTAGCATGTTTACGTTCGTGGTGACATATATTTGTGCATGGGATATGGGAATGATGATAAAGGGAAGTGATAAGGTCACGTAGTGATGGTGGTATGCCGCCACATTTGATTTATAAGGTCACATGGTGATCGGTGGCTAAGCCACAGTGGAATTCAAGGTCACATAGTGATCGTTATTATAACCGGCAGCATGACTGTCGAGACGGCATGTAGTGGATGGAGGGTTGATTGTAGAAATCCCCATGGTGTAATGGTTGGTACGGGATGGCGTGTAGAGGATGGAAAATGCTAGGTTGGGCTGGGCTTGATGCATTCATGTTGTTGTATGATATCTTGTATGGGCTAAATATGAGATGGTAGGTCGTGGGCCGTGTTGTGTGTTATGATAGTTTTACACACTGAGTCTCCGTGACTCACCCTTTGCTTAACCTTTCAGGTAATCAGTGGATCGTGGATATGGGAGCCGAGGCGGACTCGTGGAGGCCATAAAGACTTTGTTTTTCGTAAACTTTTCCTGCTTTACTTTAATTTTAATTGGGGATTTTATTTGTGTAATAAGGCCTTTCTAAATTAATATTTGGGTATTATTTTATTTATTTATCGTTTATCAAATTTTGACACTATGCAACCTTAATCACGAAGTTAAAAAAAAAAAAGGGTTTCCAAAATACGAGTAACTCAAAACATACGTTTTCTTCCAAGTATCACCAAGCTTAACGAATATTTGATTAACTAAAAGTTGAAATTTTTCCTACACTACCAAACAACTATTTTCAAGATGTTGCCTTAATCGGAAAGTTTTCAAATCTACGATTTTACCTAAATTAAACAAAATTTCGTTTTTACTTCACCCTGTAACATACTAGATCTGGTCGTAACGTTTGGGCCAGGTTTGGGGTGTTACAATGAGCATGAAAATTGTATGCTCTATAGGCTCGAAAGCTTACAAAAAATCATGGTTTTGATGTCAAACTTGCAAATTTAAAACTTCAAGATAATACCTCAATTTAGTGAAGCAACCTAAAATTTTTAATTTCTGAAAATTAACTTATCATGCTTGACTCTCTCATGTCTTAAAGTTTAAATCAACCTACGCACAAATATCTACAAATTAATCCAAAACAACATAAATAACAATCCCAAATCGAAAACAATTTACTGTAATGGAAGTATGAGAAAATTAATTAAATACAAAAAATAATTTAAGGATTTTCTAATAATTATATAAACAACCTCCTCACACTTAAGATGTACATTTTCCTCAATGTACAAAAAGATATAAGCACAGAATAAGCAGAATATCCAAAGAGAGGGAGAAAATTGAAACTGCCTTGAATATGGATGAAATTGCCAGAATAGTGAAAACCAGAATTATGGGAAAATCTAAATGTAGTAAACGGTTCTGAGCAAACTAATAAGAAAATAAACACAAATAATTAAGAAGATTAATGGGTTACAAACTCAAATAAAAACAACCATCAATATAAAAACATAGTTCAAAAAAATAAATGAAAGAAATCTAAGAAATTAAATAGAACAACCAAAAACAAAAAAATATAAAAAATTAAACTGAAAAGAAAATAAATAAATAAGATCAGTGATCTTCATCGTGAGAGGCATTGGGATCGTGAGGCTCAGGTGTTGTAGAAGAAATGTGGAGATGCTGACAGATTTGCTACAAAATGGCATCAATACTATCAAACTGCTCAAAATAGTGCCGCTCAAAGAGGTCCACTACGGTAGCAACAGAGGCAGTAGTAGGGTGACTCGGAGGCAAAGGATAAGGTGGATCCTCATGGTGGAACAGGACATCATCAGTGAAGTCCTCACGCCCATCCTGAGGATCAAAATGAGAAATCTGTATCGAGGAGGACCCACTCCACGCTGTCGTTCAATCATCCTCATATGACTTATAATAGATAGTCCATGCAGGGCCATCTGTCCAACCAGTGTGAAGGAGGAGGACTACTCCGGAGTATTGAGGAAGCCAAAATGTCGTGCGAGGCGAGTCACGTAAGGGCCTAAGTAGATAGGACCCATCCTACTACATTTTTTCTGATGGCGGCAAGCAAGGGCTGTAATATCCTTAAATCGGGGTCTCTGCATTTTGTGTGTGTTCGCATGTGTTATTGTGCCTACTGTGCTAGTTTAGCATG
Source organism: Gossypium sturtianum (assembly GCA_025698515.1). Lineage (NCBI taxonomy): Eukaryota > Viridiplantae > Streptophyta > Magnoliopsida > Malvales > Malvaceae > Gossypium > Gossypium sturtianum. The sequence continues at coordinate 51,293,366 of CM046946.1, read as the reverse complement.
TTTTGGGGTCTAGGCATGACCTCAGGTTAGGCCTGAGACATGGCAAAAATTTTTTTGTTTTAAGTGTTTAGTGGGAGGAAGCTAAGGGAGTAGGGGTTAAAAGAATTTATTGGGAGGTTGTGACACAAAGAACCAAGTGGCAAAGTGGAAAATAAGGCGCCACTAAGGTGTCAGGAAGGTGACGCCACATTCAGGGAAGGAGTGCTTGGGTTCGGCAGCAAGAGGAATTGCACTTCACGCTTATTCTTTTCACGCCTGAAACAGGAAGTGGAGTGCTCGGGATGGACTCTACGGAAGATAAGGATGGAAGGGTCAAACGAATTTGAACTGATGGAAGGAGGAAATTTAGGAGTTTGAATTATTTCAAACTCATTTGAAGGAGTTGGCGTAGATTTTGGACTTTGGGGGAGGAGGTGTAATCGGTTTTGGGTTTATTGGGGAGTGGTCGAATGTCTATGGTGGTTTAAGGGAGTATTTCAGCTAGTGAGGAGAGGGTCTTTCTCTTTTCGTTTTAGTGTCATAGCCGAAACACTTGTGCATTATTTTTGAAAAGCCGAAACTTGACCCTCACATCTCCTTCTTCTTTTTCTTTTTCCAATCCTCTTGTGCCGAAATTTCTTCCACTCTTCCTTTGCCGAATCTCTTCTTTTCCATTCTATTTTTCTTCTTCATCTTCCCACTTCTTGGAAAGCCAAATATCTTGCTCATAAACCCCTCACTTTTTGCGTTATCTCTTCATCATCTCAAGTGCCGAAACTCATCTCTTCTTTGGTTCTCATAGTCGAACCTCAAACTTGGGTGTGGTAAGTTTCGTTACTTCATTTCTTTTCCCTTTTTATTTCTTGTGGTGTATGGCTGAATCTTCTAAGTAGCCTCACCCTCTCTTTTGGTTGTCAATTCCTTTATCTTGGGATGCTAGGGCCGAATCTTTGTGAAAGCCAGAAGGATCTTTTGCGTTAAGGAAGGGGTGACGCCAACGTGTAGGTTCTCGAGTGTCGTTTGGATTGTGGCTTGGATCTAGATCTTCTAGATCTTCGGAATTTGGTCATCGACTTAGGTAAGTGCGTTAACGTTTTGGGATATGTTTCATATTCTTTCAAAGCCGAAGGCTAATTGTTTCTATGTGATAGTGGTTGGCCGATTGCAAGGGAGATCATCACGTAGCTTCGGGATTCGGTTGGAAACCAAATCGGCACTAAGGTAAGGGTTATTTTCATGCGACATATCCTTTGGGATTCCTAGTTTAGCCGAATGGGCTTTTGGTTACTAACAAGTATTGGCCGATTGTAGGAAGGGGGAAAGCAGCGTTTCGAGATTTCGCTAGTTTCACGTAGTTTCGGGTTTCGCTTAGATCTACAAGTAGTCAGGTGTTTAACCTTACACACTCATTAGTATTACATGTTATTGTGTTAACTGTTATAAACTGATTAGTCATTGAAATCAGTGATTTTGCCTTGTGGGCATGAGCGTGGACTCCGGGTAAGTCCCCTGCTATGTGATTTTTGATATACATCATCATGTTATCGTTAAATGCTATGCTATGCGTTAATTGCATGATTTCATGATATTATGATACTTATGATTTGGACATGATGATGGGTTTGATGAGAGGAGGGGGAGGATCTATTTGGACTGTCACCAGTGGTTTTGACCACACGACGGGTTGGCCCCGTCTTTAATATTATTATTTGTGACTAAGTCCCAGTGGTTTTGACCACCAGTGGTTTTGACCACATTGATGATATTTGTGACTATGGTCACCAGTTGTTTTGACCACATATGGATATTGTGACTCGTCCTAGTGGTTTGGTACCACAGTGGGTTGGCCCCACATGATTGATACGGGATTGTCATCAGTGGTTTTGACCACACGATGGGTTGGCCCCATCACTTGATTTGTGACTACGGTCACCAGTGGTTTTGACCACAACAATATATATATTTGTGACTTCGGTCACCAGTGGTTTTGACCACCAGTGGTTTTGACCACCAGTGGTTATGACCACACGGGGTAGACACAAGAGTTCGGATGGTTAGGTTGGTTTTGCATGAATTGCATATTGACTTATGTATTGTGTAAGTGCTTTGTTATTATCGGGATGGGGATTTATACACTGAGTCTCGGTGACTCACCCCTTCCCTTACATTTTGCAAATGAGGCATAGATCGCGGATGTGGAGCCGGGGCAGACTCGAGGTGGCCACGCGTTATGTTTTCGAGTTTTATCTCATTTACCATTTTGGGTTAATTTACTTTTAAATTTGGTTTTGGATTTGTAATAAGGCCGCTGAGTATTATTTTGGGTTTTTTTTTTATATACTTGCTTTTATTTGATTAGATTATGCATGTGCTTAATTATTTGATTTGCTTAAATAACAAGTAAAAAGCAATGTTTTCAAATTCAATTTCTTAAACAACTCCAAACACAAATGGTTCTTAACTCGACTATGCTTAACTCACTTGGTTTCTAACAAGTATCGAAAGGTATTCCAAAACTATAAACAACAAATGGATTTCCAACAAAAAAGGGTTTTTTCGGGTTTTTAAGCAACCAAAAACGATTTCAACTATACTCTACACGGGGTTTTCTAACCTTTTAAACGGTAAAGGAGTTTTCAATAGAAATAAATCGGCAAACTTGTTTTACTCAAAACATTTTCACTCCGTAACATGCCAGATTCGGTCGTGGTGTGTTGACCGGGTTTGGGGTGTTACAATTTTTGTATCAGAGCCAAGTTTACATACTTACTGTGTGGCCCAGGCCCAAAAATGTTTTAAAATAGATTGTGGAAAGGTTTTATGGGAAAAGTATAGTGGTGAAAGCATGGCACCGAGTCTCCGACACCGATCCGCCCAGGTAAGTACCCCAAATTATTTCTTATTGATGCTATGATTATGATAATATGGGCATGATTAAATAGTAGTAGGAACTACTTTAGAGATCTGAACTGTAGGATGGTATGAACTTGCGAAACAATCCCTGTATTAAACTTCTCATAAGACTGTGCTTTAATAAATAGTGGAATAAAGTCTAATGCATAAAACTTCTAGTCAGATCAATTCGTATCGGTAATCATGAGTACACATGGACGTGGGCGTAATACACGTGGATGAGGTAGAGGTAGGATGACAGTGTCAGAACCGGTCGGGTCTGGACATGGGTCAGAAAACGAGGTACCACCGCCGCCAGCTGTGGGCGCGAAATTTCAGGATCAGACGGGTGGTGATGACGCAGTGTCACAGGCAATGCTGCGGGTTCTAGAGAGAGTCGCGGGTGCAGGCGTTGGAGCAGGAGCTCGAAAATCTGTGTCTAAACGACTCAGGGCTAATGGTGCAGAGGTATTCAGAGGTGTATTCGGCGTGGCACCTAGTACGATAGAATATTGGTTGGAAGCGGCGTAACGCATCATGGATGACACCGGACTTTCGGTGAGGAGAAAGTGAAGGGTATAGTATCTCTCAACGCGAGATGTGTCATATCGATGGTGGCTCACGATTAGAGACGCGAGCAATGGCGGATGATCTTACTTGGGAATTCTTTAGAGCGACTTATCGGAGGAAATACATAGGGGCTAGCTATATTGATGCGTTAGCGCAAGGCATTCCGAACTTGGTCCAAGGTAATAAGGCGTGTCGAATATGAGGCGGAATTTCTTGGTGAGTCGTTATGCACGTGGTATTATGGGGCACGAGCATGAGCGTTGTGTCGATTTGAGGATGGGCCGAGAGAGGCAGTGCGGATGGTAATTGCTTGTGGCGGCAGAAAGAGAGTTTACGGTCTTAGTGGAAAAGGCCAAGGTTCTTTGAGGAAGTGAAACGATCGGTAAGACGGAATCGGGATAAGGGTTGGAACAAAGGAATTCTGGATCATCCGGGTCCGCCGAATCAGCAGAACGGGGTAGATTTAGTGGGCGAATCAAGCCGCTGGGCTCTGCTTTGCTAATACTCAATGGCCGCCACGATGTGCTCGGTGTGGAAAGTCTCACACGGTGGAATGTTGGATTGGGAGCAGGGGATGCTTTGAGTGTGGATCGATGGGGCATCGAGTGAGGGATTGTCCGCGCAGAGGTCGGCTAGGTTGCGACCGGGGATCGAGAATCGTACTCAGTCGGGAGGATGGTCGGCGACCTCGGAGGGGCCGTGGTGCGCCCGGGGAGGTAATGGATCTGCGGTAGAGGCCGTGGAGCATTTGGCGGAGGTGCGGTGAGTGCGAGAGGTGAGACGACTGGATTGGTCTCCGCAATGAGGCGTCGAGAGGAGGCGACTTGACCGGACGTCATAAGCGATGCGTTCTTAATCTTTGGACTACCTTATAATACTTTGATAGATGTGGGATCGACGCGCACTCATATGTAGCTTGATGAGCATAGTGGAAAGCGTGAACTTAGACTACGAGATTACTTCTAGGAAGATGACGGTGATAAGCCCTCTAGGTTACTCTGTAGAAGTAAATAAAGCGTATAGTAGGATGTGTACCAGTAGAACTTCAAGGGGTCGTGTTTTTGGCTAACTTGATGGTACCGCTGCCGTTTGGGGAGTTCGATCCGATTCTTGGGATGGATTGGTTGGTAAAGTATCAAGCTAGTTTGGATTTGCAACTAAGCGCATGGTGTTGAGAAGACGGTGGAAGGCGAAGAGGTGGTGATGATAGGTAATAGGAGAGATTACCTATCCAATGTGGTCTCTCTGATCAAGGCGGAGAAAATGGTTAGGAAAGGTTGTGAGGCATTCATGGTACATGCACGTGCTTTGGGAGCTAAGAATTCATTTGTGGAGAGTGTCCGAACCGTGAGGGAATTTGTTTGATGTATTTCGGAGGAACTTCGGGTGTGCCTCGGACCGTGAAGTTGAGTTTGGTATAGATCTCTTTGCCGGGAACCGCGCTTGATGTCTATTGCTCCATATAGGATGGCGCCAAAGGAATTGGTGGAGTTAAAGGCACAAATTCGGGAATTTTTGGACAGGGGGTTTCATCCGGCCGAGTATATCTCCTTGGGGAGCACCTGTGCTCTTTGTTAAGAAGAAAGACGGTACAATGCGGATGTGCATAGACTATGCCAGCTGAACAAGTTGACGATAAAGAACAAGTATCCGTTGCCCAGGATTGACGACTTGTTTGATCAACTTAAGGGTGCATCAGTTTTCTCTAAGATCGATCTCAGATCAGGGTATCATCAACTCAAGGTGAAGGAGGCTGATATTCATAAGACGGCATTTCGTACTCGGTATGGGCATTACGAGTTTCTAGTGATGCCATTTGGGTTGACTAATGCACCGGCAGCATTCATAGACATGATGAATCGGGTGTTCCAGCCGTATTTGGATCGATTGGTCGTAGTGTTCATAGACGACATCTTGGTGTACTCGAAATCGAGGAAGAACATGGCGCGCATCTTGGGTGGTTCTCTGAGTTACGAGAGAGAAGCGGTTGTTCGCCAAGTTTAGTAAGTGCGAGTTTTGGCTTAAGCAGGTAACTTTCTTGGGTCATGTAGTATCAGCTGAGGGGATTAGGGTGGATCCTCGCAAGATCGAAGCGGTGTTGGATTGGAAACCACTGAAGTCGGTTGCAGAGATTCGGAGTTTTCTGGGTTTGGCAGGATACTACAGGAGGTTCGTGGAAGGTTTCTCTTTGATTGCAGCGCCGCTGACTAAGCTGTTGAGAAATGGGGTTCCGTTTGTGTGGTCGGAGAAATAGCAAGAAAGTTTTGACAAGTTAAAGAAGATTCTGACTGAAGCTCCGGTGTTGATTCAGCCTGAGGCAGGAAAGGAATTCACGGTCTCTGTGATGCATCACATGCGGCTTAGGGTGTGTCTTTGATGCAAGATGGAAAGGTGGTCGCTTATGCGTCTCGGCAATTAAGGCCTCATGAGGGTAACTACCCGACACATGACTTGGAGTTGGTGCAGTGGTTTTTGCCTTGAAGATTTGGAGGCATTACTTGTATGGGGAAAAGTCGATAGTCTACACGGATCATAAGAGTCCAAGTACCTCTTGACTCGTAAAGATTTAAATTTGAGGCGTGAAGGTGGATCGAGTTGTTGAAGGACTACTGATTGCTCGATTGAGTACCATCCGGGTAAGGCTAACGTCAGTAGCGATCGTTGAGCCGTAAGGTGGTAGCAGATCTCGAGGTCGATGTTTGCTCACCTTAGTCTATATGACGCCGAGAGTCTCATGGCGGAATTGCAAGTAAAGCCGACTTGGATTGATCGAGGTTAAGGAGAAACGGTGATAGATGAGGTTTTGAGTGCTTGGAGGTTGCAAGTCCGAATGGTGAATCGGAGGGTTATAGTTTGGGCGATGATGGTGTCCGTGTTTTCAAGGGAAAGTATGTATGCCCAAGGACGTTGAGTTGAGACAATGGATTCTTCAGAAGCTCATAGCGGCCCATACGCTATGCATCCCGGAGGCGTAAGATGTATCGTGATTTGAGGGGCGATTTTGGTGGCGTGTCTTAAGCGAGAAGTAACTTGAGTTTGTGGGCAAGTGTCGACATGCCGCAAGTTAAAGCCGAGCATCGATTACCGTCGGATCATTGCGGCCCGGTCAAGATCCCGTAGTGGAAGTGGGAAAGGATTACCATGGACTTTGTCGATGGGCTACCCTCACGCCTAGTAAGAAGGACTCGATGCAGGTGATTGTGGACCGTTTGACTAAGTCGGCTCATTTCATACCGAAGAGTTGACTTTTCACTCGAAGTTAGCCAAGTTGTATGTGGCGTAGAGATAGTAAGGTTACATGGAGTGCAGTGTCAATTATTTCGGATAGGGATCCCGAGTTCACGTCGAGGTTACGGAAAGATTTGCATCGGCGTTGAGTACGAGGTTGGATTTCAAAGACGGCTTTTCATCCGCGATCGATGGATACCGAGAGGGTAATCCAGATTCGAAGGATATGTTAAAGGGCGTGTTTCGGACTTCACGGTAGTTGGGAGGAGTATCTACCATTGGCGAGTTAAACATAACAATAGTTATCAAGCGAGTATACAAATGGCACCATATGAGGCACTCTATGGACGGAAATGTCGTACTCCGACGTGTTGGACGGAACTGGGTGAACGGCAGATGTTGGGTCCAAAGTTAGTGGCAGAAACAGAGGATAAGGTTAAGGTTATTCGGGCTCGTTTTAAGGAAGCGTCGGATAGGCAGAAGTCTTACGCCGATCTTAAGTGCAGGGATATAGAGTATGCAGTGGGTGATAAGGTCTTTCTGAAGGTATCGCCATGGAAGAAAGTGTTGAGATTTGGGCGAAAAGGCAAGCTAAGCCCTAGGTTTATTGGGTCGTATTCGGTGTTAAAGCGAGTGGGACCGGTAGCTTATCAGCTCGAGTTACCAGCAGAGTTAAGCCAGATTCACGATGTCTTTCATGTTTCAATGCTCGCTATCGATCAGATTCTTCACATGTTGTGCCAGTTGCGGAGATAGAGGGGAGCCCTGATTTGTCTTTCGAGGAGGAGCCAGTACGGATCGTGGATCGGGATGTCAAGGTTCTGCGTAGGAAGTCGGTACCATTGGTAAAAGTATTATGGCGGAACCATGGTACGGAGGAGGCCACGTGGGAACCCGAGGATGTGATGCGGCAGCAATACCCTCAACTCTTCTGACCAGGTAATTTCGAGGCCAAAATTATTTTTAAAGGGGGTAGAACTGTAATATCCTTGAATCGAGGTCTCTGCATTTTGTGTGTGTTCGCATGTGTTATTGTGCCTACTGTGCTAGTTTAGCATGTTTTGGGGTCTAGGCATGACCTCGGGTTAGGCCTGAGACATGGCAAAATTTTTTTTGTTTTAAGTGTTTAGTGGGAGGAAGCTAAGGGAGTAGGGGTTAAAAGAATTTATTGGGAGGTTGTGACACAAAGAACCAAGTGGCAAAGTGGAAAAGAAGGTGCCACTAAGGTGTCAGGAAGGTGACGCCACATTCAGGGAAGGAGTGCTTGGGTTCGAGCAGCAGGAATTGCACTTCCTTCTTATTCTTTTTCACGCCAGAAACAGGGAAGTGGAGTGCTCAGGATGGACTCTGGAAGATAAGGATGGAAGGGTTCAAACGAATTTGAACTGATGGAAGGGAGGAAATTTAGGAGTTTGAATTATTTCAAACTCATTTGAAGGAGTTGGCCGAATTTTAGACTTTGGGGGAGGAGGTGTAATCGATTTTGGGTTTATTGGGGAGTGGCCGGATGTCTATAGTGGTTTAAGGGAGTATTTCGGCTAGTGAGGAGAGGGTCTTTCTCTTTTCGTTTTAGTGTCATAGCCGAAACACTTGTGCATTATTTTTGAAAAGCCGAAACTTGACCCTCACATCTCCTTCTTCTTTTTATTTTTCCAATCCTCTTGTACCGAAATTTCTTCCACTCTTCCTTTGTCGAATCTCTTCTTTTCCATTCTATTTTTCTTCTTCATCTTCCCACTTCTTGGAAAGCCGAATATCTTGCTCATAAACCCCTCTCTTTTTGCGTTATCTCTTCATCATCTCAAGTGCCGAAACTCATCTCTTCTTTGGTTCTCATAGCCGAACCTCAAACTTGGGTGTGGTAAGTTTCATTACTTCATTTCTTTTCCCTTTTTATTTTTTGTGGTGTATGGTCGAATCTTCTAAGTAGCCTCACCCTCTCTTTTGGTTGTCGATTCCTTTATCTTGGGATGCTAGGGCCGAATCTTTGTGAAAGCCGGAAGGATCTTTTGCGTTAAGGAAGGGGTGACGCCAACGTGTAGGTTCTCGAGTTTCGTTTGGATTGTGGCTTGGATCTAGATCTTCTAGATCTTCGGAATTTGGTCGTCGACTTAGGTAAGTGCGTTAACATTTTGGGATCTGTTTCATATTCTTTCAAAGCCGAAGGCTGATCGTTTCTATGTGATAGTGGTTGGCCGATTGTAAGGGAGATCATCACGTAGCTTTGGGATTCGGTTGGAAACCAAATCGGCACTAAGGTAAGGGCTATTTTCATGCGAAATATCCTTCGAGATTCCTAGTTTAGCCGAATGGGCTTTTGGTTACTAACAAGTATTGGCTGATTGTAAGAAGGGGGGAAAGCAACATTTCGGGATTTCGCTAGTTTCGCGTAGTTTCGGGTTTCGCTTAGATCTACAAGTAGTCAGGTGTGTAACCTTACACACTTCATTAGTATTACATGTTATTGTGTTAACTGTTATAAACCGATTAGTCATTGAAATCAGTGATTTTGCCTTGTGGGCATGAGCGTGGACTCCAGGTAAGTCCCCTGCTATGTGATTTTTGATATACATAGTCATGTTACCGTTAAATGCTATGCTATGTGTTAATTGGATGATATCATGTTATTATGATACTTATGATTTGGACATGATGATGGGTTTGATGAGAGGAGGGGGAGGATCTATTTGGACTGTCACCAGTGGTTTTAACCACACGACGGGTTGGCCCCGTCTTTGATATAAATATTTGTGACTAAGTCCCAGTGGTTTTGACCACCAGTGGTTTTGACCACATTGATGATATTTGTGACTATGGTCACCAGTGGTTTTGACCACATATGGATATTGTGACTCGTCCCAATGGTTTGGTACCACAGTGGGTTGGCCCCACATGATTGATACAGGATTGTCATCAGTGGTTTTGACCACACGATGGGTTGGCCCCATCACTTGATTTGTGACTACGTTCACCAGTGGTTTTGACCACAACGATATATATTTGTGACTTCGGTCACCAGTGGTTTTGACCACCAGTGGTTTTGACCACACGGGGTAGACACAGGAGTTCGGATGGTTAGGTTGGGTTTGCATGAATTGCATATTGACTTATGTATTGTGTAAGTGCTTTGTTATTATCGGGATGGGGATTTATACACTGAGTCTCGGTGACTCACCCCTTCCCTTACATTTTGCAGATGAGGCATAGATCGCGGATGTGGAGCTGGGGCAGACTCGAGGTGGCCATGCGTTACGTTTTCGAGTTTTATCTCATTTACCATTTTGGGTTAATTTACTTTTAAATTTGGTTTTGGATTTGTAATAAGGCCGCTGAGTATTATTTTGGGTTTTTTTTTATATACTTGCTTTTATTTGATTAGATTATGCATGTGCTTAATTATTTGATTTGCTTAAATAACCGGTAAAAAGCAACGTTTTCAAATTCAATTTCTTAAACAACTCCAAACACAAATGGTTCTTAACTCGACTATGCTTAACTCACTTGGTTTCTAACAAGTATCGAAAGGTATTCCAAAACTATAAAAAACAAATGGATTTCCAACAAAAGAGGGTTTTTCCGGGTTTTTAAGCAACCAAAAATGATTTCAACTATACTCTACATGGGGTTTTCTAACCTTTTAAACGGTAAAGGTGTTTCCAATAGAAATAAATCGGCAAACTTGTTTTACTCAAAACATTTTCACTCCGTAACATGCCAGATTCGGTCGTGGTGTGTTGACCGGGGTTGGGGTGTTACAAAGGCGATGAAGTAGGCAAGATCGAATGTACGACCCGTCGTCATGTTACACAAAAAATAAGCGTCGAAATAACCAATGACCCCAGTGCTCTCCCTCTGACCAGTCAACTTGTGAGCCAAAATGGCATAGCACAAGGCCGGAAGTAGTGAAGTCACATTCGACCAACTTTGTAACACCCCAAACCCGGCCTAAACCTTACGACCGAATCTGGCATGTCACATGAAAGGAATGTCTAAAAACTGTGCATTCGTTAAAAAGCTCATATTCTTTATAGTTGTGGTGAGAAATCGAGTTTAAGTAATTTTGAATAAGAAATGGTTTATTATCATTTTAGGAAAATCCCATATTGATCATTTAATAATAAGCAATAAGCAAATTGAAAGCTGAAACCAAATAAAATACCCAAGGCCTTATTACATAACAAAAACTCAAATAAAAATAAGTCCAAATAAAAGAAACGAATTTACGAGTAAACATATGTATGGCCTCCACGAGTCCACCTCACTCCCAAATCCGCGATCTAATGATTACCCGCAAAATTTAACTAAAGGGTGAGTCATCGAGACTCGGTGTGTAAATCCCCATCTAATGTGCCCTTACACAATTTCATATGAAAATATGCATATCATGCACCCAAACCTAGCCATCCGCACTCCATTTCTACCCCATGTGGTACCAAACCACTGGTGGTGCCAAACCACTGGTGACCCAAAGTCACGATATCCATAATTGTGGTGCCAAACCACTTTGGTGACCCAAAGTCACGAATAATCCAATGATGGGGCCAACCCATCGTGTGATACCAAATCACCGGCGTCAATCCCGTATAATCGGTGTGGGGCCAACCCATTTGTGGTGCTAAGCCACTGGGACGAGGACGCTATGAGGTGCCAAACCTCCGGTGTCCCAAAGACACGAATGTGATACCAAATCTTTGGTGACCAGAAGTCACGAATCCAATGATGGGGCCAACCCATCGTGTGATACCAAATCATTTGGCGTCAATCCCGTATAATCAAGCGTCAGGGCCAACCCACGTGTGGTGCTAAGCCACGGGACGAGACGAGGTGCCAAACCTCTGGTGACCCAAAGTCACAATAATCAATCTGTGGTACCAAACCACTGGTGGTGCCAAACCACTGGTGTCCCAAAGACACGGATATCATATTCCCCCTCCTCTCATCATACCCATGCAATATGACATAATAATTCGTGTATGCAGTATGTCATGTATGCTAGACATATATCAAATATAAGTATAACATGAATTACCATCATAATCAGATAGACATAAAACAACATAATCACCCTAATCAACCTCTAAGGGTATAACCGTAATTTTACCTACCAAGGGCATTTTCGTAATTTACCCACCAAGGGTATATCGGTAATTTACCCACCAAGGGCATTTTCGGTAATTTACCCACTAAGGGTATTTCAGTAATTTCGTACCTGGAATGGCCTTTCCAAAGGCCCAGTGTCGCCCCGAGCGACCCAACTACCATTTCTGGTCGAAATGGACTATTGGGCCTAAAGCCCAATTTCGGCCCATTCGGGCCCACACGCTCGTGTGGCCCACCTAACACAAATCTAGCCACGTTTATGAGATTCACCTAGTCTAGTTCACTATATACTACACCATCATACATTTTACTATATTGGGCCCACGGCCCATTGGGCCCTCTCGGCCCATCGCGCCCGGCAAAAGCGACCCCAACCCACAAGAATACTACGATGGCCTCAACTATCGCGCGAAGCCCCACACGTGCGCTTTCGCACGCTCGTGTGGCTACTATTGCCGTGGACCGCACTTCGGCATTTGCCGCTCTACAACTAGAGTAGAGAGAGTTACACACCTGATAGGACTCTGGTGTTAATCCGCGCTCCGACCACTCCTGTGCCCAAACGCCTTCCAAGGTGTGTCAACCCTCCTCCTGGAATGCTCTTTATATAGCTAGCTCTTCACCTTCCTTCTTTGTATCTTTCCGATGTGGGATCCCTTTGTCAGTAGAGTTTAAATTCAACTGAAACTCTTCCCGTCCAGACCGCAAAATAAATACTCCCTTCCTTCTCATGAGATTCGAACCCAGGCTCCCTTGCAACATAATCCACGCTGCTAGCCACTTGGCCACAAGCTCCTCTTGTGTCTTAAACCATGCGCAACTAAATATAAATCTATAGCCAAATTCTGAGGTCCAAGTAAAAAGAAAACAAAAATGCAAAAGCCAAGACTTGAACCTTGGACCTCCTTCCTTCCTTATGGCGTCACCCCCTTGCCTCTTAAGTGGCGTCACTTTGCCACTACACCACACGCTCCACTTGTGTCATTTTCCTCTACATTTTATTCTTAAGGCCTACCTGCCAACTTTCAGGGTTTTTTTTTTTTTCACCTAAAACCAAAATTTCCCCAAAGCTAATATTTGATCCCGGGACTTCATAGAAGCCCTCTAACCTTCCAAAATAACTTACCTAATAAGTCTAACTTGCATTAATGCCGTTCTCAAAAATTTTAAAATGAAGGCCCATTGGGCCCAATCCTACTAGGCCCAATTTCGGGATGTTACAAATCTACCCTCCTTAAAGAAATTTCATCCTCGAAATTTCCAACTACAGGAACATTCGTACCACCTAACCTACAACGCTGTGCTCACGCTGCGCACTCTGATTCCAATAACCCTAATGTACTTTTAACTAGAATTTAGAAATCCTACACATACTTAAAAACACCTAACCATTAAAGCAGACAAATATTTCGTATGCAATCAACTCTATATCTGAACATCACATCCAACCCAAACACACAGAATAGATATTCAAAATATAGCATATAACAAAGAAAAGTATCAGGAAACTTACAGTGCGGATTGGTGCCGGAGACTCGGGTGCCATATTTCAACAAAAAGAACAGATATATATTTTTCTAAACCATTTTCCAAACCATCTTTTGAAAACATTTTTTTTAACCCAAACCCACAGCCGTGTTTTTGAACCTAGGCTTTGATACCACAATTGTAACACCCCAAACCCGGCCTAAACCTTACGACCGAATCTGGCATGTCACATGAAAGGAATGTCTAAAAACTGTGCATTCGTTAAAAAGCTCATATTCTTTATAGTTGTGGTGAGAAATCGAGTTTAAGTAATTTTGAATAAGAAATGGTTTATTATCATTTTAGGAAAATCCCATATTGATCGTTTAATAATAAGCAATAAGCAAATTGAAAGCTGAAACCAAATAAAATACCCAAGGCCTTATTACATAACAAAAACTCAAATAAAAATAAGTCCAAATAAAAGAAACGAATTTACGAGTAAACATATGTATGGCCTCCACGAGTCCACCTCGGCTCCCAATCCGCGATCTAATGATTACCTGCAAAATTTAACTAAGGGTGAGTCATCGAGACTCAAAGTGTGTAAATCCCCATCCAATGTGCCCTTACACAATTTCATATGAAAATATGCATATCATGCACCCAAACCTAGCCATCCGCACTCCATTTCTACCCCATGTGGTACCAAACCACTGGTGGTGCCAAACCACTGGTGTCCCAAAGTCACGATATCCATAATTGTGGTGCCAAACCACTGGTGACCCAAAGTCACGAATAATCCAATGATGGGGCCAACCCATCGTGTGATACCAAATCACTGGCATCAATCCCGTATAATCAGCTGTGGGGCCAACCCACTGTGGTGCTAAGCCATTGGGACGAGACGCTATAAGGTGTCAAACCTCTGGTGTCCCAAAGACACGAATGTGATACCAAATCACTGGTGACCGAAGTCACGAATCCAATGATGGGGCCAACCCATCGTGTGATACCAAATCACCGGCGTCAATCCCAGTATAATCAATCGTGGGGCCAACCCAATGTGGTGCTAAGCCACTGGGGACGACGACGAGGTGCCAAACCTCTGGTGACCCAAAGTCACAATAATCAATCTGTGGTACCAAACCACTGGTGGTGCCAAACCACTGGTGTCCCAAAGACACGGATATCATATTCCCCCTCCTCTCATCATACCCATGCAATATGACATAATAATTCGTGTATGCAGTATGTCATGTATGCTAGACATATATCAAATATAAGTATAACATGAATTACCATCATAATCAGATAGACATAAAACAACATAATCACCCTAATCAACCTCTAAGGGTATAACAGTAATTTTACCCACCAAGGGCATTTTCGTAATTTACCCACCAAGGGTATATCGGTAATTTACCCACCAAGGGCATTTTCAGTAATTTACCCACTAAGGGTATTTCAGTAATTTTCAGACCGGAATGGCCTTTCCAAAGGCTTGAGTGTCGCTCGAGGCGACCCAACTACCATTTCTGGTCGAATGGACTATTGGGCCTAAAGCCCAATTTCGCGCCATTCGGGCCCACACGCTCGTGTGGCCCACCTAACACAAATCTAGCCACGTTTATGAGATTCACCTAGTCTAGTTCACTATATACTACACCATCATACATTTTACTATATTGGGCCCACGCCCATTAGGCCCCTCTTCGCCCATCGCGCCAAGCAAAATTTCCAACCCACAAGAATACTACACGATGGCCTCAACTATCGCGTCGAAGCCCCACACGTGCGCCGCACGCTCGTGTGGCTACTATTGCCGTGACCGCACGCCGGCGGCATTTGCCGCTCTACAACTAGAGTAGAGAGAGTTACACACCGATAGGACTCGTGTTAATCCGCGCTCCGACCACTCCTCGTGCCCAAACGCCTTCCAAGGTGTGTCAACCTCCTTCGGAATGCTCTTTATATAGCTAGCTCTTCACCTTCCTTCTTTGTATCTTTCCGATGTGGGATCCCTTCAAGAGAGTTTAAATTCAATGAAACTCTTCCCGTCTGCATCGCAAAATAAATACTCCTTGCTTCTCATGAGATTCGAACCTGTGCTCCCTTGCAACATAATCCACGCTGCTAGCCACTTGGCCACAAGCTCCTCTTGTGTCTTAAACCATGCGCAACTAAATATAAATCTATAGCCAAATTCCGAGGTCCAAGTAAAAGAAAACCAAAATGCAAAAGCCAAGACTTGAACCTTGGACCTCCTTCCTTCCTTGTGGCGTCACCCCCTTGCCTCTTAAGTGGCGTCACTTTGCCACTACACCACACGCTCCACTTGTGTCATTTTCCTCTACATTTTATTCTTAAGGCCTACCTGCCAACTTCCAGGGTTTTTTTTTTTTCACCTAAAACCAAAATTTCCCCAAAGCTAATATTTGATCCCGGGACTTCATAGAAGCCCTCTAACCTTCCAAAATAACTTACCTAATAAGTCTAACTTGCATTAATGCCGTTCTCAAAAATTTTAAAATGAAGGCCCATTGGGCCCAATCCTACTAGGCCCAATTTCGGGATGTTACAAACTTGGGTCATAGGGTGTCGTACTAGCTGTCAGCTCTGTCCAGTATAGAGATGGTGAATAGTGGATGTGCCGGTATAAGGTAAGGAAGTCCTAGTCACTCATGATCTCCTAAGTATAGAGTCCAAAGGCAACTCCGAAGTATAGGATGCTCAAATGACGCATCATATCACCGAGTCTGAATAAAACAGTGCACGGCTCATCGTGACTTGACATCTTGTACTGTAAGAGGAATGTTGAACAAAACTCAAGGAAAAGCTCTGAGTAACTGGGCTCAATGATGGAGAAGAAATGATCCCATGGATCTATAGCAATTAGTGTGCGGACTCGATCAGCCAAGTGGATCTGCTCTAAGGCTGCCCAATCTATACAACAGCCTAATCCCAATGGCCGTTGCCAGAGATGCTGATATAGGTCCTCTTGGGGACCCTATGAAAATCGTAAACACAGATGGTGTGCGTCGATGGAAGGGACCGACGATGAGGTTGTGCCCTGAGCCTTCCGCTTTTTCGAAGGGGGACGATGACCTTAGATTTTTCTCTTGTGTTCGTCTTGAAGTACCTGAAAAATATAACAAAACAACTATTTCAGTATCAAAATAAAAGCTCAAATCGACACAATGGATCAGTTCAAATAACCACAAAATGAATGTCGAATCCAACTAAAACCAAAATCAAAAGATTGAATACTTAGCTAAAAGGAATTGAAGCAACATTGAGCATAAAATAAGCAGTAAGAACATAATAATAATAAGAATAAAAACAATAATGAAAATAGAAAACAAAACCATAAAGTAATAAAAACAATAAACCATCAACAACTAACACAACTACAGAAATACTAATACGACTCATAATCAGAACAGTAAAAAGGCTAAGTATAACACCCTCAACCTGGCCTAGAAGTTAGGCCCGAATCTGGCGTGTCACATTGAAGTGTTTTTCGAAAACCATGTTTTCGTTGAAAACCCTTCTTAATATTTAAAAACTTCTTGCCATTTAAAACTTATGCAAAGCCTCAGCTTGCGTTCGTTTATTTTCAAAACGGGGTTCATTGAAAAAGGTTGTTCACTTTTAAAATGTTATTAATTTCCTTCAAAATCTCCTTCAACTGCGGAAGCTTTTTAAAACGTTGCAAAAACGTGATAACTGAAAACAGTTATTGTAACGTAGTGTTTTGAAAATAGTAATCATTTTGGAAAAACCGCGATTTACTTCTAAAAGATATAAATTAAAATAAAACCAAACCTAAAATTTAAAATTCGAAAACTTTAAGAGGCCTTATTACAAACCATACCAAAATAAAGTACTTTTGAATAACTTAATGGAAAAATAGAAGCAGTTGTGTGGCCATCTCCGAGTCCCTCACAACTCCGATCCGTCTAAGGCTGGGGATTGCCTGCACAGTAAAAAAACAGGGTGAGTTTACGAAAACTCAGTTTGTAATCCCCTAATATAAAAATAGTCAGTCAGATAAATAGAATTCAGAAGCGGTCTGGGCCGGAGCCCTATTTAGTCACAGTACAGTTTCAGTGGGCCTAAGCCCATTGTAATATCGTCTGGGTCTCGACCCATAACAGAATCATTTGGGCCTAGCCCATATCAGTATCGGATCTCATAAACAGAAATGCAATAGTGTAAGAATGCACCCCACCCCAATCCAGCCAGCACACCACCAGTACTAAACCAACACACCATGTGGGGATAAAATCGACCCACCCAGCCAGCACACCAATGTTAGCACCGGTTGCGACACTAACCGATATCGCAGCAGAGCTACCAGAATATAAGCGGCTTAAATCTGTCAGTAGGTCCACAGTCATCTCGGGTGACCCGTGCGACCCTAACAATCAAATTGGTGGGTCCAGAGTCGTCTCGGGCGACCCGTGCGACCCTAACAATCAAATCACTCCCTCCAATTACAAAATCCCAATCCCATGTAGTATGTCATGTATGCAAAGCACATATATATAAATCACATGGCATACTCTAGAAAGACAGACAAATCATAACTCAGGTCAGTCAAAACATAGCATAAAATAATCATTTACCCACGGGGGCAAAACAGTCATTTTACCCTATAAGGGTATTTCGGTAATTTCAGAAGTTAGGGGTATTTCGGTAATTTCACAAGCCAGGGGTAATTCGGTAATTTCACAAATCAGGGGTATTTTGATAATTTCACAACCCGAGGGTATTTCGGTAATTTTAAAAATCCGGGGTATTTCGGTAATTTCACAAATCAGGGGTATTTTGATAATTTTACAAATCGGGGGTATTTCGGTAATTTTTGCAAATCGGGGTCTCAACAACCCAACAGAAGGTCCACCGTCGCCTCGAGCGACTTAAGTAACCTAAACAGTCACAACAGTGTAAATGGGCCTAAGGCCCATTACTCAGCCCAAGTGGGCCCACACACTCGTGTGGCCCAATTAGCCCAGAAATAGCCTCGGCTATACGAACAGCACAGTTCAAACCAATAGAAACCATATAGCATGCATTTTATCCGTGTCCCATTTCGGCCCATCGAGGCCCATAACAGCCTCTATAGTCCTACGCCTAAGATTTGTAGGCTCGAATCACCACACGTGCGATCGCACGCTCGTGTGGCATCAAATGACGTATTTCGGCTTTTTGACTTTTCAACTTTTCGGCTTTTCAGCTTTTGCGGATCTACAGTCCAATCAGTGTGGAATACACACCTGTTACGAGATCACACGAATAATCCAAGATCACCGCAACCTATATTCAATCAAGGCTTCCAATTAATCACTGACAAAATATTAACAACCCCTTATACACTTATCATGAAATAAACACCAACTATTTACCTTGATTAAACGAGAAGAGATCTCCTACTTGAACCCTTATTCAAGACTAATAACGATTTCTCCTAAAGGGAATTCTTGCATTTCTGAATGCCACTCATGATACGTAGCATACACACGAAGTTGAAATAAGGGTACTAGGACTTACCGAAATAGAAGAGAAACGATCGGCCTACAGCCCCACTAGAAAGAATACCCCACACGACAGAAGTAAGGCTCCCTATCCATTTAATCGACAATAACAACCAAGGTTAGACATAAGATTCCCAACCCATGAAGGAGAGAATAGACAAAGATCGAGTACTCACCGATTAATCAGAGAATATTTGCATACGACTAAAACCAGAATAGGGGGGAAGAGCACTGAGATTCGGTCAATCAATCTATAAAGGAGAAGAGAAGGGAGAAGAAAAATAAATGATGAGGGAGGAAAAGAGGATGTATTTGACTAGAGTAGAAACAAAGTGCCAGAAAGAAATAATACCGTGAACAAGAAGGGAAAGAAAATCGGTTCAAAAGATGGTACTTGAGAAGGAGCAGAAAAAGCAAAGAATTAAAACGAACTGCCAAAATGGTCGTAAAAGCAAAGCACCAACTTGTAAAAGAAGAGAGGGAAACCCGAAACACAAAAAGAAAAACCCGAAATATCAGAAATAGAATTTAGACCTACTCATACACAATTGCCGAAAATGCACACTCCAAAGCCCCCTGTAACACCCCTAACCCGTATCCTTCGCCGGACTAGGGTTATGAGGCATTACTTTACATAACACAACTAAGTACACGCATTCATTTCATTTCATACTTCATAAAATAGTCACATCATTATACTTATCCTATTTAAATTTCGAACCTTATTACTACTATGTTCAAAACAATCGCATATTAAAAATTTTATTTTAAGCACATAACATTACATAACATATATTGAACATAAATCAAAACAATTTTAACATGAGCTGATTTCCAATCATGTTATTTCAATACATATGCATATTAACCAACCGAATCATTTTATACCATAAGTCACATTTAACTTTTGCATATAAATAACATTTCAATGTACACCAATTTCGCATGTATATATATTAGTATACCTAAACTACACATTTTATCCTATTAACTAATCATTGATTTGGTCATATCATTATCAAGATCATATGCTTATCTTAATGAACCAAATATTGTAACCAAACCATACTATTTCACTCGCCATTTGTATTCGTACCTAAACAAAAATGAAACTTATTCATTATCTACCAATAGTAACCGAACCTATATTGACAACCATTCAAGCATAATAAAGGTGCATACATCGTCATTACAAACCAAATCAAAATATCCTATACACAATCGAACATATAATTATCCTTTTATCATACTTCTAAACCGAATTATAGATAGCTTTAGCTTCCAACTTTTATATACATACTTCATTATATTTATATGCCATTATAAACCAATTACTAAACTAATAACATATACAATTTGAACCTTATATCAAACTTATTTATTTCATTTTCGTTTTATAACATTCAAAACATATACATTCATGCCTTTATAAATCGACCCTAATTAATCAAACAGCATAGCCGAACATATAACACAACCGAACCATATACTTAGCCATTTTAATTCATCACATATTCGAATACACAAGCATATTATAACCAATTTTATAGCAACCCATAAGGACGAACATGCACCAATTATTACATATCATATAACCTAACTTAATGAACATTCCACCAATAATATACTTAGCATATCACTTATATTTTCAAATCCACACCTCAACACTTATACCTATCATAAACTATGACTTAATTCAAGCACTCATTAGCAAAGCATATCAACCAAGTTACACATAAACTCACCTTGACCGAGATCATACACACAAACATAAACATAACAACCATGTTTCGCATATAATAAGCCAAGGCCAAATTGCTAAAACCAAACATATCAAACACTCAACCAAGTACACATAAAACCAAACTTAAACATAGTGATCAAGCCATTTTTGCATGGCTATATATATACATGTCCCAAAATCAAACATTCCATCTATGCTATACATGCCATAAGCCCAAATTTAACTTAGTAAAATACCGAAAAACTGTCGATAGTGTGATAAGCTTTGCTGACGATCCCTGAGCTCGTAACGTGACTTCAAAATCTATAAAACTGAGGTAAACAAAAACACACACAGAGTAAGCTATTTAAACTTAGTAAGTCATAAGCAAAATATATATCAATGATTGTATAATAACACTAAGTTAATAAGGCCGAATATACAAATCCTCAAATACCAAGTTATCATTTTAATCATACATACATATATCATATGGATAAATGCATAATTACACATGAACATATATATAAATCTCACTAATAATATCACATATATCTCATTTGGCCGAATATACACAATCACATATGCATACACATAATTCACCTTTATAACTTAAACATTTATGCAATCAATTTAACATCCAACTTACCTTATTTTCACAACTTAGGATAAGCACATACCTGAATCTTTTTATTCGATTTCACATTCAGTCTTTACTTAACATTGCCCGTTGAACCGTTAGAAATTAAAAAGGATACGCAGATAGTCGGAAGCTCGTACAATGCCAACATCCCAGACGTGGTCTTACATGTAATCACATATCGATGCCACTGTCCCATACATGGTCTTACACGAATCAAATACGATGCCAATGTCTCAGACATGGTCTTACACGTAAACACAAGTCAATGCCAACGTCCCAGACGTGGTCTTACACGATAACACATATCGAAAATCCTATGTCATGACATATGTATCCTATATATTCCTAGGGTTCGTACGGGAATTTCGGACATTGAATCTCGATCGAATCGAACTCGAAACATAGTTCCCTATCTCAAAATCACATTCGGCCAAAGCACACACATATATATATTCGAATAATTCAATTCATCACATAACATATATATATTATCAATTTAACAACATTTAAATCCTTATAGACTTACCTCGGATGTTGTCGGACGGTATAATCGACTATTTGACTACTTTCGATTTCCCTCGATCTAATTCCATTTTCTTTTGTTCTTGATCCAAATAAATTCAAATTTAACTAATTTAAACACACATTCATTCAATTTAATCCGAAAACACATAAATGGGCAAATTACCATTTTGCCCCTGACATTTCACACTTTTTACAATTTAGTCCTTATTGCATAAAACACAAAATACACAAAATTTGCATATACCATAGCTAGGCCGAATCTTCCTATAGTCCATATAAATCCACACATTTCATTTATTTCACATTTTAGTCCCTCAAAATATTATTTTTACAATTTAGCCCTAATTACTCAAATTCACTAAAAATTCCAAGACAAAACATGTTAATCCTTCACACATCTTTAATATTGCATCATCAAACAACAAAAATCTCAAGCTATCATCAATGGCAAAACACAAAATCATCATCAATTTCAAAAATTCAAGCATGGGTTTTGTAGTACTCAAAGCAACGATCTCAGAAACGTAAAAATTATCAAAAATTGAGCTAGTTACTTACCTTAATCAAGCTTGACTATGGCCGAATGTGGCGTGTTCTTCTTTATTTCTTTTTCTTTTAGTTTTGGCACAAAAAAGATGAGTATGGCTTTCTTTAATTTATGTTTTTTTTATTACATTAACTTATAATATGTTAATTATTATTTTAACTTTTATATTTAACATAAAACCTATATAATATAACCTTAATGCTGTCCACTACCTTATTTATGGCTAAATTACAACATCAAGCCTCCATATTAAAAGAACAACAATTATTCAGCCCTTTTGAATTTAACCACTAAATTTTTATTTTACGCGATTAAGCCCTTTTATTAAATCGGGCACTCAAACAACGAAATTAAAACACGAAAATTTCATACAAGAAAATTCACACATAATAAACACAGAAAATAATTTTAAAATATTTTTTAAACTCAGATTTGTGGTCCCGAAACCACTGTTCCGATTAGGGTCAAAATCGGACTGTTACAACCCCCTTAGCCGAATTTGCCCAAAGAAGTTGCACAATTCGGCTATAACACTCCAAGCCTTCAAATCCCTTGAAAATCTCCACATTTTCCTCCTCCAAATCCCCAACAACCATCATCCATATCCCATGATACTCTCCCCCTTTTACCAAGTCCACAACCACTCTAAAGAGTTTGAATCCACCACAAACTCTTGCCATCCATACTGCAAAATAAAACCTCCCTTGCTCCTCAAGAGACTTGAACCTCAGACCACAAGCTTCACTCCATACGCCACTTGCCACTAAGCCACAAGCTCCTCTTGTGTCACAATTTAATCTTAATTGTTCTTAAGGCCTACATACCAACATCCAAGGTTTAATTCACCAAAAACCAAAATTTTTGCTAAAGCCCAGGTTTGAACCCAGGACTTCTCCAAGACCCCAAACACTCCAATATTGCTAACCCAGCAGTACTAACATGCATTTGTGTCATTTTCTACCTCTCAAGAGTTTTAGGCGCTCCAAAGCCCAGGGCCCAATTTTCTAGGCCCAAAATTCGGGGCGTTACACTAAGTAATGATAATATCTATAATAAAATAATAAATGAAAATAATAATAATAATAACTAAAAGAGAATAATGAATATATGAATTCATGTCACAATAAAGATATAAACTACTAGATATAACAATAAGAATAAAAATAATAATAATGATAATAAAACTAAGAATAATAAGAAAAATAAAACTAAAAATAATAATTAAAAAATAATAAAAAGAAATATGAAATAAATAAATAAATAAAAGTAAGGGAAGGGGCAAACGGCGGGAGGTGGTGGTGTACGCAGTGGAGCCGGCGTTGAGGGTTCGAAAATGGGGAAGGGTCGCGGGGGGGGAAGGGTTGTTCGTGCGAGGAAGAAAGGGGAAAGGAGCGACTTGTGCATGGGTGGTAGACAATGGGAAGGGGAAAAGAAAGGGGAGAGGGGAAGGGGAAATTGAAAGTGGGGGTCGGTAAAGGGAAGAAAAATGGGCTTGGGACTATGAAGGGCGGTGGACGGTGGTGACAGAGGAAGGGAGAAAGGGAAAAGAAGAGGAGATAGGAGTGGTTTGTAGCGTCGAAAGGAGAAGGGGGAAAATCGAGGTTCGGGAAATGGAATGGAGGCTAGGGTTTTAAGATGACGGTGGCTGAAAAAGGGGGTCAACGTGGGAAAAAGTAGAGTAGTGGTGTGGGGGCTTTCAAAAAGGAAAAAGAAAAAAAAAATAGGGTTTAGGGTTTGAAAGGGGACAAGATTATGTTTAGGCCTGTGTTGGGCCATACAACCATGTCACATGCCCGTGTGGGCTTTCTCAGCCTGTGTGTGATTTTAAAAAATAAGCCTAGTGGTCACACAGCCTCGGATGCGCCCGTGTGTCTAGGGCATGTGTGATCTTCCATCCCTTCTCCCATGCCCGTGTGCGAGGCCGTGCGGAGCACACGGTCTCACACATGCCCGTGTGATTGGTCGTATCTTGCACACGGCTGTGTCTATGGCCCGTGTAACCCACTGACTCGTAATTAAATTGAAAAATTCACTCTAGTATGCACACGAACTTGGACACGCCCATCTGTCCAGGCCATTTAGATCACCTTAGGTCGTGTAACAATTGAAAGTAGAGAAATTAGGTCCCAAGCTCACACAGCCCAGGACACGCCCGTGTGTCCAAGTCGCATGACCTACACGGCCATGTCTTCAAATCATTTAACTCTGTGTCATTTACTCTAGCATGTACACGGCCTAGGACACGCCCCTTTGTTTACGCCGTGTAACCTACATGACCATGTCTTCAAACTGTGTCAGTCACTGTAGATTACCCCATTGTGCACACGGCCTGGGACATGCCTGTGTGTCCAGGCCGTATGGTTCAAAAATATTTTTTTAATTAATTTTAAATTAACATGAAATAAAATTAAAAGAATTAAAAATATTTAAACACTCAGTTTGACTCCCGAGAAGCGTTTATTTAGAGTCTAAGTTTGACTTTAACTTGTATGCGCATGGTTATGGTGGTTCTCGGAACCAATGTTCCTCTTTCCCGTTATCAATTTTAACACCAAGATACGGGTTGAGTCGAGTACTGTTTTCTTTAAATGTGTCAAACTCAGAATGTGTTACCTCTACTATACTATATGGAAATATGTTCAAGACCGTAAATGGGTTCGATCCTATTGACTCAAGCTCCGAAGGGGAAATTCATGGATCCGATTTGTCTAGCAGTACTCTGTCTCCAACCTTAAATTGGTTCGTTCTCATCACATAATCATCATGGCATCGCTTTGTCTTTTCATCGTGTTTTTTCATTTTCTCCTCAGCATGCATTCGCCATTCATCTAGAGAGCAATTTTCTACACTACATCTTTTAAACTGAACCTTTGAAACTTGAACAAGTTTTTAAAGAGAGAAGATGGCTGAGGGCTGATGTATATATTGGTCTTTGAATAGATTGATAGTAAAAGATGAGTACACGCACTGGCAATACTGCTGCATACATGCACATATGCATATTTTTCTTGAGGACAAGCAATAACTCAGGTTTGAGGGTGTGATAATTCTTGAAAAGAGTTATATTTCATGCCCTTAAAACTAGATAATTTCTTGTACTTGGGTACATTTAGTGGCATTTTAGGAAATTTTATTAGTATTTTTATCATTGCATTCGGAGCTTCGACTATTTTTACATGCTAGATACCTTTAATTGCATGTGGAAGTGTTGTGTTTGGTGGTTTGACATGTGCAAGGTGTGGAGAAAGAAACAAAGGAGTGAAGGTTTGCCGAGACAAAAGGTTGGACAGTTTTCCACCTTGTATGCCGTGACAATTTCAGGAAGATGACCGAGTCAACACTTATCGCAAACCAGTTTCAACCCAACTCTACTTGTACCAGAAAAATCTACCTAAAAAGAGGAGAAGATATCGTGGGTTGTTGGATTTATCCTAGGAAGAAAATATTATAAAAATCCAAAGGAGGAAACCCTAAAGGTGTGGAGATCCAGAGACAACAAAAGAGGGTAGCGGCTGAGTAGAGACAGAAACAGGAGACCAAAGGCAATCCCTTTCAACCACCATAGGACACTGTGCTGCTAGATTGAGGATTGATTTGGTGATAGCCATCTTCCTAAATTCTTCCATTACTTCTTAATCTATTCTCCTGTGAATTGAATTCATCGAAACGATGTTGGGTGTTATTTTGAACTTGAATTTTAATTTCCAACCCATGAGCTCAATCTCACAGGGTTGGGATTACATAATGAAAAATTTTACTTTCTTTAATAGTTGAAGCATATATTCGATTTAATCTATAGTTTCATTCAATTGTTTTTATTTCGCAATTGTATGCGTGCATTCTCTAGACATAGACGAGTGTGTAGTATGCCTATAAACTGAATCTAGCTCTGCAAAGGTTGGATTAGTTGGACTAAAATTGAATGATACAAGCGGGTATTCAACCGAATATTTGCAACAAACTCTAGATATAGAGTAGTGTTTGTATCGAATGAAGACAAAACAATATAGGGTACCGTGCTAAGGCCTATAAACGTAGGCAAGGTAACTTGAGATCTAGCTCTCGAAAGAAGAAGGTCACTTTAAGTCTCTTCTGAGCAGTAGATTAAGTACAATTTTGCTTAGGCATTATTGAAAGTAAGGTAGATTATCAGTAATCCCAACCTTCCAAATCAACATCGTAGACCTTCTATCATTTGCCATAGTATCTTTGCCATAACATTCTTAGTTATTTACTTATTTGCTCACAGATTATTCACGTAATTATTCTCATAATTTTCATTGCATTGTCACTCTTGCTTTGCCTTAGCATTTTCTAATATTAGTCAATATACATTTCGCACACATCCTTACTATTTTAAATTACCACAGCGTACTTAACTTGGTTTTTCCATAACATTAATCATAATTGATTATAATAGCTTGATCACTCTTATACCTAATCCGATCCTTGTGGAGATGATATCACTTATCACTTTATTACTTGATTTGACGTGTATACTAGCATAATTCCCATATCATTTCACATGCGACAAGTTCCATGGAGTAATGATGGCATATTAAGTCCACATTTATATAAAGTCACTACATTACACCGTGGGTACTGTGGAGACTAGCAATTTTATCACATTTTCTATTAAATGGAAAAATATATCCACTATGTTTATATGGTGGTCTAACCACAACGAGCTTTGCTCGCACTGTTTGGTGTTTAGCAAACGAGTTATGGGAAACTCATTGTGTATAGTGAATTCTTGGGGTAGGAATTCATTTTTGGATTATGTTACGTTCATGACTCATTCTAATGTGGTAATGTTGTTATGATTATGTTACATGGATTCCCATGTGATTGATCTTAAACGATTGTTCAATGAATTTATTGATTAGACTCACACTGAGCTAGTTAGCTCACCCCATAATTGACAACCTTCTCAGGTAATGATCGAGACTTGGGTCAAACATGGCATGTAGACGTACAACGGACTTCGGACTTAGTTTACATTTTATTTAAAGTTCCCTAAATTTAATTGGTTTGGGGAATGTAAAGCTATTTGAATTGCGGTTTGGGTTTATTTATGTTTTAGGGTTTTTCATGCATGCTTAATTTACATACTTTTAATTAATTTATAAGTATATTCTGAAATTGGACTGAGCATGTTACTTGGCTTAATAAATAATTGGATCTTTAATTGGTTTTCCACTGTAACTAAATTTAATAGGGTTTTTCAAAGGAAATGACGAGCAATGTGTTTTTTTTAAAACCACGCTAATGCTACTCACCTAACTTTATAATGGTTGAACTATTTAATGAACGCTTTTCCAAAATAAAAAAGGTAACAATGGTTTTAATTAAAAGAGATCGTATTTGAGGTTTTCAACTAGCGACAGGGTAGATTCATGGTTTAAATGTCCAATATGAACTTTACAATTCGACCATAATGTCTTGGTCGGGTTTGGGAGGTTACAGTAAAAATTCATTTGTTTAGCGAGATCTGTAACAGCCCATTTTTAGTCAAATCAGAACAGTGGTTTTGGGCCACAAATTTGAAGCCAAAATAATTATTTTATTATTATTTTAACATTTACAACATGATAATATGTTTGTGTGAAAATTTCGTTAAGAAATTTTATCATTTGATTAGTCAATTTGATAAAAAGGACTAAATCGCGTTAAGTGTAAAACTTGTGTTCTAATAGCTAAAGGGGTCTAATAGCTATAGAACCATAAATTAAGAGTCCTTAAGTGGTAATTCAATTGTCAGTGGACAATTATGGGCATATATTAAGTGATTTTTAATATTTTTAAACAAGGTTAATATAGTAATTTGTGAATAACTTAAGTAAAATAATGGAAAACATAATGTATCATCATCTTTTCTTCATTTACACCGAAAATAAAATGAAAAAAGGAAGCCATGGAAGCTTTTTAGGGTTCGGTCACTTAGTAGCTCAATTGGTGAGTGATTTTTGTCCCGTTTTTAATGATTTCTATGTTTTTGATATCGTTGCAACTTAGTCTAGCTAGCCTAGGGGCTATTTTGCAAAAATGTTAAAGTATTTGTGTTTTACCATTGTTGTGTATACATGAGTTTTAGTGTTTGATGGATGAAAATGAAAGTTTGGTGAAAGTTATACAAGTTTTGTAAAGTGATTTTTGATAAAAATGTCAATTAGGGATTAAATTATGAAATGTGTAAATTATGTGGTTAAATTGTGAAATAAATGAAAAATATTGGCTGATATGTGTACTAGGAGAATTCGGATAGCATGGGTGTGAATTAAATTGCATGAATTTGTGTTTTTATGAAATAAGGACTAAATTTTAAAAATGTGGAATTTTAGGGGTAAATGTGTAAAATTGCCTTAGTGTGTGTTTTGGATTAAATCGAATAGAGAGGTATTTAAATAAGCTAAATTTGATATTATATAGATCAAGAAAAGTGAACTACGGACTTAGATCGGGGAAAGAACAAGGTTTTAGATTAATTGACTCGTTTCGCTGTTTTTACATCCGAGGTAAGTTTGTATGTAATAAGCATCTTTATTGTGTTTTAAATGCTTTAATATTGAATAAATTTTGAACTACAACATTTCGAATATATTCAACGACGATTCGACATTGGAAATCTCGGTTGAACCTTAGGAATAGATTAGGATAAAAATGACATGTCATTAGGGGTTATTGTGATATTGTGATCCGGGTGCTGGTCATGTACGTCCTACCGGTGGCTGAGTAAACCGGCATGTGTTGCGATTACTTGACAGCTTGTGTGAGCAGCACCGTGTAGCTACGTCTTGACTGACAGCTTGTGTGAGCAGGCCCGTTAATAGCTCGAGAGTGAGCAATATTGAGATATGATATTGAGATAGATTCGACTATATATATTTATTGGCACTTAGAGTGCGAGTTTCCTGAGTATCCGATAGTATTCCAAATGGTTCAATGGGTAAATGAAAGATGTGGTTGAGTATGAGATTGATACGAGATGGTACAGGTATGTACATAAACTGTATAAGCTTTAAATCGAAGAAACTTGTGAATGACACGTTTAATCTTATGATTGAATATATGAAGGTTTGTTAGTTAATATGAGTTACATGTTGATATTTTCAATTTTTTGAATTGTATATTTATAATCAAATTGAGTTTATTTCATACGATCTTATAAAGCTTACTCTGTTTATTTTACCGTGTTTTATAGTGATTTCAAAGCTAGCTCGGATTTAGAGATCGTCGGAGACTTCGTCACACTATCCTACTATCACTTTGGTACTTTTGAGCTTATGTTTTGGTTATATGGCATGTATAAGATTTATGGTTATTTTGGTTATATGTTGATGATGAATTTAGCCATTAGAATTGGCTTGTAAATGTCTATGATTTGGTTTGTATATATAGCCATGAAAGTTGGCTTAATTTGGTTGGTTTGGTTATGTATATATATGTGTGCATATGGCTTATGTTATGTGATTAAGATTGGCTTTGTGATGTTTATTGATAGTAGATATTGTGGTTGTCAAATGGTTGAAATTAGAGAAGATATATGCTTGTGAATTTGAGCATAATGATGCATGTTTGGAAATGTTTACTTAGCTGAATTGTATAAGTGAAGTTTGGTATGAATTGAATGGTACATTGTGGTATTGATAAGTTTGGTATTTGTTAGTTTTGAAATGGTATAAATGATGCTTGGTTTAGAACGTTTGAATGACTATTTATGCCTTGTTTTGGTGCCAATTTTTGTGGTGTAGGTGTATGCAAGTTTGGGTGGCAAAATGGCTTGGTAAATAGCCTATTTTTTGTCCACACGGGCAAAGACACGGGCGTGTGTCTCAGCCGTGTGTGACACATGGTTATGTTACACGGCCGTGTGTCCCCTTGTGTTGAATAAAAAATTAAGTCAGTATGCTCCACACGGCCTAGCACAGGGGCGTGTGATTGGCCGTGTGGCCTAAGTCAGTATACCCTACATGTTTGGCACGACCTAGCACACGGCCTGGTACACGGGCGTGTATGGCCAATTTTAGGGCACACGGGTTGGCCACACGGGTTGGCCACACGGGCGTGTGTGTTGGCCGTGTGACCCAAGTCAGAGAGTCACACGGGTTCGAACACGGGCCTGGACACGGCCATGTGCTTCCATTTCGAGTGTCCATGATCGTTTATTTCAGAGTTTTAAATTTATAATGATCGAACCTAGAACTAACTATAACAACGATTGAGGCAAGTGCACCTATCGAACAGTAGTATAGCTTAGGCAAGACCGGATTGTCGAACCCAAAGGAACCAAAAGTACTAATACTAACTTTCTTTTTATTATCTAGCCTAAAATAAGTGAAGTTGTTATTTAATCTAAATTTAACTAACTACTAAGCTAAAGACGCAAAGACAAAAAGAATGAATTGGGGAAATCTTTGTTGAAAAAACTCGGTTGATTAAGACGATACCCTTAGGAAGTATCCACCTAGACTTCACTTGTTATCTAACTCGAACCAGACGATTTATTCACTTAACTTGATCCGTAAGACTCCCTAATGTATATTAAACCCTCTCTCAAAGCGAATAACGTCTAACCCTAGGTTGATTAATTGAAATCTCTTTCTAATTAAAACCCCTAGAATTGCATTAACTCAATCTATGGACTCCC
The DNA here is from genome assembly GCA_025698515.1 of Gossypium sturtianum. Lineage (NCBI taxonomy): Eukaryota > Viridiplantae > Streptophyta > Magnoliopsida > Malvales > Malvaceae > Gossypium > Gossypium sturtianum. The sequence goes on along the minus strand of CM046946.1, from coordinate 51,262,505 downwards.
ATATTAGGTTTCACCCTAATCCAAAGAAAATCTCGTCACCCTATCTCTAGGCACGCGATCAACTCGCTTAATTATGCTAGATCTACTCTTAAGCAGGGACTTTTGCTCCTCCACCTAAGCACATCAAACTTGAATCAATATCTCGGAAATATTAACACAAGAATTAAGAACACATAATTAAGAACAAATCAAGTATTTATCATATAGTTCAAAGAAGCGATAACAAGATTCATCTAAGTTTCATCCCCTTGTGTATCTCAAGGGTTTAGTTCATAATAATAAAAGAAAACATCTCGAGAAGAAAAGATAAAAAAAAACATAAGAAATCCCTAAAACCCGCTGAAGGAATTGAAGGAGAGATCCGCCGTCTTGAGTAGAATTCTGGCTTCTTGAGATGGATCAACTGGCTATCTTCGAGTGTTTTCCACAAATCTGACCTTTTCAGCTCGGCTCCTTGGCCTAGCTCACCGCCCTCTTCTAGGTTATACTTAGGGTGTTTATATAGGCTTTTGAAATAGGTTTCTTTGCCCCTAAATATCCTTTTCCGAGTGAAATTGCTCTTCTCCACGACAGGGACACGGCCATGGCACACGCTCGTGTGAATTGTCTTTAGGCTGTGTTCAGACTTTTAATGAGGTGACACGCCCGTGTAAATCGTGATCAGACCGTGTTCTAGTCTATCAAGGAGACACGGCCGTGTTGGCTCAAGTCCAGGCCGTGTCGATTTTCACTTTGGCCCAATTTGGTCCATTTTGAGCCCGTTTCTCGTTCTTTCCATCCTCCGGCGCTTTCCTGAGTATAAAACATGAAAAGAAAGGATTAAGAGCACCTTTTTACATAAATAAAGGGATAAATCATCCAAAAGTATGCTAAATGTGGGATTAAAATATGTTACTTTTACGGTTTATCACATACCCCCACACTTAAGCTTTTGCTTGTCCTCAACCAAAATTCTCAACTTACAATTAAAACGAACTTTCCATGATTCAATATTCCTATCAACAATGTCTCATCATAATTCATAGATAATTTATACATGGATAATTTAACTCAAAGAGTCCTAAAGATTCAAACAATATAAGTCATACATTTGTAGCACAAAACATAGGTGTTTCCCCTCATCTAAATAATTACCTCTGATCCAAAACCTACAAGGATTGACATCCGCACAAAAGATTCACTCAAATCACTCGAAGTGTTTAAGGTTCAGAATTAAGCACTCAAATGTCAAACCCGAAAAGTTAATCCCGTAGGCTTGCATGAAAATCAAATCTCCACCATTGTAATATGAGATGATGCACAAATCAAAAGGTCTTTGAAAGGGTTGTAACGGGGCTTGGGTTAAGGTGTGGATAAAGGCTGAATTAGAGGGTTAGAATCAAGATCGACCTGAAAAATTACCTAACTAGAAACAACGAACTGAAAAATAAATAATTACATGAATTGAAACTTTGAAACTAATAATACGAGCTTCTTCTTCAATAAATAGACTTTAACTGTACAAGCTCACTTTTCATCATACTAATACTGAATATACTTCGATGTTTTTTTTAGATCAAATCATAATAAAGAACTTTAACAACTAAAATAAAGAACATAGTTAGGCAACTGGTCAAATCAAATCTCGACAAAAAGGGTAGTCAAGAAGAATGGTGATAACAAATACAAAGGGTTTTGGGTTAATATTAGTGGGTGAGTCAATAAAAAAGGTTGTTAGGATCAAAGGGGTTCACTAGGGGTTAATTATGAAGGTAGGCTTTTTATGGAGTAAGTGGGTTAAATCCTAGGTGCCTTTATCATTTCTGTATATCAAATCAAAGATGTGGTCTCAACATGTATAATCGATGCAAGTTCTAGAATAACTAATCAATGTTGACACACTCATAATCAAAAAGTGAGCAAGGATAACAATATATACTCTATAAGGCTCAAAATCTCACAAAAATTATGGGTTTTTTATATCAACCTCGTAAATTTCAAATTTCAAAGTAATATTCAAATTCAGGTTAACAACCTAGAAAAAAATTTTAATTCTGAAAAATAGACTTATCATGCTTGATTCTCTAGTATCTTAGAATTTAATTATCAATGCACAATTATCAATGACTTAATCTAAAACATATCAATAAAGATCATAAGTCATGGGAATTTCATTCTAATCATAATATGAGAAACTTACTTTAGAACAAGGCATAAGTCAGGGATTTGAGAATAATGCAAAAAGTTTAGAATCCTTAAGATTCACCCCCCACAGTTAAGATATACATTGCCCTCAATGTACAAAGATAGATAATAGCACGATAATAATAAAATCATAAGATATAGGGAAAAGTGAAACTTCCTGAATTATGGATGACATCCTTGGATTGGAGGTGAACGATACGTTGGAGGAGTCGTCTTTTGTTGTGGCGGTTACTAACGAGCTCTGTGCTAGATGAAGAAATTGGGTAGCTCATGGAGGATTAGCCAGGAATTATTAAGACACATTTAAAATAAACTAAATATATAATTAAAGACAAGAAAGATAAAGAGAAAGAAAACAGAAAGTAAAATAAAATTAAAAGAAAAGATGGATGGACTGAGGGGTCCCTATTGTTGGATGGTTCGCGAGGTGGGTGTGACCTCTAAGGCTGCGGAGGTGCTGGTTGTGGCGGAAGTGGCGTGATTCCCAAGCAGCCTTTAGAACCTGACACTAAGAAACTAAATTAAAATAAACTAAATTAAGCATAAGATAGTCAAAGATAAGGAAAATAAAGGAGAAGATAAAAGTAAAAGAAAAGATAAATGGTCTCAAAGACCCTTGGCTTGGCGAGTGAATAAAGCGGCCGGCATGAACTTATATAGATTGGTCTCCATGAGGAGACTGTGCTTGGCTTCTTCCGCTTCTTTGACATGGTTTTGGTGTAGCTCAAGAGTATAGAGAAGGGAGGGGGGAAATCTGATAAAGGGGAGGAAGAAAAGAGGTGGAAAGTAGGTGAGAAAAAGGAGAAAAGGGGTGGTTTTAAATGGAGTTTTGGGGTCTTACACTTTCCCACGCCCGTGTACCGTGTGTGTGTTGATTCACACGGCCGCCTCGCACGGCCATGTGTCTAGGCGTGTTGGTTCACCCACACCCATTTTACAGATTGCCACGCCCGTTGGTGATAAGTCAGTGTCGTCCACGGCCATGTCGCACGGCTGTGGCGTTTTGTCGGTGCCCGTGGGGTGGTGGTTGGAGTCCGTGACTTGAAGATTTGATTCTTTTTGACTTGTACCTCTTCTGCCATTGTCAGTATAGAGATTTTGTACCTTCACACGGCCACGGCCACGGCCGTGTGCAAGGCCGTGTGGGCTGGAAATCTACACTTTTGGTTAGTTTAAAACTAGGTGTTTAAGACTAAGAGAAGAGAAGAAAATAAAATGAAAAAAAATATGAAAGTAATAAGGGTTAGTGCTCGATTTGCCTCCCGAGAAGCGCTCGTTTAAAGTCTTAATCTAGACTTTCCTCGTATTCACAAAAATCAGGGTGGTTTAAAAATTTGAATATCTTCCCTCATGCTATCAGTTCTATTTCCTTGATAAAGTTTAAGTCGAGAAGCATTTATATTTAAAGTACCAAAAATAGGATTACTTACCTCGATTGCTCGTATGGGAAAATATTGTGTACCTCAAGAGAAATTTCTTCGTTTGTGTTAGTCGATGTGATGAGGCGAGGATCTGCTTTATCTAACGATGCACTGGTCTCCTATTTTGAAGTGGTTTGTTGTTCCTATGAGCTCTTACAGGGGCTCCTTCGGTTTTACTTCGTGTGGGTTCGGTTCTTCTTTGAATTGTGTTTTCCACTCTTCTAATTTGTCGACCCTAAGGCTTCATTCCTTATGTAATTCTTCTTTGTTGTCATGGGGTCCATGATTGGCTCGAGGTTGTAACCTTGTGGTGTTTCTGTGGTGAAAGTTGAACAACTTGGTTATCAACTGAATTTACTTTCTCACCTTCATCAATTGTTGCCCCTGGTGAGTCAAGAGCTTGTAAACCGATCGATTCGTCACCTACACGAAGTATGAGTTCTCTCTGTACTAACATCATTTTTGTTCTAGCAGTTGCTAAAAGGGTCTTCCTAAAATTAAGGGAATCGAATTATCCTCATCCATGTCTAAGACAACAAAATCTCTTTGGAAAACGAATTTATCAATTTTTACAAGAACATCTTCGATAATACCCTAGGAATTTCTAATGATTTTATCGACTAGTTGGATGCTCATCCTAGTTTGTTTGGGTTTCTCTAGACCTAGTTGTTTAAACAATTTATAAGGCATGACATTTATGCTTTCCCTAAATCAGCTAACGCATTATCACTAGGTAAACTACAAATTAAACATGGAATCGTGAAACTCCTGGATCTTTTAATTTACGTGGTAGTTTATTTTGCAAGATTGCCAAGCACATTGCGTTTAGTTCCACGTGTGATGCCTCGTCTATCCTTCGCTTGTTCGTCAAAAGCTCTTTTAAAAATTTTCTAGAATCGCATCTGCGAAAGGGCTTCAAGTAGCGATAAGTTAATATGTAATTTCTTTAAAAGTTTAAGAAACTTACCGAACTGTTCCTCTGTATCGTCTCTCTTTATCGCTTCGGGATAAGGAATGCAAGGTTGGTACTTTTTGATTACCGGTTTTGGCTTTTCTTGTGTTACCTTAACTTTACCTTTCTCTACCTCGTTTTCTTGTATTGGATTGGGTTCATCTAACCCTATACTATCATGAATTTGTGATAGCTTGGATTTGCTCCTTTGGGTTAATCTCAGTGTTTCTTGGTAGACACCCTTGCGGTCGTTCGGAAATTATCTTTGCAAGTTGTCCAACTGTCTTAGTAAGTTCCCCAACTTGACTTTCAATCCCCTTAATTGATTCCTATTGATTCTTAAGGGTGGTTTCAGTGTCTTGGAGACGGTTACCTGTGGTCTGCCATGAATTTTGTCGACATCTCTTCAAGGTTCGGCCTCTATTCTGTGGATAGGGCTGATTTTGGAAATTTTGAGGAGGTTGTTGTCTTTGAATTCCTTGATTTCCTTTACCTCCCCATGAAAAATTTGGGTGGTTCCTCCAACCTGGATTATAAGTATTACTATAAGAGTTATTATTAGATCTGAAATTATTACCTATATAGTTCATCTGTTTCGCTTCGTGTCCGGTTGGTAGGGTGGGTACTCGGGATTCGCCACGCAGTTCCACTTGCGTCGCTTTGCATTCTTTGGATGTACCTGCGAAGAACACAAACTATCAATCTTTTTATTCATCATCTCTACCCGTGTTGATAGCATGGTTACTGAGGTTGAAAACTCTGGCTGATTTTGTTGGTTTTGTCCTTGTAACCTGCCACTAATAGTTATTTAGTGACATCTCTTCAATAAACTCGTAGGCTGCTTCAGGAGTTCTATTGTTCAGGGTTCCACCGGTGGCTGAATCAATTAGTTGCCTCGTTGAGGGGTTTACACCGTTATAGAAAGTTTGGACTTGGAGCCACAAGGGTAAACCATGGTGCGAACATATTCTCAAGAGATCCTTGTATCTCTCCCATGCGTCGTATAATGTCTCTAAATCCATCTGCATAAAAGAAGAGATATCATTTCGTAATTTGGCTGTTTTGGCTGGTGGGAAATATTTTAATAAAATAATTTCGGTCATTTGATCCCATGTAGTGATTGACCCTCGTGGTATGAAGTTTAACCAATGTTTGGCTTTATTCCTTAATGAAAAGGAAATAATCAAGACGGATGGCATCATCGAAACGCCATTTATTTTGAAGGTATCACAGAACTCTAAAAATTACCTATATGAGTATTTGGGTCTTCGATCACGTAAACCATCAAATTGAACAAATTGTTGAATCATTTGTATAGTGTTAGGCTTTAATTCAAAATTATTAGCAGCTATAGCAGGCCTAACAATACTTGATTCTGCTCCTGTTAAATGAGGTTTAGCGTAATCATACATAGTACGCGGAGCATTATTTTCTGCCACATCTTGTGGTGGTGGATTATTCTCGTCCATCCCTTCAGTAGGATTGGATCTGCCTTCTCGCTCTTTTTCTGTGTAATTTAGGGCTCGCCTAATTTCTTTGCGATTCCTGCGAGCGGTAGCTTCAATATCACTATCGTATACTAGTGGTCCTCTCGAGTTCCTTCTAGTCATAAACTAGAGGTACCTGCTAGGAAAAGAAAGAAAGAAAATTTAGCAAAGTTAAAAACAAAACAAAAATAAAAATAAAAATAATAGTAAATTGCGAAAAATAATGGCTAAAGTAATAAAAATAGAGCTTTCTTAATATTTTAGTTCCCCGGCAACGATGCCAAAAACTTGATCATTGATTTCAGAGTTTTAAATTTATAATTATCGAACCTGGAACTAACTATAACAACGATTGAGGCAAGTGCACCTATCGAACAGTAGTATAGCTTAAGCAAGACCAGATTGTCAAACCCAAAGGAACCAAAAGTACTAATACTAACTTTCTTTTTATTATCTAGCCTAAAATAAGTGAAGTTGTTATTTAATCTAAATTTAACTAACTACTAAGCTAAAGACGCAAAGACAAAAAGAATGAATTGGGGAAATACTGTTGAAAATACTCAGTTGATTAAGACGATACCCTTAGGAAGTATCCACCTAGACTTCACTTGTTATCTAACTCTGAACCAGACGATTTATTCACTTGACTTGATCCGTAAGACTCCCTAATGTATATTAAACCCTCTCTCAAAGCGAATAACGTCTAACCCTAGGTTGATTAATTGAAATCTCTTTCTAATTAAAACCCCTAGAATTGCATTAACTCAATCTATGGACTCCCATATTAGGTTTCACCCTAATCCAGCAAAATCTCGTCACCCTATCTCTAGGCACGCGATCAACTCTGCTTAATTATGCTAGATCTACTCTTAAGCAGGGACTTTTGCTCCTCCACCTAAGCACATCAAACTTGAATCAATATCTCGGAAATATTAACACAAGAATTAAGAACACATAATTAAGAACAAATCAAGTATTTATCATATAGTTCAGCAAACGATAACAAGATTCATCTAAGTTTCATCCCCTTCAGGTATCTGAAGGGTTTAGTTCATAATAATAAAAGAAAACATCTCAGAAGAAAAGATAAAAAAAAACATAAGAAATCCCTAAAACCCGCTGAAGGAATTGAAGGAGAGATCCGCCGTCTTGAGTAGAATTCTGGCTTCTTGAGATGGATCAACTGGCTATCTTCGAGTGTTTTCCACAAATCGACCTTTTCAATTTCGGCTCCTTGGCCTAGCTCACCGCCCTCTTCTAGGTTATACTTAGGGTGTTTATATAGGCTTTTGAAATAGGTTTCTTTGCCCCTAAATATCCTTTTCCGAGTGAAATTGCTCTTCTCCACGACGAGGTGGACACGCCATGGCACACGCCGTGTGAATTGTCTTTAGGTGTGTTCGGACTTTTAATGAGGTGACACGCTTTGTGTAAATCGTGATCGACCGTGTTCTAGTCTATCAAGGAGACACGGCCGTGTTGGCTCAAGTCGGCCGTGTCGATTTTCACTTTGGCCCAATTTGGTCCATTTTGAGCCCGTTCTCGTTCTTTCCATCCTCCGGCGCTTTCACGAGTATAAAACATGAAAAGAAAGGATTAAGAGCACCTTTTACATAAATCAAGGGATAAATCATCCAAAAGTATGCTAAATGTGGGATTAAAATATGTTACTTTTACGGTTTATCACATACCCCACACTTAAGCTTTTGCTTGTCCTCAACCAAAATTCTCAACTTACAATTAAAACGAACTTTCCATGATTCAATATTCCTATCAACAATGTCTCATCATAATTCATAGATAATTTATACATGGATAATTTAACTCAAAGAGTCCTAAAGATTCAAACAATATAAGTCATACATTTGTAGCACAAAACATAGGTGTTTCCCCTCATCTAAATAATTACCTCTGATCCAAAACCTACAAGGATTGACATCCGGACAAAAGATTCACTCAAATCACTCGAAGTGTTTAAGGTTCAGAATTAAGCACTCAAATGTCAAACCCGAAAAGTTAATCCCGTAGGCTTGCATGAAAATCAAATCTCCACCATTGTAATATGAGATGATGCACAAATCAAAAGGTCTTTGAAAGGGTTGTAACGGGGCTTGGGTTAAGGTGTGGATAAAGGCTGAATTAGAGGGTTAGAATCAAGATCGACCTGAAAAATTACCTAACTAGAAACAACGAACTGAAAAATAAATAATTACATGAATTGAAACTTTGAAACTAATAATACGAGCTTCTTCTTCAATAAATAGACTTTAACTGTACAAGCTCACTTTTCATCATACTAATACTGAATATACTTCGATGTTTTTTTTAGATCAAATCATAATAAAGAACTTTAACAACTAAAATAAAGAACATAGTTAGGCAATCTGGTCAAATCAAATCTCGACAAAAAGGGTAGTCAAGAAGAATGGTGATAACAAATACAAAGGGTTTTGGGTTAATATTAGTGGGTGAGTCAATAAAAAGGTTGTTAGGATCAAAGGGGTTCACTAGGGGTTAATTATGAAGGTAGGCTTTTATGGAGTAAGTGGGTTAAATCCTAGGTGCCTTTATCATTTTTCAGTATATCAAATCAAAGATGTGGTCTCAACATGTATAATCGATGCAAGTTCTAGAATAACTAATCAATGTTGACACACTCATAATCAAAAAGTGAGCAAGGATAACAATATATGCTCTATAAGGCTCAAAATCTCACAAAAATTATGGGTTTTTTATATCAACCTCGTAAATTTCAAATTTCAAAGTAATATTCAAATTCAGGTTAACAACCTAGAAAAAAATTTTAATTCTGAAAAATAGACTTATCATGCTTGATTCTCTAGTATCTTAGAATTTAATTATCAATGCACAATTATCAATGACTTAATCTAAAACATATCAATAAAGATCATAAGTCATGGGAATTTCATTCTAATCATAATATGAGAAACTTACTTTAGAACAAGGCATAAGTCGGGATTTGAGAATAATGCAAAAGTTTAGAATCCTTAAGATTCACCCCCATAGATTAAGATATACATTGCCCTCAATGTACAAAGATAGATAATAGCACGATAATAATAAAATCATAAGATATAGGGAAAAGTGAAACTTCACGAATTATGGATGACATCCTTGGATTGGAGGTGAACGATACGTTGGAGGAGTCGTCTTTTGTTGTGGCGGTTACTAACGAGCTCTGTGCTAGATGAAGAAATTGGGTAGCTCATGGAGGATTAGCCAGAATTATTAAGACACATTTAAAATAAACTAAATATATAATTAAAGACAAGAAAGATAAAGAGAAAGAAAACAGAAAGTAAAATAAAATTAAAAGAAAAGATGGATGGGTGAGGGTCCCTATTGTTGGATGGTTCGCGAGGTGGGTGTGACCTCTAAGGTTGCGGAGGTCTTTGGTTGTATGGAGTGGCGTGATTCCCAAGCGACCTTTAGAACCGACACTAAGAAACTAAATTAAAATAAACTAAATTAAGCATAAGATAGTCAAAGATAAGGAAAATAAAGGAGAAGATAAAAGTAAAAGAAAAGATAAATGGTCTCAAAGACCCTTGGCTTGGCGAGTGAATAAAGCGGCCGGCATGAACTTATATAGATTGGTCTCCATGAGGAGAGGCGTGCTTGGCTTCTTCCGCTTCTTTGACATGGTTTTGGTGTAGCTCAAGAGTATAGAGAAGGGAGGGGGAAATCGATAAAGGGAGGAAGAAAAGAGGTGGAAAGTAGGTGAGAAAAAGGAGAAAAGGGGTGGTTTTAAATGGAGTTTTGGGGTCTGACACTGTCCCACGCCCGTGTACCGTGTGTGTGTTGATTCACACGGCCGTCTCGCACGGCCATGTGTCTAGGCGTGTTGGTTCACCCACACCCATTTTACAGATTGCCACGCCTGTTGGTGATAAGTCAGTGTCGTCCACGGCCACGTCGCACGGCTGTGGCGTTTTGTCGGTGCCCGTGGGGTGGTGGTTGGAGTCTGTGACTTGAAGATTTGATTCTTTCCGACTTGTACCTCTTCTGCCATTGTCAGTATAGAGATTTTGTACCTTCACACGGCCACGGCCACGGCCGTGTGCAAGGCCGTGTGTGCTGGAAATCTACACTTTTGGTTAGTTTAAAACTAGGTGTTTAAGACTAAGAGAAGAGAAGAAAATAAAATGAAAAAAAATATGAAAGTAATAAGGGTTAGTGCTCGATTTGCCTCCCGAGAAGCGCTCGTTTAAAGTCTTAATCTAGACTTTCCTCGTATTCACAAAAATCAGGGTGGTTTAAAAATTTGAATATCTTCCCTCATGCTATCAGTTCTATTTCCTTGATAAAGTTTAAGTCGAGAAGCGTTTATATTTAAAGTACCAAAAATAGGATTACTTACCTCGACTGTTCTGTATGGGAAAATATTGTGTACCTCAAGAGAAATTTCTTCGTTTGTGTTCAGGTCTGATGTGATGAGGCGAGGATCTGCTTTATCTAACAGTACCTGGTCTCCTATTTTGAAGTGGTTTGTTGTTCCTATGAGCTCTTCTGAGGGCTCCTTCGGTTTTACTTCGTGTGGTTCCGGTTCTTCTTTGAATTGTGTTTTCCACTCTTCTAATTTGTCGACCCTAAGGCTTCATTCCTTATGTAATTCTTCTTTGTTGTCATGGGGTCCATGATTCGGCTCAGGGTTGTAACCTTGTGGTGTTTCCTGTGGTGAAAGTTGAACAACTTGGTTATCAACTGAATTTACTTTCTCACCTTCATCAATTGTTGCCCTGGCTGAGTCAAGAGCTTGTAAACTGATCGATTCGTCACCTACACGAAGTATGAGTTCTCCTGTACTAACATCATTTTTTGTTCTAGCAGTTGCTAAAAAGGGTCTTCCTAAAATTAAGGGAATCGAATTATCCTCATCCATGTCTAAGACAACAAAATCTACTGGAAAACGAATTTATCAATTTTTACAAGAACATCTTCGATAATACCCCTAGGAATTCTAACAGTTTTATCAGCTAGTTGGATGCTCATCCTAGTTTGTTTGGGTTTCTCTAGACCTAGTTGTTTAAACAATTTATAAGGCATGACATTTATGCTTTCCCCTAAATCAGCTAACGCATTATCACTAGGTAAACTACAAATTAAACATGGAATCGTAAAACTCCCTGGATCTTTTAATTTCTGTGGTAGTTTATTTTGCAAGATTGCCAAGCACATTGCGTTTAGTTCCACGTGTGATGCCTCGTCTATCCTTCGCTTGTTCGTCAAAAGCTCTTTTAAAAATTTTCTAGAATCTGGCATCTGCGAAAGGGCTTCAAGTAGCGATAAGTTAATATGTAATTTCTTTAAAAGTTTAAGAAACTTACCGAACTGTTCCTCTGTATCGTCTCTCTTTATCGCTTCGGGATAAGGAATGCAAGGTTGGTACTTTTTGATTACCGGTTTTGGCTTTTCTTGTGTTACCTTAACTTTACCTTTCTCTACCTCGTTTTCTTGTATTGGATTGGGTTCATCTAACCCTATACTATCATGAGCTGTGATAGCTTGGATTTGCTCCTTTGGGTTAATCTCAGTGTTTCTTGGTAGACACCCTTGCGGTCGTTCGGAAATTATCTTTGCAAGTTGTCCAACTGTCTTAGTAAGTTCCCCAACTTGACTTTCAATCCCCTTAATTGATTCCTATTGATTCTTAAGGGTGGTTTCAGTGTCTTGGAGACGGTTACCTGTGGCTGCCATGAATTTTGTCAGCATCTCTTCAAGGTTCGGCCTCTATTCCTGTGGATAGGGCTGATTTTGGAAATTTTGAGGAGGTTGTTGTCTTTGAATTCCTTGATTTCCTTTACCTCCCCATGAAAAATTTGGGTGGTTCCTCCAACCTGGATTATAAGTATTACTATAAGAGTTATTATTAGATCTGAAATTATTACCTATATAGTTCATCTGTTCGCTTTCTGTGCCCGGTTGGTAGGGTGGGTACTCAGGATTCGCCACAGTTCCACTTGCGTCGCACTGCATTACTGGATGTACCTGCGAAGAACACAAACTATCAATCTTTTTATTCATCATCTCTACCCGTGTTGATAGCATGGTTACTGAGGTTGAAAACTCTGGCTGATTTTGTTGGTTTTGTCCTTGTAACCTGCCACTAATAGTTATTTAGTGACATCTCTTCAATAAACTCGTAGAGGTCGCTTCAGGAGTTCTATTGTTCAGGGTTCCACCGGTGGCTGAATCAATTAGTTGCCTCGTTGAGGGGTTTACACCGTTATAGAAAGTTTGGACTTGGAGCCACAAGGGTAAACCATGGTGCGAACATATTCTCAAGAGATCCTTGTATCTCTCCCATGCGTCGTATAATGTCTCTAAATCCATCCGCATAAAAGAAGAGATATCATTTCGTAATTTGGTTTGTTTTTGGTGGTGGGAAATATTTTAATAAAATAATTTCGGTCATTTGATCCCATGTAGTGATTGACCCTCGTGGTAACGAAGTTTAACCTTCGTTTGGCTTTATTCCTTAATGAAAAGGGAAATAGCAGAAGACGGATGGCATCATCGTAAACGCCATTTATTTTGAAGGTATCACGAACTCTAAAAATTACCTATATGAGTATTTGGGTCTTCGTCCCGTAAACCATCAAATTGAACAAATTGTTGAATCATTTGTATAGTGTTAGGCTTTAATTCAAAATTATTAGCGGCTATAGCAGGCCTAACAATACTTGATTCTCGCTCTGTTAAATGAGGTTTAGCGTAATCATACATAGTACGCGAGCATTATTTTCTGCCACATCTTGTGGTGGTGGATTATTCTCGTCCATCCCTTGGTAGGATTGGATCCGCCTTCTCGCTCTTTTTTCGTGTAATTTAGGGCTCGCCTAATTTCTTTTGCGATTCTGCGCGAGCGGTAGCTTCAATATCACTATCGTATACTAGTGGTCCTCTCGGGTTCCTTCTAGTCATAAACTAGAGGTACCTGCTAGGAAAAGAAAGAAAGAAAATTTAGCAAAGTTAAAAACAAAACAAAAATAAAAATAAAAATAATAGTAAATTGCGAAAAATAATGGCTAAAGTAATAAAAATAGAGCTTTCTTAATATTTTAGTTCCCCGGCAACGATGCCAAAAACTTGATCATTGATTTCAGAGTTTTAAATTTATAATTATCGAACCTGGAACTAACTATAACAACGATTGAGGCATGTGCACCTATCGAACAGTAGTATAGCTTAGGCAAGACCAGATTGTCAAACCCAAAGGAACCAAAAGTACTAATACTAACTTTCTTTTTATTATCTAGCCTAAAATAAGTGAAGTTGTTATTTAATCTAAATTTAACTAACTACTAAGCTAAAGACGCAAAGACAAAAAGAATGAATTGGGGAAATACTGTTGAAAATACTCAGTTGATTAAGACGATACCCTTAGGAAGAATCCACCTAGACTTCACTTGTTATCTAACTCTGAACCAGACGATTTATTCACTTGACTTGATCCATAAGACTCTCTAATGTATATTAAACCCTCTCTCGAAGCGAATAACGTCTAACCCTAGGTTGATTAATTGAAATCTCTTTCTAATTAAAACCCCTAGAATTGCATTAACTCGATCTATGGACTCCCATATTAGGTTTCACCCTAATTCGGCAAAATCTCGTCACCCTATCTCTAGGCGCGCGATCAACTCCGCTTAATTATGCTAGATCTACTCTTAAGCAGGGACTTTTGCTCCTCCACCTAAGCACATCAAACTTGAATCAATATCCCAGAAATATTAACACAAGAATTAAGAACACATAATTAAGAACAAATCAAGTATTTATCATATAGTTCAGCAAACGATAACAAGATTCATCTAAGTTTCATCCCCTTCAGGTATCTGAAGGTTTTAGTTCATAATAATAAAAGAAAACATCTCAGAAGAAAAGATAAAATAAAACATAAGAAATCCCTAAAACCCCCTGAAGGAATTGAAGGAGAGATCCGCCGTCTTGAGTAGAATTTTGGCTTCTTGAGATGGATCAACTGGCTATCTTCGAGTGTTTCCCACAAATCTGACCTTTTCGGCTCGGCTCCTTGGCCTAGCTCACCACCCTCTTCTAGGTTATACTTAGGGTGTTTATATAGGCTTTTGAAATAGGTTTCTTTGCCCCTAAGTATCCTTTTCCGAGTGAAATTGCTCTTCTCCACGACAGGGACACGGCCATGGCACACGCCCGTGTGAATCGTCTTTAGGCCGTGTTCGGACTTTTAATGAGGTGACACACCCGTGTAAATCGTGATCAGGCCGTGTTCTAGTCTATCAAGGAGACACGACCGTGTTGGCTCAAGTCCAGGCCGTGTCGATTTTCACTTTTGCCCAATTTGGTCCGTTTTGAGCCTGTTTCTCGTTCTTTCCATCCTCCGGTGCTTTCCTGAGTATAAAACATGAAAAGAAAGGATTAAGAGCACCTTTTTACATAAATCAAGGGATAAATCATCCAAAAGTATGCTAAATGTGGGATTAAAATATGTTACTTTTACGGTTTATCAGTCCACATGGCCTGTGACATGGGCGTGTCTTTGGCCGTGTGCCTCACGGATGTGTGTCCCCTATTTTAGGCAAAAAATTTCTAAGTGTTCTTAAAGTTTTCAAAGTTATCGTTTTAGTCCCGAACAACCCCGAATGTATGTTTTGGGCCTCGTAGGCTCGTATAAGGGATGATATGAATGTTGTTGATTGATGATTATATGAAATTTGAAAATGTACGTGAAATATATGTGTAATTGTGTTATATGTTCGGTAATGCTCCATAACCCTATTCCGACATTGAATACGGGTGAGGGGTGTTATAAGATCTCTCTTTTAAAACAAAAAGCATGTGGACCTTTCTTGACTATGTAAGGATTTATTGTTATTGTCGTCTATTAGACTTGGTCCTTATATTAATTTTGAGGACTGGAACTCTTTATGTAACAGCCCGATTTTGGGGCTAGTCGGAACAGTGGTTTTGGGACCACTAATCCGAGGCTGAAGAAAATTATTTTAGTATTATTTTATGTGTTATAGCATAAATATATGGCTATATGAAAATTTTGGTGCATTAATTATAGTGATTTCATGCTTAATTTCGAAAAAGGACTAAATCGCATAAAGTGCGAAAGTTCTATTATATAAGATAGAAGTGTTTGATAGCTATGGAATACTAATGGGAGGTCCTTAAAGTGCAATTAGACCTCCCTAAAGATGATGGCTGGCCAAGGGAACTAGGAGAGAGACAAGAGCATTAAATGAGTCAATTTTTTGTAGTGTTAGGTGATAAAAATGAATAAAATAAGATAGGTAAAAAGAAAGCTATCATCTTTTTCATTTCTCCTCCTCTCCTACCAAAATTTTCAGCAAGAAATAGGGGTTTTGAAGCTCAAACTATCAGCCAACAAATTCTCTAGCAAGTAAGTGATTTTAGAGGTCTTTCTTGATGATTTTTGTATTTTTGGAACCCCCAAAGCTTAAGCTAACTAATGAGGGGACTAAATTGCAATATGGTTGATAGTCTAGGGACTTGCCATGAAAGAGTTTATGTTTTTAGCTGAGTTTTTATGAAAGAAAATGAATGTTAGTGAGATGAGAAACAATTTTTGTGAAAGGTGTAGTCATGAAAACACCTAAATGGGACCAAGTTCTAAATGTTATGATTTTGTAATAAATGCATGAAATAGATGAAATTGTGAGTAGTTGTAGGAGAAATAAATGTTCAACTAGGCTTGTTTAATGAGAAAATGTGTTGAAAAATGATTTACGAGCCTAGGGACAAAATCGTAATTTTGCCATAGTACAAGGGCAAAATCGTAATTTTGCCATAGTACATTTTTGCCTAAGTAGAGATTATGATGCATTATGATCATAAAATGATCTAAATGAGTGAATTTTATTGTTGTAGATCAAGAAGAGCGCAGAATTAACCTTGACCGGGGAAAAGGCAAGGTTCCGGATTAGACCGCAAATTAACACGTTTTGCACCGAGGTAAGTTTATGTGTAAATTATTCATTTTGAATATATATGTTGTGAATAAATGGTGTATTGTATGAATAGAATTATTCATGATTGAGATGAATTGAATTCAATAGATATTGAGTAATTCCCGTGTGAGTTTAAATTATAGATTAATGGTGAGCTATGTGCGATACCACCGTAAATACTCTTCACGGTGGGCTAAGTGCGATACCACCTTACTATTCATTCACGATGGGCTGTGTGCGATACCATCGTTTATATTGTCATTAGGTGGGCTAAGTGCGATACCACCGTAATTATTCTTGTTGGTGGGCTATGTGCGATACCACCCTAATTAAAGATAAATGGTGGGCTAAGTGCGAAATCACTGAGTGTTTGGTATTACCATAAATGGTTTATTGTGAAACTTGTGATGTGTTGTTTTATGTGATCGTGTGGTGATAAGTGCAGGGATGTATGTTAAATAAAATGAGCATTTGGCTTGTGATATGGTTGGAATGTGGTAAGAGATGAATTGAGTAAGCATGAGCATGGAATGCGAATTGTTCTTACTTATTTTGAAATGCTATTTATTGATAAGCACGTATTATGATGTTTATTGTTTACATGTAAACTTACTAACCTTAAAGCTTACTCCTTTTCCTCTCCCCTTGTTTTATAGTGTCAAAGAGCCGGGTCGGGATATGAAGATAATTGGAAGATCACCCACACTATCAGCTCATCTCGGTATATATATAGAACTAGCATTTTGAGTATGGCATGTATAGGGGCTAGACTTAGTGAAATGTTTTGTTATTTTGGCCAAGTGTGTATTGGCCCCTTAAAGATGAGTTATTTTGTATATAGCCATAGTTGATGGCTTATTATTACTAATTTATGAAAAGACAAGGTTATTCATGAATGTGTATGTTGCATAATTACTTTGCTTAGCAATTGGTTGAATAGATTTAGAATGTGTGATGGAGGGTGATTAAAAGAGCTTGGTAAATGGCCTTGTTCTTGTCCACATGGGTAGGCACACAGGCGTGTGTCGAGGCCGTGCATGACACACGGTCAGTCCCATGGGTGTGTGACTAGGTCGTGTGTCCCCTGCATGTTAGTGTTTCAAGTCAGTGTCGACCACGGGCTAGCCACACGGGCGTGTGCCTAGGCCGTGTGCCCTTTGTGGGGTTGTTGATGTCACAAACAGAATACCAAGGTTTTTACACACGGGTGAGGACACAGGCGTGTCTAGGCCGTGTGGAGCACACGGGCCAAGAACAGGGGCGTGTGTCCAGCCGTGTGAAAACTCTTGAAGGTTCTAAATGAAATTAAATCCTACACGGGGTAGGGACATGGGCGTTTTCGACCACACGGCCTGCCCACACGGGCGTGTCCTATTTCACACGGGCGTGTGGCCCCTATTTAGACAAAAAGTTTCAAGTGCACAAAAGTTTTCGGTTGGGTTCCGAGACCCGCGGTATGTTTGATTAAGGCCTCGTAGGCCCTTAATGAGAACGTTTTGATTGCGAAGGAGTTGTTTTAAGTTGGAATGAAATTCTATAGTCTAAAGTTACATGACCAAGTGAGTTAAGTCTGGTAACGCCTCGTACCCGGTTCCAGTTAAGAATATGGGTAAGGGGTGTTACATTTAGTGGTATCAGAGCTATATTTTAGTAAGTTCTCTTACTACCGTAGCGTGTGTTGGAGTCTAGCTATACATGCCATAAGCATATATTGATAGTATGGTGACTTTTGACAATTCTAAACTTTGTTTTTATATAGTAAATGGATCCCGATCGAACGGCTGCTGATGACACAACTAGTAATGCGCCGGCTCCTGCACAAGGGACCACACCTGTAGAGAGTGGACTCGAGACTATGGGTCGAGGAGAAGAAGCTCGGGAAGCCTTTCTCTAAATGATGAGTAATTGGTACATAGAGTATGTACGAGCAAACCCTAATGCTCAACCTCCTCCACCCCCTCATATACCTCAGCCAGTTCTAGTGGCTCCTCAAGGTATAGATTTAATGAGGATGACCAAACCCCCGGTAGACAAGATTCAGAAGCAAGGGGCCGAGGAGTTTACGGCTAACATAGATGATGACCCCGAAAGGGCAAAATTCTGGCTTGAGAACTCCATGCGAGTATTTGATGAACTCTCCTGTACACTTGAGGAGAGCTTGAAATGTGCCGTGTCATTGCTAAAGGACTCAGCCTATCGTTGGTGGAAGACGTTAACTTCGAAGGTTCCAAGAGAGAGGGTAACGTGGGACTTCTTTTTTGAAGAGTTCCGAAAGAAGTATGTAACATCCCGAAATTGGGCCTAGTAGGATTGGGCCCAATTGGCCTTGATTTAAAATTTTTAGAGAACAAGAGATCGGCTCAAATGCAAGTTAGACTTATTAGGTAAGTTATTTTGGAAGGTTAGAGGGCTTCTATGAAGTCCCGGGATCAAATATTAGCTTTGGGGAAATTTTGGTTTTAGGTGAAAAAAAACTCTGGAAGTTGGCAGGTAGGCCTTAAGAATAAAATGTGGAGAAAAATGACACAAGTGGAGTGTGTGGTGTAGTGGCAAAGTGACGCCCCATAAGAGACAAGGGGATGACGCCATAAGGAAGGAAGGAGGTCCAAGGTTCAAGTCTTGGCTTTTGCATTTTGGTTTTCTTTTTACTTGGACCTCAGAATTTGGCTATAGATTTATATTTAGTTGCGCATGGTTTAAGACACAAGAGGAGCTTGTGGCCAAGTGGCTAGCAGATGTGGATTATGTTGCAAGGGAGCACAGGTTCGAATCTCATGAGAAGCAAGGAGTATTTATTTTGATGCAGACGGGAAGAGTTTTGATTGAATTTAAACTCTCTTGTGAAGGGATCCCACATCGGGAAAGATACAAAGAAGGAAGGTGAAGAGCTAGCTATATAAAGAGCATTCCAGAGGAGGGTTGACACACCTTGGAAGGCGTTTTGGCACAGAGTGGTCGAGCGCGAATTAACACGAGTCCTATCGGTGTGTAACTCTCTCTACTCTAGTTGTAGAGCGGCAAATGCCGAAGTGCGAGTCCACGGCAATAGTAGTTACACGAGCGCGCGAGCGCGCGTGTGGGGCTTCGACGCGATAGTTGAGGCCATAAGTAGTATTCTTATGGGTTGGGGCTGCTTGGGCCGCGATGGGCCAAAGTGGGCCCAATGGGCCCGTGGGCCCTTATGAGTAAATTGTGCGATTGTGTAGTATATAGTGAACTAGACTAGGTGGAACTTATATACATGGCTAGATTTGTGCTAGGTGGGCCACACGAGCGTGTGGGCCCGAATGGGCCGAAATCGAGTTTTAGGCCCAATCGTCCGGTACGATCGTAAATGGTAGCTGAGTCGCTCGGGGTGACATTTGGGCCTTTGGGTAAGGCCATTGTAGGTGCAAAATTACAAAAATACCCTTGGTGGGTAAATTACCAAAATACCCCTGAAGGGTATATTACGAACATACCCTTAGTAGGTAAATTACTGAAATACCACTGAAGGGTAAATTATGAAAATGCCCTTGATGGGTAAATTACCGATATACCCTTGGTGGGTAAATTACGAAAATGCCCTTGGTAGGTAAAATTACGGTTATACCCTTAGAGGTTGATTAGGGTGATTATGTTGTTTTATGTCTATCGATTATGATGGTAATTCATGTTATACTTATATTTGATATATGTCTAGCATACATGACATCTGCATACACGCAATTATTATGTCATATTGCATGGGTATGATGAGAGGAGGGGGAAGATGATATCCGTGTCTTTGGGACACCAAAGTGGTTTGGCACCACCGGTGGTTTGGTACCACAGATTGATTATTGTGACTTTGGGTCACAGAGGTTTGGCACCTCGGCGTCTCGCCCAGTGGCTTAGCACCACGGTGGGTTGGCCCCACGATTGATTATACGGGATTGACGCCGGTGATTTGGTATCACACGATGGGTTGGCCCCATCATTGGATTCGTGGCTTCGGTCACGGTGATTTGGTATCACATTCGTGTCTTTGGGACACCAGAGGTTTGGCACCTCATAGCGCCTCGTCCCGGTGGCTTAGCACCACGATGGGTTGGCCACACGATTGATTATACGGGATTGACGCCCGGCGATTTGGTATCACACGATGGGTTGGCCCCATCATTGGATTATTCGTGACTTTGGGTCACCGGTGGTTTGGCACCACAATTATGGATATCGTGACTTTGGGTCACCAGTGGTTTGGCACCACCGGTGGTTTGGTACCACACGGGTAGAGAAAGGAGCATTGGATGGCTAGGTTTGGGTGCATGATATGCATATTTTCATATGAAATTGTGTAAGGGCACATTGGATGGGGATTTACACACCGAGTCTCGATGACTCACCCCTTAGTTAAATTTTGCGGTAATCATTAGATCGCGGATTTGGGAGCCGAGGTGGACTCGTGGAGGCCATACATATGTTTACTCGTAAATTCGTTTCTTTTATTTGGACTTATTTTTATTTGAGTTTTTGTTATGTAATAAGGCCTTGGGTATTTTATTTGGTTTGACTTTCAATTTGTTTATTGCTTATTATTAAATGATCAATATGGGATTTTCCTAAAATGATAATAAACCATTTCTTATTCAAAATTACTTAAACTCGATTTCTCACCACAACTATAAAGAATATGAGCTTTTTAACGAATGCACGTTTTTAGACATTCCTTTCATGTGACATGCCGATTAAATTCGTAACGTTTTAGGTGGGTTTGGGGTGTTACAATTATGGTATCGAGCCTAGGTTCAAAAACTCCTATTTGTGGGTTTGGGTTCAAAAAATGTTTTCAAAAGATGGTTTGGAAAATGGTTTAGAAAAATATATATCTGTTTTTTTTTTTAAATATGGCACCCGAGTCTCGGCACCAATCCGCATGACTGTAAGTTTCACGATACTTTGCTTTGTTATATCTTTGTATTTTGAATATCTATTCTGTGTGTTTGGGTTGGATGTGATGTTAGGATATAGAGTTGATTGCATACTGAAATATTTGTCCTTTAATGGTTAGGTGTTTTTAAGTATGTGTAGGATTTCTAAATTCTAGTTAAAAGTATATTAGGGTTATTGGAATCAGAGTGCAGCGTGAGCACGATGTTGTAGGTTAGGTTGTGCGAATGTTCTCAGAGTTGGAAATTTCGAGGACGAAATTTATTTAAGGAGGGTAGATTTGTAACATCCCGAAATTGGGCCTAGTAGGATTGGGCCCAATTGGCCTTGATTTAAAATTTTTAGAGAACAAGAGATCGGCTTAAATGCAAGTTAGACTTATTAGGTAAGTTATTTTGGAAGGTTAGAGGGCTTCTATGAAGTCCCGGGATCAAATATTAGCTTTGGGGAAATTTTGGTTTTAGGTGAAAAAAAACCCTGGAAGTTGGCAGGTAGGCCTTAAGAATAAAATGTGGAGAAAAATGACACAAGTGGAGTGTGTGGTGTAGTGGCAAAGTGACGCCCCATAAGAGACAAGGGGATGACGCCATAAGGAAGGAAGGAGGTCCAAGGTTCAAGTCTTGGCTTTTGCATTTTGGTTTTATTTTTACTTGGACCTCAGAATTTGGCTATAGATTTATATTTAGTTGCGCATGGTTTAAGACACAAGAGGAGCTTGTGGCCAAGTGGCTAGCATGTGGATTATGTTGCAAGGAGCCAGGTTCGAATCTCATGAGAAGCAAAGGAGTATATTATTTTGCGATGCGGACGGGAAGAGTTTCATTGAATTTAAACTCATCGACGAAGGGATCCCACATCGGAAAGATACAAAGAAGGAAGGTGAAGAGCTAGCTATATAAAGAGCATTCCAGAGGAGGGTTGACACACCTTGGAAGGCGTTTTTGGCACTGAGTGGTCGGCGAGCGGATTAACACGAGTCCTATCGGTGTGTAACTCTCTCTACTCTAGTTGTAGAGCGGCAAATGCCGAAGTGCGGGCCACGGCAATAGTAGTTACACGAGCGTGCGAGCGCACGTGTGGGGCTTCGACGCGATAGTTGAGGCCATAAGTAGTATTCTTATGGGTTGGGGCTGCTTGGGCCGCGATGGGCCAAAGTGGGCCCAATGGGCCCGTGGGCCCTTATGAGTAAATTGTGCGATTGTGTAGTATATAGTGAACTAGACTAGGTGGAACTTATATACATGGCTAGATTTGTGCTAGGTGGGCCACACCTGGCGTGGGCCCGAATGGGCCGAAATCGAGTTTTAGGCCCAATCGTCCGGTACGATCGTAAATGGTAGCTGAGTCGCTCGGGGTGACATTTGGGCCTTTGGGTAAGGCCATTGTAGGTGCAAAATTACAAAAATACCCTTGGTGGGTAAATTACCAAAATACCCCTGAAGGGTATATTACGAACATACCCTTAGTAGGTAAATTACTGAAATACCACTGAAGGGTAAATTATGAAAATGCCCTTGATGGGTAAATTACCGATATACCCTTGGTGGGTAAATTACGAAAATGCCCTTGGTAGGTAAAATTACGGTTATACCCTTAGAGGTTGATTAGGGTGATTATGTTGTTTTATGTCTATCTGATTATGATGGTAATTCATGTTATACTTATATTTGATATATGTCTAGCATACATGACATACTGCATACACGAATTATTATGTCATATTGCATGGGTATGATGAGAGGAGGGGGAAGATGATATCCGTGTCTTTGGGACACCAGTGGTTTGGCACCACCCGGTGGTTTGGTACCACCGATTGATTATTGTGACTTTGGGTCACGGAGGGGTTGGCACCTCAGCGTCTCGTCCCGGTGGCTTAGCACCACGGTGGGTTGGCCCCACGATTGATTATACGGGATTGACGCGGTGATTTGGTATCACACGATGGGTTGGCCCCATCATTGGATTCGTGACTTGGTCACCGGTGATTTGGTATCACATTCGTGTCTTTGGGACACGTGAGGTTTGGCACCTCATAGCGCCTCGTCCCGGTGGCTTAGCACCACGATGGGTTGGCCCCACGATTGATTATACTGGGATTGACGCCGGTGATTTGGTATCACACGATGGGTTGGCCCCATCATTGGATTATTCGTGACTTTGGGTCACCGGTGGTTTGGCACCACAATTATGGATATCGTGACTTTGGGTCACCGGTGGTTTGGCACCACCGGTGGTTTGGTACCACACGGGTAGAGAAAGGAGCATTGGATGGCTAGGTTTGGGTGCATGATATGCATATTTTCATATGAAATTGTGTAAGGGCCTGTTGGATGGGGATTTACACTTTGAGTCTCGATGACTCACCCCTTAGTTAAATTTTGCGGTAATCATTAGATCGCGGATTTGGGAGGCGAGGTGGAGTCGTGGAGGCCATACATATGTTTACTCGTAAATTCGTTTCTTTTATTTGGACTTATTTTTATTTGAGTTTTTGTTATGTAATAAGGCCTTGGGTATTTTATTTGGTTTCAGCTTTCAATTTGTTTATTGCTTATTATTAAATGATCAATATGGGATTTTCCTAAAATGATAATAAACCATTTCTTATTCAAAATTACTTAAACTCGATTTCTCACCACAACTATAAAGAATATGAGCTTTTAACGAATGCAGTTTTTAGACATTCCTTTCATGTGACATGCCAGATTCGGTCGTAACGTTTAGGCCGGGTTTGGGGTGTTACAAAGTATATAAGTCAGAGGTTTGTGAATCAGAAATGAAAAGAATTCCTTGAACTGAACCAAGGAAGAATGACTGTGGCAGAATATGAGCGCAAATTTGTTAGGCTCAGCAAGTATGCACAAGAATGTGTGTCTACAGAAGCTATCTTGTGCAAGAGGTTTGAAGATGGACTGAATGAGGATGTTAGACTGCTAGTTGGGATTTTGGAGTTAAAATAGTTTGTAGTGTTGGTTGACTGGGCATGTAAGGCCGAAGAACTAAATAAGGAAAAGAGGAAAGCTATGAGTGAGGCCCGAGATGCGAGAAAGAGGGCAACGAGTAAATCATACCAAGCTCAATCGAAGAGGTCCAAGGAAATGAACCCTCGGACGACAGCGTCAGTTGGACATTCACATCAAGATCGAGGTAACACATACTCGGGCTCGAGAGTTCAAGCCACTTCGATGGCAAGTGTGGGCAATCCGAAATCCAAACTGGAGTGTCCAAATTGTGGTAGGCAGCACACTGGGGAGTGTTGGGGGAATAACTAGAACTGTTACAAGTGTGGTTCGCCTAATCATTTCATCTGGAATTATCCTGAGAGGGATGACAAGGAAAGGAAGCAATAGATAAGATCAAGTAATGTATCTTCGAGGGGTAGACCACAAAAGAAACCGGGAGGATGGACTAGTAGTATAGGTACGCCTCGAGACTCTACTGTGAGACCGGATGGTCAGGCACCTGCAAGGACTTATGCCATTCGCGCTCGCAAAGAGGCATCGTCTCTAGACGTGATAACGGGTACTTTTTCTCTTCATGACACCTCTGTTATTACTTTGATTGATCTGGGGTCTACCCATTCTTACATTTGCATGAAATTGGCATCTTGTATGAGCATGATTGTTGAGTCTATGGAATTTGTAGTAAAAGTGTCAAACCCGTTAGGCAAACATGTGCTAGTTGACAAGGTGTGAAGGAATCGTCCTTTGACAATTAGAGGTCATTATTTTTCGGCAAATCTTATATTGTTTCCGTTTGATGAATTTGACTTGATCCTTGGTATGGATTGGTTGACGGCTCATAATGTTTTAGTGAACTGTGGTAGCAAGTTTATTGAATTGAAATGTGAAAATAGAGATGTCATTCGGGTTGAATCAGGTAAATTGGATAGTTTGCCTGTGATAATTTCAACTATGGTAGCTGAGAAATACTTGAGGAAAGGATACGAGTCCTATCTCGCCTTTGTACTGAATACTCAAGAGTCAGAAGTAAAGATTGAATCAATGCCGGTAGTATGCGAATATCTAGATGTGTTTTCGGAAGAGTTACCCAGGTTACCTCCAGTTAGAGAGGTCGAGTTTGGGATTGAGTTGGTTCCGGGAATGGAACCTATCTCGGTTGCTCCGTATAGGATGGCACCATTGGAGTTGAAAGAATTGAAGGTTCAGTTGCAAGAGTTAACAGACAATGGTTTTGCAAGACCGAGCTATTCACCGTGGGGTGCTCCGGTACTTTTTGTGAAGAAGAAAGACAGGTCGATGAGATTGTGTATAGACTACAGATAGCTCAATAAAGTGACCGTGAAAAAATAGTATCCCTTGCAAAGGATAGACGACTTATTTGACCAACTGAAAAGAGCTACAGTGTTCTCCAAGATAGATTTAAGGTCTGGTTATTATCAGTTGAGGGTTAAAGAGCAAGATGTGCTGAAAATTGCATTTCGGACGAGGTATGGCCATTATGAGTTTTTGGTCATGCCATTTGGTTTAACAAATGCTCCTACGATTTTCATGGACTTGATGAATCGCATCTTCCGACCGTACTTGGAAAAGTTTGTAGTCATTTTTATTGACGACATATTAGTCTATTCTCGAGATGAGAGTGAACATGCAGAGCACCTGTGTAACACCCCAAACTCGGACAAGACACCACGACCGAATCTGGTATGTTACGGGGAAAACGTCTTTGAGTGATCAGATTTTTCGTTTAAAAGCGGGGCGAAAACATAGTGAATTTGAGGAAAATTTGAGTAGGCTTGTTTGATTAGATTTTGAAAACTTATCCAAGTATATAGTTAAAACGAGTTGATTTCATTTAGCACTTCCAATAGTTTCTTAGTGCCATTTTGAAACATTTTAGACTTAGTAGAAAATCGAGTTTGATTTGGAAATCATTTGAGTTTATTGTATAGCAAAGCATAGCGAGATACCCGATGGTATAGTTCAAAACACATTGCGATATAATTTTGAAAACGTTGTCTTTCCAAGTTTTAGTAAATTTCATGCCAAGTTATTTGTTAAGCAGGTTGAGAATCTAATTAAAACATAAAACCATCAAAAAAAAAACATAATTTAAAGGCCTTTTACAAATCCAAATTAAATCTCAAATCGAAATAAGTAAGCTAAAGTACCCAAATGATAGAGTTTGAGTAAAACTTTATTAAGCATGGCATGAGCACCCCGAGTCCATCCCGGCTCCATGTCCGCGTCTACGAGTCACCTGAAATGTCAAAGGAGAGGGTGAGTCGAATGACTCAGTGCATAAATCCCGCTCCCGATGAAACAACATGCTAACACACATCATACATAGCAACATAATTAATGCAACCCGATCCTAACCATCCGTATCTCCTTTCTCTACCCCGTGTGGTACCAAACCACTGGTGGTGCCAAACCACTGGTGACATATAGTCACAATGTGTTACCAAAACACTGGTGTCCCAAAGACACAATGTGCTACCTAAGCACTGGTGACTGTAGTCACGATAATCGAATGATGGGGCCAACCCATCGTGTGATACCCAATCACTAGTGACGATCCCATATCTCATGTGGGGTCAACCCACGGTGGTGTTAACCACGGGGACAAGTCGCAATGAGGTGCCCAACCTCCGGTGTCCCAAAGACACAAATGTGCTACCAAAGCACTGGTGACCGTAGTCACAATAATCGAATGATGGGGCCAACCCATCGTGTGATACCCAATCACTAGCGAGACGATCCCATATCTCAAAGTGGGGCCAACCCCACGGTGGTGTTAACCACGGGGACAAGTCGCAATGAGGTGCCCAACCTCGGTGTCCCAAAGACACAAATGTGCTACCAAAGCTTTGGTGACCCAAAGTCACAAAGTGTGTTACCAAAACACTTGGTGCTCGTCGGCACAAAATATCACCGCTCCTCTACTCATATCACCCATCAACAAGCCAACTCATGTAATCATGCATATCATACAGTCATGCCAATCATGCCTATATATGTTTGACTCATACCCCATATCACATACATACATAGTCATGATACCATATAGATCATCAAGTAATCTAGTAACAATACTTGACTTACCGGATCACGTACACATACCCCGTTTGGGTATCCAATAATCCATCTTGTCATGATTTTAATAGGCAAACAGGTTTTATAATAATATCACTAAATATGGGTGTGTTAGTTACACACTGGTAATCACGAGTCTAAAATCCCAACGAAACGATCTAAGTCCCTCGATTACTAGCTCCTTGAAGATGATTTGGTTTCCAACCAAACCTCGAACCAACAAAGTGGTTCTTTTGATAATCGGCCACCACCCAAATGACTACCCAACAATGGAGACTCGCTGATCGCCTTGAAGTCCCCGATGCCCGATTCCAAACGATTGAAACAAGGCCCCAAATACCCCACCGATATTCGGCCAAGTAAACCACTAGAAGAAGGGACAGATTCGGCCAACACCTTGATCAAAAGAAGGAAAGAATTCGACCAACCAAACACTAAGAGAAGGGAGGTATTCGGCTTAGAACTCGAAGTACAACAAAGAAAAATATGGTTTAAGAGATGAGAAGAAATCGCCAACAGATGAGAAGGGTTCGGCTTGAGTGTTTAACACCCCTACTTTCGGCTTTGTATGAGAATAAAAGAGAGTCTAGCAGAGGAGAAATGGAAAGAATGTATGGAGATTTTGGTTTAGGAACAAGGTAAGTTTTGGCTTGCACAATTAAAGAAAGAAGAAGAAAGTGTGAGAAAAAGTGATATAGGTTTCGGCTTATACAAAATGAAGAGAAGAAGAAAATAGGGAGAAAAGCATTCGGCCAACAACACCAAGTGTAGAAAACAAAAGAAAAAATTCGACAAGTATGCCTTTGGACTTACGGTTTGCAAAAGAAAGAAGGGAGAACTCACTAGCAATTTCGGTTTGCCTTTTTGCTACCTCCCAAGACCGATTGTGCACCCAAAATTCCCAAAAGAGTTTCGGCACAACCCCAATGCCACACTACCAACCCAAGCCGTCCACTTCCCCCACTCCAACACCCCACAAATTCGGCCATAATCCCCAAACACACTCACCACCACTCATTTCAAATGAGTGGACCAAGTCTTACTCCTACAATCACTCTCCACCTTTCTTTTGAACGGTTTGACCTGGTCCAAGGTAGAATTCCACTTGCCTTCTACCTCTTCCCCCATGCCGTCCAAAATGGGAACCAAAATGGGAGCTCTACGACTTGAACTCAGGATCTCTCCCCCTTGTAGTTGACGCCACACTCAAGCCCCAAGTGGCACATACTTTGCCACTTTGCCAGCTCCTCATTTGTGCAACCAAACACCAAATAATATTCTTAAACCCCAGCTTCCCCAGCTCCTCTCCTATAAAGCCTAAAAAAAAAAATTCTCCTACCTACTCAGGCACACTCCTAACCTACAATTAAGCCCCGAAACTACACAAACAGCAACACAGCACACTAAACACATGCAAAACATGCAACCACAAAATAGCCCCTAACCCGGGATATTACAGTTCTACCCCCCTTAAAAATAATTTCGACCTCGAAATTACCTGATCAGAAGAGTTGCGGGTATTGCTGTTTCATCACATCCTCGGGTTCCCACGTGGCTTCCTCCACGCCATGATTCCGCCAAAGTACCTTAACCAAAGGCACAGACTTCCTACGCAGAACCTTCACATCCCGATCAAGAATCTGCACAGGTTCTTCTTCCACAGTCAAATCTGGATTCACCTCGATCTCTTCCACTGCTACCACATGCGACGGATCTGAACGATACCTCCGAAGCATCGAAACGTGGAAAACGTCGTGAATCTGACTAAGCTCTGCTTGGCAACTCAAGGCGTCGCACGCCATGGTCCAACTCGTCTCGGTACCTTATACGCCCAATAAACCTCGGACTTAGCTTGCCTTTCTTCCCGAACCTCAACACCTTCTTCCAAGGCGAGACCTTCAGAAAACTCGATCCCCACAAAGAAACTCTCTATATCTCTCGCTTAAGATCGGCATAAGACTTCGCGGTCCGAAGCTTCCTTCAATCTAGAATGAATCAACTTAACCTTGTCCTCGGTCTCGCCTACTAACTCGGGTCCCAACAAGCGGCGTTCACCTAACTCCGTCCAACACGTAGGTGAGCGACACTTCCTACCATACAACACCTCATACGGTGCCATCTTGATGCTCGCAGTAAGCTGTTGTTGTAGGCAAACTCACTAATGGTAGAAACTCCTCCCAACTACCTCTGAAATCCAAGATACAACCTCTCGGCATATCCTCTAAGACTGAATGACCTTTACGATTGACCGTCCCATTGCGGGTGAAAAGTCGTCTTGAAATCCAAGCGAGTACCAGAGCTTGATGCGGTGCTTTCGAGAACCTTGGCGTGAATCGGGATCCCTATCCGAGATTATCGAACCGCACGCCGTGCAACCTCACTATCTCGACACATATAGCTTCGCTTAGCTAGCCACGAAGTGAGTAGTCAACCCTCACCGGAATAAAGTGAGTGATTTAGTCGGTCGATCCACCACTACCCAAATGAATCCTTCTTGCTTGGCGTAAGCGGTAACCCACTGACGAAATCCATGGTTATCCTTTCCCACTTCCATCGAGGAATCTTCACGGGTGAAGCAACCCCGACGGCAAAGCGATGTTCAGCCTTGACCTGCGACAAGTCGGACACTTCCCAACAAACTCTGTCACCTCCTTCTTCAAGCCAAAGCCACCAAAAGCGCTCTCTAAGATCCCTATACATCTTGCTACCTCTAGGATGCATAGCATAAGGACTGCTATGTGCGTCCTGAAGAATCTTTTGCCTCAGCTCAACATCTTTAGGCATACAAGCCTTACCTTGAAAACACAGAACCTCATCACGGACAAGTTTGTAACCCTCCAAACCACCATTTCGCACTTGTAACCTCCGCGCACTCGGGACCTCATCCAATAATCTGTTTTCTCTCGATCCGCTCAACCCAAGTAGGCTTAACCTGCAACTCTGCCAGAATACTCCCATCGTCATACAAACTCAAGTGGGCAAACAATGCTCTTAACTCCGAAACAACCTTGCGGCTCAACGCGTCTGCCACCACGTTAGCCTTGCCCGGATGATACTCAATCGAGCGATCGTAATCTTTCGGACAACTCAACCCATCTGCGACGCGCTCAAAATCAAATCCTACGAGTCGGGAGATACTTCTTGGACTCTTATGATCTGTGTAGACTATCGATCTCTCTCCGTACAAGTAGTGCCTCCAAATCTTTAAAGCGAAGACTACAGCTGCTAGCTCCAAATCGTGCGTCGGATAGTTGACCTCATGTGGCCTCGGTGTCGAGAAGCGTAAGCCACAACCTTACCTTCTTGCATCAAGCACACAACCCAAGCCCGTATGTGATGCATCGCAATAGGCTGTGAATTCCTTACCGACCTCGGGTTGAATTAAAGCGGAGCCTCGGTCAAAATCTTCTTTAACTTATCGAAGCTTTCCTGCTTTGTTTCTCGATCCATACAAGCGGAACTTCTTTCCTCGGCAACTTGGTCATCGGTATTTGCTATCAACGAGAAACCCTCAACAAACCTTGGTAGTATCCGGCCAAACCAGAAAACTCGAATCTCGACCACCGACCTAGGCGGCTTCCGGTCCAAAAGCGCCTCAATCTTACGAGGATCTACTCGAATCCCCTCGGCCGACACTACATGACCCAAGAAAGTCACCCTCTAAGCGAACTCGCACTTACTGAACTTAGCATAGAGCTGCTTTTCCCTCAAAATCTGCAACACCACTCGCAAATGCTTAACATGCTCTTCCTCTGTCCTTGAGTACACCAAGATGTCGTCTATGAAAACCACGACGAACCGATCCAGATCTTCTTTGAAACACCCTATTCATCATATCCATAAACGCCTGCGGTGCGTTAGTCAACCCGAACGGCATTACGAGGAATTCGTAGTGCCCATACCGAGTCCAAAACGCTGTTTTATGGATATCAGCCTCCTTAACCTTTAACTGATGATACCCAGATCTCAAGTCGATCTTCGAGAATACCGCAGCACCTCTCAGCTGATCAAACAAATCGTCTATCCGAGGCAACGGATACTTGTTTTTAATCGTCAGCTTATTCAACTGGCGGTAGTCTATACACATCCGCATCGTGCCATCTTTCTTCTTGACAAAGAGTACCGGCGCACTTACCACGGCGACACACTACTCAGGCCTAATAAAACCTCGATCCAATAACTCCTGGATCTGAGCCTTAAGCTCCACCAATTCCTTTGGCGCCATCCTATACGGAGCAATAGACACTGGCGCAGTTCCGGGTAACAGATCAATCCCGAACTCCACCTCGCGATCTGGCGGCAAACTTGGAAGTTCCTCAGGAAAAACATCAGCAAACTCCTTAACAGTACGAACCTTCTCCACAGCAGCCTCTTTAGCCTCCAAGGCATACACATGAACCACATATGCTTCACAGCCCTTCCTGACCATCTTCTCCGCTTTCAAAGCAGATACCACATTTGATAAGTAATCTCTCCTATTACCTATCATAGCCACTTCATCACCATCAACCGTCTTAAGAACCATGCGCTTGGCCGCGCAATCCAACCTCGCTTGGTACTTGACCAACCAATCCATCCCAAGAATCAGATCGAACTCCCCAAACGGCAGCTCCATCGGATCGGCAGACAAACACTACCCTTGGAGTTCTAAGGGTACCTCTCTAAGCAGTTTATCTACTACTACAGAGTGACCTAGAGGGCTAATCACGGTCATCCGCCTAGAAGATATCTCGAGTCTAAATCCATGGTCTCTACTATACCTCGGCAACATAAGAGTGCGTTGAACCCACATCAATCAAAGCGTTATAAGAAGAACCAAAAATCAAGAACGCACGGTTATGACATCCGGTGCGTCGCCTCCTCTCGGCGCCTCGCAAAGATACACTAATCGGTGTCTAGCATCGAGCTACTCGCACCTCTGCGCCGGTGCTCCACGGCCCCGACCGGACCCATTACCACCTCTGCCATTACCACGGCCCCTCTGCGGTGGCGGTCCATTACCTCTGGGCCGACACGGCCCTGCCTCTCTCGCATCGAATCCTAGCCAACCTACGCGGACGGTCCCCTTACACGGTGCTCAGAGAACCACACTCGAAGCAATCTTTTCCTCCGGTCCGGCAACCACCCCAATGAGATTTCCCACACCGATCACGCTGCGGCGGTCCACGCTTAGCGACAACAAACCTAGCGGTGGTTGGCCCACTCGGTCTAGCTCTCTTCTGCGGATTACCCGACGACCCAGAGGACCCAAAGCTCCTCTTATGCCTATTTTCGTCCATACCTGCCTCGCGACTCCTTAACACCTCGGCTACCTTAGCCTTCTCAACTAAGACGGCAAACTCGCGCTCCTGGCGAGGAGCAATCAGCAACCTCAAGTCGTCTCATGAGACCATCCTCGAAACGAACACACCTCTCATGCTCGGTGGCCACAATGCCCTTGGCATACCTACTCAAACCAGAACTCGGCCTCGTACTCAAGCAACATATTTACTCCCTGAACAAGCCTCGAAATGCCTTCCATTTGGGAGTCGATATAACTAGCTCCGATGTACTTCTTTTGATATCTTTGCCTAAAATAATCCCATGTTAGATCCTCTGCGCCACACTTGTCTCGAACCGTGAGCCACCACCGATATGACTCATCCCGGAGAAGCGATATGATGCCCCTTGGCTTCTCTTGGTATCAAGTCAGATCATCCATGATCCGTTCGGTTGCCTCAACCAATATTCAGCGATCTTTGGGAGCAACACGAAACACCTCGGAAGAATTCGGCCCCATTTGCCCGAAGTCGCTCGAGAACCGATTTCCTAACTCTGAACCACCACCTACACGGCTACTCTTTCTAACACTCGCGCAGCATCGCTCGCTGTGACCGCTGCGTCGCCCCGATCGATCTTGGAACTCACCACCTCCCGGTGGCGGCGAAACCGGTATCTCATTTTACGAACCACGACCCGAGCCTACGGGCTCGTAAAGCGTCATCCTACCACGACCTGCGCCCACGACCACGTCCACCTCTAGCGCTCATGACTAATCTTCCTACGTATCGATTAAGAATTTTTTATGCATCAAGATTTATTCCACTTGTTTAAAAGCAAGTCTTATGAATATTTTAAGAGGATTTGTTCTCGCGAGTTCACAGAATCCTATCAGTCTCAATCTCTACAGTAGCATACTATTGCTAATCATCAAATCATATCACACCCAACCAAATCACAAACAATAGTACAGGTACTTACAGGCGGCCTGGTGCCGGAGACTCGGTGCCATGCCTTTCAAACCATACTTTAAGAATAAAGACTAACAAAGCAATCTTTTGAAAACATTTTGGGCCTCAGGCCCACAGCCGAGCCTTTGAACTTAGCTCTGATACCACAATTGTAACACCCCAAACTCGGACAAGACACCACGACCGAATCTGGTATGTTACGGGGAAAACGTCTTTGAGTGATCAGATTTTTCGTTTAAAAGCGGGGCGAAAACATAGTGAATTTGAGGAAAATTTGAGTAGGCTTGTTTGATTAGATTTTGAAAACTTATCCAAGTATATAGTTAAAACGAGTTGATTTCATTTAGCACTTCCAATAGTTTCTTAGTGCCATTTTGAAACATTTTAGACTTAGTAGAAAATCGAGTTTGATTTGGAAATCATTTGAGTTTATTGTATAGCAAAGCATAGCGAGATACCCGATGGTATAGTTCAAAACACATTGCGATATAATTTTGAAAACGTTGTCTTTCCAAGTTTTAGTAAATTTCATGCCAAGTTATTTGTTAAGCAGGTTGAGAATCTAATTAAAACATAACCATCAAAAAAAAAACATAATTTAAAGGCCTTTTACAAATCCAAATTAAATCTCAAATCGAAATAAGTAAGCTAAAGTACCCAAATGATAGAGTTTGAGTAAAACTTTATTAAGCATGGCATGAGCACCGAGTCCATCCGGCTCCATGTCGCGTCTCACGAGTCACTGAAATGTCAAAGAAGAGGGTGAGTCGAATGACTCGATGCATAAATCCCGCTCCCGATGAAACAACATGCTAACACACATCATACATAGCAACATAATTAATGCAACCCGATCCTAACCATCCGTATCTCCTTTCTCTACCCGTGTGGTACCAAACCACTTTGGTGGTGCCAAACCACTTGGTGACATATAGTCACAATGTGTTACCAAAACACCGGTGTCCCAAAGACACAATGTGCTACCCAAGCACCGGTGACCGTAGTCACGATAATCGAATGATGGGGCCAACCCATCGTGTGATACCCAATCACTAGCGAGCGATCCCATATCTCATGTGGGGCCAACCCACGGTGGTGTTAACCACGGGGACAAGTCGCAATGAGGTGCCCAAACCTCCGGTGTCCCAAAGACACAAATGTGCTACCAAAGCATGGTGGTGACCGTAGTCACAATAATCGAATGATGGGGCCAACCCATCGTGTGATACCCAATCACTAGCAGACGATCCCATATCTCAAAGTGGGGCCAACCCACGGTGGTGTTAACCACAGGGACAAGTCGCAATGAGGTGCCCAACCTCTGGTGTCCCAAAGACACAAATGTGCTACCAAAGCACTGGTGACCCAAAGTCACAAAGTGTGTTACAAAACTTTGGTGCTCGTCAAGACAAAATATCACCGCTCCTTCTACTCATATCACCCATCAACAAGCCAACTCATGTAATCATGCATATCATACAGGTCATGCCAATCATGCTAATATGTTTGACTCATACCCCATATCACATACATACATAGTCATGATACCATATAGATCATCAGTAATCTAGTAACAATACTGACTTACCCGGATACGTACACATACCCCGTTTGGGTATCCAATAATCCATCACACTGTCATGATTTTAATAGGCAAACAGGTTTTATAATAATATCACTAAATATGGGTGTGTTAGTTACACACCTGGTAATCACGAGTCTAAAATCCCAACGAAACGATCTAAGTCCCTCGATTACTAGCTCCTTGAAGATGATTTGGTTTCCAACCAAACCTCGAACCAACAGTGGTTCTTTTGATAATCGGCCACCACCCAAATGACTACCCAACAATGGAGACTCCGCTTGACTGCCTTGAAGTCCCCGATGCCCAGATTCCAAACGATTGAAACAAGGCCCCCAAATACCCCACTGATATTCGGCCAAGTAAACCACTAGAAGAAGGGACAGATTCGGCCAACACCTTGATCAAAAGAAGGAAAGAATTCGCCAACCAAACACTAAGAGAAGGGAGGTATTCGGCTTAGAACTCGAGAAGTACAACAAAGAAAAATATGGTTTAAGAGATGAGAAGAAATCGCCAACATGGATGAGAAGGGTTGGCTTGAGTGTTTAACACCCCTACTTTCGGCTTTGTATGAGAATAAAAGAGAGTCTAGCAGAGGAGAAATGGAAAGAATGTATGGAGATTTTGGTTTAGGAACAAGGTAAGTTTCGGCTTGCACAATTAAAGAAAGAAGAAGAAAGTGTGAGAAAAAGTGATATAGGTTTCGGCTTATACAAAATGAAGAGAAGAAGAAAATAGGGAGAAAAGCATTCGGCCAACAACACCAAGTGTAGAAAACAAAAGCAAAAATTCGACAAGTATGCCTTTGGACTTACGGTTTGCAAAAGAAAGAAGGGAGAACTCACTAGCAATTTCGGTTTGCCTTTTTGCTACCTCCCAAGACCGATTGTGCACCCAAAATTCCCAAAAGAGTTTCGGCACAACCCCAATGCCACACTACCAACCCAAGCCGCCCACTTCCCCACTCCAACACCCCACAAATTCGCCATAATCCCCAAACACACTCACCACCACTCATTTCAAATGAGTGGACCAAGTCTTACTCCTACAATCACTCTCCACCTTTCTTTTGAACGGTTTGACCTGGTCCAAGGTAGAATTCCACTTGCCTTCTACCTCTTCCCCCATGCCGTCCAAAATGGGAACCAAAATGGGAGCTCTACGACTTGAACTCAGGATCTCTCCCCCTTGTAGTTGACGCCACACTCAAGCCCCAAGTGGCACATACTTTGCCACTTTGCCAGCTCCTCATTTGTGCAACCAAACACCAAATAATATTCTTAAACCCCAGCTTCCCCAGCTCCTCTCCTATAAAGCCTAAAAACAAAAATTCTCCTACCTACTCAGCACACTCCTAACCTACAATTAAGCCAGAAACTACACAAACAAAGCAACACAAAGACACTAAACACATGCAAAACATGCAACCACAAAATAGCCCCTAACCCGGGATATTACAACCTGAGAATTGTTTTACAGACTTTAAGAGACAAACAGTTGTATGCTAAATTTAGCAAGAGTGAGTTTTGGCTCCGAGAGGTCAGATTCCTAGCACACATTATTTCGGGTGATGGTATCAGAGTTGATCCGAGTAAGATCTCGGCTATTGTAGAGTGGAAACCACCAAGAAATGTGTCAGAAGTTAGAAGCTTTTTGGGTTTAGCGGGGTACTACAGACGATTCGTGAAGGGATTATCCATGATTGCTACCCCGATGACAAAACTGTTGCGCAAAGATGTTAAGTTTGAATGGACTGAAAAATGTCAACAGAGTTTCGAGAGATTAAAATTATTGTTGACTGAGGCACCGGTTTTGGTAGAACCTGAATCGGGGAAAGAATTTGTGTTCTACAGTGATGCATCATTAAATGGTCTCGATTGTGTGTTGATGCAAGAGGGTGAGGTAGTAGCTTACGCCTTGAGACAGCTAAAACCGCATGAGAAGAATTATCCAACTCATGATTTAGAGCTGGCTGTGATTGTTTTCGCAGTAAAGATTTGGCGTCATTATTTATATGGTGAGAAGTGCCGAATCTTTACCGATCATAAGAGTTTGAAGTATTTAATGGACTAAAAGGATTTGAACTTGCGGCAACGGTGGTGGCTTGAATTATTGAAGGACTATGAACTAGTAATTAATTATCATCCGGGGAAATCAAACGTAGTGGCGGATGCCTTGAGTAGAAAATCTCTGTATGCTTTAAGGGCCATGAGTACAAGCTTAGCGTTGTCTGATGGTGGTGCTATATTGGCCGAGTTGAGGGCTAGACCGCTATTTATTTAACAGATATGTGAAGCTCAAAAGAATGATAGCGAGATGCAAGCTAAGAGAGCTCAGTGTTGATTGGAAAATGATTCTGAATTTTGGGTGAGTCTAGATGATTGCTTGATGTTTCGTGACAGGATTTGTGTACCTAGGGATGAAGAGTTGATCCGGAAGATATTAAATGAAGCACATAGTGGTTACTTGTCAGTGCATCCCGGTAGCACGAAAATGTATAATGATCTGAAGAAATTTTATTGGTGGTCGGGTATGAAAAGAGACATCTCTGAGTTCGTGACAAGATGTTTGATACATCGACGCCAAGTGAAAGCCGAGCATCAGTACCACCATCGGACTGCTTCACCGATGATGGTTCCCGAGTGGAAGTGGGATTGGATCACCATGGATTTTGTGACGGGGTTTCCTATGACTCCGAAAAAGAAAGATGATGTGTGGGTTATCGTTGATAGACTAACGAAGTCGGCTCACTTTATACCGGTGCGTATTGATTATTCACGGGATAAGTTGGCCGAGTTGTATATTGCTGAGGTGGTGAGATTACATGGAGTGCTTGTATCTATTATCTCGGATAGAGATCCGAGATTTACTTCAAGGTTTTTGAAGAAGTTGCAGGAGGCCTTGGGTACAAGGTTGAATTTTAGTACTGCATTCCATCCTCAAACTGACGGCCAATCTGAAAGAGTAATTCAAGTTCTTGAGGATATGCTCTGGTGCTGTGTGTTAGAATTTGAAGGTAGTTGGGAAAGATACCGACCTTTGGGTGAGTTTGCCTACAACAACAGTTATCAGTCGAGCATAAGGATGGCTCCGTATGAAGCCTTGTATGATCGCAAATGCCGGACTCCCTTGTATTGGACCGAGCTTAATGAGAAGCAAATTCATGGGGTTGATCTAGTTAAGGAA
Source organism: Gossypium sturtianum (assembly GCA_025698515.1). NCBI lineage: Eukaryota > Viridiplantae > Streptophyta > Magnoliopsida > Malvales > Malvaceae > Gossypium > Gossypium sturtianum. Next base: position 51,224,516 of record CM046946.1, on the reverse strand, counting down.
ATCGAGGAGAAAGTGGAAGTGATCCGTAATAGTCTGAAAGCTAGATCGGACAACAAAAGTTGTACGTGGATTTGAAAAGAAAAGAAATCAAGTTTCAAGTGGGGGACAAGGTATTTTTGAAAGTATCCCCGTGGAAGAAAATATTGAGATTTGGTCGAAAGGGCAAATTGAGTCCACGGTTCATAGGGCCGTATGAAATCACCGAAACGATTGGGCCAGTGGTATACCGGTTGGCTTTACCGGTAGAGTTAGAGAAAATACACAACGTGTTTCATGTATCAATGTTGCGGCGATATCGTTCCGATCCTTCGCATGTAATCCCTCCATCGGAAATTGAGATACGATCGGATATGACTTATGAAGAGGAGCCGATTAAGATTATGGCTCGAGAGGTGAAACAGTTGAGGAATAAGAACATAGCTTTAGTAAAAGTGTTATGGCAAAAACACGGTGTGGAAGAGGCTACTTGGGAACCTGAAGAAGCCATGAGAGAACAATATCCAGACCTTTTTACCGGTAAGATTTTCGAGGGCGAAAATCTTTAAAGGAGGGGAGAGTTGTAACAGCCCGATTTCGGGGCTAGTTAGAACAGTGGTTTCGGGACCACTAATCTGAGGCTGAAGAAAATTATTTTAGTATTATTTTATGTGTTATAGCATAAATAAATGGCTATATGAAAATTTTGGTGCATTAATTATACTGATTTCAAGCTTAATTTCGTAAAAGGACTAAATTGCATAAAGTGCGAAAGTTCTATTATATAAGATAGAAGTGTTTGATAGCTATGGAATATTAATGGAAGGTCCTTAAAGTGCAATTAGACCTCCCTAAAGATGATGGCCGGCCAAGGGAACTAGGAGAGAGACAACAGCATTAAATGAGTCAAAATTTGGTAGTGTTAGGTGATAAAAAGGAATAAAATAAGATAAGTAAAAAGAAAGCTATCATCTTTTTCATTTCTCCTCCTCTCCTACCGAAATTTTTAGCAAGAAATAAGGGTTTTGATGCTCAAACTATCAGCCAACATATTCTCTAGCAAGTAAGTGATTTTAGAGGTCTTTCTTTATGATTGTTGTATTTTTGGAACCCCCAAAGCTTAAGCTAACTAATGAGGGGACTAAATTGCAATATGGTTGATAGTCTAGGGACTTGCCATGAAAGAGTTTATGTTATTAGCTGAGTTCTTATTGAAGAAAATGAATATTAGTGAGATGAGAAACAACTTTTGTGAAAGGTGTAGTCATGAAAACACCTAAACGGGACCAAGTTCTAAATGTTATGATTTTGTAATAAATGCATGAAATAGATGAAATTATGAGTAGTTGTAGGAGAAATAAATGTTTAGCTAGGCTTGTTTAATGAGAAAATGTGTTGAAAAATGATTTACGAGCCTAGGGGCAAAATCATAAATTTGCCATAGTACAAGGGCAAAATCATAATTTTGCCATAGTACATTTTTGCCTAAGTAGAGATTATGATGCATTATGATCATAAAATGATCTAAATGAGTGAATTAACCTTGACCGGGGAAAAGGCAAGGTTCCGGATTAGACCGCAAATTAACACGTTTTGCACCGAGGTAAGTTTATGTGTAAATTATTCATTTCGAATATATATGTTGTGAATAAATGGTGCATTGTGTGAATAGAATTATTCATGATTGAGATGAATTGAATTCAATAGATATTGAGTAATTCCCGTGTGAGTTTAAATTATAGATTAATGGTGGGCTATGTGCGATACCACCGTAAATACTCTTCATGGTGGGTTAAGTGCGATACCACCTTACTATTCATTCATGATGGGCTGTGTGCGATACCATCGTTTATATTATCATTAGGTAGGCTAAGTGCGATATCACCGTAATTATTCTTGTTGGTGGGCTATGTGCGATACCACCCTAATTAAAGATAAATGGTGGGCTAAATGTGAAACCACCGAGTGTTTGGTATTACCATAAATAGTTTATTGTGAAACTTGTGCTGTGTTGTTTTATGTGATCGTGTGGTTATAAGTGCAGGGATGTATGTTAAATAACATGAGCATTTGGCTTGTGATATGGTTGGAATGTGGTAAGAGATGAATTGAGTAAGCATGAGCATGGAATGCGAATTGTTCTTACTTTGAAATGCTATTTATTGATTAGCACGTATTATGATGTTTATTGTTTACATGTAAACTTACTAAGCTTAAAGCTTACTCCTTTTCCTTTCCCCTTGTTATATAGTGTCTTAGAGCCGGGTCGGGATACGAAGATAATTGGAAGATCACCCACACTATCAGCTCATCTCGGTATATATATAGAACTAGCATGCATTTTGAGTATGGCATGTATAGGGGCTAGACTTAGTGAAATGTTTTGTTATTTTGGCCAAGTGTGTATTGGCCCTTTAAAGATGAATTCTTTTGTATATAGCCATAGTTGATGGCTTATTATTACTAATTTATGAAAAGAAAAGGTTATTCATGAATGTGTATGTTGCATAATTGCTTTTCTTAGCAATTGGTTGAATGGATTTAAGATGTGTGATGTAGGGTGATAAAAAGAGCTTGGTCAATAGCTTTGTTCTTGTGCACACGATTAGGCACACGGGCGTGTGTGACACACGGTCAGTCCCATGGGTGTGTGACTAGGCCGTGTGTCCCCTACATGTTAGTGTTTCAAGTTAGTGTCGACCACGGGCTAGCCACACGGGCGTGTGCCTAGGCCGTGTGCCCTTTGTGGGGTTGCTGACGTCACAAATAGAATACCAAGGTTTTTACACACAGGCGAGGACACGGGCGTGGCTAGGTCGTGTGGAGCACACGGGCCAAGAACATGGGCGTGTGTCCGGCCGTGTGAAAACCCCTGAAGGTTCTAAATGAAATTAAATCCCACACGGGGTAGGGACATGGGCGTGAGCGACCACACGACCTGCCCACATGGGCGTGTCCCATTTCACACGGGCGTGTGGCCCCTATTTAGACAAAAAATTTCAAGTGCATAAAAGTTTCCTATTGGGTTTCGAGACCCTCTGTATGTTTGATTAAGGCCTCGTAGGCCCTTAATGAGAACGTTTTGATTGCGAAGGAGATGTTTTAAGTTAGAATGAAATTCTATAGTCTAAAGTTACATGACCAACTGAGTTAAGTCCGGTAACGCCTCGTACTCGGTTCCGGTTAAAAATATGGGTAAGGGGTGTTACACTTTAGTGTGATGTTCTACACTTGGGTTATCTTGCTTTTGCTCTTGCTATTTTTTTCTTTTCGGATGAGGCTTGAAATTCTCAAGAAAAAGAATAAAATATTCAAGTTCTTGCATATCTACAACTTTACGGTGATTGTTCTTTCCTATGCCTATCAATCACCTTTCGTGGGGGAGTTTAGTTCTAGAAAGTGCAAAACTGTGAGCTACATGTATGAAGTCATTGGATTTTCCATGACTATGGGTTTTTAATTACTAAACACCATTTGATTTCTGCAGTGCACCTCTTCAATGATGGAGTTTCCCAACTAAGGTGGATCTTTCGGCATATATGGTCCCAAATGTGATCTAATATCGGTGCTACCCTTTTTTTGTCCTCGTCTTCCTATGAAACTTCTCTTTACTATCTATGGTTTATCTTGTTGCTCGTTTCTTGTATGCTCTATGTGTGATTATATGTCCAACTTATATCTTTTGGGTAGTCATGTTGATTTACGATCACGACCTTCTACTTTCAAGATTTTATGAATCTCACAGTCCGCCGATTTACGATCACAACCTTTTACTTTTGAGATTTTATGAGTCTCCTGGTTTGCTAATTTACAATTACGACATTCTGTATACAAGATTGTCAAATCTTATGGACTACAGTTCGCGGCATTTCTGTAAATATAGTTTGCAAAATTTATGCAAATACAGTTCACAACATTTCTGTAAATACAGTTCACAATATTCTACAATACAATTTGCGGCATTCATGCAAATATAGTTCACAGTAATTCTTCAATGCAGTTTGCAGCATTTATGTAAATACAGTTCGCAACATTTCTGCAAATATAGTTCGCAGTATTCTACAACACGATTCGTTTCCTTAAAACCATTTCCCCAATAACCTTTTGACTCTTGTACCACACCATCAAAAAACAAAATTTGTTTTGTAAAGTTTCGAGTTCAACTTACGTCGTAAGCCCCCAAGTACACGCTACAAACATGTGAGCCTGTCTCAAAAGAGTCACTTTATAACTCTTCTTCGGCAAAGTGTGGGACAAATTGTTATAGAATTATAATAAATATATCATAACCCGACCTGAAGTCCGACCCACTCTGGTGACCCAGAATCTAACTCGGAAAACCCCCTTATTTACATTTCTAAAGACCCTCTGAAAGGCCGCTCTCTCAAAAACTTTGTACTTTCCATCTCCTTCTTCAAAACAGACACTTCTTTCCCCTAGAATATGAAGAGTGGGATCTGACCAACTAAAAATGATATTCAACTAAATCTATGAGTAAATATATTTAATTTTCATATTCAACGGATTCACAATGGTCAATTAATTTTATTTTATTTTTGAACTTCAATTATTTAATAAAATAATAATTCAAAAACCTTAAATTAATTCTCAAGTAATTCCTATACTAAATGAAAAAACGCATTCATTTGCAAATGTAATGCATTTCTCTAAATACCATCTTCGAACCTTCTTGGTGGCTCAGCCAATTCTCTTATCAGCAACCACTCCCTATTCTCTATCCATCCTTATTTTTCTATTCTAAAAATGTAAATTAAATCTCCACATTAGTGCTTTTAATTTTTTTTGTAATACTTTTATTTGTATTCATACTTTAAAAGAAGTAGCCAAGCAATAAACTAGGTTGTTAAGAGACCAGGGCTGGAATTTGTCCAAGCAATTGGTCAACTGATGTGCAGATGATCTGAAATCATTATTTTAACCTTTTTTAATTAATGAATTAGTTTTCTTACTCAACGATGCAAGAGTTGGATTGTATATATCAATTAAAATATATTAAAATTATTTATCATTTAATATAAATTTAATTTATGATTAATTTTATTAAAAAATTAAATCATATTATTGCGTGTAAAATTATAAATGAAAAAATATATTCGTTATGAATAAAAAAAATAAAATAAGATAAGTACAACAAGATTACATACCTTGCAGAATAAAAGTTTTAGGTTGACAAAGAATATACTATAGATGATGAGATGTAACTGTAACATCCCGAAATCGGGCCTAGTAGAATTGGGCCTATTGGGCCCCGAGCGTAGAAGCATGTCTGAATTTTTGAGAGCAAGAGAGCGGCACCAGTGCAAGTTGAGCATATTAGATGAGTGATTTTGGAAGGCTAGGGGACTCTTATGAAGTCCCGGGTTCAAGTTAGGTCATAGAAGAATTTTGGTTTTTGGGCACTTTAGGGGGGTGAGCTGGTGGAGGCAGGACTTAAGTGTAATTGGTTGTATCTTGTTAACACAATAAGCAAGGTGGCCTAGTGGGTGGCGTCACAAGGGAAGCATGGAGGGGGAGAGAGTTCGAATCCCACAGATGGAATTGGGGGCTTTTTATTTTGTGCTCAAGGAAGGGAGGTAGCTGAGTGGAGACCAAACTCTTCAGGAGAGAGAAAAGACTTGGTCAAATATTTCAAACGAAAGGTGGAGAGTAATGTGGGGAAGATGTTAAGGAGGAAATCGTGGGATTGAGGTGAGAGGGGGTGGTTGGCCAAATGTGGGAGTTTGTGGGGGGAGTGAAAATTCGGCTAGGGGAGTGTGAGGTGCATATTCGGTTTTATGAAAGTTGAGTGCCAAAATTTCTCCTTGGCATTTTTTTAGCATTTGGTCACTTTTCCTTTCGGAATATTTTGGTTCTTTTGGTTGCATTTCCTCTTCGCCGAAACTTCAATTTGCCTATTGACTACTACTCTTTTCTTTTCAAACATTCTCTTTTCTTTTTCTTTCATTTGTGGTTGTCAAAACATCAATAGTCGAATTCTTCTCCAACCTTTTTCCTTCCTTAGCCGAACCTCTCCTATAGCTACCATTTCGGTTGGTGTTCTTTGATAGATTGTTCTTGGATTGGTTTCCTTTTTGGTGTAGTCTCCCTAGCCAAATCTAGAGGTTGTTGTCTTGCTGCTTGTGCCAGACCTTGTTATCCCATTCGGCTCATCCTTGATATTAAGGTAAGGATTCTTTCTCCTTCTTTCATGATTATTCGTTCTTTCTTCTCTTGACTTGGCTAAGCCAAAACTCTCATCTTTTGGCTAAGCCAAACTTAGCCACTTGTTTTTATTTTAAACTCCTCTTGTTCTCTTTTGGTAAGGGCCGAATCAAGTTATCCTTTACTACCACTCATCATTCTCTTAGCCTTGGTTTTCGGAAGCTGATTGGTAAGTGGGTGTTAGGCCGAATGTTGGTTGGTAGGTTTTTACTCTTTGGTGATTTTTATTCAAGCCGAATGGCTGCTTGGGTTCGTTACGGCTTTGACTAAGGAGGGTTACTAACATTTGTTTTGATGCCAAACATTACTAGGGTTGTCGACGTGCTGAATCAGAGGGCCAATTGACACTGATTCCTTGCAGTGGACTTCTTAGATTATTGGAGTTTGTCATGGAGGCAAATAATAACCGATCTGAGGGGGGATCAGGAGGAGTGCCTAATAGAAATGGTCTAGTAGCACCTACTCCAAAGTTTAAACGGCATAGGGTGTCAGCGGTTTGGGATTTTTTGCCGGGTTGTGGAAGGGCGTCGACCCCTGGTTTAGATAGGCAAATCACGGTTACTCGCGCTAGTGAAAGTGACGATGATCGTGAGTGTGTAATACTCGAAGTGATCAGGTGTGCAATCTCACACCCTTCTATATAACTGCATGTGATGACTTGCGAATCGACCAAAAGCCGAAAAGCCAGAACATCGACATCTGTGCCACTCGAGCGTGCGAGCACTCGTAGTGGTGAATTGAGATACGAGTAGTGACGGTAAGTCGTTGAGAGTGTCACGAGCGCTCTCGCGACCTTTAGGCTGTAACGGGCCTAACCGAGCCGATACGAGCTTAACGGGCCCAATGGGCTTTTGGCCCAGATGGGCGAAGTTGGTGAAAAATCGACAAAGGGTAAGTGCGGTTGTGAAATCTAGAAATCTGCGACTGAAATCATGCGAAATGGGCCACAAGAGCGGGTGGGCTCGTTTGGGCCTAAAATGGACTATAGGCCCAGTAGTTTTGTAAAGACCCAAAAAGGGTTCCGAGTCGCTTGAGGCGACAGTAGGCCTTCGGAAAGGCCATTACAGAGAAAATTACTAAAATACCCTTGGAGGGTAAATTACCAAAATGCCCCTGGGCTGTGAAATTATTCAAATACCCTCGATGGGTTGAATGACCGTTTTACCCTCAGTGTTGTTAAGTAACGATTGTATGTTTACCTTACACTTGTATATGTTGCTATGTTTATTGCATGTTATCATGTTGCATGGGGCGGTTTAACGAATGAAGAGAAGTGTAGCCTGGTGGCATAGCCACAATATATTTATATATATAATTATGACTCTGGTGGCTCAGCCACAAATATTGTGATTAGCAGCTTGTCTGCAATTTTGGTGTGATTGGCGGGGTGGGTTGACTTGATCCCCACAGGTGTGATTGGCTGGTACGGGGGTGTGTTGCTTGGATTGGGTTGGGCTGCATTGTTTCATTTGCACTACTTCATTTACACTACCATGATTATAGGGCTTAGGGCCCAGATTGATGTTTTCTGGGCTCGGGCCCAAATAATGTCATTTAGAGGATTATACACTGAGTTCTCGTAACTCACCCCTCTACTTTAACCTCGCAGGTAATCCCCGAAAATAGAGGATTTGGAGCCGTAGAGGACTCAGTGGTGGCCATACAACAGAGATTTCTCTCAAACTTTAGTATATTTAGTTTTTACTTTACCTTTAAGATTATTTATTTTGGGGTGATGTTTTGTAATAAGGCCATTAGTATATTTTTTTTCTTTTAACCTTTCAATTATAACTGTTAAACTTATAAAAATGGGGTTTTCTTAAAACAGTAACAATCATTTTCTAAAATATCACGTTAACGTAAATTTTCAAAATCGGTTTTCATAACAAAGGCAGTTTTCAAGTTAATTACAACTTTTCTAAGATGGACACTGAGTGAATCAGGTTTTTATTATAAACAACCAACATAACTCAGAGTTTACAAAAGAGATGCAAACATTTCCAAAGAACGCTTAGTTTAAACAACCCCTCTATGTCACATGCTAGATCCGGCCATAACGTCTAGGCCAGGTTTGGGGTGTTACATTTTATGGTATCAGAGCCAGGTTACAAAACTCGGTTGTGGAATGGGTTCGAAAATGTTTTCCAAAATTTGTTCGAAATGTGATTTAGAAAATATGTACATCTTTAGTAGAAGTATGGCACCTCGAGTCTCCGGCACCAAATTCGTAAGTCCACTTACTTTATGTTTGATTATATGATGAAATGCCTGTTAGTGGTAGTATATTTGAACTGTTAGCTATATGAGTAAAACTGTAGAGATTGAGACATTAGGAAATTCAATCTGCGAAAACAACTCTTATACCTGCTTATCATAAGACATTTGTTAATAAACATTGGAATTATAGACTGATTCATAAAACTTTTAACCAGATCAAATCGATTCAGCAATATGAGTACAAGAGGACATGGATGTGGTACACGAAGCCGTGGTAGAGGCCGGGATGCTAGAGCTGGATCCTCAGCATCGGGGAAAATGTCCGAGAGGGAGGCGCCGGCGTCGCCAGTGACTAAGACGGGGTCTCATGAACGAGCCGGAATGGATGTGCTGACTCAGCTAGTTAGGGAGGTACTAAAAGAAGTTAAAGGAATTGGTGAAGCACTCCAAGTTGGGTGCGTGAACTGTAAGAAGGAACGAGATCACAGTTTTCTAGGGTTGCAGTCCCATTCTGTGAAGCATGTGAAGGCACGTTCAAACTTTTCGGCTTGCGAATACTGCAGAAGGCGTCATCTGGATGAATGCTGGAGGAGGTCAGGAGCATGTTTGAGATGCGGGTCTAAGGAGCATAGGGCTCGGGATTGTTCCATCACCATTAAGTTAGGTATGTTTCAGTTGGATGTGGTGTTTGAATGTGGTAAATTTTATGACGTGTGATAAGTAACTGTTTGCTCCTATGGTTAGATATCTAGCTGGGTAAGAAGAGAATTCTAGATTAGGTTAGAAGGGAATGTGTATTATTGGAATCAAAGTGTGCAGCGGCAGCGTGGTAAAGAAGTTTGTGTTAAACCAATGTTAGATAGCTGGAAATTTCGAGGTCGAAAATTCTTTAAGGGGGTAGATTTGTAACATCCCAAAATCGGGCCTAGTAGAATTAGGCCTATTGGGCCCCGAGCGTAGAAGCATGTCTGAATTTTTGAGAGCAGGAGAACGGCACTAGTGCAAGTTGAGCATATTAGATGAGTGATTTTGGAAGGCTAGGGGGCTCTTATGAAGTCCCGGGTTCAAGTTAGGTCATAGGAGAATTTTTATTTTTGGGCACTTTAGGGGTGTGAGCTGGTGGAGGCAGGACTTAAGTGTAATTGGTTGTATCTTGTTAACACAAGAAGCAAGGTGGCCTAGTGGGTGGTGTCACAAGGGAAGCATGGAGGGGGAGAGAGTTCGAATCCCACAGATGGAATTGGAGGCTTTTTAATTTGTGCTCAAGGAAGGGAGGTAGCTGAGTGGAGACCAAACTCTTCAGGAGAGAGAAAAGACTTGGTCAAATATTTCAAATGGAAGGTGGAGAGTAATGTTGGGAGGATGTTAAAGAGGAAATCGTGGGATTGAGGTGAGAGGGGGTGGTTGGCCGAAAGTGAGAGTTTGTGGGGGGAGTGAAAATTCAGCTAGGGGAGTGTGAGGTGCATATTCGGTTTTATGAAAGTTGAGTGTCGAAATTTCTCCTTGGCATTTTTTTAGCATTTGGTCACTTTTCCTTTCGGAATATTTTGTTTCTTTTGGTTGCATTTCCTCTTGGCCGAAACTTCAATTTGCCTATTGACTACTACTCTTTTCTTTTCAAACATTCTCTTTTCTTCTTCTTTCATTTGTGGTTGTCAAAACATCAATAGTCGAATTCTTCTCTAACCTTTTTCCTTCCTTAGCCGAACCTCTCCTATAGCTACAATTTCGGTTGGTGTTCTTTGATAGCTTGTTCTTGGATTGGTTTCCTTTTTGGTGTAGTCTCCCTATCCAAATCTAGAGGTTATTGTCTTGCTACTTGTGCCGAACCTTGTTATCCCATTCGGCTCATCCTTGATATTATGGTAAGGATTCTTTCTCCTTCTTTCATAATTGTTCGTTCATTCTTCTCTTGACTTGGCTAAGCCGAAACTCTCATCTTTTGGCTAAGCCGAACTTAGCCACTTGTTTTTATTTTAAAGTCCTCTTGTTCTCTTTTGGTAAGGGTCGAATCAAGTTATCCTTTACTACCACTCATCATTCTCTTAGCCTTGGTTTTCAGAAGCTGACTGGTAAGTGGGTGTTGGGCCGAATGTTGGTGGTAGGTTTTTACTCTTTGGTTGATTTTTATTTAAGCCGAATGGCTGCTTGGGTTCTTTGCGGCTTTGACTAAGAGGGGTTACTAACATTTGTTTTTATGCCAAACACTACTAGGGTTGCCGACGTGCTGAATCAGAGGGCCAATTGAACACCGATTCCCTGCAGTGGACTTCTTAGATTATTGGAGTTTGTCATAGAGGCAAATAATAACCGATCTGAGGGGGGATCAGGAGGAGTGCCTAATAGAAATGGTCTAGTAGCACCTGCTCCCAAGTTTAAACGGCGTAGGGTGTCAGCGGTTCGGGAATTTCTGTCGGGTTGTGGAAGGGCGTCGGCCCCTGGTTTAGATAGGCAAACCGCGGTTACTCGCGCTAGTGAAAGTGACGAAGATCGTGAGTGTGTAATACTCGAAGTGATCAGGTGTGTAATCTCACACCCTTCTATATAACTGCATGTGATGACTTGCGAATCGGCCAAAAGCCGAAAAGCCGAAACATCGACAACTATGCCACTCGAGCGTCCGAGCACCCGTAGTGGTGAATCGAGATACGAGTAGTGACGGTAAGTCGTTGAGAGTGTCACGAGCGCTCTCGCGACCTTTGGGCTGTAACGGGCCTAACCAAGTCGATACGGGCTTAACGGGCCCAATGGGCTTTTCGGCCCACATGGGCGAAGTTGGTGAAAAATTGACAAAGGGTAACTGCGGTTGTGAAATCTAGAAATCTGCGACTGAAATCATGCGAAATGGGCCACACGAGTGTGTGGGCCCATTTGGGCCTAAAATGGACTCTAGGCCCAATAGTTCTATAAAGACCCAAAAAGGGTTCTGAGTCGCTCGAGGCGATAGTAGGCCTTCGGAAAGGCCATTATAGAGAAAATTACTAAAATACCCTTGGAGGGTAAATTACCAAAAGGCCCCTGGGCTACGAAATTTGTCAAATACCCTCGATGGGTTGAATGACCGTTTTACCCTCAGTGTTGTTAAGTAACGATTGTATGTTTACCTTACACTTGTATATGTTGCTATGTTTATCGCATGTTATCATGTTGCATGGGGCGGGTTAACGAATGAAGAGCAGTGTAGCCTGGTGGCATAGCCACAACATATTTATATATATATATAATTATGACTATGGTGGCTCAGCCACAAATATTGTGATTAGCAGCTTGTCTGCAATTTTGGTGTGATTGGTGGGGTGGGTTGACTTGATACCCACAAGTGTGATTGGCTGGTACGGGGGTGTGTTGCTTGGATTGGGTTGGCCTGCATTATTTCATTTGCACTACTTAATTTACACTACCATGATTATAGGGCTTAGGCCCAGATTGATGTCTTCTGGGCTCGGGCCTAGTTAATGTCATTTAGGGAATTATACACTGAGTTCTCGTAACTCACCCCTCTGCTTTAACCTCGTAGGTAATCCCCGTCAATAGAGGATTTGGAGCCGTGGAGGACTCAGTGGTGGCCATACAACGGAGATTTCTTTCAAACTTTAGTGAATTCAGTTTTTTCTTTACCTTTAAGATTATTTATTTTGGGGTGATGTTTTGTAATAAGGCCATTAGTATATTTTTTTCTTTTAACCTTTCAATTATAATTGTTAAACTTATAAAAACTGGGTTTTCTTAAAACAGTAACAATCGTTTTCTAAATATCACATTAACGTAAATTTTCATAATCGATTTTCATAACAAAGGCAGTTTTCAAGTTAATTACAACTTTTCTAAAATGGACACTGAGTGAATCGGGTTTTATTATAAACAACCAACGTAACTCGGAGTTTTCAAAAGAGATGCAAACATTTCCAAAGAACGCTTAGTTTAAACAACCCTTCTATGTGACATGCTAGATCCAACCATAACGTCTAGGCCCGGTTTGGGGTGTTACAGTAACAGTCCGTTTTTAGTGTTATCGGAAATAGTGGTTTTGAGATCAAAATTTCAATCAGTGAGTTAGTATTTTATTATTTATTTAATATTTACAAGGTTATTACAGTTTGTATTAAAATTTGGTAAGAAATTTTTAACGTTTAGATAGTTAATTAAGTAAAAAGTATTAAATTGTAAAATTTGCAAAAGTTAATCGCTATAGGTGTATTTGTATTAAATAGATATAAAATCATGAATTAAGGGCTTTATATGGTAAATAAACCTATTTAAAAACATAATGGACGGTTTGGGTGATATATTATATGAAATTTGACTTAATTTTAAAGGGTAAATTTTTAAATTGATAAATAAGTGTAATTAAAATAAAATAAAAAGATGGAATGGTCATCATTTCTTCCTTTTTACTTTGAAAATCAATTCTTCCATTGTTAAGAAACCAAAGCTTCGGGCAAAGCTTGTTTCAATTTCATGGTATTTGTTTTTAACTCATTTTTAGTAATTTTTATGTTGTTGAGATCGTTGTAGCTTAATCTATCTAATTCAGGGACTAATTTGTAAAGTTGTTAAGTGTTTTTCCATTGATGAATTTGTGGTTTTTGTGAAATTCGATGATAGATTTATAAGCTTGATAGTTAAATAGGACTATTTTGTAAAGTGGTTTTGGTTGATTTTAAAGTTTGAGGACTAAGTTGTTAAAATAGTAAAGTTACATGAAATTCTTGAGAAAATTTGATAAATATGGGATGTATAGGGGCTATATAAAATTCGGCTAGCATTGATTTGATTAAATTGTGATAGATATGAAAGTTTTGGGTTTAGGGATTAAATTGAATAAAGGGTAAAAGTTTAGGGTAAAAGTATAAAATGTTGATTAAGGGTCAAATATGTGAATTTAAGTGTTTAAAGGTATTTGAATTGGTTAATTGAATTAAATTTTTATATTTAGATCAAGAAACGGATCAATCGGTTGATAATCGTGGGAAAGGAAAAGTTGTTGAATAGTCGTCGTCGAGGTGTCCATAGCTACTGTGTTTTGGTAAGTTCGTACTAAGTTTAATATGGTTGATGATTGTTGAATTTAGTTATGTATGTGATCATATATATATATATATGCATAACTAATGTGACTAATTGAGTTAGTTTTGAAATGGAAAAGTATTGGATTGAAATGTAAAGTATTGAATGGTATATGGTTACATTGATATAAGCTAGTATACGTAATGTACATGATCATGGTTAATTTTTGAAAATGTGATGACCTCAAAAAACAATATAAAGCCCATGTGAACTTAGTGAATAGCTAGGATACAAATGTCATGTTAGGGCGTTCCAGACACTAGTTGTCGGTGTTTACAGTTCCAGGTACTATGTACCTGTGTTTCAGTTCAGGCACTATGTACTAGTGGTGGATACCATATCAGTGGCTTGAGATCTTTCATGTGTTGCGGATTCTTTAAACCTTGTGTGAGCAGCATCGTGTATTGGTTAATGTCCCATTTGTCAGCTTGTGTGAGCTAATCCTTCTCGCGTATTCGAAGTCAATTTACTATTATTCTCTGGGCAAAACAGTTGATAAATGAAATGGAAATTAAACAAGATGACATGGTGAACTATGTTATGATGGTTATAAATTGGTATGTGAATTTTGGTATGTTATGTTTTAATGATATGATTTATTTATGCCTAACCATTTGATATGGTAGGAATTATGAAACAAGGCAAAGGAATGTTTATTCTATTTTATGTATAGTTGTAAACTTAAATTAATTAGTATGTGATATATTTTTTTACGAACTTACTAAGCTTTACGTAAGCTTACCCTATTTGGTTTTCTTCTTTGCAGGTTGTCGGGCTTTTGCTGTTGATTGGGATATCGTTGGAGATCACACTATCTGGCAACTTTTTCAGTAGCTATATGTTTATTTTGGCCCAATTATAAGTGGCATGTAAAGAAGGGTTTTGGTATGTTTATGTTAGTAGATATCATGGTGATGTTTTGTGTCATTTGGGATGTAAACATGTATATGGTTGTGTTGGTAACTTGAATTGGTAGCATTCTACTAAATGTTTATTTTGATAAATTGTTGTGAAATGGTTATTTTGTATTGGACTTATGAACTTTGGTTGGGTTATATTAGCGTTTGAAAACTTGGTATGAATAGATGATTTTGGCATTTGGTATTTGTGGTTTAGTTGTTGAATGAATAAGCTTGATAAGTTAATTATGTTTTAGTTTGAATGGTTAATATTTATGTTTGAATTATGGTGTCAATGAGGTCATATTGGTTAGACACTTAGGTTGAATGTTATTTGGCATGTTTTGGTACATTTTGAATAGGTTTAAATGATTGTATTTGCATTGCTTGTAACATCCTAAAATTGGGGTTATTTGGGATTGAATTATTTTTTTTTCTCGTGTTTGAATTGCTGTGGTATTAATTGTGGTGTAGTAAGGCTTAATTAGGGGTCGTGAGTAGGCTCGGAATAGTGGAAAAATATTTTTATAAGCTTTAAAGGTAGGGAGCCTTAGTAGGGGTTACAAGATTAAAAGAGGGAACTTTTGACACAGAAATGGCCTTGGAAAAGTGGCAAAAGGAAGGCCACTTAAGAGCTGGAGTTGATGCCATCAAGGGAGCAAGGGGAGCCTGTGTTCGAGCTGCAGAAATTCCCTTTTTGTTCTTTAATTTGGACGGCAATAGGGGGAGAGAATTTCTCACTTCTAACTCTTTTTGATAATAAGGATAATGTGGATAATATGAGCTTTTTAATTGAATTTTTATTTGATTAATTCCAAGGAGAAAATATAGGCATTTGAGTATTCAAATTATTTTGAATAATTTTTTAAGCTAGTGGCCAAGAGGAATTTTAGGTGATTGCCGAAATTTGGACTCTTCATGGAAGAGTGGACGGCAAGCATAGGGGGGGAGGTGCCGAATTCTATTTAAGGCACATACCTATCATCTTGTTTCTCTTTTCTTCATTTTTTGTACATAACCGAAATTCCTCTGCTCATCTTCTACTCTCTCCTTCTCATTCTCTCAAGCCGAAATCTCCATCAACACTTTCTCTCCTATTTGTTTTGCTTCAACACCAAAAATCTCCTCTACTCTCTCCTTTGCCGAAACTCCATTCCCCTTATCCATTATTTTCTTTCTTCCACTATAGCCGAATCTCTCCTTCTTGGTGTGCCGAATTTCTTTCCTCTACTTGGTGTAGTCTTGGCCGAATATCAAGCAAAGGTGACCTCCTCTAGTCTTTTCCCAATCGGTTCATAAGGTGGGTAAGTGGTCAAAGCCGAATGCCTTTTATTTTGTTCTCTTGATGATTTGGATGTAATGGGAAAAGCCGAAACACTAATGGTTGGTTAATCTTTCTGTTGAAACCGATTTCACCTAGGACTCCGGGATCTCAAAGCAGTAAATCTGATCTTCCATTCTTTGTCAAACCGATTGGTAAGTGGTGGTAAGGATCTATTTTAATAGAGTATTCTTTTAGTAACCGAAAGCCGAAGGCTACTAACATGTGATTGCCGATTTAGGGAAGCAGAAATATTTGGTGTGTGGTAGCTAGCATTCAAAGGCGTGTAGGTAAGGATTCGGGTTCAAGAGATAACCCTTTAGATTCAATTGGTTTGGCCGAATAGGCCATGTCACTAACCCTTGTGTTTGGCCAAATATAGGGGCAAGGAAACTAGTGTGGCCGATTGCCTCTTTGGGGATTTAGAGTTATCGCTAGAAAGCAGTGTGTACATACACACTTTATGATTGATTAATCTGTGCTAAATGTTGTGTATGCTAAATCGATTTATGTAGCTTTGGATTTAATACCATAACGGTATAAGCGATGATTCGTAAGCCCTCGTCCGTATGAGTTTACTAATTGATGCTTTTGGAAAGCATGGCATATTTGGTATATGCGATTTAAATACATGTTGGCATGAATTACATTATGCATATCTTAACTTATGTGGGTTAAACGAGTGGAGGGGAAGTGATATTCGTGTCGACGACACCGGTGGTTTGGTACCACATTGTGACTACGGTCACCAGAGGTTTGGCACCTCCGCAGGTTTGGCACCTCATAGCGCCTCGCCCTAGTGGCTTAGCACCACAGAGGGTTGGCCCCACAGTTTACATTATGGGATTGACGCCAGTGATTTGGTATCACACGATGGGTTGGCCCCATCATTTGATTTGTGACTTCGAGTCACCAGTGGTTTGGCACCACCAGTGGTTTGGCACCACAATATGACGGATTTCGTGACTATAAGTCACGGTGGTTTGGCACCACCCGGTGGTTTTGTACCACACGCAGGGTAGAGAAAGGTGTTTGGATGGCTAGGTTGGGTGCATGGTTTAGTGCATGTTAATTTGTTATAAATTGTGTATGTTGTTGCACTAAATAGGGGAAGGGTTACACATTGAGTCTTGGTGACTCACCTTCTCCTTTAACATTTTTCAGGTGACTCGTAGATCGCGGATGAGGAGCCGGATGGACTCGAGGTGGCCATGCAGTGGATATTTGAATTAAATGAACTTTAAATTTTAGTTTATTATACTTTATTGTTGGTTTTGTTTTAATCAAGTTGTAATAAGGCCTCCTAGGATTATTTTTATTATTTTTACATGTTTTGAATATTTCGTTTAAACTATTTAATAATATTAAAATAGGTGCACATGTTTTCTGAAATCAAACGCAAAATGTTTTAAAGTGCCATCGGGTACATTCAAAATCGGTAACAACCTGACTTAATAGATCTTTAAACATAACTAAGTGCGGTTTCTTCACACACCTAAATGGTTTTAACAAAACAATATAAAATGAGATGTTTTCACCCAAACTTAAGCGGCTAAAGGCATTATTACAAAAATGTTTTCCTCTCAGAACATACCAAATTCGGTCGTAATGTTTGGGCCGGGTTTGGGATGTTACAAAATTGGTATCAGAGCCCAGTTCAAAGCTCGGCTGTGGGGGCCCAAGGCCCAAAATGTTTTGGTAGGCCTTTTTGGAATTATTTTTGGGTTTTTGAGCAGCATGGCACCGAGTCTCCGGCACCAATCCGCCCAGGTAAGTACTTCCAACTTCTTTGTGAATTATTACTTGTAGAAAGGGTAGGTATGGGACGTAGCTAGTATGATAAGTGTTTGAACCTTAGGACTAGTCTACCCCAACAAATACATAAGACTTAAAAAGCCTAATTAAACAAACCTACGCCCAAGTCACCGAGTTAGGGTGTGGTAACCCTGGTGCGCATGTCTAGGATTGGATTCGGAAGAGCTTGGTATTTAAGCAGTCCTCGTGACTCACCTCCTCTTCGCAGAATCCTACAGTGCGTAGCCAGTTCACCCTAACCAAGAGGACTCGGTCATAGGCTAAACATACTAAATAAAACCCGAAAGGGATTAGCCATGTTTTATGAAAAACCTAATTTTAAAATCATTAAAATATCTCTTTAAAATAGTAGGACAAATTTATTTTTGGAAAAAAAATTTAAAATATTCTTGGCTTATCAAAATTTACAAAATTACCCCTGTAGGAAAATGACGAAAATACCCCTGGGATAGAAACGGACAGAAATGCCCGAAGAGTGAATAGGTATGAAAAGTATTAGGGAATGGATGTGCTCTTCTGTGTAAACTAGGATAGAGGACTTAAAACTTGGATTGATCGAAGGAATCCCTATTGAACTTTTCATAAAATTTCTTTGCGAGTAACCAAGTGGAACAATTACTAATCCATAAAACTTTCTTAACCAGATTAAAGTGCGATAGTTAGAATGAGCTCTAGAGGACGTTGCCGTCGTGGACGCGGTAGGGGCAGGATGACCGTGTCAGAACCTGTTAGGTCGGGTCAAGGGTCGGAAAATGAGGTACCACCGCCACCACCACCTCCAACTTTTGGAGCTGAGGATCGAGGATCGATTGGGGTGAGGCAAAGATCGCAAGTCGTATTGCGAGTCCTTGAGATGGTGGCTGGGGCTAGTGGAGGTATGGGAGCTCAGAAATCTGTTCTCGAGCGACTCCGATCCAACAGAGCTGAGGTATTCCGGGGAGTGTCGGGCGTGGCACCTAGTGCGGCGAAATATTGGTTAGAATCGACCGAGAGAATCATGGATGATCTTGACCTGACGGATGAGGAGAAGCTGAAAGGAGCGGTGTCGCTTCTAAAGGATGAGTCATATCAGTGGTGGCTCACCGTTCGAGATGGTGCTACGGCAGATGATCTTACTTGGAAGTATTTCAAAACTGCTTATCAGAAGAAGTATGTGGGTACCAGCTACACTGATGCTCAGAGGAAAGCCTTTTGGGATTGGTACAAGGAAATAAGTCGAGATTCGAGTATGAGGCGTAGTTCTTAAGGCCGAGTCGATATGCTAGAGGCATCGTGGCTATCGAACATGAACGTTGCGTCCGCTTTGAAGACGAACTTAGAGATGAGTTAAGGTTGCTGATTGCTCCATAGCAGGAGCGTGAGTTTGCCGCGCTGGTGGAAAAAGCTAAGGTAGTCGAAGGAGTCAAGGAGTCTGTGAAACAGAACTATGATAGGAACAAGCAGAAGAGAGGATTTGGGTCGCCCGGGTGGTGGTAATGTTCGAGAAAAGGGCTAGGCGAGTGGGTCAAATCGAGGAGGAAGGCCCATGGCTACTAACCGCAGACCGGCCGGTGTAATCGCTGTGTGGAAAATCACATTGGGGAGGTTGTTGGACCGTGAGAAGGGTTACTTTGAATGTGGGTCGTTGGATCACCGTGTAAGGGATTGTCTTGGAAGTTAGCCAAGAATCAGCCGAGAGGGCAAAACCGCATCAGGATAGAACTATGGGACCACAGAGGGTCGTAGTAATGGTAGAGGAGGCAATGGTCCTAATCAAGGTCGCGAATTCAAGGCAGAGGCGCAGCAACACAGCAGGCAAGGCGGCTGGCTTAGTCTATGCTGTGAGGCGTCGCGAGAGAGGGTGACGCACCGAACGCCATAACCGCAGACGTTCCTAATTTTTGGTCTCCCATATGTTGCATTAATAGATGTGGGTTCGACGCATTCATACGCTGCTAGTAGTGTGGTAGAGACTATGAACCTAGACTTTGAGATCGCTTCTAGGAGATGACCGTAATTAGCCCTCTAGGACACTCTGTAGTTGTAAACAAGCTATATAGGGATGTACCCTAGAACTCCAAGGGGTCGTGTTTATGGTCGATCCGATGGAACTGCCGTTTGGGGAGTTCGATTTGATTCTTGGAATGGACTGGTTGGTTAAGTATCAAGCAAGGTTGGATTGTGCTGCAAAGCATATGGTTCTTAAGATGGCTGAAGGTGATGAGGTGGTCATGATAGGTAATAGAAGAGATTACCTATCCAACGTGGTGTCGGCCTTGAAGGCTGAGAAGATGGTCAAAAAGGGTTGTGAGGCATTTCTAGTTCGAATATGTGCCTTGGAGGCTAAGGAGTCAGCAGTTGAGAAGGTTCGAACGGTAGAGGAGTTCGCTGATGTGTTCCCAGAAGAACTTCCGGGTCTGCCTCCGGATCGGGAAGTTGAATTTGGTATAGACTTGTTACCCGGAATGGCGCCTGTGTCTATAGCACCCTACCGAATGGCACCAAAGGAATTGGTGGAGCTGAAGGCTCAAATTCAGGAGCTCTTGGATAGAGGGTTTATCCGACCAAGTATATCTCCGTGGGGAGCACCTGTGCTATTTTTCAAGAAGAAAGATGGTTCAATGCGGATGTGTATCGACTACCGCCAGTTAAACAAGTTAACGATCAAAAACAAGTATCCGCTGCCTCTCGACCGATGACTTGTTTGACCAATTGAAGGGTGCGCGTTTTCTCAAGATAGATCTTAGGTCGAGTTATCATCAACTTAAGGTGAAGGAGGTGGATGTGCACAACACGGCATTCCGCACTCGGTATGGGCATTACGAGTTTTTGGTGATGCCATTTGGGTTGACCAACGCACCTGCAGCGTTCATGGACTTAATGAATAGGGTGTTTCAAGAAGATTTGGATCAATTTGTCGTGGTGTTTATAGACGACATATTGGTTTATTCGAAGACGGAGGAGGAGCATGATATGCATTTGCGTATAGTCCTACAAGTATTGAGGGAGAAGCGCTTATATGCCAAATTCAAGAAGTGCAAATTTTGGCTTAGGGAGGTGGCTTTTTAGGTCACGTGGTATCGGTGAAGGGATTAGAGTGGACCTCGCAAGGTTGAAGCGGTATTGGATTGGAAACCGCCTAGGTCGATGGCGTAAATTCAAGTTTTCTGGTCCGCAGGTACTATCGAAGATTTGTGGAAGGGTTCTCTCTACTCGCAGCGCCGCTGACTAAGTTGTTAAGGAAAGGAGTTCTATTTGTTTGGTCTGAGAAACAAGAAGAAAGTTTTGATAAGCTAAGGAAGATTCTCGACTAAGCTCCAGCTTCGTACAATGACTGAGGCAGAAAATTGTTCACGGTTTATTGTGATGCATCCCATACTTGGTTTGGGATGTGTGTTGATGCAGAGGAGGGAAGGTAGTGGCCTATGCATCCCGTCGGCCTAAGACCGCATGAGGTTAACTATCCAACTCACGACTTGGAGTTAGCGGCGTGAGTCTTCGCTTTGAAAGTATGGAGACATTACTTATATGGGGAGAAGTCGATAGTCTACACGGATCACAAAAGTCCGAGGTATCTTTTGACCCAGAAGGATTTGAACTTGAGGCAGCGTCGATGGATTGAGCTGTTGAAGGACTATGACTGCTCAATTAAGTACCATCCGGGCAAAGCTAACGTGGTGGCTTGTAACATCCCAAAATTGGGCCTAGGAGAATTGAGCCCAATGGGCCTTAGGCATAGTAGCGTTTAAATTTTTGGAGAACAAGAGACCGGCTTAAATGCTAGTTAGACCCATTGGATAAGTGATTTTGGAAGGTTAGAGGGCTTCTATGAAGTCCCGGGATCAAATATTGGCTTTGGGGAAATTTTGATTTTAGGTGAAAAAAACCCTGGAAGTTGGCAGATAGGCCTTAAGAATAAAATATGGAGGAAAATAACACAAGTGGAGTGTGTGGTGTAGTGGCAAAGTGACGCCACATAAGAGACAAGGGGATGACGCCACAAGGGAAGGAAGGAGGTCCAAGGTTCAAGTCTTGGCTTTTGAATTTTGGTTTCTTTTTGCTTGGACCTTAGAATTTGGCTCATAGTTTATATTTAGTTGCGCATGGTTTAAGACACAAGAGGAGCTTGTGGCCAAGTGGTTAGTGGCGTGGATTATGTTGCAAGGGAGCCACGGGTTCGAATCTCATGACAAGCAATGGAGTATTTATTTTACTGATTGGACGGCAAGAGTTTCATTGAATTTAAACTCTATCGACGTAAGGGATCCCACATCTGAAAGACACAAAGAATGAAGGTGAAGAGCTAGCTATATAAGGAGCATCCTAGGAGGAGAGTAAACACATCTTGGAGGCGTTTGGGCACAAGAGTGATCGGAGCGGATTAGCCCCAGAGTCCTATCGGTGTGTAACTCTCTACTCTAGTTGTGGAGCGGCAAATGCCGAAATGCCGGTCACACGGCATTAGTAGTTACACGAGCGTGCGAGTGCACGTGTGGGGCTTCGACGCGCGATAGTTGAGGCCATCGATGAGTATTCTCGTAGGTTGGGGTCGCTTGGGCCTCGATGGGCCGAAGTGGGCCCAATGGCCCGTGGGCCCATATGAGTAAATTGCATGATTGGTTAGTATATGTTGAACTAGACTAGGTGGAAGTTATATACGTGGCTAGATTCGTGTTAGGTGGGCCACACGCGGCGTGTGGGCCGGATGGGCCGAAATCGGGTTTTAGGCCCAATCGTCCTGGGCATACAACCGGAAGTGGTAAATGAGTCGCTAGTGGCGACATTAGGCCTTCGTAAAGGCCATTGCAGTGTGAATTTACGAAAATACCCTTAGTAGGTAAAATTACGATTTTACCCTTAAAGGTTGATTAGCATGATTATGTTGTTTAGTTTTGGCCGATTGTAGGGGAAGGCTTGATCTCGCATATCTCGGGTTGTGGCTAGTGCTCGAAAAGTGTTAAGGAATGGGGGATCTAGTGCGTTAGATCTTGATCTACGGGATTTGATAGTCGCATTAGTAATCAGGTGTGTAAACTAACACACTTCTTGCTTTGTATATGTTTGATAAACTGATTGATAAGTAAAACCGAAATAGTATGGTTGAGTGATATGATACCCTATGGGGTATGTGCACGGATTCAGGTAAGTCCGTTTCATTATGAGTACTGTTATTGATACATGATGTCATGATTTATGATGTATGTGCTATGAGATGCAACGTTAAACATGTTTGCATGATTTGAATACTATACCTGAGTTGGTATGATGATGGGTGATATGAGTGGAGAAGGGGTGATGATATTTGTGCCGACGAGCACCGAGTGTTTTGGTAACACAACTTTGTGACTACGGTCACCGAGAGGTTTGGTACCTCCAGAGGTTTGGTACCTCATAGCGACTCGCCCTCGTGGTTAATACCACCGTGGGTTGGCCCCACTTGAGATATGGGATCGTCGCGGTGATTTGGTATCACACGATGGGTTGGCCCCATCACTCGATTATCGTGACTACGGTCACGGTGGTTTGGTACCACATTTGTGTCTTTGGGACACCGAGGTTTGGCACCTCATTGCGACTCGTCCCCGTGGTTAACACCACCGTGGGTTGGCCCCACTTTTGAGATACTGGATTGTCGCCGAGTGATTTGGTATCACACGATGGGTTGGCCCCATCATTGGATTTGTGACTTCGGTCACCAGTGTTTTGGTAACACATTGTGACTATACGTCACCAGTGGTTTGGCACCACCAGTGGTTTGGTACCACACGGGGTAGGAAAGGTGTATGGACGGTTAGGATTGGGTGCATATGATTGGGATGCATGATGATCATGATTATGTTTGTATATGATATTTTGCTAATTCGGGAAAAAGGGTTGCACACTGAGTCTGGGTGACTCACCTTTTTCCTTAACCATTTCAGGTAGTGCATAAAGCTGGACCGAGATCGGAGAGGACAAGGTGGCCCATGCCGAAGATGATGTTCAATTATTTCATGCTTGATTTTGATATAAGTACTTTATTTGAATTGTTGGGTTGTAATAAAGGCCATTTTATGTTTTTGGTATTACTTTAACTATGGTTTATTTAAATTAAATTGCTACGTGAAAATGATTCATGGTTTGCAACCTATTTATTCAAATTGGATATTATAAACTAAAGTTTTAAAAACGAATGAGTTTAATAGCAAAGTTTTATTCCAAAGATATGTTTTCCAAAATTCAGCAAACTACGATGTTTTATTTTAAATTAAGAAGATTTTCAACCGTCTTTTCCCGGTGTGACATAACCAGATTCGATTCGTAGTGAATGGCCGGGTTTGGGGATGTTCTGATTTTGTATCGAGCCTGGTTCAAAACTCGGCTTTGAGGGTTTTGGGCCCAAAAACATTTTCAAAATGGGCTTTTCAAAAATATGGGCTTTTAAGAAATTTTTCAGGTTTTTCTGGCATGGCACCTGTGTCTCCGGCCCGAAGTCCACTGTAAGTACTTCGGACTCTCTTGAAGTGATCTGTTTGTATGAATTAATTTGGGCTTAGTTTGGGCTCGTAGAATAGAATACTAGGATCTGTTGGACCCTAGGATTAAACTACTCAAACAATGGCATAAGACTTAAAGCTCGTAAACAAACCTGTGAAATAAGTCGCCGAGTTAAGGTGTGGCAACCTGTGTGCGCATGTCTAGGAGTGGTATTCAGTGGGAGCTTGGTATTTAAGCGATCGCGTGACTCACCTCCTCTCCACTTGAATCCTACCTGGTGCGTAGCTTCGGTTCACCTTAACCAAGAGGACTTGTTCATAAGCTAAACCAATTATTAAAACCCGAAAGGGAATTAGTCTTGCTGTTTTAAAACCCTTAGTTTTAAAATTTTCAAACTTACCCCTTTGGTTTGTAAACCCTAAATCTGATTTTGAAAGACGTTTTCTCGATTTACAAAATTACCCCTGGGTTGGGAATGCTCAAGAAAGTGACATGGATGAATGAATGTGTCTTTAGTGAAGTATGTGAATGTTTGAATTAGAATAGAGAACTTGAGATGAAACTTTGATTGCTCTCAAGGAACGACTTCCGAAAACTGCTCATAAAATTTGCTCGTGGATTGAACAAGTGGAACAAAATTTCTAATGCATAAAACTTTTAATCAGATTAAATCGCGACGCTAGATATGAGT
Source organism: Gossypium sturtianum (assembly GCA_025698515.1). NCBI lineage: Eukaryota > Viridiplantae > Streptophyta > Magnoliopsida > Malvales > Malvaceae > Gossypium > Gossypium sturtianum. The sequence continues at coordinate 51,199,852 of CM046946.1, read as the reverse complement.
TCTAGGGGACGTGTTGTCGCGCATGGTCTAGGTGGAATGATGCTTTATTAAGATCAGAGTGCGCAAAGCAAGAGCGTAGTGTGGTAGGTTAGGATGTGCGATCGTTAGTTAGATTGAAATTTCGAGGACGAAATTCTTTAAGGAGGGTAGATTTGTAACATCCCAAAATTGGGCCTAGGAGAATTGAGCCCAATGGGCCTTAGGCGTAGTAGCGTTTAAATTTTTGGAGAACAAGAGACCGGCTTAAATGCTAGTTAGACCCATTGGATAAGTGATTTTGGAAGGTTAGAGGGCTTCTATGAAGTCCCGGGATCAAATATTGGCTTTGGGGAAATTTTGATTTTAGGTGAAAAAAACCCTGGAAGTTGGCAGATAGGCCTTAAGAATAAAATATGGAGGAAAATAACACAAGTGGAGTGTGTGGTGTAGTGGCAAAGTGACGCCACATAAGAGACAAGGGGATGACGCCACAAGGGAAGGAAGGAGGTCCAAGGTTCAAGTCTTGGCTTTTGCATTTTGGTTTCTTTTTGCTTGGACCTTAGAATTTGGCTCATAGTTTATATTTAGTTGCGCATGGTTTAAGACACAAGAGGAGCTTGTGGCCAAGTGGTTAGTGGCGTGGATTATGTTGCAAGGGAGCCTGGGTTCGAATCTCATGACAAGCAATGGAGTATTTATTTTACGGATTGGACGGCAAGAGTTTCAGATTGAATTTAAACTCATCGACGAAGGGATCCTACATCGGAAAGACACAAAGAATGAAGGTGAAGAGCTAGCTATATAAGGAGCATCCTAGGAGGAGAGTAAACACATCTTGGAGGCGTTTGGGCACAAGAGTGATCGGAGCTGGATTAGCCCAGCAGTCCTATCAGTGTGTAACTCTCTCTACTCTAGTTGTAGAGCGGCAAATGCCGAAATGCCGGTCACACGGCATTAGTAGTTACACGAGCGCGCGAGTGCACGTGTGGGGCTTCGACGCGATAGTTGAGGCCATCAGTAGTATTCTCGTAGGTTGGGGCTGCTTGGGCCTCGATGGGCGGGAAGTGGGCCCATATGAGTAAATTGCATGATTGGTTAGTATATGTTGAACTAGACTAGGTGGAAGTTATATACGTGGCTAGATTAGTGTTAGGTGGGCCACACGAGCGTGTGGGTCCTGATGGGCCAAAATCGGGTTTTAGGCCCAATCGTCCGGCAGACAACCGGAAGTGGTAGCTGAGTCGCTAGTGGCGACATTAGGCCTTCGTAAAGGCCATTGCGGTGTGAATTTACTGAAAATACCCTTAGTAGGTAAAATTACGATTTTACCCTTAAAGGTTGATTAGCATGATTATGTTGTTTAGTTTTGGCCGATTGTAGGGAAGGCTTGATCTCGCATATCTCGGGTTGTGGCTAGTGCTCTAAAAGTGTTAAGGAATGGGGATCTAGTGCGTTAGATCTTGATCTACGGATTTGATAGTCGCATTAGTAATCAGTGTGTAAACTAACACACTTCTTGCTTTGTATATGTTTGATAAACTGATTGATAAGTAAAACCGAAATAGTATGGTTGAGTGATATGATACCCTATGGGGTATGTGCACGGATTCAGGTAAGTCCGTTTCATTATGAGTACTGTTATTGATACATGATGTCATGATTTATGATGTATGTGCTATGAGATGCAACGTTAAACATGTTTGCATGATTTGAATACTATACCTGAGTTGGTATGATGATGGGTGATATGAGTGGAGGGGGCAGTGATATTTTGTGCTGACGAGCACCAGTGTTTTGGTAACACAACTTTGTGACTACGGTCACCAGAGGTTTGGTACCTCCAGAGGTTTGGTACCTCATAGCGACTCGTCCCTGTGGTTAATACCACCGTGGGTTGGCCCCACTTGAGATATGGGATCGCCCTCGCGCTGATTTGGTATCACACGATGGGTTGGCCCCATCACTCGATTATCGTGACTACGGTCACCGGTTTGGTACCACATTTGTGTCTTTGGGACACCGCAGAGGTTTGGCACCTCATTGCGACTCGTCCCTGTGGTTAACACCACCGTGGGTTGGCCCCACTTTTGAGATACGGGATTGTCGCCAGTGATTTGGTATCACACGATGGGTTGGCCCCATCATTGGATTTGTGACTTCGGTCACCAGTGTTTTGGTAACACATTGTGACTATACGTCACCGGTGGTTTGGCACCACCGGTGGTTTGGTACCACACGGGTAGGAAAGGTGTATGGGACGGTTAGGATTGGGTGCATATGATTGGGATGCATGATGATCATGATTATGTTTGTATATGATATTTTGCTAATTCGGAAAAAGGGTTGCACATCGAGTCCGGGTGACTCACCTTTTCCTTAACCATTTCGTAGTAGTGCATAAAGTCGACCGAGATCGGAGAGGACAAGGTGGCCCATGCCAAGATGATGTTCAATTATTTCATGCTTGATTTTGATATAAGTACTTTATTTGAATTGTTGGGTTGTAATAAAGGCCATTTTATGTTTTTGGTATTACTTTAACTATGGTTTATTTAAATTAAATTGCTACGTGAAAATGATTCATGGTTTGCAACCTATTTATTCAAATTGGATATTATAAACTAAAGTTTTAAAACGAATGAGTTTAATAGCAAAGTTTTATTCCAAAGATATGTTTTCCAAAATTCAAGAAACTACGATGTTTTATTTTAAATTAAGAAGATTTTCAACCGTCTTTTCCCAGTGACATAACCAGATTCGGTCGTAGTGAATGGGCCGGGTTTGGGGATGTTACATGGCTGATGTGTTGAGGCGAAAGGTCGTGACAGACTTAAGAGCGATGTTTGCTCACCTCAGTCTATACGACGATGGAAGTCTTTTGGCAGAACTTCAAGTTAAGCCAACTTGGATCGAGGAGATTAAGGAAAAGCAATTGGTGGATGATAGTTTGAATGCAAGGAGGTTGCAAGCTCAAGATAGTGGGTTAGAAGGGTATAGTTTGACCAGTGATGGTGTACTATGTTTTCAAGGGCGGCCTTGTATGCCAAAGGATGTGGAGTTGAGACAAAGAATTCTCCAAGATGCACATAGCAGCCCATACGCTATGCATCCCTGGAGGAAGCAAGATGTATGGAGATTTGCGGGCGATTTTGGTGGCTGTGGTTGAAGCGTGAGGTAATCGAATTCGTCGGTAAGTGTCTGACGTGTCAGCAGGTTAAGGCTGAACATCAGTTGCCATCAGGGTTACTTCAACCAGTGAAGATCCCGCAGTGGAAATGGGAGAGGATTACTATGGATTTTGTCAGTGGGCTACCCCTCACGCCCAGCAAGAAGGACGCAGTTTGGGTGATTGTGGACCGTCTCGACCAAATCACTCACTTCATACGGTGAGAGTGGATTACTCACTTGAAGCTAGCTAAGTCGTATGTGTCGAAATAGTGAGGTTGCATGGAGTGCCAGTATCAATCATCTCGGATAGGGATCCCAGATTTACGTCAAGGTTCTGGAAAGCGTTGCATCAAGCTTTGGGTACACGACTGGATTTCAGTACAGCTTTCCATCCACAGTCTGACGGGCAGTCGGAAAGGGTCATACAGATCTTAGAGGATATGCTAAGAGGATGCGTTTTGGATTTCAGCGGTAGTTGGGAGGAGTATCTACCGTTGGCGGAATTCGCTTATAACAATTGTTATCAAGCAAGTATTCAAATGGCACCGTACGAAGCACTGTATGGACGAAAATGCCGAACTCCTACATGTTGGACGGAGTTGGGTGAACGACAAGTTCTGGGTCCAGAGTTGGTGACAGAAACTGAGGACAAAGTCAAGGTGATTCGGGCTCGTCTCAAGGAGGCATCAGATAGGCAGAAGTCTTATGCTGATCTTAAGCGTAAAGAAATGGAGTATGCGGTAGGAGATAAAGTCTTCCTGAAAGTGTCACCTTGGAAGAAGGTGTTGAGATTTGGGCGAAAAGGGAAGCTAAGCCCAAGGTTCATTGGCCCATATACTCTGATGTTGAAGCGAGTGGGACAGTAGCTTATCGCCTTGAATCGGGCGCGAGTTGAGTCGATTCATGACGATTTCATGTGTCGATGCTTAGACTCAGTATCGGCCGATCCATCACACGTCGTGCCTGTGGCAGAGATTGAGGTAAACTCAGACTTATCTTTCGAGGAAGAACCAGTTCAGATCCTAGATCGAGATGTCAAGGTTCTACGAAGGAAATCAGTACCTTTGGTGAAAGTGCTATGGCGAAACCATGGTGCAGAGGAAGCTACGTGGGAACCCGAGGATGTGATGCAAACAGCAATACCCCACCTCTTCTAATCAAGGTAATTTCGAGGCCGAAATTATTTTAAGGGGGGTAGAACTGTAACATCCTAAAATTGGGGTTATTTGGGATTGAATTATTTTTTTCTCGTGTTTGAATTGCTGTGGTATTAATTGTGGTGTAGTAAGGCTTAATTAGGGGTCGTGAGTAGGCTCTTTAATAGTGGAAAAATATTTTTATAAGCTTTAAAGGTAGGGAGCCTTAGTAAGTAGGGGTTACAAGATTAAAAGAGGGAACTTTTGACACAGAAATGGCCTTGGAAAAGTGGCAAAAGGAAGGCCACTTAAGAGCTGGAGTTGACGCCATCAAGGGAGCAAGGGGAGCCTGTGTTCGAGCTGCAGAAATTCCCTTTTTGTTCTTTAATTTGGACGGCAATAGGGGGAGAGAATTTCTCACTTCAAACTCTTTTTGATAATAAGGATAATGTGGATAATATGAGCTTTTTAATTGAATTTTTATTTGATTAATTCCAAGGAGAAAATATAGGCATTTGAGTATTCAAATTATTTTGAATAATTTTTTTAAGCTAGTGGCCAAGAGGAATTTTAGGTGATTGCCGAAATTTGGACTCTTCATGGAATAGTGGACGGCAAGCATAGGGGGGGGAGGTGCCGAATTCTATTTAAGGCACATACCTATCATCTTGTTTCTCTTTTCTTCTTTTTTTGCACATACCCGAAATTCCTCTGCTCATCTTCTACTCTCTCATTCTCATTCTCTCAAGCCGAAATCTCCATCAACACTTTCTCTCCTATTTGTTTTGCTTCAACACCAAAAATCTCCTCTACTCTCTCCTTTGCCGAAACTCCATTCCCCTTATCCATTATTTTCTTTCTTCCACTATAGCCGAATCTCTCCTTCTTGGTGTGCCGAATTTCTTTCCTCTACTTGGTGTAGTCTTGGCCGAATATCAAGCAAAGGTGACCTCCTCTAGTCTTTTCCCAATCGGTTCATAAGGTGGGTAAGTGGTCAAAGCCGAATGCCTTTTATTTTGTTCTCTTGACGATTTGGATGTAATGGGAAAAGCCGAAACACTAATGGTTGGTTAATCTTTTCGTTGAAACCGATTTCACCTAGGACTCCGGATCTCAAAGCGAAGAATCTGATCTTCCATTCTTTGTCAAACCGATTGGTAAGTGGTGGTAAGGATCTATTTTAATAGAGTATTCTTTTTAGTAACCGAAAGCCAAGGCTACTAACATGTGATTGCCGATTTAAGGAAGCAGAAATATTTGGTGTGTGGTAGCTAGCATTCAAAGGCGTGTAGGTAAGGATTCGGGTTCAAGAGATAACCCTTTAGATTCAATTGGTTTGGCCGAATAGGCCATGTCACTAACCCTTGTGTTTGGCCGAATATAGGGGCAAGGAAACTAGTGTGGCCGATTGCCTCTTTGGGGATTTAGAGTTATCGCTAGAAACAGGTGTGTACATACACACTTTATGATTGATTAACTGTGCTAAATGTTGTGTATGCTAAATGTGATTTATGTAGCTTTGGATTTAATACCATAACGTTATAAGCGATGATTCAGGTAAGCCCCTGTCCGTATGAGTTTACTAATTGATGCTTTTGGAAAGCATGGCATATTTGGTATATGCGATTTAAATACATGTTGGCATGAATTCTGTTATGCATATCTTGACTTATGTGGGTTAAACGAGTGGAGGGGGAAGTGATATTCATGTCGATGGACACCAGTGGTTTGGTACCACATTGTGACTACGGTCACCAGAGGTTTGGCACCTCCAGAGGTTTGGCACCTCATAGCGTCTCGTCCCAGTGGCTTAGCACCACAGTGGGTTGGCCCTACAGTTTACATTATGGGATTGACGCCAGTGATTTGGTATCACACGATGGGTTGGCCCCATCATTTGATTTGTGACTTCGAGTCACCAGTGGTTTGGCACCACCAGTGGTTTGGCACCACAATATGATGGATTTCGTGACTATAAGTCACCAGTGGTTTGGCACCACCAGTGGTTTGGTACCACACGGGGTAGAGAAAGGTGTTTGGATGGCTAGGTTGGGTGCATGGTTTAGTGCATGTTAATTTGTTATAAATTGTGTATGTTGTTGCACTAAATGGGGGAAGGGTTACACATTGAGTCTTGGTGACTCACCTTCTCCTTTAACATTTTTCAGGTGACTCGTAGATCGCGGATAAGGAGCCGGATGGACTCGAGGTGGCCATGCAGTGGATATTTGAATTAAATGAACTTTAAATTTTAGTTTATTATACTTTATTGTTGGTTTTGTTTTAATCAAGTTGTAATAAGGCCTCCTAGGATTATTTTTATTATTTTTACATGTTTTGAATATTTCGTTTAAACTATTTAATAATATTAAAATGGGTGCACATGTTTTCTAAAATCAATCGCAAAATGTTTTAAAGTGCCATCGGGTACATTCAAAATCAGTAACAACCTGACTTAATAGATCTTTAAACATAACTAAGTGCTGTTTCTTCACACACCTAAATGGTTTTAACAAAACAATATAAAATGAGATGTTTTCACCCAAACTTAAGCGGCTAAAGGCATTATTACAAAAATGTTTTCCTCTGTAACATACCAAATTCGGTCGTAATGTTTGGGCCGGGTTTGGGATGTTACATTGCTTGAGACTTAAGGAATTTTAGGTGAAATGACTTGATTTTTAAGGTACTTTTAGGTGCACACGGCTTGTGACATGGTCTGCCACACGATCGTGTGACACACACGGTTAGGTGACACGACCATGTGCCCGTTAAATTTTGGTGTAGGTTTGTCCACACGGTCATAGAGAGCTACATGGCCTAGGACCGCACACGGTTTGAATGTTATGACACGGTTTGGCACACGACCATATTTTAGGACCGCACAGCCTAAGCTTTGTCAAACGACCTGGCCACACAACCATGTAACCCCTGTTTTCACTTTTTACCTAAATTTTTTTAAAAGTTTCAGTTTAGTCCAAATTTTTCTACTATCTGACTCAAACCCTCGATTTAATAACTCGATTTTCGGGATGTGACAACTCTCCCCCTCTAAAAAGAATTTCGTCCTCAAAATTTAACTGAACTAAATATATAGGGATATTGATGTTCATCACATCCTCGTCTTCCCAAGTAGCCTATTCCATTTTATTGTTACGCCATAAAACTTTAACCAACAAAACTCTTTTATTATGCAAGCGTGTGATTTTTTTTTCGTGTAACTATTGAGTGTTTTCATTAACTTATTTAAATGAACTTAAGCGGAAAAAATTATGTTCTTAGTAGTATGTTTTTCATAGGTGTAATTTTTTAGTGTTTTAATTAACTTATTCTTGTTGATATTGAATTTTTAGAAATACCTCGGAGTTGATTACTTAGCGTATGATTTGTTTTCTGTGTAGGTTAGGATATATTCAACATCTTTCAGTTTCAGCATCCAAAGAAAATCTCGGACTCAGCAATGTTGGTGTATTTACATTTTTTAAATAGTTTCGCATGTACGTATCTAGTTGAATCATTGTTGGTATATCTTTATGTTTATATGAACTATAGTATCAAATTAGTATTTATTGAATTTAATTAATAGTGTTTTTATATGCTCATAAGTAACTTATTTGAACTGTTATGTGCACTCATATCTAAATTAATTATAGTTGCCCTAGCAACGAATGTGGCACACTGTAGCTCGGATCCAACGATCAAGTCGAGTATGGGGTGTTACATTGCATATGTTTACAGTTACCAGTTTAGTACAAAATGACACTATACAAGGCTTTATACGGATGTAAATGTAGAATTTCTTTGTGCTGATCAAAGTTAAGAGATAGAAAACTAACAGGAACTGATTTGATAAGTGAGGATGAAAGAAAGGTCTGGGTTATTCCAAATTTATTGAAAGTATGAAAACATTGTACCCTAACCATTTCCCAGGTTAAAAATTTGAGGACGAAATTTCTTAAGGGGGAGGAGTTGTAACGACCCGAAAGCCAATAGTGTCGAAAACGATGATTCCGGAACCCCATTCTTCGGTGATCGAGTCCGTAAATGTTATTAATTGATATTTACGAGTCAATTATAATATTATATTGAACTATGGTCTAACAAATTTGTTAATTGGATAGTTAGTTATAGTACAAGTGTATTGACCATAATGTTAGTAGTATTGGAAAATGAGGTATCAGGACCTCATTTCCGTAAACCAAGCCCATAAATATTTTTATTAAATATTTTTGGAATTATTGTATAGGTAAATTAAATTTTGGATAGGTAATTTTGATGAATTAGTGACTAATTAAGGTGTAAGGACTAAATTGTAAAAGTGGTAAAAGTTAATTACCATTAAATTTTAATTAATGGAAGGACCAATTGAGCAATTGAACCACTAATATATTATCAAACAGTGGTGGATATTAAGTGTAATAAACTAACAAATGTTAATCTTGCTTAAGGTTTAATAATTGAATTTTGGATAAGTATTTTTGCTAAATTAGTGACTAATTGAGGTGCGAGAACTAAATTGTAAAAGTGGAAAAAGTTAATCACTATGAAATTTTAATTAATTGAAGGACCAATTGAGCAATTGAATCACTAATATATTATCAAACGGTGGTGGTTATTAACTATAATCCACTAACAAATGTTAATTTTGCTTAAGGTTTAATAATTAAAATTAATTAAATTAATTAATTATTAGTTAAAATTAAATAAAGTATAAAAGGTGATAAAGTGCTTGTCATATTTTCTCTTCTTTGACATTGAAGCTTCATGAAACACAAATAGGAAAAACTTTCTAAGGTTTCAAACATTCGGTCCCTCAAATTGGTAAGCTATTTAAGTTATTTTTTTTGTAAATTTTATGTTTTTGAGGTCGTGGGAACTTGATTTAGCTAGCCCATGTACCAATTTGCAAAACTAGTAAAGTTCTTAAAAGTTTTCATTTATGAGTTCTCGATAAAATGGTGTTAAATGGTTAGATTTAAATCCTAGATATGAAAAATGATTAGTTTGCAAAGTGAAAGTTGTTAGTTTTGAACATAGGGACTAAAGTGTAAATATTTCAAAATTGGTAAGAAATTTATCTAATTATGGACAATAGTGGCTTGTAGAAGGATGAAATTGAGATCGGTTTCGAAACGAGGCTCAAATTTGGAAGTTATAACTATTTGGTTTTAGGACTAAATTGAATCAAATGTAAAACTTTAGGGGGCATTGAAATAATTAAATTGAGTTGATACATGTTTATAATTGGATGAAATAAGTGTGTTGAAATTGATAAATTGAATTGAATAATTGTATAGATCTAGAATTGAACCAAATCAAAATTAATCGGGGAAAAAGGTAAATTTGTTGATTAGTCCTTACAGAAATGATTGTTTGTTGTTTTGACCAGGTAAGTTTGTACGGTATGTGTAACGCCCCAAAAGATAGGGGTTTGTAATTTTGCTTAAGTTCATGTTGTGCTTGACCGACTAGCTATTTCAGTGTGTTTGGGGGTCCTAATGAGGCCTGGGTTCGAGTCTGAGCCTGGGGAAAATTTTAGTTTTTGGCCCTTTAATGGAGAGGGATGTTGGCAGTAGGGCTTAAGTATATCTGTGTGCGTCTAGGTGTCACAAGTGAGCTGGTGGCAAGGTGGTTGTTGCGTCATTAGGAAGGCAAGGTGGGAGGGGGTTCGAATCCCATGAATAGCAAAAAGGGGACTTTTATTTTATGTCTTGAGGGAGCAAGAGGTAGAGTTTGGATCAAACTCTGCAAGGAAGTTGAAGACTTGGTCAAAAATTTCGAATAGGTGGCTGAGAGTGTTTCAAGGAGGATTCGGTGGAGGGAATCAAGGAGATGGATGTGTGAGGGAGTGTTGGCCGAATGTGGGGAAGGTTGTGATAGGGAATTTCGGCCAAGGGTTGTCTTTTGGGGAGTGCATATTCAGTTTTTTTGAGGGGAGAGTGCCAAATTTTCTCTGGATTTTTGGGGAGTGTTTGCATTTTGGGTACTTTTGGACGTTTCGGGACTTTCTTTTCATTGTTGACCTCTGCCGAATTCACCTCTTTTCCATCTTTTCTTTCTTCTTCATTTTCTTGCCTATTGCCAAATTGTTAAGCCTCTACTTTCACCTTCCTTCTTCCTTCTTCTTGTCATTCTTTTTACTCTTCAGTATCATCTCGCAATTACTGCTCGCTTGCTGCTGAACCCCTTTTCTCCTTTCGGTTCTCCTTGGCCGAACACAACCTCTCTTTCTCCTCTCGTTACTTTTCTCTTTACTTTGCAAAGCTAGTCGATTGTGTGGGCCGAATCTATTTCCTTGCTTTGTTCTAATCTTTCCGAATCTCTTCAAATTTGGGGTAAGTGGATACTCTAACCGAACCTTGGTCGGCTTCTCTTTTATGCTCGGTTCTATATTTCGCGAGCCGAAAGGCTGTTTGTTTTCAATTGTGGTCGAGGTTATTGTGTAGCTAACACCTCTTTTTCGTTCAAACGTTGCTAGGAACTCGCTTTCCTTAACCAAGGAGTCGACTGATTACCTTTCCCTTGCAGGACATCTCTTGTTTGGTGGTAAGTAGCGCTAGTTTGATTAATCGATTTCAATTTCATGGAGATGTCTTATCAAGAGTTAAGACTAAGTGATTAGAACTATTGATTTCGTAGGTGCTTAATCTTGGGAGCTTCAACCTACAGCCGTAACAGGTGTGTAATCTCACACCTCTGTTTATTCTGTTATTGCGATGTTTTGTGAGTCAGCAAAAAGCCAAAATACCGAAAAGCCAGAATATCAGCATCTGAGATCACTCGAGCGTGCGAGCGCTCGTAGAGATAAATTGAGCCACAAGTGTTGGCGATAAACTATTGGCAGTGTCACGAACTCTTTCATGGGACTGAGGCTTTAATGGGCCTTGTTGAGCCGAAGTGGGCTAAGTGGGCCCAATGGGCTAACAGGCCCACAGGGGCGAAATCTATGGTAAGTGCCGCATAATAGATGTGGCTGCGAGGTTCACAGAATCGTAGCAAAAAATAGGCTGAATGGGCCACACGAGCGTGTGGGCTCGCTTGGGCCGAAATTGGGCTTTGGCCCAACTGCATCGTTTCGATCAAAAAGGGTATCCGTGTCGCTCGAGGCGACAGTAGGCCTTCGAAAAGGCCATTATAGGGGTAAAATTACCGAAATACCCTTGGTGGGTAAATTACCGAAATACCCTTGGTGGGTAAAATTACCGAAATACCCCCGATGGGTGAAATTATCGTTTTACCCCTAAATGAAAAAATGACCGTTATACCCTTAGTGGTAGTTTAAATGATGTTTATGTGATGTTTATATAACTGTATATGATTGTGATACACTGCATACATGACATATTGCATTGGGTTAGTTTTTCTGATTTGGAGGAAGTACCGTTATAGTGGCATTGCCACGTATTCTGATTCTAGTGGCTCAGCCACGTATACCGTTATTAGCAGCTAGGCTGCACCATTGGAGAGTTTGGCTAGGTGGGTCGACATGGGCCCCACATGGAGAGATCGGTTGGTACGGGTGGAGAGTTTGGTGGTTAAGGGTTGGGTTACATGTTCATTGCATTGTTATGATATAGGTCTTAGGCCCAGATTGTTACCGAATAGGGCTTAGGCCCAGACTGATACCGTATGGGCTCAGGCCCAGACTGTGATCGTAATAGGGGATTACACACTGAGTTCTCGTAACTCACCTTTTTTCTTTAACTGTGCAAGTAATCCCCAGCCTTAGTGGATTTGGAGCTGCGAGGGACTCAGAGGTGGCCACACGACCGACATGCTTTAAAATTGAACTTAGTGACTCTATTTTTTTATTATTATAATTATTGGGTTAATAATTTTTGTAATAAGGCCATTGGGATTTTCATTTTAACTTTTATTTGGTACTTCTTTCATTTACAAACTGCTAGGCTATTAAACACGGGTTTTTAAAACAATAACTACTGTTTTCCAAATAACACATTCCTGCAACTGTTTAAGTCAGACTTTCGCTACAAACAAGGTTTTAAAAATAATAATATTTTTACAAGGAAATGACTTGGAGCAAATCTGGTTTTGTTAAGCAACGAAAAATGCGATTTTTAAACGGTAGAAAGTTTTAAATTGAAGAAGGGTTTTTAATGAACGCGTAGTTTTCAAATATCATTTTGGTGTGACACGTTAGATCTGACCATAACATCTAGGCCGGGTTTGGGGTGTTACATTTAATGGTATCAGAGCCATGTTTGCAAAACTCGGCTGTGGAATGGGTTTTGAAAATTTTTCTAATCTGCTTAAATTTTCGGTTTGGAAAGTGATAGTGTGACTGAAAGTGTGGTACACCGAGTCTCCGGCACCAAATCCGTAAGTTTCCTGACACTATACTCTGATTTATGCTGAAATGACTGTACTGAGAAACTACTAGGGATAGTAGCAGCATACTGAAAACTCCTTAGCTTTAGAAACTAAGACTATAGAAGACTGAAACTGTAGTAAATTCGATCTGCGAGAACAACCCTAATTACTGCTTTTCATAAGATATCTGTTAATAATTATGAGAACTATAAGCTGATTCATAAAACTCTTAAAGCAGACAAGTATGTTACATCGATATGAGCACAAGAGGTCGCGGAAGGAGTACACATGGCCGTGGTAGAGGCTGAGGTGCTAGGGCTGGATCCTCAGCATCAGGACATATGCCTGAAAGGGAAGCGCCGACATCACCAGTGACTGAAACGGGGTCTCATGACAGAGTCAGTGGGGATGATGCTTTGTCCCAAGCGATGTTGCGAGTGCTTGAGAGGGTTGCTGGAGCGAGTATTGGGTTAGTGGTTCGAGGGTCAATTTTTGAGCGACTCCGGTCGGACGGGGCAGAAATCTTTAGGGGCATCTCTGGTGTAGCCCCGAATGTAGTAGAATATTGGTTAGAGGCTGTCGAGCAAATAATGGATGATATTGACTGCACGGGGGAGCAAAAACTGAAAGGAGCAGTGTCCTTACTGCGAGATGAGGCATATCAATGGTGGCTTACCATGAGGGAAGGCACGCAGGCTGACCGATTGACATGGGACTTCTTTAAGGCGACCTTCCAAGGAAAATATGTCGGGGCAAGCTATGTGGATGCCCGGAGGAAGGAATTTTTGAGTCTGGTTCAGGGAAATAAGTCTGTGGCAGAGTATGAGGCAGAGTTTCTGCGGTTGAGTCGGTATGTTCGGGGTATAGTCGCGACTGAATATGAGCGCTGCATGCGTTTCGAGGATGGTCTTCAAGATGAGTTACGGGTACTGATAGCCCCGCAGAGGGAAAGGGATTTTACTGCTTTGATTGAGAAGGCAAAGATTGCTGAGGATGTGAAACGCTCAGAGCGTCAAAACCGTGGAAGGAAAGGAACAGAAATAAGAGGGATTTTTGGCCCTCAAGTTCTTCTGGTGGGCCTAAGAAGAGGCCTAGGTCTGATGGGCCAGCCCGAGTTGGGGTTCCAATTATTGCTGGTCGACCGCAACCTTACGTTGAGTGTAGGAGACCTCATTTGGGAGAGTGCTGGAAAAGAACTAGGGGGTGTTTCAGATGTGGGTCCAAGGATCATCAATTTAGAAACTGCCCTCGGGAGCCTGTTCAAAGGCAAGCAGCAGGTCAGGGCTATGTGCAGCCAGGGAGAGGTGGTCAGCAACCACCGAGAGGTCGTGGTCCACCCAGAGGGGGAAATGGGTTTGGACGAGGTCGTGGAGCACCGGGAATAGGTACTAGTAACACAGAGGTGAGATAGCCAGTGTTGGTTTATGCTGCTCGGCGTCGAGAGGATGGTGACGCACCTAACGTCATAACTAGTACGTTCCTTATTCATAATGTACCCTATACCTCTTTAATTAATATTGGGTCTACGCACTCGTATGTTGCATGTACTGTGTCTGGGTTATTGGGCTTACCGTTCGAACTTACTGATAGAGAAATGTCAGTGATTAGTCCACTGGAATAGTCGGTTAGAGTGAATAAGCTGTTTAGATATGTACCCCTAGAGGTCCAAGGGTTTGTCTTTCCGGCGGATTTGATGGAACTGCCATTTGGCAATTTCGATCTCATTTTGGGCATGGATTGGTTAGTGAAACACCGTACGAATTTGGATTGCGCGACCAAGCATATGGTATTGAAGTCCTCAGAGGACGAGGAGGTGATTGTGATAGGGGAGCAAAGGGATTATTTATCCAACATGATCTCAGCACTGATGGCCGAGAAACTGGTTCGCAAAGGTTGCGAGGCGTTCCTAGCTTATGTCAGCAAATTTTATGTTAAGGGTTTGTCTGTTGGGGATGTCAGGACAGTAAAGGAGTTTCTGGACGTATTTCTTGAAGAGCTTCTGGGGTTGCCTCCAAATCGTGAGGTCGAATTCGGCATTGAGCTCCTACCGGGAACGGCTCTGGTGTCCATCGCCCCTTATAGGATGGCACCGAAGGAGCTGGTGGAATTAAAGGCTCAGATCCAAGAGCTACTGGATTGAGGATTCATCCGACCGAGTGTGTCTCCTTGGGGAGCACCAGTATTGTTCGTGAAGAATAAGGATGGGTCAATGCGCATGTGTATTGATTATCGTCAATTGAACAAATCGATGATTAAGAACAAGTACCCGTTACCAAGAATAGACGATCTGTTTGATCAGCTGCGAGGAGCTGCGATTTTCTCCAAGATAGACATCAGATCGGGGTACCATCAGCTAAGGGTTAAGGAGGCAGATGTGTACAAGACAGCATTCCAGACTCGTTATGGACATTACGAGTTTTTGGTCACGCCGTTTGGGCTAACAAATGCACCAGCTGCTTTCATGGATATGATGAACCAGGTTTTCCAACCCTATTTTGACCGGTTCGTGGTTGTGTTTATAGATGATATTCTGGTGTATTCGAGAACCAAGGAGGAGCATGATTCACATCTTTGAATTGTCCTACAAATATTGAGAGAGTAGCAGCTTTATGCCAAATTCAGCAAGTGCGAGTTTTGGCTGAGAGAGGTGACCTTTTTGGGTCATGTTGTGTCTGTCGAGGGGATTAGGGTTGATCCTCAGAAAGTCGAGGCCGTATTAGATTGGAAGCCGCCGAAGTCGGTATCTAAGATTCGAAGTCTTCTGGGTCTGGCTGGGTATTATAAAAGGTTCGTAGAGGGGTTCTCACTGATTGCTGCACCCTAACTAAGTTACTGCGTAAAGGGGTACCGTTTAATTGGACTGATAAGCAGCAGGAAAGTTTGAGAAATCAAGAAAATTTCATTGAAGCCCGGTGATGTCTGACTGAGGGTGGAAAGGAATTCATTTTCTACTGTGGTGCGTCACACACGGGTTTGGGTTGTGTGCTGATGCAGGAGGGTAAGGTGGTGGCGTATGCGTCTCATCAGCTTAGGCCGCATGAGGTGAATTACCCCACTCATGACTTGGAATTAGCTGCGGTGGTATTCTCACTAAAGATTTGGAGACACTACTTGTATGGAGAAAAGTCGATCATTTATACCGAACATAAAAGTCTCAAGTACCTCCTTACTCAGAAGGAGTTGAACCTTAGGCAACGAAGATGGCTAGAGTTGCTTAAGGATTACGATTGCTCGACTGAGTATCATCCGGGAAAAGCTAACGTAGTAGCGGATGCATTGAGCCGTAAGGTTGTATCTGATCTAAGAGCGATGTTTCCTCATCTCAGCCTGTTTGAGGATGGTAGTCTGTTAGCTGAGCTTCAAGTAAAACCGACTTGGATTTGTCAAATTAGAGAAAAGCAGATGTTGGATGAATAATTGATTCCTCGTTTTCAACTGGTGAAGAAGGGAGAGACTACAGATTTTGGGCTGAATACTGAGAGAGTGTTATGCTTCCGTGGGAGAGTCTGTGTATCGAGGGATTCTGAGCTAAGGCAGTCTATTCTGCGGGAGGAACACATTAGCCCATACGCTATGCATCCTGGTGGAAACAAGTTATGTCGAGATCTGCGTGAACTGTACTGGTGGCCAGGGCTTAAGCGCGAGGTTACCGATTTTGTAAGTAAGTGTTTGACATGGCAGCAAGTGAAGGCTGAGCATCAACTGCCTTCTAGACTGCTGCAACCTGTTAAAATTCCACTCTGGAAGTGGGAGAGGGTAACCATGGATTTTTTTAGTGGGTTACCCCTGACGCCTACTAAGAAAGATTTGGTATGGGTTACCGTTGATCGACTGACTAAGTCCGCCCACTTCATACAGGTTCGCACTGCTTACTCATTGCAGAAGTTGGCCAAGTTATATGTGGCAGAAATTGTGAGGTTACATGGGGTACCAGTGTCTATCATCTCGGGCAGGGACCCCAGATTCACATCACAATTCTGGAGAGTGTTACACGAAGCTTTGGGTACAAGGTTGGATTTCAGCACAACATTTCATCCGCAGACTGATGGTCAGTCGGAGAGGGTAATTCAGATTTTTGAAGACATGTTGAGAAGCTGTGTAATTGATTTCAAGGGCAGTTGGGAAGACTATTTGCCATTAGCGGAATTTGCTTATAACAACAGCTATCAATCCAGTATTCAGATGGCACCGTATGAGGCGTTATATGGTCGTAGGTGTCGTACCCCTACTTGTTGGACAGAATTGGGCAAGCGGCGACTGTTGGGTCCAGAACTAGTCTCTGAAATCGAGGAGAAAGTGAAATTGATCCGTAATCGGTTAAAAGAAGCATCTGATAGGCAGAAGTCGTATGCTGATTTGAAGCATAAAGAGATTGAGTTCACTGTTGGAGATTATGTTTTCTTAAAGGTCTCACCATGGAAGAAGATTCTGATATTTGGGCGAAAAGACAAGTTGAGCCCTAGATTTATCGGACCTTACCAGATATTAAAACGGATGGGACCGGTCACCTATCAGTTGGAATGGCCTCCTGAGTTAAATCGTATACATAACGTGTTTCACATTTCTATGCTGAGGCGATACCGTTCTGATCCTTCTCATATAGTGCCGGTGGAGGAGATTGAGGTAAGACCTGATCTGACTTTTGAGGAAGAACCGGTGCAGATACTGGATCGTGATGTTAAGGTGCTGAGGAGAAAATCTGTTCCATTAGTCAAGGTGTTGTGGTGTAATCACGGTTCAGAAGAAGCCACGTGGGAGCCTGAGGAGGCGGTGCGACAGCAATACCATCACCTCTTCTGATCAGGTAAATTTTGAGGCCGAAATTTCTTTTAGGGGGTAGAGTTGTAACGCCCCAAAAGTAAGGGGTTTGTAATTTTGCTTAAGTTCATGTTGTGCTTGATCGGCTAGCTATTTGAGTGTGTTTGGGGGTCCTAAGGAGGCCTGGGTTCGAGTCTGAGCCTGGGAAAAATTTTAGTTTTTTACCCTTTAGTGGAGAGGGCTGTTGGCAGTAGGGCTTAAGTATATCTGTGTGCGTCTAGGTGTCACGAGTGAGCTGGTGGCAAGGTGGCTGTGGCGTCATTTGGAAGGCAAGGTGGGAGGGGGTTCGAATCCCTTGAATAGCAAAAAGGGGACTTTTATTTTATGTCTTGAGGGAGCAAGAGGTAGAGTTGGGATCAAACTCTGCAAGGAAGTTGAAGACTTGGTCAAAAATTTCGAATAGGTGGCTGAAAGTGTTTCAAGGAGGATTCGGTGGAGAGAATCAAGGAGATGGATATGTGAGTGAGTGTTGGCCGAATGTGGGGAAGGTTGTGATAGGGAATTTTAGCCAAGGGTTGTCTTTTGGGGAGTGCATTTTCGGTT
This sequence comes from Gossypium sturtianum, assembly GCA_025698515.1. Classification (NCBI taxonomy): domain Eukaryota; kingdom Viridiplantae; phylum Streptophyta; class Magnoliopsida; order Malvales; family Malvaceae; genus Gossypium; species Gossypium sturtianum. The sequence goes on along the minus strand of CM046946.1, from coordinate 51,181,877 downwards.
TGTGTGAGGGGAGAGTGCCGAATTTTCTCTGGATTTTTGGGGAGTATTTGCATTTTGGGTACTTTTGGACGTTTCGGGTCTTTCTTTTCATTGTTGACCTCTGTCGAATTCACCTTTTTTCCATCTTTTCTTTCTCCTTCATTTTCTTTCCAATTGCCGAATTGTTAAGCCTCTACTTTCACCTTCCTTCTTCCTTCTTCTTGTCATTCTTTTTACTCTTCAGTATCATCTCGCAATTACTGCTCGCTTGCTGCCGAACCCCTTTTCTTCTTTCGGTTCTCCTTGGCCGAACCCAACCTCTCTTTATCCTCTCGTTACTTTTCTCTTTACTTTGCAAAGCTAGCCGATTGTGTGGGCCGGATCTATTTCCTTGCTTTGTTCTAATCTTTCCGAATCTCTTCAAATTTGCGGTAAGTGGATACTCTAGCCGAACCTTGGCTGGATTCTTTTCTATGCTCGGTTCTATATTTTGCGAGCGGAAAGGCTGTTTATTTTCAATTGTGGCCGTGGTTATTGTGTAGCTAACACCTCTTTTTCGTTCAAACGTTGCTAGGAACTCGTTTTCCTTAACCAAGGAGTCGGTTGATTACCTTTCCCTTATAGGACATCTCTTGTTTGGTGGTAAGTAGCGCTAGTTTGATTAATCGATTTCAATTTTATGGAGATGTCTTATCAAGGGTTAAGACTAAGTGATTAGAACTGTTGATTTCATAGGTGCTTAATCTTGGGAGCTTCAACCTACAGCCGTAATAGGTGTGTAATCTCACACCTCTGTTTATTCTGTTATTGCGATGTTCTGTGAGTCGGCTAAAAGTCGAAATACCAAAAAGCCAGAATATCGGCATCTGAGATCACTCGAGTGTGCGAGCGCTCATAGAGATAAACCGAGCCACAAGTGTTGGCAATAGACTGTTGGCAGTGTCACGAACTCTTTCGTGGGACTAAGGCTTTAATGGGCCTTGTTGAGCCGAAGTGGGCTAAGTGGGCCCAATGGGCTAACGGGCCCATAGAGGCGAAATCTATGGTAAGTGCCAGATAATAGATGAGGCTGCGAGGTTCGCAAAATCGTAGCCAAAAATGGGCTGAATGGGCCACACGAGCGTGTGGGCCCGCTTGGGCCGAAATTGGGCTTTGGCCCAATTGCATCGTTTCGATCAAAAGGGGTATCCGTGTCACTCGAGGCAACAGTGGGCCTTCGGAAAGGCCATTATATGGGTAAAATTACCGAAATACCCTTGGTGGGTAAATTACTGAAATACCCTTGGTGGGTAAATTACCGAAATACCCTTGGTGGGTAAAATTACCGAAATACCCCCGAAGGGTGAAATTACCGTTTTACCCCTAAATGACAAAATGACCGTTATACCCTTAGTGGTAGTTTAAATGATGTTTATGTGATGTTTATATAACTGTATATGATTGTGATACACTGCATACATGACATATTGCATTGGGTTGGTTTTTCTGATTTGGAGGAAGTACCGTTATAGTGGCATTGCCACGTATTCTCATTCTAGTGGCTCAGCCACGTATACCGTTATTAGCAGCTAGGTTGCACCATTGGAGAGTTTGGCTGGGTGGGTCAACATGGTCCCCACATGGGGAGATCGGTTGGTACGGGTGGAGAGTTTGGTGGTTAAGGGTTGGGTTACATGTTCATTGCATTGTTATGATATAGGTCTTAGGCCCATATTGTTACCGAATAGGGCTTAGCCCCAGACTGATACCATATGGGCTCAGGCCCAGACTGTGACCGTAATAGGGGATTACACACTAAGTTCTCGTAACTCACCTTTTTTCTTTAACTGTGCAGGTAATCCCTAGCCTCAGTGGATTTGGAGCTGCGAGGGACTCAGAGGTGGCCACACGACCGACATGCTTTAAAACTGAACTTAGCGACTCTATTTTTATTTTATTATAATTATTGGGTTAATAATTTTTTTTAAAAAGGCCATTGGGATTTTCATTTTAACTTTTATTTGGTACTTCTTTCATTTACAAACTGCTAGGCTATTAAACACGGGTTTTGAAAATAATAACTACTGTTTTCCAAATAACACGTTCCTGCAACTGTTTAAGTTAGACTTCCGCTATAAACAAGGTTTTAAAAATAATAATATTTTTACAAGGGAATGACTTAGAGCAAATCTGGTTTTGTTAAGCAATGAAAAACGAGATTTTATACGGTAGAAAGTTTTAAATTGAAGAAGGGTTTTCAATGAATGCGTAGTTTTCAAATAACATTTTGGTGTGACATGTTAGATCCGGCCATAACGTCTAGGCCGGGTTTGGGGTGTTACAGTATGTTTGTATTAAATTTTTATGTATTTAAAATTATAGTTGTAAATATGTTTAATTGAAATTTTTCTTGTTTACAATTTGGTACAAAAAGGTGAGATATGGATTAAATCATAAAGAAATGTCAAATTGACTGATAAATTGAATATAATGAATTACAATATGAGATTGATTAGTTGAATTGACTCAAAATGATATGATTATGTCTGATCTTTCTGATAAAGGACTAAATTGAATAGATTTGGAAATATTGTATATTGTTGTAATTGCAAAATTAACTTGATGATAAGATGACTTATAATGTTATGCATACAAATTGATAATTGGTTGATGAAATCACAACAATGAATTGAGAAATTGGCTTATAAATGAAATTTAGTAAATTACTACCTTATTACCTGTTCGGGTAGAGTTAGATATGGTTGGCATGTCATAGGATAGAAAGAGTTCAAGGTTGCTTTGACTACGTGTCAATGAGGCACTGGGTTCCAAACACATTGATGAGCGCTGGGTGCAAACGATTTACTTCGGCATTGTCCAATGAGGCACTAGGTGCCAAAATGGTGTGATTGGTTGGATCCGTGTATCCGTTCGAGTTCAAGTCAAATTAATAGGGGTATTAAATGAAAATTTGTTAAATGATATTTGAACCGGGTTGATATTATGATTTGATGATATGTATACATATTGTGATTAGTGGATATCAATGGTATGAGAAAAATCATATGAACTGGTTATACAAGCTTGGAGGGCTGATATAGAAATGTGATGAATCAATGAATTCAACTTAGAATTTAAATAAGGAAATGAAACAGTAATTGACATTAAATTGAAATAGGATGTGTAACGCCCCAAAAATATTTAATATTTATTTTTGTATGTTTGCGACACAACTCTGTATCTGCTTATGTGGTTAAGTATTCTGGGAGTGTCTGAGAATTCTTGGGTTCAAGCCTTAGCTTGGGAAAAATTTTGTTTTTATTTGAGTAAACCCCTATCTTTATACAGTAGGCTATAATTAAATAATTAGAAAAACATGATAGAATGGGCCTGCTGGTCTAGTGGTTAAGTGGAGTGTTAGGTGTGCGGAAGGTCTTGAGTTCGAGTCATGGCGTTGTAGGGGAGTGTTTTATTTTGCTTGGTGTCGTGTAAGTATTTGAGTTCCAATAGAATTCTGATGCGTGTGGGCTGTTGGAGTGTTTGAAAGGTGTGAGGTGTTATGGCCGAATTTTGGGAAGATATTGTGGAGAGTTTTAAAGATTGTTTAGTGTTGGAACCGAATTCTAATTACACTTGGTACTCAAAATTTCGGCAGGGGTCATTTGGTTGGTTTTTTTGCTTTCTTTTTCTCTATTTTTGTTTTTCTGCCGAAGAAGGTTTCTCCAACTTTTCCTCTGCTGCCGATTTCCTCTTTTCTACCTCCTATCTCTACCATTTTGTTCTTTTAGGTCTTTTTCAACCAAAGTTCGATTTTTTCTTTTTTCCTCTGTTCCAAACTTGTGACGTTAGTGTCCCTCTTTTTCCGTAGGTTGCTAATTTTTTTTCTCTCTTATCTCATTGGCCGAACCTCTATTGATCATTTCTGTTCTGCCGAAGGGCTGTTGTCCTCTCTGTTGCGTTTTCCTCCCCTTTTCACGCCTCCTTTTTGATAAACCAAGCCTTACCCTCATCATATCGGTGACTCACGTTCATGTTGGTAAGTTTGAAATTGTTGATTCTGGTTTATTTCCAAGCATCCGCTTGATGGGGGCTCGTTTCTGTATTAGGTGAAGTTTAAGAATCCGAGGTCAGCCGATCGATGATCTTATACTGCAGAATCATGTTTTTGCTCTAAGGTAAGCTTGTCGTTGGTCTTTTTGAGAATGGCCCTTTTGTTGGTATAAGTTGTGTACCGTTTCAACTAATTAATTGGATGACTAACTGGTTAATTTTAAGTGTGGGTTATCTCGGAGTGCGGTTTAGCTTCAACGAAATAAGGTGTGTAACAGTAGTTTATAAACGCTATTGATGAAATGCTGAAAAGTGTGAAATGTCGACGCCACATGGGCATACGACTACCCGTGGGGTAGGCCGTGTGACTAAACGTGGGCGTGCGATCGACAAGGCTGGCCGTGGGCGATTCATGGGCCGGGCGGAATTGGGATGTGTGGGCCCACGGGTGTGTGGGCCCCACACGAGCAAACCACATAGGCGTGTGGAAATTATTGGGCCAGGCCGTGTGATCCGCACGGCTAAGGCCATTATGGGCCATGTGGGCCCACATGGGCTAGTAACATGGGCTCATGGGCCCATTTTCACTGTTTGACTGCTAAGGTTGCACGGGTCACCCAAGTCGACTGTGGGCCTACTGTTGGGTCGGTAAGCTTACTTAAACCCCTAATTGACTTAATGACTATTATGCCCCTGTGTGATATATTTATATATATGTACATGTAAGGCTATATTTTGGCATGCTATGTAGACTGTACTGAATACATACACGATACTATGATATGACATGACATGATTGCTTGATGCATTGCATGGGGATGGGTTGTTATTGATCGGATGAAGTGTACTGAAAGGCTTCGAGCCTAAATTACTAGCAGCCCAGCTGCATATCACTGTATAGTGCCGCATTCGGTACTCGCTGTAGTGTAGGGATGGGTGGGTTGATTATATCCCCACATGGAGTGTAGGGTTAGACGGAAATGGAGTGTAGAGGCTGGATGGGTAAGACTTGTATACTGATTCACATGTTACTGCACTGATTAATGTTACTGTAATGGGCCAAGGCCCAAGCACATGATCTGTTTCTATCTCGAGATGGGCCAAAGCCCAAACCCGAAATTGTCATCGATCATTGAAAAGGGCTTAGGCCCGCATCGTGTTTGTTTTTCTGTCTATTTGCTATTATGGGATTACACACTCTGAGTTTTCGTAAACTCACCCATATGTTTTAACTGTACAGTAAATCCCCAGTCATAGGCGGATCGGTGCAACGGAGGACTCAGCGGTGGCCACACGACCCATCTAATTCAATTTAGTATTTTATGATTTCAACTTAATTTTTGGGGTATTTTATTGTAATAAGGGCCTTTGGATTTATATTTTTAATTTGGGATTTTATTGTTGTTTGGTTTATAACTGCTAGCAGTAGAAAAAGCCACGAGTTTTCAAAAAGACAAATGTTTTATCAAAATTTCCTCAAATACGCAATCGGTTTAAAAGCTTCCACAATAAATGACACTTGGAAAATTAATAACGTTTTTAAGTGAATAACTTTTCGATGATTCATGCTTTGAAAATGAACGACTCGTTTCTTTTAGACTCATTATTGAATAACACTAGGTGATTAAATAGAAAGGAGGATTGCAACGACAACATATTTTATGAAAAACACTCCAATGTGACATTGCCAGATTCAGCCATAACGTTCAGGCCGGGTTTGGGATGTTGCATTTAGTGGTATCAGAGCCAGGTTGTAAAACTCGGCTGTGGATTGGGTTTTTAAACTTGAATTTCTAAAGAACTGTTTTTAAATGGTTTGAAGTGTTTTGAAATATTTTACTGAATGTGTGGCACGTCGAGTCTCTGACGCCGATCCTGTAAGTTCTCTCTAAAAACTGCATTATGATTTTGACTGAAACTGTTATATGTTCTAAACTGAAACTGCTATAGGTAGTATATCCTACGACTACTATAGATGGATTGTACTAAAAACACTTAAGATAGTGTATACTGAGACTGTAGCAAAACTGTTATGCCGATTTACAAAAACGGGCACTGAATTATTATACTGCTTTGCATAAAACTTTGATTAACAAATACTAAAACTGTAAACTGATTTGAATAAAACTATTAATATAGATAACACGAGATTAGACAATGAGCACTAGAGGTACTCGCGGATGGGGTACAAGAGGTCGTGGTCGAGGCCGTAGAGGAACTCAAGCTAGGTCCTCGTCATCTGGCCACATACCTAATTTGGAAACCAGTGAGACACCGGCTTCACCTGTAACTTAGACTGGGTCTCATGATCGAACGGCTGGGGACGACGCACTGTCTCAAGCCATGTTAAGAATTTTGGAGAGGGTCGCTGGGACCAATACTAGAGCGGGAGGCCGCGGGTCGGTTACGGAACGACTCCGGTCCAATGGAGCCAAGATTTTTAGGGGTATTGCTGGGGTTGCCCCTAATGTGGCTGAGTACTGGATCGATGCCACAGAGAGAATTATGGATGACCTGGACTGTACCCCTGAGCAAAAACTAAAAGGTGTTGTATCGCTGCTACGTGATGAGGCATATCAATGGTGGCTCATCTTTGTTGGGAGAGGCGATGCCGAATGAGTGACTGGGAATTCTTCAAATCTGCCTTCCAGGGAAAATACGTGGGTGCCAGTTATGTGGATGCCCAGAGGAGAGAGTTTTTAAATCTGACTCAGGGGGACAGATCAGTGGCCGAATATGAGGTCGAGTTCTTAAGGCTGAGCCGCTATGCGATAGGTATGGTTGCGACTGAGTACGAGCGATGTGTTCACTTCGAGGACGGCCTCAGAGATAGCTTAAGGGTTCTGATAGCTCCACAGAAGGAGCGAGACTTTGCTGTACTAGTGGATAAGGCGAAGATCGCCGAAGAGGTTAAGCGCACTGAGCGCCAGAACCGTGAGAAAGAGAGAGGTAGGAACAGGAAGGATTTGGAGCCCTCGAGTTCCATTCAGAGGCCTAAGAAAAAGACCAGGGTGGATGGGCCGGTCAGAGTTGGGGCCCCTGTGGTTGCTACTGGCAAACAACCTTGTACCGATTGTGGGAGACGCCATCAAGGCAAGTGCTGGAAAAGAACTAGGGCATGTTTGAGGTACGATTCATTGGAGCGCTATATCGGAGAGTGTCCACGGAGGCCTGATCAGATGCAAGCTCCTGGTTTGGGTACTACACAGTTGCCGAGGGGTGTTCAGCAGCCACTGAGAGGCCGCGGTCAGGCTCGAGGTGGTAATGGGTTGGGCCGTGGGCAGAGAGCACCGGGCAGAGGTGCTAATCAGACTAAGATGAAGCAGCCAGCTCCTGTATATGCGGCACGTCGCCGAGAGGAGGGAGATGCTCCGAATGTCATAACAGGTACGCTCTTAATTTTTAATGTACCTTATACTACATTGATAGATATAGGATCCACTCATTCCTATGTTGCCTGCTCTGTTACTAAAAACTTGGGGATTTCGATTGAGAGTACTCCGAGTGAAATTACGGTATTAAGTCTATTGGGGCAGTCCGTCCGGGTTAATAAGTTATTTAGAGACATCCCTTTAGAGGTACAAGGAGTTATTTTTCTGGCCGATCTAATGGAACTCTCTTTTGGAGAATTTAATCTGATACTGGGCATGGATTGGCTAGTTAAACAATGAGTGAACTTGGATTGTGCCACTAAGCGGGTGGTATTAAAAACTGAGGAGGACAACGAAGTAGTTGTAATTGGGCAATGTCAGAACTACTTGTCGAATGTGATTTCTGCATTGAGGGCAGAAAAGTTGGTTCGTAAGGGATGTGAGGCGTATCTGGCCTACATTAGTGTTTCAGATTCTGAGGATTCTTCTGTTAGAGAAATCAGAACAGTTAAAGACATTCCGGATGTTTTCCCTGAAGAGCTACTTGGGTTACCTCAAAACCGTGAAGTTGAGTTTGGGATTGAGCTCCTTCCTGGTATAGCTCCGGTGTCCATCGCCTCTTATAGAATGGCACCGAAGGAGCTTGTGGAGCATAAAGCTCAAATCCAAGAGTTACTGGATCGCGGGTTCATCCGCCCTAGTGTGTCTCCGTGGGGAGCACCAGTTCTGTTCGTAAAAAAGAAGGATGGGTCTATGCGTATGTGCATTGATTATCGGCAACTGAACAAGTTGACCATTAAGAATAAGTACCCTTTACCGATGATAGATGACTTGTTCGATCAGTTCCGAGGAGCTTCTTTTTTCTCTAAAATTGATCTCTGATCTGGGTACCATCAATTGAGAGTTAAGGAGGTTGATGTACACAAGACTGCCTTTAGGACTCGCTATGGTCATTACGAGTTCTTAGTAATGCCGCTTGGATTGGCGAATGCACCAACAGCCTTTATAGATCTAATGAACCGAGTGTTCCAGCCCTATCTGGATCGGTTCATGGTATTCTTTATTGACGACATTCTAGTGTATTCGAAGACTGATGATGAACATGATGAACATCTCTGAGTGGTTTTGTAGGTTTTGAGGGAAAAGCAACTGTACGCCAAGCTTAGTAAGTGTGAGTTTTGGTTAAAACAAGTAACATTTTTGGGCCATGTGGTATCTGCTGAGGGGATTAGGTTCGATCCTCAAAAGATTGAGGCTGTCTTGGATTGGAAGCAGCCTAGGACTGTATCAGAGATTCGCAGCTTTCTGGGACTGGCTGGGTATTATCGACGATTCATAGAGGGCTTTTCTGTAATTGCAGCAGCTTTAACTAAGCTGCTATGCAAAAGTGTGTCGTTTAATTAGACCGAATCACAGCAATAGAGCTTTTAGAAGCTCAAGACCGTACTGACTGAAGCTCTTGTTCTGATACAGCCAGTGCCTGGAAAAGAGTTTACCGTGTACAGTGATGCATCACATGGCAGTTTAGGAGGTGTGTTGATGTAAGAGGGTAAGGTGGTTGCGTATGCGTCTCGACAGTTTAAGACTCATAAGGCAAATTATCCGACGCATGACTTGGAGTTGGTCGCAGTGGTATTCGCACTAAAAATCTGGAGACATTACTTGTATGGTAAGAAGTGTATCATTTACACTGATCACAAGAGTCTCAAATATCTCCTCACTCAGAAGGAGTTAAACCTTAGGCAGTGTAGATGGATTGAGCTGCTTAAGGATTACGACTGTACGATTGAATACCATCCTGGTAAGGCCAATGTGGTGGCTGAAGCACTCAGCTGAAGGGCTATGATTGATTTGAAGCGATGTTTGCTCGTCTCAGTTTATTTGATGATGGTAGTCTGTTGGCTAAACTCCATGTTAAACTGGTGTGGATCGAGCAGATTAAGGGTAAACAGTTGGAGGATGAGTCACTGGGTCTTCGATTTCGGCAGATTGAGAGTGGTAACACATCAGATTTTGGACTAAATAGTGAAGGGGTACTCTGTTTCCGTGGGAGAATCTGTGTTCCAAAGGATACTGGTTTGAGGTAGTCCATACTGCCAGAGGCGCATAGTAGCCCTTATGCTATGCATCCTGGCGGAAATAAGATGTACCGAGACCTTCGTGAGTTGTACTGGTGGCCAGGTCTTAAGTGAGAGGTTACTGATTTTGTGAGTAAATGTTTGACATGCCAGCAGGTTAAAGCTGAGCATCAGCTACCCTCAGGTTTACTGCAACCGGTTAAGATCCTGCTCTGGAAGTGGGAGAGAGTGACTATGGACTTCGTTAGTGGGTTGCCCTTAACGCCTGCTAAGAAGGATTCTCTATGGGTCATCGTGGATCGATTGACCAAGTCCGTCCATTTCATACCGGTTCGTACTGACTACCCTCTGCAGAAGCTGGGTAAGTTGTATGTGTCTGAGATAGTGAGACTGCATGGGGTACCGGTTTCGATAATATCTGATAGGGATCCTCGTTTCACGTCTCAGTTCTGGAAGAAGCTACATGAAGCTCTAGGTACAAGGTTGGACTTCAGTACTGCGTTCCATCCTCAGAAAGATGGTCAATCTGAGAGGGTGATTCAAATACTGGAGGATATGTTAAGGGGTTGTGTAATTGACTTCTGAGGCAGTTGGGAGGAGTTTTTGCCATTGGCTGAGTTCGCTTACAACAATAGCTACCAGTCTAGCATACAGATTGCACCTCACGAGGCCCTATATGGTCGTAAGTTTCGTACTCCCTTATGTTGGACTGAGTTGGGCAAGCGACGGGTCCTTGGCCCTGAACTGGTTTCTGATACTGAGGATAAGGTCAGGTTGATTTGGGATCGACTTAAGGAGGCAGCTGATAGACAAAAGTCGTATGCAGATCTGAAGCGTCGAGAGATAGAGTATTTTGTGGGGGACTTCATTTTTCTCAACTTCTTTCCATGGAAGAAGGTACTGAGATTTGGTCGTAAGGGCAACTTGAGCCCCAGATTCATTGGACCTTATCGCATACTGAGACGTGTGGGACCAGTTGGAGTTACCTCCAGAGTTGGAGCGGATTCATGATGTGTTCCACGTCTCTATGTTGAGACGCTACCACTCTGATCCCATACATATTGTTCCAGTTGAGGAGCTCGAGTTCAGGCTAGATCTGACCTTCGAGGAGGAGCCGGTACAGATATTGGACCGCAATGTTAAAGTTCTGAGAAGAAATTCCATCCCACTGGTTAAGGTTATTTGATGTAATCATAGTTCTAAGGAGGCCATGTGGGAGCCTGAGGATGCAATGCGGCAGTAATATCCTCATCTTTTCTGATCAGGTAAAATTTCAAAGCTGAAATTTTCTTTAAGGGGGTAGAGTTGTAACGCCCCAAAAATCTTTAATATTTATTTTTGTATGTTTGCGACACAACACTGTATCTGCTTCAGTGGTTAAGTATTCTGGGAGTGTCTGAGATGTAACATCCCGGTTTAGGGCCTAGTCAGAATAGTGGTGTGAGACCACAAATTCGAGGGTTATAAATGAGTTATTGAGGTTTATGCCTTATATGCATGCTAGTGTGAAAGTTTCATGAAGCAATTTTGTGAAATTGTGGTTGAATTGTCCAAAAGGACTAAATTGCAAAAGTTGCAAAATGTATGTTTCTAGAAGCTATATGTGTGAAATAGCATTAGATTATTAAATAGAGGTCCTTAAATAGCAATTTATCCAAATTCTAACTTTTGCAAAAAATTGGGCATGGATGAGTTAAAATTTGAAGTTTATCAAAAAGGGCATTTTGGTCATTTAGTTATTAAATGATTAAATAGGTGAAAAGATGACAAAAATTCACTCATCTTCCCCCTCAAGCTGCCGAAAATTCCAATAGCCATTGTTAGGGCTCTTTCAATTTTTCAATCTTGCTAGTAAGTGCTCCTAAGCCCGGTTTTTGATATTCTTCGTATTTTTGAAGTCCTAGTAGCATGAGTAAGCTATTTTTAGCTATTTGGTGAGCTATTATGGATGTTCAAAAATTTACATATGTATGACATGCATGTATTTTGATGTTTTATGGAAGAATATGAAAGCTTGATGTAGTAGAAACATCTTTTGCTAAGTGATTTTCCATGAAAATGCATGTAGGGACTAGTTAGTGAAAAACTTTAGTTTGGTCATACATGTGTGATTTAGTGAGAATTGATGAATGCTTTAGTTGAGTAAGTAGTTCGGCTAAGCATGAAATACTAGAAAGTTGAATAAAAATCACTTTACGAGCCTTGGGGCTAAAGTGTAAATATGAGAAAGTTTAGGGGCAAAATAGTAATTTTTCTAAAGTATGAAATATGGGTCAATTTAGTCAATGTGTGTATTGAATAAGCTGATTTATTCATTATAGATCAAGAAAGACATAGCCCAGATCGTAACTGAGGCAAAAGCAATGTGGTGGACTAAATTGCATATTTCTATACTTTTGAGTATCGAGGTAAGTCTATGCACAAATAATGCATTCATACTTACAATTTGTTAATGTTGGCTAGTGTGTAGATTGTTTGAGAACCTATATGGAATGAATGTATGATCGGGAATGATTGAGGACCTATGTGGTTTAAGTAGAATGATTAAGTAAGTAAACTTGTGCATGTGTTGTGATAATGCTAGATGGTGGGCTAAGTGCGATACCATCCTAATGTATATTAACAATGAGCTGGCTATGTGCGATGCTATCGTGAGGTATATCGTTTAGTGGGCTAAGTGAGAAACCTCTATGATTACCTTTGTGGTAGGCTAAGTGCGATGCCACCTTATTAATCGATTGTGGTGTGCTAAGTGCGAAACCACTGAGACATTTGCTGTGTGGGTTAACTGTGTGGATTAGCCATGTGATTGCATTATTCAGTAAAATAGCTGTGTGGATGTATTATTAAGTTAATTAGCTGTGTGGATGAATTATTGAAAAATAATGATGTGTTATATATTATGTAAATGTGACATTGAATGCAGGGGTGCATTTCGATGGTTATGAGTATGTGACTCATGATGTGTTGGAAATGTGGTAAGGGATAGAAAGAGTAAGCATAGTTGTGAATTACTTATGTTGGTATAATGCTAATTGTTGCTTAGCTTATACTATGTTGCTTAATTGTTTATGTGTAAACTTACTAAGCTCAAAGCTTACTCTCTTTCTTTTCCCTTGTCTTATAGAGTAAAGGTATTGAATCGAGATAGAGGATCATTTGGAAGATCGCCCACACTATCAGCACACTCTGGTACATTAGACTTAATGTTTTGTATATGGCATGTATAGGGGCTAGACAAGTTAGTGAATTTTGTTGTAAATGGCTGAGATGTGTTGGCCTTTAGATGGATAGTGTATTTTGTATAATACCATGGTTGTTGGCTATTACATTATATGAAAGAAAGATGTAGTTTTCTATGTGTGGTTGCACTTCAATTTGAGTTGATTATGGATGTGTTGTATGAGTGCATGCTGTGTAAGCTATAAGGGTGAGGAGAGCTTAGCAAATAGCTTTGTTCTTGGCCATGTGGATAGACACACGGGCGTGTGTCTAGGCCATGTGTGACACATGGTTAGCCCACGGGCGTGTGCTTTGGCCATGCGTCCCCTGCATGTTAGTATTTTAAATCAGAATAGACCACAGACTAGCCGCACGGGCGTGTGTCTAGGGCGTGTGGGATTAACCAGTGTTGGCCACGGGCTAGCCACACGAGCGTGTGTATAGACTCTAGGCCGTGTTAAGGTAGTCAGTGTGCACCACGGGTGGTAAGCACGGGCGTGTGCCTTGGCCGTGGGGCATTGGAAGAATGCTGGGGTTTTAGACACGATCTGGGGACATGGGCGTGTGTGTCCATGCACGGGCGTGTCTAATCTTTCACGGGCATGTGAGACCTGTATAAAAGAGAAAATTTTTAAGATTGGACAAAGTTCTGAATTAGTCTCGAGAGCCCTCGTGTGTATGTGTGAGGCCTCGTAAGTCGAGAATAAGGTTGTTGAGATGACTTCAGAGAGTAGTTACGACGAGCCTAAGTGGCCATCAAGTGGTTTGAGTTTGGTAACGCCTCGAGCCCGGTTCCAACGTAGAACCAGGGTAAAGGGTGTTACATTTAGTGGTATCAGAGCTATGGTTTAGTCGGTTCTAGGACTACCGTAGCGGGTGTAAGAGTCTAGCTATACATTCTATAAGTGTACAATGATAGTGTGGTGGTTTTTGATGATTTTAAATCTTGTTTTATATAGAATATGGATTCCGATCCATTGACTGCTGATGAAGCAACTAGTAATGCGCCGGCTCTTGCGCAAGGAACCATGCCTGTTCAAAGTGGACCCGAGGTCAGGGGTCAAGGGGAAGAGGCATGAGAAGCCTTTCTCCAGATGATGAGTAATTGGTACTCGGATTATGTTTGAGTGAAGCCTAATGCTCAACCTCCTCCACCTCCTCCTCCTATACCTCAGCCAAATCCAGTGGCTCCTCAAGGTATGGATGTAGTGAGGATATCGAAACCCCCGGCGGATAAGATTAGGAAACACGGGGTTGAGGATTTTAGAGCTAAGGTAGTTGATGACCCAGAGCGGGCGAAGTTCTTGTTGGAAAACTCTATGAGGGTGTTCGATGAACTCTCATGTACGCCTAAAGAGAGTTTGAAGTGTGCCGTATCCTTGCTGAGAGATTCGGCATACCATTGGTGGAAAACATTGACGCTAGTGGTCCCGAGAGAGCGGGTGACGTGGGACTTCTTTCTGGAAGAGTTCGGAAGAAGTATATAGCTTTGAGGTTTCTTGATCGAAAAGGAAGGAATTCCTTGAGTTGAAACAAGGAAGAATGACAGTGGCGGAATATGAGCGTGAGTTTGTTAGGCTTAGCAAATACGCTCAAGAATGTGTATCGACTGAGACCATCTTGTGTAAGAGGTTTGAAGATGGGCTGAATGAGGACATCAAACTCCTAGTGGGCATTTTGGAGTTGAAAGCATTTGTGGTATTAGTTGAGAGGGCAAGTAAGGCCGAAGAGCTGAGTTCAGAAAAGAAGAGGGCTGTGAGTGAAGCTCGAGATGCTAGAAAGAGGCCGATGGGCAAGTCATACCAAGCCCAGTCGAAAAGATCCAAGGAAGTGAATCCTCAGACGACAGCACCAGTGGGTTATTCTCATTGAGACTTGGGCAATACTCGTTCGGGTTCGAGAGTCCAAGCTCCCTCGATGGAAAGTATGGGCAATACAAAGAGTAAACCGGAGTGTCCAAGTTGTGGTAGGTATCACACCGGAGAGTGTTGGGGAAATATTCAAAAATGTTATAAGTGTGGTTCCCCTGACCACTTTATCCGTAACTGTCCCGAGAGGGATGATAAAGAAGAGAGGCAAGAGCTGAGACCTAGTGATGTGTCTACGAGGGGTAGACCACCAAGGAACCCAAGAAGTGGGGCTAGTGGTAGAGGTGCGCCCAGAGATTCTGCTATGAGACCAGAGGGTCGGGCACCTGCGAGGACGTATGTCATTCACGCTCGCGAAGAGGCATCCTCCCCTGATGTGATAGCGGGTACTTTTTCTCTCTATGACACCTTCGTTATTGCTTTAATAGATCCAGTGTCTACTCATTCTTATATTTGCATGAGATTAGCATCTTGTTTGAGTATGACCGTTGAGTCTACGGACATAGTGGTTAAGGTGTCAAAACCGTTAGGAAAGCATGTGTTAGTGGACAAAGTGTGTAAGAATTGTCCTTTATTGATTGAGAATCATTATTTTCTGGCAAACCTTATGTTGTTGCCGTTTGATGAGTTTGATTTAATCCTAGGCATGGATTGGTTGACTACCCAAAATGTCTTAGTGAACTGTGGTAGTAAGTTTATTGAATTGAAATGTGAGAGTGGAGATGTAGTTCGGGTTGAATCAGGTGGATCGGATAGTCTACCAGTTATGATTTCTTCCCTAGTGGCTGAGAAATGTTTGAGAAAAGGATGTGAGTCCTATCTTTCTTTTGTGTTGAATACTCGAGAGGTTGGAGTAGAGTTTGAAACAGTGCCAGTGGTATGTGAGTATCCAGATGTATTTCTGGAAGAGTTCCCCGGATTACCTCCAGTGAGAGATGTCGAGTTTGGAATTGAGTTGGTTCCAGGAACGGCACCTACTTCAATTGCTCCATATAGAATGGCACCTGTAGAGTTGAAAGAATGAAGGTCTGGTTGCAAGAGTTGATGAGATAAAGGTTTCCAAGACCGAGCTACTCGTAGTAGGGTGCTCCGGTATTATTTGTGAAGAAGAAAGATGGGTCTATGAGGTTGTGTATAGACTATAGACAACTGAACAAGGTGACGGTGAAGAATAAGTATCCTTTACCAAGGATTGATGATCTCTTTGATCAACTAAAGGGAGCTACAGTGTTCTCCAAGATAGACTTGAGGTCTGGTTATTATTAGCTCAGAGTGAAAGAGCAAGATGTGTTGAAAACTGCATGTCGGACAAGGTATGGCCATTATGAGTTTTTGGTTATGCCGTTTTGTTTGACGAATGCACCTGCGATTTTTATGGATCTGATGAACCATGTTTTCAGACCGTATGTGGACAAGTTTGTAGTTGTCTTCATTGACGACATATTGATCTATTCTCGGGATGAGAACGATCATGAAGAGCATTTGATAATTGTCTTGCAAACTTTGATAGATAAGCAGTTGTATGATAAGTTTAGCAAGAGTGAGTTTTGGCTCCAAGAGGTCGGATTCCTAGGACACATGGTGTCAGGTGATGGTGCCAGAGTTGACCCGAGTAAGATATCGGCTATTGTGGATTGGAAACCGCCGAGGAACGTGTCAGAAATTAGAAGTTTCTTGGGATTAGCGGGTTATTACAGACGTTTCGTAAAGGGGTTCTCTGTGATTGCCACGCCGATGACGAAACTATTGCATAAAGATGTCAAGTTTGAATGGACTGAGACATGTCAACAGAGCTTCAAGAGACTGAAGATAATGTTGACTGAGGGACCGGTTTTGGTTCAACCAGAATCGGGGAAAGAGTTCGTGGTTTACAGTGATGCATCATTTAATGGTCTTGATTGCGTGTTGATGCAAGAGGGTAAGGTAGTCGCTTACGCCTCGGGGCAGCTAAAGCCGCACGAGAAAAATTATCCGACTCATGACTTAGAGTTGGCTGCGATTATTTTTGCGTTAAAGATTTGGCGATATTTCTTGTATGGTGAGATGTGTCGAATCTTTACGGATCACAAGAGTTTAAAGTATTTGATGGATCAGAAGGATCTGAATCTGAGACAGAGACGGTGGCTTGAGTTGTTGAAAGACTATGAGTTAGTCATTGACTACCACCCGGGAAAAGCGAATGTGGTTGCGGATGCCTTGAGTAGGAAATCCTTGTATGCTCTAAGAGTTATGAGCACGAGTTTAGCATTGTCTGACGATGGTGCTATTTTGGCAGAGTTGAGAGCTAAGCCACTATTTGTTCAACAAATATGTGAGGCTCGAGAGAAATGATGATGAGATACAAGCTAAGATAGCTAAGTGCGGATCGAGAAAGTGATTCGATTTTGAGTGGATTTGAATGGTTGTCTGATGTATCGTGACAGAATTTGTGTTCCTAAAGATGAGGAGTTGATTTGAAAAGTTTTGCATGAGGCCCAGAGTGGATGTTTGTCAGTACATCCGGGCAGTACGAAAATGTACAACGACTTGAGGAAGTTGTATTGGTGGACGGGCATGAAAAGAGATATTTCAGAGTTTGTGACCAAGTGTTTAATTTTTCAACAAGTGAAAGCTCAGCATCAAGTGCCTTCGGATTGCTTGACCCGATAATGGTACCCGAATGGAAGTGGGATCGGATTACCATGGATTTTGTAACGGGGTTGCCGATGACTCCAAGAAAGAGAGATGCTGTGTGGGTTGTTGTGGATAGATTGACAAAGTCAGCTCACTTTATTTCAATACGTGTTGATTATTCACTGGATAAGTTAGCTGAGTTGTATGTGGCAGAGATAGTGAGTTTGCATGGTGTACTTGCGTCTATTATATCGGATAGAGATACGAGGTTTACTTCGAGATTTTGGAAGAAGTTACAAGAGGCCATGGGTACGAGATTGAATTTCAGTACTGCATTCCATCCGCAAACCGATGGTCAGTTTGAAAGAGAGATTCAAGTTCTGGAAGATATGCTTCGGTGCTGTGTGCTAGAATTCGAAGGTAGTTGGGAGAGATATCTACCTTTGGTCGAATTTGCCTATAACAACAGTTATCAGTTGAGTATACAGATGGCACCGTATGAGGCTTTATATGGTCGAAAGTGTCGGACTCCTTTGTATTAGACCGAGCTTAGTGAGAAGAGGATCCATGGGGTCGATCTAGTGAAAGAAACCGAAGAGAAGGTGAAAGTAATCCGTAATAGTCTGAAAGCTACTTCGGACCGACAGAAGTTGTACGCGGATTTGAAAAGAAAAGAAATTGAGTTTGAAGTGGGCGACAAGGTTTTTTTGAAAGTGTCCCCGTGGAAGAAGATTATAAGATTTGGACGAAAAGGGAAATAGAGTCCAAGGTTTATAGGGCCGTATGAGATCACGAGTGCAAATTGGGCTCATGAAGCGTCTGCGGTTGGCTTTACCGGTAGACTTGGAAAAGATTCATAATGTGTTCCATGTGTCGATGTTGCGACGGCATCGCTCTGATCCTTCACATGTGATTCCTTCGACGAAAATTGAGATAAGACCGGATATGTTTTATGAAGAAGAGCCGATTAAGATTTTAGCTCGAGAAGTGAAACAGTTGAGAAATAAGTGCATAGCACTAGTGAAAGTGTTATGGCAGAAACATGGTGTGGAAGAGGCTACATGGGAAACGGAAGAAGCTATGAGAGAGCAAAATCCAAACCTCTTTATTGGTAATATTTTCGGGGGCAAAAATCTGTAAAGGGGGGAGAGTTGTAACATCCCAGTTTAGGGCCTAGTTAGAATAGTGGTGCGAGACCACAAATCCGAGGGTTATAAATGAGTTATTAAGGTTTATGCCTTATATGCATGCTAGTGTGAAAGTTTCATGAAGCAATTTTGTGAAATTGTGGTTGAATTGTCCAAAAGGACTAAATTGCAAAAGTTGCAAAATGCATGTTTCTGGAAGCTATATGTGTGAAATAGCTTTAGATTATTAATTAGAGGTCCTTAAATAGCAATTTATCCAATTTCAAACTTTTGGACAAAATTGGGCATGGATGAGTTAAAATTTGAAGTTTATCAAAAAGGGCATTTTGGTCATTTAGTTATTAAATGATTAAATAGATGAAAAGATGACAAAAATTCACTCATCTTCTCCCTCAAGCTGCCGAAAATTCCAATAGCCATTGTTAGGGCTCTTTCAATTTTTCAAGCTTGCTAGTAAGTGCTCCTAAGCCCGGTTTTTGATATTCTTCGTATTTTTAAAGTCATAGTAGCATGAGTAAGCTATTTTTAGCAATTTGGTGAGCTATTATGGATGTTCAAAAATTTACATATGTATGACATGCATGTATATTGATGTTTTATAGAAGAATATGAAATCTTGATGTAGTAGAAACATCTTTTGCTAAGTGATTTTCCATGAAAATGCAAATAGGGACTAGTTAGTGAAAAACTTTAGTTTGGTCATACATGTGTGATTTAGTGAGAATTGATGAATGTTTTAGTTGAGTAAGTGGTTCGGCTAAGCATGAAAGACTAGAAAGTTGAATAAAAATCACTTTACGAGCCTTGGGGCTAAAGTGTAAATATGAGGAAGCTTAGGGGCAAAATAGTAATTTTGCTAAAGTATAAAATGTGGGTCAATTTAGTCAATGTGAGTATTGAATAAGCTGATTTATTCATTATAGATCAAGAAAAATGAAGCCCGGATCGTAACCGAGGCAAAAGCAAGGTGGTGGACTAAATTGCATATTTCTATACTTTTGAGTATCGAGGTAAGTCTATGCACAAATAATGCATTCATACTTACAATTTGTTAATGCTGGCTAGTGTGTAGCATGTTTGAGAACCTATGTGGAATGAATGTATGATCGGGAATGATTGAGGACCTATGTGGTTTAAGTAGAATGATTAAGTAAGCAGACTTGTGCATGTGTTGTGATAATGCTAGATGGTAGGCTAAGTGCGATACCATCCTAATGCATATTGACGATGAACTGGCTATGTGCGGTGCTATCGTGAGGTATATCGTTTAGTGGGCTAAGTGAGAAACCCTTATGATTACCTTTGTGGTAGGCTAAGTGCAATGCCACCTTATTAATCGATTGTGGTGTGCTAAGTGCGAAACCACCAAGACATTTGCTGTGTGGGTTAACTGTGTGGATTAGCCATGTGATTGCATTATTGAGTAAAATAGCTGTGTGGATGTATTATTAAGTTAATTAGCTGTGTGGATGAATTATTGAGAAATAATGATGTGTTGTATATTATGTAAATGTGACATTGACTGCAGGGGTGCATTTCGATGGTTATGAGTATGTGACTCATGATGTGTTGGAAATGTGGTAAGGGATAGAAAGAGTAAGAATAGTTGTGAATTACTTATGTTGGTATAATGCTAATTGTTGCTTAGCTTATACTATGTTGCTTAATTGTTTATGTGTAAACTTACTAAGCTCAAATCTTACTCTCTTTCTTTTCCCTTGTCTTATAGAGTAAAGGTGTTGAATCGAGATACGAGGATCATTTGGAAGATCGCCCACACTATCAGCACACTCTGGTACATTAGGCTTAATGTTTTATATATGGCATGTATAGGGGCTAGACAAGTTAGTGAATTTTGTTGTAAATGGCTAAGATGTGTTCGCCTTTAGATGGATAGTGTATTTTGTATAATGCCATGGTTGTTGGCTATTACATTATATGAAAGAAAGATGTAGTTTTCTATGTGAGATTGCACTTCAATTTGAGTTGATTATGGATGTGTTGTATGAGTGCATGTTGTGTAAGCTATAAGGGTGAGGAGAGCTTAGCAAATAGCTTTGTTCTTGGCCATGTGGATAGACACACGGGCGTGTGTCTAGGCCATGTCTGACACACGGTCAGCCCTTGTAACACCCCAAACCCGGTCAACACACTACAACCGGATTCAGCATGTCACAGGGTAAAAATAATTTGAATAAAACAAGTTGTAGGTTTAAATTTTGAAGATAACGCTATAAAACACTTTGCCTTGTTTAAAGTTTGGACAAAAGAAGAAAACTCCTTTGAGAAAACCGTTTGTTTTTAGGAAATACCGACTTTGATTAAAATGCAAAGTTGAAAACCGTTTTTGTATTTGAACTTAAAGTAAAACTTAGGTTGGCGAAAATCGAGTTGTTCGTTAATACCATTTGTTTGTTATTACCCGATGATAAAGTTTGAAAATCCCGATAAGAGGTATAACTTTTCTAAAACATTGAGTTAACAGTTATTAACATTCCATGTTGTTTAACTTAAGCACAATATAATAAAACTTATAGAGATAATCAAAAACCCAAAATAATGGAATTTAGCGGCCTTATTACAAATCCAAAACCAAATTTAAAAGTAAATTAACCCAAAATAGTAAATGAGATAAAACCAGAAAACATAACGCATGGCCACCTCGAGTCCGCCTCCTGGCTCCACATCCGCGATCTATGCCTCATCTCGCAAAATGTAAGGGAAGGGGTGAGTCACCGAGACTTAGTGTATAAATCCCCATCCCAGATAATAACAAAGCACTTACACAATACATAAGTCAATATGCAATTCATGCAAACCCAACCTAACCATCCGAACTCCTGTGTCTACCAGTGTGGTCAAAACCATTTGGTGGTCAAAACCATGGTGACCGTAGTCATAAATCATATGGTGGGGCCAACCCACCGTGTGGTCAAAACCAGCGATGACAATCCCAGTAATCAACATGTGGGGCCAACCCAGCTCGTGGTACCAAACCATTGGGACGAGTCACAAATAATCCATGTGTGGTCAAAACCACTTTGGTGACCGTAGTCACAAATAGTATATGTGTGGTCAAAACCACTGGTGGTCAAAACCACCGAGACTTAGTCACGATTATAATATAGAAAGCGGGGCCAACCCACCTGTGTGGTCAAAACCACTTGGTGTGATGGGCCTAGAAACAAGCCTTCCCCCTCCTCTCATTACACCCAGTGCAATATGACATAATAATTCGTGTATGCGTTATGTCATGTATGCTAAACATATATCAAATATAAGTATAACATGAATTACCATCATAATCGGATAGACATAAAACAACATAATCACGCTTAATCAACCTCTAAGGGTATATAGTAATTTTACCTACCAAGGGCATTTTCATAATTTACCCACCAAGGGTATATCGGTAATTTGCACACTGCAATGGCCTTTCCCAAAGGCCCAAATTTCGCCCCGAGCGACTCGGCTACCATTTCCGGTCGTGCAGACGATTGGGCCTAAAACTCGATTCTCCGGCCCATTCGGGCCCACACACTCGTGTGGCCCATCTAGCACAAATCTAGCCATGTATATAAGTTCCACCTAGTCTAGTTCACTATATTCTACACAATCGCACAATTTACTCATAAGGGCCCACAGCCCATTGGGCCCACCGGTCCATCGCGCCCAAGTAGCCCCAACCCACAAGAATACTGCACGATGGCCTCAACTATCGCGCGTGAAACCCCACACGTGCGCCGCACGCTCGTGGCTACTATTGCCGTGACCGCACTTCCGGCATTTTCCGCTCTACAACTAGAGTAGAGAGAGTTACACACCGATAGAGAGTCGGTGTTAAACCGCAGCTGCGACCACTCCGTGCCCAAACGCCCACCAAGGTATGTTAACTCTCCTCCCTGGAATGCTCTTTTTATAGCTAGCTCTCCACCTTCCTTCTTTGTATCTTTCCAATGTGGGATCCCTTCACAAGTAGAGTTTAAATTCAATGAAACTCTTGCCGTCCAATCCGCAAAATAAATAACCCCTTGCTTCTCATGAGATTCGAACCCGTGCTCCTCGCAACATAATCCACGCCGCTAACCACTTGGCCACAAGCTCCTCTTGTGTCTTAAACCATGCGCAACTAAATTTGAATCTATAGCCAAATATTAAAGTCCATGTAAAAAGAAAACCAAAATGCAAGAGCCAAGACTTGAACCTTGGACCTCCTTCCTTCCCTGTGGCGTCACCCCATTGTCTCTAAGTGGCGTCACTTTGCCACTACACTACACCTCCACTTGTGTCATTTTTCCCCACATTTTATTCTTAAGGCCTACCTACCAACTTCCAGGGTTTTTTTCACCTAAAACCAAAATTTCCTAAATCCAAAGTTCGATCCCGGGACTTCATAGAAGCCTTCTAACCTTCCAAAATCACTTATCCAATAGGTCCAACTTCCATTTAAGCCGATTTCTTGTTCTCTAAAAATTTTAAATCAAGGCCCATTGGGCCCAATCCTACTAGGCCCAATTTCGGGATGTTACAAATCTACCCTCCTTAAAGAAATTTCGTCCTCGAAATTTCCAACTCCAGGAACATTCGTACAACCTAACCTACAACACTGTGCTCACGCTGCGCACTCTGATTCCAATAACCCTAATATACTTTTAACTAGAATTTAGAAATCCTACACATACTTAAAAACACCTAACCATTAAAGCGCACAAATATTTAAGACGCAATCAACTCTATATCCGAACATCACATCCAACCCAAACACACAGAATAGATATTCAAAATACAGCATATAACAAAGCAAAGTATCAGGAAACTTACAGTGCGGATTGGTGCCGGAGACTCGGGTGCCATATTTCAAAAAAAAATAGATATATATTTTTCTAAACCATTTTCCAAACCATCTTTTGAAAATTTTTTTGAACCCAAACCCACAGTAGAGTTTTGAACCTAGGCTCACGATACCAAAATTGTAACACCCCAAACCCTGGTCAACACACTACAATCGGATTGACATGTCACAGGTAAAAATAATTTGAATAAAACAAGTTGTAGGTTTAAATTTTGAAGATAACGCTATAAAACACTTTCTTTGTTTAAAGTTTGGACAAAAGAAGAAAACTCCTTTGAGAAAACCATTTATTTTTAAGGAAATACCGACTTTGATTAAAATGCAAAGTTGAAAACTGCTGTTTTGTATTTGAACTTAAAGTAAAACTTAGGTTGGCGAAAATCTGAGTTGTTCGTTAACACCATTTGTTTGTTATTACCCGATGATAAAGTTTAAAAATCCTCGATAAGAGGTATAAATTTTGAAAACATTGAGTTAATGAAGTTATTAACATGCCATGTTGTTTAACTTAAGCACAATATAATAAAACTTATAGCGAGATAATCGAAAAACCCAAAATAATGGAATTTAGCGGCCTTATTACAAATCCAAAACCAAATTTAAAAGTAAATTAACCCAAAATAGTAAATGAGATAAAACCCGAAAACATAACGCATGGCCACCTCGAGTTTGCCCGGCCCACATCCGCGATCTATGCCTCATCGCAAAATGTAAGGAAGGGGTGAGTCACCGAGACTCGAGTGTATAAATCCCGTCCCGATAATAACAAAGCACTTACACAATACATAAGTCAATATGCAATTCATGCAAACCCAACCTAACCATCCGAACTCCACGTGTCTACCGGTGTGGTCAAAACCTTTGGTGGTCAAAACCACCGTGACCGTAGTCACAAATCATATAAGTGTGGTCAAAACAATGGTGACCGTAGTCACAAATCATATGGTGGGGCCAACCCACCGTGTGGTCAAAACCACCGATGACAATCCCGTAATCAACATGTGGGGCCAACCTTTGTGGTACCAAACCACCGGGACGAGTCAAAAATAATCCATGAGTGGTCAAAACCACTGGTGACCGTAGTCACAAATAGTATATGTGTGGTCAAAACCATGGTGGTCAAAACCATCGAGACTTAGTCACGATTATAATATAGAAAGCGGGGCCAACCCAATGTGTGGTCAAAACCACTTTGGTGTGATCTAGAAACAAGCCTTCCCCCTCTCTCATTACACCCGTGCAATATGACATAATAATTCGTGTGCACGCAGATGTCATGTATGCTAAACATATAACAAATATAAGTATAACATGAATTACCATCATAATCAGATAGAGATAAAACAACATAATCACGCTAATCAACCTCTAAGGGTATAACCGTAATTTTACCTACCAAGTGCATTTTCGTAATTTACCCACCAAGGGTATATCGGTAATTTTGCACCTGTAATGGCCTTTCCCAAAGGCCCAAATGTCGCCTGAAGCGACTCGGCTACCATTCGGTCAAATGCAGGAAGATTGGGCCTAAAACTCGATTCCGGCCCATTCGGGCCCACACGCTCGTGTGGCCTACCTAGAACAAATCTAGCCATGTATATAAGTTCAACCTAGTCTAGTTCACTATATTCTACACAATCGCACAATTTACTCATAAGGGCCCACGGGCCCATTGGTCCCACTTCGACCCATCGCGGCCCAAGCAGCCCCAACCCACAAGAATACTACTGATGGCCTCAACTATCGCGTCGAAGCCCCACACGTGCACTCGCATGCTCGTGTGGCTACTATTACCGTGACCGGCACTTCGGCATTTGCCGCTCTATAACTAGAGTAGAGAGAGTTACACACCTGATAGGAGTCTGGTGTTAAACCGCGCTGCGACCACTCCTGTGCCCCAAACGCCCACCAAGGTATGTTAACTCTCCTCCTGGAATGCTCTTTATATAGTTAGCTCTCCACCTTCCTTCTTTGTATCTTTCCGATGTGGGATCCCTTCGTCAGTAGAGTTTAAATTCAACTGAAACTCTTGTAGTCCAATCATAAAATAAATACCCCCTTGCTTCTCATGAGATTCGAACCCAGGCTCCTCGCAGCATAAACTACGCCGCTAACCACTTGGCCACAAGCTCCTCTTGTGTCTTAAACCATGCGCAACTAAATTTGAATCTATAGCCAAATATTAAAGTCCATGTAAAAAGAAAACCAAAATGCAAGAGCCAAGACTTGAACCTTGGGCCTCCTTCCTTCCCTGTGGCATCACCCCCTTGTCTCTAAGTGGCGTCACTTTGCCACTACACTACACCTCCACTTGTGTCATTTTTCCCCACATTTTATTCTTAAGGCCTACCTGCCAACTTCCAGGGTTTTTTTCACCTAAAACCAAAATTTCCCTAAAGCGAAAGTTCGATCCTGGGACTTTATAGAAGCCTTCTAACCTTCCAAAATCACTTATCCAATAGGTCCAACTTCCATTTAAGCCGATTTCTTGTTCTCTAAAAATTTTAAATCAAGGCCCATTGGGCCCAATCCTACTAGGCCCAATTTCGGGATGTTACAAATCTACCCTCCTTAAAGAAATTTCGTCCTCAAAATTTCCAACTCCAGGAACATTCGTACAACCTAACCTACAACACTGTGCTCACGCTGCGCACTCTGATTCCAATAACCCTAATATACTTTTAACTAGAATTTAGAAATCCTACACATACTTAAAAACACCTAACCATTAAAGTAGACAAATATTTAAATGCATAATCAACTCTATATCCGAACATCACATCCAACCCAAACACACGAATAGATATTCAAAATACTGAGATATAACAAAGCAAAGTATCGGAAACTTACAAGTGCGGATTGGTTTAGGAGACTCGGGTGCCATATTTCAAAAAAAAATAGATATATATTTTTCTAAACCATTTTCCAAACCATCTTTTGAAAATATTTTTGAACCCAAACCCACAGCCGAGTTTTTGAACCTAGGCTCTGATACCAAAATTGTAACACCCCAAACCCGGTCAACACACTACAATCGGATTCAGCATGTCACAGGGTAAAAATAATTTGAATAAAACAAGTTGTAGGTTTAAATTTTGAAGATAACGCTATAAAACACTTTGCTGTTTAAAGTTTGGACAAAAGAAGAAAACTCCTTTGAGAAAACCATTTATTTTTAAGGAAATACCGACTTTGATTAAAATGCAAAGTTGAAAGCTGTTTTGTATTTGAACTTAAAGTAAAACTTAGGTTGGCGAAAATCTGAGTTGTTCGTTAACACCATTTGTTTGTTATTACCCGATGATAAAGTTTAAAGATCCTGATAAGAGGTATAAATTTTCGAAAATATTGAGTTAACAGGTTATTAACATGCCATGTTGTTTAACTTAAGCACAATATAATAAAACTTATAGCAGATAATCAAAAAACCCAAAATAATGGAATTTAGCGGCCTTATTACAAATCCAAAACCAAATTTAAAAGTAAATTAACCCAAAATAGTAAATGAGATAAAACCCGAAAACATAACGCATGGCCACCTCGAGTTTGCCCCGGCTCCACATCCGCGATCTATGCCTCATCTGCAAAATGTAAGGGAAGGGTGAGTCACCGAGACTCGGTGTATAAATCCCGTCGAGATAATAACAAAGCACTTACACAATACATAAGTCAATATGCAATTCATGCAAACCCAACCTAACCATCCGAACTCCTGTGTCTACCGTGTGGTCAAAACCACACGGTGGTCAAAACCCTTTGGTGACCGTAGTCACAAATCATATAAGTGTGGTCAAAACCACCATGGTGACCGTAGTCACAAATCATATGGTGGGGCCAACCCACCGTGTGTGGTCAAAACCAAGCGATGACAATCCCAGTAATCAACATGTGGGGCCAACCCAATCGTGGTACCAAACCACCGGGACGAGTCAAAAATAATCCATGAGTGGTCAAAACCACTTTGGTGACCCGTAGTCACAAATAGTATATGTGTGGTCAAAACCACTTTGGTGGTCAAAACCATTGAGACTTAGTCACGATTATAATATAGAAAGCGGGGCCAACCCAATGTGTGGTCAAAACCACTTGGTGATGAGTCTAGAAACAAGCCTTCCCCTCCTCTCATTACACGTGCAATATGGCATAATAATTCGTGCACGCAGTATGTCATGTATGCTAAACATATAACAAATATAAGTATAACATGAATTACCATCATAATCGGATAGACATAAAACAACATAATCACGCTAATCAACCTCTAAGGGTATAACAGTAATTTTACCTACCAAGTGCATTTTCGTAATTTACCCACCAAGGGTATATCGGTAATTTTGCACTGTAATGGCCTTTCCCAAAGGCCCAAATGTCGCTTGAGCGACTCAAACTACCATTCTGGGTCAGACTGGGAAGATTGGGCCTAAAACTCGATTCAGCCCATTTCGGCCCCCACACGCTCGTGTGGCCTACCTAGAACAAATCTAGCCATGTATATAAGTTCAACCTAGTCTAGTTCACTATATTCTACACAATCGCACAATTTACTCATAAGGGCCCACGGGCCCATTGGTCCCACCGACCCATCGCGCCCAAGCGCCCCAACCCACAAGAATACTCACGATGGCCTCAACTATCGCGTCGAAGCCCCACACGTGCACTCGCACGCGCTCGTGTGGCTACTATTACCGTGGACCGCACCCGGCATTTGCCGCTCTATAACTAGAGTAGAGAGAGTTACACACACGATAGGAGTGCAGTGTTAAGCCGTCATGCGACCACTCCGTGCCCCAAACGCCCACCAAGGTATGTTAACTCTCCTCTGGAATGCTCTTTATATAGTTAGCTCTCCACCTTCCTTCTTTGTATCTTTCCGATGTGGGATCCCTTCGTCAGTAGAGTTTAAATTCAACTGAAACTCTTGCCGTCCAATCCGCAAAATAAATACCCCCTTGCTTCTCATGAGATTCGAACCCAGGCTCCCCTGCAACATAAACTACGCCGCTAACCACTTGGCCACAAGCTCCTCTTGTGTCTTAAACCATGCGCAACTAAATTTGAATCTATAGCCAAATATTAAAGTCCATGTAAAAAGAAAACCAAAATGCAAGAGCCAAGACTTGAACCTTGGGCCTCCTTCCTTCCCTGTGGCATCACCCCCTTGTCTCTAAGTGGCGTCACTTTGCCACTACACTACACCTCCACTTGTGTCATTTTTCCCCACATTTTATTCTTAAGGCCTACCTGCCAACTTCCAGGGTTTTTTTCACCTAAAACCAAAATTTCCCTAAAGCAAAAGTTCGATCCTGGGACTTTATAGAAGCCTTCTAACCTTCCAAAATCACTTATCCAATAGGTCCAACTTCCATTTAAGCCGATCTCTTGTTCTCTAAAAATTTTAAATCAAGGCCCATTGGGCCTAATCCTACTAGGCCCAATTTCGGGATGTTACAACCCACGGGCATGTGCTTTGGTCGTGCGTCCCCTGCATGTTAGTATTTTAAATCAGAATAGACCACGGACTAGCCGCACGGGCGTGTGTCTAGGGCGTGTGGGATTAACCAGTGTTGGCCACGGGCTAGCCACACGGGCGTGTGTCTAGACTCTAGGCCATGTTAAGGTAGTCAGTGTGCACCACGAGTGGTAAGCACGGGCGTGTGCCTTGGCCGTGGGGCATTGGCAGAATGCTGGGGTTTTAGACACGGTCTGGGGACATGGGCGTGTGTGTCCATGCACGGGCGTGTGAGACCTGTATAAAAGAGAAAAGTTTTAAGATTGGAAAAAGTTCCGGTTTAGTCTCGGGAGCCCTCGTGTGTATGAGTGAGGCCTCGTAATTCGAGAATGAGGTTGTTGAGATGACTTCAGAGAGTAGTTACAACGAGCCTAAGTGGCGATCAAGTGGTTTGAGTTCAATAACGCCTCGAGCCCGGTTCCGGCGTAGAACCCGGGTAAGGGGTGTTACATGAGAAGTCTTGGGTTCAAGCCTTAGCTTGGGCAAAATTTTGTTTTTATTTGAATAAACCCCTATCTTTAGACAGTAGGCTATAATTAATTAATTGGAAAAACATGACAGAATGGGCCTGTTGGTCTAGTGGTTAAGTGGAGTGTTAAGTGTACTGAAGGTCTTGAGTTCGAGTCATGGCGTTGTAGAGGAATGTTTTACTTTGCTTGGTGCCGTGTAAGTATTTGAGTGGCAG
The DNA here is from genome assembly GCA_025698515.1 of Gossypium sturtianum. Classification (NCBI taxonomy): domain Eukaryota; kingdom Viridiplantae; phylum Streptophyta; class Magnoliopsida; order Malvales; family Malvaceae; genus Gossypium; species Gossypium sturtianum. The sequence goes on along the minus strand of CM046946.1, from coordinate 51,152,523 downwards.
TAGAATTCTGATGCGTGTGGACTGTTGGAGTGTTTGAAAGGTGTGGTGTGTTATGGCCGAATTTTGGGAGAATATTGTGGCGAGTGTAAGGATTTTTTAGTGTTGGAACCGAATTCGAAGGACCCTTGGTACTCAAAATTTCAGCAGGGGTCGTTTGGTTTGTTTTTTTGCTTTCTTTTTCTCTATTTTTGTTTTTCTGCCGAAGAAGGTTTCTCGAACTTTTCCTCTGCTGCCGATTTCCTCTTTTCTACCTCCTATCTCTACCATTTTGTTCTTTGAGGTCTATTTCAACCAAAGTTTGGTTTTTTCTTTTTTCTTCTGTTCCAAGACTTGTGACGTTAGTGTCCCTCTTTTTCCCTGGGTTGCTGATTTCTTTTTCTCTCTTATTTCCTTGGCCGAATCTCTATTGATCATTTCTATTCTGCCAAAGTGCTGCTGTCCTCTCCGTTGCGTTTTCCTCCCCTTTTCACGCCTCTTTTTTAATAAACCAAGCCTTACCCTCATCGTCTCGGTGACTCGCGTTCGTGTTGGTAAGTTTGAAATCGTTGATTCTGGTTTATTTGCAGGCATCAGTTTGATGGGGGGCTCGTTTCTGTATTAGGTCAAGTATGAAAATATGAGGTCAGCCAATCGATGTTCTTATACTGCAGAATCGTATTTTTGCTCTTTTGAGAATGGCCCTTTTGTTGGTATAAGTTGTGTACCGTTTCAACTGATTAATTGGCTGGCTAACTTGTTAATTTTAGGTGCGGGTTATCTCAGAGTGCAGTTTAGCTTCAACGAAATAAGGTGTGTAACAGTACTCTATAAACGCTATTTGTGAAATGCTGAAAAGTGTGAAACGTTGATGCCACATGGGCGTACGGCTACCCATGGGGTAGGCCGTGTGACTAAATATGGGCGTGCGATCGACGAGGCTGGCCGTGGGTGATTCATGGGTCAAGCCGAATTGGGCTGTGTGGGCCCACGGGCCTATGGTCCCCACACCAGCAAACCACACGAGCATGTGGAAATTATTCGGCCAGGCCGTGTGATCCGCACAGCCAAGACCATTAATGGCCGTGTGGGCCCACATGGGCTAGCAACATGGGCTCATGGGCCCAATTTCACTGGTTGACTGCTATGGTTGCACGGGTTGCCCGAGTCGACTGTGGGCCTACTGTTGGGTCGGTAAGCTTACTTAGACCCCTAATTGACTGAATGACTGTTATGCCCCTGTGTGATATATTTTTATATATGTACATGTAAGGCTATATTTTGGCATGCTATGTAGACTGTACTGAATACATACACGATACTATGATATGACATGACGTGATTGCATGATGCATTGCATGGGGATGGGTTGTTATTGATCGGAGTAAGTGTACTGAAAGGCTTCGAGCCTAAATTACCAGCAGCCCAGCTGCATATCACTGTATAGTGCCGCATTCTGTACTCGCTGGAGCGTAGGGATGGGTGGGTTGATTATATCCCCACAAGGAGTGTAAGGTTGGACGGAGATAGAGTGTAGAGGCTGGATAGGTAGGACTTGTATATTGATTCACATGTTACTGCACTGATTAATGTTACTGTAATGGGCCAAGGCCCAAGCACATGACTGTTCTGTACTGAGATGGGCCAAAGCCCAAACTGAAATTGTCATCGAGCATCGAAAAAAGGGCTTAGGCCTGATGTGTTTGTTTTCTGTCTGTTTGCTATTATGGGATTACACACTGAGTTTTCATAAACTCACCCATCTGTTTTAACTGTACAGGAAATCCCTAGTCATAGGCGGATCGGTGCAACGGAGGACTCAGCAGTGGCCACACGACCCATCTAATTCAATTTAGTATTTTATGATTTCAACTTAATTTTTGGGGTATCTTATTGTAATAAAGGCCTTTGGATTTATATTTTTACTTTGGGATTTTATTGTTGTTTGGTTTATAACTTCTAGCAGTAGGAAAAGCCGCGAGTTTTCAGAAAGACAAATGTTTTATCAAAATTTCCTCAAATACGCAAACGGTTTAAAAGCTTCCGCAATAAATGACGCTTTGAAAATTAATAACGTTTTTAAGTGAATAACTTTTCGATGATTCATGCTTTGAAAATGAACGGCCCGTTTATTTTAGAGTCATTATTGAATAAGACTAGGTGATTAAATAGAAAGGAGGATTGCAACGACAACATATTTTATGAAAAACACTCTAATGTGACATCGCCAGATTCGGCCATAACGTCCAGGCCGGGTTTGGGGTGTTACATGATGCATAATTGATAAATAGATGGAATGATATTGTAACACCCCAAACCCGGTCAACACACCACGACCGAATCTGGTATGTTACGGAGTGAAAACATTTTAAAAATCATAAGTTTGTCGAAAAAAAAATCTTTAAAGAAGACTCTAGTTTTGTTTTAGGGTTTAGAAAACTTAATAATAATTGATGTTGAAGTTGTTCTAGTAGTTGTTGCAATACTTGAAAAAAAACTCGTGATTAAATCCCATTTATGATTGCCAATTTTTAGAAAACATTGGATACTTATTAAAACTGAACGCGATAAGTGAAATCAAGTTCCGCACCATTTGCCTTTAAAGTGATTTGAAAATTTGAGTTATAAAAATATCCAAGTTACCTTATTATTTTGTACCCGATGGTAACGTTTGAAAACCCGAAGAGATATAGTTTAGAAAACATTGCTTTTTACCGATTAATTTTATCAAGTCCATAAATCCTACATATGTAAAATATAGGCAGAATAAAAGCAAGTAATAACAAAAACCCAAAATAAACTTAGCGGCCTTATTACAAAACAAAAACCAAATTTAAGGAAAATTACTAAAATTGAAATAGCAGTTTAAAATCAAAACCAACTAAGATGCATGGCCACCTCAAGTCCTCCCCGGCTCCATATCCGCGATCTATGCCTCATCTGCAAAATATAGGGGAAGGGGTGAGTCACCAAGACTCAGTGTATAAATCCCCAACCCGATAATTCAAGCACTCACATAGATCATTAGTAAAACATGCAGATTATGCAACCCATAACCTAGCCATCCAATCTCCTTTAACTACCCCGTGTGGTCAAAACCACTGGTGACCGAAGTCACAAATATATATATCGTTGTGGTCCAAACCACTGGTGACCGTAGTCACAAATGAAATGATGGGGCCAACCCATCGTGTGGTCAAAACCACTGATGATAATCCCGTAATATATCATGTGGGGCCAACCCACTGTGGTACCAAACCACTGGGACGAGTCATAATAATCCATGTGTGGTCAAAACCACTGGTGACCGTAGTCACAAATATCAATCGTGTGGTCAAAACCACTGGTGGTCAAAACCACTGGGACTTAGTCACAAATCATATCAATAGTGTGGTCAAAACCACTAGTGACCGTAGTCACAAATCAACTGATGGGGCCAACCCATCTTGTGGTCAAAACCACTGGTGACAGTCCAAATAAGTCATTCCCCCTCCTCTCATCAACCCATCATCATGTTCATCACATACGTGTCATAATATCGAATGGTCATGCAAAACATAAATTACATAGCATTTAGCAGAACATGGTGACATAGATATATATATCGTAAATCACATAATAGGGGACTTACCCGGAATCAAAGCTTATGCCGCAAGGCAAAGTCACTAATACCGGGGTTATCTGTTAACATAATAAGCATCATTAAACTAATAAAATGTGTAAGCGTTTACACACCTGACTAATCGCGGATCTACGTAAAAATCCCGAAACTACTCGAATCTAGCGAAATCCCGAAGCGTTGTTTTCCTTTCCTACAATCGGCCAAGACCTTGTTAGTAACTAAAAAGCCTATTCGGCAGAAATAGAAATCCCAAAAGATATGCCGCCCCAAATATAGTACTCACCTTAAAGCCGATTTGGTTTCCAACCAAATCCCGAACCACGTGATGATCTCCCTTGTAGTCGGCTAGCACTAAGACCCACAGATAATTAGCTTTCGACTTCTGCCAAAAATACGAAATAGACCCTGAAACATTAAGGCCTTACCTAGATCAACCACCACGTCCCGAAGGCTCCCTGAATTCGGCTATAGCCCTCCCTACAATCGATTTCATCATTCCATTTAGAGTCAAAAGGCCATTCGGCCATAACCATAGATCCCGAAAAGAGTAAACCAGAAGATCTAGACTTACCTTAACGCAAAAGATCCCTTTGGTACCTAAAGAGGTTCGACTCTAGCACCAAAGTAAGGAAATCGGTAACCCAAAAGAGAAAATAAGACTATTAAAAGATTCAGCCGTCAACCGGAAGAATAAGAGAGAAACAGAGGTGAAATAATAAAGGCTTACCACACCAAGGTTTGGGATTCGGCAAAAGGGATCCCAAGAAGAGATGGACGTCAGCACTTGAGATGATGAAGAGAAACGCAAAAAGAGGGGGTTTATGAGCAAGGTATTTGGCCAAGAGAAGAACAACAACGAGGTCTTGGCTTTTGACAATGAAGAAGAAAAGAGAATGGGGAAAGAAGAATTCGGCCAAGATGAATGGGGACTTTCGGCACAAGAGGGGTTTGAAAGGAGAAAGATGTCGATGAGAAGAAAGGGTGTTGATTTGGCTTTGAACCAAATAGCAAAAGAAGAAAAAGTGCACAAGGTGATTTCGGCAAGGAAAACAAACAAAGGGTGAACAGAAAGAGAAGAAGAAGATAAGGGTTTGAGTTTGGCTTTAAGCAAAATCAATAGAAGAGGAAAAAGTGACAAAGGTAGATTCGACCAAGAGGGAGTTTTCGGCTCTTCACAGGGGTTGCTAACCAAGGCACATTCGGCCACTACCCAAGAGAACCCAAAACCGATAGCCTCCTTGCCCACAGTCCACCATTCGGCCAACTCTTCCCAAGGGAGTTTGAAATAATTCAAACTCCTAAATTTCCTCCCCTCCATTCGTTCAAATCTGTTTGACCCGTTCCACCCTTATCTTACAGAGTCCCACCTGAGCACTCTTCTTCTGCCTTGTGGCGTCAAAAATAAAGGAGCAGAAAGAGATTTCTGCAGCTTGAACCAAGGTCCTCTTTGCTCCCTGTGGCGTCACCTCCCTTGTACCTGTGTAGCGCCTCCCTTGCCACTCTTCCAAGGTAATTCTTGTGTCTTAAACCTCCAATAAATTCTTTTAACCCCTATTTCCCTTAGCTCCATTTCCTTAAGTGCTAAAACAAAATTCTTAGCCCTAACTCAGGCCTAACCTAGGGTTATAACTAGACCCCCAAAACATGTTAAATGAACATTATAGACAATTTATCACATGCAACATGAGCAAAATGCAGGACCCCCGATTTAAGGATGTTACAGTTCTACCCCCCTTAAAAATAATTTCGACCTTGAAATTACCTCGGTCGTAAGAGTTGAGGTATTCTTTGCCGCATCACATCCTCTGGTTCCCACGTGGCCTCCTCCGTACCATGGTTTCGCCATAATACTTTCACCAAGTGAAGCGACTTCCGTCCACGAACCTTGACATCCCGATCCAAAATTGCATCTGGTTCCTCCTCGAAAGACAAATCGTGGCTCACCTCAATCTCCTCAAGCTGGTACCACATGTGACGGATCGACCGATAGCGCCTAAGCATTGAAACATGAAAGACGTCATGAATCTGACTCAATTCTGCTGGCAACTCAAGCTGATAAGCTACCGGTCCCACTCGCTTCAACACTGTATATGGCCCGATGAACCTAGGGCTTAGCTTGCCCTTCCGACCAAATCTCAATGCTTTCTTCCAAGCGATACCTTCGAGAAAGACCTTATCACCTCATTGCATACTCAATATCCACTGCGCTTAAGATCGCCAGTAAACATACGCACTGTCGGCGCTTCCTTAAGATGAGCCGAATTACCTTAACCTTATCCTCTGTTTCTGCTACAAACTCTGGACCCAACAACCGTCGTTCACCCAGTTCAGTCCAACACGTAGGAGTGCGACATTTTTGTCCATAAAGTGCCTCATATGGTGCCATCTGAATACTCGCTTGATAACTATTGTTATAAGCGAACTCGCATAAAGGTAGGTACTCCTCCCAATTACCACCGAAATCCGAACCACGGCCCCTTAACATTTCTTCCGAATCTGGATTACCCTCTCGGTATCCATCGATTTGCGGGTGAAAAGCCTTTGAAATCCAACCTCGTGCCCAAGGCACGATGCAAAGCTTTCCAAAACCTCGACGTGAACCTGGGATCCCTATCCGAGATAATTGACACTGGCACTTCATGAACCTTACTATCTCTGCCACATACAACTTGGCTAACTTCTGGAGTGAATAATCAACCCTTACAGGTATGAAGTGAGTGACTTAGTCAAACGGTCCACAATCACCCAGGTCGAGTCCTTCTTGCTAGGCGTAAGGGAAGCCCCAGCGAAATCCATCGTAATCCTCTCCCACTTCCATCTGGGATCTTTACCGATCTGCGACCACGATGGCAAGCGATGCTCAACTTTAACTTTGCCGGCATGTCAAACACTTGCCCACAAACTCAGTTACCTCCCGTTTAAGACCTGGCCACCAGAACTGTTCCCTCAAATCACGATACATCTTACTGCCTCCAGGATGCATAGCGTATGGGCTGCTATGAGCTTCCTGAAGAATCCGCTGTCTCAACTCGGCGGCCTTAGGCATACATACCTTCCCTTGAAAACACAGTACTCCACCACTATCCAAGTTGTAACCCTCAGATTCACCATTTTGTACTTGCAACCTTCGAGCATTCAACACCTCATCTGTCAGTTGCCCCTCCTTAACCTGATCAATCCAAGATGGCTTAACCTGCAATTCCGCCAAAAGACTCCCATCATCATAAAGGCTAAGGTGAGCAAACATCGCTCGCAGGTCTGCTACCACCTTACGGCTCAACGCATCAGCTACTACGTTAGCCTTACCCGGATGGTACTAAATCGAACAGTCATAATCTTTCAACAATTCAATCCACCTTCGCTGCCTCAAATTTAAATCCTTCTGAGTCAAGAGATACTGCAGACTCTTATGATCCGTATACACTATCGACTTTTCCCCATACAAATAATGCCTCCAAATCTTCAAGGCAAATACCACTGCAGCCAACTCCAAGTCATGTGTCGGATAGTTACCTTCATGAGGCCTCAAGCGCCGAGATGCATAGCGACTACCTTCCCATCTTGCATCGGCACACACCCCCTGCCGGTATGTGATGCATCACAATAAACCAGTAAATTCCTTTCTGCGCTCAAAGTGAATCAAGGCTGGAGCTTGATTAGAATCTTCTTCAACTTGTCAAAACTCTCTTGTTGTTTCTCGGTCCACACAAACGGAATCCCTTTTCTCAACGGCTTAGTCAGCGGTCTTTGCAATCAAGGAAAACCCTTCTACTAACCTTATGTAGTATCCTGCCAAACCCAGAAAACTTCGAATCTCTGCAATCGACTTAGGTGGTTTCAAATCCAACACTGCCTCGATCTTACGAGGATCCACCCTAATTCCCTCAGCTGATACAACATGACCCAAGAAAGTTACCTCCTTAAGCCAGAACTCGCACTTACTAAACTTGGCGTACAACTGCTTCTCTCTTAGAACCTGCAGAACCACTCGAAGATGCGCGTCATGCTCCTCCTCAGATTTCGAGTACACCAAAATGTCGTCTATAAATACTACGACAAATCGGTCCAGATACGGCTGGAACACCCGATTCATCATGTCCATGAATGCTGCCGGCGCGTTGGTCAAACCAAAAGGCATTACTAGAAACTCGTAGTGCCCATACCGAGTACGGAATGCCGTTTTATGAATATCAGCCTCCTTCACTTTGAGCTGATGATACCCCGACCTAAGGTCGATCTTAGAGAAACCCAATGCACCCTTGAGTTGATCAAACAAGTCGTCAATCCTAAGCAATGGATACTTGTTCTTGATTGTCAACTTGTTCAGCTGGCGGTAGTCTATACACATCCGCATCGTACCATCCTTCTTCTTAACAAAAAGCACTGGAGCTCCCCAAGGTGATACACTCGGTCGAATGAAACCTCGGTCCAACAATTCTTGAATCGAGCCTTTAACTCCACCAATTCTTTGGCGCCATCCTATAAGGAGCAATAGATCTTGGCGCGGTTTGGGTAACAAGTCTATACCGAACTCAACCTCGCGGTCGGGGAGGTAGACCCGGGAGTTCCTGCGGAAAAACATCGCAAATTCCCCTACTGATTCGGACATTCTTCACATCTGCATCCTTAGCTTCCAAAGCACAAAAATGCACCAAAAATGATTCACACCCCTTTCTAACCATTTTCTCGGCCTTGGTGCAGAGACAACATTAGATAAGTAATCTCTCCTATTACCTATCATCACCACCTCAACACCTTCCATGGTCTTCAACACCATGCGCTTAGCTGCGCAATCCAAACTAGCCTGATACTTTACTAGCCAATCCATCCCGAGAATCAGATCGAACTCTCCAAACGGCAGTTCCATCAAGTCAGCCAGAAGGACGACCCCTTGAAGTTCTAGGGGTACATCCCTATATAGTTTACTTACTTCTACAGAGTGACCTAGAGGGCTTATCACAGTCATCTTCCTAGAAGTAATCTCAGAGTCTAAGTTCATGGTTTCCACTATGCTACTAGCAACATACGAGTGCGTCGAACCAACATCAATTAAAGCATTATAAGGTACTCCAAAAATTAAGAACGTACCGGTTATGACGTCTAGTGCATCACCCTCCTCTCGATGCCTCGTTGCATAGACCAACCCAGGCTGTCTCGCCTCTGTACCACCTGCACCTCTGCCCGGTGCTCCGCGACCTCTACCAGGGCCATTACCTCCCCTGCCTGAACCTCAGCCCCTCTGTGGCTGCTGATTATCCCTCCTAAACTGTGCACGATTCTGATCTTCAAACTGCAGCCTAGCTGATCTCTATGGACAATCCCTAACCCGATGCCCCATCGAGCCACACTCAAAGCATCCCCTGTTACCAGTCCAACATTCCCCCGTGTGAGACTTCCCACACCGAGCACACACCTGTGTGGGCCACCGAGTATTAGTAGCGGTGGCCTAGCAAACTTAATTCGGCCCACTATATTTAACCCTTTCCTGCTGGTTCCCGGAAAACCCGGATGATCCAGAACTCCTTTTATTCTAACCCCTATCCTGATTCTGCCTTACAGACTGTCTTACCCCTTCAGCAACCTTAGCTTTCTCCACTAGTATGGAAAACTCTCGTTCCTGCTGTGGGGCAATTATCATCCACGGCTCGTCCCTCGGCCCATCCTCCGTCGACACAACGCTCATGCTCTGTGCCCACAATACCCCGTGCATACCGACTCAACCAGAAGAAATTCTCGCCTCATATTGCGCGCTCTGGTTTATTACCTGGACCAAGTTCAAGAAAGCTCTACGCTGCGGCGTCAACATAGCTAGCCCCTATGTACTTCCTCGATAGGTACGCCCTAAAGAATTCCCAAGTGAGGTCATCCGCCATTGCTCCGCCCCTAAGCGTGAGCCACCAGCGATATGACTCATCTCGCAGCAAAGATACTATGCCATTCAGCTTTTCCTCAGCTGAAAAATCCATGTCATCCATGATACGTGCTTTCGCCTCCAACCAATACTCCGCCGTACTAGGTGCCACACCAGACACACCTCTGAATTCCTCTGCACCATTAGCCTTGATTCGCTCGGTCACAGATTTCTGAGCTCCAGTTCCAACGCCTGCACTCGCAACCCTTTCCGAGTACCGCAAAGATGACTGTGACGCTGCGTCATTACCACCGTCGATCACGATATTCGCCCACACGGTGGCGGCGGTGGTACCTCATTTTTGACCCATGTCAGGACCCTACCGGTTCCGAGACCGTCATCCTACCCTACCTCGTCCACGAGTATTATGCCCACATCCACGTGCACTCATATCTCACCGATATATTCAAAGTACATTTAACAATTTTATCGTTAGACTTTTATTCCATTGTCTGTTAAAGCACGATCTTATGAAAAGTTTTAGTAAAGAATTGTTTCGTGAGTACACATCATCCTATGGTTCATGTCTCTAAAGTAGTTCCTACTACTATTCCATCATGCCATCATCATAATCATATACTCAAACAATCAATAGTTCGGGGGTACTTACCTAGGCGGATGGGTGCCGGAGACTCAGTGCCTTGCTTTCCATCACTACACTTTTCCAAAAAAAGCCTTTCACAATCCTTTTTAAAACATTTTTGGGCCTTGGGCCCACAGCCGAGCTATTGAACCTGGCTCTGATACCACAATTGTAACACCCCAAACCCGGTCAACACACCACGACTGAATCTGGTATGTTACGGAGTGAAAACATTTTAAAAATCATAAGTTTGTCGAAAAAAAAATCTTTAAAGAAGACTCTAGTTTTGTTTTAGGGTTTAGAAAACTCAATAATAATTGATGTTGAAGTTGTTCTAGTACTTGTTACAATACTTGAAAAAAAACTCGTGATTAAATCCCATTTGTGATTGCCGATTTTTAGAAAACTTTGGATACTTATTAAAACTGAACGCGATAAGTGAAATCAAGTTCCGCACCATTTACCTTTAAAGTGATTTGAAAATTTGAGTTATAAAAATATCCAAGTTACCTTATTAATTTGTACCCGATGGTAACGTTTGAAAACCCGAAGAGATATAGTTTAGAAAACATTGCTTTTTACCGGTTAATTTTATCAAGTCCATAAATCCTACATATGTAAAATATAGGCAGAATAAAAGCAAGTAATAACAAAAACCCAAAATAAACTTAGCGGCCTTATTACAAAACCAAAACCAAATTTAAGGAAAATTACTAAAATTGAAATAGCAGTTTAAAATCAAAACCAACTAAGATGCATGGCCACCTCAAGTCCTCCCCGGCTCCATATCCGCGATCTATGCCCCATCTACAAAATATAAGGGAAGGGGTGAGTCACCAAGACTCAGTGTATAAATCCCCAACCCGATAATTCAAGCACTCACACAGATCATCAGTAAAACATGCAGATTATGCAACCCATAACCTAGCCATCCAATCTCCTTTAACTACCCCGTGTGGTCAAAACCACTGGTGGTCAAAACCACTGGTGACCGAAGTCACAAATATATATATCGTTGTGGTCCAAACCACTGGTGACCGTAGTCACAAATGAAATGATGGGGCCAACCCATCGTGTGGTCAAAACCACTGATGACAATCCCATAATATATCATGTGGGGCCAACCCCTTTGTGGTACCAAACCAGGGACGAGTCACAATAATCCATGTGTGGTCAAAACCACTTTGGTGGCCGTAGTCACAAATATCAATCGTGTGGTCAAAACCACTGGTGGTCAAAACCACTTTGGGACTTAGTCACAAATCATATCAATAGTGTGGTCAAACCACTTTGGTGACCGTAGTCACAAATCAAGCGATGGGGCCAACCCATCTTGTGGTCAAAACCATCGGTGACAGTCCAAATAAGTCATTCCCCCTCCTCTCATCAACCCATCATCATGTTCATCACATACGTGTCATAATATCGAATGGTCATGCAAAACATAAATTACATAGCATTTAGCAGAACAGGGTGACATAGATATATATATCGTAAATCACATAATAGGGGACTTACCCGGAATCAAAGCTTATGCCGCAAGGCAAAGTCACTAATACCGGGGTTATCTGAGAATGAGAATAAGCATCATTAAACTAATAAAGTGTGTAGCGTTACACACACGACTAATCGCGGATCTACGTAAAAATCCTGAAACTACTCGAATCTAGCGAAATCCCAAAGCGTTGTTTCCCTTTCCTACAATCAGCCAAGACCTTGTTAGTAACTAAAAAGCCTATTCGGTAGAAATAGAAATCCCGAAGGATATGCCGCCCCAAATATAGTACTCACCTTAAAGCTGATTTGGTTTCCAACCAAATCCCGAACCACGTGATGATCTCTCTTGTAGTCGGCTAGCACTAAGACCCACAGATAATTAGCTTTCGGCTTCTGCCAAAAATACGAAATAGACCTTGGAACATTAAGGCCTTACCTAGATCAACCACCACGTCCTGAAGGCTCCACAGATTCGGCTATAGCCCTCCCTACAATCGATTTCATCATTCCATTTAGAGTCAAAAGGCCATTCGGCCATAAGCAGTAGATCCGAAAAGAGTAAACCACAAGATCTAGACTTACCTTACGCAAAAGATCCCCGGTACCTAAAGAGGTTCGGCCCTAGCACCAAAGTAAGGAAATCGGCAACCCAAAAGAGAAAATAAGACTATTAAAAGATTCGACCGTCAACAGGAAGAATAAGAGAGAAAGCAGAGGTGAAATAATAAAGGCTTACCACACCAAGGTTTGGGATTGGCAAAGGAACCCAAGAAGAGATGGGCGTTGGCACTTGAGATGATGAAGAGAAAGCGCAAAAAGAGGGGTTTATGAGCAAGGTATTCGGCCAAGAGAAGAACAACAACGAGGTCTTGGCTTTTGACAATGAAGAAGAAAAAGAGAATGGGGAAAGAAGAATTCAGCCAAGATGAATGGGGGACTTTCGGCACAAGAGGGGTTTGAAAGGAGAAAGATGTCGACAGAAGAAAGGGGTGTTGATTTTGGCTTTGAACCAAATAGCAAAAGAAGAAAAAGTGCACAAGGTGATTTCGACAAGGAGAAAACAAACAAAGGGTGAACCGAAAAGAGAAGAAGAAGATAGGGGTTTGAGTTTCGCCTTTAAGCAAAATCAATAGAAGAGGAAAAAGTGACAAAGGTAGATTCGACCAAGAGGGAGTTTTCGGCTCTTCACAGGGGTTGCTAACTAAGGCACATTCGGCCACTACCCAAGAGAACCCAAAACCGATAGCCTCCTTGCCCACAGTCCACCATTCGGCCAACTCTTCCTAAGGGAGTTTGAAATAATTCAAACTCCTAAATTTCCTCCCCTCCATTCGTTCAAATCTGTTTGACCCGTTCCACCCTCATCTTACAGAGTCCCACCTAAGCACTCTTCTTGTACCTTGTGGCGTCAAAAATAATAGAGCAGAAAGAGATTTCTGCAGCTCGAACCAAGGTCCTCCTTGCTCCCTGTGGCGTCACCTCCCTTGTACCTGTGTAGCGCCTCCCTTGCCACTCTACCAAGGTAATTCTTGTGTCTTAAACCTCCAATAAATTCTTTTAACCCCTATTTCCCTTAGCTCCATTTCCTTAAGTGCTAAAACAAAATTCTTAGCCCTAACTCAGGCCTAACCTAGGGTTATAACTAGACCCCCAAAACATGTTAAATGAACATTATAGACAAGTCATCACATGCAACATGAGCAAAATGCAGGACCCCCGATTTAAGGACGTTACAGATATGATATTATGAGAATGATGTTCATATGGTTAAATGTTGAATTGGTTGTGAGAATGGTATTGAAACATGATTCTAGGTGATTTGGTTTTATGTGAATGAGTGAGTGAATTTTAAATTGAATGAAATTTTATAAGGGACGATTTTCATGTGAATGAGTGAATTTTAAATTGAATGAAATTTTATAGCCTGGTTTTGTATAAATGTTTACGTTTAAGTCCATTAATGCCTCGTATCCTGTCCCGGCATCAGACACGGGTAAGGGGTGTTACAGTTAGTGGTATCAGAGCTATGGTTTAGTCGATCCTCGGACTAACCTAGCGTATGTGAGTCTAGCTATACATGCCATATTACTACTCGTGATAGTGTGATATCTCTCGGCTCTAACGAAATTGTTTTGTTAAGACAGAGATGGCTTCCAATCGAGCTATTTTTGATAAGGCTGAAAAATGATATTGAGGTGATTGAAATGTGTTTGTGATGAGACGAAACTTAGAAAGGAAATGAGTGCGATCGTTCAATGATGAATTGACGGATAAGACCATGGTTGGACCATGGCAAAGTATGGAATGTAAGACATAGCTGGGCTATGGCATTTTAGTGAAAAGACCATAACTTGGTTATGGCATTGTGGACGTAAGACCATGGTTGGACCATGGCAGTACATGTGTGTACGTGTAAGACCATAGTCAGACTATAGTATCAAGTAAATGACGTACTCAAACCTGTAAGGCATTCTCTAATTTAACAAATGTTAGTAAGTAAATTCATTGTTTGAAATTGAGGATGGCAGAAAACATTCATAAAATGAATAAGTATATTAAATTGTCTGAAGTGAATTATGTGATTATGATGATATTACATTAATGATGAATGCTAAGTCATATGTTTGTATTTATGAGAGTCAAGTTAAAGGCTTTACGACCTCACCCCATTACCAGTGATGCTTTATGACGAAATTTTACGAGAACTATGTTGAATAAGTTCATAAGTGTGAAACTAAAGAGTTCAGTAATGAAATAATTAGTAATGTATACAGAGATGAGAATAGTTGGAAAGTGAAAACAACTTTAGAAGATATACCATAATGTTTTAAAGATTACATAGATTATGCAATGTCCCAGATAAAGAAGAAGCTAGTCTCGGCTATTCGATTCAATTGAGTTATGTGTATTTAAAGTATCCTCAAGTATAGTAATGAATTTTGTACATTTATGAGTATATAGATGAATAGTCTGAATGAAGAAATTATATTCTGGAAAGTATGATACAGAGATATGCCTATTGGATTGTTCTAATCGAATGATGTTATTATGAGTTAAAGCTATACCGATTGATAAAGTCATCACATTTATGAAAATTTGAATGATCTATGCATGTTAGAAAAGTTTTAAATAGTTGAAAGTATTATTAACCGAAGCTCTAGTTCTGAGTTTAGTTTGAATTGAGTAAGGAAATTGTGATTTTTCAATGATGTACTATTGAACAGATCAAAATATGTTTTAATATAAGAATGTAAAGAAGTAGTTTGCACATTCAGACGGTTAAAGTCACATGAAAAAGAACTGTTCGACTAATGATTTAGAGACGACCACTTTTATATATGTGTTGTGAACTGGATGATTTCGTATGTTCGACGAAAAGTGTCATATGATTCCTAATCCTAATGGGTTAAAGTATCTAATTTCGCAGAAAGATCTGAAACTAAGACAACGTGAATGTTTTGGGATGTTAAAAGATTGGGAGTAATTATCGACTTACCTTTTGGAAAGCAAGTGTGGTTACAGATGCTTGAATAGAAAATATTTGTTTATTTTTGTGAGTAATTGTTACTTGATTGATCTTATTTGATGATGGACTAGTACTAGCTAAGTTAAAAGCTTAAGCGATTCTTTCTTTGTGAATTGAGAAGCTCAGAGATGTGATAGAGAGTGGTGAACTAAGCGAGTGCATTGTGAAACGACTTTCTATTACGAATTTTGAGTTGGACACGATTCTGTTATTATTATTATTCTGAGATAGAATTCGCGTATTGCGTAACCTAGAGTTTGTACAGAAGTTTTGTACGAGACTCAGTAGTAGCTCGTCGATTCATCCAAGAATAATAAAATGTGCAGTTATAGGAGTAGATGTTCTGGTGATTGAGTATGTATCACGATATTTTTGGCTTTATGTTCAAATGTCTATTTGCTAGTAAGTAAGCCGAAATCCAGTATATGCAGGACTAATATAGTCAGTGATGGTAAGGGAGTGATAATGAGATAGAGTTACCATAGATTTCATATCGGGATTGTCATTATCCCTAAAAAGAAAGATGTTAATTTGTTTATGTTTGATCATTTGACAAAGAAAGATCCGTATAATCATTTCATTATGTACAGATTTCTTATTTGACAGATTAGCCAATTAATATGTTTCTGAGATTATTCGATTATGCGGAGTGCCAGTTCCATTTTGCCGGATAGAGATCCGGAGGTTACATCATAATTATGGGACGAGCCATAGGAAACTCTGAGTATGCAGTTGCATTTTGGCACAGTAATTTGTTTTTATATCAATGATAAGTTTAAGAGAGTAGTTCAGATTTTGACGGTGTACTCCGGCACTGTGTGCTAAACTTTAAAAGATATTGGAAAGAGATATATGAAATTAAATCGATTTGTAATTCTGAGAAGATTAGTGAAAGTGTTTCAAGAGAGTTGAAAGCAACTTCTTTTGGTAAGATTTTCGGGGACGAAAATCTCTAAAGAGGGGGAGAATTGTAACAGCCCGATTTTGGGCCTAGTCGGAACAGTGGTTTTGGGGCCACAAATCTGATGAGGAAAAATCTTATTTTTAATATATTTTTATGGTCTACGATTTCACGGAAAGATTCCGTGAAAATTTCGTTCAAAAATTTTGACGTTTGGGCACTCAATTTAGTCAAAAGAACTAAATTGTAAATAGTGCAAAAGTTGAGTTCCACATGTTAGAAGTGTCCAATTTCTATGAAATTTTAAATTGGAGGTACTTAAATTCTAATTAGACCATTGGTTAAATAGTTGGACAAAAATGGACATGAGATAAGTGAAATAGGATATTTTTAAGTTAGGGGCATTTTGGTAATTATGTAATTAAATGGACTAAAAAACAAAATAAAAGCCAAAAACCTTTGTCCATCTTCTTCCTTGGCCGAATTTAGCATGGGGGAAGCCATGGCTAGGGTTTTCAAGCTTTCAAGCTCAATAGTAAGTGCATCCAAGCCCCAGTTTTGATGTCCTTTACATTTTTGAGATCCCCGTAATTAGGTTTAGCTATTTCTACCGTTATTTTGAGCTAGGGTTTGTGTTTAAAAATTTACCCATGGATGACATGCATGTGCTTTAATGTCTAATGGTAGAATATGAATGCTCGGTGTGTAGTAAACGACTTTTACTAAGTGATTTTTGATGAAATCGCAAAAAGGGACTAATTTGTAAAAAGTTGAAAAATGTATGAAAATGTGTGAATGAATGCAAATTGTGGACTGCTATAGTTATGAAAATGGTTCGATAGGCCTAAAATACAAGGAAATCGAATAAAAATCATTTTAGGAGCCTAGGGACAAAAGTGTAAATATGACAAAGTTTAGGGGCAAAAACATAATTTTGCCATAGTATGATTTTTGGGTCACAATGAATAATGTGACTAATAAGTAAGCTAAATGTGATGTTATAGATCAAAGAAAACGAGGTTCGAACCTAGAACGGGGGAAAAAGAGAAATTGACGATTAGGTCACTTTTTACCATTTTGGTATCGAGGTAAGTTCGTGTGTAAATAATATAACCTCATGTTATGTATTTTAATATTTTGATATTACATGAATTGTATATTGTCTCTATGAAATTGATTAATGAAAATTTTGACGAAATGTCGAAGAATGAAATTCCCCAATTAAACCTTAGGAATGGATGGAATACAAATGTCATGACACTAAGGTTACTAAGGTCCCGTATAAGACCATATCTGGGATACGGCCTCGGCACCGAATTGAGATCCCGTGTAAGACCATATCTAGGATATGGCATCGGCATCGAATAGTGATTCCGTGTAAGACCACGTTTGGGACACGCCGGTATGAAATCGTGTAAGACCATGTCTGGGACATGGCATCGACATGTGATCCCATGTAAGACCATATCTGGGATATGGCATTGGCATCTTAATCCGTGCATGACAATTTCTGAGTATCCTTAGATATTCCAAGTGGTTTAACGGGGTAAAGAAATTAAAGTTTTTATTAAAGATAGAAAAAGGGCTAAAGTTATGTGATGGAGTGATACAGGTACATATGCGAAATTCATGAGAAATGAGTTCGGTATGTGATTTCATATAAGACCATGTCAGGGACATGGCGTCGATATGATGTTTCATGTAATACCATATCGAGGATATGGCGTTGATACGGTACTATATGTATGAGATTCCTGAGTATCTTTTAGCATTCCGAGTGGTTTAACGGGTACGTTAAAAACGAGAAAGTAAGTGACTATGTTACGAGTAGTACAGGTGTGTACATAGAACTCACGTGAAGTGAATTCGGTATATGATGAATTCTTGAGAAGAATTTACACTAATAAATTATACTTGTGAAATATTGATAACCTTGTGATTAGTAATCTACATTCATGATGAATGGATACATGATAAGATTTGATGATGATCATGTGTGAGGCTTTTGGGCCAAATTAAATTGAGAAATGATATATTCAAGTCTTTGTTGTTGATGTATAGATTAAATTGGCCAATGAATGGCTTATAAATATTTGATAATGATTAGTTATTGGAATGGCTAACCATGGGTATATTTTGGTATTATATGTGTGTAAATGAGATTTAGTACAAAGAATACATGATAGAGTAAATTTAGCAATAAAACAGTTTGGACAGCAGCCGCTGTATCACTTTGAAAAATCACCAAAAATGGTGGAAATCGAATTATAGGTTGAGCAAGATATTAAATTAAAGCTGATTGAGCCTATTTTCACGTAAAAGAAACGGTGCAATCAAAAGAATCTCATATTCTGAGATATTTGAATTTTTGTGAGACCAAGTTATAATGATTTCGGAATCCCCTGTTCTGATTTGAGAAATTCAAAATTCTACAAAAATTATCAAGGGATAAAACTTATATACTCGAATATCTTGATGAGTCTATTTTCAAGAGTAACAAACGGGAACCTTATTTGAGTTCTGTACAATGAGAAAATAATTTTTTAGTGAAGAGGGGTCAGAACTGTTGGACAGTGAAAAATGGGAGACTTTAAAGAATAAATTGTACTGATTGGCTGAACCAAAAATTCTGGAAATCCTATGATAAGAATATATTGAGTCTAGTTTCATGGAAAATTAGCGGATCTTAATTTGAAGTTCCGTAGCTCCGAATAAAAATAATTTAGTGACTGTAACTCGTGTAGACAGCTCAAGATGAACATAAATGAATTGTGAAATTTTATGCAATAGTAATGGCATTATCTTGAGAGCTTATAATAAGGATTGTTAAAAGCATGGTAATCAATTTTTTTTTAATTTACATATGTACTTACTAAGCTTTGTAGCTTACTCCCCTTCCTTTCTCATATCTTATAGGGTTTTATGCTAGCTCGAGTTGGAGATCGCCGGAGATGCTATCACACTACCAAGTTATCATGTTGGGTATAAGTGAATGCAAAACCCTTTAAGTTAATGGCATGTATAGGGACTTAGTCAATTGTGTATGTGTCATTTGATTTGGCCAAATGTGTTAGTTCATAATGATTATATGATTCATTTTGTATATGGCCATGAGATGTGGCTCATATTGGTTAATGAGTTGTAATGCCTATTTATATGTGTGTGCTTATACTAAAGGTTTCATGTGTTGTGGTTATGAGTGTTTGGTATGGATGGATTGTGGGTGTGTTGATGATAATCATGGCATCAAAGTTTGATAAGTTTAAGCTAGGCAAAGTATGGTGTCTTATGCATGAATAAGATTATATGAATTCGTTAGGATCATGACTTGTTTGATGATGTTTAAGTGCTTAGTTATGCCATGAAAGATGCCATTGAAGTTGTGTTTAAGCATGTGCAAATGAGGGTGCCAAATGGTTTGGTAAATAGCCATTTTCTTGGCCACACGGGTAGAGACATGGCCGTGTGTCTCAGCCGTGTGGAGGACACAGCCCCGGGACATAGGTGTGTGCCCAGGGCGTGTGAAGTCTGCATCTATTTTTCAGAATTTAATTCGCCACACAGCCTAAGCACACGGGCCTGTGACTTGGCCGTGCGACCCTATTTTGTTGATGACGTCATAAACAGAGAGTTACACGGGCTAAGGACATGGGCGTGTGTGACCACACGGCCTACCCACACGGGCGTGTGACCCCTGTTTTGATGAAATATTTTCTAAGTCTTCTTAAAGTTTCCTAAGTTCTCGGTTTAGTCCCGAATAGTTGCCAACGATTGTTTTGGGCCTCGTGGGCCCATATAAGGGACGATTTGCATGTGAATGAGTGAATTTTAAATTTAATGAAATTTTATAGCCCGATTTTGTATAAATGTTTATGTTTAAGTCCGGTAATGCCTTGTATCTTGTCCCGGCGTCGGACACGGGTAAGGGGTGTTACATCACCTTTTTTTATATTTGATTTTTCATATTAGGCAAACTTGACCAAGCTAAGTAACATGTAGTGTTTAATTATAACTTGAGGTAAGTTACTTGGTTTAATACTTGTGAATTTACTAAGCATTTGTAATACTTACTCCATTTATTTTCCATTTTCATGTAAATCGTCGACTTGTGGATCGTCAAGGATCCCACACTATACTGTTATTGATTCAGTAGTCTTTTTTCATTTAAAGCTCGATTTTTTGGCATGTAAATAGGTTTCACTATGGTTAAGTATTAGTTTTGTAAGTTGATGAAATGGTCCATTTATAACACTTGTTTTGAATGTGTCTATAATATGTATATTGTAACACCCCCCAAACCCGGCCTAGAAGTTAGGCCCGAATCTGGTGTGTCACATGGAAGTAAAAACCATCTTTGCGATTATTAAAAACTTGCTTGAGAAATACAGCCTCTTTGTTAAAACCAAAAACACTTAAGCAATTGTTAACTACTTGAAAACATAATAATCTTTAAAAACCCTTTTCGTTTGCGGAAGCATATTTGAAATAAACAATTTACGAAAATGTGACGTTTATAAATAGAGTTGCGAAGCATTTTGAAAAGCGCTATGAAAGCGTAGATAAAATACAAGTATTTTGAGAGGTTTTTGATAAATCGATAATCGAAACTAATGATCTTACAAAATCGTGACTTTTGAAAACGACGTTGAAAATTCGAAAGAGAATCCAAGTCTTTTGAAAATATCATTAATAGTATGAGAGAAAATATCCGTGTTAAAAATATTTGTAAAAGTTTATTTTGAAATCCATTTGTTAATCGATTTTGGAAACAATTGTTTAAGTTTTAGAAAATTCCCCTTTTAAACAATTTAAGAAAAATAATAAAAACATCCCAACCAAAAAGCAAAAATAAAAATAGTCAGAGGCCTTATTACAACATTTAACCCAAAATAGTAAAGTAATAAAATAAACGAGAAAGAAGTCTAAAGTCCAAATAAACCATTTCCAAAGTATGGCCTCCCTCGAGTCATCCATAGCCCAAGTCCATATCATCAAGCATTACTGCAAGGGTTAAGAGAAAGGGGGTAAGTTACAAGAACTCGAGTGTGAAATCCCCTTATCGTTATTCATTGGGCGGAACCCAATTAGCAATATTTTGGGCCTAAGCCCATTTACAACAATAATAATGTATCAAATATAATATGCATATGATATGCAATTCCCAAACCAAACCTAGTTTTCCATCCGCTACACACCACCAGTACCAACAGCTTTTTTTGTGGGGAGCTTTAGTCACCCACCCCGCCAACACACCAAACATAGGCATTAAGCCGATTATATCAAATTCGTGGCAGAGCCACAAGAATTATGTAGCAGAGCTACCAAAACTTCTCTTCATCATTATCCCATCCCATGCAAATCATGTATATAATGCATAGCCATTCACAACAATTTATTCAGATATTTATTACAAAATTATGGCCCATTACAGCAATTAATCAAAAGGCCCATTAAGCAAAAATCAGATTTGGCCCATTTAGCAAAATATCAGATTGGCCCATATAGCAAAATATCAGATCGGCCCATTTATCAAAATATCAGATTGGCCCATTTATCAAAATATCAGATTGGCCCATTTATCAAAATATCAGATTGGCCCATATAACAATTTCGTAATTCGGCCCTTTAGGGCATTTTCGTAATTTGGACCCATAGGGGCATTTTCGTAATTTTGATAATTTACCCACTAAGGGTAATTCGGTAATTTCGCAACCTAGACTTAACTACTAATGTGGAGCAAAAAAATAGAAATTTTCCATCTGCGTCGTACTGACTAAATTGACTATAACTCGAGTTAGGAATCTCGAAATCTAAATCTGTAAATTTTCCTTGAAACTAGACTCATATATCATCTTACTACTATTTTTCCAGAATTTTTGGATTAACCATTTAGTACAGTTTATTCCTTAAATTTTCCCTTGTTTCACTGTCCAACGATTCTGACCTCTCGTACCTTAATTTCAAATATCTCACTGTACGGTTTTCATATACTATTCCCAATTGTTTCTATTGAAAATAGACTCACTAAGGAATCTGTACATATAAACTATAACTCATAATTCACTTTTTACAGTTTTATATGATTTTTCCAAGACATATCAGGGAACCACGAAGTCATTCAGAACCAGTCTCACTAAAATTAAGATATCTCAAAATATAGAATCCATTTTCCTTCTCCATTTCTTCCATATCAAAATAGACACAGTAATATTTAATCCGATATCTTATTCATTTTTTAATTCCTTTTCCCTTATTTTTCGTGATTTTTCAAAAACACGCCACTGCTTCTAACTGAAACTATTTTATTACGAAATACGATTACCATTACGATCATACGCACGCCCGAGTGATCACGGATGCCGGTTTTCAGTTTTCTTCAGTATTTTGACCAAATCACAGAACATATCATACAAAATTTTAGAGAGATGTGAGATTACACACCATATCAAACATGTATTCGGAAGGTACGAGATACACACCTGATTTTGATTTCCTAAAGAACCACTCGTCGATGACCTAGAACAATACCAACCAAAAGTTAGCCTCGGATTTCCAAAAGATTTCGTATCACTTACACTTGAATCACTTACCACTATGTCCGAAGGTAGAACATGTCGAGTGATTTCGTCCCTAAAGCATAATCGATTAGTCAAAACTTTGATCCGATTAACACAATAACCGAGTAGTGATATCGAATGGACTATGAAAAGACTCCTTACCTTAATCGATGATAATCCCAATTCCCACCAATTGACTTATGACTTGAGATGATTAGGCAATGATGTGGTATTCGGCCAATCCACTAGAATACTACAAATAAAAGATTATGTCACACCCCAAACCATGTCTATGCGTTAAGACGAGATTTGGTTTGTTACATCGATCTATCATTCATTTAATACACTAATGCTTTAGGTAAACAGTTCTATAAAACCTTTCGAAAATGATGTTTAGTTGAAAATTTAGAAAAATGATTTAAAATTTGATGAATTAAGAAATACTAGTTTGAAATCTTATCATTTGGTACTTTAATTGTTTAAATCTTTAAAGTAGTTTTTAAAGAGTTCAAAAGGATTTAAAAAAAACATGAATAGTTAAAGCATCTTCAACGTTTTAAAGGAAATTTAAATCAATCCACACACATAAAAATCCATAAAAGTATTAATAGAGGCCTTATTACATCATACCCAAAATAGTAATTAAAAGAAATTACTTAATAAAAGTTCATAGTTTATAAAAACCCATATTCGTAGTATGGCCTCCACGAAGTCATCCTCGGCCCAAGCCTTCGTCAATTTCCATTACCTGAAATGGTTTAAAAGATAGAGTGAGTTACTCAGAACTCAGTGTGTAACTCATTTACCACGTTCATTGAGCCGGATAATCAAGGCATTGTTTTGGGCTTGAGCCCATTTACGAATATAATATAATAAATTAAATGCATGCAAAATGAAATTTCCCAACCAAACCTAATTTCCATCCGCTACACACCCCCGTAGCAACCAACACACCTGTGGGGATCAAGTCAACCCACCCCGCCAACACACCAATCGTAGGCAATAAGCCGTTTTAAATATATTGTGGTGCACCACCGAACTAGATTGTGACAAAGTCACCGAACTAGAGGCATTAAGCCATTAAAATTTTGTGGCAAAGCCACCGAACTAGATTTTTGGCAGCAGCGGCCTTTCTTCTCTTCATCGATTATCCCAACCCATGCAATCGGTATGCATAACAATTTATATCCATGTAATAATTTAACAAAAGGCCTACCATACATGTGAGTCTATATTACAAATTTTCATTTGAGCCCATAAGATAAAATAACATTTATCCCATTTAGCAATCTAGCTAACTTGGGCCCATATATCGATCTAGCAGATTTTCGGCCCATTAACGATCTAGCAGTTTTCGGCCCATTTAACGATCTAGCAAATTTTCGGCCCATTTAACGATCTAGCAGTTTTCGGCCCATTTAACGATCTAGCAGTTTTCGGCCCATTAATTTAACGGTTTTCATACATTTACACAAAAGTGTTAATTACTATGTATTTTACGATTTTGCCATCTTTACGATTTTATCCCAATATTTACGGTTTAGTATCTAACCGAGAGATAAGTGTGAAGTTACACACCAGTTCTTTGTGAGAACTAGACTTTCCGGCTCGTCGATACCTAAACGCATCACGATAAATTAGAACACTATAATTTATTCAGATATCGAATCTTAGAAATAACGATCTAGACTTTACCCTCAAAATTTCGAACCACTTCTATTTGTGGTTTCTCCTCGATTGATAGTTTGTTGCCCGATAAAAATCCACGAACAAACAAAGGTTCGGGAGTACGAACGATTTCAAACAACTGATTCTCCTCGGATGGCGTCCACAACCGGTGGAAAATCCGGGTTCTTTGAAACGATCCTTTGCTTAAACTTAGGGGAATAAGCGGAACCACCCTCTTCCGAACACTATTCACCACCCTTTTCGTCCCTATTTTGATTATTTCTAATGACAAAAGATCATGAGTCCGACTAAATATATCGAAATTATGACTAACGGTTACAAGGGTGAGATTGCCTTACCACGAAATATCCTTGTTCCACAATATGCGAATTGAGCGTCGTCCCCTAAATTGAAATCGAGTTATAATCCATCTATATCAAAATGACGAGTAATATGAGAATCTTTGAATAAACTCCTTACCTTAACTCTTTAGATCGATTCCAATGATTCACTATACTCACGAACACTTGAGTTTCGGTCCTCCAAAATCACACTATTGTCCACGATTGAAAAAGAAACGTTTGAGAAGAATACCTATGTATAGTAGGAGATTCGGCTATGAATAACAAAGGAAGGGAAAAATGGTTCGGCAATGGAGCAATCTAGCATTCGGCCATGAGAGAAAATAATGAAGGAAATTTAGTTGAGAAGAAAGTAGAAGGATGAAGGAAGGAGATGATGTTGATTTGGTTTTCAAGAGAGAAAAGAGAAAAGAAAAGAGATGAGTTTAGGAGTAAGGTACATTCGGCAATGGGGAAAAGGAGAAGGAAACGAAAATGATCTTAGCTTTGGTATTTCGGCCAAAAGAGAAAATGTCTTGAGATGCTAAGCAAAAATGTGTCCAAATGGTAACATGAAATGGTCAAAAACAAAGCTTACCAAAAGCTCAAATTTGGCTAAAAGAAAGGTTGAGAAGAGAATTGCAAATTTTGCACAAAAATGCTAGAAATGACCAAAAGCTAACTCCTAATCCTAGCCAAGCTACTAACACATTCGCCAACCCCTTAGTCCACAATGCCGTCCATGTTCATGGTCAAAATGGCCATGAAGAAGTTACCAAAACATCAACCTTGATTCAAGCCTTGCAATCCTCCATTTTCCTAAAGTTTGAGAATCTTATCCCTAAAATCAAGCCATTCCATCCCTTAAATCATGCTTGCCATAAACCTTAATATCCTTACCATAAAAATTTAGTCCATCTTATCCATGTTTGATGCTTGGCCGACACATGCTAGGAAAAACCAAAAATAAAAGCTCCTAAATTACATGCTAGGAGATTCGAACCTCTCCCCTCAAGTCCAACTTATGGCGCCATCACCACTTTGCCAATTACTCATCTTATGCTAATTTTAAACACTTAAATTAACTTAAGTATCAGTGTCACTTGATCCACTTCAATAAATTCTCAATACTAAAAATTATTCTATACCAGAATACTTCTATGCCCTTTTCAAGGCTATAATAAACACGAAAAAGAAGAAAGGAAAATTTTCATTCATAAGCTAAACACC
The DNA here is from genome assembly GCA_025698515.1 of Gossypium sturtianum. NCBI lineage: Eukaryota > Viridiplantae > Streptophyta > Magnoliopsida > Malvales > Malvaceae > Gossypium > Gossypium sturtianum. The sequence goes on along the minus strand of CM046946.1, from coordinate 51,126,711 downwards.
AAAACATGCAATATATCGATACTCAGATTTTTAGGATGTTACAATTCTACCCTCCTTAAAGAAAATTCGTCGTCCTCGAATTTACAGTTAAAAGAGGTGAGGGTATTGTTGTCGAAGTGCATCCTCGGGCTCCCACGTAGCTTCCTCCGCTCAGTGATTACGCCATAAAACCTTGACCAACGCCTTTGTCTTCTTTCTTAGCTCCTTGACATCTCGGTCTAAAATTTCCACTTGGTTCCTCCTCGAAAGACAAGTCGATCTCAACTCCACTTCTTCTACCGGTACTATATATGTGACGGATCCGATCTATAACGCCTTAGCATGGAAACATGGAAAACATTATGAATTTGACTCAACTCGGAGGTAATTCAATCGATAAGCCACTTTGGACCAACACGCTTCATCACACGATATGGTCCAATTAACCTAGGACTCAACTTGCCCTTCCTTCCAAATCGAAAATTTTCTTCCAAGGTGAGACCTTGAAAGACTCGATCCCCACGGCAAACTCGATATCCTTACGCCCGGATCACGCATATGACTTCTCGTCTATCGAAGCTTCCTTTAACCAGTGCTCAAATGACTTTTACCTTTTCTTCCGTCTCCGATATTAACTCTGGACCTAACATCTGCCGTTCGCCCAATTCAGTCCAACAAGTAGGAGAACGACACCTACGACCGTACAATGCCTCGTAGGGTGCCATGTGAATGCTAGACTGATAGCTGTTGTTATACAAAAATTCAGCCAACGGTAGAAAATCCTCCCAACTACCTTTGAAATCAATCACACATCCCCTTAACATGTCTTCCAATAATGAATTACTCTTTCAGACTGACCATCTGACTGAGGATGAAAAGCCGTACTGAAGTTTAACTTTGTTCCCAAAGCTTTATGCAGAGCTTTCCAAAATCGTGATGTAAACCTAGGATCCCTATCGATATAATAGATTTGGTATCCCATGCAACCTCACAATTTCGGATACATACGACTTAGCCAACCACGTAATGAATAATCCGCATCTAATGGTAGAAAATGGCGGTCTTCGTCAATCGATGAACTATTACCCAAAGCAGAATTTTTCTTAGTAGGTGTTAAAGGTAACCCACTAACAAAATCCATAGTTATCCGCTCCCATTTCCAAAGAGGAATCTTTGCGGTTGTAATAAGTTCGACGGCAATTGATGCTCCGCCTTCACTTGTTGACAAGTCAAACATTTTCCCACAAACTCGAAATCTCACGCTTCAACCACGCCACCAATACATTCACGGAGATCCCGATACATCTTATTTCCTCAGGGGTGCATAGCATAAGGGCTACTATGCGCCTCTGCAAAATCATTCGTCTCAAATCGAGTCCTTAGGCATACAAACTCTTCCACGAAACACATCACTCCATCCGTGTTTATACCAAAATCCTTTATTTCACCACTCCCAACTTGCTGAATTAAGGGTCCCAACTTTTTATCGATATCCGCTTTTCCTTGATTTGCTCTAACCACGGAGGCTTCACTTGAAGTTACGCTAATAGACTACCATCCTCATACAAACTCGGATGAGCAAACATTGCTCTCAAATCGAGATACCACCTTACGGCTTAACGCGTCGGCTACCATATTAGCCTTTCGGATGATACTCGATTGAGAAATCATAATCCTTTAATGATTCTATCCATCTTCTTTGTCTCAAGTTTAACTCCTTACGAGTAAGAAGATACTTAAGACTCTTGTGATCCGTGTAAATGATGGACTTCTCACCGTAGAGATAGTGTCTCCAAATCTTTAAAGCAAACACTACCGCAGACTAACTCCAAGTCATGAGTGGGGTAATTTTGCCCGTGCGGTCTCGGTTGTGAAGCATATGCCACTACTTTTCCACTTTGCATCAAAGCACACAACCTAAACCAGTGTGAGATGCATCACAATAAACGATAAATTCCTTTCCAGCCTCAGGCTGAATCAAAACTGGTACTTCCGTCAGAATCTTCTTCAATTTCTTGAAACTCTCTTGTTGTTTTTCAGTCCAAATATACGGTACCCCTTTCCGCAACAGTTTAGTTAGGGGTGTAGCAATCAGAGAAAACCCCTCAACAAAGCGTCTATAATAACCAGCCAACCCCAAGAAACTCCGAATCTCGCTCATCGACTTTGGCGGTTTCCAATCGATCTGACCTCAATTTTCCGAGGATCCACCCTTATTCCTTCAGCTGATACCACATGACCCAAGAAAGTCACTTCCCTTAACCAGAATTCACATTTACTAAATTTGGCATAAAGTTGATTATCTCGAAGTAAATGCAATACTATACGCAAATGCGAGTCATGCTCCTCTTCATTCCTTGAATATACCAAAATGTCATCTATGAACACCACCACAAACCGGTCTAAATATTGTTGAAAGACCCGGTTCATCATGTCCATAAATGCTCTTTGGTGCATTGGTCAACCCCAAGCGGCATCACCAAAAACTCATAATGTCCATAACGAGTTGAGAATGCCGTCTTATGAATATCTGCTTCTTTCACCTTAAGCTGGTGATAACCCGATCTCAAATCAATTTTGCAGAAAACTGAAGCTCCTTTCAATTGATCAAATAGGTCATCAATTCTCGGTAAAGGATACCTATTCTTGATCGTCAATTTATTCAACTACCTGTAATCAATGCACATACGCATCGACCCATCCTTCTTCTTAACGAACAAAACCGGTGCTCCCCACGGAGACACACTCGGTCGAATAAAACCTCGATCCAGCAATTCTTGAATTTGAGCTTTAAGCTCCGCCAACTCCTTCGGTGCCATTCTATAAGGAGTAATGGACACTGGAGCCGTTCCAGGCAAAAGCTCAATACCAAATTCCACTTCCCGATCTGGAGGTACACTAGGAAGTTCTTCGGGAAATACATCTGGAAATTCCTTCACCGTTCTCACGTCCTCCACTGATAACTCTTTGGCATCCAAAGCACTAATAAAAGCTAGAAATGCTCCGTACCCTTTTCGCACCAACCTTTCTGCCTTTAACGCAGATACCACATTTGCCAAGTAATTCCTTCGTTCGCCTATCATTACTATTTCTTTATCATCCGAAGTCCTTATTGACATCCGCTTTTCAGCACAGTCCAAAAGCGCCCGGTGCTTAACCAACCAATCCATGCCCAAAATTAGATCGAACTCGCCGAAAGGCAATTCTATCAAATTTGCCAAAAATATTTCTCCTTGGATTTCTCAGGGCACGTCTCTAAACAGTTTATTTACAATTACCGACTGTCCTAAAGGACTAATTACCATCATCTCACTATCGGTAATTTCAGATTCTAGATTCAAGTTTCCAGATATGGCGCTAGCAACATACGAGTGGGTAGAACCAATATCTATCAAAGCAGTAACAGGTACATCAAAGATAAAGAACGTACCAGTTATCACATCAGGTGCATTGCCATCCTCGCGGCATCTAACTGCATATACCAATCCTGGCTATCTTGCATCTGTGTTACCTCTAGAACCATTGCCTCGACCCAATGCACCTTGACCATGTCCAGCCCCATTACCACCACGACCTCTCGGTGGCTGCTGAGTTCCTCTTGCCGGCTGTGCTTCAGTATTACGAACTTCCTGAGTCGTATCCATGCGTCGAGGGCAATTCTTATATTGATGATCCATTGAACCACATTTATAACAAGCACCCGTTTTCCTCCAGCACTCTTCGGAATGTCGTTTCCCACATTCAGTACAATCTCGACTCTGATTATTAGCTATAGGTGCTCTTCCTTGAGTTGGTTAATCATTCTGAGGCCTCTTCAGAAACCTTTTTGAAGAACCCGAATACTTTATATCTCTTTTGCCTCTAACTCTTTCCCGATTCTGACGTTCTGAGCTTTTAGCCTCTTCGGCTATCTTGGCTTTCTCCACAAGCGTGGCAAAAGTTCTAACTTGTTGTGGGGCTATCAGAACCCGCAACTCATCATTCAACCCATCCTCAAAGCGTACACAACGCTCATGGTTCGTTGGCACTATTGTCCGAGCATAGCGACTCAGACGTAAAAACTCAACTTCATAAGCTGCCACCGTCTTATTTCCTTGAATCAGATTCAATAATTCCTTCCTTCGGGCGTCCACATAACTTGTGCCAACATATTTCCACGAAGGCGACTTTGAAGAACTCCCAATTAACTAATGCGGCCGATTGCCTTCCGGACAAGTAAGCCACCATTGATAAGCTTCGTCCCTAGCAAGGACACCGCTCCTCTTAGTTTCTATTCTACAGTGCACTCGAGGTCTTCCATAATTCGCTCCACCACCTCAAGCCAATATTCGACAACATTTGGAGCTACACCTGAGACACCTCTGAAAACCTCAGCACCACTTGATTTCAGTCGCTCCGATATCGACCCACGATTTGTTGGCCCTGACTCTAGGTCCAAATGACCCTTTCAAGGACTCGCAGCATTGCTCGTGTTAAAGCATTATCTTCTTCCATATGATCATGTGATCCCGTCTCACTCTCGGCGATGCAGGTGCATCCATTTTCAAGCATATGACCCGGTCTTTGCAGACGCGATGCCTGCGTCCTCTACCACGGCCACGTCATCGCATCCACGACCACGTCCTCTAGTGCTCATAATAACTAATTCGATTTATTCAGGTTACAAGTTTTATGAATCAGAATACTATTTTAGTGTTTATTAACGATGTTTTATGATATATAAGAGGTAAAGTTGTTTTCGCAATCACGTCCTATAGTCTCAATCTCTATTATTTTCAACACCTAAAACTAGAAGTTCTAGAGTGTTCCTATGATCATATCACAATAATAACAATCAATATACAAATACTTACTTGACTTGGTCTTGGGATGCTCGTGGTGCCATACTACCTTTAGAACATAAAGTTTAAAAATTTAAATTGTTTCTCAAACAAAAATTGTTGTTGAACCCAACCACAGCCGAGTTTTGAAACTGGCTCTGATACCATTAAATGTAACACCCCAAACCAAGTCTATGCGTTAAGACGAGATTTGGTTTGTTACATCGATCTATCATTCATTTAATACACTAATGTTTTAGGTAAACAGTTCTATAAAACCTTTCGAAAATGATGTTTAGTTGAAAATTTAGAAAAATGATTTAAAATTTGATGAATTAAGAAATACTAGTTTGAAATCTTATCATTTAGTACTTTAATTGTTTAAATCTTTAAAGTAGTTTTTAAAGAGTTCAAAAGGATTTAAAAAAAACACGAATAGTTAAAGCATCTTCAACGTTTTAAAGGAAATTTAAATCCATCCACACACATAAAAATCCATAAAAGTATTAATAGAGGCCTTATTACATCATACCCAAAATAGTAATTAAAAGAAATTACTTAATAAAAGTTCATAGTTTATAAAAACCCATATTCGTAGTATGGCCTCCATGAAGTCATCCTCGGCCCAAGCCTTCGTCAATTTCCGTTACCTAAAATGGTTAAAAAGATAGAGTGAGTTACTCAGAACTCAGTGTGTAACTCACTTACCACGTTCATTGAGCCGGATAATCAAGGCATTATTTTGGGCTTGAGCCCATTTACGAATATAATATAATAAATTAAATGCATACAAAATGAAATTTCCCAACCAAACCTAATTTCCATCAGCTACACACCCCCGTACCAACCAACACACCTGTGGGGATCAAGTCAACCCACCCCGCCAACACACCAATCGTAGGCAATAAGCTGTTTTAAATATATTGTGGTGCACCACCGAACTAGATTGTGACAAAGTCACCGAACTAGAGGCATTAAGCCATTAAAATTTTGTGGCAAAGCCACCGAACTAGATTTTTGGCAACAGGCCTTTCTTCTCTTCATCAGTTATCCCAACCCATGCAATTAGGTATGCATAACAATTTATATCCATGTAATAATTTAACAAAAGGCCTACCATACATGTGAGTCTATATTACAAATTTTCATTTGAGCCCATAAGATAAAATAGCATTTAGCCCGTTTAGCAATCTAGCTAACTTGGGCCCATATATCGATCTAGCAGATTTTCGGCCCATTAACGATCTAGCAGTTTTCGGCCCATTTAACGATCTAGCGAATTTTTGGCCCATTTAACGATCTAGCAGTTTTCGGCCCATTTAACGATCTAGCAGTTTTCGGCCCATTTAACGATCTAGCAGTTTTTGGCCCATTAATTTAACGGTTTTCATACATTTACACAAAAGTGTTAATTACTATGTATTTTCTGATTTTACCATCATTACGATTTTATCCCAATATTTACGGTTTAGTATCTAACCAGAGAGATAAGTGTGAAGTTACACACACAGTTCTTTGTGAGAACTAGACTTTCTCGCTCTCGTCGATACCTAAACGCATCACGATAAATTAGAACACTATAATTTATTCACATATCGGATCTTAGAAATAACGATCTAGACTTTACTCTTAAAATTTCGAACCACTTCTATTTGTGGTTTCTCCTCGATTGATAGTTCGTTACCCAATAAAAATCCACGAACAAACAAAGCTTCGGGAGTACGAATGATTTCAAACAAGCTGATTCTCCTTGGATGGCGTCCACAACCCGGTGGAAAATCCCGGATTCTTTAAACTTGATCCTTTGCTTAAACTTAGGGGAATAGCGGAACCACCCCTCTTCCGAACACTATTCACCACCCTTTTCTTCCCTATTTTGATTATTTCTAATGACAAAAGATCATGAGTCCGACTAAATATATCGAAATTATGACTAACGGTTACAAGGGTGAGATTGCCTTACCACGAAATATCCTTGTTCCACAATATGCGAATTGAGCGACACGTCCCTAAATTGAAATCGAGTTATAATCCATCTATATCAAAATGACGAGTAATATGAGAATCTTTGAATAAACTCCTTACCTTAACTCTTTAGATCGATTCCAATGATTCACTATACTCACGAACACTTGAGTTTCGGTCCTCCAAAATCACACTATTGTCCACGATTGAAAAGAAACGTTTGAGAAGAATACCTATGTATAGTAGGAGATTCGGCTATGAATAACAAAGGAAGGGAAAAATGGTTCGGCAATGGAGCAATCTAGCATTCGGCCATGAGAGAAAATAATGAAGGAAATTTAGTTGAGAAGAAAGTAGAAGGATGAAGGAAGGAGATGATGTTGATTCGGTTTTCAAGAGAGAAAAGAGAAAAGAAAAGAGATGAGTTTAGGAGTAAGGTACATTCGGCAATGGGGAAAAGGAGAAGGTAACGAAAATGATCTTAGCTTTGGTATTTCGGCCAAAAGAGAAAATGTCTTGAGATGCTAAGCAAAAATGTGTCCAAATGGTAACATGAAATGGTCAAAAACAAAGCTTACCAAAAGCTCAAATTCGGCTAAAAGAAAGGTTGAGAAGAGAATTGCAAATTTTGCACAAAAATGCTAGAAATGACCAAAAGCTAACTCCTAATCCTAGCCAAGCTACTAACACATTCGGCCAACCCCTTAGTCCACAATGCCGTCCATGTTCATGGTCAAAATGGCCATGAAGAAGTTACCAAAACATCAACCTTGATTCAAGCCTTGCAATCCTCCATTTTCCTAAAGTTTGAGAATCTTATCCCCAAAATCAAGCCATTCCATCCCTTAAATCATGCTTGCCATAAACCTTAATATCCTTACCATAAAAATTTAGTCCATCTTATCCATTTTTGATGCTTGGCCGACACATGCTAGGAAAAACCAAAAATAAAAGCTCCTAAATTGCATGCTAGGAGATTCGAACCTCTCCCCTCAAGTCCAACTTATGGCGCCATCACCACTTTGCCAATTACTCATCTTATGCTAATTTTAGACACTTAAATTAACTTAAGTATCAGTGTCACTTGATCCACTTCAATAAATTCTCAATACTAAAAATTATTCTATACCAGAATACTTCTATGCCCTTTTCAAGGCTATAATAAACACGAAAAAGAAGAAAGGAAAATTTTCATTCATAAGCTAAACACCAAAACATGCAATATATCGATACTCGGATTTTTAGGATGTTACAGATTATCAAGATGTGAGGGAGTAAGGGAGAACACCATTTCGGTTTTAGAATCAAGATGAAACAACCAAATAATGAGGGACTCTCATTCGGCTAAAGAGAAAAAGAATGAAAAGATTTGAATAAAAACACTTACCCGGTTTAATCAAGAAAGAAAAACCCAACTTGGAAGATGGAGAAGATGATCAATTAGGCTAGGTGGTTTCGGCAAAACAAAGAAAGAAAAGTACTCACTAATGGCTTTAGAGTTTCGGCAATCAAGAAGAAAGAAGAAGAATTTGTTTAATATCAACTTGAAGTTTCGGCTATCAAGGAAGATGGACAAAAGATGAATATGTGACTAATCCAAAGAGAAGAAAAAATGCACTACTGCGCTAGAAGATTTCAGCAAAGAGAGTAGCAATTTGGGAGAAAATGACACAAAGTTGCAAATGGGATTTTTGGCCGAAACAATACCAAAACCTTACCAAAAGCCAAAGTAAAATTTCAGCTACCTATCTACCCCCAAAACCGTCCACATGCATAGCCAAAAGGGTCAAAATTTTGCCAACCATACTTTCCATAACATTCTCCATGAAATAAGCCACTTGTTCCCCTTACTTTCCTATTTCTCTTGATTCCTTTCCCCAACTTCAACCTTGCCTTTTTCTTTTAGCCACCTTACCAAAATAATTAAGTCAACCTTGCCATGAATGCCTCTTGGCCGACACTTAAGGAAAGGGTGCAAAAATATAAGTCAAAATTTGCACACAAAGTGATTCAAACCTCTTCCCTCAAGGTACTACATGTGGCGCCATAACCCTTTTACCAATTGCTCATTTATGCTAGAAATTTACTCTTTTATTTCCATAAGCCTTGATGCCACTTACTATCTCTCCTTAATAGGCTTAAACACAAAATTTTACTAAGGCCCAACTTGAACCCGGAACTTCATAGAAACCTCGTAACTTTCCAAAATTACCTTCTTAATAAGTCCAACTTGAAATGATGCCGTTCTCTTGTTCTCAAAATTTTAAAACGCTTCTACACTCAAGGCCCAATGGGCCCAATCCTACTAGGCCCAATTTCGAGATGTTACAATTCTACCTTCCTTAAAGAAATTTTGTCCTCGAAATTTCCATCCAACTACTAAATGCACCGCTCAAATCACACCACTATGCTTTCGCTGCGCACTCTGATCTTAATAACCACAATGTACCTTTAACAAAATCTTGAATCCTTTTTCACACAACCAAACATCTAGTCACAGAAGCAAGCAGTTATCTACCACTTATACTGAAAATTTTCTACATTCAATCATCACGTCCAACCAAAACATACCTGACTTGATGGTGATAAAATAATCCCGAGCCTTATGCTCCTTAGACCTACATCTCAAGCATGCTCCTGACCTCCTCTAGCATTCTCCCGGATGACGCCTTCTGCAATAATCGCAAGCCGAAAAGTTTGATCGTGCCTTAACATGCTTTATGGAACGAGACTGTGACCCAAAAGAACCGCGATCTAATTTCTTCTTACAGCTCACAGACCCAACTCGAAGCGCTTCACCGATTCCTTTAACCTCTTCCAATACCTTCTTAGCTATCTGAGTCAGCTCATTAACCCCAGCTCGATCATGACATCCCGTCTCAGCCACAGGCGATGCCAACTCCTCTTTTTCGGGCACACGCCCCGGTGCTGAAGATCTAGTCCTAGCACCTCGGCGTCTAGCACGTCCACGTCTACCGCGTCCACATCTTCTAGCGTTCATGTTCACTAAGTCGATTTAATCTTGATTACGAGTTTTATGAATCAGTATACTATTTGATGTTTATTAAACGATGTTTTATGGAGTATGAGTAGAAAAGTTATTTTCGAGTGTCAAATCCGCATCCTAGAGTCTCAATCTCTATAGTTTCAACTCCTAAAGCTAACAGTTCTAGGGTATTCTATTTCGTAGAATTTTCGTACCACAGTAATAACACAATAATCATAAAATGAAAACAAATACTTACTTGACTTGGTGCCGGATACTCGTGGTGCCATACTTCCTTTAGAACATATATTTATAAATCAAAATTCTAAACAGCTTTGGAAAATGCTTTTGAACCCAAACCACGGTCGAGTTTTGCAAGCTGGCTCGATACCATAATATGTAACACCCCAAACCCGGCCTTGAAGTTAGCCGAAACGGTGTGTCACATGGAAGTAAAAACCATCTTTGCGATTATTAAAAACTTGCTTGAGAAATACAGCCTCTTTGTTAAAACCAAAAACACTTAAGCAATTGTTAACTACTTGAAAATATAATAATCTTTAAAAACCCTTTTCGTTTGCGGAAGCATATTTGAAATAAACAATTTACGAAAATGTGACGTTTATAAATAGAGTTACAGAAGCATTTTGAAAATGTTGCGGAAACGTCGATAAAATACAAGTATTTTGAGAGGTTGTTTGATAAATCGATAATCGAAACTAATGATCTTACAAAACTGTGACTTTTAAAAACGACGTTGAAAATTTGAAAGAGAATCCAAGTCTTTTGAAAATATCGTTAATAGTATGAGAGAAAATATCCGTGTTAAAAATATTTGTAAAAGTTTATTTTGAAATCCATTTGTTAACCAATTTTGGAAACCATTGTTTAAGTTTTTAGAAAATTCCCCTTTTTAAACAATTTAAGAAAAATAATAAAAACATCCCAACCAAAAAGCAAAAATAAAAATAGTCCAGAGGCCTTATTACAACATTTAACCCAAAATAGTAAAGTAATAAAATAAACGAGAAAGAAGTCTAAAGTCCAAATAAACCATTTCCGAAGTATGGCCTCCATCGAGTCATCCATAGCCCAAGTCCATATCATCAAGCATTACATACAAGGGTTAAGAGAAAGGGGGGTGAGTTACAAGAACTCAGTGTGAAATCCCCTTACCGTTATTCATTGGGCCGGAACCCAATTAGCAATATTTTGGGCCTAAGCCCATTTACAACAATAATAATGTATCAAATATAATATGCATATGATATGCAATTCCCAAACCAAACCTAGTTTTCCATCCGCTACACACCACCCGTACCAACCAGCACACCTGTGGGGAGCTTTAGTCACCCACCCCGCCAACACAACAAACATAGGTATTAAGCCAATTATATCAAATTTGTGGACAAGCCACCAGATTAACAGAATTTACATGGCATCGCCATTTTTTCATATTTGTGGCAGAGCCACTGTAATTATGTAGCCGAGCTACGTAACTTCTCTTCATCATTATCCCATCCCATGCAAATCATGTATATAATGCATAGCCATTCACAACAATTTATTCAGATATTTATTACAAAATTATGGCCCATTCTGAGCAATTAATCAAAAGGCCCGTTAAGCAAAATATCGATTTGGCCTATTTAGCAAAATATCGATTGGCCCATATAGCAAAATATCGATCGGCCCATTTATCAAAATATCAGATTGGCCCATTTATCAAAATATCAGATTGGCCCATTTATCAAAATATCAGATTGGCCCATATAACAATTTCGTAATTCGGCCCTTTAGGGGCATTTTTATAATTTCGACCCATAGGGGCATTTTCATAATTTCGATAATTTACCCACTAAGGGTAATTCGGTAATTTCGCAACCTAGACTTAACTACTAATGTGGAGCATAAAAATCAAAACTATCCATCTGCGTCGTACTGACTAAATTGACTATAACTCGAGTTAGGAATCTCAAAATCTAAATCCGTAAATTTTCCTTGAAACTAGACACATATATCTTCTTACTACTATTTTCCAGAATTTTTGGCTTAACCATTTAGTACAGTTTATTCCTTAAATTTTCCCTTGTTTCACTGTCCAATAATTCTGACCTCTCTTAACTTAATTTAAAATATCTCACTATACGGTTTCCATATACTGTTCCCACTTCTTTCTGTTGAAAATAGACTCACTAAGGAATCTGTACATATAAACTATAACTCATAATTCAATTTGTATAATTTTATACGATTTTTCTAAGACAGATCAAGGAACCACGAAGTCATTCAGAACCAGTCTCACTAAAATTAAGATATCTCAAAATATAGAATTCCTTTTCCTTCTCCATTTCTTCCATATCAAAATAGACACAGCAAGATTTAATCTGATATCTTATTCATTTTGTAATTCCTTTTCTCCTATTTGTCGTGATTTTTCAAAAACATGCCACTACTTCTAACCGAAACTACTTTATTACGAAATACGATTACCATTACGATCATACGCACGCTCGAGTGATCACGGATGCCGGTTTTCAGTTTTCTTCGGTATTTTGACCAAATCACAGAACATATCATACAAAATTTCAGAGAGATGTGAGATTACACAGCATATCAAACATGTATTTAGAAGGTACGGGATTACACACCTGATTTTGATTTCTTAAAGAACCACTCGTCGATGACCTAGAACAATACCAACCAAAAGTTAGCCTTGGATTTCCAAAAGATTTCGTATCACTTACACTTGAATCACTTACCACTATGTCCGAAGGTAGAACATGTCGAGTGATTTTGTCCCTAAAACATAATCGATTAGTCGAAACTTCGATCCGATTAACATAATAACCAAGTAGTGATATCGAATGGACTATGAAAATACTCCTTACCTTAATCGATGATAATCCCAATTCCCACCAATTGACTTATGACTTGAGATGATTAGGCAGTGATGTGGTATTCGGCCAATCCACTAGAATACTACAAATAAAAGATTATCAAGATGTGAGGGAGTAAGGGAGAACACCGTTTCGGTTTTAGAATCAAGATGAAACAACCAAATAATGAGGGACTCTCATTCGGCTAAAGAGAAAAAGAACGAAAAGATTTGAATAAAAACACTTACCCGGTTTAATCAAGAAAGAAAAATCCAACTTGGAAGATGGAGAAGATGATCAATTAGGCTAGGTGGTTTCAGCAAAACAAAGAAAGAAAAGTACTCACTAATGGCTTTAAAGTTTCGGCAATCAAGAAGAAAGAAGAAGAATTTGTTTAATATCAACTTGAAGTTTCGTCTATCAAGGAAGATGGACAAAAGATGAATATGTGACCAATCCAAAGAGAAGAAAAAATGCACTATTGTGCTAGAAGATTTCGGCAAAGAGAGTAGCAATTTGGGAGAAAATGACACAAAGTTGCAAATGGGATTTTTGGCCAAAACAATACCAAAACCTTACCAAAAGCCAAAGTAAAATTTCAGCTACCTATCTACCCCCAAAACCATCCACATGCATAGCCATAAGGGTCAAAATTTTGCCAACCATACTTTCCATAACATTCTCCATGAAATAAGCCACTTGTTCCCCTTACTTACCTATTTCTCTTGATTCCTTTCCCCAACTTTAACCTTGCCTTTTTCTTTTAGCCACCTTACCAAAATAATGAAGTCAACCTTTCCATGAATGCCTCTTGGCCGACACTTAAGGAAAGGGTGCAAAAATATAAGTCAAAATTTGCACACAAAGTGATTCGAGCCTCTTCCCTCAAGGTACTACATGTGGCGCCATAACCCTTTTACCAATTGCTCATTTATGCTAGCAATTTACTCTTTTATTTCCATAAGCCTTGATGCCACTTACTATCTCTCCTTAATAGGCTTAAACACAAAATTTTACTAAGGCCCAACTTGAACCCAGAACTTCATAGAAACCTCGTAACTTTCCAAAATTACCTTCTTAATAAGTCCAACTTGAAATAATGCCGTTCTCTTGTTCTCAAAATTTTAAAACGCTTCTACACTCAAGGCCCAATGGGCCCAATCCTACTAGGCCCAATTTCGGGATGTTACATATATAAGGCTTGCAGTGTATATGTGTGTAAGTGAGAGTTTTCATGTGTTTGAACTATGTATATGGTTGATTTTTAAATGCCTTATTAAAGTGCTAAAAATGTAAAAAATTGTATTAAGGTTCACAATTGGTTGAAGCTTTCAAATGGTCTTATTTGATTGTGAAAAGGGTTGGATTAGTGTGTCATAATTGTATAGAAGTGTATCAATTGACTTGAATGTTTGATAATGCTTATATAACCTTGTCGTGCCATTGAGACATTTTGGTTAGTTGATTAGGGATTGTTATATGATATGTTTTGGTATATTTTGGACAAGTCTAAAAGTTGATAAATGTATATGTTTGGCTTATTTGGAAGATTGGTTTCGGTAACTTGCACCGAAAGACACATTTTTTGCACCATACGTGTAACACCCCTTACCCGTATTCAACGCCAGAACAGGGTACGAGGCATTACTGGACATAAACACAAGCAAACATACATTTTCGAGTCATAAATTTCCATTCAAATTAAAACTTTTCATATACATTCATATCGTCCCTAAAACGAGCCTACAATGCTCAATACATGCTTTGGAAGTGGCTCGGGACTAAACCGAGAACTTTAGAAAATTTTACAAAACTTAGAAAATTTTTCTTGTTACAGGGCTCACACACCCGTGTGGTCCAAGGGACACGCCCGTGTGACCCTTAGATACGCCCGTGCTACAAGCCGTGTTCAAAATAGGGAGCTCTCTGACTTGTGTGACACGGCCCTGCCACACGCCCGTGTGCTAGGCCATGTGCTCGATTTAATTTTCATAATTTTTCATAAAATAGGTGCAGACTTCACACGGCCGAAACACACGCCTGTGTGCTATATTCTGGACATTCTGTTTTGTAACAATTAAGGTGCAGGGGACACACGGGTGAAAGACATGCCCGTGGGGCAGACCGTGTGTCACACACGACCTAGACACATGCCCGTGTGTCTACCCGTATGGACAAAAATAAGGCTATTTACCAAGCCATTTTGCCACCCTTACTTGTACATACATACACAACATCATATGGCACCAATCCAAGCATTTACATACAACCAAATCAGCCACAATCAAGACATCAACACATCATTCACATACTACCATCTATCGTACACAAACATCACATGCTTATCATCTCAAATCATGTAAATTCCCACATCTATGAAAGGCATCATCATATAAATTGTTCATACCGATTGTAGCCAATTTTCAATGGCCTTATACAAAATGAACTTTAAACCAATATAAGCCAACACATCTGGCCAAATCAATTATGACACATAACAAAATGACCAATCCCTTATACATGCCATAACTCAAAATATTGAATTCATTGGTACCAAAATAATAATTGATAGTGTGAATGGATCTCCGACGATCTCCAATCCCGAGCTAGGTTGGTGACACTATAAGACAAGGGAAAGAAAGGTGGGTAAGCTATATAGCTTAGTAAGTTCATATGCAAATAATAAACAACATTAACATACATTTTCATATGAATAACATAACATATATCAAACATAATGTCACTAAAACTTCATGAACATAACATACTCAATCACATTCTTACTAACAATTTGTCTTATAACGAATTCATTTCCTTTGAGTTTTTCATATTTACCTGTACCAACTCGTAACCTAATCACATACTTTCTCATCTTTGACATACCCATCGAATTTCTCGTTGAACCAATTGGAATACTAAAGGATACTCGGAAGTCTCATACATATAGTACTGTACTAATGCCATATCCAGATATGGTCTTACATGTAGTCTCGTATCGATGCCAATAGCCCATCTATGGTCTTACACGAAGTCTCATATCGATTCCATATCCCAGATATGGTCTTACACGAAGTCTCATATCAAGGCCATATCCCAGGTACACGTAATCTCAATAACCCTAAAGTCATGACATTTGTATCCTATCTATTCCTAATGTTCAACCGAGATTTCTTTCTTGCCGAAACTTTGTCGAATATGCTCATAGAATCAATCATACATTTCATGCAATATCAAAACATTAAAATACAAATATAACGTTGCATTATTTACATACGAATTTACCTCGGTACAAAAATAGTGAAAATGGACCTAATCATCAAACACTTTGTTTTTCCCTCGATCTAGGTCCAAACGTCATTTTTCTTGATCTATAATAGCAAATTCAGCTCATTTAATACACACATTATCCAAATCAGTCTAAAAGTCACATTATAGAAAAATTACATTTTTGCCCCTAACTTTTTAACTTTTTACATTTTGGTCCCTAGGCTTGTAAAATGAAACGTATTCAATTTCTTTAAAACCCAAGCCTAGCTGAACTTTATCCATGCTCATAACAGCCCAAAATTTCCATTAAATTTCACTTTTACTACATATTTTATAACTTTTACAAATAGGTCCTTTTTGACATTTTTAATGAAAATCACTTAGTAAAAATTGTTTATCCAACATCAAATTTGTATAATATACCATTGAACATCAAAATACACAAATATTTAACATGGGTCAAACCCTATACCTTGATTATACTTCAAATTAGTACTAGAAATAGGTAGATCGAGTTACAAGAACTTCAAAAACATAAAAATCATTAAAAACGGGGCTAGAACGGACTTACAATCGAGCTTGGAAGCTTGAAAAACCATAGCTATGTCTTCCTCTTGTAAATTTCGGCAAGGGGTAGAAGCTGAGCAAAAATTAGCTTTTAATTTGATTTTTAATTCATTTAATTACCAAAAGACCAAAATGCCCCTCACTTAAGACAAAAATTCTCTTACTCCATGTCCATTTTTGTTGACTAACTTAAAAAATGGTCTAATTACCATATAAGGACCTTCAATTTAAAATATCATAGCAATTGGACACCTTAAACACATAGAACTCAAATTTTGCACTTTTTGCAATTTAGTCCTTTTAACTAAATTGAGTGCCTAAACGTCAAAATTTTCGAACGAAATTTTCACGAAATCATTTCGTAAAACTTTAGACCACAAAAATATAATAAAAATAAATTTTACTGCGTCAAAATTGTTGTCCTGAAACCACTGTTCCGACTAGACCCAAAATCGGGCTGTTATAACTCTCCCCCTTAAGGATTTTCGTCCCTGAAAATCTTACCAGAAAATAAGTTTGGGTACTGTTTTTGCATAGCATCCTCAGGTTCCCACGTATGCTTTTCGACCCCATGTCGTTGCCACAAAAACTTTAACTAGGGCTATGTTTTTATTTCTCAATTGTTTAACTTCCCGAGCCAAAATCTTGATCGGATCCTCACCATAAGTCATATCGGGTCGAATCTCAACCTCTGTCAGAGAAATCACATGTGAAGGGTCTGGTCGATAATGTCGCAACATCGACACATAAAATACATTTTGAATCCTTTCCAACTCTGTCGGCAAAGCTAACCGATATGCCACCGGCCCTATTCTTTCAATAACCTTATACGGCCCAATGAAATGTGGACTCAACTTGCCTTTATGACCAAATCTCAGAATCTTCTTCCACGGAGATACCTTCAGAAATACCTTATCACCAATCTAAAATTCGATCTCTTTTCTTTTCAAATCTGCGTACGACTTTTTTCGATCTGAAGCGGCTTTCAAATAGTCACAAATTACCTTTACTTTTTCTTCGGTTTCTCTAGCCAAGTCAACTCGGTGAATCTGTTTCTCACTAAGCTCTGTCCAATACAACGGAGTTCGACACTTGCGGCCATACAATGCCTCATACGGTGCCATCTTTATACTCGACTGAAAACTTTTGTTATAAGCAAATTCGACTAAAGGTAGATATTTTAACCAACTACCTTCGAATTCTAAAACACAACAACGAAGCATATCTTCGAGAACTTGAATCATTCTCTCTAATTGGCCTTCAGTTTGCAGATGAAATGTGGTACTAAAGTTCAACTTTGTACCCAAAGCTTCTTTCAACTTTTTCCAAAACTGAGATGTAAACCTCAGATCTCGATCCGAAATAATAGAAATAGGCACTTCGTGCAATCTCACAATTTCGGCAATGTACAATTCAGCTAGCTTGTCAAGTGAGTAATCAGTACGTACCAGAATAAAATGAGCCGATTTCGTTAATCTATCGACAACAAACCAGACGACATCTTTATTTTTCAGAGTTAAAGGCAAACCCGTTACGAAGTCCATCGTAATCCTGTCCCATTTCCACTCGAGTACAATTACTGACTGAAGTAAACCCGAAGGTACTTGGTGTTCGGCTTTCACTTGTTGACAAATCAAACATTTCAATACGAATTCAGAGATATCTCGTTTCATACCTGACCACCAATATAGTTTCTTCAAATCATTATACATCTTCGTACTTCCCGGATGAACAGATAAACAACCATTATGTGCTTCATAAAGAATCTTCTTAATAATCTTATCATTTTTCGGTACAAATACTCTCTCTCGGAACATTAAGCATGTAACACCCCACTCCCGTATTCAATGCTGGAATAGGGTTATAAGGTATTACCGATCAATTCACATTACATATAGCATACATTTATGCAACAATAAGCATTCATTCTCATAAATCATTCAACACAATCACATTGTCCCTTACAAGGGCCTACGATGCCTTAAACATGCTTTAGAAGTGGTTCGGGACTAAACCAATATCATAAGAAAATTCTGGAAACCTAAAATTTTTTCATGTTAACAAGGGTCACACGCCTGTGTGAATAGGTCGTGTGCCTCACACGGCTAGTAGATACGCCCGTGACTCAGGCCGTGTGAAAACAGGGCATACATACTGACTTGGGTTACACGGTCGGCAACATGCCCGTGTGTCTAGCCCGTGTACCCTTCGAAGCGGCCACACACGCCCGTGTGCCAGACCGTGTGCTAGGTCCTGCCAAAACTGTAGGGTATACTGACTTATGCAACACGGCAAAGTCACACGCCCGTGTGCTAAGCCGTGTGCCAATTAGGGAGTATACTGACTTGTACCACACGGTCGGTCACACGCCCGTGTGTGAGACTGTGTGGAGCATACTGACTTCACTTTAATATCAACACCAGGGGACACATGGCCGTGTAACATGACCGTGTGTCGCACACGGATGAGACATACGCCCGTGTCTCTGCCAGTGTGGACAAATTTAATCCATTTGCAAGGCCAATTTTCCACCCCAACTCATGCTCATTTAAACAACCAAAATGGTACCATTTCATCATACAATTAGGCAGCCAAAATCATCAACCAAATGCACAATTCATACCATTATAATTTCATCTATTCCAAAACTCCAATCACTACCATTTACTTAGCCAAATACATGCCAAAACAATATCAAACAATATGGTTCATTTACCATATTTCACACATACATAACTTACCATATAAATAACCTATACAACATTTAAAATCATACCTCATCAAGGCATTTCTCAAACATTTATATTCCACAATCAATTAACCATTTGAGCAACTATAAATCCATAACCACATTCATACCAAAACATAGCAAAATAAGCCATCACTCATGCCTATATATACAAACCAAAACAAATACAATTTACAAGCCAAATCTCATGGGTATAATCACAACCAAAATATCACATCATATACCATAAATGTATAACTCAAAAGTACCAACTTAGATGTTTGATAGTGCAATGATGTTCCCGACGACTCTCAGATCCGAGCTAGCCTTGATTCACCATAAAACATAGAAAAATAACACGAAGTAGGCTTCAAAGCTTAGTAAGCTCATATTTTATAAACTTAACTAATCACAAATCTACCATTCATCAATTTAAACATATAACATGAAATTCATGGTTATTAACAAACCTTTCACATGCTTATTCATAAGCTCAAATGCAAACTTTGTAACTTCTTCAATTTTAAGCTCATAATATACATGTACATACCTGTACCAATCCATAATAAGTTCATACATAAATGGAATGCCGATGAATACTTGATATTTCGCACACTAAGTGCCATACATAGCTGAAGCTATCTCATTCTTGCACACTAACTGCCATATATAGCCGAAGCTATGTCGAATCGCACACTAAGTGCCACAAATAATCGATTGGTTGTCGAAGATAACTATAGTCCCATATATACAATTTATGCAATATTAAAGCACTAAAATCATAATTATTACAGTGTTTAATACATACGAACTTACCTCGAATGCTAAAACAGTGAATCGAGTCGATTAGTCGATAACTTTATCTTTTCTTGATCTAATTATATTCAAAATTTACTTATTCAATCATCTATTCATTCAATTGAGTCCAAAATACACTTTAAAACACATTTACACTTTTGCCCCACAAATTTCACATTTTTCATAATTTAGTCCTTATTTCATAAAATCACAAATTAATGAAATTCAAGACTATCCCATGCTAGCCGAATTACCACAGTGCCTCTAGTAGCCCATAATTTTCATTTATTCCCACTTTTAACCACTACATTTCACATTTTCTTAATTTAATCCTTTTTTACATTTTTGTCAAAAATCACTTTACAAAAGCTATTAATCTAACATTAAACCTTCCAAATCTATCATAAATCATCAAATTACTCAAGCATTCAAAAATGGCAACATGATAAATCTTTAACAGTTTTGAAATTTAAGGTACGGGCTAGCTAGAATACGAAGCAGCGATCACAAAAACATAGAAATCATTAAAAACGGATAAAAAACACATACCTAATTGAAAAGAATGAGATTGTCAAAGTTTTAACACCAAAGGGTTAGGTTTTTCTTCTTCATTCGGTTAAGAACACCATTAATGAATGAAATTTGATTTTAGTTTTATTAATTAACCTTTATTAAATGAATTACAACATTAACCTTAATTAAAACATTATTATTTCACATAAACCATGGATATAAATGTCCACTAACCTTTCAAATGGTTTAATTACCATTTAAGGCCATCATATTTTAAAGACAAAGCTATTTGACACCTTTAACAAGTAGAATGCAACTTTTGCATTTTACGCGATTTAGTCCTTTTTTCTCAAATTGAGCAATTAAACGATAAAATTAGCTCAGGAAATTTTCACACATATCAAATAACATGCTGTAAGTACCGAAAATAATATAAAAATAATTTTTTGACATCGAATTTGTGGTTCTAAAACCACTATTCTGATTTGACTAAAAACGGGCTGTTACAACTCTCCCCCTTAGGGATTTTCATCTCCGAAAATCTTACCAGTGAATAGGTTTGGGTACTGTTTTTGTTTAGCTTTCTCGAGTTCCCACGTAGCTTCTTCAACCCCGTGTCGATGCCATAATACTTTTACTAATATGATTCTCTTATTTCTTAGCTCATTGATCTCACGAGCTAAATTTCGAATCGGTTCTTCAACATATGACATATCATACTGATTTTCAACCTCGGTTGGGGAAATGACATGTGAATGGTCGGATCGGTATCATTGAAGCATCAACACATGAAACACATTATGTATTTTCTCTAACTCAGACGATAAAGATATTCGATATGCCACTGGCCCAACTCGCTCAGTAATCTCATACGGTCCGATGAATCGCGGACTCAATTTCCCTTTTTGACCAAACCGTAATATCTTTTTCCACGGAGACACTTTTAAAAACACTTTATTCTCGATCTGGAACTCAATATCTTTCCATTTCAAGTCTGCATACGATTTCTGTCGATCCAAAGCTGCTTTCAAACTATCGCGAATTACTTCCACTTTTTCTTCAGTCTCTCTGATCAGATCAACCCCGTGAATCTTGTTCTCGCTAAGCTCAGTCCAGTACAATGGTGTTCGACATTTACGACCATATAGAGCTTCGTACGGTGCCATCTTAATACTCGATTAGAAACTATTATTGTAAGCAAATTCAATTAGCGGTAGATATTTCTCCCAACTACCTTCAAACTCAAGAATGCAACAACGCAACATATCCTCAAGTATCTGAATAACTTGCTCAGACTAACCATCCATTTGCGGATGAAACGCAGTGCTAAAATGAAACTTTGAACCCAAACCTTCTTGCAATTTCTTCCAAAATCAGGAAGTAAATCTTGGATCTCTATCCGAAACAATAGATATGGGAACACTATGTAATCTCACAATTTTAGAAATATACAGCTCAGCTAATTTATCAAGCGAGAAATCTGTACGTACCAGAATAAAATGAGCTAATTTCGTCAATCTATCAACAACAACCTAGATTGCATCTTCTTTTTCGGAGATAAGGGCAAACCCGATACGAAATCCATTGTTACTCTGTCCCACTTCCACTCAGGAATCATAATAGGTTGTAATAAACCTGACGACACTTGATGCTCAGCTTTGACTTGCTGACAAATCAAACATTTCGAAAAAAAATTTGAGATATCACGTTTCATGCCGTGCCACCAATAAAGTTGTTTCAAATCATTATACATTTTCGTGCTTCCTGATTGTACTAATAAACAACTACTGTGTGCTTCGTTTAGAATCTTCCAAATTAGTTCAGAATTTCTTGGTACACATTTTCTATCACGAAACATCAAACAGTCATCATGCCCTATTCGAAACTCTGAATCAGAAGTCGACTCACACTGAGCTCGTTTTGCTTGCAAATCATTATTAAATTTTTGAGCCTCACAGATCTGCTATAAAAATAACGGTCTCGCTTTCAACTCGGCTACTATCGAACCATCGTCAGGCAAAGCTAATTGTGTGTTCAAAGCACGTAAAGTAAATAAGGACTTTCAGTTCAAAGCATTAGCAACTACATTAGCTTTCCCCGGATGATAGTCAATCACTAATTCATAGTCTTTTAGCAATTCTAACCATCTTCGCTGTCGCAAATTTAAATCTTTCTGAGTCATTAGAATTTCAAACTTTTATGGTCGGTATAAAGATGGCATTTCTCACCAAACAAATAATGACGCCAAATTTTCAATGTGAACACTATCGCGACTAACTCTAGATCGTGCATTGGATAATTCTTTTTGTGCGGCTTCAACTGTCTCGAGGCATAAGCTACAACTTTTCCTTCCTGCATCAAAACACAACCTATGCAATTTAACGATGCATCACTGAAAACTACGAATTCTTTACCGACTCAGGCTGAACTAACACTGGTGCCTCTGTCAATAATGCTTTCAATTGATCGAATCTTTGTTGACATTTCTTGGACCATTCAAACTTCACATCTTTATGTAGTAATCTGGTCATCGGTGTAGCAATCATCGAGAACCCTTTAACAAAGCGTCGATAGTAACCAGCCAATCCCAGAAAACTTCTAACCTCAGATACATTTCTAGGTGGTTTCCAATCAATAACTGCAGAAATCTTGCTCGGAACAACTCGAATACCATCCGCCAAGACTATATGTCCCAAAAATCCAACTTCCCGGAGCCAAAACTCACATTTGCTGAATTTAGCATACATTTGCTTAACTCTCAAGGTTTGCAATACAATCCTCAAATGCTCGGCATGCTCAGACTCATCTCGTGAATAGATCAGAATGTCATGAATGATCACAACAATAAATCTGTTTAAATACGGTCTAAAAATTCGATTCATCAAATCCATAAAAATGGCAGGAGCATTAGTCAAACCAAAAGGCATAACAAGGAATTCATAATGTCCATACCTTGTTCTGAATGCAGTTTTCGGTACATCTAAATCATTGACTCGCAATTGATAATAACCTGATCTCAAATCAATCTTTGAAAATACTGTTGCACCTTTCAACTGATCAAACACATCATCTATTCTCGGCAACGGATACTTATTCTTTATCGTAACTTTGTTGAGCTGACGATAGTCTATACACATTCTCATTGACCCATCCTTCTTTTTAACAAACAATACTGGCGCACCCCAGGGCAAAAAACTAGGTTGTGCAAAACCTCTATCCGTTAACTCTTGTAACTGAGCTTTCAACTCTTTCAACTCTATCAGAGCCATTCTGTACGGAGCTATTGATATCGGCATTGTTCCCAGTACTAATTCAATACCAAATTCAACCTCTCTAATAGGTGGAAATCCCGGTAATTCTTCAGGAAATACTTCCAGATATTCACAAACGGCTGGTATTGATTCAACCTTCTTTTCAGACACTTTAGTATCTAAAACATAAGCGAGATAAGTTTCACAACCTTTTCTCACATACTTCTAAGCTGACATCGATGAAATCACTATTAGTAAACCACTCGACTCATTAGATTCAATCCGAAGAATTTCATTATTCTGACATTTCAATTCTATAGTCTTTCATCTACAGTTCACCACAGCATCATGTAGGGTCAACCAATCCATACCCAAAATCACATTAAACTCATCAAATGGTAAAAGTATCAAATCAGCGGGAAAATAGTAACCTCGAGTCATTAAAGGACAGTTTATGCATACTTTGTCAACTAGAACATACTTGCCTAAGGGGTTTGATAGTTTAATCACAAATTCAGTAGACTCAACAGGCAAACTCTTATTAGACACCAAATTCATACATATATACGAATGAGTAGATCCAGGATCAATCAATGCAATAATATTAGTGTCGTAAAGAGAAAATGTACCGGTAATGACATCAGGTGATGACTCATCTTCGCGAGTGCGAATAGCGAAAGCTCTAGCAGGTACTCTGGCCTCAGATCTCACTGTAGAATCTTTCGCTATACCTCGATTACCACTTGCAATTCCCACATTTCTTGGCCGCCTCCCTCGAGTAGCTGTATTGCTCGATCTTACATTGCGAGATTTATCTTTTTCATTAAGTTCAGGACAATCTCTGATAAAATGATCTTGTGAACCACAACTGTAACAAGATCTATTATTATTTTTCATCCAGCACTCTCCAAAATGTCATCTTCCACACTGTTCACACTCGGGTTTAACATCTTTCACATTGCCAACACTTGATACCGATGTAGTTTGAGCTTTAGGGCTGGTATATTGCTTTCCACGATCCCGATTAGAATATCTCACTGAAGTTGTTGATTGGTTAAAATAGTCTTTGGCTTTCTTTGACGAGGACTGATAACGTTTACTCATCAATCTCTTCCTCAAGTCTCTTGCCTCTGAATCAGCCTTTCTCTTTTCTCGGCTAAAGTCTTCGGCTTTGCAAGCCCATTCAACTAACACAACAAATTATTTTAAATCTAAAATCCCAACCAGAAGTTTAATATCTTCGTTCAGCCCATCAACAAACCGCTTGCACATTATTTCTTCAGTAGACATATACTCTCGAGCGTACTTGCTTAGTCGTACGAATTCTCTTTCATACTCGGTTACAGTCATGCAGCCTTATTTCAATTCTAAAAACTCTTTATGCTTTTGATCCAAAAATCGTTGACTGATGTAATTCTTTAGGAATTCAGTCTAAAAGAATTCCCAGGTAACTCTCTCCCTCGGTACTACCGATACTAATGTATTCCACCACTGATACGCGATATCTCTTAAAAGAGATATAGCACACTTTAAACATTCAGCTGGCGTGCAAGAAAGCTCGTCAAACACTCTAACCGTCTTTTCAAGCCAAAACTCGGCTCTCTCAGGGTCATCATCAACATTAGCTCTGAACTCTTCAGGCCCGTATTTACGGATCTTATCAACTGAAGGCTTATTCACTCTTAAAAGCTCGACTCCTTGAGGAGCTACGGGTACGGGTTGGGGATTAGGAGGGGTGGAGGTTGTTGAGTAGCCGGGTTCACACGAATATATTGAGTGAACCACTCATTCATCATTTGGAAGAAAGCTTCTTTAGCCTTCCCCCCTGGCTACCCGTCACAGGTCTAGAATCAGATGGTGGTCTCTTGCGTGGGAGTAGGCGCATTACTCTCAACCTCATCAGCTATAGCTCGATTGGGATCCATTACAATAAGAAAACGCAGTTTAAAATGCCAGGAGTCATCACACTATCACAGTTTACATATGGCATGTATAGCTAGAATCTCACACACGCTACGTTAGTCTTAGAATCGACTAAACCGTAGCTCTGATACCGATAAATGTAACACCCCTCTCCAGTATTCAGCGCCAGAATAAGTTTACGAGGTATTACCGATCAATTCACATTACATATAGCATACATTTTTGCAACAATAAGCATTCATTCTCATAAATCATTCAACACAATCACATTGTCCCTTATAAGGGACTACGAGGCCTTAAACATGCTTTAGAAGCGGTTCAGGACTAAACTGATATTATATGAAAATTTTGGAAACTTAAAAAATTTTCATGTAAACAAGGGTCACACGCCCGTGTGAACAGGCTGTGTGCCTCACACGGCTAGTAGACATGCCTTTGACTCAGGCCGTATGAAAATAGGGCATACATACTGGCTTGGGTCACACGGCCGAACACACGCTCGTGTGTCTAGCCCGTGTACCCTTCGAAGCGGCCACACACACCCGTGTGCCAGACCGTGTGTTAGGCCGTACCAAAACTGTAGGGTATATTGACTTATGCAACACGGCAAAGTCACACGCCGGTGTGCTAGGCTGTGTGTCAATTAGGGAGTATATTGACTTGTACCACACGGTCGATCACACGCCCATGTGTGAGACTGTGTGGAGCATACTGACTTCACCTTAATATCAACACCAGGGGAATCACGATCGTGTAACATGACCGTGTGTCACACACAGCTGAGACACACGCCCGTGTCTCTGCCCGTGTGGACAAAAATAAGCCATTTGCAAGTCCAATTTGCCACCCCAACTCATGCTCATTTAAACAACCAAAATGGTATCATTTCATCATACAATTAGGCAGCCAAAATCATCAACCAAATGCACAATTCATACCATTATAATTTCATCTATTCCAAACTCCAATCACTACCATTTACATAGCCAAATACATGCCAAAACAATATGGTTCATTTACCATATTTAACACATACATAACTTACCATATAAATAACCAATACAACATCTAAAATCATACCTCATCAAGGCATTTCTCAAACATTTATATTCCATAATCAATTAACCATTTGAGTAACTATAAAATCATAACCACATTCATACCAAAACATGCCAAAATAAGCCATCACTCATGGCTATATATACAAACCAAAACATATACAATTTACAAGCCAAATCTCATGGCTATAATCACAACTAAAATATCACATCTAGCCTATACATGCCATATACCTTAAATGTATAACTCAAAAGTACCAACTTTGTAACATCCCCAAACCCGGCCCATTCACTACGACCGAATCTGGTTATGTCACTGGGGAGAACGGTTGAAGAAAAATTTTTTATCCACTTTTGAATAAACCATGAAAGAAATTAACTTTTGGAAACCATGTTCATTGTTTATCTTATTAAACATATTCTTCATAAGTAGGTTACTAAAATTAAAACCATTTCCTCACAGAAATTCAAATTAATTAACCCATAGTTAAAATAACACCAAAATAATAAATGGCCTTTTGTTACAACCCAATACTTAAAATGAAATACTTGTATCAAACTCAAGCATAATATAGTTAATCATCATCTTGGCATGGGCCACCTTGTCCTCTCCGATCCCGGTCGACTTTAAGCAACACTGAAAAGTTAGAGGAAAAGGTGAGTCACCAAGACTCGATGTGCTACCCTTTTTCCGGATTAGCGAGAATATCATATGCAAACATAAACATAGTCAACATGCTTCCAAATCATATGCACCCAATCCTAACCATCCATTCACCTTTTCTACCCCGTGTGGTACCAAACCACTGGTGGTGCCAAACCACTGGTGTCCGAAAGACACAATATTCATCAATGCGGTGCCAAACCACTGGTGTCCCAAAGACACAATATTCATCAATGTGGTGCCAAACCACTGGTGTCCCAAAGACACAATTGTGATACCAAATCACTGGTGACCGAAGTCACAAATCAGATGATGGGGCCAACCCATCGTGTGATACCAAATCACTGGCGTCAATCCCGTATCTCAACTGCGGGGCCAACCCACCGTGGTACGAAGCCACTGGGACGAGACGCTATGAGGTACCAAACCTCTGGTGTCTCAAAGACACAAATGTGGTACCAAACCACTGGTGACCGTAGTCACAATAATCGAGTGATGGGGCCAACCCATCGTGTGATACCAAATCACTGGCGTCAATCCCTCAATACCGCCTTGTGGGGCCAACCCACTGTGGTACGAAACCACGGGGACGAGACGCTGAGGTGCCAAACCTCTGGAGGTGCCAAACCTCTGGTGACCCAAAGTCACAAAGTGTGTTACCAAAACACTGGTGCTCGTCAGCACAAAATATCACTGCCCCCTCCACTCGTACAACCCACATTAATCATGAACATGCATCTTAATAATAAAATATACCATCATGCTTGTTTAGCAATATACATATTGTTTATCAACAATCAAGTATTATAGCACACATGCCAGATACACCATGCTTACCAAAAACATCATAACAGGGACTTACCTGACCCCTTGCCTTATACCATAATGGTATTCAATCCACCTTTCCATGGATCCAAAAACATACAATTTATATAATAAAAGAGAAGTGTGCGCAAGTACACACAATATGGTAAGCACATATATTACTAGAAGAGTGTGTGTATGTACACACCTGCAAGCTTTAACCAAAGAATCGATCTAAGACCCTCGATAACCTCGACAACCTTGCTCCTATAATCGATCAAACAAGAGATGAGCGTCCCAAAGATTAACAGAGTAGGAAGACTCCTCTTGCTTGCTTCCAGAATCCAAAGGCCCTATAACGAAATGGTTACCAAACAAGAGATTAATATCCTTCCAAACAAATGCCAAAAACCCACTCTTACCCTTGTAGATGTCGACAGAGAACAGAGGATAGTCCATAAGCATTCGGCCTTACCTTTATACCTTCTCCAAGGCTTGAACCAAAACCAAAAGTAGCCCACACTCCACTTAACAATCGGCCAAGAACCAAACTAAAAGGGAAGGGAAGATTCGGCCAACACCTTAACAGAACAAATGTAACTTTCGGCAAAGTGAAGGTTACTAGGGGTTTTCGGTTTAGGCTACAAAGAAATGAAAGAAGAGGGTTTTCTTTTGCTTACAAATTCGGCAACAACAATCCAAAGAAGAACAAATAAAAATTCGGCACAAGAGGGGGAGATGAGAGAATGAACTTTCGGCAAAAGCAACAAAAGGAGAAAAGCATTTCAAAAGGGTGTCCCCCCTATTTATAGAATCCGGCCACCCCTAAGCTCACCCCACAAAGCCGAAAATGCCCTCCATAAACTCCCAAAACCGGCCACTACTCAACTCCCTTCCAAAACCCATTCTTTGCTCCTACATTTCCTCCCTAACATCCATTCAAAAAGTTTGAATGAGTCAAACTTCTACCTAGCCGAATTTAAAAAGGGAAGACCAAGTCTTCCTCCACCTTTCAAGCCTTCCAAAAACCGTCCACCACCTAACCTTAATGACGCAAAAACAAGGCCCCAATTGCTGCCCTTGCGAATCGAACCTGAGCCCCTTCCCCCCTGCAAGTGGCGTCACTTCTCCATGCTCTAAGTGGCGCCTCCTTGCCACTCGCTAAACTAATCTTAGTGCCAAAACTCCACCAAAAATTCTCTTAAGGCCCCCAAAAGCCAAGCTCCCTCCTAACCATTGAAAACCAAAAATTTCTTAAAGCCTTCCCTACCTTCCAGGGTTCTCCAAACCCCCCCAAAAACTTGCCCAAGCACACAAAAAGCCTACCAACACCTGAGATATGCACTAGATGCATAACCCCTAAAACCAGGGTGTTACAATGCTACCCTCCTTAAAATAATTTCGTCCTCGAAATTACTTGGCTAGACTAACGATCCACGCCCCTAATTCTCCAAACTTACACTATCATTGCGCACTCTCGATCTCCAAGGGCTAACTCCTTCCTAGGCATACCTTCTAAGTCTATACCACAAATTCCCGATTTTCTACTAACAATAAACAAACGACCACCAAACGAACAAAACAACAAGGAAAATTCCAATCAAGAGAAGCTTACCACGACACATCAGACACATCACTATCCTTCTGAAGGCGAACCACGGCTTCACGACCTCGGACCGAAACCATTTCCTCCATGGTTGGACCACGACCTCTCGTCGCTGGCGACCACCTCTGCGCCAGGCTGCACAAAACCTTGACCCACTGCCCGAGTTCTTTTTGGATCCAGGGGACAATGCTTAACCAGATGAGACTTGGATTGGCATCTAAAACATTCTCGAACACGATTCCAGCACTTGCCCATGTGGTACCTTCCAGACCGAGCACATGGACGATCTGAATTCCCAACAACCGACTTAGAAACACGAGCAGATGTCTCAACCCTCGGTCTTTTCTGAGACCTCTCAAATGATTCCGGCGATCCCGAGCTCCTCTCATCGCGGTTCCTTATTCTATCTCTATTCTGCCTCTCAGCCCTTTTGACTTCCTCAGACTTAGATGTTTGATAGTGCGATGATGTTCCCGACGACTCCCGTATCCGAGCTAGCCTTGATTCACTATAAAACATAGAAAATAACACGAAGAAAGCTTCAAAGCTTAGTAAGCTCGTATGTTATAAACTTAACTAATCACAAATCTACCATTCATCAATTTAAACATATAACATGAAATTCATGGTTATTAACAAACCTTTCACATGCTTATTCATAAGCTCAAATGCAAACTTTGTAACTTCTTCAATTTTAAGCTCATAATATACATGTACATACCTGTACCAATCCATAATAAGTTCGTACATAAACGAAATGCCGATGAATACTTGATATTTCATACACTAAGTGCCGTACATAGCCGAAGACATATCAAATCACACACTAAGTGCCATACATAGCCGAAGCTAGCTCATTCTTGCACACTAAGTGCCATATATAGCCGAAGCTACTCATTCCCGCACACTAAGTGCAGTATATAGCCGAAGCTATCTCATTCTCGAATACTAACTGCCATATATAGCCGAAGCTATGTCGAATCGCACACTAAGTGCCACAAATAACCGATTCGTTGTCAAAGATAACTATAGTCCCGTATATACAATTTATGCAAAATTAAAGCACTAAAATCATAATTATACATTGCTTAATACATACAAACTTACCTCGGATGCTAAAACAGCAAATCGAGTCGATTAGTCGATAACTTTATCTTTTCCCCGATCCAAGTCCGCATTCCACTTTTCTTGATCTAATTATATTCAAAATTTACTTATTCAATCATCTATTCATTCAATTTAGTTCAAAATACACTTTAAAACACATTTACACTTTTGCCCCACAAATTTCACATTTTTCACAATTTAGTCCTTATTTCATAAAATCACAAATTAATGAAATTCAAGACTAACCCATGCTAGCCGAATTACCATAGTGCCCCTAGCAGCCCATAATTTTCACTTATTCCCACTTTTAACCACTACATTTCACATTTTCTCAATTTAATCCTTTTTTGACATTTTTGTCAAAAATCACTTTACAAAAGCTATTAATCTAACATTAAACCTTCAAAATCTATCATAAATCATCAAATTACTCAAGCGTTAAACAATGGCAAAATGATAAATCTTTAACAGTTTTGAAATTTAAGGTACGGGCTAGCTAGAATACGAAGCAACGATCACAAAAACATAGAAATCATTAAAAATGGATCAAAAACACATACCTAATTGAAAAGAATGAGATTGTCGAAATTTTAACACCAAAGGGTTAGGTTTTTCTTCTTCTATCAGTTAGGAACACCATTAATGAATGAAATTTGATTTTAGTTTTTTTAATTAACCTTTATTAAATGAATTACAACATTAACCTTAATTAAAACATTATTATTTCACATAAACCATGGACATAAATGTCCACTAACCTTTCAAATGGTTTAATTACCATTTAAGGCCATCATATTTAAAAGCCAAAGTTATATGAAACCTTTAACAAGTAGAATGCAACTTTTGCATTTTACGCGATTTAGTCCTTTTTCTCAAATTGAGCAATTAAACGATAAAATTAGCTCACGAAATTTTCACACATATCAAATAACATGTTGTAAGTACCGAAAATAGTATAAAAATATTTTTTCAACATCAAATTTGTGGTTCCGAAATCACTGTTCTGATTTGACTAAAAATGGGCTGTTACAAAGCAATTATCAGAACCGATCCGAAAGTCAGAATCATTACACGATTCACACAGAGCTCTTTTGGCTTGTAACTCACTATCAGTTTTTTGAGCTTCAGAAATTTGCTGAAGAAACGCCGGTCTAGCTCTCAACTCCGCTAGAACAGAACCATCATTGGATAAAGTCAACCTCGTATTCATAGCTCTCAAGGCAAACAAGGACTTTCTGCTCAAAGCATCTGCGACTACGTTCGCCTTTCCTGGAAGGTAGTCAATTACCAACTCATAATCTTTTAGTAACTCGAGCCATCTCCGTTGTCGCAAGTTCAAATACTTTTGATTCATCAAATACTTCAAACTCTTGTGGTCGGAATAGATGTGGCACTTCTCACCGTACAAATGATGACACCAAATTTTCAAAGTAAAAACAATGGCGGCCAATTCCAAATCGTACGTCGGATAATTCTTCTCGTGCGGTTTCAACTGTCTCGAGGCATAGGCTATCACTTTGCCCTCTTGCATCAATACATATCATAACCCATTCAATGACGCATCGCTATAAATCATAAACTCCTTTCCCGGTTTCGGTTGCACTAAAACTGGCGCCTCGGTCAATAATGCTTTCAACTTCTCAAAACTTTGCGGACATTTTTCGGACCATTCAAACTTAACATCTATTTGTAAAAGCTTAGTCATAGGAGTATCAATCATCGAAAATCCTTTGACAAAATGTCGGTAATAACCGGATAAGCCCAAAAAGCTTCTAACCTCTGATACATTCTTTGGCGGTTTCCAATCAACAATTGCCGATATCTTACTCGAATCAACCCGAATACCATCTCCAGAGACAATGTGTCCCAAAAATCTGACTTCTCGGAGCCAAAACTCAATTTTGTTGGACTTAGCAAACAATTTCTCATCTCTCAAAGTCTGCAACACAATTCTTAAATGTTCAGCATGCTCAGACTCATCCCGAGAATAAATCAAAATGTCATCGATGAACACAGCCACAAACTTATCTAAGTACGATCGGAAAATTCGATTCATCAAGTCCATAAAAATAGTAAGGGCATTAGTTAATCCAAAAGGCATAGCAAGAAATTCATAATGCCGGTACCTTGTCCTGAAAGCAGTTTTTGGCACATCCGACTCTTTAACTC
This sequence comes from Gossypium sturtianum, assembly GCA_025698515.1. Lineage (NCBI taxonomy): Eukaryota > Viridiplantae > Streptophyta > Magnoliopsida > Malvales > Malvaceae > Gossypium > Gossypium sturtianum. The sequence continues at coordinate 51,093,627 of CM046946.1, read as the reverse complement.
TCAACTGATAGTAACCATATCTCAAATAAATCTTCGAGAATACCGTTGCTCCTTTCAACTGATCAAACAAGTCATCAATCCTCGGAAAAGGATACTAGTTCTTTATAGTCACCTTGTTGAGCTGTCGATAATCGATACAAAGTCTCATAGATCCGCCTTTCTTCTTTACAAATAACACTTGAGCACCCCATGGTGAAAAACTCGGTCTCGCAAAACCCTTATCTGTCAACTCTTGCAACTGAGCTTTCAATTCTTTCAATTCAGTCAGAGTCATCCTACATGGAGCGATCGATATCGATGAAGTCCCTGGTACTAAATCAATACTAAACTCAACCTCTCTGATCGGAGGTAACCCAGGTAACTCTTCTGGAAACACATCCGGATATTCACAAACTAGCGGTACTGATTCAATCTTTATTTCAGACACTCTTGTATTCAAAACATAAGCTAGATAAGCTTCACATATCTTTTGGCAGTCATTGAAGAAATCACAACCGGTAACTCACCCGACTCATCTGAATCAATTCGAAGAATTTCACCATTCTCACATTTCAATTCAATAATTTTCCGTCTACAATTCACTACAACATCATGCAGTGTCAACCAATCCATACCCAAAATAACATCGAACACATCAAATGGTAACAACATTAGGTCAGCCGGAAAACAGTGACCATGAATCATCAATGGAAAATTCTTGCAAACTTTATCAACTAGCACATATTTGCCTAAGGGGGTTTGACACTTTAATCACAAATTCCGTAAACTCAACAGGCAAGTTCTTATGAGCTACCAATTTCATTCAAACATAAGAATGAGTCGATCCAGGATCAATCAATGCAACTACATTAGTAATATAGAGAGAAAAGGTACCAATGATAACATCGGTAGATGTCGCTTCTTCGCGAGCACGGATAACATAGGCTCTAGCAGGTGCCCTAGCTTCAGATCTTACAGCTGTATCTTTTGTCACACCTTTACTACTAGCTCCATTTCCCGTGTTCCTTGGTGGTCTCCCTCTAGAGGCAGTGTTGCCCGATCTTGCAGTCTGAAACTTATCCTTTTCAACCATCTCTGGGCAATCTCGAATAAAGTGGTCTTGAGAGCCACACTTAAAACAAGCCCGGTTGTTCATTCTACATTCGCCGAAGTGTCGTTTGTCGTAGTGCTGACATTCAGGCCTACCAGACTTAGCGTTACCAATGCTCGCTACTAATGTAGTTTGGGCTTTAGAACCCGAGTATTATTTCCCACGATTTCTATTGGGATACCAAACTGAAGCACTCGATCGAACATACAAATCTCTCGATTTCTTAGACTGAGATTGAAATGACTTATTCATCGGCCTTTTTCTTGCAACTCTAGCCTCAGACTCAGTTTTTCTCTTCTCCTTGCTTAATTCTTCAGCTTTACAAGCTCGATCGAATAGCACCACAAATTCTTTCAGCTTAAGGACTCCAACTAACAATCGGATATCCTCATTCAACCCATCTTCAAACCTTTTGCACATGATAGCCTCGGTGGAAACACATTCCTGAGCATACTTACTGAGCCTGACAAACTCTCATTCATACTCGGTTACAGACATTTGGCCCTATTTCAGCTCTAAAAACTCCATACGTTTCTAATCAATGAACCGTTGGCTGATATACTTCTTTCGAAATTCATCTTGGAAGAATTCCCAATTAATCCTCTCCCTCGATACTACTGACACAAGGGTTCTCCACCACCGGTATGCTGAGTCTCTTAGAAGTGATATGGCACATTTCAAACATTCATCCGGTGTGCAAGACAGTTCATCGAATACCCTGATAGAATTTTCAAGCCAAAATTCTACCCTCTCGAGATCATTGTCAACATTTGCTCTGAAATCTTCAGCCCCATGTTTTCGGATCTTATCAACCGGGGGCTTACTCACTCTTATATATTCCATACCTTGAGGAGCTACTGAAATCGGCTGAGGAATTGGTGGGGTGGAGGGGGCTGAGCATTTGGATTTATTCGAACAAACTCCGTATACCACTCGTTCATCATGTGGAGGAAGGCTTATCTAGCCCCTTATTCTCCTCCCTGACTAACTGTGGGAGGTCTACTTTCAGACGGCGTTGCCCCTTAAGCGGGAGCCGGCACATTACTTTCTACGTCATCAGCTTCAGCTCAATTGGGATCCATTTACTATATGAAAACACATTTTAAAATTATCAAGAGTCATCACACTATCATAGTTCATTTATGGCATGTATAGCTAGACTTTAACACACGTTACGTTAGTCCGAGAATCGACTAAACCGTAGCTTTGATACCACTAAATGTAACACCCCTTACCCGTATTCAATGCTGGAACAGGGTACGAGGCATTACCAGACATAAACACAACCAAATATACATTTCTGAGTTATAAATTTCCATTCAAATTAAAACTTTTCACACACATTCATATCGTCCCTAAAACGAGCCTACAATGCTCAATACATGCTTTGGAAGTGGTTCGGGACTAAACCGAGAACTTTAGAAAATTTTACAAAAGTTAGAAAATTTTTCTTGTTACAGGGTTCACACACCCGTGTGGCCCAAGGGACACGCCCGTGTGACCCTTAGACACGCCCGTGCTACAGGCTGTGTTCAAAATAGGGAGGTCTCTGACTTGTGCCACACGCCTGTGTGCTAGGCCGTGTGGTCGATTTAATTTTCATAATTTTTCATAAAATAGGTGCAGACTTCACACGGCCGAGACACATGCCCGTGTCCAAGGCCGTGTAGCACACACGGCTGAGACACACACCCGTCTCTCTGCCCATGTGCTATATTCTAGACATTTTTTTTGCAACAATTAAGGTGAGGGGGACACACCACTAAAACACATGCCCGTGGTGCAGACCGTGTGTCACACAAAGCCTAGACACATACCCGTGTGGACAAAAAATAAGGATATTTACCAAGCCATTTTGCCACCCTTACTTGTACATACATACACAACATCATATGGAACCAATGCAAGCATTTACATACAACCAAATCAGCCACAATCAAGACATCAACACATCATTCATATGCTACCATCTATCGTACACAAACATCACATGCTTATCATCTCAAATCATGTAAATTCCCACATCTATGAAAGGCATCATCATATAAAATGTTCATACCAAATGTAGCCAATTTTCAATGGCCTTATACAAAATGAACTTTCAACCAATATAAGCCAACACATTTGGCATAATCAATTTTGACACATAACAAAATGACTAAGTCCCCTATACATGCCATAACTCAAAATATTGAATTCATTGTTACAAAAATAATAGTTTATAGTGTGAATGGATCTCCGACATCTACAATCCCGAGCTAGCTTGGGGACACTATAAGACAAGGGAAAGAAAGGTGGGTAAGCTATATAGCTTAGTAAGTTCATATGCAAATAATAAACAACATTAACATGCATTTATCATATGAATAACATAACATATATCAAACATAATGTCACTAAAACTTCATGAACATAACATACTCAATCACATTCTTACTAACAATTTGTCATATAACGAATTCATTTCCTTTGAGTTTGTCGTACATACCTATACCAACTCGTAACCTAATCACATACTTTCTCATCTTTGACATACCCATTGAATTTCCCGTTGAACCATTTGGAATACTAAAGGATTCTCGGAAGTCTCATACACATAGTACCATACTAATGCCATACCCCAGATATGGTCTTACATATAGTCTCGTATTGATGCCAATAGCCCAGCTATGGTCTTACACGAAGTCTCATATCAATGCCATATCCCAGATATGGTCTTACAGGAAGTCTCATATCGATGCCATATCCCAGATATGGGCTTACACGAAGTCTCATATCGATGCCATATCCCAGATATGGTCTTACACAAAATCTCAGTAACCCTAATGTCATGACATTTGTATCTTATCTATTCCTAATGTTCAACCGGGATTTCTTTCTTGCCGGGACTTTGTCGAATATGCTCATAGAATAAATCATACATTTCATGCAATATTAAAACATTAAAATACAAATATAACATTGCATTATTTACATACGAACTTACCTCGATACAAAAATAGTGAAAATGGACCTAATCGTCAAATACTTTATTTTTCCCTCGATCTAGGTCCGAACTCCGTTTTTCTTGATCTATAATAGCAAATTCAGCTCATTCAATACACACATTATCCAAACCAGACCAAAAATCAAATTATGGAAAAATTACATTTTTGCCCCTAACTTTTTAACTTTTTACATTTTGGCCCCTAGGCTTGTAAAATGAAACGTATTCAATTGCTTTAAAACCCAAGCCTAGCTGAACTTTATTCATGCTCATAACAGCCCACAATTTCCATTAAATCACACTTTTACTACATATTTTATAACTTTTACAAATAGGACCTTTTTGACATTTTTACCGAAAATCACTTAGTAAAAGTTGTTTATCCAACATCAAATTTACATAATCTACCATTAAACATCAAAATACACAAATATTTAACATTGGTCAAATCCTAGACCTTGATTATACTTGAAATTAGTACTAGAAATAGGTAGATCGAGTTACAAGGACTTCAAAAACATAAAAATCATTAAAAACGGGGCTAGAACGAACTTACAATCGAGCTTGGGATCTTGAAAAAACCTAGCTATGTCTTCCTCTTGTAAGTTTCGGCCAAGGGTAGAAGAGCAAAAATTGGCTTTTAATTTGATTTTTAATTCATTTAATTACTAAATGACCAAAATGCCCCTCACTTAAGACATAAAAATTCTCTTACTCCATGTCCATTTTTGTCCACTAACTTAAAAAATTGTCTAATTACCATATAAGGACCTTCGATTTAATATCTCATAGCAATTGGACACCTTAAACACATAGAACTCAAATTTTGCACTTTTTGCAATTTAGTCCTTTTAACTAAATTGAGTGCCCAAACGTCAAATTTTTTGAACGAAATTTTCATGAAATCATTTCGTAAAACTGTAGACCATAGAAATATAATAAAAAAAACTTTATTGCGTCAAATTTGTGGTCCCAAAACTACTGTTCCGACTAGACCCAAAATTGGGCTGTTACAACACGGGTTGACACACAGTTGTGTGTAATACATAGGCAAGTGACACAGCCGTGTGCTTACTAGTAGTTAGTAAGTATTTGTATCACATGGTCTCAGTTTATTACACGGTCCAACCACAAGGCCGTATTAATTTTGATGAAATATTACATTTTGATACACACAGCTTCAGAGAGCTACACGGCCTGGACATATAACATGCCAAACCTGACCCTATAATAGTATTCGAGTATGGTGTGTCACTACTTAAAATCAAAAAAACTTTAAAACATTTTGGAAAAATATTTATATAATTCTTACAAAGTTATAAACATAATACATATATTAACTGTTACTGTACCAAAGTTTGAATGAAAACATCAATAGTTTAAAAATAATATACAAACCATATGGTAAATAAGTTCAAATATAAAAAATTCATTAAAAAGAATATATTAATTTAAAACCAAGCATTAATACTTCATAGAAATCTCATAAAAACAAAGTCTTATCAAAATAGAAGATCTTTGTATAAATAATTTACAAATACACTTATGCACCACCCCACGATTCATGCATGATACGAAACAAAGCAATTAACTCACAATAGTAGTAGCACTCTAGCGTAGTCCTTCTAACAAAACCTTCCTTCAGTCAATAAGCCTAAGAAGGAAAAGGTAACAAAGTAAGTTCATACGACTTAGTGAGTTCCAAACAGAAATCATATATAACATTACTAATAATATAATTGAATCTTTCTAAAGGATTTTGTAAACCGAAAAATATATAGGATTTTTCCTATGTAATTTGTCACCTTTTTACTTAAATTCGTTGTTAAAACTAAGTAATTGTTTAATAAATTAATGAAATATGTGAAAATATGAAATTAGGACATAGAAATTAATAAAATGTGATTTTATGCTTTATTATATAGTTTTCATGCATAAAATGGCTTATTTTATATTTATTTGAACATATTATATTTTTAAGAAAAATGGGCCATGCATGACTAAATTAAATAATAAAATATAAAATTATATTTAATAATTCATTTTAAAATATTTCATTAACAATTTGGGTTGTAATTAATTATTTAAATTGGATAAATTTTATTCTTTGGTCCTTTAATTTATTGATTTATTTTGGATAGGTCTGATAGCTTTGCTGGATTACAAAAAAACCGTCCAAATTGAAGACCAAGTCAACCCAAATTCGGCTACACATGGTTGTCCACATAAACCAATTTTTGGTTTAATTACACAAGGTCCTTGCAATGTTGAAGAAATTAGAGATTTGCCCGAAGATTTACATTTGACAGAGTCTCAGTCCGAAGTTGTTATGGCATTTAAATTGCTTAAAAATCAAGCAAAAATCAACTCAAAATCCACTAAGCATGGCTGGCCACTCATTGGAAAAGCTTGAAAAGACTAAACCTTTCTATTTTTAGCAAACTACCCTCCTCTCTTCACCTATAAATAAGACCCCATCATCCCTTCATCAATCATCCCTCATCCTTCATCATTCTCTCTTTTCTCTCAATTCTCCTAAGCATTTTCCATTCCCCACGCCTAGCATCATCTTTTTATAGAGATTTTAGCAATTAAGCCTCTTAAAGAGCCCTTCGTTGGCCACCTTGGAGAGCCATTGATCGTTGTTTTCGCGATGTCAAAGTCTTAAAATTTATAAATAGAATGATCGAACCTGGAAACTAACTATGACAACGGTTTGAGGCAAGCGCACCTATCGAACAGTAGTATAGTTTAGTGGCAAGACCAGAATGTCGAACCCAAAGGAACTAAAAGTACTAATACTAACTTTCTTTTTATTATCTAGCCTAAAATAAAGGGAATTTGTGTGTTTAATATAAATTAATTAACTACTAAACTAAAGACTCTAAGACAAATAAGAATGAATTTGGGAAAATAACTTGAGGAAAAACCAATTGATTAAGACGACACCCAAGGAAGAATCCACCTAGACTTCACTTGTTATCTAACTCTGAACCAGACGATTTATTCATTTGACTTGATCCGTAAGATTCCCTAATGTATATTAAACCCTCTCTCGAAGCGAATAATGTCTAACCCTAGGTTGATTAATTGAAATCTATTTCTAATTAAAACCCCTAGAACTGCATTAACTCGATCTATGGAATCCCATATTAGGTTTCACCCTAATCCGGCAAAATCTCGTCACCTTATCTCTAGACGGGCGATCAACTCCGCTTAACTATGCTAGATCTACTCTTAGGAAGGGACTTTTGCTCCTCTACCTAAGCACATCAAACTTGGATCAATATCCCGAAAATATCAACATAAGAATTAAGAACACATAATTAAGAACAAGTCAAATATTTATCATATAGTTCAGTAAACGATTACAAGATTCATCTAAGTTTCATCCCCCTCAGGTATATGAGGGTTTAGTTCATAACAATAAAAGAAAACATCTCAGAAGAAAAGATAAAACAAAACATAAGAAATCCCTAAAACTCCCTGAAGGAATTGATGGAGAGTCCCTCCGTCTTGAGTATAATTCTGGCTTCTAGAGATGAATCAACTGGCTATCCTCGAGTGAATCTCCACCAATCTGCCTTCTCTGGCCTAGCAAGACGCCCCTAGACGATAGCCTTGGGCTCTCCCTTTTAGGTCATACTTAGGGTGTATATATAGGCTTTTGGAATGTGTTTCTTTGCCCCTAAGTATCCCAATCCGAACGAAACTTTTCTTTGCCACGGCAGGGGCACGGCCATGGCACACGTCCGTGTGAATCGTGGCCAGGCCGTGTTAGACTCTATTAGTGAGGCACGGCCGTGTGGTCTTGGGTCCAGGCCGTGCCGATTTTGTGATCTAGCCCAATTGGCCCGTTTTAAGCCCGTTTTCCATTTTTTTCATCCTCCGGTGCTTCCTTGTGTATAAAACATGAAAATAAAGGATTAAGAGCACCAAATTACATAAAATAAGGGATAATTCATCCAAAAACATGCTAAATGTGGGATTAAAATATGTTACTTTTACGGTTTATCAAATACCCCCCCACTTAAGCTTTTGCTTGTCCTCAAGCAAAATTCTCAACTCATAATTAAAACAAACTTCCCTTAAATCATAATAGTCATTAATAATGTTTTTTCATAATTCAAGGATAATTCATACATGGATAATTCAACTCAAAGGGTTCGAAAGTTTCAAACAGTCTAAGTCATACAATTGTAGCACAAAACATAGGTGTTTCCCCTCATCTAAATAATTACCTCTGATTCAAAATCGACAGGGATTGACATCCTCACTAAAGATTCACTCAAATCACTCAAAGTGTTTAAGGTTCAGAATTAAGCACTCAAAAGTCAAACATGAAAAGTTAACCCCATAGGCTTGTATGAAAATCAAATATCCACCACTATGATATGAAATGATACACAAATCAAAAGGTCTTTAACAGGGTTGTAATGGGGCTTGGGTTAAAGGTGTGGGTAAAGGATGAATTAGAGGGTTAGAATCGAGATTGGACTGACAAATTACCTAACCAGAAACAATGAACTAAATAAAAGTAATCAATTGAAAATTAGTAATACTAATACTACTAGCTTCTTCTTCAATATTTGGAATTCAAACATATAAGCTCATTACAAATCTAACAATGAATATGCTTCGATTTTTTTTTAAGAACAAGTCATAATAAGGAATAAATTACTGAAATAAAGATCATAGTTAGGCAACTGATCAAATCAAATCTCGACATAAGGGTAGTTAAAAAGGATAGTGATAACAAAAAAAAAGGGTTTTAGGTTAATATTAGCGGGTAAGTCAATAAAAAGGTTTGTTAGGATTCAACGGGGTTCACTAGGGGTTAATTATGAAGGTAGGTTTTTAATGGAGTAAGTGGGTTAAAACCTAAGTGCCTTTATCATCTCTATATATCAAATCAAAAAGTGTGGTCTTGACATGTATAATCAATGCAAGTTCTAGAATAACAAATCAATGTTGACACACTCATAATCAATAAAGTGAGCAAGAAAAAGAATTGATGCTCTATAAGGCTCAAAATCTCACAAAAAATATGGGTATTTTGATGTCAACCTTGTAAATTTCAAATTTCAAAGCAATATTCAAATTTAGGTAGACAACCTAGAAAAATTTTTAATTTCTGAAAAATAGACCTATCATGCTTGATTCTCTAGTATCTTAGAATTTAATTATCAATGCACAATTATCAATGACTTAATCTAAAATATATCAATAAAAATCATGAATCACAGGGAATTTCATTCTAATCATAATATGAGAAACTTACTTAAGAAACAAGACATAATTCAGGATTTGAGAATAATGCAAAAAGTTTGGCACCTAATTTCAGGAATTTGCGAATAATAGGCGCCTTTTTAGGTTATTCACCCCCTACACTTAAGATGTACATTGCCCTCAATGTACAAAGATATATATATAAACAATCAAGTAGAAAATTAAAAGATATGGAGAGAAGTGAAACTCCCTGAATTTGGATGGATTCCTTGCGTTTGAGGTGAAAGATAAGTTGGAGGAGGCGTCTCTGGTGATGGTATGGTGGCCGTCCACATTCTCTGTGCTGGATGAAGAAATTGGGTAGCTCGTGCAGAATTAGCCAGGAAATAATAATAATAATAATCCGAACTATACTAATTATATATTTAAAGAAAAGCAACCTAAAGTGAAGGAAAATAAAAAGTGAAATCAAATTAAAAGAAAAGATTAATTAACCGAAGAGTCCTTATTGTTGGATGGTTTTGCGAGGTGGGTGTGGTTTCTAAAATTTGTGGTGGAGTGGTGGTCGTGGTCGAGGTGTGATTCCTAGAAGCCTTTAGAACCTAAAACCAAGAAACTAAGATAAAATAAACTAAATTAAACATAAGAGAAATAAAGAAAAGGAAAATAAAGGAGAAGAGAAAGGAAAAAGAAAAATAGAATGGTCTCAAAAACCCTTGGCTTGTCGAATAATTGAAGCGGCCGACATGAACTTATATAGATCGGTCTCCCTCTGGGAGACTATGCTTGATTCCTTCTGCTTCCTCGGAATTTGGTGTAGCTCAAGGGTTTTGGGAATGTATTGGAGAAGAAAAGTAGGGGGAGGTCTGAATAATGGGATAGAATAAAAGGGATGGGGAGTAGGAAAGTGTAACAACCCAAACCCGGCCCAAACATTACGACCGAATTTGATTTGTTACGGAGAAAAACCTTGTGAACACTATTTCGATACCTATTTAATTTTTATTGCAAACTTCTCGTTTTCGGTTATCTTGCCAAAGCTACCCTTAAATTTAATTTGGAAATTTAATTAAGTCCGATTGTTATACCGGTTTCGGCATACTGATGGCACGATTAAACTTTTTCGTGTTAACTTAAGAAAGCGTGTGATTTTAGTTCGATTTAATAGTATGGTTTAAAGTGAATATCCAAACACAAAAAAACACAAGTAAGTTTATGGAGGCCTTATTACAACCAAAATAAAAATAAGCAAATTTAAAGTCCTAAAATTTAAATCCTTTGCATGGCCACCTCGAGTCCAACTGGCTCCTCAACCGCCATCTACGAGTCACTGAAAAATGTTAAAGGAGAAGGTGAGTCACCAAGACTCGATATGTAACCCTTCCCCGGTTAATGCAACATTTCATACACAACATATAACAGATTAATTATGCAGTATATCGTGTGCCCAACCTAGCCAACCAAACGCCTTTGTCTACCCCATGTGGTACCAAACCACCGATGACCGTAGTCACAATGTGTTAACAAAACACTGGTGTTGCCAAACCACTGGTGACATATAGTCACAATGTGCTACCAAAGCACCGGTGTCCGTAGACACAAATCGGGTGATGGGGCCAACCCATCGTGTGATACCAAATCACTGGCAGACGATCCCATATCTCAAGTGGGGCCAACCCACGGTGGTGTTAACCACAGGGACAAGTCGCTATGAGGTGCCAAACCTCTGGAGGTACCAAACCTCTGGTGACATTTAGTCACAGTGTGTTACCAAAACACTGGTGCTCGTCAGCACGATACATCACTGCCCCCTCCTCTCATAGGGTCCAAGTCCTATAAGTCTATCTACGTTCCATGCTTCCTACCCTTCTACAGAATATAATTCACAAAGAGGTTTAGATGTACTTACCTGGGCGGATCGGTGCCGGAGACTCGGGCCATGCTGCTTAAAACCCCAAAAACAATTCAAAAGGCCTACTAAAACATTTTTGGGCCTTGGGGCCCCACAATGAGAGCTTTGAACTGGGGCTCGATACCAGTCTCAGAACAACCCAAACCGGCCCAAACATTACGACCGAATTTGATTTGTTACGGAGAAAAACCTTGTGAACACTATTTCGATACCTATTTAATTTTTATTGCAAACTTCTCGTTTTCGGTTATCTTGCCAAAGCTACCCTTAAATTTAATTTGGAAATTTAATTAAGTCCGATTGTTATACCAGTTTCCAGTGCGCCCGATGGCACGATTAAACTTTTTCGTGTTAACTTAAGAAAACGTGTGATTTTAGTTCGATTTAATAGTATGGTTTAAAGTGAATATCCAACACAAAAAAAAACACAAGTAAGTTTATGGAGGCCTTATTACAACCAAAACAAAAATAAGCAAATTTAAAGTCCTAAAATTTAAATCCTTTGCATGGCCACCTCGAGTCCAACCTGGCCTCAACCGCCATCTACGAGTCACCTGAAAAATGTTAAAGGAGAAGGTGAGTCACCAAGACTCAGTATGTAACCCTTCCCCCGGTTAATGCAACATTTCATACACAACATATAACAGTTAATTATGCAGAGTATCGTGAGCCCAACCTAGCCAACCAAACGCCTTTGTCTACCCCATGTGGTACCAAACCACTTTGGTGACCGTAGTCACAATGTGTTACCAAAACACTGGTGGTGCCAAACCACCGGTGACATATAGTCACAATGTGCTACCAAAGCACTGGTGTCCGTGAGACACAAATCGGGTGATGGGGCCAACCCATCGTGTGATACCAAATCACCGCGCGGGCGATCCCATATCTCAAGTGGGGCCAACCCACGGTGGTGTTAACCACGGGGACAAGTCGCTATGAGGTGCCAAACCTGCGAGGTACCAAACCTCTCGGTGACATTTAGTCACAGTGTGTTACCAAAACACTTTGGTGCTTGTCACCACGATACATCACCGCCCCTCCTCTCATATAGCCCATAGTAGGTAAACGATTAACAATGAGATCTCATGCATTCATCACATGTATCAATAAACCATGCTTCCCAAAAGCATTAAAGTAATCTCATATCAACAGAGACTTACCGGAATCCTCACTTGTACCGTTAAGGTACCAAACCACATCTACATCAAGCAGATTTACGTACAAAATATATATAACACAACATTAACTGCTATAAGTGTGTATGTACACACCTGATGTTGATGAGAAGTCTAAATCCCGAAAAGGAACGTTGGCCACCCTAGATCTCACTGTACCTATATTCGGCCAACTATGGGATTAGTCTTAGGGCCTATTCGGCCAAATCAAATTATTGGAAGGGGTTCCTTGTGAACCCGAAATCTCACCTTCACACTTTTGGACACCAACCGCAACACCCAACTCCCGAATCTGCTTCTGATTCCATGAATCGGCACTCAACAAGTTAGTAGCCTTCGGCTAAAACGAATATCAACTGACCAACTAGAGTAGATCTTACGCATACGTACCACAAATCGAATACTAGAGATCGGGGCTGAATCGATCGCTTCACTTCCCGAGTACCTAACAGAATCGGTTACTACTTGTTTAGAAGACTTAATCATTGCCGAAATCGGCACCTCCCCTTGTAAAAGAAATCGACAAAAAAAGAAGGAAAAGGGGAGATAGGTATTCGGCCATTACTTACCTTGATCAATCGTTTGAAAAGAAATCCCGGAGAGACTTATGTTACTCCTAATATTCGGCCAAAGTGCTTCTAGATAGGAGAAGGGAATTTCGGCACAAGGTAGGGAGTAGATTCGGCTAATAGAGAAAGAGAAGAGAAGGAAAAAGAAAGTAGGGATTCGAAGAAAGGGTAGAGAGAGTTTCGGTTTCTCCAACAAGAAGAAGAGGGTAGGGATTAATGGTGGTTTTGGTTTTGAGAAAAGATGAAAAAGAAGGAAAAGGGGTGGAAGATGAGAAAAAGGTCTAGCCGAAATTGTCAAGTAAGAGACTAAGAGAATTCGGCCTCCCCCTCTACATAGTTCCCTTGCCGATTACTCCTCTCCAACAAGGAGTCCTAGATTCGGCCAACACCCTGAATTACTCTTGGCCAATTGTTTAAAATCATTCAAAAGAGTTTGAATTAATCAGGTTCCTACTTTTTCTCTCTGCCAACTTTTAATCAAATATTCAAATAAAATCCAAATAAAATCCCCATTATCCTGAAGTGGTTGAATTGAGCATTTCTCTCTCTTTTGCCGTCCAAAATAAAGAGCAAAAAGGAGGATTTTGTGACTCGAACCAAGGCTCTCCCTTGCTCCTTGGTGGCGTCACATGCTAGCTCTTAAGTGGGCTTGCTTTGCCACTTATCCAAGGCCTAATTAGTGTCAGATTACACCTATTTATTCTTATAACACCCCTCTTGCTAAGGCTCCCTTCTTTTAAAATTAAAAACTGAAATTTTTCTATCAAACCGGGCACACTCAAAGCCTTAAATTAAGCTCTATTATTCCATTAATAATATCACGTGAGTTCATAATAAGAAAATAGTCAAATTCCAAATAACCCCATATTTGGGATGTTACAGAAAGTGAGTAAAGGAAGAGAAAAATGAGGGGGTTTAAATAGATTTTTAAGCCTAGTACAACACGCACGCGTGTCATCGTAGGCATGCTAAGTCACACTGCCTGCTCGCATGGCCGTGTTGAGCATCGTGATCGCTTCTCCCACGCCCATGTTCAGGTGCCACGCCGGGTGTGTAAACTACCGATTATGTCGACCACGGCCGCATCGCACGGCCGTGGGGTTTTATCGGTGCCCGTGGTGTGGTGGTTGGAGTCCGTGATTTGAAAATTTATTTGCTCTAACTCGTAACATCTCTGCCATGTCAGTACAGAGATTCGATACATCCACACGGCCACGGCCACGACCGTGTGGCCTGGAATTCTGTACTTTTGGTTAGTTTATAGTTAGGTACTATAAAGAAAGGATAAAATAGAATAAATAGGACAAAATAAAAATGTAAAAGTTAATGGGGTTAGTGCTCGGGTTGCCTCCCGAGAAGCGCTCGTTTATAGTCTTAAGCTAGACTCTCCTCTCATTTGTATATTCATGGTGGTTTGAAGAGTTGAAAGTCCTTCCTCATGCTGGCAGCTCCATTATCATGATAGAATTTAAGTCGAGATGTGCTTATATTGAAAGTACCAAAGATAGGATTACTTACCTCGACTATTCTGTATGGAAAAACACTGATTACCCTAAAAGGGATTTCTTTGTAGTGTTAGGGTCAGGAGGAGATATTCGAGGGTCTGCTTTATCAATCAATACTTGATCTCCGATTTTGAACTTGTTTGCCGCGTGGAGTGGCTCTGGTTCTGCTTTGTGTATCCCTAATTTTTCCTTAAAATGTGTCTTCCACTCGTCTAGATCATTGATCTGAATCCCTCATTCCTCATGAGTTATTTCTTTGTTGGCACATGGTATATGATCGGGTTCAGTTGTATTCTTTTGTAGTGCTTCCTGAAAAGAAGGGTTAACCGAATGGTTATCATTCGAATTTATTTTCTCACCTTGATTATTCGATGTTCTAGTTGAATCGAGGGCTTGAAGAGTGACTGTCTCGTCACCTACACAAAATATAAGTTCACCTGCATCAACATAGATTTAAGTTCTGGCAGTTGCTAAGAATGGTCTTCCTAAAATTAGGGGGATCGTGTTGTCCTCATCCATGTCTAAAATGACAAAGTCTATTGGGAATACAAATTTGTCAATTTTTACGAGTACATCTTCAATTATGCCCCTAGGAATTCTAACAGTTTTATCAGCTAATTGAATGCTCATCCTAGTTTGTTTGGGCCTCCCTAGACCTAGTTGTTTAAACAATTTATAAGGCATGACATTTATGCTTGCCCCTAAATCAGCTAACGCATTATCAATAGATAAACTACCAATTAAGCATGGAATTGTAAAACTCTCTGGATCTTTTAATTTCTGTGGTAGTCTATTTTGCAATACTGCCGAGCATATTGCGTTTAGTTCCACATGTGATGCTTCGTCTATCCTTCTCTTTTTTGTCAACAGCTCTTTTAGGAATTTTCTAGAGTCTGGCATCTGCGTAAGAGCTTCAAGTAACGGTAAGTTAATATATAATTTCTTTAAAAGTTTAAGAAACTTACCGAACTGTTCCTCTGTGTCGTCTCTCCTTAATGCTTCGGGATATGGTATGCGAGGTTGGTACTCTTTGATTACCAGTTTTGGCTTATTATTACTTACCTTAACCTTACCTTCTTTGACTACGTTCTCTTACCTCAAATTGGGCTCGTCAAACCCTTCACTATCTTGAGCTGTTATGGCTTGAACTTGCTCTATTGGGTTAGTCTCGGTGTTGCTCGGTAGTCTTCCATGTGGTCTCTCGGAGATTTGCTTAGCGAGTTGCCCGATTTGATCCTTGAACTCTTGTGTCAATGCCTCAAGTTTTGTTTCTATCTCTTGGAAATGTGTTTCTGTATTTTGGGAACGTATTTCTGAGGCTGCCATGAAGTTTGTCAGCATCTCTTCAAGGTTTGGCTTCTTTTCCTATGAGTAGGGTTGTTGTTGAAAGTTTTGGGATGGTTGTTGCCTTTGATTTCTTTGACCGCCCCATGAGAAATTGGGGTGGTTCTTCCAACCTGGATTATAAGTATTACTATAAGGGTTATTTTTAGATCAGAAATTGTTACCCATATAGTTCATTTGTTTGCTCTCCATTCCTTGTCCGTAGGGTGGGTACTCAAGAATCACCACTCCTTCACTTGTGTCGCACTGCATAACTGGATGTGCCTGCGAAGAACCATATAAACCATCAAAATTTTTATGTAGTAATTCTACCTGGTTTGAAAGCGCGGTCACTGCATCGATGTTGAAAACTCCGGCTACTTTGGCTGGCCTTGTCCTTGTAACTTGCCAATGATAGTTATTCAGTGACATCTCTTCTATAAACTCGTAGGCCACTTCAGGAGTTTTGTTGTTTAGGGTTCCGTCGGCAGCTGAATCGATTAGTTACCTTGTTGAAGGGTTCACACCATTGTAAAAAGTTTGGACCTGTAGCCACAAAGGTAATCCGTGGTGTGGGCACCTTCTCAGCAAATCTTTGTATCTCTCCCATGCGTCGTAAAGTGTCTCTAAATCCATCTACACAAAAGAAGAGATATCATTCCTCAATTTGGCCGTTTTGGCCGATGGAAAATATTTTAGTAAAAATTTTTCGGTCATCTGATCCCATGTAGTGATTGACCCTCGTGGAAGAGAATGTAACCACTGTTTGGCTTTATTCCTCAAAGAAAACGGAAATAACCGAAGACGGATGACATCATTAGAAACGCCATTTATCTTGAAGGTATCACAGAATTCTAGAAAATTTGGTAAGTGTGTGTTAGGATCTTCATCCTGTAAACCATCAAACTAAACAAACTGTTGTATCATCTATATTGTAACATCCCGATTTAGGGCCTAGTCAGAATAGTGGTGCGAGACCACAAATTTGACGGTTATGAATGAGTTTTTGAGGTTTATATTATGTATGCATGCTAGTGTGAAAGTTTCATGAAGTAATTTTGTGAAATTGTGGTTGAATTGTCCAAAAGGACTAAATTGCAAAAGTTCCAAAATGTGTGTTTCTAGAAGCTATATGTGTGAAATAGCTTTAGATTATTATTAGAGGTCCTTAAATAGTAATTTATCCAAATTCTAATTTTTGGACAAAAATGGGCATGGATGAGTTAAAATTTGAAGTTTATCAAAAAGGGCATTTTGGTCATTTAGTTATTAAGTGATTAAATAGGTGAAAAGATGAAAAAAATTCACTCATCTTCTCCCCTAAGCTGCCGAAAATTTCAATAGCCATTGTCAGGGATCTTTCAATTTTTCAAGCTTGCTAGTAAGTGCTCCTAAGCTCGGGTTTTGATATTCTTCGTATTTTTGAAGTCCTAGTAGCATAAGTAAGCTATTTTTAGCTTTTTGGTGAGCTATTATGGATGTTAAAAAATGTTCATATGTATGACATGCATGTATTTTATTATTTTATGGAAGATTATGAAAGCTTGATGTAGTAGAAACATCTTTGGTTAAGTGATTTTCCATGAAAATGCATGTAGGGACTAGTTTGTGAAAAACTTTAGTTTAGTCATACATATGTGGTTTAGTGAGAATTGATGACTGCTTTAGTTGAATAAGTGATTTGGCTAAGCATGAAAGACTAGAAAGTTGAATAAAAATCACTTTACGAGCCTTTGGGACTAAAGTGTAAATATGAGAAAGTTTAAAGGCAAAATAGTAATTTTGCTAAAGTATGAGATGTGGGTCAATTTAGTCAATGTATGTATTGAATAAGCTGATTTATTCATTATAGATCAAGAAATACGAAGCCCGGATCGAAACCGAGGCAAGAGCAAGGTGGTGGACTAAATTGCATATTTCTATACTTTTGAGTATCGAGGTAAGTCTATGCATAAACAATGCATTCATACTTACAAATTGCTGTTGATAGCTAGTGTGTAGCTTGTTCGAGATTGATTGAAAACCTATGTGGTCAAAGTAGAATGAATGTAGTAGAATTGTGATTGGATGTTTAATTGAGTAAGTAGACATGTGAACGTGTAGTGATAATGCTAGATGGTAGACTAAGTGTGATACCATCCTAATGCATATTGACGATGAGCTGGCTATGTGCGATGCTATCGTGAGGTATATCGTTTAGTGGGCTAAGTGAGAAACCCCTATGATCACCTTTGTGGTAGGCTAAGTGCGATACCACCTTATTAATCGATTGTGGTGTGCTAAGTGCGAAACCACCGAGACATTTGTGTGGGTTAAGCGTGTGGATTAGCCATGTGATTGCATTATTGACTAAAATAGTGTGTGTGGATGTATTATTAAGTTAATTAGTCGTGTGGATGAATTATTAAGAAATAATGATGTGTTGTATATTGTGTAAATGTGACATTGAATGCAGGGGTGCATTTCGATGGTTATGAGTATGTGACTCATGAAGTGTTGGAAATGTGGTAAGGGATAGAAGAGTAAGTATAGTTGTGAATTACTTGTTGGTATAATGCTAATTGTTGCTTAGCTTATACTATGTTGCTTAATTGTTTATGTGTAAACTTACTAAGCTCAAAGCTTACTCTCTTTCTTTTCCCTTGTCTTATAGATTAAAAGCGTTGAATCGAGATACGAGGATCATCAGAAAATAGCCCACATATCAGCACACTTTGGTACATGAAACTTAATGTTTTTTTATGGCATGTATAGGGGGTAGACAAGTTAGTGGATTTTGTTGTAAATGGCTAAGATGTGTTGGCCTTTAGATGGATAGCTTATTTTGTATAATGCCATGGTTGTTGGCTATTACATTATATGAAAGAAAGATGTAGTTTTCTATGTGAGAATGCACTTCAGTTTGAGTTGATTATGATGGTGTTAGATGAGTATATGTTGTGTATGCTAGAGGGGTGAAAAGAGCTTGGCACATAGCTTTGTTCTTATCCATGTTGATAGACACACGGGCGTGTGTCTAGGCCATGTGTGACACACGGTCAGCCCACGGGCGTGCACTTTGGCCGTGCGTCCCCTGCATGTTAGTATTATAAATCAGAATAGACCATGGACTAGCTACACGGGCGTGTGTCTAGGGCCTGTGGGATTATCCAGTGTTGGCCACGGGATAGCCACACGGGCGTGTGTCTAGACTCTAGGCCGTGTTAAAGTAGTCAGTGTGCACCACGGGTGGTAAGCATGGGCGTGTGCCTTGGCCGTGGGGCATTGGCAGAATGTTGGGTTTTTAGGCACGGTTTGGGGACATGGGCATGTGTGTCCATGCACGGGCGTGTCTAATCTTGCACGGGCGTGTGAGACCTGTATAAAGAGAAAAATTTTAAGATTGGAAAAAGTTCTGGTTTAGTCTCGAGAGCCCTCGTGTGTATGTGTGAGGCCTCATAAGTCGAGAATGAGGTTGTTGAGATGACTTCAGAGAGTAGTTACGACGAGCCTAAGTGGCGATCAAGTGGTTTGAGTTCGTAACGCCGCCCGGGCCCAGTTCGTAGAACCCGTGTAAGGGTGTTACATTTAGTGGTATCGAGCTATGGTTTAGCCGTTTCTAGGACTACCGTAGCGGGTGTAAGAGTCTAGCTATACATGCCATAAGTGTACAATGATAGTGTAGTGGTTTCTGATTATTTAAATCTTATTTTATATAGTATATGGATTCCGATCCATTGACTGCTGATGAAGCAGCTCGTAATGCGCCGGCTCCTGCACAAGGAACCGCACCTGTTGAGAGTGGACCCGAGGCTAGGGGTCAAGGGGAAGAGGCACGGGAAGCCTTTCTTCAAATGATGAGTAATTAGTACTCGGATTATGTTTGAGCGAACCCTAATGCTCAACCTCCTCCACCTCCTCCTCCTATACCTGAGCCAAATCCAGTGGCTCCTCAAGGTATGGATGTAGTAAGGATATCGAAGCCCCCGGTGGATAAGATTAGGAAGCACGGGGCTGAGTGAGGAGTTTAGAGCTAAGGTAGATGATGACCACGAGAGGCGAGTTACGGTTGGAGAACTCGATGAGGGTGTTCGATGAACTCTCATATACGCTGAAGAGAGTTTGAAGTGTGTCGTATCCTTCTTTGAGAGATTCGGCATACCATTGGTGGAAAATGTTGATGCTAGTGGTCTCTCGAGAGAGCGGGAGGCGTGGGACTTCTTTTTGGAAGAGTTCGGAAGAAGTATATAAGCCGAGAGAGTTTCTTGATCGAAAAGGAAAGAATTCCTTGAGTTGAAACAAGGAAGAATGACAGTGCTAGAATATGAGCGTGAGTTTGTTAGGCTTAGCAAATACGCTAAAGAATGTGTATCGACTGAGACCACCTTGTGTAAGAGGTTCGAAGATGGGCTGAATGAGGACATCAAACTCCTAGTGGGCATTTTGGAGTTGAAAGAATTTGTGGTATTAGTTGAGAGGGCAAGTAAGGCCGAAGATCTGAGTTCAAAAAAGAGGAGGGCTGTAAGTGAAGCCTGAGATGCTAGAAAGAGGCCGATGGGCAAGTCATATCAAGCCCAGTCGCCAAGGAAGTGAATCCTCAGATGACAACACCAGTGGGTTATTCGCATCGAGACTTGGGCAATACTCGCACGGGTTCGAGAGCCCAAGCTCCCTCAATGGAAAGTGTGGGCAATACAAAGAGTAAACCAGAGTGTCCAAGTTGTGGTAGGTATCACACCGGAGAGTGTTGGGGAAATATTCGAAAATGTTATAAGTGTGGTTCCCCTGACCACTTTATCCATAACTATCTCGAGAGGGATGAAAAGGAAGAGAGGCAAGAGCTGAGACCTAGTGATGTGTCTACGAGGGGTAGACCACCAAGGAACCCAAGAGGCGGGAATAGTGGTAGAGGTGCGCCTGAGAGATTCTCGCTGTGAGACCGGAGGGTCGGGCACTGCGAGGCGTATGCTATTCGCGATCGCGAAGAAGCATCCTCCACGATGTGATACTTGGTACTTTTTCTCTTTATGACACCTTCGTTATTGCTTTAATAGATCCAGGGTCTACTCATTCTTATATTTGCATGAGATTAGCATCTAGTTTGAGTATGACCGTTGAGTCTACGGACATAGTGCTTAAGGTGTCAAACCCATTAGGAAAGCATGTGTTAGTGGACAGAGTGTGTAAGAATTGTCCTTTATTGATTGAGAATCATTGTTTTCCAGTAAACCTTATGTTGTTACCATTTGATGAGTTTGATTTATTCCTAGGCATGGATTGGTTGACTACCCATAGTGTCTTAGTGAACTGTGGTAGCAAGTTTATTGAATTGAAATGTGAGAGTGGAGATGTGGTTCGGGTTGAATCAAGTGGATCGGATAGTCTACCAGTGATGATTTCTTCCCTAGTGGCTGAGTAATGTTTGAGAAAAGGATGTGAGTCCTATCTTGTTTTTATGTTGAATACTCGAGAGGTTGGAGTAGAGTTTGAAATAGTGCCAGTGGTATGTGAGTACCCAGATGTATTTCCGGAAGAGTTACCCGGATTACCTCTAGTGAGAGAGGTTGAATTTGGAATTGAGTTGCTTCCGGGAATGGCACCTATTTCGATTGCTCGTCTGAGAATGGCACCAGAGAGTTGAAAGAATCAAGGGTTCGATTGCAAGAGTTTTGAGATAAGGGTTTTACAAGACCGAGCTACTCGTAGTGGGGTGCTTGGTATTATTCGTGAAGAAGAAAGATGGGTCTATGAGGTTGTGTATAGACTATAGACAACCCGAACAAGGTGTGGTGAAGAATAAGTATCCTTTACCAAGGATTGATGATCTCTTTGATCAACTAAAGGGAGCTACTGAGTGTTCTCCAAGATAGACTTGAGGTCCAGTTATTATCATTTCAGTGAGTGAAAGAGCAAGATGTGTTGAAAACTACATTTCGGACAAGGTATGGCCATTATGAGTTTTTGGTTATGCCGTTTGGTTTGACAAATGCACCTGCAATTTTTACGGATCTGATGAACCGTGTTTTCAGACCGTATGTGGACAAGTTTGTAGTTGTCTTCATTGACGACATATTGATCTATTCTCGGGATGAGAACGATCACGAAGAGCATTTGAGAATTGTCTTGCAAACTTTAAGAGATAAGCAGTTGTATGCTAAGTCTAGCAAGAGTGAGTTTTGGCTCCGAGAGGTCGGATTCCTAGGACACATGGTGTCAGGTGATGGTGTCAGAGTTGACCCGAGTAAGATATCGGTTGTTGTGGATTGGAAACTGCCGAGGAATGTGTCAGAAATTAGAAGTTTCTTGGGATTAGCGGGATATTACAGACGTTTCATAAAGGGGTTCTCTATGATTGCCACCCCGATAACGAAACTATTGCATAAAGATGTCAAGTTTGAATGGACTGAGACATGTCAATAGAGCTTCGAGACACTGAAGACAATGTTGACTGAGGCACCGGTTTTGGTTCAACCAGAATCGGGGAAAGAGTTCATGGTTTACAGTGATGCATCGTTTAATGGTCTCGGTTGCGTGTTGATGCAAGAGGGTAAGGTAGTCGCTTACGCCTCGAGGCAGCTAAAGCCGCATGAGAAGAATTATTCGACTCATGATTTAGAGTTGGCTGCGATTATTTTTGCATTAAAGATTTGGCGACATTACTTGTGTGGTGAGAAGTGTCGAATCTTTACAGATCACAAGAGTTTAAAGTATTTGATGGATTAGAAGGATCTGAATCTGAGACAGAGACGGTGGCTTGAGTTGTTGAAAGACTATGAGTTAGTTATTGATTACCACCCGAGAAAAGCGAATGTGGTTGCGGATGCCTTGAGTAGGAAATCCTTGTATGCTCTAAGAGCTATGAGAGCGAGTTTAGCATTGTCTGATGATGGTGCTATTTTGGCAGAGTTGAGAGCTAAGCCACTATTTGTTCAACAAATATGTGAGGCTCAGAGAAATGACAGCGAGATGCAAGCTAAGATAGCTAGGTGCGGGTCGGAATGTGATTCTGATTTTCGAATGGGTTCGAATGGTTGTTTGCTTTATCGCGAAAGAATTTGTGTTCCTAAAAATGAGGAGTTGATTCGAAAGGTTTTGTATGAGGCCCACAGTGGATGTTTGTCAGTACATCCGGGCAGTAAAAAAATGTACAACGATTTGAGGAAGTTTTATTGGTGGCCAGGAATGAAAAGAGATATTTCAGAGTTTGTGGCAAAGTGTCTAATTTGTCAACAAGTGAAAGCTGAGTATCAAGTGCCTTCGGGATTGCTTCAGCCAGTGATGGTTCCCGAATGGAAATGGGATTGGGTTACCATGGATTTTGTGACGGGGTTGCCGATGACTCTGAGAAAGAGAGATGCTGTGTGGGTTGTTGTGGATAGATTGACAAAGTCGGCTCACTTTATTCCAGTACGTGTTGATTATTCACTGGATAAGTTAGCCGAGTTGTATGTGGCAGAGATAGTGAGATTGCATGGTGTACCTATGTCTATTATATCGGATAGAGATCCGAGGTTTACTTCGAGATTTTGGAAGAAGTTGCAAGAAGCCATGGGTACAAGATTGAATTTCAAAGATGCGTTCCATCCGCAAACCGATGGTCGATCTGAAAGAGTGATTCAAGTTCTTGAAGATATGCTTCGATGTTTGTGTGCTAGAATTCGAAGGTAGTTGGGAGAGATATCTACCTTTGGTCGAATTCGCCTATAACAACGATTATCGATCGAGTATACTGAGATGGCACCGTATGAGGCTTTGTATGGTCGTAAGTGTCGGACTCCTTTGTATTGGACCAAGCTTAGTGAGAAGCGGATCCATGGGGTCGATCTAGTGAAAGAAACCGAAGAGAAGGTGAAAGTAATTCGTAATAGTCGAGAGAGTGCCGGATCGATAGAAGTAAATGACTGTGGATTTGAAAAGAAAAGAAATTGAGTTTGAAGTGGGCGACAAAGTGTTTTTGAAAGTGTCCCCGTGGAAGAAGATTATGAGATTTGGACGAAAAGGGAAATTGAGTCCAAGGTTCATAGGGCCGTATGAGATTATAGATAGAGTTGGGCCTGTAGCATACCGGTTGGCTTTGCCGGTAGAGTTGGAAAAGATTCATAATGTGTTTCATGTGTCAATGTTGCGACGGTATCGCTCCGATCCTTCACATGTGATTCCTTCGACGGAAATTGAGATAAGACCGGATATGTCTTATGAAGAGGAGCCGATTAAGATCTTGGCTCGAGAAGTGAAACAATTGAGAAATAAGAGCATAGCACTAGTAAAAGTGTTATGGCAGAAACATGGTGTGGAAGAGGCTACGTGGGAAACGGAAGACGCTATGAGAGAGCAACATCCAAACCTCTTTACTGGTAAGATTTTCAGGGACGAAAATCTCTAAAGGGGGGAGAGTTGTAACATCCTGGTTTAGGGCCTAGTCAGAATAGTGGTGCGAGACCACAAATCCGAGGGTTATGAATGAGTTTTTGAGGTTTATATTATGTATGCATGCTAGTGTGAAAGTTTCATGAAGCAATTTTGTGAAATTGTGGTTGAATTGTCCAAAAGGACTAAATTGCAAAAGTTGCAAAATGTGTGTTTCTAGAAGCTATATGTGTGAAATAGCTTTAGATTATTAATTAGAGGTCCTTAAATAGTAATTTATCCAAATTCTAGTTTTTGGAGAAAAATGGGCATGGATGAGTTAAAATTTGAAGTTTATCAAAAAGGGCATTTTGGTCATTTAGTTATTAAGTGATTAAATAGGTGAAAAGATGACAAAAATTCACTCATCTTCTCCCCCAAGCTGCCGAAAATTTCAATAGCCATTGTTAGGGCTCTTTCAATTTTCCAAGCTTGCTAGTAAGTGCTCCTAAGCCCGATTTTTGATATTCTTCGTATTTTTGAAGTCCTAGTAGCATGAGTAAGCTATTTTTAGCTTTTTGGTGAGCTATTATGGATGTTCAAAAATGTTCATATGTATGACATGCATGTATTTTGTTGTTTTATGGAAGATTATGAAAGCTTGATGGAGTAGAAACATCTTTTGTTAAGTGATTTTCCATGAAAATGCATGTAGGGACAAGTTTGTGAAAAACTTTAGTTTGGTCATGCATATGTGGTTTAGTGAGAATTGATGATAGCTTTAGTTGAATAAGTGATTCGGCTAAGCATGAAAGACTAGAAAGTTGAATAAAAATCACTTTACGAGCCTTTGGGACTAAAGTGTAAATATGAGAAAGTTTAGGGGCAAAATAGTAATTTTGCTAAAGTATGAGATGTGGGTCAATTTAGTCAATGTATGTATTGAATAAGCTGATTTATTCATTATAGATCAAGAAAGACGAAGCCCGGATCGAAACCGAGGCAAGAGCAAGGTGGTGGACTAAATTGCATATTTCTATACTTTTGAGTATCGAGGTAAGTCTATGCATAAACAATGCATTCATACTTACAAATTGTTGATGATAGCTAGTGTGTAGCTTGTTCGAGATTGATTAAAAACCTATGTGGTCCAAGTAGAATGAATGTAGTAGAATTGTGAATGGATGTTTAATTGAGTAAGTAGACATGTGAATGTGTAGTGATAATGCTAGATGGTAGACTAAGTGCGATACCATCCTAATGCATATTGACGATGAGTGGCTATGTGCGATGCTATCGTGAGGTATATCGTTTAGTGGGCTAAGTGAGAAACCCTATGATTACCTTTGTGGTAGGCTAAGTGCGATACCACCTTATTAATCGATTGTGGTGTGCTAAGTGCGAAACCACCGAGACATTTCTTTGTGTGGGTTAAGCGTGTGGATTAGCCATGTGATTGCATTATTGACTAAAATAGCTGTGTGGATGTATTATTAAGTTAATTAGCTGTGTGGATGAATTATTAAGAAATAATGATGTGTTGTATATTGTGTAAATGTGACATTGAATGCAGGGGTGCATTTCGATGGTTATGAGTATGTGACTCATGATGTGTTGGAAATGTGGTAAGGGATAGAAGAGTAAGCATAGTTGTGAATTACTTGTTGGTATAATGCTAATTGTTGCTTAGCTTATACTATGTTGCTTAATTGTTTATGTGTAAACTTACTAAGCTCAAAGCTTACACTCTTTCTTTTCCCTTGTCTTATAGATTAAAAGCGTTGAATCGAGATACGAGGATCATCAGAAGACAGCCCACATATCGGCACACTTTGGTACATGAAACTTAATGTTTTTTTATGGCATGTATATGGGCTAGACAAGTTAGTTAATTTTGTTGTAAATGGCTAAGATGTGTTGGCTTTTAGATGGATAGCTTATTTTGTATAATGCCATGGTTGTTGGCTATTACATTATATGAAAGAAAGATATAGTTTTCTATGTGAGAATGCACTTCAGTTTGAGTTGATTATGTTGGTGTTAGATGAGTATATGTTGTGTATGCTAGAGGGGTGAAAAGAGCTTGGCACATAGCTTTGTTCTTGTCCACGTGGATAGACACACGGGCGTGTGTCTAGGCCATGTGTGACACACGGTCAGCCCATGGGCATGCTGTGGCCGTAAGGCGTCGTCCCGCATGTTAGTATTATAAATCGAGAATAGACCACGGACTAGCCGCACGGGCGTGTGTCTAGGGCGTGTGGGATTATCCTGGTGTTACTGCGGGCTAGCCGAGCGGCGTGTGTCTAGACTCTAGGCCGTGTTAAAGTAGTCGGTGTGCACCACGGGTGGTAAGCACGGGCGCGTGCCTTGGCCGTGGGGCATTGGCGAGAATCTTTGGGTTTTAGGCACGATTTGGGGACATGGGCGTGTGTGTCCATGCACGGGCGTGTCTGATCTTGCACGGGCGTGTGAGACATGTATAAAGAGAAAAATTTTTAGATTGGAAAAAGTTTCAGTTTAGTCTCGAGAGCTCTCGTGTGTATGAGTGAGGCCTCGTAAGTCGAGAATAAGGTTGTTGAGTTGACTTCAAAGAGTAGTTACGACGAGCCTAAGTGGCGATCAAGTGGTTTGAGTTCGGTAACGCCTCGGGCCCGGTTCCGGCGTAGAACCTGGGTAAGGGGTGTTACATGTATAATGTTAGGTTTCAGTTCAAAATTATTTGCAGCAATAGTAGGCCTTACAATACTAGATTCAGTTCCTGTTAAACAAGGTTTAGCATAATCATACATAGTACGTGGAGCATTGTTTTCGGCCATCTCTGGAGGTGGCGAATGATTCTCAGCCATCCCTTCAGTAGAATTGGTTTCGCCTTCTTGCTCTTTTTCTGTGTAGTTTAAGCTTCGCCTTATCTCTCTATGATTTCTGCGAACTGTTCTTTCAATATCACTGTCGTAAAGTAGGAGTCCTGTCGGGTTCCTTCTAGTCATAAACTAGAGGTACCTGAAAGGGGGAAACAATAACAGAAGAAAACTTAGCAAAGTTAAAAATTAAAATAAAATTAAATTGCAAAAAAAAAAAAATTGCTAAAGTAATAAAAATTAAGCTTTCTTAATATTTTAGTTCCCCGGCAACGGCGCTAAAACTTGATCGTTGTTTTCGCGATGTCAAAGTCTTAAAATTTATAAAAAGAATGATCAAACCTGGAAACTAACTATGACAACGATTTGAGGCAAGCGCACCTATTGAATAGTAGTATAGTTTAGTGGCAAGACCGGAATGTCGAACCCAAAGGAACTAAAAGTACTAATACTAACTTTCTTTTTATTATCTAGCCTAAAATAAAGGGAATTTGTGTGTTTAATCTAAATTAATTAACTACTAAACTAAAGACACTAAGACAAAGAAGAATGAATTTGGGAAAATAACTTGAGGAAAAACCAATTGATTAAGACCACACCCAAGGAAGAATCCACCTAGACTTCACTTGTTATCTAACTCGAACTGCACGATTTATTCATTTGACTTGATCCGTAAGATTCCCTAATGTATATTAAACCCTCTCTCGAAGCGAATAACGTCTAACCCTAGGTTGATTAATTGAAATCTCTTTCTAATTAAAACCCCTAGATGTAACACCCTATACCCGAGTCCGAGGCTTAGACCGGATACGAGACATTACTATGCTTGAACTTGCTTAATCATGTACTTACGGGCTATAAAATTTCTTTCTGAAATAAGAACTTCTCTTTCTTAATCAACTTGTACTTTTCATGGGCCTACGAGGCCTTAAACTCATGTCCGTAAACTTTCGTAACTCAATCGAAAGCTTTTCATTGAAACAGGGGTCACACGCCCATGTGAGTTGGGACACGCCCGTGTAACCCTGAGACACGCCCATGTCTCCCAACCATGCTTAAAACTCGAGCTTACTGCCAAATTTCATACGGCCATGGTACGCCTGTGGTCCTAGCCCGTGTGAAAAACCTTAGCATTCTGACTTATAACACACGACCATGGCACACGCCCATGTTCTAACCGTGTGTCATGCACGGCCTTAACACACGGCCGTGGGATTAGTCCGTGGCCTATTCTTACTTATGAGACTAAGGTGCAGTTTATGCACGGCCTAGACACACGCCTGTGTGTCTAACCGTGTGGGCACTTAGAGGCTATTTACCAAGCCAATTGCCATTCTGAAATTAAGACCAAACTCAAGCTCAATTCAGCAACTCAATTATTACATCTTTCATGAACAATATAACATGCTTCATTGATATTAATAACATACATACTTAGTCAACTTGGCCAATCACTTAGCCATTTACAAAAGAATAATAAACTTGTCAGCCCATACTTTTGCCCCTTTCTAAGACATATACTCAAAATGAAATGTTTCCTATACATGCCATACTTAATGTAAACAACTTGGCTATACCAAAATAGCGATTGATAGTGTGCTCCAAGCTCCGATGACAATGATCCACGAGATTAGCTTGGCGGAACTACATGGAAAGAAAGAATAAAAGACGTAAGCATTTAGCTTAGTAAGTTTGCAGATAATGCACATAACAACATACTTGCTTAAATTAACCCATTTGACATAAACAATGGTATCATAATTTCAGCTATAAAGCTTACTTGCTCATACTTGATTCTTACATATCTCATGATACTTACTAGTCTCATACATGTGAAGTGAACAAGGTACCTATATCACTTGATCACATTGATCAACATACTTGAACATAATACTCATAATTTCTATTTTATCAATCATAATATGACTAATATTTGTCCCCACTTGATAATGATTTTGCTTACTAAACTTTCTTGTTATCTCTTGTGAGCTTATCTCATTTGCCCGTTGAATTCCTATGAATAATCGAGAATACCAAATCTCTTACCATGAACTTGATGCTAAAGCCATATTTTGGATATGGTCTTACATGGGATATCTCATCTTGGTTTCAAGGCCATGTCTTGACATGGACTTATATGAAATCTTCCTCTTGATAACTTGTTCAATGCCAAGCTTGGATCCCTGGACTTACATGATAACTTGTTCAATGCCAAGCTTGGGTCCTTGGACTTACATGATAAACTTGACAATGCCAAGCTTGGGTCCTTGGACTTACATGATAAACTTGTCAATGCCAAGCTTGGGTCCTTGGACTTACATGATAACTTGCTTGATTGCCGATGCCATGCCTCGACTTGGTCTTATACGGACTTTCTCATACTTGATCTCATTAATTTCATTGTTTAACTTAACGTTAAACAATTTCATAATAACATTGTATATTATACTAAGCAATTCAATGATATAAATCATAAAGCTTAGAAATCATACAAACTTACCTCAATATACAAAATGTAGCTAGGTATGCAATTTAGTCCTCGACCTTGTTCTTGCCTCGGTTTCGATTCGGGCTTCATTTTTTCTTGATCTATAGTCATAAATAGATCATTTAATACTCACATTGACTAAATTGACTCTTAAATCATACTTTGGCAAAATTACTATTTTGCCCCTAAACTTTCTCATATTTGCACTTTTGCCCCAAGGTTCGTAAAAAAAATTTCATTCAACTTTCTTAAACTTCATGCTTAGCTGAATCATTTTCTCTACTATAACAATCATCAATTCTTGCTATTTTTAACATGTATGACCAATTTTCATAACTATTAGAAAATGGTCCATACTATCATCTTTCATGAAATTCACTTAGAAAAAGATGTTTATCTAACATCAAACTCTCATAAACTTCCATAAAACATCATTTAACATGCATATAAATCATGGGTAGATTTTTGAACATGCACTTTAGCTCACTTTATAGCTAAAAATAGCTTACTCATGCTACCGGGACTTCAAAAATACGAAGAATATCAAAAACGGGGCTAAGATGAACTTACTAGCAAGCTTAAAAGATGAACAAACCCTAGCTATGGGTTCTTCAAAATTTCGGCACACACAAGGAAGAAGATGAATGATTTTTATCATCTTTTTCCTTTATTAATCATTTAATAGGTAAATGACCAAAATGCCATTCTCTTAAAAATATCACCATTTACTAGCTCATGTCCATTTTTGTCCAAAAATTATGATTTGGGAAAGTTGCTATTTAAGGACTTATAATTGCTATTCTAGAGCTATTTCATACAAAATGCTTCTAGAAACTCACATTTTACAACTTTTGCAATTTGGTCCTTTTTGACCATTCAACTTCAATTTAGCAAAATTGCTTCATGAAACTTTCACACTAACATGCAAACATGGCATGAACCTTAAAAACTCATAAATTCACCTCGGATTCATGGTCTCGCACCACTATTCCGACTAGGCCCTAAATCGAGCTATTACACTAGAATTGCATTAACTCGATCTATGGAATCCCATATTAGGTTTCACCCTAATTCGGCAAAATCTCGTCACCCTATCTCTAGACGCGCGATCAACTCCTCTTAACTATGCTAGATCTACTCTTAGGCAGGGACTTTTGCTCCTCCCCTAAGCACATCAAACTTGGATCAATATCCCGGAAATATCAACACAAGAATTAAGAACACATACTTAAGAACAAGTCAAATATTTATCATATAGTTTAGTAAACGATAACAAGATTCATCTAAGTTTTATCCCCCTCAGGTATCTGAGGGTTTAGTTCATAACAATAAAAGAAAACATCTCAGAAGAAAAGATAAAACAAAACATAAGAAATCCCTAAAACTCCCTGAAGGAATTGAAGAAGAGTCCCTCGGTCTTGAGTATAATTCTGGCTTCTAGAGATGAATCAACTGGCTATCCTCGAGTGGATCCCCACAAATCTGCCTTCTCTGTCCTAGAAAGACGCCCCTAGACGATAGCCTTGGGCTCTCCCTTTTAGGTCATACTTAGGGTGTATATATAGGCTTTTGGAATGTGTTTCTTTGCCCCTAAGTATCCCAATCCGAACGAAACTTTTCTTTGCCACGGCAGGGGCACGGCCATGGCACACGCTCGTGTGAATCATGGCCAGGCCGTGTTGGACTCTATTAATGAGGCACGGCCGTGTGGTCTTGGGTCCAGGCCGTGCCGATTTCGTGATCTGGCCCAATTGGCCCGTTTTAAGCCCGTTTTCCGTTCTTTTCATCCTTCGGTGCTTCATTGAGTATAAAACATGAAAATAAAGGATTAAGAGCACCAAATTACATAAAATAAGGGATAATTAATCCAAAAACATGCTAAATGTGGGATTAAAATATGTTCATTTTACGGTTTATTAGCCATCAGCAAAGGAGCAAAGCAAAGGAGCGAAGGAGCCTAGTCAGTCAGAGTCTTGGGTGACAGCCATTTTGATTTGGGTTTAATCTTTCCTTTCTTTAATTTAATCTGAAAATGTTTGCTATGTGTTCTTTGTTCTTGTTTACAACAATGTTAGCTTAATTTTATTTAAGCTAGGATGATTTCTTTGATTAAATAATATTTATTTGATTCATGCTTATAATGTTTGTGCCTCAATCGATCATGTTTTTAATTAAAATAAAGTTTGTATTTTGTTCATACGTGATTGAAATGCACCTGAATTAGCTGAGTGATCTTAACCAGACGACGGCTAGTGGACACATAATTGAAATGTACATGCTCAATTTAGATCCTAACCCGATTAAATTGCAGGTTGTATAACAACTCTAACCAAGCTCTGTTATCTGCATAGTTTTTAGATTTGTGTGATTAAACTATTTCAAACCTAACACGTCCCTGTTACCTCACATGAATACTAAGAAACCCTTAGTAAATAAGGATCAGTAAAATGCGTATTTACTAATTAAAGGATTCCGAAAGGACCTAATGTGGTTTCCAAACTCATGAAAGATCGAGTTGCCATAGAATGTTTTTCTGAATATTATTAAGCATGCTGATAATAAATTGAGTTTAATTAAAGTAATTATCCTAGTTTATTTATGTTATAATTGTTGCAAATTGTGTTTAATTCTGCTAAAATATATTCATTCATATAATTTGCATATTTAGGATAATTTGTATTAGGGATCATTGCATTTAGTTTAATATAACTTCTCAATCATATTGTGTTTTTATTTACCAAATTGTTAATATAATTTTACAAATTAAGTGACTTAGCACAAATACAATCCTTGTGGAGACGATAACTCGATACTTATTACTTGATAACGACTATGTACACTTGCACAAACCTACGTGTTACAGATTTACAGACAATCACATAGTACACCCAATGGTGCATACAGAACACAAACAAACTCAGTATGCCAACTTATGATCACTTGGGTGTATACTGTCTGCCAGCTCAACACAACTCAAACAAATTCATTCTCATGTCAGCCACATACCTAGAATTCAAAATTAGAAGCATATCATTTAGTCTTATTCACATACATTCTCCCCCTTAACTCCTCATATCATTTTCATTCAGAACAACATGTTTTATCGTGATATACCAATCTAGTTTGCAATATAGTTGCCCTATTGTAGGCTACACAAACATATCTCCTTATCTCAGTCACCTCATATTAGTTCATATCATATCATACATATCAGAAGCAGATGGAATTGGCTTAAGCATGAAGAATGACGGTTACTTTATATCACTAATAAACCGTAATATATACATATTTTAATCCCACATTTAGCATACTTTTGGATGAATTAATCCATTGAATTGTGGAATTTGATGCTCCTAATCCTTTAATTTCATATTTTATACTTAGGAGAGCATCAGAGGATGAAAAGAACGAGAAACGGGCCAAAAATGGGGAAAATGGGCCAAAATAAGAAATCGACACGGCCTGGGGTTCACCACACGGCCGTGCCCCTTTAACAGGCTCGAACACGGCCTGGGCTTGATTCACACGGGCGTGCTCCACGGGCGTGTCTCTGCCGTGACCCGTTGTAATTTTACTCGGAAAAGGATACTTAGGGGCGAAGAAAGACATTACGAAGTCTATATAAACACCCTAACTGTGACCTAAAAAGGGGGTTCGATAGGGGCGAAACCAGAGAGGGCTGAACACAGGGAATTACTCCAAGAAAGCCAGTTAATCCATCTCAGAAGCCGGAATCACACTCAAGACGGAAGATCTTCCCTTTAATTTCCTTCAGGGGGTTTTAGGGTTTTTCTTATGTTTTGTTATTTACTTTCTTTTGAGATGTATTATTTATTAAACATGAACTAAACCCCTCAAATACCTGAGGGGGATGAAACCTAAGACGGATCTTGTTATTGTTTTCTGAACAGTATGATAAATACCTGATTTGTTCTTAATTATGTGTTCTTAATTCTTGTTTTAATATTTCAGGATATTGATTCAAGTATTGATGTGCTTAGGCAGTGGAGCAAAAGTCCCTGTTTATGAGTAGATCTAGCATAGTTAAGCGGAGTTGATCGCAACCCTAGAGATAGGATGACGAAAATCTATCAGATTAGGGTCAAACCTAATATGGCAGTCTATAGATCGAGTTAATGCAACACTAGGGGTTTTAATTATAAAGAGATTTCAATTAATCAACCTAGGGTTAGACGTTAGTAGCCTCGGAAGAGGTATTAATATAAATTAGGGAATCCTATGGATCAAGTCAAGTGAATAAATCGTCTGGTTCAGAGTTAAGTAACAAGTGAAGTCTAGGTGGATTCTTCCTCGGGTATTGTCTTAATCAACTGGGTTTCCCAAAAGTATATTCCCAATTCACTCATTGTGTCTTAGCATCCTTAGTTAAGTAATTAGTTAATTAAACATCGATTCCCTTAATACTTAGGCTAGATAATGAAAAGATAGTAACTACTAGTACTCTTGGTCCTTGAGGATACGATATTTCCGGTCTTCCCATAGCTATACTACCAAATGATAGGTGCGCTTGCCTTATTCGTTGTCATAGTTAGTTTGGACACGATCAAGTTTTTTGCGCCCTTGGCGGGGACTAAGATATTAGGAAAACTAAATTTTTATTACTTAAGCCATTCTATTTATTTGCAATTTATTTTTATTTTTTTTTAACTTTGCTAATTTTTCTTTTTCCTTGCTTTTGGCAGGTATTCTAGTTTATGACTAGAAGAAACCCGTCAGGACCACTACTTTACGATAATTTTATAGAAGGAACCGTTTGCAGAAATCGAAGAGAGATAAGGCAAAGCCTGCAATCCATACAAGAAGAACAAGAGGACGATACTAATAACACCGAAGAGATGGCTGATCCCCAGAATAATCCACTTCCTCCGGTGGTGGCAAAAAATCATGCTCCTCGTACTATGTATGATTATGCTAAACCGAGTTTAACAGGAACTAAATCGAGTATTGTTAGACCTGCTGTCGCTATAAATAATTTTGAACTGAAACCTAACACTATACAAATGATTCAACAAGTTGTTCAGTTTGATGGTTTGCAGGATGAGGATCCTAACACACACTTAGCAAACTTTTTTGAATTATGCGATACGTTTAAAATTAATGGCGTTTCTGATGATGCCATTCGCCTTCGGTTATTTCCCTTTTCTTTAAGGAATAAAGCCAAACAATGGTTGAATTCTCTTCCACGAGGATCAATCACTACATGGGAGCAAATGACCAAAATTTTTTTGTTAAAATATTTTCCGCCGGCTAAAACGGATAAGTTGAGGAATGATATCTCTTCTTTTGTGCAGATGGATTTAGAGACACTTTACGATGCATGGGAGAGATACAAGGATTTATTAAGAAGGTGCCCTCATCATGGGTTACCATTATGGCTACAGGTTCAAACCTTCTATAACGGTGTGAACCCCTAAACTAGGCAGCTTATTGATGCAGCCATCGGTGGAACCCTAAATAATAAAACACCTGATGCTACTTATGAATTCATTGATGATATGTCACAGAATAACTATCAGTGGCAAGTTATGAGAACAAAGTCAACAAAAGCTGCCAGTGTTTTCAACCTCGACGCAGTAACCATGCTATCAAATCAGGTAGAACTCTTAAGTAAAAAAATTGATGGTTTGTGTGGTTCCTCGCAGGTACATCCAGTGATGCAGTGCGATACAAATGGAGGAGGGTCGAACAATACAGAATACCCACCCTACAACCCTGGCATAGAAAACGAACAGATGAACTATATGGGCAATAATTCTAGACCTCAAAATAACCCTTATAGTAACACTTATAATCCAGGGTGGAGGAACCAACCAAATTTCTCATGGGGAGGTCAAGGAAATCAAAGACAACAACCCCCTCCAGGCTTTCAACAGCAACCCTACTCATAAGAGAAGAAGCCGAACCTTGAGGAGATGCTGACAAAATTTATCACGGTGTCAGAAACCCGTTTTCAAAACAACGAGACAATGCTCAAAAATTAGCAGGCATCAATTCAAGGGATCGAGAACAAGTTAGGTCAGCTAGCTAAGCTAATCTCAGAACGACCGCAAGGTTGCTTGCCAAGCAACACTGAAACTAACCCAAAGGAGAAAATTCTTGCCATTACTGATCACGATGGTGAAGGGTTAGTAGAATCCAAATCTGAGCCAAGGCAAGAACCCATGGTAAGTAAAGGTAAGGTTGAGATGTCAGATTCAAGGAAATTTTTAAAAGAGCTTCTGACAAACAAACGGAGATTAGACGAGGTGACGCATGTGGAGCTAAACGCAATGTGCTCAGCAATTTTGCAAAATAAACTACCACGAAAATTAAAAGATCCAGGGAGTTTTACAATTCCATGTTTAATTGGTAGTTTATCTGTCAATAATGCTTTAGCTGATTTAGGGGCAAGCATAAATGTTATGCCTTACAAACTGTTTAAACAACTAGGTCTAGGAAAACCCAAACAAACTAGGATGAGCATTCAATTAGCTGATAAAACCATTAGAGTTCCTAGGGATATAATCAAAGATGTGTTACTAAAAGTTGATAAATTTATATTCCAAGTAGACTTTTTCGTTTTAGACATGGATGAGAACAACAATGTTCCTTTAATTTTAGGAAGACCCTTTTTAGCGACTGCTAGAACTAAAATTGATGTTGGTACAGGTGAACTCACACTTTGTGTAGGTGACGAAATGATCACTCTTCAGGCTCTTGACTCTGCAAGGACGTCAAGTGAAAAAGGTGAGAAAATAAATTCTATTAATGACCATTCGGTTCAACCTCCTTTTCAGGAAGCACCTCAGAAGTACACATTTGAGCCATATCCTAGACCTCGTGCCAACAAAGAAGTAATTCATGAGGAACGAAGGCTTCAGGTCAAGGAACTAGACGAGTGAAAGACACATTTCGAGGAGAAACTAGGAACACACAAAGCAAAACCGAGGGAACCCCCAAAAGAGCTTATAGGAACAACAAATCACTTCAAAATAGGAGATCAGATATTGTTGGATGAGAAAGACCCTCGAATCGCCATTTCAGACCTTAAAACAAACAAAGAAATCCCTTTTAAGGTACTCAATGTCTTCCCATATGGAACGGTCGAGGTGACTCACTCTAAATTTGGCACTTTTAAGGTAAACACCACTTGACTTAAACTATATATCGATAACCGAATTGATAGCAAGAATGAGGAGTTTTAACTCCTCAAACCACCATGATCGTATGAATGAAAGTTAAGTCTAGCTTAGGACTTTAAAAAAGCGCTTCTTGGGAGGCAACCCGAGCTCTAACCATGCTAATTAGTTTGTTTTTACTTTCATTTATGCCTTAAAGTATAGGTTTCACCTCCACACGGCCTTGCACACGGGCGTGGTCGTGGCCGTGTGGACACCACGAGTATGCATATTGGCGTGGTGGAGGCCGTGCGGACCAAGGACGAAAAATTCCCAAAACATAGGCTACGACAAAACACCACGACCGTGCGATTCGGTCGTGGTTGAAGCTGAGTAAACGACACGGGCGTGCGACACGCCCGTGCTTTATAACCGTGGCCAAACCTGTTGAATTAACACGAGCGTGGGGAAGAATGAAACGAGTGTGGGAGAAGCGAACGAAGCTCGGCACAGCCATGTGATACGACCGTATGGGACAACATGCCCAGGACACACGGACGTGGGCTGCAAAACCAGGCGTACCAAAACCCTAATTTTCGAAGCACACGGGCTTAAAATTACTCACACAGGTGTGTGACACGCCCGTGTACCCCTGTTTCTATATAAACCCCTCACTGTTCATCTTCTCCACCAAACACTTTTCTCTCAACCCTAAACACCATAGTTCTTTTTCACCATCCTCACCACCATCCTCATGTCGAAGAAGCGAAAGGACCCTAGCACAGTCTCCCCGTGTGAGACCGATCTACATAAGTTCATGCTGGCCGCTTCATCAACTCGACAAACTAAGGACATTTGAGTCCATTTAGTTTTTCTTTTTCTTTTCTCTTCTCCTTTATTCTCCTTCTCTTTATCTGTCTTATCTTTGAATACATATTTAGTATATTTTGAATTATTCTTATTATTTCATGGCTATTTCTTCACAAGTTACCCAATTTCTTCATCTAGTGTAGTGATTGTTAGCGGCCACCATACCACCACTAGAGACGCCTCCTCCAACTTATCTTTTACCTCCGAATCAAGTTTCCACACTTCCAACTCAAGAAATCCATCCAAAATCCAGGAAGTTTAACATCTCTCCCTCTCTTATGATCTATTACTACATGATTATTATATTTCTTTGTACATTGAGGGCAATGTACATCTTAAGTGTGGGGGTGAAGTTTATTTAGAAAAGTGCCTAACTTTTTACATTATTCTCAAATCCCTGAATTATATCTTGTTCTTAAGTAAATGTTCTCATATCACTGTTAGAATGAAATTTATTTTGATTTATGATTTTCATTGATATGTTTTGGATCAAGTCATGGTTAATTGTGCAGTGATGATTTAAACTTTAGGAGACTAGAGAATCAAGCATGATGAGTTTATTTTCAGAATTAAAAAAAAATTTAGGTTGTCTACCTGAATCTAATTATTACCTTAAAGTTTGAAATTTACAAGGTTGACATCAAGAACCATAAATTTTTGTGAGATCTTGAGCCTTTTAGAGCATATATTTTTCGTGCTCACTTTGTTGTTGGTTATGAGTGTGTCAACATTGATTTGTTATTCTAGAACTTTCTTCGATTATGCATGTTAAGATCACACTTTTGATTTGATATACTGAGATGATAAAGGCACCTAGGTTTTAACCCACTTACTCCATAAAAAGGCTACCTTCATAATTAACCCCTAGTGAACCCCTTTGAAACTAACAAACCGTTTCTTGACTCACCCATTAATATTAACCCAAAACCCACTTTATATTTGTTATCACCATTTCTCTTGACTACCCCCATATCGAGATTTGATTTGATCGGTTACTTAACTATTTTCTTTTTTTCAGTTGTTAAAGTCTATCTTATTATTATTATATGTGATTTATTCTTAAAAAAAATTTGGGAATCTATTCGTTATTACTTCTTTGTTATTGGAGCTTAAGCAGTTAATTTTACATTTTGAGAAGAAGCTCGTGTTATTAGTGATGAATTCTTAATTGATGTAATTATTTAAGTTTTAGTTATTTTTCTAGTTAGGCAATTTATCAATTCAGTCTCAATACTAACCCTCTAATTCAGCCTTTACCCGCACCTTTAACCCAAGCCCCATTACAACCCTTTAAAAGACCTTTTGATTTGTGTATCATCTCATTTTACAGTGGTGGAGATTTGATTTTCATGCAAGCCTATGGGATTAACTTTTCATGTTTGACTCTTGAGTGCTTAATTTCTAACCTTAAACACTTTGAGTGATTTGAGTAAACCTTTAGTGAGGATGTCAATTTTTGTCGATTTTGAATTAAAGATGATTATTTAGGTAAGGGGAAACACCTATTTTTCGTACTATAAAAACTATTATTTTGATTGTTTGAATCTCTAGGACTCTTTTAGTTAAATTATCAATGTATGAATTACCTATGAATTATGATGAAACATTATTGATGAAGGTTATGAATTGAGGAAATTTTATTTTTAATTGTGAGTTGAGAATTTTACTTGAGGACAAGCAAATGCTTAAGTGTGGGGGTATTTGATAAACCATAATATATACATATTTTATTCCCACATTTAGCATACTTTTGGATGAATTAATCCCTTAAATGTGAAATTTGATGCTCCTAATCCTTTAATTTCATGTTTTATACTTAGGAGAGCATAGGAGGATGAAAAGAACGAGAAACGGGCCAAAAACGGGGAAAATGGGCCAAAATAAGAAATCGACACGTCCTGGGGTTCACCACACGGTCGTGCCCCTTTAACAGGCTCAAACACGGCCTGGGCTCGATTCACACGGGCGTGCTCCACGGGCGTGTCTCTGCCGTGACCCGTTGTAATTTTACTCAGAAAAGGATACTTAGGGGCGAAGAAAGACATTCCGAAGTCTATATAAACACCCTAAGTGTGACCAAAAAAGGGGTTCGACAGGGGCGAAGCCAGAGAGGGCTGAACACAGGGAATTACTCCAAGAAAGCCAGTTAATCCATCTCAAAAGTCGGAATCACACTCAAGACGGAAGATCTTCCATTCAATTTCCTTCAGGGGGTTTTAGGGTTTTTCTTATGTTTTGTTATCTACTTTCTTCTGTGATGTATTCTTGATTAAACATGAACTAAACCCCTCAAATACCTGAGGGGGATGAAACCTAAGACGGATCTTGTTATTGTTTTCTGAATTGTATGATAAATACTTGATTTTTTCTTAATTATGTGTTCTTAATTCTTGTTTTAATATTTCATGATATTGATTCAAGTATTGATGTGCTTAGGCAGTGGAGCAAAAGTCCCTGTTTATGAGTAGATCTAGCATAGTTAAGCGGAGTTGATCGCAACCCTAGAGATAGGATAACGAAAATCTACCGGATTAAGGTCAAACCTAATATGGGAGTCAATAGATCGAGTTAATGCAACACTAGGGGTTTTAAATAGAAAGAGATTTCAATTAATCAACCTAGGGTTAGACGTTAGTAGCCTCGAAAGAGGTATTAATATAAATTAGGGAATCCTACGGATCAAGTCAAGTGAATAAATCGTCTGGTTTAGAGTTAAATAACAAGTGAAGTCTAGGTGGATTCTTCCTCGGGTATTGTCTTAATCAACTAGTTTTCCCAAAAGTATTTTCCCAATTCACTCTCTGTGTCTTAGCATCCTTAGTTAAGTAATTAGTTAATTAAACATTGATTCCCTTAATACTTAGGCTAGATAATGAAAAGATAGTAACTACTAGTACTCTTGGTCCTTGAGGATACGATATTTCCGGTCTTGCCATAGCTATACTACCAAACGATAGGTGCGCTTGCCTTATTCGTTGTTATAGTTAGTTTGGACACGATCAATCGCAGACAGACTGTACTTAAACTGAAGACTTTGGATAACCATAACCCACACAATATCTTTCATCCATTACAAAGGAGGATTACTTACACAATATCTTTCATCCATTACAGAGGAGGATTACTTACCTTACACGAATTATAAAATAAATAAAATTACAACAAATGGAAGTAAGAAGGAACTCACTAAAAACTCGAGCATAAGTTTATAAAGCAAGTCTTTTTTCTTTATCACTTGGACCTTCGTTAAATTATTCAGCTAAAATAAAGATAATTAAACATATCAGATCATTAA
Organism: Gossypium sturtianum; assembly: GCA_025698515.1. NCBI lineage: Eukaryota > Viridiplantae > Streptophyta > Magnoliopsida > Malvales > Malvaceae > Gossypium > Gossypium sturtianum. The sequence goes on along the minus strand of CM046946.1, from coordinate 51,052,878 downwards.
TCTATTAAATCTAATCATGCATCCAAGAATCAACAATGCTTAATCCAGAACCAGGAAGTTTCCTTCCTCACACTCTATTCTAATATCTATGCATGCATAACAAGAAACATGTAAACTACTTAGAGGGTAATCTAGGGTTCATCACTAATTCCCAGTGAGTTGGTACTAACATAGAAGTTACGTGAATACTATGAACCTTACTTCGAATAGGTTTTCTGAACTTACGTTTTTAGAGAAAATCAAGGAAGAAGAATAAAACATGAATTATTTTAGAAGGACCACCGCTATCCTTAAAGACTTAAGCTCAGAGTCAAAGATTAGTGGAGAAATCAGATAATTCCACTAACTCTCTTGATTCTTGTGATTAAGTGCACTTAACATAATTTAAATCTTATCATCTACAGTATTCTAGTTTCGTCCTAACTATATCTCAACTTAACTAACCAAATTACCATACTTAAATAATAAACAAATATAAGCAGCTGTGAACTTAATGAGTTCGCTCAAAGCATCTGGGTTGGGCGGATATTTAAAAGAAGAGCCCGCCAAACCACAGAACTAACCAAAATTAAGAGTTTGCCAAATGGCACAATACATATAATTCTATACTTAGCCAGAAAAACATTTTACTTACTCATATTTATCCTTATTTTACCAACCACACGCCAAACAGTAACAAGATACAAAGATTTTGCCAGTCGGGTTGTTACATGACACACGGATGTGTGATGTAATAGCCTGTTTTCAATGGTGTCAAAAATATTGGTTCCAGGACCACAATTCCAATGAGTGAGTAAATATTTTAATGTTTATTTAATGTCTCTAGGGTTATTTTAAGGTCGTATTAAATTTTCGTTAAGAAATTTTGAAGTTTAAATGGTTAAGTAAAAAGGGCTAAATTATAAAAGATGTAAAAGTTGGTTTCTAATAGTTAAATGGAATAAATGGATTTTGATATGTAAATTAATGAACTTATTTGGTAATTGTGCCATTCATAACGCTAGTGGACAATATTGTACGTGATTTAATTGTTTAATAAGCTTTTAAACCAAGGGTAAAGTAGTAAATTATTAAATAAGTGCATAAACAAGGAAAATTAGCTATCATCTTTTTCAATTTCACTTTGCTTTTGTCGAAACCTCCATTGTTAGGCTAAGAGATATTCGGTCAAGCTTCCTATGATGCATGGTATGATTTTGATCTTTATTTTTAATGATTTTTATATTTTTGAGCTCGTTTTAGCTTAATCTAGCTAGGCCGGGGTCAATTTGTAAGGTTATTGAAAATATAAGGAATTTCCATGATTGAGTTTGAGTTTATTTTGATTTTAGGTAATAGATAGTTAAAAGGTCATATTTTACTATGTGATTTTTATTAAATTTAGGGTTTAGGGATTAACTTCTTAATATAATAAAATTCCATGTATATTTTGTGAAATGAGGAAAAATGTGGGTTAATATAAGTCTAGGGGAAAATGGTTAACATGAGTTTCAATTAAAAATGGTGAATTTGCAAGTTGAGAGTTTAGGGACTAAATTGTATGAAAGTTAAAGTATAGGGGTAAATTTGTAAATTGATTACGGAAGGGTTTAATTGTATAAAACCACTTGTTAGAATGCTGGAATTATAATAATTGAGTTAAATTATTATATAGATCAAGTAAAAAATCAGCCGAACTTGAGTCAGGGAAAAGAAAAAGTCTCAGATTAGCGTACGACTTTGATGTAACAACCATGGTGATTGAGGTAAGTTCGTACGAGATACATACTTATTAATTATTGTTTGAATTGATTATTAGTTAATGATATGTTAGATATAATTTGATTTGGTAATATTATGATGACTTGAGTACTTGACGGTTTAATAATCCTATTTGAACCGTGAGAATGCCTAGGATATAAATGACATGTCATTAGGGTTTATACGATTTCGGGTGCTGGTCTTGGATGTCCTACCAATGGTTGAGGTCTTGCATTCGTTGCGAGTTCTGTAACAACCTGTTTTCAGTGAAATTGGAATAGTGCTTTCGGAAAATTTGTGGTCTGGCTAGCATGAAATTCCTAGGTAAATCGGCTAGCATGAAATGTGGCTGAAATTGCATAAATGTCAATTTACGAGCTTAAGGATTAAATTGTAAATAAATTAAAATATTAGGGGAAAAGTGTAATTTTGCAAAAGCATGAATTTTGGATTAAATTGAATAGTATGATTATTAAGTGAATTGAATTTGCTTATTTAGTTCAAGATAAACCTCGTACGGATTTAGATTGAGGAAAAGCTAAAGCCTCGAATTAGTGATCTCGTTCTTGCGTCTTTGTAATCGAGGTAAGTACGTTTTAATGTTATCTTGATTTATATGCTATTGGGCTATTTATGATATTATGAAATGATAGAAATCCAATGATGTTTTGATGATTATCGAGCCCGTTTTGAACCTTAAGAATATATAGGATACAAATGACATGTCATTAGGGTTACCATGTTACAGGTGTTGGTCTTGATATCCTGCTGATGGCTGGGTTCCGACATTTGTTGTGGATACTTGTTAGCTTGTGTGAGAGGCATCGTGTAGCTTACATTCCGATCGTCAGCTTGTGTAAGCAGACCCATTTTATGGCTCGAGTGAGCAACGATGTAAAGGAAAAGGAAAAGGAATGTTTTCGACCATATGTTTAGCACACTTTGTGTGAGCTTTCCCACGTATCTGATATTATCCTAAGTGGTTCAACGGGCATGAAAATGGAAGGAACAGTAAATGTTCCAATGGCTATGTTACAAACCTATGGAAAGGTATGAAATGATAATGATCTGTGAATGTATATCTATGTTTATGGAAAGTATGAATTCAATGGAATTCTATTCATGTGAATTTACCTTACCATGTGATAATTCAAGTGAATTATGTGTTAATGCACTAAGAATTGTTATTGATGATGCTTAGGCTTGTGCCAAGCTATTGGTTGGATTGTATCATGTTTAATTTTAAAGTTATGCATTGAAATGGTAAGTTATGTTCATGTTTCATGAACTTACTAAGCATTATATGCTTACGTAGTTTTCTTTCCTATGTTTATAGATTATCGGAAGCTCGATCGGTTTAGAAGTTGTCGGAGACCTATCACACTATCCAGTGATTATATCGGTAGTTTTCATGTTTTGGCCAAGGTTATAATGGCATGTATAGGTGGACTTGTGGTTTTTGTTGGTTGATAAGTTGGCATGTCTATGTGTTATTATAGTTGGTACACTTTTGGTTCTTATGGCATCTTGTTGATGTTTGATATTATGGTTAAATTGATGCATGATCTCATTAGCCAATTTGGTATGTGATGGTATGTTTGCAATATGGTCAAGTTAGACTATGTTTGGGATAGATATGGAGTAGATGTGTTTGTATGAGATATGGCCAATTTTGTGTAAGTTTAGGTATGATAGTTTGATTGTGATTGAGGTGCCCATATGGCATATTGGTTGGATGGATTAATGGCATACTGAAATGGTCATTTTATTCATGTTTGGGTAAGTTTTGATGCCTTGGTCATATGTGCAAATTGTGTTTAGGTACATGCTTGAAGTGAGTGAAGGAAATGACTTGATTTTGGCCAATTTCTTGTCCACACGGCCTAAGACATGGGCGTGTCTCTCAGCCGTGTGTGACACACGTCCATGCGACACGGCCGTGTGTCCCCTGTAGGTTTGAAAGGTTGCAAGTTAGGCAGTTACACGGCCTAGCACACGGCCTGGCACACGGGTGTGTGTCTTGGTTGTGTGACCCAAGTCAGAGAGTTACACGGGCACAGACACGCGCTGCGACACGACCGTGTGTCCCTATTTCGATTGTTACACAGCTTGAGACAAGGGCGTGTGTCTGAACCATGTAAGTCACACGGCCTGGCCACACTGCCGTGTGATCTCTGCAGTTTAAAATTTTTATATTTTTCATCAATGTTTTAAATGATCACGATTTAGTACCGAATTGTTTCTAAAGTGATTCTAAGGCCTTGAGGGCTCGATTAAGGGATGATATGCATGCTTATAAATGAATTATGCTATGTTTAATGAAATGTTTGAAAGTGAATGTTTTTAGGTTACGTTTATTCGGTAATGCTTCATAACCTTATTCTGGCGACAGATATGGGTTAGGGGTGTTACAGATTCTCCACAACTCGTGTGAGCAACATAGTGCACCTAACATCCCGACCCACAACTCGTGTGAGCAGGCCCATTTCACAGCTCGTGTGAAACCCTAAACCTGACCGGGACAGACTGGCCCGAATTTGAAGCGTTACATTAGCCACCTAAGTGACTCTCCGGCTAACGACCTCCCAAGACACACCCCGACCTTATAACATCTCAATCTTATCCATTTATTAGTTATTCATTAATGCACAAGCAATTTGTGAACCAATTTTAAAAAAACCAGAATTAAAACCCCCAACAGTCTACTGCATTTTTTTGTGTGAAAAATTCTATTTTAAACCCGATTTTGAATATTTTAATGGCCAATTAAACTCGATTTAGCTACAATTAAATATCATACATATTCATATATTTTTAACTGAATTTATTAACACCAATTCAGCCTCAATTAAATATAATTAAACATTCAATTTCATGCATATCACCCACCGGTTAATTCAAACAAGTGGCGTACCTTAGTCGCTAGTAAACCACTCCATGGAAGCCTCATTTAAACAATTGTTAGTGAAAACATCATGCCTCACACACTGTGTTATCAATCACCAAGTTATCAAGCAACAATACACCGTAAATTATTCAATAATCAAACTCAAACATGCATTTATGATATTATAAAACCATCCAAAATTAAAAATGTCCAATGTCCAAGTCCAATTACAACCAAAAATAAACTAAGTCCCGAAATTTCCACAATGCCTGATTAACATCTCTAAAATGTGTAGCTAAGTCTCTATCGACCCTTAGTCTCTTGGAACTCTCTTGCTCGACTCCTCAGCTCTCTAATCCCGTCGATTAACAGCACGAATGTGAGGGTGTGAGTTTAAAAAGCTCAGTGAATGTTAATAAAATGACGAGAAAATTAGCACCCAAATCATGCTTAAATTGCAACCAATCAAATAAAAATTTTCAATCACAATATCAATCCATAATAGTTAAATGTCATATGTTGAACCATGTATCAAAAATCATAATTCATCACGGCATATAATCATCAATTTAGCATATAACATTTCATACATTTATATTTTTATATACAATCATGGCTTAATCGGGTGATCATACATCGGATAAACGGATCTCCTTACTCCTAATAAGAATTAGAAAAAGGCCTGGATTGAGCGGGCCGAGGCAAGACGCTCCCTTATATCGCCTCAAACCAATCCCGTTGAGTGGAGACATAAGCTCAACACTCCCTTATCTACTCCGAATCAGTCCACTTAGAGCCTCATTGCTCACAAATAACATATCAATATGGTAAGTATTCACAAATCTTATGGCATGCCAACTATATCCAATGGATCCACCATGCTATAATGCCAATATAACCAATCAATCATAACATAATTTCAGTCAATAATGTGCTCAATTTAAGTTCCAAAATGCATATGTGAATCATGTAACATAGTCATTTTAACATCAAATTAAATCTAGCATACATATTACGTATTATCAATGTCCATTTATCAATTGAAATATCAACGTACCATGAACCAAAAACTCCAGCATGCTTCCTTAGTTCACTATTATAATAAATCAAATCAAGCACATAAAATCACTAGATGCTCACTTACCAACAATTAACAAAAATTTCATCACTTAAACATATATCAATAATCTTGCAAAATTAACCAACCAAAACTCAATTAAATATTTGCAATCAGTAATTAATCATCCAATTAAGCATAAGTGAGGGTCAATTTACCAAATTGCCCTTTAATAACACTCACCACACAAGTAATTCAACCACAACCAAGTGATCAACAAAGCAAATCCAAGCTTCAATTTCGATTAGCTCGATTCTCTTCCAGATTCGGAGCTTCAACAGAGATAAAATAGATATTACAACCTTTCAAAAGATATAATAAACACAAATTTTTATCAGCTAGGCTACACGAAATTCTCACTCAAAGTTACCTTACTGGATTTGTATCATCAAGTCAAAAACTCGATTCCTCACAAAATCGATCACTCCACCCCTTTTAATCACTTCCAAACATCAATACTAGACCAAATAAATATATACTAGGCATCAATTTCACATTTAAATCAATTTCACAAAAATCCAGAAAATTGATTCATGAAGATGATGAAATTCAAATTTCTTTAAATTACCTTACAAAACATGTTTAATCTTGATAAATAAGATTAAAAGCTTCTAATAGATCCATTTTGAGTTGAAACATCCATTGATTTATGGATTTCCTTTCAAAATTCAAGATCCACCATTAAAGAACCTTAAGCTTTTGAAGAAGATGACATTGATAAAAAAATCATGTAAATATGCTTTTAATCATCATAAAAATAAGTTTAGAAATAATAATTATCTTTGATTCGTTCTAAATCCTTTGATTGAAAATCTTGATTCAAGAATCTTGAAAATTTTCATAATATTTTTGGCTACTTTTGTGAAAAATTTCAGGTGAAAAGAGAGTATTTTTAGAAGGAAATTTGTTGAATCTATTCTCTGATGATAGATCGTTAAAACCATGCAGAGAAAATGAATTTTATAGCTCTCTAATCTGATCTAAATGGTGTGGAAAGTAGGCTAAATGTATTGTGTTTAAAACTAAAACAACCCACCAGAAATTTAAAAATTGAGAAATTTGCCCAATGGCCACTCCCACATTTCCCTTACTTTACCAATTGATTATTTCCCTCCAAAATTCTGAATTCAAAGGTTTATTTGCCAAATAAATACTCCAAAATTTCTCTTATTTTACAATTAAATCCAATTTAATTAATATTTAAATTTAACTCAAATTAACCCCCAATGAAAATTATTTTAAAATTCTTTTTCGACCAAATTAAATATTTTTACTAATAATTATTTAATTACTTTAAAATTAATTTTCCAAAAATATTTTATTTTTCTGGATTATTGTTTAATCGATTTTAGATGAAATGACCTCCTAAATATAATTAGAAAATTACTATTAACCCGATAAATTCCTAAATTCACGCTTGGAACCCGAAAAATATACCCGAAACTACTAGACCTAGTTTAGGGACATTACAACTCTCCCCCTATAAAAAGAAATTTCGTCCTCGAAATTTTACCTGAATCGAACAGGTATGGATACTGATGTTTCATCACATCTTCCAATTCCTAAGTGGTTCCTCTGTTTTATGGTTGCGCCACAAAACTTTCACCAACGGAACCGTCTTATTGAGTAGCACCTTGACCTTACGATATATGATCGCAATCAGTTCCTCCTCGTACGAAAGATTAGACCTAATCTCTATCTCCTCAACCGGTATAATGTGAGAAGGATCAGATCAGTACTTCCGTAAGATGGAAACATGGATGACGTCGTGAGTTCGATCCAGCTTAGGCGGTAGCAATAGATGATAAAACACTTATCCAATCCTCTCGGCAACCTCATAAGGGCTAATGAATCTCGGACTGAGCTTATCCTTCCGCCCGAACCTTAGAACTTTCTTCTACGATGAAACCTTCAAAAATACCTTATCACCAACCTGATACTCGATGTCTCAACGTCTCAGGTAAGCGTCAGACTTCTGTCGATCAGAAGCAACCTTCAACCGCTCGCAAACAAGTCTCACCTTATCCTCAACCTCTCAAACTAACTCTGGACCCAAGTTCCTCTTCTCCTCCATATCGGACCAACACAGAGGAGTCCTACACCTCCAACCATACAATGCCTCGAACGGTGTCATCTGAATACTCTTCTGGAAGTTATTATTATAAGCAAACTCACCTAACGGCAATTAACGATCCCAGCTACCTCTAAAGTTGATAACACAACTACGGACCATGTCCTTAAGAACCTGAATCACCCTCTCGGATTGGCCATCAGATTGCAGATGATAAGCTTAACTGAAATGAAGCTTCGAACCCAAAGCTTCGTGCAGCGCCTTCCAAAATCTTAAAGTAAACCGTGGATCTCGGTCTGATATAATCAAAACAGGAACTCCATGAAGACGAACAATCTCTCAGATATAGAGCTCAACTAATTGATTCAAACTAAATGTAACACCCCAAACCCGGCCCAAACATTACGACCGAATTTGGTATGTTACAGGGGAAAACATTTTGTAAAATCCCTTTTTAGCCGACTTAAGTTTTGTCGAAAACGTTTCATTTTATATGGTTTTGGTAAAACCATTGAGGTGTGTGAAGAAACCTCACTTAGTTCTATTTAAAGATCTATTAAGTCAGGTTGTTACCGATTTTGAATGTACCCGATGGCACAATAAAACATTTTGCGTTAAATTTAAGAAAACGTGTGTACCCATTTTAAAGTCATTAAGTAATTTAAACAAATTATCCAAAATATGTAAAGTAAGCAAAATAAAAATCTTAGGAGGCCTTATTACAACTTGAAAAAATAAATCCAAATAAAATAAAAATAATTCAAAGTTCGTTTAAATCCCATTCCCACCGCATGGCCACTCGAGTCCATCAGGCTCCTCATCCGCGATCTACGAGTCACTGAAAAAGTTAAAGGAGAAGGTGAGTCACCAAGACTCAATGTGTAACCCTTCCCCGGATTAGTGCAACATCATACACAATTTATAACTAAGTTAACATGCACTAAATTTAACATGCACCCAACCTAGCCATCCAATACACCTTTCTCTACCCGTGTGGTACCAAACCACCGGTGGTGCCAAACCACTGGTGTCCAAAGACACGATATCCATCAATATTGTGGTGCCAAACCACTGGTGACCCAAAGTCACAAATAGTAATGATGGGGCCAACCCATCGTGTGATACCAAATCACTGGTGTCAATCCCGTTATATTATCTGTGGGGCCAACCCACTGTGGTACCAAACCACTGGGACGAGACGCTATGAGGTGCCAAACCTCTGGAGGTGCCAAACCTCTGGTGACCGTAGTCACAATGTGGTACAAAACCACTGGTGCCCGTCGACACGAATATCAGTTCCCCCTCCACTCGTTTAACCCACATCAATCAATGATATGCATTTAAAAAAAATCATGCCAACATGTTTATTTAACAACATATACTGGATTTATCATCAGCCACATATTTATTTGCCACATATACCAAATATGTCATGCTTCCCAAAAGCATCATAAAGAAAACTCATAACAACAAGGGCTTACCTGAATCCTTGCCTATACCATGATGGTATTAAATCCAAATCTACACCAATTCAGTTTAGCATACACAATGCGTTTAGCACAGTTATTAGTTATAAAGTGTGTATGTACACACCTGTTACTAACGATAGCCCAAATCCCAGAAGAGTCAATCGACCACACTAGGTTCCTTGCCCCTACACGTCCTTTGAATATTAGCCACCACACACTATGTGTTTCTGCTTCCCTACAATCGGCCAACACCATACTTTTAAGACTAAAGCCATTCGGCTTAATCACAAAATCCTGAAGGATATGTCGCCCAAAGGTAGCACCTGCAATGGCCTTTCCAAAGGCCTAATGTCGCCTCGAGCGACTCAACTACCATTTCTGGTCGTACCGGACTATTGGGCCTAAAACCCGATTTCGGCCCATTCGGGCCCACACGCTCGTGTGGCCCACCTAACACAAATCTAGCCACGTATAGGAGATTCACCTAGTCTAGTTCACTATATACTACACCATCATACAATTTTATTCAATTGGGCCCACGGGCCCATTGGGCCCATCGTGGCCCAAGCAGCCTCAACCCACAAGAATACTACTGATGGCCTCAACTATCACGTCGAAGCCCCACACGTGCGTTCGCACACTCGTGTGGCTACTATTGCCGTGACCGGCACTTCGGCATTTGCCGCTCTACAACTAGAGTAGAGAGAGTTACACACCTGATAGGAGTCTGGTGTGAAACCGCGCTGCGACCACTCCTGTGCCAAAACGCCCACCAAGGTATGTTAACTCTCCTCCTGGAATGCTCTTTATATAGCTAGCTCTCCACCTTCCTTCTTTGTATCTTTCCGATGTGGGATCCTTCCGTCAGCAGAGTTTAAATCCAACTCAAACTCTTCCCGTCCAATCCGCAAAATAAATTCTCCTTTGCTTGTCATGAGATTCGAACCCTTGCTCCCTTCAATAGCTCAACACGCCACTTACCACTAGGCCACAAGCTCTTCTTGTGTCTAAAGCCATGCGCAACTAAATTTGAATCTATAGCCAAATATTAAAGTCCATGTAAAAAGAAAACCAAAATGCAAGAGCCAAGACTTGAACCTTGGACCTCCTTCCTTCCTTGTGGCGTCATCCCCTTGTCTCTTATGTGGCGTCACTTTGCCACTACACCACACACTCCACTTGTGTCATTTTTCCCCACATTTTATTCTTAAGGCATACCTGCCAACTTCCAGGGTTTTTTTCACCTAAAACCAAAATTGCCCTAAAGAAAAAGTTCGATCCCGGGACTTCATAGAAGCCTTCTAACCTTCCAAAATCACTTATCCAATAGGTCCAACTTGCATTTAAGCCAATATCTTGTTCTCTAAAAATTTTAAATCAAGGCCCTTTGGGCCCAATCCTACTAGGCCCAATTTCGGGATGTTACACTAAATGTCGTACGGACTGGTAGAAAATGAGCAGACTTCGTAAATCTATCCACAATCACCGAGATCGAATCCTTACGAGTCAAAGTCAAAGGGAAACTCAAAACGAAGTCCATCATAATCCGCTCCAATTTCCACTCAAGAATTTGAATAGGTTGAAGCAAACCAGACAGACGCTGATGCTCGGCTTTCACTTTTTGACAAACCAAACATCTCGCAAAAAAGTCGGCAACATTCTTCTTCAACCCAGGCCACCAATATAGAACCCGGAGATCCTGATACATCTTGTTCCCATCGGGATGGATAGCATAAGGATTGCTATGTGCCTCGGTAAGAATCAAGCACCTCAGATCCTTGTCCTCTGGAACTTACAATCGAACTCGAAAACACAGAATGCCATTAGATTTGAGATCAGAATCTCCCTGAACTCCTGACTCAACCTGACAAATTCAACGGGCCAAACTCTCATCAAAAGTCTTATGCTCACGAATCTACTATGAAAGAACTGGTCTCACCTGAAGTTCACCCAATAGGCCACCATCCTCCAAAATAGATAGCCTCGCAAACATAGCCCTCAAATCAACCAAGGATTTGCGACTAAGAGCATCTGCAACTACATTCGGTTTACCTAGATGGTACTCGATCACACAATCATAGTCCTTCAGCAACTTAATCCAACGCCTCTGTCTCAAGTTCAATTCCTTTTAGGTTAGGAGATACTTAAGACTCTTGTGATCAGTGTAAATCACACACCTCTCACCATACAAATAGTGACGCCAAATCTTGACTGCGAAGACTACGACAGCCAACTCCAAATCATGAGTCGAATAGTTATACTCATGCGACCTCAATTTCCTCGATGCATAAGCAACTACCCTACCCTATTGCATCAACACACAACCCAGACTTGTATAAGAAGCATCATTGTACACACATATTCCTTACTGAATTTCGGCTGTGTCAACATAGGCATTTTGGTTAAAACCGACTTCAGCTTCTCGAAACACTTCTGCCTCTCAACAGTCCACTCAAAGGTAGTGTTCTTCTGAAGCAACTTCGTCAAAGGAGCAACAATGCTCGAAAACCCCTCGACAAAGTAACGATCGTAACACCCCTTACCCATATTCGACGCCGGAACAGGGTACGAGGCGTTACCGGACTTATACGCAAGCAATCATACAAAACTGAGACATGAATTTCCACTCAAATTTAAAACTTTTCATAAACATTCATAACGTCCCTTCAACGATCCTACGAGGCCAAAAACATACATTAGGAGTGGTTCGAGAATAAACCGAGAACTTTAGGAACTTCTGGGAAAACTTAGAAAGGTCCACACGCCCGAGTGGGTGAAGGGACACGCCCGTGTAGCATATCACACGCCCGTGCTTCAGGCCGTGTCCAAAATAGGGGACATTCTATTTATGATGTCATCATCAAAATGAGGTCACACGGCCAAGACACACGCCCGTGTCCTTAAGCCGTGTTGCGAACTAAATTCCTAAAATCAAGTGCAGACTTCACACGACCTGGGTACATGCCCATGTCCTATGGCTGTGTCTTTCACATGGCCGTGTCGCGTGCCCGTGTGCTTACTACTGGGCATTCTGTTTTACAATAATTAGGGTGCAGGGGACACACGGCTATAACACACGCCTATGGGGCGAGCCGTGTGTCACACACGGCCTAGACACATGCCCGTGTGTCTACCCGTGTAGACAAAATAAGGCTATTTACCAAGCCTTTTTGCCACCCATACTTGCACCAACCTACACAACATCAAACCACACCAATCCAAATATATATATAACTTCAAGGCACTTAACATGGCATAACTAAGTGTTTCACCATCATCAAACATCCATAATCACATGCAACACATCATCATTCAACCATCAATAACCATAGGCCATAACATAATGGCATTGGCACATGCATGCATATATGAATAGGTTTACAACCAAATAATCATTATGAGCCACATCTCATGGCCTTATACAAAATGAATCAAATATCATCATAAGCCAACACATTTGGCTAAACCAATACGACATATAACAAAAAGACCAAGTCCCTATACATGCCATACTCAAAATGTTAAGACTAACTATACCCAAAAGTTCTAATTGATAGTGTGATCGAGTCTCCGACATCCTTCGATTCCCGAGCTAGCTTGGCAATACTATAAGAAAATGAAAAAAAAGGCCAGTAAGCATAAAGCTTATTAAGTTTGCATGTAAATAATTAACAACATTAACCATGCATTATTGTACACATAACATAATATAATCTATCACAATGTCATCAAGTGTCATAGATACATTTTAAATCATGTCATTTACATAATGTACAATAAAACTCATGATCATGATTTATTCATTCACTTCTTACCAAGATCTCATCGATTTATAATCTCAATATGTATGAGCTTTGTATACATACCTGTACCCTTTCAACATATTCATACCTTGTCATTTCATTGACATAATTTTTGGACTACCTGTTGAACCACTTGGAATACTAAAGGATACTCGGGAATCACATACACATAGAACCATACCAATGCCATATCCCAGATATGGTCTTACATGGGATCACATATTGATGCCTATAGCCCAGCTATGGTCTTACACGATTCTCATATCGATGTCATGTCCCAGACATGGTCTTACACGAAATCTCATAATGATGCCATATCCCAGATATGGTCTTACACGTAAACTCATAACCCTAATGTCATGACATTTGTATCCTAACTATTCCTAAGGTTCAACCGGGATTTTGAGGTATCAAATCTTTGTCGAATCGTCATCGAGTCAACATTAATCAAGTCCACAAAGACAATTACACAATTCATGCAATATTAAAGCATTAAATACCTAATAATGTAATGTTGCATTATTTACACACGACCTTACCTCGGTACCAAAATATGGCTAACTATTCTATTTAGTCCATAACCTTGTTCTTTCCTCGGTTTAGGTCCGGACTCCATTTTTCTTGATCTATAATAGCAAATTTAGCTCATTTAATTATAATATTGTTCAAATCAGTCCAAAAACCATACTTTGGCAAAATTATAGTTTTGCCCCTAAACTTTCACATATTTACAAATTAGTCCCTAGGCTCGTAAAATTAAATGTGTCCATTTTCTTTGTTACCCAAGCCTAGCCGAACCTAACACATGCTCATAACAGCCCACATTTTCTTTCAAATCAGATTTTTACTACTCATTTTACAACTTTTACAAAAAGGTCATTTTTAAGTGTTTACATCAAAAATCACTTAGTAAAAGATGTTTATTACACATCAAACTTTCTTAATCTACCATGAAACATCAAAACACATGTACGTCACACATGGGTAAATTTTCAAACATGAACTCTAGCTCAAATAAATGGTAGAAATAGCTAGATCGGTTGATAGCAACTTTAGAAACGTAAAGAACATTAAAAACGGGGCTAGGATGCACTTACTATCAAGCTTGGAAGTTGAAGAAACCCTAGCCATGGTGTTCTTGAGAATTTTGGCTAAGGTAGATGAAGATGGACAATATTTTTGACTTATTTTCCCTTTTAATTCTTTTATTAACCAAATGACCAAAATGCCCTTTTTACTTAACTTTCAAATTTTACCTACTCATGCCCATTTTTGTCCATAAAAATAGAAATTGGGAAAATTGCTATTTAAGGACCTCTAATTAATAATCCAAAGCTATTTCATACTTAAAGCTTCTAGAATGTCATATTTTGCAACTTTTTCAATTTAGTCCAAAAAGTCAAATTGGACACTTATTCAAAAAATTTCTTCATGAAACTTCCACACAATCATGCAAACATGTCATGGTCCTCAAAACAATCATAAAAAAAATATTTATACTTTGGATGTGGTCTCGAAACCACTATTCTGACTAAGCCCAAAATTAAGATGTTACAACTCTCCCCCTAAGAGATTTTCGTCCCCAAAAATCTTACCGGTGAAAAGGTTTGGGTACTGTTTTCTCATGGCTTCCTCGGGTTCCCATGTAGCCTCTTCAACCCCATGTCTTTACCATAATACTTTCATAAGGGCTATACTTTTATTCCTCAACTGTTTGACTTTTTGAGTCAAAATCTTAACCAGCTCTTCGCCATATGTCATATTCGGTCGAATATCAACCACTGTCGGTGAAATCACATACGAAGGGTCTGATTGGTAACGGCGCAACATAGACACGTGGAACACATCATGGATCTTTTCCAACTTATATGGCAAAGCCAACCGATATGCTACTGGCCCTATTCTTTCAGTAATCTCATACGGTCCAATAAAGCATGTACTTAATTTACATTTTCGGCCAAACCTCAAAACTTTCTTCCATAGAGATACTTTCAGGAATACCTTATCACCGGCCTGAAATTCAATCTCTTTCCGTTTCAAATCTGCGTAGGATTTCTGTCTATCCAAAGCAGCTTTCAAGCAATCACGAATTACCTTTACTTTTTCTTCGGTTTCCCTGACTAAATCAACTCCGTGAATCTCTTTCTCTCTGAGTTCGGTCCAATACAAGGGTGTTCAGCACTTACGACCATACAATGCCTCATAAGGCGCCATTTTCAAACTCGATTAAAAACTATTGTTGTAGGCAAATTCCACCAATGGTAAATACTTTTCCCAACTACCTTGGAACTCAAGAATACAACACCGCAGCATATCTTCAAGAATTTGAATAACTCGTTCTGACTGACCGTCAGTTTGCGGATGGAAAGAGGTACTAATATTCAATTTCGTACCTAAAGCTTCTTGTAACTTTTTCCAAAATCGCGAAGTGAACCTCGGATCTCTATCCGATATAATCGACAAAGGCACTCCATGCAATCTCACAATTTCAGAAATATACAATTCGGCTAATTTATCAAGTGAGTAGTCGGTACGTACCGGTATACAATGAGCCGAATTTGTCAATCGATCTACAACAACCCATACGGCATCTTTCTTTCTCGACGTCAAAGGCAAACCCATCACAAAATCCATAGTAATTATGTCCCATTTCCACTCGGGAACCATCACAGGCTGAAGTAAACCCGAAAGTACTTGGTGTTCGGCTTTCACTTGCTGACAAACCAAGCATCTCGATACAAACTCTGAAATGTCTCTTTTCATTCCCGACCACCAATATATTTTCTTCAAGTCATTATACATCTTCGTATTGCCTGGATGAACAGATAAACATCCACTATGTGCTTAGTGCATAATTTTTCGAATAAGCTCATCATCTCTCGGTACACAGACCTTATCTTAGAACATCAAACATCCATCAAAACTAATCCGAAAGTCCAATTCAAGACCCGACTCACACTAAACTCTCTTCTCTTGCAAATCACTGTCACTTTTTTGAGCTTCATAAATCTCTTGGAGAAACATAGGTCTAGCTCTCAACTCAGCTAGAAAAGAACCATCATCTGATAAAGCCAACCGTGTAACACCCCTTACCCGTATTCAACGCCAGAATCGGGTACGAGGCATTACCGGACTTAACATACTTAATCATGCAAAATCGGGCCATAATTTTTCATTCCAACTTAAAACTTTTCATTCGTGTTCATAATGTCCCTATTAGGGGCCTACAAGACTCGAAACATACATATAGAGTGGTTCGGGACTAAACCAGAAGCTTACGAACACTTAGAAAATTTTTGCTCAAAATAGGGCCACACGCCCGTGTCTATAGCCCGTGTCCCTCACACGGTCTTGTCTTAGCCCGTGTGTGAAAACCTTGACATTCTGTTTATGACATTATCATCAAAATAGGTCACACGGCCAAGTCACACGCCCGTGTGCTTAGGTCGTGTCCTCCACACAGCTAAGACACACGCCCGTGTCTCTACCTGTGTTCTAAATTCTGGACATTCTGTTTTACCTAAATTAAGGTGCAGGGGACACACGGCCGGAACACACACACATGGGGCTAACCGTGTGTCACACACGGCCTAGACACACGCCCGTGTGTCTAACCGTATGGACAATTACAAGGCTATTTTCCAAGCCATTTTGCCACCCTCACTTGCACATACTCACACAACAACACATGGCACAATCTTAAGCATATAAATGCATTTAGACCAACCAAACACAAACAATAACATATCATGTCAATATCATCATATACATACTCTTAACATCATGCTTCACAGAATCCAAACATACCAAATCACATTCAATAATAAGACTATTGGGCCACATTCAACCATTAGGTCTTTAGGCCTTAAACTGCAATCCATCACATGTACTAAATAAGTACCCACCACATCACAAGACATTGGCATATGCATATGAATAAAGATATAGGCTTATAACAAATTAGCCAATATAAGCCGATTCACATGGCTACACATTACATTAAACCTTTAGCCATTACAAGCCAATACCTTTGGCTAAATCATAATGACACAATCACAAAGTGACTTATTCCCTATACATGCCATAAACTTAAGAGGTTTATATTCACTTTTACCCCACGATGATAGCTTGATAGTGTGATAGCATCTCCAACGATCTCCAACTCGAGCTAGCATAAAACCCTATAAGATATGAGAAAGGAAGGGGAGTAAGCTACAATGCTTAGTAAGTTTGTATGCAAATAATAAGCAACTTATTAACATATTTTTCACCAATTCTCACAATATGTTCTCAAGGTAATACCATCATAATTACACAAAATTTCACTATTTACTTATGTTCATCTTGAGCTTTCTACTCGAGTTATAGTCATAAAATTATTTTTATCTGGAGCTACAAAACTCCAAATTAAGATCCGCTATTTTTTCCTGAAACCAGACTCACATATCTTCTTACCATAAAATTTTCAAAATTTTTGGTTTAGCCAATCAGTACAGTTTATTCTTTAAATTCTCCCCTGTTTCGCTGTCTGATAGTTCTGCCCCTCTTCACTAAAAATTTATTTTCTCGTTGTAAAGAACTCAAAAGACGTTCCCATTTGTTTCTCTTGAAACTAGACTCATTAAGAGATTCAAGAATATAAATTTTATCCCTTGATTTTTTTTTCAATTTTTAATGAATTTCCCAAACCAGACCAGGGGATTTCGAAATCACTCTGACCCTGCCTTATAAAAATTCAAATATCTCATAATATGAAATTCTTTTGCTTACACCGTTTCTTTTACGCAAAAATAGACTCAATAAAATTTAATTTCATATCTTATTCAACTTCTAATTAAATTTCCACCATTTTTGGTGAATTTTCAAACTGATACAACTGCTGCTGTCCAAACTGTTTTATTGCTAATTTTACTCTATCATGTTTTCTTTGTATTAATTCTCATTTACACACATATAGCACTAAAGTATATCCATAGTTAGCCATGCCAGTAGCTAGTCATCATCAAATATTTACAAGCCATTCATTGGCCAATTTAACCTATACATCAACAACAAAGACTTGAACATTTCATTTCTCAATTTAATTTGGCTTAAAAGCCTCACACATGATCATCAATCACATTTCCCACATATTCTTACATCATAAGCATGGACTTATAATCACAAGGTCATTCTCATAGGTGTAACTTACTCGTTTACCTTCTTACCAAAATTCGATCACATCCCGAGCACATTGCTCATGAGTGTATACATACTTAAT
This sequence comes from Gossypium sturtianum, assembly GCA_025698515.1. Classification (NCBI taxonomy): domain Eukaryota; kingdom Viridiplantae; phylum Streptophyta; class Magnoliopsida; order Malvales; family Malvaceae; genus Gossypium; species Gossypium sturtianum. The sequence continues at coordinate 51,034,531 of CM046946.1, read as the reverse complement.
CCTGCACTTAATTGTCACATATTCATATTCATTGACACTTTAGTCATTTTCCCGTCTTTAACATAAACTTTAATTCTTTATCCCGTTGAACCACTTGGAATGTCGAAGGATACTCAGAAATTGTCATACACGTAGTAAGATGCCAATGCCATATCCAAGATATGGTCTTACATGGGTTCACATGCCAATGCCGATGCCATATCCCAGATATGGTCTTATACGGGATCTCATATCGATGTCGACGCCATATCCCAGATATGGTCTTACACGAGATCGCATGTCGATGTCGATGCCATATCCCAGATATGGTCTTATATGGGATCTCATATCGATGTCGACGCCATATCCCAGATATGGTCTTACACGAGATCGTACCGAAACCAGGTCCCAGACGTGGTCTTACACGGAATCACTATTCGATGCCGATGCAATATCCTAGATATGGTCTTACACGGGATCTCAATTCGGTGCCGATGCCATATCCCAGATATGGTCTTACACGGGACCTTATTAATCTAATGTCGTGACAAGGTATCCTTTCTATTCCTAAGGTTCAACCGGGATTCTCATTCTTCGATTCTTTGCCAAATCATCATCAATCAAATCCGTAGAAACATATATATACAATTCATGAAATATCAAAATATTAAATACATAATATAATATTGTATTATTTACACACGAACTTACCTCGATACCAAAATGGCAAAAAGGGACCTAACCGTCAGTTACTCGTTTTTCCCCCGTTCTAAGTCCGAACCTCGTTTTCTTTGATCTATAACATCACATTTAGCTTACTTATTAGTCACATTACTCATTGTGACCCAGAAATCATACTATAGAAAAATTACATTTTTGCCCCTAAACTTTGTCATATTTACACTTTTGCCCCTAGGCTCGTAAAATGATTTTATTCAATTTCCTTGTATTTTAGGAATAGCCGAACCATTTTAATAACTATAGCAGTCCACAATTTGCATTCATTCACACATTTTCATACATTTTTCAACTTTTTACAAATTTGTCCTTTTATGCGATTTCATTGAAAATCACTTAGTAAAAGTCATTTACTACACACCGAGCATTCATATTCTACCATTAGACATTAAAGCACTTGCATGCCATCCATGGGTAAATTTTTAAACACAAACCCTAGCTCAAAATAATGGTAGAAATAGCTAAACCGAGTTACGGGGATCTCAAAAATGTAAAGAACATTAAAAACGAGGCTTGGATGCACTTACTATTGAGCTTGAAAGCTTGAAAACCCTAGCCATGGCTTCCCCCATGCTAAATTCGGCCAAGAAACAAGATGGACAAGGGTTTTTTGCTTTTATTTTGTCTTTTAGTCCATTTAATTACCAAATTACCAAAATGCCCCTAACTTAAAAATATCCTATTTCACTTATCTCATGTCCATTTTTGTCCAACAATTTAGCCAATGGTCTAATTACAATTTAAGGACCTCCAATTTAAAATTTCATAGAAATTGGACACTTCTGACATGTGGAACTCAACTTTTGCACTATTTACAATTTAGTCCTTTTGACTAAATTGAGTGCCTAAATGTCAAAATTTTCGAACAAAATTTTCACGAAATCTTTCCGTGAAATCGTAGACCATAAAAATATAATAAAAATAAGATTTTTCCTCGTCGGATTTGTGGCCCCAAAACCACTTTTCCGACTAGGCCCAAAATCGGGCTGTTATAATTCTCCCCCTCTTTAGGGATTTTCGTCCCCGAAAATCTTACCATAAGAAGTTGCTTTCAACTCTCATGAAACACTTTCACTAATCTTCTCAGAATTACAAATCGATTTAATTTCATATATCTCTTTCCAATATCCTTTAAGCTTTAGCACACAGTGCCGGAGTACACCGTCAAAATCTGAGCTACTCTCTTAGACTTATCATTGATATAAAAACAAATTACTGTGCCAAAATGCAACTGCATAATTAGAGTTTCCTATGGCTCATCCCATAATTGCGATGTAACCTCCGGATCTCTATCCGACATAATGGAACTGGCATTCTGCATAATCGAATAATCTCAGAAACATTTTACTCGGCTAATCTGTCAAATAAGAAATATGTACATAATGAAATGATCATATGAATCTTTCTTTATCAAATGATCAACCATAAACCAATTAACATCTTCCTTTTCGGGGATAATGTCAATCCCGATATAAAATTTATGGTAACTCTATCTCATTATCACTCTCGCACAACCACTGACTGTATTACTCCTGAATAGACTTGATTTTCGACTTTTATCTGTTAACATATCGTCATCTGAATACGGATCCAAAATATCATGTAACATACGCAATCATTAGCACATCTACTTTATATGACTACACAGTTTATTACTCTTGGATAAGCCGATGAGCTACTACTGAGTCTCATACAAAACTTCTGTACAAACTCTAGATTACCCAGTACGCGAATTCTATCCCAGAACAATAATAATAATAACAGAATCGTGTCCAACTGAAATTGAATAGAAAGTCGTTTCACACTGTACTCAATTAGTTCACCACTCTCTATCACATTTCTAAGCTTCTCAATTCACAAAGAAAGCATCGCTTAAGCTTTTAACTTAGTTAGAACTAGTCCATCATCAAATAAGATCAATCAAGTAATCAGTACTCACAAAAATAAAAAAAGATTTTCCATTCAAGCATCTGTAACCATACTTGCTTTCCAAAAGGTAAGTCGATAATTACTCATAGTCTTTTAACATCTCAAAACATTCACGCTGTCTTAATTTAAGATCTTTCTGCGACATTAGATACTTTAACCCATTAGAATCAGGAAGCATATGACATTTTTCATCGATCATACGAAATCATCCAGTTCACAACACAGATATAAAAGTGGTCGTCTCTAAATCATTAGTCGAACATTTCTTTTTCATGTGACTTTAACCGTCTGAAAGTGCAAACTACTTCTTTACATTCTTGTATTAAAACATATTCCGATCTGTTCAATAGTACATCATTGAAAAATCGCAATTTCCTTACTCAATTCAAACTGAACTCAGAACTAGAGCTTCGGTTAATAATACTTTCAACTGTTTAGAACTTTGCTAACATGCATAGATCATTCAAATTTTCATAAATGTGATGACTTTATCAATCGGTACAGCTTTAACTCATAATAACATCATTCGATTAGAACAATCCAATAAACATATCTCTGTATCATACTTTCTAGAATATAATTTCCTCATTCAGACTATCCGTCTATATACTCGTGAATGCACAAAATTCATTACTATACTTGAGAATACTTTAAATACACATAACTCAATTGAATCGAATAGCTGAGACTAGCTTCTTCTTTATCTATGACATTGCATAATCTATGTAATCTTTAAAACATTCTGATATTTCTTCTAAAGTTGTTTTCACTTTCCAAACTATTCTCATCTCTGTATACATTACTAGTTATTTCATCAATGAACTCTTTAGTTTCACACTTATGAACTTATTCAACATGGTTCTCGTAAAATTTCGTCATAAAGCATCACTGGTAAGGGGGTGAGGTCGTAAAGCCTCTAACTTGACTCTCATAAATATATACATATGACTTAGCATTCATCATTAACGTAATATCATCATAATCACATAATTCACTTCAGACAATTTAATATACTTATTCATTTTACGAATGTTTTCTGCTATCCACAATTTTAAACAATGAATTTACTTACTAATATTTGTCAAATTAGAGAACGCCTTACGGGTTTGAGTATGTCGTTTACTTGATGCCATAGTCCAACTATGGTCTTACACAAAGTCTCATATCGATGCCATGTCCCAGACATGGTCTTACAATTATCAAAATGCCATAGCCCAGCTATGGTCTTATACGTTATTACAATGCCATAGTCCAACTATGGTCTTACACGTACACACATGTAGGTCTTACGTCCACAATGCCATAACCCAATTATGGTCTTTTCACTTAAATGCCATAGCCCAGCTATGGTCTTACATTCCATACTTTTCTATGGTCCAACCCTGGTCTTATCTGTCAATTCATCATTGAACGATCGCACTCATTTCCTGCGTTAACAAAGACCTAAAACATAACATTATATTATCTGTAATTTAACAAGTAAACATAAAATTCAACCACATTAACATACTGATTACACTTATTTAAACAAGTGTACATAAACACACATTCCGTCAATTTGTGTAGGTGTACTTATCATATTCACTTAATCAAATAGGTTGGGCATATATCATCATATGCATGCCAAGCAAACATGAATGGGCTTATCACCACATAAACTTTCATTTTATTCCACGTTTCCACATTTCTCAACTCATGATTATCTCACTTCGTACATTAACACATACATATCATAAACTTCTATTCATACCTTTCTAAGTTTCTGCCTCATCACAAACACATTTCAATCACCTCAATATCATTTTTCAAAGATTATCAAAAATAGCTCGGTTGGAAGTCATCTCTGTCTTAACAAAACAATTTCGTTAGAGCCAAGAGATATCACACTATAACGAGTAATAATATAGCATGTATAGCTAGACTCACATACACTAGGTTAGTCCGAGAATCGACTAAACCATAGCTCTGATACCACTAAATGTAACACACCTTACCTGTATTCAACACCGAAACCGGATACGAGGCATTACCGGACTTAACATACTTAATCATGCAAAATCGGGCCATAATTTTTCATTCCAACTTAAAACTTTCCATTCGTGTTCATAACGTCCCTATTATGGGCCTACGAGACCCGAAACATACATATAGAGTGGTTCGGGACTGAACCAGAAGCTTACGAACACTTAGAAAATTTTTGCTCAAAATAGGGTCACACGTCCGTGTCTATAGCCCATGTCCCTCACATGGCCATGACACGCCCATGTCTTAGCCCGTGTGTGAAAACCTTGACATTCTGTTTATGATGTCATCATCAAAAGAGGTCACACGGCCAAGTCACACACCCGTGTGCTTAGGCCGTGTCCTCCACACGGCTGAGACACACGCCCGTGCCTCTACCTGTGTGCTGAATTCGGGACATTATGTTTTACCTAAATTAAGGTGCAGGAGACACATGGTCGGAACACACGCCCATGGGGCTGCCCGTGTGTCACACACGCCCGTGTGTCTACTCGTATGGACAATTACAAGGCTATTTTCCAAGCCACTTTGCCACCCTCACTTGCACATACTCACACAACATCACATGGCACAATCTTAAGCATATAAATGCATTTAGACCAACCAAATACAAACAATAACATATCATGTCAATATCATCATATGCATACTCTTAACATCATGCTTTACCGAATCCAAACATACCAAATCACATTCAATAATAAGACAATTGGGCCACATTCAACCATTAGGTCTTTAGGCCGTAAACTGCAATCCATCACATGTACCAAATAAGTACCCACCACATCACAAGACATTGGCATATGCATATGAATAAAGATATAGGCTTACAACCACTTAGCCAATATAAGCCAATTCACATGGCTACACATTACATTAAACCTTTAACCATTACAAGCCAATACCTTTGGCTAAATCACAATAACACAATCACAAAGTGACTTATTCCCTATACATGCCATAAACTTAAGAGGTCTATATTCACTTTTACCCCACAATGATAGCTTGATAGTGTGATAGCATCTCCAGCGATCTCCAACTTGAGCTAGCATAAAACCCTATAAGATATGAGAAAGGAAGGGGAGTAAGCTACAATGCTTAGTAAGTTTGTATGAAAATAATAAGCAACTTATTAACATATTTTTCACCAATTCTCACAATATGTTCTCAAGGTAATACCATCATAATTACACAAAATTTCACTATTTACTTATTTTCATCTTGAGCTTTCTACTCGATTTACATTCACTAAAGTATTTTTATACGGAGATACGAAACTCCAAATTAAGATCCGCTATTTTTTCTTGAAACTAGACTCACATATCTTTTTACCATAAAATTTTTAGAATTTTTGGTTCAACCAATCAATACAGTTTATTCTTTAAAGTCTCCCTTGTTTCGCTGTCCGACAGTTCTAACCCCTTTACACTAAAAATTTATTTTCTCGTTGTACAGAACTCAAAAGATGTTCCCGTTTGTTTCTCTTGAAAATAAACTCGTTAAGATATTGAATAATATAAATTTTATCTCTTGAATATTTCTGTACAATTTTTAATAAATTTCCCAAGTCAGAATAAGGGATTTCAAAATCACTCTGAACTTGTCTTATAAAAATTCAAATATCTCATAATATGAAATTCTTTTGCTTACACCGTTTCTTTTATGCGAAAATAGACTCAATAATTTTTAATTCATATCCTATTAAACTTATAATTAAATTTCCACCATTTTTGATGAAGTTTCAAAGTGATACAACTGCTGTTGTCCAAACTATTTTATTGCTAATTTTACTCTATCATGTTTTCTTTGTATTAATTCTCATTTACACACATATAACACTAAAGTTAATCCATAGTTAGCCATGCCAATAGCTAGTCATCATCAAATATTTACAAGCCATTCATTGGCCAATTTAACCTATACATCAACAACAAAGACTTGAACATTTCATTTCTCAATTTAATTTGGCTTAAAAGCCTCACACAAGATCATCAATCACATTTCCCACATATTCTTACATCATAAGCATGGACTTATAATCACAAGGTCATTCTCATAGGTATAACTTACTCGCTTACCTTCTTACCTAAAATTCGATCACATCCTTGAGCACATTGCTCATGAGTGTATACATACATATTCCTGCACTTAATCGTCACATATTCATATTCATTGACACTTTAGTCATTTTCTCGTCTTTAACATAAACTTTAATTCTTTATCCCGTTGAACCACTTGGAATGTCGAAGGATACTCGGAAATTGTCATACACGTAGTAAGATGCCAATGCCATATCCAAGATATGGTCTTACATGGGTTCACATGCCAATAATGATGCCATATCCCAGATATGGTCTTATACGAGATCTCATATCGATGTCGACGCCATATCCCAAATATGGTCTCACACGAGATCGCATGTCGATGTCGATGCCATATCCCAGATATGGTCTTATATAGGATCTCATATCGATGTCGACGCCATATCTCAGATATGGTCTTACACTAGATCGTACCGAAGCCACGTCCCAGACGTGGTCTTACACGGAATCACTATTCGATGCCGATGCCACATCCCAGATATGGTCTTACACGAGATCTCAATTCGGTGCCGATGCCTGATAAACCGTAAAAGTAACATATTTTAATCCCACATTTAGCATGCTTTTCGATGAATTATCCCTTATTTTATGTAATTTGGTGCTCTTAATCCTTTATTTTTCATGTTTTATACTCAGGGAAGCAACGGAGGATAAAAAGAACGGAAATTGGGCTTAAAACGAGCCAAATGGGCCAGATCACAAAATCGGCACAGCCTAGATCCAAGACCACACGGCCGTGCCTCATTAATGAAGTCTAACCCGGCCTGGCCATGATTCATACGGGCGTGTGCCATGGTCGTGCCCCTGCCGTGGCAAAGAGAAGTTTCATTCGGATTGGGATACTTAGGGGCAAAGAAAAACATTCCAAAAGCCTATATATACACCCTAAGTATGACCTAAAAGGGGAAGCCCAAGGCTATCGTCTAGGGGCGCCTTGCTAGGCCAGAGAAGGCAGATTTGTGGGAATTTACTCGAGGATAGCCAGTTGATTCATCTCTAGAAGTTTAATTATACTCCTGACGGAGGATCTCTCCTTCAATTCCTTCTGGGGGTTTTAGGATTTCTTATGTTTTGTTTTATCTTTTCTTCGAGAGATTTTTTTTATTGTTATGAACTAAACCCTCGATATACTGAGGGGATGAAACTTAGATGAATCTTGTTATCGCATTGAACTATATGATAAATATTTGACTTGTTCTTAATTATTGTGTTGATATTTCTGGGATATTGATTCAAGTTGGATGTGCTTAGGTGGAGGAGCAAGAGTCCCTGCCTAAGAGTAGATCTAGCATAGTTAAGCGGAGTTGATCGCGCGCCTAGAGATAGGGTGACGAGATTTTGTCGGATTAGGGTGAAACCTAAAATGGGATTCCATAGATCGAGTTAATGCAATTCTAGGGGTTTTAATTAGAAAGAGATTTCAATTAATAAACCTAGGGTTAGATGTTATTCGCTTCGAGAGAGGGTTTAATATAAATTAGGGAATCTTACGAATCAAGTCAAATGAATAAATTGTCTGGTTCAGAGTTAGATAACAAGTGAAGTCTAGGTGGATTCTTCCTTGGGTGTCGTCTTAATCAATTGGTTTTTCCTCAAGTTATTTTCCACAAATCCATTCTTCTTTGTCTTAGAGTCTTTAGTTTAGTAGTTAATTAATTTAGATTAAACAACAAATTCCCTTTATTTTAGGCTAGATAATAAAAAGAGAGTTAGTATAGTACTTTTAGTTCCTTTGAGTTCGACATTCCGGTCTTGCCACTAAACTATACTACTGTTCGATAGGTGTGCTTGCCTCAAATCGTTGTCATAGTTAGTTTCCAGGTTTGATCATTCTTTTTATAAATTTTAAGACTTTGACATCGCGAAAACAACGATCAAGTTTTTGGCGCCGTTGCCGGGGAACTAAAATATTAAGAAAGTTTAATTTTTATTACTTTAGCCATTTTTTATTTTTTGCAACTTAATTTTATTTTAATTTTTAACTTAGCTAATTTTTCTTCTGTTATTGTTTCCTCCTTCCAGGTACCTCTAGTTTATGACTAGAAGGAACCCGACAGGACCCCTAATCTACGACAGTGATATTGAAAGAACAGTTCGCAGAAATCGTAGAGAGATAAGGTGAAGCCTAAACTACATAGAAGGAGAGCAAGAAGGCGAAACCAATCCTACTGAAGGGATGGCTGAGAATCATCCGCCACCTCAAGAGATGGCCAAAAATCATGCTCCACGTACTATGTATGATTATGCTAAACCTAGTTTAATAGGAACTGAATCTAGTATTGTTAGGCCTACTATTGCTGCAAATAATTTGGAACTGAAACCTAACACTATACAGATGATACAACAGTTTGTTCAGTTTGATGGTTTGCAGGATGAAGATCCTAACACACACTTAGCAAATTTTCTAGAATTCTGTGATACCTTCAAGATAAATGGCGTTTCTAATGATGCCATCCGTCTTCGGTTATTTCCCTTTTTTTGAGGAATAAAGCCAAACAGTGGTTACATTCTCTTCCATGAGGGTCAATCACTACATGGGATCAAATGACCGAAAATTTTTTACTAAAATATTTTCCACCGGCCAAAATAGCCTAATTGAGGAATGATATCTCTTCTTTTGTGCAGATGGATTTAGAGACACTTTATGATGTTTGGGAGAGATACAAAGATTTGTTAAGGAGGTGCCTATAGGAGCCCATTTTCGCCCGGGCACATTTTTAACCAAAAACAAAATAAAAAAACAAAACCAGAATAAAAACCACCAGAAATTAAAAGTCCATAGTCCATTTACAATTCATAAAACTAAAATGGTCCAAATTAGGACCCAAACAAAATAAACCTAACCCTTAGACCCAACCAACCCAATTACAAACTAGGCCCAAATGGCCCAAACATTTCAAGGTTTTAGAAAACCCTAGGGGAGCTTCCAAGCCTCCAGCGCCGCAAAACCAGCCCACTACCTAAACCTATCAGAAACCCTAGCCTCGCAACCATGCACCGCAACCCAGCCTTCAGCGCGCCTCCGTACGCTCCGTGTATGGCCTCCGTACGCCACGCACGTCTGTACCTGCGAACAACGACAAAAACGACAGCAACAAAGGCAATACATGGCAGAGAATAAAAGGAATAGAATTATTTTTTATCTTATTTGTATTTCGTGCTATAAAAAGTCAAGAGAACCATCAGAATATTTACGATTTTTTTGAAATACAAAAAAGAAAACTGTAAAATGATTCAAACAAAAGGTTTCTTTCGATTACATCGTTTCTTTGATCGTTCTCTTTGAACTTATTTTGAGTATTTGTTTTCTTTCCGTATTAAAAACGTTAGCATAGAATACAAAAGTAGGAACTTACCTCCGACCGAGTGCCTGATCCGCCTTCTCCGTCTAAATCGGAAGGGGGTAGTCGCCGAGGTTAACACTCGAGTCTGGTTTGAGAGAGAGCATCGATCATGATCGATCGCCACCGATCGCCGATCACAATGGCGTTGAGGTGGCCAAATGTCTTTCTCTCCTCTGTGGCTGAGAGAAAAAGGGGCTAGGGTTCTGGGTTAAAAAAAATGAAAGGATTAAGTTTTTTTTTAGATTAAGGTTTATTAACTTTAAAAAAAAAAATAATACGAAACGGTGCCGTTTAGGGGGGTGTGGATCCACGTGTTAACCCGACTTGTGACCCGGATCCGCGCCTTTCTACTTTAAAAGGGTTATTTTCGTATTTAGTCCTTCCGTTCCCTAATTTGGTTGCGATGTAGTCCTTTCAAAACGCAACGTTTAAGGGACTTAGATATTTGCACATTGGGCCCCTATTCGTTTTTGTGAGTTCTATTTTAGTCCTTATTTCTCTATTTAATGATTTATTTTTTTTCATCAAATTCGCCCTTTGATTCTGTTCTGATTCTAACTGAATCCTTTTCATTTAATTTCTTTAGTTTTTAGACTATTATGTATATATATATATGCATATATTATTCATTTTAAATTACTTTATAAAATTCATTACCTTTTTTGGTTTATTAAAATTTGTTTTACTATTTATTACTATACACTTTATTTATTTTAAGCTTTTATATGTATTATTTAATTTAGATTTTTTTTCATATTATATAGTTTATTTCAAATATATTCTACGTATATTGTGCTTATATGTATTTTATTTTTTCGTTTTATAGTTTTTATATCATTGTATTTCATTTTAAATTATTTTGTCTATTATTAATTTTATGTTCGATGATCATTGCTATTATGCACATTGTAATTCTTATTTTATCTTCTTTTGCTATTAGCGATTCAATAGTGTAGCATTTCACTTATTAATAATTATTCTATGTTGTATGTTGCTATGCCATCACATTTTTATTCGTTTAAAAAGTCATGCTTAATGTCATTTCGATTTTAAAATCACTTTTTTCTCAAAGTTTTTAAAAAATAATAATAATAAGGCAATGCTCGTGTTATAGGTTTGGGAAAATCGCTTTCTAACTTATCGAGTTCCGATTCTCCTCGCTTAAAACCTAGCAACCGAGTATCCTTTCTCTTTAAATCAAAATACATAATATTTCAAATAAATAAAAACTTATTCTCGGGAATTTGAGACATTGCGCCCTAACTTACTGGGTGTGATATTTTATCATCTCGAGATAAGAATTTCAAAAGAACAAAGGCAATATTCCGTATTCGGGAATTTTAAGAAATAGTGGCCTAACTTACTGGGTTGCGATTTTTCATTTGACCCAAATAATTGAATATCCTTCTCATTTTTAAATGAATGAGTATTGAATGTCAAAGGATAAATCTAATTTTGGGAATATAAAATGTTGTGCCCTAACTTACTGAGTACGACATTTTTATCTCTTTGAAATAAGAACTTTCGGCATCTAATATGATGCTGTTTATATATATTTTAAATAAATAGATCGTAATCTAAAATCTTATCAAATTTTCGACGTCATGACATTAATTAATCAATTCGGTACCAATTTTTGGCATTTCGGGGGTGCTAATCCTTCCTCAGACACGAATCGACTCCAGAACCAATTTTCTCGAATTTCAGAGACCAAAAACACCGTTTTAGTAAACCAAAATGTTTTATTAAAACAAAGGTGACCCGATCACACCTCATCAAAAAAGATTGGTGGCGACTCCATTTCCATATTTTTAAAGTCGATCCCCATTTTTCAAAACTCATTAAAAATGGTTTCATAAATTTTGGCATCGCATGATTGGGATTGGTTGAGAGTCGCCATAAATTGATTAATTTCATCCTTTTGTTTAAAATTGAAAATTTGATTTGAAAAATTACGATCCTTTTATTGCATTCGCTTGCATCATTCCATTTGATTGCTATGGTTCGAGTCTTATAGAATACTTTGCATCATATTGCATGACCGCTGGGTCATACCCTTAAGTGGGAGTGAGAAGCTACTCCTTCGTGAGGTTTTCACCTCCGTGCAGATAGTGAATCGCCCGAATACATCCGCACCTATGTCTTCGTGAGATTTTCATCTCCGTGTAGCCATAGGGAAATGTATTCCCCTGAACCGAACTCGATCCATATGAGCCTATAATGGGTGAGAATTGAGGAATCTGCTGGTTCAGGTACCCTCAACTTTAGAACTCAAACTGCATGTAAAAGGCCCTAAGAGCCTACCCCAGACGGAGTTGTGATAAACCCTAGTGGTCACCCAATGGGTGCTTGAATATTTTACATGTTTTTCGTTTCTATCGTACTGACTATTTGTTTTATTTTTGTTGCTTTGCATGCATTTTCATTAGAGAAGGGTGTCGATTCGGGTCCGATTGCTAAATTAGGGAGCTCAACATGGAAAATGACTTTTTTGATAAAACGGAAGACAATACGGATGTCCGTATATTTGTAATACGCTCTATGTAAAGAGCTTTGTTTTCAAATAAAGTTTCCTAAATGGAATTGAATCAGAATCGGCTTCTTTTGCATTGCACGCATTCATATAGCATCAAATCGCATGTGCTAGATTTCATGAGAAGACCCTAATTAATTAAAAATTATTTCAGTCAACCTAGAAGACATGGAACAAAGGTTTGAGAGAATAGAGCAAAGGAAAATATTGATGCAAGAGCAAATGGCCAAAATTCAACGGGATATGCGAGATCAAACGAATATGATGCGCCAGTTAACCCAATTACTAGTCGGGGGGCTTGAAAAAAAAGAGTTGCCCAATGGTTAGCAGTGTAGATGATGATGAAGACATCGTTTATTCCCTGATAAGTATCCAGACTCAATCAGACACGCATTCACATGGGGTACCCGTCATTATTGGACCCCAATGTCAGACTGATGCTTCGGCCCCGTTCAACTTCCCGATAGGTTCAGGTTTTAACTCGGAGGATGATCGAGCCAAATCGGTTATACTGACAGAAACAAAGGAAAGGGGAGAGTGGACTTCAAAGGCCCCGAGAAATAGGGAAAATGAAGTGAACAGCTTGAGCAAGCATCCCAAATTAGTCACTGTAGGTCAACCGAGGGCTGTGACCACTGGCCATCAAGGCTCATCAAGACGAGAATCCAGTACAAAGCAACTCCAGTTTACACCGATTCCAATAACGTACAAGGAGTTATATCAAACCCTATTTGATGCACATGAGGTGGCTCCTCGCTACCCGAAACCGATGCAACCCCCATATCCAAAATGGTATGACCCAAATGCTCAATGTGAGTACCACGCGGGGGTCACAGGGCATTCGATAGAAAATTGCCTTGCTTTCAAGAAATTGGTGGAAAAATTCATCGGCATGGGTATTGTGAAATTAGATGACATGCAAAATGTAGAAATATGAACTTGGGAGTGTTTTGAGCAATAGAACGATGAAAGAGATCCTTGTATTTTTTAGAGCTAATCTAGAGCAATATTCAAAACATGCTTGTTGCTTTAAGCCTAGAAGCAACAAGAATCTTTTTGTGAAACAGGCTTGTGTCTAGAATTTTTATTTCAATAAAATGCATCCTTTTAAGCAAATATTTTCCTTTACATTTTATACTGTATATTCTTTTGTGTTTTAGATTATTCTTTCATTCTTTATTCATGACCATACCATATAAATAATCATCCTTAGAATCATTTATTCTTTGGAATTTGCCTTCGTACATACAATAGGTACCCAGATATCAATGACATGAGCGACGCTGTTACTGATTCCCTTTTTGAATGAGATACGGGCCTAAGCGATCTAAGGACTTTGAAGATGACAGAGATCGTAGCCTATCTTTTGATTTGTTAAGAATGGTAGAACAAGATGAAAGTAGACTCTACCTTGCAAAAGGTCAGTGGACGTTGCGAGATTAAGAAGGGGCAAATATCGAAGCCTAATTCATCACAAGGCGAGACATCATTGAGCTATCTTTAAGAATTCAAGATGTTTTCTCACTCTAGGCTACTGAAATGTGGGTATGCTATTGAGATTGATGAACCCATGCTAATGGTTCTACAATAGTCAAGGTAATCATGAGGTTTAGGCTACCGGTCTACCCAGAAAAGGAAATTGCATCAAATGCCAAATTGAGAAAGACAGGACGCATATGCCTCCTCCATTTTCCTATATGTGGGGCATGGATGTTACCAAGCCAGTCTCATCAAAGGCTTCTAGCCAATATCGATTCACTTTCGGGGATGTCGGTTACTTCACTAAGATGGTAAAAGTCGCTTCATGTGCCAACATTACAAAGTCGATAGTCGTAAAAAAAAAAGATCGAAAAGATCATATTTAACCTCTTAATGTCAAAAGTTTGCAGTCTGTTCAAAATGCAATAAAGGCAACCAAAAAGAAAAACAAAAGATCAAAAAAGACCGAGACTTGTAAAGATTGGCATACAGAAGTTACTATTTACCCTCTATGCTCATCAAACATTGGCCAGGACTGTCACCGGGGCAACACATTTCTCATTGGTTTCGCCCATTGAAGTCGAAATTCCTTTTTCTGAGTTTTATCAAAACTGAAGTTGGATGGGGCAGAATGGATCCGATCCCGATATGATCAAATCAAATCTATGAGGAAAAGTTAATAGCTATCCGTTATAGTCAGATGATGCGTGTTTGCGACGAAGAGGTTCATCCTAGAAAATTCCCAAAGGGGGACCTGATATTGAAGAAGATCACTCATATACAAAAGGACTTCAGCAAAGAATAGAGGCCAAATTAGAAAAGACCTTATATAAGGAAAAAGTCTGTTCTGGAAACATTAGCCAAAATGGATGGTAGGGATATGCCCAATCTGGTGAAATCAATCAAGAAGTATTTCGCTTAAAAAAAAACTTCAATCAAAAGAAAGAAAAGGAGAGGCCAAGGTAAAAACCCGCAAAGGGCACTTTAAGACCAAAGGGGATTTGAGTTGAAAACCCGAAAAGGGTGGCTCAAATTTTGATCAAAACCGGGGCATTCAACAATCTTGCTATGCCTAAATTAATAATGAAGAAGTATGCTACCTCTTGGGGCATCGACAAAGTACTCTGGATCCCCTAAACACATGTTGAGCTTAAAATGGTCCTCAAGAAGTTCGAACAGAGAAGCTCAAGCTGCGATATCTGGGGCACCTAGTTTCCCATCTTATCCATTTTGAATTTGCTATCTTTGATTACCTCATTCTTTTCAAGATACGCCTTTAATAAATTCCCTGCTTAATTGCATTTGCTAGATTTGATTAACTTGCTTGTTTTGAGCTATGCTCCCAATCAATTTCATTCTTATCCATAGTTATGATCTTTTTCAAGCATTTTGCATTGAAATAATGATTAGTGGACTAATAATACTTTCATAAAAGGAGTTTCGCATATTACTCTGGAAGCTTCTGAATCATACAAGAAACTGAAGCAGGACTATTGTTTAAAACTCACCAGGTTTAAGGAAGAGTCTAAACTGAGATTTTCTCTCCGGATTTTTGTCGAAGATGGTGGTTGAACAAACAACAAGATATTGCGCCAGTAGGCATCGTTAACCCAAGTGTAAATTGGGGATCATCCTCAAAAAATTGATATCCTGCATTCACGCGAGCATCATGCACATCTGATTAGGTCACTAGAGGAGTGATCAGTTGATGGAACAAGCTACAGGCCCTATACCCCCAAGTTATAGTGGGATAGATGGAAGCTGATACAGGTCCTGTACCTTTGAATAGCAATATGATGGATTGAAGAAGAAACAAATCCTACGCTTTGGAGTCGCAGTGGGATGGATGGAAGAGATTCGCACTTATACCCTAAATCACAAAGAGATGAACCCCCGGTTACAATGGGGCAAATTCGTTGAGCAAGATATAATCGTTTTCTCGGGTTTTCTGTTGAGAATACCAGCCGAACAAGAACAAAGGATCAGCGATACAACCTGGAGGAATAATGAGAAATGTCAATTCTAGGCGTTTAGAAAGAGGATCATTCTCATGAAATCATGCATTCATGTAAGACACATTTAGTTAGGAGCATCCGATTCATTCGGATCATTGCATCTTAATCATTCTCATGACATTCAGCACTCAGGTAGATGTCATCCATAATGCATTTAGTTAGGAGCATTAGATTCATTCCGATCATTGCATCCTAACCATTTTGCATAAGCATAAACAAAAACTAATTTTACAGGACAGGTCCCCTAGGGGACGTTGTTGCAACATTGGTGAATTCGAAAATCTTGCCTCCTTGAGTTTGCAGTGGAACAGATTGAAGATAGAAAATTTGGCAATCCTGAAGTTGCAGGAGTAGATTGGAGATAGTAGATCTGGCAATCCTAAAGTTGAAGGAGCAGATCAAAGCCATACAAATCTTTTCACCTCGAAGTCCCAGTGGAGTAGGTCGAAGTTACAAATCCCTCCTCCCCGAGTGTATTGAGGATCAACCTTTATTTCTCGAGAAGTTTCGTAAGAAGAAGACCTGAAGTTACAAGTCTCTTCTCTCTGGATTCTTATCACCTCAAGTCCCAAAGGAGTAGATGGAGGCTATAAATCTCTTCTCTCTAAGGTTATTGGGGATCAAACTATATTTCTGAGAAGTTTCAATAAGAAGACTGAAGTTACAAGTCTCTTCTTTCTGGATTCTTATCACCTCGAAGCCCCAGTGGAGTAGATGGAGGCTACGAATCCCTTCTCCCTGAGGTTATTGAGGATCAAACTATATTTTTGAGAAGTTTCAGTAAGAAGATCGAAGTTACAAATCTCTTCTCTCTGAATTCCTATCACCCCAAGTCCCGGTCTGAAGAGGTGGAGGTTACAAATCCCTTCTCTCCCGAGGTTATTGAGGATCAAACTATATTTTCGAGAAGTTTCAATAAGAAGATCGAAGTTACAGATCTCTTCTCTCTGAATTCCTATCACCCCGAAGTCCCAGTGGAGTAGGTGGAGGTTACAAATCCCTTTTCCCTGAGGTTATTGAGGATCAAACTATATTTTCGAGAAGTTTCAGTAAGAAGATCGAAGTTACAAATCTCTTCTCTTAGAATTCCTATCACCCCGAAGTCCCAGTGGAGTAGGTGGAGGCTACAAATCCCTTCTCCCTGAGGTTATTGAGGATCAAACTATATTTTTGAGAAGTTTCAGTAAGAAGATCGAAGTTACAAATCTCTTCTCTCTGAATTCCTATCACCCCGAAGTCCCAATGGAGTAGGTGGAGGCTACAAATCCCTTCTCCCTGAGATTATTGAGGATCAAACTATACTTCCTTGAAGTTTCAAATAGAGAAGATTGATGTTTCAAATCTCTTCTCTCTGAAATTCTGTTGGAGCAAGTTGAGACATCATTTCCCATACCCTGGAAGACGTAATGAAGCTACTTGAAGGAAAGAAGCGCCAAGAAGTCAAAGATCCAAAGACCGGGCAAAAATGGACCCTTTTGAAGTCTTTGCTTCATTCTCGTTATACGACAACGAGAAAAGAGGGACAGCTGTAGGAGCCCATTTTCACCCGGGCCCATTTTTAACCAACAACAAAATAAAAAAACAAAACCAGAACAAAAACCACAAGAAATTAAAAGTCTATAGTCCATTTACAATTCATAAAACTAAAATGGCCCAAATTAGGACCCAAACAAAATAAACCTAACCCTTAGACCCAACCAACCCAATTACAAACTAGGCCCAAATGGCCCAAACATTTCAAGGTTTCAGAAAACCCTAGGGGAGCTTCCAAGCCTCCAGTGCCGCAAAACCAGCCCACTACCTAAAGCTATCAGAAACCCTAGCCCCGTAACCATGCGCCGCAACCCAGCCTTCAGTGCGCCTCCGTACGCTCTGCGTATGGCCTCCGTACGCCACGCACGCCCTGCACTGTGAGTAACGACAAAACGCAAAGAACAAAGGCAATACATGGCAGAGAATAAAAGGAATAGAATTATTTTTTTATCTTATTTGTATTTCAGGCTATAAAAATCCGAAGAGAACCACTGTAAATACTTACGATTTTTTTGAAATACAAAAAAAAAGAAAACCTGAAACAGATTCAAACAAAAGGTTTCTTTTGATTACACTGTTCTTTGATCGTTCTCTTTGAACTTATTTTGAGTATTTGTTTTCTTTCCGTATTAAAAATGTTAGCATAGAATACAAAAGTAGGAACTTACCTCCGAGCGAACCGACGATCTGCCTTCTCCGTCGAAATCTGAAGGGGGTAGTCGCCGAGGTTAACACTCGAGTCTGGCTTGAGAGAGACCAGTCAGTCGTGACTGAATCGGCCACCGATCGCCGATCACAATGGCGTTGAGGTGGCCATATGTCTTTCTCTCCTCTGCGGCTGAGAGAAAAAGGGCTAGGGTTCTGGGTTAAAAAAAAATGAAAGGATTAAGTTTTTTTTTTAGATTAAGGTTTATTAACTTTTAAAAATAATAATAATAATACGAAACGGCACCGTTTAGGGGGGTGTGGATCCGCGTGTTAACCCAACTTGTGACCCGGATCCGCGCCTTTCTACTTTAAAAGGGTTATTTTCGTATTTAGTCCTTCCGTTCTCTGATTTGGTTGCGATGTAGTCCTTTCAAAATGCAACGTTTAAGGGACTTAGATATTTGCACATTGGGCCCCTGTTCATTTTTGCGAGTTCTATTTTAGTCCTTATTTCTCTATTTAATGATCTATTTTTTTCATCAAATTAGCCCTTTGATTCTGTTCTGATTCTAACTGAATCCTTTTCATTTAATTTCTTTAGTTTTTAGACTATTATGTATATATATATATATGCATATATTATTCATTTTAAATTACTTTATAAAATTCATTACCTTTTTTGGTTTATTAAAATTTGTTTTACTATTTATTACTATACACTTTATTTATTTTAAGCTTTTATATGTATTATTTAATTTAGATTTTTTTTTCATATTATATAGTTTATTTCAAATATATTCTATGTATATTGTGCTTATATGTATTTTATTTTTCGTTTTATAGTTTTTATATCATTGTATTTCATTTTAAATTATTTTGTCTATTATTAATTTTATGTTCGATGATCATTGCTATTATGCACATTGTAATTCTTATTTTATCTTCTTTTGCTATTAGCGATTCAAGAGTGTAGCATTTCACTTATTATTAATTATTCTATGTTGTATGTTGCTATGCCATCGCATTTTTATTCGTTTAAAAAGTCATGCTTAATGTCATTTCGGTTTTAAAATCACTTTTTACTCAAAGTTTTTTAAAAATAATAATAATAAGGCAATGCTCGTGTTATAGGTTTCGGGAAAATCGTGCTCTAACTTACTGAGTTCCGATTCTCCTCGTTTAAAACCTAAAAACCGAGTATCCTTTCTCTTTTAAATCAAAATACATAATATTTCAAATAAATAAAAACTTATTCTCGGGAATTTGAGACATTGCGCCCTAACTTACTGGGTGTGATATTTTATCATCTCGAGATAAGAATTTCAAAAGAACAAAGGCAATATTCCGTATTCGGGAATTTTAAGAAATAGTTCCCTAACTTACTGGGTTGCGATTTTTTATTTGACCCAAATAATTGAATATCCTTCTCATTTTTAAATGAATGAGTATTTAATGTCGAAGGATAAATCTAATTTTGGGAATATAAAATGTTGTGCCCTAACTTACTGAGTACGACATTTTTATCTCTTTGAAATAAGAACTTTCGGCATCTAATATGATGCTGTTTATATATATTTTAAATAAATGGATCGTAATCCAAAATCTTTTCAAATTTTCGACGTCATGACATTAATTAATCAATTCGGTACCAATTTTGGGCGTTTGGGTGCTAATCCTTCCTCGCACGTGAATCGACTTCGAACCTATTTTCTCGAATTTCGTAGACCAAAAACACCGTTTTAGTAAACCAAAATGTTTTATTAAAACAAAGGTGACCCGATCACACCTCATCAAAAAAGATTGGTGGCGACTCCATTTCCATATTTTTAAAGTCGATCCCCGTTTTTCAAAACTCATTAAAAAATGGTTTCGACAGTGCCCACACCATGGATTACCTTTGTGGCTACAGGTCCAAACTTTTTACAATGGTGTGAACCCTTCAACAAGGCAACCAATCGATTCAGCTGCCGGCGGAACCCTGAACAACAAAACTCCTGAAGCGGCCTACGAGTTTATAGAAGAGATGTCACTAAATAACTATCAGTGGCAAGTTACAAGGATAAGGTCGGCCAAAGCAGCCGGAGTTTTCAATATCGATGCAATGACCGCGCTATCAAACCAGGTAGAATTATTACATAAAAAATTTGATGGTTTATATGGTTCTTCGCAGGCACATCCAGTTATGCAGTGCGACGCAAGTGAAGGAGTGGTGAATCCTGAGTACGCACCCTACGGACAAGGCATGGAGAGCGAACAAATGAACTATATGGGTAACAATTTCCAATCCAACAATAACCCTTATAGTAATACTTATAATCCAGGTTGGAAGAACCACCCCAATTTCTCATGGGGCGGTCAAAGAAATCAAAGGCAACAACCATCCCAAAACTTCCAACAACAGCCCTACCCACAAGAAAAGAAGCCAAACCTTGAAGAGATGCTGAAAAACTTCATAGCAGCCTTAGAAATACGTTCCCAAAATATAAAAACACGTTTCCATAAGATAGAAGCAAAACTTGAGGCATTGACGCAAGAGTTCAAGGACCAAATCAGGCAACTCACTAAGTTAATCTCTGAAACACGATTAGAAAGCTTACCAAGGGAAACAGAGTAGGTACAGGCAGTGACACTAAGAAGTGGAAGGGAGTTAATCGAAACAAAGAAAGAGGTACCACATGAAACTGAGAAGGCAAAGATAACACCAACCCGTGAGGAAATCAAACCAATAATTCCATACTCAGCAAAGCTAAAGAAAGACCGCTTAGACGCACAATATGGTAAATTTCTTGAACTTTTCAAACAGCTCCATATTAACTTACCTTTTGTTGAAGCTATTTCGCAGATGCCAACATATGCAAAATTTTTAAAGGAGCTTCTAACAAATAAAAGGAAGTTCGAGGAAATTTCAACAGTAGAACTTAATGAAGAATGCTCAGCTATCATCCAAAATAAGCTGCCAACCAAATTGAAATATCCAGAAAGTTTCACTATTCCTTGTTTAATTGGTAGTTTGAGCATAGAGAAAGCATTAGCTGATTTAGGTGCCAGTATAAATCTAATGCCTTATAAAATGTTTAAGCAACTTGGTCTCAGGGAACAAACACCCACTAGGATGAGTATTTAGTTAGCTGACAAATCTGTTAAGTATCCTAGGGGAATTATTGAAGATGTTTTGGTAAAAGTAGATAAATTTATATTCCCTGTTGATTTTGTTGTGCTCGACATGAATGAGGACGTAGAGGTACCTTTAATTTTGGGACGACCCTTTTTAGCTACTGCTAGGGCTGTCATTAATGTTGGTGATGGTAAACTTGCACTAAGGGTCGGAGATGAGGAAATTGTTTTCCAAATTCATGATGCCATGTGATATTCTAGAGAACAATATGATTCTTGTTACTTTGTTGATGCCACTGATCACATTTTTCAAGAATCTTTACAGGAAATCATGCACAGTGACACGATGGAACTGTCTTTCACAAGGTGAGGGGAAAAATGACGATACCGATGAAGAGAATCCCAATGCATCATCTTCTGGATAGATGAAAATAGAGGACATCAAGATTAATGACGAATTAAAACAGAAACCCTCTATTGATGAGCCGCCCAAGCTAGAATTAAAACAATTACCAAAGCATTTAGAATATGCATTCCTGGGGGATAATTCTACGCTACCAGTAATCATCTCTTCGGAACTAGGACCCAAGGAGAAAGAAGATTTGCTAAGGGTACTAAGGAAGCACAAAAGGGCCATAGCGTGGAAAATGTCAAACATTAAAGGAATAAGCCCATCATTTTGCACCCATAAAATTTTAATGGAAGATGAGTATAAACCATGTGTGCAACCTCAGAGACGGTTAAACCCCAATATGAAAGAAGTTGTCAAAGCCGAGGTAATTAAACTTCTAGATGCAGGAATAATTTATCCTATTTCTGACAGCACTTGGGTAAGTCCTGTGCAGGTAGTTCTGAAGAAAGGAGGAATGACTGTGGTAACCAATGAAAAGAATGAATTGATTCCCACTAGAACAGTTAGATTGGAGAGTCTGTATAGACTATAGGAAGCTGAATGATGCCACCAGAAAAGATCACTTCCCTTTACCCTTTATAGATCAGATGTTAGAAAGATTGTCTTGGCATATGTACTACTGCTTCTTGGACGGACTCTCTGGTTACTTCCAAATCCCAATAGCTCCTAAAGATCAAGAGAAGAAAACATTTACATGCCCATATATCGTAGAATGCCCTTTGGATTATGTAATGCTCTTGCTACTTTTCAGCGCTGCATGTTGGCCATCTTTGATGAACTTGTGGAAGACATTATGGAGGTATTTATGGACGACTTCTCGGTATTTGGTAATTCTTTCCACCTTTGCCTTAAAAATTTAGAACGAGTTCTAATAAGATGTGAGGAAACGAATCTTATCTTGAATTGGGAAAAATGTCACTTTATGGTTAGAGAAGGGATTGTGTTAGGACATAAGATTTCTAGTAAAGGGATTGAGGTAGATAAAGAAAAGATTGAAACCATAGAAAAATTACCTCCCTCTAGTTCAGTTAAGGCTATTAGAAGCTTTTTAGGACATGCTGGATTCTATAGAAGATTCATTAAAGATTTCTCTAAAATAGCTAAGCCTTTAACAAAATTACTAGAAAAAGATGTTCCTTTCAATTTCGATCAGGAATGTTTAGATGCATTTAATATCCTCAAAGATAAACTAATAAATGCTTCAATTATAATTGCACTTGATTGGAATTTACCCTTTGAACTAATGTGTGATGCAAGTGATTTTGCAGTAGGTGCAGTTCTGGGACAACGAAGAGACAAGCATTTTCAGCCAATCTATTATGCTAGCAGAACATTGACACCTGCACAAGAAAACTACACCACCATAGAGAAATAATTACTAGCTGTATTTTTTACTTTTGACAAATTTAGGCAGTATTTAATATTATCTAAAGTTGTCGTTTACACTGACCATCCAGCCCTTCGTTATCTTTTAACTAAAGCTAATGCAAAACCTCGACTCATACGATGGATCTTACTCTTACAGGAATTTGATTTGGAAATACAAGATAAAAAAGGAGATGAAAATCTTGCAGCAGATCACCTCTCTAGGCTTGAGAACCCACATATCGAAGAGCTCGACGAAAGTGAGATAAACGACTCGTTTCCCGAGGAACAACTCTTTTCTATAACCAACTCTGAGGTACCATGGTTTGTAGATATTGTGAATTATTTAGCTGCTAACATCTTACCAAAAAGATTAACACATCATTAAAAGAAGCGATTCTTTACTGATGCGAAAAACTATTTTTGGGAAGACCCCTTTCTTTTCCGTATATGTGCAGATCAAGTAATTCGGAGATGCGTTACAAAGGTGAAAGCGAGTAAAATCCTAGATCATTGCCATTCAGGACCTTCAGGAGGACATTACAGCGGGATTAAGACAGCACACAAAATGCTCGAATCAGGATTTTACTGGCCAACTCTTTTCAAGGATGCCAACAGGAATGCCGCTTCGTGTGATAAATGCCAGAGAACAGGTAATATCTCTAAACGCGATGAAATGCCTCAGACATATATGTTATCATGTGAGATATTTGATGTATGGGGTATTGATTTTATGGGTCAGTTCCCCAGTTCATTCGGAAACAAATACATCTTAGTAGCAGTAGATTACATGTCAAAATGGGTGGAAGCCCAAGCTTTACCTACGAACGATGCTAGAGCTGTAGTAAATTATCTTAAGAAACTTTTCTCTCATTTTGGAACACCTAGAGCAATCATCAGTGATAGGGGCACTCACTTTTGCAATACTCAATTTGAAAATGTCTTAAGAAAATATGGAGTACACCATAGAATAGCTACCCCTTATCATCCTCAAACCAGTGGGCAAGTGGAAGTGGCAAACCGAGAGCTTAAGCGAATCCTAGAAAAAATAATTGAATCAAATAGGAAAGATTGGGCAGTAAAAGTAGATGACGCTTTATAGGCCTACAGAACAGCATTTAAAACCCCTTTAGGGACTTCCCCGTATAAACTTGTTTACGGAAAGAGTTGTCATCTACCATTTGAGTTAGAACACAAAGCCTACTGGGCTATAAATTCTTGAATTACGATCTTAAAGCTGCAGGTGAGAAGAGGATGATGCAGTTAAATGACTTGGATGAATGGCAAGCTGAGGCCTATGAGAATTCACGACTATATAAGGAGGCAACAAAACGACGCCATGATGCTCGTTTAAAACAATCAAAGCAATTCAAAGTAGGATACTTAGTCCTGCTGTATAATTCAAGGCTCAAACTATTTCCTGGAAAGCTGAAATCAAGGTGGTCAGGCCCATTCGTGATAAAATCTATTTTTCCTTACGGCACAGTCGATGTAACCCATCCAACTCAAGGAACATTCAAGGTAAATGGCCATCGACTGAAACTTTTAAGGGTGAAGATTTCAAGGAATTGAGAGAGGAGCTTCAGCTCCGTGAACCTTCTTTTAAGAATGAAAACAGGGTGAGTCTAGCTTAAGACTTTAAACGAGCGCTCCTCGGGAGGCAACCCGAGCACTAACTTTACTAACCCCATTAATTTTTCACATTTTACTTTTATTTTTCTTTTTAACACCTAAATCAAACGAACTGATTCAATAAAGTGAAGGTTTTTTTTACCACACGACCTTACACACGGGCGTGCCCATGGCCGTGTGGTCAACATGGGATGAAAAAACGGGTGTGCAGGTAGACGTGTGAGAAGACAAAGAGAAAATTTTCCCCAACACGGGTTGCGATAAAAATACCACGGCTGTGCGATGGACCGTGGTCTATCCTGAGTAACTAAGCACAGGCATGAGCCACGCTCGTGCCTACCAACCGTGTGAAACACTGACTATATATACACGGGCGTGGCGACCTAAAGCACGGACGTGGGAGAAGCAAACATAAATAGCACACGTGATTGTTGTTTTTGTGATGTCAAAGTCTTAAATTTATAAAAAGAATGATTGAATCTGGAAACTAACTATGACAACGATTTGAGGCAAGCGCACCTATCGAACAGTAGTATAGTTTAGTGGAAAGACCGGAATGTCAAACCCAAAGGAACTAAAAGTACTAATACTAACTTTCTTTCTATTATCTAGCCTAAAATAAGTGAAGTTGTTATTTAATCTAAATTTAACTAACTACTAAGCTAAAGACGCAAAGACAAAAAGAATGAATTGGGGAAATATTGTTGGAAAAACTCAAATTGATTAAGACGATACCCTTAGGAAGAATCCACCTAGACTTCACTTGTTATCTAACTCGAACAGACGATTTATTCACTTGACTTGATCCGTAAGACTCCCTAATGTATATTAAACCCTCTCTCGAAGTGAATAACGTCTAACCCTAGGTTGATTAATTGAAATCTCTTTCTAATTAAAACCCCTAGAATTGCATTAACTCGATCTATGGACTCCCATATTAGGTTTCACCCTAATCCGGCAAAATCTCGTCACCCTATCTCTAGGCACGCGATCAACTCCACTTAATTATGCTAGATCTACTCTTAAGCAGGGACTTTTTCTCCTCCACCTAATCACATCAAACTTGAATCAATATCCCGGAAATATCAACACAAGAATTAAGAACACATAATTAAGAATAAATCAAGTATTTATCATATAGTTCAGCAAACGATAACAAGATTCATCTAAGTTTCATCCCCTTCAGGTATCTGAAGGGTTTAGTTCATAATAATAAAAGAAAACATCTCAGAAGAAAAGATAAAACAAAACATAAGAAATCCCTAAAACCCTCTGAAGGAATTGAAGGAGAGATCCGCCGTCTTGAGTAGAATTCTGGCTTCTTGAGATGGATCAACTGGCTATCTTCGAGTGTTTCCCACAAATCTGACCTTTTAGGCTCGGCTCCTTGGCCTAGCTCACCGCCCCCCTTCTAGGATATACTTAGGGTGTTTATATAGGCTTTTGAAATAGGTTTCTTTGCCCCTAAGTATCCTTTTCCGAGTGAAATTGCTCTTCTCCACGATAGGGACACGGCCATGGCACACGCTCGTGTGAATCTTCTTTAGGCCGTGTTTGGACTTTTAATGAAGTGACACGCCCGTGTAAATCATGATCAGACCGTGTTCTAGTCTATCAAGGAGACACAGCCATGTTGGCTCAAGTCCAGGCCGTGTCGATTTTCACTTTGGCCCAATTTGGTCCGTTTTGAGCTCGTTTCTCATTCTTTCCATCCTCCGGTGCTTTCCTGAGTATAAAACATGAAAAGAAAAGATTAAGAGCACCTTTTTACATAAATCAAGGGATAAATCATCCAAAAGTATACTAAATGTGGGATTAAAATATGTTACTTTTACGGTTTATCACATACCCCCACACTTAAGCTTTTGCTTGTCCTCAAGCAAAATTCTCAACTTACAATTAAAACGAACTTTCCATGATTCAATATTCCTATCAAAAATGTCTCATCATAATTCATAGATAATTTATACATGGATAATTTAACTCAAAGAGTCCTAAAGATTCAAGCAATATAAGTCATACATTTGTAGCACAAAACATAGGTGTTTCCCCGCATCTAAATAATTACCTCTGATCCAAAACCTACAAGGATTGACATCCTCACAAAAGATTCACTCAAATCACTCGAAGTGTTTAAGGTTCAGCATTAAGGACTCAAATGTCAAACCTGAAAAGTTAATCCCATAGGCTTGCATGAAAATCAAATCTCCACCACTGTAATATGAGATGATGCACAAATCAAAAGGTCTTTGAAAGGGTTGTAACGGGGCTTGGGTTAAGGTGTGGATAAAGGCTGAATTAGAGGGTTAGAATCGAGATCGACTTGAAAAATTACCTAACTAGAAACAACAAACTGAAAAATAAATAATTACATGAATTGAAACTTTGAAACTAATAATACGAGCTTCTTCTTCAATAAATAGATTTTAACTGTACAAGCTCACTTTTCATCATACTAATACTGAATATACTTCGATGTTTTTTTTATATCAAGTAATAATAAAGAACTTTAACAACTGAAATAAAGAACATAGTTAGGCAACTGCTCAAAATCAAATCTCGATAAAAAGGGTAGTCAAAAAGGATGGTGATAACAAATACAAAGGGTTTTGGTTGAAAATTAGCGGGTAAGTCAATAAAAAGGTTTGTTAGGACTCAACGGGGTTCACTAGGGGTTAATTATGAAGGTAAGTTTTTTTAGTGGAGTAGGTGGGTTAAAACATAGGTTCCTTTATCATCTCTGTATATCAAATCAAAAGTGTGGTCTTGACATGTATAAACGATGCAAGTTCTAGAATAATAGATCAATGTTGACACACTCATAATCAAAAAGTGAGCAAGAAAAAGAGTATATGCTCTATAAGGCTCAAAATCTCACAAAAATTATGGGTATTTTGATGTCAACCTCGTAAATTTCAAACTTCAAAGTAATATTCAAATTCAGGTAGACAACCTAGAAAAAAAGTTTAATTTCTGAAAAATAGACTTATCATGCTTGATTCTCTAGTATCTTAGAATTTAGTTATCAATGCATGATTATCAATGACTTAATCCAAAACATATCCATAAAAATCATAAATCATGGAAATTTCATTCTAATGATAATATGAGAAATTTACTTTAAGACAAGGCATAATTCAGGGATTTGAGAATAATGCAAAAAGTTTGGCACCTAATTTCAGGAATTTGAGAATAATGAAAAAGTTAGGCACCTTTTAGGTTGTTCACCCCCACACTTAAGATGTACATTGCCCTCAATGTACAAAGATATATATATAGACAATTAAGTATAAATTCAAAAGATATGGAGAGAAGTGAAACTCCATGAATTATGGATGAAATCCTTGTGTTGGAGGTGAAAGATAAGTTGGAGGAGTCGTTCTTGATGACGATCCTGTGCTAGATGAAGAAATTGGGTAGCTCGTGGAGGATTAGCCAGGATATAATAATAATAATTAAAACTATACTAATTAAATAATTAAAGAAAAGTAAGCTAAAGTGAAGAAAAATAAAAAATACAATAGACACAAAAGAAAAGATTAGATAAATGGACCGTAGAGTCCTTATTGTTGGATGGTTCATGAGGTGGGCGTGATTTCTAAGGCTGTGGATATGGTGGTGGTCGTGGTGTGATTCCCAAGCAGCCTGTAGAACCTACAATTAAGAAACTAAGATAAAATAAACTAAGTTAAGCAGAAGAGAAGTAAAGATAAGGAAATTGAAGCAAAAGAGAAAAATGAAATAAAAACTAAATGGCCTCAAATATCCTTGGCTCGTCGAATGATTGAAGTGGCCGGCATGAACTTATATAGATCGGTCTCCCTCTGGGAGACTATGCTTAATTCCTTCCGCTTCTTCGGCATTTGGTGTAGCTCAAGGGTTTTGGGAATGTATTGGAGAAGAAAAGTAGGGAGAGGTCTGAATAATGGGATAGAATAAAGGGGATGGGGAGTAGGAAAGTGAGTAAGGGAAGAGATGGGAGGGGGTTTAAATAGATTTTCAGGCCTGGTGCAACCCCACGCCCGTGTACCACGGGCGTGTTGATTCATACGGCCGCCTCGCACGGCCGTGTTATGCATCGTATCATTTCTCCCACGCCCATGTTCTGGTTGCCATGCCCGTGTGTAAACTACCAGTGTCGACAACGGCCGCATCACACGACCGTGTTGGTTGTCGTTCATGTCTCCCACGCCCATGTTCAAGTCACCACGCCCGTGTCCAATCTAACAGTGTCAGCCACGGCTACGTCGCACGGCCGTGGTGGGGTAGTTGGGTCCGTGACTCGAAGATATGATTCGTCCTGACTCATACCATCTCTGCAGTGTCAGTACGAAGATTCGATACTTCCACACAGCCACGGCCACGGCTGTGTGTAAGGCTGTGTGGTCTGGAAATTGGCCTTTGGTTAGTTTATAGTTAGTTGCTTCATATGAGAAATAAAAGTGAAAAGAAAATAAAATAAACTAAAATATAAGAAAAATAGAGTTAGTGCTCGGGTTGCCTCCCGAGAAGCGCTCGTTTATAGTCTTAAGCTAGACTTATCTCTCACTCGCATCATCAGGGTGGTTTGAAGAGTTGAAAGTCCTTCCTCATGCTATCGGTTTCATTATAATGATAGAGTTTAAGTCGAGATGCGTTTATATTGAAAGTACCAAAAATGGGATTACTTACCTCGATTGTTCCGTATGGGAAAACATTGGTTACCCTAAAATGGATTTGTTTGTTAGTGTTAGGGTCAGGATATGATATTCGAGGGTCTGCTTTATCAATCAATACTTGATCACCGATTTTGAACTTGTTTTCCGCATGGAGTGGCTCTGGTTCTGCTTTGTGTATCCCTAATTTTTCCTTAAAATGTGTTTTCCACTCGTCTAGATCATCGATCTGAATCCCTTGTTCTTCGTGTGTTATCTTTTTTTTGGCACATGGTATAGGATCGGGTTCAGTTGTATTCTTTTGTGGTGCTTCCTGAAAAGAAGGGTTAGCCGAATGGTTATCATTCAAATTTATTTTCTCACCTTGATTATTCGATGCTCTAGTTGAATCGAGGGCTTGAAGAGTGACTATCTCGTCACCTACACAGAGTATAAGTTCGCCTGCAGCAACATCAATTTTAATTCTAGCAGTTGCTAAGAGTGGTCTTCCTAAAATTAGGGGAATCGAATTATCCTCATCCATGTCTAAGACAACAAAATCTACTGGGAAAACAAATTTATCAATTTTTACAAGAACATCTTCGATAATACCCTTAGGAATTCTAACAGTTTTATCAGCTAGTTGAATGCTCATCCTAGTTTGTTTGGGTTTCCCTAGACCTAGTTGTTTAAACAATTTATAAGGCATGACATTTATGCTTGCCCCAAAATTAGCTAACGCATTATCAATAGGTAAACTACCAATTAAACATGGAATCGTAAAACTCCCTGGATCCTTTAATTTCTGTGGTAGTTTATTTTGCAAGATTGCCGAGCACATTGCTTTTAGTTCCACGTGTGATGCCTCGTCTATCCTTCGCTTGTCCGTCAAAAGCTCTTTTAAAAATTTTCTAGAATCTGGCATCTGCGAAAGGGCTTCAAGTAGCGGTAAGTTAATATGTAATTTCTTTAAAAGTTTAAGAAACTTATCGAACTGTTCCTCTGTATCTTCTCTCTTCATCGCTTCGCGATAAGGAATGCGAGGTTGGTACTTTTTGATTACCGGTTTTGGCTTTTCTTGTGTTACCTCAATTTTACCTTTCTCTACCTCATTTTCTTGTATTGGATTGGGTTTATCTAACCCTATACTATCATGGGCTGTGATAGCTTGGATTTGCTCCTTTGGGTTAATCTCAGTGTTGCTTGGTAGACGCCCTTGCGGTCGTTCGGAAATTATCTTTGCAAGTTGTCCAACTATCTTAGTAAGTTCTCCAACTTGACTTTTGATCCCCTTAATTGATGCCTGTTGATTCTTAAGGGTGGTTTCAGTGTCTTGGAGACGGTTATCTGTGGCTGCCATGAATTTTGTCAGCATCTCTTCAAGGTTCGGCCTCTTCTCCTGTGGATAGGGCTGATTTTGGAAATTTTGGAGTAGGTTGTTGTCTTTGAATTCCTTGATTTTCTTGACCTCCCCATGAAAAATTTGGGTGGTTCCTCCAACCTGGATTATAAGTATTACTGTAAGAGTTATTATTAGATATGAAATTATTACCTATATAGTTCATCTGTTAGCTTTCTGTGCCCGGTTGGTAGGGTGGGTACTCACGATTCGCCACAGTTCCACTTGCGTCGCACTGCATTACTGGATGTACCTGTGAAGAACACAAAATATCAAGCTTTTTATTCATCAACTCTACATGTGTTGATAGCATGGTTACTGCGTCGAGGTTGAAAACTCCGGCTGATTTTGTTGGTTTTGTCCTTGTAACCCGCCATCGATAGTTATTGGTGACATCTCTTCAATAAACTCGTAAGTCGCCTGGGAGTTACGTTGTTCGAGGTTCCCGTAATTGGGTGAATCAATTAGTTGCCTCGTTGAGGGGTTTACACCGTTATAGAAAGTTTGGACTTGGAGCCACAAGGGTAAACCATGTCTGCGGACACCTTCTCAAGAGATCCTTGTATCTCTCCCATGCGTCGTATAATGTCTCTAAATCCATCACGCACAAAAGAAGAGATATCATTCCGTAATTTGGTGCATTTTGGCCGGTGGAAAATATTTTAATAAAAATTTTTGGTCATTTGATCCCATGTAGTGATTGACCCTCATGGTAACGAGTTTAACCATCTGTTTGGCTTTATTCCTTAATGAAAAGGGAAATAAATCAAGACGGATGGCATCATCGTAAACGCCATTTATTTGAAGGTATCACGTAACTCTAAAAAATTAGCTATATGAGTATTTGGGTCTTCATCCCTGTAAACGATAAAATTGAACAAATTGTTGAATCATTTGTATAGTGTTAGGCTTTAATTCAAAATTATTAGCAGCTATAAGTGAGCCTAACAATACTTGATTCTCGCTCTGTTAAATGAGGTTTAGCATAATCATACATAGTACGCGGAGCATTATTTTCTCGCCACATCTTGTGGTGGTGGATTATTCTCGTCCATCCCTTGGTAGGATTGGATCCGCCTTCTCGCTCTTTTCGATTGTAATTTAGGGCTCGCCTAATTTCTCTGCGATTCCTGCGAGTGGTAGCTTCAATATCACTGTCGTATACTAGTGGTCCTCTCGGGTTCTTTCTAGTCATAAACTAGAGGTACCTGCTAGGAAAAGAAAGAAAGAAAATTTAGCAAAGTTAAAAATAAAACAAAAATAAAAATAAAAGTAAATTGCGGAAAATAATGGCTAAAGTAATAAAAATAGAGCTTTCTTAATATTTTACTTTCCCGGAAACGGCGTCAAAAACTTGATCGTTGTTTTCGCGATGTCAAAGTCTTAAAAATTATAAAAGAATGATCTAACTCGAAACTAACTATGACAACGATTTGAGGCAAGCGCACCTATCGAAAGCAAGAGTATAGTTTAGTGGCAAGACAAGAATGTCGAACCCAAAGGAACTAAAAGTACTAATACTAACTTTCTTTTTATTATCTAGCCTAAAATAAGTGAAGTTGTTATTTAATCTAAATTTAACTAACTACTAAGCTAAAGACACAAAGACAAAAAGAATGAATTGGGGAAATCTTTGTTGGAAAAACTCGGTTGATTAAGACGATACCGTTAGGAAGAATCCACCTAGACTTCACTTGTTATCTAACTCAAACTGCACGGTTTATTCACTTGACTTGATCCGTAAGACTCCCTAATGTATATTAAACCTCTCTCAAAGCGAATAACGTCTAACCCTAGGTTGATTAATTGAAATCTCTTTCTAATTAAAACCCCTAGAATTGTATTAACTCGATCTATGGACCCCATATTAGGTTTCACCCTAATCCGCAAAATCTCGTCACCCTATCTCTAGGCACGCGATCAACTCCGCTTAATTATGCTAGATCTACTCTTAGCGGGGACTTTTGCTCTTCCACCTAAGCACATCAAACTTGAATCAATATCCCGTAAATATCAACACAAGAATTAAGAACACATAATTAAGAACAAATCAAGTATTTATCATATAGTTCAAAGAAACGATAACAAGATTCATCTAGTTTCATCCCCTTCTGTGTATCTCAAGGGTTTAGTTCATAATAATAAAAGAAAACATCTCGTAAGAAAAGATAAAACAAAACATAAGAAATCCCTAAAACCCCTGAAGGAATTGAAGGAGAGATCCGCCGTCTTGAGTAGAATTCCGCTTCTTGAGATGGATCAACTGGCTATCTTCGAGTGTTTCCCACAAATCGACCTTTTCGGCTCGGCTCCTTGGCCTAGCTCACGCCCCCTTCTAGGTTATACTTAGGGTGTTTATATAGGCTTTTGAAATAGGTTTCTTTGCCCTAAGTATCCTTTTCCGAGTGAAATTTCTCTTCTCCACGCATGGGGACACGGCCATGGCACACGCCGTGTGAATCGCCTTTTAGGTCGTGTTCTGACTTTTAATGAAGTGACACGCCCGTGTAAATCGTGATCAGGCCGTGTTCTAGTCTATCAAGGAGACACGGCCATGTTGGCTCAAGTCCAGGCCGTGTCGATTTTCACTTTGGCCCAATTTGGTTTGTTTTGAGCCCGTTTCTCGTTCTTTCCATCCTCCGGTGCTTTCCTGAGTATAAAACATGGAAAGAAAGGATTAAGAGAAACTTTTTACATAAATCAAGGGATAAATCATCCAAAAGTATGCTAAATGTGGGATTAGAATATGTTACTTTTACGGTTTATCAACACGCCCAGGGAACACGGGCGTGGGCAACATCGCAAACGCGCCCAAATTTGAAAATCGCGAAAAACACGGGCTGAATAACAGACACACGGGCGTGGCCTCTGCCTGTGTCACTTTTCTTATTTAAAGAAACACAGCCCCGTTTTCCCCAAATTTCTTCCAAAACCCCAACCCTAGCCGTTCTCCCTCAAAAACTACCCCCTAATCCGACCACTATAAACAAAAATCACCCCCATTCGACTCCCATAACCCCTTCACCTCCCTTCTTTTGAAAGACCCATACAAAAACGAAGACACGCCCGTGTTACCAGGAGTCCACGCCCACTGCACCGCCGTGTTACCCAGATTTTTACAGCACACGACTGTGCGCCACCGTTACACGCCCGTGCTCTGCCCGTACACATCGCCACGCTCGAAAGCACTACTGGTCACCTTTCAATACTTCAGTCCCATCTATTTACTTATTCTATGATTAAAATTTCATTTTGTTTAGTCTCTTTTTACTATTATTTTTATGTATTATTAAACTAATCTTTAGAATTTTAGAATTAATTTTATTACTACCCTCAATATGTTAGTCATTGTTTACGTAGTTAATTAGAACTAGATAGAACTAATCACTGTCAAAATGGTTACTCATGGTTGAAATGTTCTTATTTAGACTTTGAATATTTTGGGTATTGATCAAACTACTTGCTTTATTTTGGTAGAAAATTACTTGAAAATCAACTATTTTTCAGGTACAATGTCGTCGTCACGAGGAAAGCGAACCGTAGCCACCACTTCTAAAAAACGAAAGGGACCCGGCTCATCCTCTGCTAGCGCAACCACCAAAGTGCGCCACCGGTTCCTCCAATTCCCTCAAGCCGCTTAAGAGGACCGTTACAAGGCACTACGGGCGCGACCTCTCGGCACCGATAGATGCATTGATTGGGCTACTTTAGAGCAGGTCTGTCTCGCGAACGATGTCCGAGCACTGCTTACAACAGATCCGTGGGATCAAATTTTCACCATCATCGAGCCTACGTACTTGGAGCTTACTTTAGAGCTCTGCTCTACTTTCCAACTCCAGACGGTGATAACACAATACGATGATCCGGGTACGATACAATTCTGCCTGGGAGGCACTATACGACAGTTGAACGTACCTCAATTCGGGGCCGAGCTACACCTCTAGTTTCACTGCACCCCCATAAGGTGTTGGTACAACTTATCCCCTAATAAGGGCAATTACGACCCCAGTCGCTCCAAGGCGACGGCCCTTGTCCCGTCCCTGAGGTACGTACATGCCATCTCGGCTCATACTCTTACAGGTCGATGCGAGAGCACCGACGTCATAAATACTCACGACGTCTACTACCTATGGTGCATGTCAAACGGGCACGTTTTCGACCTAGCTTACTTCATAGCCCATGCCATCCAACACCAGAAAAAGCCACATAGGAGGGGGATCATATCGATGGGTCTATACGTCACACGTTTGGCTCGGTACTTCGGCCTTCTCCACACCGACACCTAGACCTCCTCTCTCACATTGATTGGGCAGATGGTACCTCAAGGCATCCAAACTATGCTGCATATGCGGATGAACAAATATCGACGTAGAACCGCTCCTCAATACTGACTAGCCCTCCCCACCAACGAGGAGGATCTCGAGGACATTACTGATGATGTCCCATCACTATAGGAGGCGCCACTCTCGAGCCAGCATACCTCCCATGCAACAACTTCACTTTAAGACATTTCTGCATGCCTCAGTTTGAGCACTACTGTACTCAACAATTCAATGATATCGCTCGACGATTTGACGGCATTGAGGCCACACTTCAACAGATTTGTCACCACTTTCATATATCGCCGCCTCAACCACCCAGCAACTTGGCAGATGACGAGGACCTTTGAGTCCTTTTTCTTATCTTTATTCACCATTTTTTTATTTTATTTATGTTTAATTTTCAGTTATTAAATTTTAAATTTTGTCTTGTTAGAACTTTTATTTAGTACAGTTCAGTTTCTTTTATCACTGGCTATCTAACCCTCGAGTATCTCTAACAACTTTCACTAAATATTTCTCCCTAAACAATTCATTGATGACTTCGCAGATTAGATAGAATTCATATACAACTCAAGGAGCAAAATTATCACTTATACCTAGTCATCACATCCTTCATAAAACATCCTCCAAGGATTTCATCTATAATTCAGGGAGTTTCACCTCTCTCCATATATTTTGAATTTATACTTAAATGTCTATATATATATATATATCTCTGTACATTGAGGGCAATGTACATCTTAAGTGTGGGGGGTGAACAACCTAAAAAGGTGCCTAATTTTTTTCATTATTCTCAAATTCCTAAAATTAGGTGCCAAACTTTTTGCATTATTCTCAAATCCTGAATTATGCTTTCTCTTAAAGTAAGTTTCTCATAGTATAATTAGAATGAAATTCCTTTGATTTATGATTTTCATTGATGTGTCTTGGATTAAGTCATTGATAATTGTGCATTCATAATTAAATTCTAAGATACTAGAGAGTCAAGCATGACAAGTCTACTTTTCAGAATTAAACATTTTTCTAGGTTGTCTACCTGAATTTAAATATTACTTTGAATTTTGAAATTTACGAGGCTGACATCAAAAACCCATAATTTTTGTGAGATTTTGAGCCTTATAGAGCATATATTTTTTCTTGCTCACTTTATTGATTATGAGTGTGTCAACATTGATTTGTTATTCTAGAACTTGCATTGATTATACATGTCGAGACCACACTTTTTGATTTGATATACAGAGATGATAAAGGCACCTAGGATTTAACCCACTTACTCCACTAAAAGCCTACCTTCACAATTAACCCCTAGTGAACCCTTTTTAATCCTAACAACCCTATTTATTGACTTACCCACTAATATTAACCCAAAACCCTTTTTATTTGTTATCACCATCCTTTTTAACTACCCTTATACCGAGATTTGATTTGATTAGTTGCCTAACTATGATTTTTATTTCAGTAATTTATCCTTTATTATGTATGTTCTTAAAAAAAAAGAATCGAAGTATATTCATTATTATTTTTGTGATTAAATGAGCTTATACGTTTGAATATTGAAGAAGAAGCTCGAATTATTAGTACTATTAGTTTTCAATTGATGTAATTACTTATATTCAGTTCGTTGTTTCTGGTTAGGTAATTTGTCAATTCAATCTTGATTCTAACCCTCTAATTCAGCCTTTATCCACACCTTTAACTTAAGCCCTGTTACAACCCTGTTAAAGAGCTTTTGATTTGTGCATCATCTCATATTATAGTGGTGGAGATCTTATTTTCATGCAAGCCTATGGGATTAACTCTTCATGTTGACTTCTGAGTGCTTAAATCTGAACCTTAAACACTTTGAGTGATTTGAGTGAATCTTTAGTGAGGATGTCAATCCTTGACTATTTTGAATCAAAGGTAATTATTTAGATGAAGGGAAACACCTATGTTTTATGCTACAAATGTATGACTTAGATTGTTTGAATCTTTAGGACTCTTTGAGTTGAATTATCCATGTATAAATTATCTTTGAATTATAATGAAACATTATCAATGACTATCATGAATCGAGGGAAGATTGTTTTAATTATGAGTTGAGAATTTTGCTTGAGGACAAGCAAAAGCTTAAGTGTGGGGTATTTGATAAACCGTAAAAGTAACATATTTTAATCCCACATTTAGCATGCTTTTGGGTGAATTATCCCTTATTTTATGTAATTTGGTGCTCTTAATCCTTTATTTTCATGTTTTATACTCAGGGAAGCACCAGAGGATGAAAAGAACGGAAAACGGGCTTAAAACAAGCCAAATGGGCCAGATCACAAAATCGGCACGGCCTGGACCCAAGACCACACGGCCGTGCCTCATTAATGAAGTCCAACACGGCCTGGCCACGATTCACACGGGCGTGTACCATGGCCGTGCCCCTACCGTGGCAAAGAGAAGTTTCATTCGGATTGGGATACTTAGGGGAAAAGAAACACATTCCAAAAGCCTATATATAAACCCTAAGTATGACCTAAAAGGGGGAGCTCAAGGCTATCGTCTAGGGGCGTCTTGCTAGGCCAGAGAAGGCATATTTGTGGGGATTCACTCGAGGATAGCCAGTTGATTCATCTCTAGAAGCCGGAATTATACTCAAGATGGAGGATCTCTCCTTCAATTCCTTCAGGGGGTTTTAGGGATTTCTTATGTTTTGTTTTATCTTTTCTTCTGAGATGTTTTCTTTTATTGTTATGAACTAAACCCTCGGATACCGAGGGGATGAAACTTAGATGAATCTTGTTATTTTTTACTGAACTATATGATAAATATTTGACCTGTTCTTAATTATGTGTTCTTAATTCTTGTGTTGATATTTCCGGGATATTGATTCAAGTTGGATGTGCTTAGGTGGAGGAGCAAAAGTCCCTGCCTAAGAGTAGATATAGCATAGTTAAGCGGAGTTGATCGCGCGCCTAGAGATAGGGTGACGAGATTTTGCCGGATTAGGGTGAAACCTAATATGGGATTCCATAGATCGAGTTAATGCAATTCTAGGGGTTTTAATTAGAAAGAGATTTCAATTAATCAACCTAGGGTTAGACGTTATTCGCTTCGAGAGAGGGTTTAATATACATTAGGGAATCTTACGGATCAAGTCAAATGAATAAATCGTCTGGTTCAGAGTTAGATAACAAGTGAAGTCTAGGTGGATTCTTCCTTGGGTGTCGTCTTAATTAACTGGTTTTTCCTCAAGTTATTTTCCCCAAATTCATTCTTCTTTGTCTTAGAGTCTTTAGTTTAGTAGTTAATTAATTTAGATTAAACAACAAATTCCCTTTATTTTAGGCTAGATAATAAAAAGAGAGTTAGTATTAGTACTTTTAGTTCCTTTGGGTTCGACATTCCGGTCTTGCCACTAAACTATACTATTGTTCGATAGGTGCACTTGCCTCAAATGGTTGTCATAGTTAGTTTCCAGGTTCGATCATTCTTTTTATAAATTTTAAGACTTTGACATCGCGAAAACAACGATCAATGCCATATCCCATATATGGTCTTACACGGGACCTTATTAATCTAATGTCGTGACAAGGTATCCTTTCTATTCCTAAAGTTCAACCGGGATTCTCATTCTTCGATTCTTCGCCAAATCATCATCAATTGAATCCGTAGAAACATATATATACAATTCATGCAATACTATTAAATACATAATATAATGTTGTATTATTTACACACGAACTTATCTCGATACCAAAATGGCAAGGGACCTAACCGTCAGTTACTCGTTTTTCCCTCGTTCTAAGTCCGAACCTCATTTTCTTTGATCTATAACATCACATTTAGCTTAATTATTAGTCACATTATTCATTGTGACCCAGAAATCATACTATGGCAAAATTACATTTTTGCCCCTAAACTTTATCATATTTACACTTTTGTCCCTAGGCTCGTAAAATGATTTTTATTCAATTTCCTTGTATTTTAGGCATAGCCGAACCATTTTCATAACTATAGAAGTCCACAATTTATATTCATTCACACATTTTTATACATTTTTCAACTTTTTACAAATTAGTCCTTTTATGCAATTTCATCGAAAATCACCTAGTAAAAGTCGTTTACTACACACCGAGCATTCATATTCTACCATTAGACATCAAAGAACTTTCATGTCATCCATGGGTAAATTTTTAAACACAAACCCTAGCTCAAAATAATGGTAGAAATAGCTAAACCGAGTTACGGGATCTCAAAAATGTGAAGAACATTAAAAATGGGGCTTGGATGCACTTACTATTGAGCTTGAAAGCTTGAAAACCCTAGCCATGGCTTCCCCCATGCTAAATTCGGCCAAGCAAGAAGATGGACAAGGGTTTTTGGCTTTTATTTTGTCTTTTAGTCCATTTAATTACCAAATTACCAAAATGCCCCTAACTTAAAAATATCCTATTTCATTTATCTCATGTCCATTTTTGTCCAACTATTTAACCAATGGTCTAATTACCATTTAAGGACCTCCGATTTAAAATTTCATAGAAATTGGACACTTCTAACATGTGGAACTTAACTTTTGCACTATTTACAATTTAGTCCTTTTGACTAAATTGAGTGCCTAAACGTCGAAATTTTCGAACGAAATTTTCACGAAATCTTTCCGTGAAATCGTAGACCATAAAAATATAATAAAAATAAGATTTTTCCTCGTCGGATTTGTGGCCCCAAAATCACTGTCCCAACTAGGCCTAAAATTGGGTTGTTACAAACCGTGTATTCATAGCCCTTAATGCAAACAAGGATTTCCTACTCAAGCCATCGGTGACTATGTTCGCCTTTCCCGGATGGTAGTCAATCATTAAATCATAATCTTTTAGCAAATCCAACCATCTCCTTTGCCGTAAATTCAAATCCTTTTGAGTCATCAAGTACTTTAGACTTTTATGATCAGTGAAGACCCGACATTTT
Source organism: Gossypium sturtianum (assembly GCA_025698515.1). NCBI lineage: Eukaryota > Viridiplantae > Streptophyta > Magnoliopsida > Malvales > Malvaceae > Gossypium > Gossypium sturtianum. Next base: position 50,994,396 of record CM046946.1, on the reverse strand, counting down.
TCGCCATACAAATGGTGTCTCCAAATCTTCAACGCAAACACAATGGCGGCTAACTCCAAATCATGTGTCAGATAATTTTTCTCGTGCGGCTTCAGCTGTCTCGAGGCATAAGCTATCACCTTGCCCTCTTGCATAAGTACACAACCCAATCCATTCAAGGATGTATCCCTATAAACTACAAATTCTTTTCTAGGTTCAGGTTGTACTAAAACTGGAGCCTCAGTCAACAATGCCTTTAGTTTCTCAAAACTCTGTTGGCACTTTTCTGTCTATTCGAACTTGACATCTTTTTGTAACAATTTTGTCATTAGAGTAGCAATCATGGAAAATCCTTTAACAAATCGTCTGTAATAACCGGCTAAGCCTAGAAAGCTTCTAACCTCGGATATATTCCTTGGCGGCTTCTAATCAATAATTGCTGAAATCTTACTCGGGTCAAATCGAATACCATCACTCGAAACAATGTGCCCCAAAAATCTGACTTCTCGAAGCCAAAACTCACTTTTACTAAACTTAGGATACAACTGCTTATCTCTCAAAGTTTGCAAAACTGTTCTCAAGTGCTCGGCATGCTCGGTCTCATCACGAGAATAAATCAGTATATCATCAATAAAAACAACAACAAATTTATCCAAGTATGGTCAGAAAATACGGTTCATCAAATCCATAAATATAGCAGGAGCATTCATTAAACCAAAAGGCATAACCAAAAATTCATAGTGACCATACCTCGTCCGAAATGCAATTTTCGGCATGTCCGAGTCTTTAACTCTCAACTGATAGTAACCGGACCTCAAGTCTATCTTGGAAAATACTGTGGCTCCCTTCAATTGGTCAAACAAATCATCTATTCTCAGCAAAGGATACTTATTCTTTATGGTCACCTTATTGAGCTGTCGGTAGTCAATGCAAAGCCTCATAGATCCATCTTTCTTTATCACAAATAATACCGGTACACCCCACGGAGAAAAACTAGGTCTCGCAAAACCTTTATCCGTCAACTCTTGTAACTGAGCTTTCAACTCCTTTAGTTCGGTCAGAGCCATTCTGTACGGAGCAATCAAAATAAGTGCAGTACTAAGAACTAACTCAATACCAAATTCAACTTCTTTAACTGGAGGCAGTCCGAGCAATTCTTCCGGAAACACATCTGGATACTCACATACTAACGGCACTGATTCAATTCTCAACTCAGACTCTTTTGTATTCAACACAAAAGCAAGATAAGCTTCGCAACCCTTTCTTATACATTTTTGAGCAGTCATAGAAGAAATCACTACAGGCAAGCTATCTGATTCATCTGATTCAACCCGAAAAATATCACCACTTTCACATTTCACCTCAATAATTTTTCTTCCACATTTTACTACCACATCATGAATGGTCAACCAATCCATACCAAGAATTACATCAAATTCATCAAATGGAAAAAGCATAAGATTAGCCGGAAAGCAGTGACCTCTAATCATCAAAGGACAATTCTCACATACTTTGTCAACTAACACATACTTGCCTAGAGTGTTTGACACTTTTATCACAAATTCTATAGACTCAACAGGCATATTCATACTAGATACCAATTTCATACATACATACGAATGGGTAGATTCCAGGTCAATCAAAGCAACAATAGAAGTATTATAAAGAGAAAAAGTACCCGTAATCACATCAAGAGATGAAGCCTCTTCGCGATCGCGAATGGCATAAGTCCTCACAGGTGCTCTACCTTCGGGCTTTACAGCTGGATCTCTAGGTGCACTCTTGCTACTCGTTCCATTTCCCGGATTTCTCTGTGGCCTCCCTCTAGGAGTAGTATTACCCGATCTTGCACTCTGAAATTTCTCTTTTTCAACCAACTTGGGGCAATCTCTAATAAAGTGATCTTGGCAACCACACTTGAAACAAGTTCGATCATTCATCCGGCACTCACTAGGGTGACGTCTACCACAATGTGGACATTTGGGTCTACTAGGTCGAGCATTACCCACACTCGCTATCGAAGTAGTCTGAGCCTTATGGCCTGAATATTGTTTCCCATGGTTTCTGTTTGAAAACCAAAATGAAGCACTAGATCAAGTATTAAACTCTCTCGGTTTCTTAGATGAGGTCTGAAATGACTTTCCCATCTGTCTTTTTTTTGAATCTCGAGACTCAAACTCGACTTTTCTTTTCTCTTTAGCCAACTCCTCGGCCTTACAAGCTCTCTCTACACGCACAATGAATTCTTTCAGTTCGAGAATGCCAACCAATAATCGGATGTCTTCGTTCAGCCCATCTTTAAATCTTTTACACATGATGGCTTCAGTCGAAACACATTCTCGAGTGTATTTGCTCAATCTCACAAACTCACACTCATATTCCGTTACCGTTATTTGGCCTTGTTTTAACTCAAGAAATTCCTTTCTCTTCTGATTAATAAAACTCTGGCTAATATACTTCTTACGAAACTATTCTTGGAAAAATTTTCAATTAACTCTTTGCCTTGGTACAACCGACACAAGGGTGTTCCACCACTGATAAGCCGAGTCTCTCAGAAGTGACACAACACATTTCATACATTCCTCGGGTGTGCATGATAACTCATCAAATACCCTGATGGTATTCTAAAGCCAGAACTCTGCCCTTTCGGGATCATCATCTATACTAGCTCGGAACTCTTTGGCTCCTTGATTTCGAATTTTATCCACTGGAGGTCTATTCAATCTCACAAAATCCATACCTTGGGGTGCTACAGGAACAGGTTAAGGAATAGGTGGGGGTGGAGGGGGTTGAGCGTTCGGGTTCGTTCGAACGAACTCCGTATATCGGGCATTCATCATATGGAGAAAGGTTTCCCTAGCCTCTTCTCCTCCTCCCTAACTCACAGTTACGGGTCTATATTCAACTGACGCTGCCCCTTGAGCAGGAGCCGGTGCATTACTTTCTACATCATCAGCTTCAGCTCGATTGGGATCCATTACTTTATGAAAACATAATTTAAAAGGTCAGGAGTCGTCACACTATCACAATTCATTTATGGCATGTATAGCTAGACTCATGCACACGCTACGTTAGTCCGAGAATTGACTAAACCGTAGCTCTGATACCACTAAATGTAACACCCCTTACCCGTATTTGACCTTGAATAAGGGTACGAGGCGTTACCAGACTTATACGCAAGCAATCATACAAAACCGAGACATAAATTTCCACTCAAATTTAAAACTTTTCATAAACACTCATAACATCCCTTAAACGAGCCTACGAGGCCCAAAAATTACATTAGGAGTGGTTCGGGACTAAACCGAGAACTTTAGGAACTTCTAGAAAAACTTAAAAAAAATTCATCAGAAAGGTCCACACGCCCGTGTGGGTAAAGGGACACGCCCGTGTGGCATATCACATGCCCGTGCTTCAGGCCGTGTCCAAAATAGGGGACATTCTGTTTATGACGTCATCATCAAAATGAGGTCACACGGCCAAGGCACACGCCCGTGTCCTTAGGCCGTGTGGCGAATTAAATTCCTAAAATCAAGTGCAAAATTCGCACGGCCTAGGCACATGCCCATGTCCTATGGCCGTGTCTTTCACACAACCGAGACACATGGTCGTGTCTCGTACCCGTGTGTTTACTACTGGGCATTTTGTTTTACAATAATTTAGGGTGTAGGGGACAAACGGCTATAACACATGCCTATGGGGCAAGCCGTGTGTCACACACGGCCTAGACACACGCCCGTTTGTCTAGCCGTGTGGAGAAAATAAGGCTATTTACCAAGCCTTTTTGCCACCCATACTTGCACCAACCTACACAACATCAAAACCAAACCAATCCAAATATATATATAACTTCAAGGCACTTAAAATGGCATAACTAAGTGCTTCACCATCATCAAACATCCATAATAACAAGAAACACATCATCATTCAACCATCAATAACCATAGGCCATAACATAATGGCATTGGCACATGCATGCATATATGAATAGGCTTACAACCAAATAATCATTATGAGCCACATCTCATGGCCTTATACAAAATGAATCAAATATCATCATAAGCCAACACATTTGGCTAAACCTATATGACATATAACAAAAAGACCAAGTCCCTATACATGCCATACTCAAAATGTTAAGTCTAACTATACCCAAAAGTTCCAATTAATAGTGTGATCGAGTCTCCGACGTCCTTCGATCCCCGAGCTAGCTTGGCAATACTATAAGAAAATGGAAAAGAAAGGGGAGCAAGCATAAAGCTTAGTAAGTTTGAATGTAAATAATTAACAACATTAACCATGCATTATTGTATACATAACATAATATAATCTATCACAATGTCATCAAGTGTCATAGATACATTTTAAATCATGTCATTTACATAATGTACAATAAAACCCATGATCATGATTTATTCATTCACTTCTTACCGAGATCTCATCGATTTATAATCTCAATATGTATGAGCTTTGTGTACATACCTGTACCCTTTCAACATGTTCATACCTTGTCATTTCATTGACATAATCTTTGGACTACCCGTTGAACCACTTGGAATACTAAAGGATACTCGGGAATCACATACACATAGAACCATACCAATGCCATATCCCAGATATGGTCTTACATGGGAGCACATATCGATGCCTATAGCCTAGCTATGGTCTTACACGATTCTCATATCGATGCCATGTCCCAGACATGGTCTTAAATGAAATCTTATAACGATGCCATATCCCAGATATGGTCTTACACGTAAACTCATAACCCTAATGTCATGACATTTGTATCCTAACTATTCCTAAGGTTCAACCGAGATTTTGAGGTATCAAATCTTCGTCGATTCGTCATTGAGTCAACATTAATCAAGTCCACAAAGACAATTACACAATTCATGCAATATTAAAGCATTAAATACCTAATAATGTAATGTTGCATTATTTACACACGAACTTACCTCGGTACCAAAATATGGCTAACTATTCGATTTAGTCCACAACCTTGTTCTTTCCTCGGTTTAGGTCCGAACTCCGTTTTTCTTGATCTATAATAGAAAATTTAGCTCATTTAATTATCACATTGTTCAAATCAGTCCAAAAACCATACGTTGGCAAAATTATAGTTTTTCCCCTAAACATTCACATATTTACAAATTAGTCCCTAGGCTCGTAAAATGAAATGTGTCCAGCTTTCTTTGTTACCCAAGCCTAGCCAGAACCTAACACATGCTCATAATGAAATTTACATTTTCCTTCAAATCAGATTTTTACTACTCATTTTACAACTTTTACAAAAAGGTCATTTTTAGGTGTTTACATAAAAAATCACTTAGGAAAAGATGTTTATTACATATCATACTTTCATAATCTACCATGAAACATCAAAGCAGAGCACGTCACACATGGGTAAATTTTTAAACCTGAACCCTAGCTCAAATAAATGGTAGAAATAGCTAGATCGGTTGATAACAACTTCAGAAACGTAAAGAACATTTAAAACGGGGCTAGGATGCACTTACTATCAAGCTTGGAAGTTGAAGAAACCCTAGCTATGGTGTTCATGAGAATATCAGCTAAGGTAGATGAAGATGGACAAGATTTTTGACTTATTTTCCCTTTTAATTCTTTTATTAACCAAATTACCAAAATGTCCTTTTTACTAAACTTTCAAATTTTACCTACTCATGCCCATTTTTCTCCATAAAAATAGAAATTGGGCAAATTGCTATTTAAGGACCTCTAATTAATAATCCAAAGCTATTTCATACTTAAAGCTTCTAGAATCTCATATTTTGTAACTTTTGCAATTTAGTCCAAAAAGTCAAATTTGACACTTATTCACAAAATTTCTTCATGAAACTTCCACACAATCATTCAAACATGTCATGGACCTTAAAATAATCATAAAACAAATATTTCTACTTTGGATTTGTGGTCTTAGAACCACTATTCCGACTAAGCCCAAAATCGGGATGTTACAACGATAATAACCACCAAACCCAAGAAAACTCCTGACCTTAGAAACAAACCTCGGCGGGTTCCAATCAAAAATCGCTTCAACTTTCTTTGGATCAACCCGAATACCCTCAGCTGAAATGACATGACCCAGAAAAACCACCTCAGAAGCCAAAACTCACACTTGCTTAGCTTCGTATACAGCTGTTTCTCTCGTAAAACTTGCAGAACTACTCTTAAGTGCTCATTGTGCTCATCCTCAAATCGAGAATACACCAATATATCGTCTATGAAGACCACCACGAATCGATCTAAGTAGGAATGGAAAACTCGGTTCATAATGTCCATAAACGTGGCAGGTGCATTCATCAATCAAAATGGCATGACAAGATACTCGTAGTGACCATACCAAGTCCTGAAAGTAGTCTTCATCACATCCGAATCCTTAACCTTCAACTGATAGTACCCAGACCGTAGATCAATCTTCGAGCAAACTGAACCTCCCCAAAACGGATAAAAAAAGATCATCAATCCTCGACAATGGATACTTGTTATTGATGGTTAACTTATTTAGCTGGCAATAGTCGATGCACAGCCTCAAAGTCCCATTCTTCTTCTTAATGAACAACATCGGTGCTCCCTACGGAGACACACTCGGACGAATGAACCCACGATCCAAAAGCTCTTGCAACTGCAGCTTCAACTCTTTTAGTTCCTTTGGTGCCATGCGATAGGGTGCAACAGACACCGAAGCAGTACCAGGATGTGTTTCAGAAACACATCTGAAAAATCACAAACAACCTGAATCTCATCCAATCTTATCTCCTTACAATCGGCATTCAGGACATAGGCTAGATAAGTTTCGCAAGACTTCTATACCAACTTCTCAGCATGAAGCAAAGATATCACCTTCGACAACAACTCAAAATTCTCTCCCACAACAACCACTTTGGAACCACCAGCACCACACAAGGTCACCAACTTTGCCTCACAATCCACCTTTGCCCGATGCTCAGACAATCAATTCATGCCAAGAATGACATCGAAACCCAAAAATAGTAACTTAAAAATATCAACTGGAAACACATGTCCTTGAACCATCAGAGGACAACGACGATATACCTGATCCACCACTACACTATCACCTAGAGGGCTCTTAATTGCAACACTCAAACTAGAAGTCCCTATAGCAATCCCAACTCTCTAGCTACGTCTTAAAAAATAAATGATCTCGTTGCACCAGAGTCAACTAAAGCTAGAACTGGAAAAGACTGTAGCGTGAAAGTACCTGCGATAACATCAGTCGCCTTTCTAGTCCAGGGCTCCCTCACTGCATAAACTCTGGATGGACCACTATCACCACCTTGAATAACATCACGCTGACAAAAACCTCTACCACCATCACCTCCACCACGGCCTCTGCCTTGAGCCGGAGTAGGTGTAGTAGCAGCAACAACAAGCTAATCACGAACAACAAGCGCTCTCCTCGAGCATTCGCTAACTTGATGCTCCATCAAACCACAAGCTAGACAAGCACCCATCAACCTCCAACACTCCCCTGGATGTCAATGATTACTGTGCGCACACAAAGTCTACACAGCACGACCCTAATCAACAAGACCAGCCTCGACTCTCGCGGCCTATGTATCCTGACCACGACCACCAACAACACGTCGATCACATTTACCAAAACGACCTCTCTTCCCCTTACGACCAGAACCACTAGTAGCATCAGTCGTCCTCTTAACAGCTCCAGGCGAAACAGCTTTGGGTTCCTCCCCCAAAGTCTCCTCAAGCGCACGAGTCTTCTCAACTAACTCATCAAAGACTTCGGTACCCTGAGCAACCAAATAGACCTTAATCTCGCGATTTAGACCTAACCTAAACCTCTTACAATAGCTCACCTCATGAGCCACCAGCTCGAGAGCGTACTGGCTCAACTAAACAAACTTGGCCTTATACTCGTCTACGGACAAAGTACCCTGGACGAGATCCATAAACTTTCGTCTCCTAGCCTCGAGATACTGCTCGACCATAAAACTCCTCCGGAACAACAATAAGAAGAAGTCCCAAGACAAATTATCCGACGTAGTACAACTCTTCATAGTCAACCACCATCTGTGAGCCTCATCTGTCAGCAGCGACACAACATAACCTAACTTATCCTCGTCAGAACAACCTATCTGACCAAGAATAGGAACGACGCCCTCTAACCAGCACCCGACACGTGTTGGATTACCTCCCTTAACACCACGAAACTCTTTACCACACAGAGCTCACAATCGCTCCAGTGGAAAACCTGACGAGCCGGAGTAGCGTTGGCATCAGCGATACGTTGTAGTGCCCCGACCATCTCTGACATGAAGTGTTCGATGCGGCCCATCTAAGCATGATCCCGTGGTGGCGTATCGTCCTCCATACTACCTCGATCGCGATGCGGAGACATAACGACTATCGTATACTAAACATAAGAGTAAAGAAAACGTACCAGGAGTGAGTAACAGCAAGTGGTCCAAGATTAACTAACTACAATTCCTATAGGGTATTGTGTTCCCAAATCCTACCCTAGTAAAAATTTATATTGGAAAGAACATGCATAGGCAAAACATGCGGCTTCAAACAACATAAGCAAGCAAACATCATAAATCCAAGGGCGCAATTTTAATATTCGATAACTCTAGGCTAACCTAATGTTTTAATCCTAACTTGGCTCTGATATAACCAAGTGTGACACCCTAAACCCGACCGGGACGGATCGGCCCGAATTCGAAGCGTTACATTAGCCATCTAAGTGACTCTCTAGCTAACGACCTCCCAAGACACACCCCGACCTTATAACACATCAATCTTATCCATTTATTAGTTATTTAATAATTCAGAAGCAATTTGTGAACCAATTTTAAAAAGACCAGAATTCAAACCCTCAAACAATCCACTTTAGTTTTTTGCGAAAAATCTGATTCTAAACCCGATTTTGAGTATTTTAATGGCCAATTAAACCCGATTTAGCTACAATTAAATATCATACATATTCATACACCTTCAATTTAATTTATTAACACCAATTAAGCCTCAATTAAATAGAATTAAACATTCAATTGCATGCATATCATCCACCGGTTAATTCAAATAAGTGGCGTACATCAGTCGCTAGTAAACCACTCCATGGAAGCTTCATTTAAACAATGGTTAGTGTAAACATCATGCCTCACCCACCATGTTATCAATCACCATGTTATCAAGAAAAAATACACCGTAAATTATTCAGTAATCAAACTCAAACATGCATTATGATATTATAAAACCATCCAAAATTAAAAATGTCCAATGTCCAAGTCCAATTACAACGGAAATTAAACTAAGTCCCAGAAGTTCCACAATGCCTGATTAACATCTCTAAAATGTGTAACTAAATCTCTACCGAGCCTTAGTCTCTTGGAACTCTCTTGCTCAGCTCCTTAGTTCCTCAATCCCGTCGGTTAGTTGCACGAATGTGAAGGTGTAAGCTTAAAACGCTCAGTGAATGTTAATAAAACAACGAGCAAATTATCACCCAAATCATGCTTAAATTGAAACCAATCAAATACAAATTTTCAATCACAATATCAATCCATAAGAGTTGAATGTCATATGCTTAACCATGTATTAAAAATCATAATTAATCATGGCATATAATCATCAATTTAGCATATAACATTTCATACATTTATATTGGCATATACAATCAGGGCTTAATCGGGTGATCATACATCGGATAAACGAATCCCCTTAATCCTAATCAAAATCAAAATTAGTCCCTGATTGAGCGGGCCGAGGCCACACACTCTCTTATATCGCCTCAAATCAATCCTGTTGAATGGAGACACAAGCTCAACACTCCCTTATCTACTCCAAATCAGTCCACCTAAAGTCTCATTGCTCATAAATAACATATCAATATGGTGAGTGCTCACAGTTCCTATAGCATGCCAACTATATCCAATGGACCCATCATGCTATAATGCCAATATAACCAATCAATCATAACATAATTTCAGTCAATAATGTGCTCAATTTAAAGTGCCAAAATGCATATGTGAATCATGTAACATAGTCATTTTAACATCAAATTAAATCTAGCATACCAATTACCTATTATCAGTGTCCATTTATCAATTGAAATATCGACATACCATGAACTAAAAACTCCAGCATGCTTGCTTAGGTCACCATTATAATCAATCAAATCAAGCACATAAAATCACTAGATGCTCACTTACCAACACTTAACAAAAAATTCATCACTTAAACATATATCAATAATCTTGAAAAATTAACCAACCAAAACTCAATTAAATATTTGCAATCAATAATTAATCATCCAATTAAGCATAAGTGAGGGTCAATTTACTAAATTGCCTTTTAATAAAACTCACCACACAACTAACTCAACTACAACCAAGTGATCAACCAAGCAAATCCAAGCTTCAATTTCGATTAGCTCGATCCTCCTTAAGATTCGAAGCTTCAACAGAGATAAAATAGATATTACCACATTTCAAAAGATATAATAAACTCATATTTTCATCAACTAGGCTACACAAAATTCTCACTCAAAGTTTCCTTACCGGATGTGTATCATCAAGTGGAAAACTCGATTCCTCACAAAACCGATCACTCCAGGCCTCCTAATCACTGCCAAACATCAATACTAGACCAAATAAACATATACTAAGCATCAATTTCACAAAAATCCAAAAAATCAGTTCATGAAGATGATGAAATTCAGATTTCTTTAAATTACCTTACAAAACATGTTTAATCTTGATAAATAAAATCAAAAACCTTCTATTAGATCCATTTTGAGTTGGAACATCCATTGATTTGTGAATTTCCTCTCAAAATTCAAGATCCACCATTAAAGCACCTTAAGCTTTTGAAGAAGATGGCATTGATAAAAAAAATATGTAAATATGATTCTAATCATCATAAAAATAAGTTTAGAAATAATATTTACCTTTGATTTGTTCTAAATCCTTTGATTGAAAATCTTGATTCAAGAATCTTTAGATATTTCAGAATATTTTTGGCTACTTTTGTGAATAATTCCGGGTGAAAAGAGAGATTTTGATAAGGAAATTTGTTGAATCTATTCTCTGATGATAGATCTTTAAAACCATGCAAATAAAACGAATTTTATAGCTCTCTAATATGATGTAAATGGTGTGAAAAGTAGGCCAGATGCATTGTGTTTAAAACATAAACAACCCACCAGAAATTTTAAAATTGGGAAATTTGCCCAATGGCCACTCCCACATTTCCCTTACTTTACCAATTGATCTTTTCCCTCCAAAATTCTGAATTTAAAGGTTTATTTGCCAAATAAATACTCCAAAATTTCCTTTATTTTACAATTAAATCTAATTTAATTAATATTTAAATTTAACTCAAATTAACCCCCAATAAAAATTATTTTAAAATTCTTTTTCGACCTAAATTAATTATTTTCACTGATAATTATTTAATTACTTTAAAATTAATTTTCCAAAAATATTTTTATTTTTTCAGATTATTTTTTAATCGATTTTAGATGAAATTGACCTCCTAAATTAAATTAAAAATCACTATTAACCCGATAAATTCCTAAATTTACTCTCGAAACCCAAAAAATATACCCGAAACTATTAGAGCTGCTTTAGGGACATTATAGCTCATGTGAGGATTATTGGAAAGGTTACGGTTACATGAAAATGCACACTTTGTGTGAGCATTCCCGAGTATCCAATGTTATTCTATATGGTTCAACTGGTAAGTAAAGTAAAATGAAAATTCTTGTATATGAAATTATTGATATTAATGACCATATGAAATGGAAAGTTGATATGTGCAAATGAATGGAAAAGGGCACTAATAAACATGAGAAGAAAAGTGAATGAAAGTAATTCATTTCATGCTATACATCATGTTTCATAGATGTTATATTTATAAGTTATCTACTAAATATGTGGATTGTTATGAATAGGAAAGTAAGATACGTATATGAATTATTGAGCATGGTTGAATGATTTAAGGTTCGGGGTTCGGTAAGTTTGTGTTTTTCTTATACGAGCTTACTAAGCACTAGTTGCTTACGTAGTTGTTTTCCTCTGTTTTATAGATCATCGGAAGCTCAACCGGCTGGCACCTTATCGGAGTCCTATCACACTAACCAACAATTACTTTGGTAGTTTTTGGTTATTTGGCTATGGTTATAAATGACATGTATAAGGCTTAATGTAATAGGTGTTGTGATTATGTTATTTGGTCTACTTGGTTTGGTTATGTCTTTTGAGTATATGTTTGTTGGACTTGTTATGCTTAGTAAGAATATGTCTTTGGTCACTTTTGAGTGACATGTAAATATATGACTTGAGGTATGTCTATTTGTGATTCAAATGGTTGAATGGTTTGTGGTTGTGGTAATGTATGTTTAGGTTATAATGTGATTTTTCTTTGGTATGAATTGAGGTGCCTTTGAATGACATATTGGTTAGAACTTATAGGTTGAATGATTTGGTATGTTTTGATTGTGTTTAGAGAGTGTTTTGGTCAATTGAATGTATGTGTAATTGGTGTATCTTGTTAGGCAATGATAGGTATTGAAATGGCTTGTTTTAGGGACTAAATTTGGAGCACACGGTCACCTCACATGACCGTGTATCATTTATATTTTAGGTGCAGGTTTCACATGGTTTGAGACATGGTCTATTGTAACACCCCTCGCCCGTATTCAATGACAGAATAAGGTTACAGAGCATTACCAGACTTATAACACAAATAAACAAACATTTCACATACATTTTTCAATTTCATTTAATCATTATTCAACATCAATCACATTGTCCCTAATACGAGCCTATGAGGCCTTAAACATGCATTTGAAGTGGTTCGGGACTAAACCGATAATTCGGGAAATTTTTACAAAACTTAGAAAATTTTTCAAACTACAGGGGACACACGCCCGTGTGGCTCGGTTGTGTGTCTAACCCAGCCAAAGACACGCCCGTGTTATAGGCCGTGTGGACATTCAAAATGGGATCACATGGCTGTGTCTCATCCCGTGTAACTCCCTAACTTTGGTCACACAGCCAACCACACGCCCGTGTGACCAGATCGTGTGCCCTTTCAAAATAGCCTCACACGCCCGTGTGCCAGGCCGTGTGCTAGGCCGTGCCAAACTTGTAGGGTATACTAACTTATGCCACACGGCCAAGTCACGCGCCCGTGTGCTAGGCCGTGTGGAGCATACTGACTTGATTTTTAATTCAACACCAGGGGACACACGGCCATGTAACCTGACCGTGTGTCACACACGGCTGAGACACACGCCCGTGTCTCTGCCTGTATGGACAAAAATAGGCTATTTACCAAGCCATCTTGCCACCCAAATTTGTATATACCTACACCAATCCAAATAGCACCAAAACATGTCATAAATAGGCATTCAACCAACTTCACCCAAGAAAAAATCATACCATTTCAATACCAACAATTACAAAACATACCAATACCACAATATGTCATTTAATTCCATACCAAAACTCACTTTCACAAATCATCATAATAATCAATTTCAAACATGCATTATTTGCCTAGATTCACTATCATACCAATGTTCAAAGCTCAACCATTTGATATCCATAATACCTATTATCAACAAGTATCATATATCCATCATCAAACACATCACACAAGCCATATGCACATATATATACATGATCAAATATACCAAAATAAGCCAACTCTCTTGGCTATATACAAAACCAAACACTTAATATTTACAAGCCATTTCAAATGACTAAATTCATTAACAACACATATACCAAAATGACCAAAGTTACCAAAGTGATAGTTTGATAGTGTGATGAGGTCTCTAAAAATTCCCGAATCCGAGCTAGCTTTGGTTTCACAATAAAACACAAAAAATAAACAATGTAAGCTATAAAGCTTAGTAAGTTCGTATAACATTAAAATAAACTTACCATATATGCACAACATAAGCAATTAAAACATAACATAGCATATCTAATATTGATTCACAAACCTACCACATCTTTATTCACCAAGTTAGCTATGAATTTCATAAATTTCCTCATATCAAAGCTTGTACGGTTTATGTACATACCTGAACCATCTCGTACCAATTTCATACTCAATCACATCTTTGATATACCCGTTGAACCATTTGAAATACTATCGGATACTCGAGAATCTCGCACCTTAAGTGCCACATACATAGCCGAAGCTATCTCAATCTCGTATCACATATAATGCTCACTCTCGAGCTATCAACGAGTCTGCTCACACAAGTAATTTCGGTCATGACGGTTACACACAGTGTTTGCTCACACAAGCTGATGAGAATCCGTAACACATGCCGGATAACTCAACCACCGGTAGGACGTACAGACCAGCACCCAAATCACATAACCCCTAATGACATGTCATTTGTATCCTAATCTATTCCTAAGGTTTAACTAGGATTTCACACTTGCCGAATCATCGTCGAACATGTTCGTAGAGTCGTACTCACAATTTATGCAATATTAAAGCATTTGAGGTAAGTTTGTGTGATTTCTAAGCTTTATGATTTTTATCATTGAATTGCTTAGTATAATGTACATTATTATCATGGAATGCTTAATGTTCTGCTAAACAAAGAAATCAATGAGATTAAATACGAGCATGTCCCGATTGAAGATGGACTTTCCCAGGATACTCGATCTACCCCATGAGATTAGAAAGTCCGTATAAGACCAAGCCAAGGCATGGCATCGGCAATCAAGCAAGTTATCATGTAAGTCCAAGGCAAGCTTGGCATTGAACATGTTATCCTGTAAGTCCAAGGCAAGCTTGGCATTGAACAAGTTATCATGTAAGTCCAAGGCAAGCTTGGCATTGAACAAGTTATCATGTAAGTCCAAGGCAAGCTTGGCATTGAACAAGTTGTCATGTAAGTCCAAGGCAAGCTTGGCATTGAAAAACTATCAAGAGAAAGAGACCCCATGTAAGTCCAAGCCAAGGCATGGCATTGGTGAGAACAAGAAAGACTTCGTATAAGTCCACGTCAAGACATGGCCTCGAAACCAAGATGAGATATTCCATGTAAGACCGTATCTATGATATGGCTTTGGCATCAAGTTCATGTGAAGAGATTTAGTATCCTCGGTTATTCGTAGAAATTCATCGGGCAAATGAGTAAAGTTAAAGTGAGATAGTAAGAAAGTTGAGTAACTAAAGTTATTATCAAGTTGAAAATGAGTATTATTCATGTTATGAATGATGAATCAGAAATTATGATTATTATGTTAAAGTATGCTGATCAATGTGATCAAGTGATACAGGTACCTTGTTTACCTCCCAAGTATGAGACTAGTAAGTTTCATGAGATATAAAAAAATAAAGCATGAGTAAGTAAGCTTTATAGCTGAAATTTATGATACCATTGTTGATGTCAAATGGTTTATATTAAGCAAGTATGTTGTTATGAATATTATGCAAACTTACTAAGCTAAATGCTTACGTCTTTTATCCTTTCTTTCTATGTAGTCCCGCCAAACTAACTTGTGGATCGTTGAAGTAGGAGCTCGAAGCACACTATCAATCCTTATTTTGGTATAGCTAAGTTGAAATTATATTAAGTATGGCATGTATAGGAAACATTTCATTTTGAGTATATGTCATAGAAAGGGCAAAAGTATGGGCTATCAAGTTTATTATTCTTTTGTAAATGGCTAAGTGATTGACCAAGATTGACTAAGTATGTATGTTATTAATGTCAATGAAGCATGTTGTATTGTTCATAAATGATGTAATACTTGAGTTGCTGAATTGAGCTTGAGTTTAGACTTGATTTCAGGGTGGCAATTGGCTTGGCAAATAGCCTCTAAGTGCCCACACGGATGGACACACGGGCGTATGTCTAGGCCGTGTGCACCTTGCACCATTGTATCTTAAGTCAGAATAGACCACGGACCAGTCACACGGGCGTGTGTTTAGACTCTAGGCCGTGTTAAGGTAGTCAATATGCACCACGGGTGGTAAGCACGGGCGTGTGCCTTGGCCGTGGGGCATTGGCAGAATGCTGGGGTTTTAGGCACGGTTTGGGGCCACGAGTGTGTCCAGGCCGTGTGTATTTTTCCAGTATCCACCACGGGTGAAAGACACGGGCATGTTTTAGGGGTGCACGGGTGTGTCCCATACAACATGGGCGTGTGACCCCTGCTCTAAAGAAAAGTTTCTTAATATGTCCCGAAAGTTTTTAGACAAGTGTTTAAGGCCTCGTAGACCCATGAAAGGTATGAATAGATTGAGAAAGAGAAGTTTTTAATTCGAAACAAAATTTTATAGCCCGTAAGTACATGTTTAAGTGAGTTCAATCATGGTAATGTCTCGTATCCAGTCTTGGTCTCGGATTCGGGTATGGGGTGTTACACTTATTACATACGAACTTACCTCAAATGCAAAAATGACGAAACGAGTCGATTAGTCCAAAACCTTGTTCTTTCCCCGATTTAAATCCGTATTTCACTTTACTTGATCTAAATGTAATCAAAATTAACTTATTTAATTATCACTCTATTCAATTTAGTCCAAAATACACATTAAGGCAACTTTACATTTTTGCCCGTAATATTTCACATTTTTTACAATTTAGTCCTTATCTCATAAAAACACAAATTCATGAAATTCAACCTATACCCATGCTAGCCAAATTTCAATAAAGTCCCTAGCAGCCCATATTTTTCATTTATTTCACAATTTAGCCATAAAATTAACACATTTCAAAATTTAATCCTTAATTGACAATTTTGTCAAAAATCATTTTACAAATGTTGTTTATCTAACAACAAGCATGCATTTTCTATCATCAAACATCAAAATACACCAACATTAATCAATGGAAAAACCCTAAACCTTTAACAATTTTGCAAAATAGTCCCTGGGCTAGCTAGATTAAGCTACAACGATCTCAAAAACATATAAATCATTAAAAACGGGACAAAAACCATACCTATTTGAACAAAAATGCCTTGGCCAAACCCTAGCTTCAAAAATGGATATTTAATCTTGTTAAATTCGGCTAAGGAAGATGATAAACATAAAATATGGTTTTTGTTTTATTTATTTTAGTTTTAATAACCAATTTACAATTTTAACCTTAATGAACATCACAAATTTCAAAATTACCAAGCCACATGTTATTGGGCTATTTACCACATAAGGACCTTCACTTTAAAGTTCTATAGCTATTAGACACCTTTAGCTATTAGAACACTACTTTTGCACTTTACGCGATTTAGTCCTTTTTATCAAATTAAACACTCAAACGATAAAATTTCTAAACGAAACTTTCACACAATCATTTTATCATGCTGTAAACATTAAAATAATAATAAAATAATTATTTCAAATTCGGATTTGTGGTTCCAAAACTACTGGTCTGATTTGACTAAAAACGGGCTGTTACATCTATGACACGGCCGTGTGTCTCAAAATAGTTTGTCACACATCTTGCGACACGTCCGTGTGACTCAACATCGAATGTACACATGGTTTGGCATACATCCGTGTGGCCCTATTTCGAATACACACACAGGCGGGTACACAGGCTAGGACACGGCCGTGTGTCCCTACTTCGAATGTCAACACAGTCTGGGCTATGTCACACGACCGTGTGACCCATGTTTCCCAATTTTTCTAATTTTTTTTTATTTGTTTCAAATTGATCCTTGATTGTTTTCAAATTATTTTTAGGGCCTCGAAGGCTCGATTTAAGGCCCAAATGTGTATGTTTGCTATGATTGTAATGAGTTATTGTTAAATTAATATTAAATGGTATTACTGATATGTTTTGAAGCTAAAGGTTCTGTTTTGTATAGTAATGCTTTGTAACCCCAATCTGGCGATAGAGAAGGATTAGGGGTGTTACATGTGACCCCTATTTTACATTACTATCTTTAACTTTCGAAAATGTTACAATTTAGTCCTTATTCATGCTCGGGTTTACAAAAGAGTTTTCGTAAGCTCAATTAAGACTTGGATTAATTGTGTATCTTAATATCTAGGTATTTATGATATGATTGAATATTTGAATGATTTCTTTATGGTATACTTGATCATAATTTTTTTTAAAATGTTACAAAAATGTCCCTATTTGATCTCGGGCTAATTCTAAAGCATTTGTATACTCGTATAAGACCCGAGAAAGAATGTTCATGTTATTCAATGTTGTATTATTGATAAGATTGCATGATTGATGAAGTGAAATGATGATTTTATTGTGACTTTGTTTGTAGTTGCTCTTGCAACGAATGTGACACTCTATTGCTCGGACCCATTGATCGGGTCAGGTAAGGGATGTTACACACGTATTGTATTGGGTTACCAAAATAGAAATAACCCTATTTAGAGTGACTAACATGGAAATATTTAGTCAGTATTTAATTACCATTTAACGATGGAGTGGCCAATCTGATCAATTTCTCTTTTAAGGTGACCAAATTAATAAAAAAAAGTTAGAGTGAACAAAATAAGAACAACCCCTATTTAGAGTGACTAATAGGGTAGTCTATAATTTATATATTATATGATTTTGTTTATAAAAAAAGTATAAATAGAAAGAAAGAAAATTTTTGTAATATTGCAAATATAAAAACATGTTTGATATCTATTAGTTTATAATAGAAACATGAGAAATAAAATAAAAGAATTCTTACATTTATATAGATTCGAATTAGAGTGAAAGAGATTTGGTATTTAAAATTTGTTTAAAAAATAATACTTTTGAGTTTAAATAGATTTGAACTAGCGTTAATCCATTTAAATTTAAAAACCGTTATTTTCTTCTTTCCTTTTTAGTTTTTGAAAGCATTTTAACCAAAAACAATAAAATTATTTTTTATTAATTTTAAAATTTCACATTTTTATTTATTTTTAAATATTTTTAAAATCCTGAACCAAGTGCATTTTTATGGCGGCGTTTATTTTATAAGAAAATGAAAATGATCTCAATCTTATGAAGAGTCTAAATTTTGGTAAAGATTGTTATTTTAGGAAAAAAAATCAGTTAATCATTTTTGCGAGATAGATTAAAAGGAAATTCAATGAACAGTTTCTAAAAACTTTGATTTTATTTATATATTTATCAAATTAGATAAATGAACATGAAGTAAAATTTTGAGTTTCATTTATTAAATAAATTGAACATGAATATTCCTGGTTAATATGTATTTAATTATATATTCATCAATATATTCATTTAATTTAAATAAATGTATATGAAGTCAGATAATTTTAAATGAATAAATATAAATACAAATATAAAAATTTAATTACGAGCATGAATTCAACACGAAGTAAGTAAATATGGAAATTAGGTTCATTTATGGTTCTAATGAAGTACAACAATAGTTTTCCCTCACCTTGTATTGCACCCAATTTGAGTGAAGAAGATTATTAATTAAGCTCATCATACATATCAACCTCTCGACCATTCAATGGCTGACAAGGCCTTGCGTTTTTCTTGCAATGTGAATTCAACGGACTGTCAAGAGTAGTTATTTGCTCTTTCGAAATCGACATCACCTGCAAATTTGTGTACTTTTAGCCATTTTGAGTGTAATATATAATAAATATAATTTCATTTAAAGAAAAAAAAAAAAAAAAAAAAAAAACCTTTCCAAGAATGATCCATATGACATTCTCGGTGCATGGAGGAGTGGTGAGAGAACCAACATATGTGTAATACTTGCGGGGTCTTCGGTTCAATTCATTTATATTCAAGGTACCAAGAGGAACTTCTGTATTTTCCTTTCCCAAATGTTTCAATCCTTCCATAATCTGAAATCATAAAATTACAAAGTTTCATCATCCTGCCCCTCCTTTTTGTTTGAACAACATAACATGGGCTATGTTATTTGGATATGAGAATTAATATAGAAATAGAAGAAGATCTGTCATCTCAAGTTCAAACGGTTTCATGTTTCGATTTAGGATCATTATTAATTTTAGTTGTTACCTTATGGTGAAATCAAGTTTGATTTAGATTAGTTGTGTTTGAATAAGAATAGATAGTTTTATCTTGAAGGTGAAACTTTCGTACCCATATATTTTAAAATGCGATATCAAGTAGGGGCATTTTAAGAAGATTTACCCTAGAGAAAAGTGGATCGGCTTTGCTTTCTTGGTAGAGCATAGATACAACTACAGCACTGTTATCTGCTGCCCGATGGACCATATGAAGCTCAGCTGCAAATCTGTATACTTAAAAGGGTCAAAACGAGGTGGGAAGAGGCAAAAGAGCCCATAAAAGCGAATTGGTCTCTTTGATGTAACATAGGATAAAATTGGACCAACCAATCCAATCACATAATAGTGTTTAGAGAGAGAAATTAAGCTTACCTTTGTCCTTCAATGTGATGCTCAGCAGGTAAATGCCAGTGGAATTGCTGGAGGGTGTAGTTTTTGCCATTAATCCATAAATCTCCAGGAGATTCCTCAAAACGCACCTGCATTCCCAATATTCATCAAATTTCTACATACCATCCTAAATATGATGAATGATGGGCAATTAGGAGGAATTGCTTTGAAACTAACCCCAACGCTGTAGCCTCTGTTAACGAGCGTAGCATTTACAGATTTGTAGTTCCTGGTTAAAGGTTTCAGTAGTTTGTTGTGGACCGTCAGATTCCTCTGAATGTTTATGGGAGACTGTCTTTTCCCTGTGGAACATGGTGAGAATGTTGGATTCAATTTTCCCCACTTGTCTGGACCATTGTGGCCTGAATAGCCGAACTCCATTCCTCTAAAAACTAACCCAACAAAAAGAATATATATAAAGAAGTGAGTCTGGAATTCAGAACATATATAGGATGATTTTCCAAATAAAAATGCTGCAAGAACATGATCGTACCATCAATGGAAGAAGCAATGCCAAGAAGCAAACTAAGCGCGAAGATGATGGAGAGTTGGAGAGCCATTAATAAAACGACCCAAATCTTGGACTACCCACAATAATTCACCTTGCCAAACAGAAGAACAATTGAAGAAAAGCTTATACAATTATCATATTTTCAGTTGCTCATGGCTACTAGTGTTCTGACAGTTTTCCTCTGCTAAATATAGTAAGAGGTCTGTTGGGAGTTTCTTGAGCACCTTACACAATCATATGCCATTGTCTCTCTCTATATATATATAGTGAGTAGTAATATGCTGATATTTATTATCTAATGAACCAAAGCTAGAATTTGACATAATATAATTATTATAGGGACTGCAATGTTTATTGAATTTTCTTATTATTTGAATAATCTAATGTACTTTTTATCATAGGTGGAATCCTTTAATTATAGATAGACCCGAAAAAAAAAATGGAGATAGCGAATATATGGGATTTGAAGATATAATTATAGGGTTCATCATCCCATGGAATATATTCACGGGACTGAGGCTGGGGGAAATTTTTTTTTACATAGAGGTATGAAAATTAATCATTATGTTATTCTTTTTTTCATAATATTATCAAGTTTTCTCTTTAAATATACAACCCTGTCTGTTTCTTAAAATTTTGAAAGAGGTGATTATTATATATTTTATAATAGCTTTTGAAATTTAGATAATATTAAAATTTTTTAATTAAAGATTATAGTATATAAATAATATTACTTAGTGAGATTTTGATAGTATCTTTAATAAAATTTGTAAATTTAATTTTATTTAATAAAAAAATATAATTTATAATTTATAACTAATATCAAGCTTGGCCTTGAGGGTTGTCTAGAGGTGTGGCTGCCCAAGACTGAAAGGGGTCCAAAATTTTTAAAAAGCCCAAAAATTTCTTTTTAACATTTAAGGGCTCAAAAGGTTTTTTTAATCAACTTTTAAAGAATCTAAAACATAATTTTATTGTTTTGCTTAGGACTCTAAAAATATCAAGAATGTACTGACTAATACTATGATATATGGAAAATTATTATAAAGAGTGAATATAAAATATTAAAAGTTGACCGTAGAAATGGTATTAGAGGTGATTATTATAGTGGGGACGAACTCCATATAATGCCCATTTCTATGTTGGTGATAGTGACCTGTTTGTAAAAGAAGAGGTGGGAAACTAGATTGAAGCACATATATTCCGCATTGAAATAGTGATCCATTCCTAACCATTTATTTTGGAAGAAAAAAAGTACTATGCAAAACAGATTATTCCCACTGTTGAGTTAGTGCAGGAAGTAGGAATATTGACATCTCATCCAATCTCAATCTTTTTATTCTGGTGGTACAAATAAGATTTGAACTTTTGGTATTTTGTAAAGCGTTTTGCTCTTTTTTTTTTCACTCCACTCATTGCTTCATCTCCCATCACTTCATTTATTCATTAATATTTTTAATTTATTATTCTAAAAACTAACAAATTTGTTTTATAATTTATGGATATGTTTTATTTTTTATTTTTTATAAAATATCCACTAAAATAAGTCAGAGTGATTAATTTTCACCGTTTTGTATAGGTTCATTAAAACTTATGTTTTAATTTTTAATAAATTTTCATATGTTTTTAATATTCTTAAAATTAAATGTCGTACTTCCATATTTATGTAGAGATATGCATTAAATATCAACATCAAACATAAATATTAAAAAGAAAATCGAAATCTAAAAAATGGAAGTGAAAGCAAAATGTAATGATATTGGAAAGGTGGGGGTATCCTAAAGTTAAAAGAGCACTTCCAAACCGACCACCACGTAAGAGCATAAAAACAGGAACAAGGAAAACGACGAAGCAAAAACAAGGCATAGAAATGAGAAAGAGAATGGTGTGATAAAGTTATGGGCTAAATTTGAAGTGATATTCCATTACTCACTCACTCACCTTCTAGTTTCTTCTGATCACCCAATGCAAATACCACCTTCCCTTGGTATATTAATCATATTTACCGAAGTGGATGGAACCCACCGATGCACAATTTAGGTGAAGGGTTGAGTCATATATCTATCCAAACTTCGAAATATCTTAAGAATGCGTGGCTATTAAATACTATTCTCTTTTTAAGATAACGAAACAGACCATTATTGGCCGGATTGAGGTATGAAACTGAAAGACGCAACCCAAGAATACCTCTAATGTTTTCTTTATACAACTTCGCCTAAGCTGATACATGTGATTGTGAAGACTATTTTTCTCTGCAATCTCTGGGTTTTTGTGCACTCATTGAACCATATAAAGAATAATCTAAATCTGGCCTCATGCCTTTTCCCAAACTGAAAGGGTTGAAATAGTCTTCACTTGGAACAGACATTATAAAAGACAAGCACCATGCTGTTATATAGAAAATAGCCCCGAAAAAAACATCTGTCAAATTTGAGACTTACTTTTGCCTCATGGATTAATTAGGCAACTTGGCAATTGTAGCAATACATATAGTAAACAGGGAATATTTATCAGTAACTATAAGATTACGTTCAAGTTTGGCACGTGATATAAAAAATAAATATATTATAGAACGATGGCATTTAGTAGCAGAAAAAATGAATTTACAAAGAGAAACTAATGAAAATGAAGACTTGCATAATACTATTGCTAACGTACATAAGGAATGTTTAAAACCATTTATGGAAAAGTTAAATGGGCTTTGGTATGAGATGTTTATCTATACGTTGAAAAATATGGAATTAATAATTGAGTATTATCATTATTTTCTATATTTGAGATGTTAGTAATTTATTGAATCGTATTTATGGGTTGTGTTGGTTATGCGAATGATATGCAACTCATCAATGAAGATCATATTATATGAAGAAACATATTTGAGGATTGAATCGGGTCGAATCACATTTATCAAATCCTTTAATTAAGGAAGTTGGATTGATTTGAATCATTGAAGTCTTAGCTGTCAAGAATCCATGTTTACCTTGTTTCTTATTATTATATTGTATTTAGCTAGTTAATATGTTGTTTAATAAGGATTGTGATAGATCTTTTCTATGTTAGCAAGTCTCAAACAAATTTATATAATTGAGAGACTTGTATAGGTTTATATACCTAGAATTGAAAGCACTAAATCTGTTCAAGTGAGGAACTATATTTTGTGAGTGTATATTGATTGTAAAACCTTTGTGTTGCAATTTTACTTGTTGAATTCATAGGGGAGAATATAGTGCTGAGGGTTCTAGTCTTTAAAGATACAAGTGAGAAAATTGTCATGGGTGTGTGATAAATTTAGGATCACTTTGTAAGAGTTTGAAAACAGTAGATAGATCTCACTTAGTTAGGCTTCGCTGTAACAGCCCGTTTTTAGTGAAATTGAAACAGTGGTTTCGGGATCACAAATCCGAAGTTAGAAAATTTATTTTATTATTATTTTATGGTCTACAGCATGATAGTATTACCGTATAAAAATTTCGTTAAGAAATTTTATTGTATACATGTTTAATTTGATAAAAAGGACTAAATTGCGTAAAGTGCAAAAGTTGTGTTTTAATAGCTAAAGGTGTTAAATAGCTATAGAACATTAATTTGGAGGTCCTTATATGGTAATTAGCCCATTAGCATGTTAGCGGATGATAATTGTTTGGCAATTGTGTAAATTGTAATTATTTTAAAGGTTAATTAAGTAATTAATTAATAAATGACAAATAAAGTTAAAATAAAAGTAATAAAATAAAACCATTATCTTAGGCTCATCTTTCTCAACCGAAAATGGTAGAAAAGAAAACCATGGAAGCTGGGTTATTCGACCATCTTTAATTCCTTCAATTAGGTATGCAATTTTAACCTGTTTTTGATGATTTTTATGTTTCTGGGATCGTTGTAACTTAATTTAGCTAGCCCGGAGACTAGTTTGTAAAACTGTTAAATTGTTAGGGATTTACCATTGATGAGCATGCTTGAGTTTTGAAGTATGATGGTAGAAAATGAATGGTTGTTGTTAGATAAACAACTTTTGTAAAGGAATTTTTAGTAAAATTGTCAAATAGGGATTAAATTGAAAAATAGAGAATATTATGCGGTAAAATTATGAATTTATGAAATATATGGGCTGCTATTAATGTTTATAAAAATTGGCTAGGCTTGGGTAAGGATTGAATTGCATGAATTTCTTTTTTCGAGCTTAGGGACTAAATTGCAAAGGAATTAAAAGTACAGGGGTAAAATGGTAATTTTGCAAAAATTATATGTTGGACTAAATTGAATAAGAATTATATTGCAATGAGTTAAATTCATTCATATAGACCCGGTTAGACCTCGTATGGAGTTAGATTGGGGCAAAGGAAAAATATCGGATTAATCGCCTTCGTATCTACGTACACTCATCGAGGTAAGTTTGTGTAATTAAATTGTGTAATTATATGCTTTGATTGAATTAGATGTATCTTATTTACATTATCATCATATATGAATATCGATTGCATATCCGACAACGTACGACGATTACCAAGCCCCGTTTGAACCTTAGGAATTCGTAGGATACAAATGACATGTCATTAGGGTTACCGATTTAAGCTCTTATGAGCTTACCAATACTCAGCTCGTATGAGCTTAGCATGATTTAGCTCGGAGGAGCTTACCGTTATTCAGCTCAGAGAAGCTTACTGTTATCCAGCTCGGAGGAGCTCACCGTTTACAGCTCGTATGAGCATACATGTACATGAATTGACGGATTACAGTTCAGTACACATCGTGTGTGCTACCATGTATCCAACAATATTCTAAATGGTTCAACGAGCACAGTTCTGTTACGAGATTATATGAGTTCGATATGAACTTTTATAGGTATTTACATGAAATACATGAAAGTGATATTACATGATACATTGATATATGAAATGAATAATTCATGTATATGAAATGTGATTACTTGTTGAATTCATCCATGTGTATTGGATTATATATTTGATTTACATGGCTAATATGTTGGTGAACATGTGTTTAGGCTTTTGGCCAAATTGGTTGGGATATGCTAAGTTAGCTTACCTTAATTTGTGATTAAAAATGGTAAGTAAAATTTCTAAGTCATGTGAACTTATTAAGCTTAAATGCTTACTCGGTGTTATTTTCCATGTTTTATAGTGATTCGGAAGCTCGTTCGGGTTGGAAGCTTGTCAGAGCTATATCACACTATCCATCGACTCTTTTGGTACTTTCAGTTGTTTAATTTTGGTTATAATGGCATGTATAGGTTATTTTGGCTAATGTTAACCTATATGTGCTTGTTGAGATTGGCCACTTATTTGGCTTGTGTTTTGGCACATTTTAGTTTGTGCATAATTGCCTTATATGGTTGGTGTGTGGCTTGATTTATGGTTGAATGATGAAAAGTAAATTGGTAGTTGAATATGCTTGTGTTATATGTTTTATAAGTTGGTGTGTTTTGGTGCTTTGTTATGGAAAGCATATATGTATATTGATGCTATTTTGGAATGGCTTATTTGGTACCATTTAAGAAGTTTTGGTATGTTTTGATAGGTAGGCTGAGTAGCATGAAATGAGGCAAAATGGCTTGGTATATTATTGGCTTATTTGGTTTAATAGTGTACATGATTATACATGTTTGCATATTGTCATTTGAGGTGCCAAAGGGCATATTGGTTGTATGTGAATATATTACATGTTTAAGACTTGATTTTTACTTGTTTTGAATGCCTTAATATACCTTCTGAACATGTGCAATGGTGGTTGTAGGTGTGTACTAAATTGGGTGAGAAATATGGCTTGTAAAATGGCCTATTTTCATCCACACGGGTAGAGACACGGGCGTGTGTCTCAGCCGTGTGTGACATATGACCAGGTGACACGGTCGTGTGTCCCCTGTAGTTTTCAAAGGGTTGCAAGTTAGGCTATTACACGGCCTAGCACACAGCCTGGCACATGGGCGTGTGAGGCTATTTCGAGGTGTACATGGCTTGGCACACGGGCGTGTGGCTTGACCATGTGACCCAAGTCAGTGAGTTACACGGGCACGGACACGGGCTGGGACACAGCCATGTGTCTTTATTTCAAATGCCCACATAGCCTAAGAAACGGGAATGCCTCTAATCTGTGTAAGTCACACGGCCTGGCCACATGGCCATGTGACCCCTGCAGTTTTGAAAATTTTATAAGTTTCCAAAAAATTCTCTGAATTTTCGATTTAGTCGCGATTTGTTTCTAAGGTGTATTTTGGGCCTCGAGGGCTCGCATTAGGGATAATCTGCATGATTATGATTGGTTCTGACATGAATGCTATATGTTATGAAATGTTTGAATTTTCTGTTCGTTTAAATTGTAAACCTCGGTAATACTCCATAACCTTGTTTCGGCGACAGATTCGGGTTAGGGGTGTTACATTCACGGACATAGGGAAACCAGATTACATAAACAACTTCTTTTTGTTATGTTTATTTATTGTTTTCACTTAGTAGTGAAGCAGTTCCCACTCTTTTGTCACTCCATCACTTAGATTGTTTGTTCCGTCACAACTGTTTGGGGTAATTGTAACACCCTATACCCAACCCAATCGCTAAGTCTGAGCTATAAGGTGTCACATTCGTTGTCGGAGCAACTACAATCAAAATACAATACGATTTACAATATTAAACGTTATAATATGAGTAAAACAAGTATATAAAATGAATCATATGCATTCTCGGGTCTTATATGAGCTTATGAAAGCTCTAATGGTAACCCGAGGTCGAATTAGGACTAAACTGTAATTTTTACAAAATTCTAGGTTGACGTCACGATGTCAAGATTTTTCTCATCGTGATGCAACATATTGAATAGGTCTTGTCGCAACAACCCATGCTCGACATCGCGTTGGGGCATGGTGACCTGATATCGTCGCAATGACATATGCTCGACGTCGCGACGTGACATATTATTTCTGCAATGCACCATAATTTACATTAACCTAATATTAGCAAATCACCAATTTTCCCATTCACAGCACAATTTCAACAAAAAATATACAATTCACATGAATCATAATACCTTAATCAACTATACACCAATGCCAAAGTACTTATAAGTTCACTAACTAGTCTAATTCATTCATGATCTTAAACACACATACTTATCCTGTAACACCCCAAACCCAGCCCATGCGTTACGATCGGATCTGACATTTCATATGAATAAAACGTGTTTAAGAACTTGTAATTCGTACTAAGATAAGTATTATTTGAAAAAAACTAGTTTGAAAAAAAATATTCGATAAAAATACTACTAATCTCGAGAGGTTAATTGAAGAATTGATATTCAAATTCGTGATATTTTAAAATCGTGACTTTTGAAAATAATGTCGATAATCCGAAAGGAAATTCGAGTTAAATTATTTGTAAATATGTTATAAAATCCTTTTGTTAATCAACTTTGGAGAAACTGTTATTTATGATTTTAGAAAAATCCCCTTTTTAAACAATTTAAGTGAAATAATAAAAACATCCCAAACATAAAGCAAAATAAAAATAGTCCAGAGGCCTTATTACAACTTTAAAATCCAAAATAGTAAAAGTAACAAGATAAATGGAAAAGGGAATTTACTAAAGTTCAAAACACCATTACTAAAGTATGGCCTCCACCGAGTCATCCATGGCCCAAGTCCACATTACTGAACATTACCTGCAAAGGTTAAGGAAAAGGGGTGAGTCACTAGAACTCAGTGCATAATCCCCTTACCGTCATCCACTGGGCCTGAATCAATTTAGCAATAACTTGGGCTTAAGCCCATTTACATAATCAATAACAAAATGGAGTTAATGTATGCAACCCAACCCATCCATCCATCACACCCCCGACCAGCCAATCACACCTGTGGGGATCAAGTCAACCCACCCCGCCGCTCACACCAATCGCTACAGTATAGGGTGTTACAATTATCACCATGGCCGACACTTGGAAGAGAAGTACAAAAATAAATCCCAAAATTTGCAATATATGGGATTCAAACCTCTTCCCTCCATGCTCTCCACTTGACGCCACACCATTCCACCATGTGCTCCACTTGTGCTAGCAAAGCACACTCTTATTTCCTTAAATCTTGATGTCACATACCTCCTCTCCTTAAAGTGCTTAAACACAAAAATTTACCTATGGCTTAACTTGACCCTGGGACTTCATAGAAGCCCCTTAGCCTTCCATATTGACTTACCCATTAAGTCCAACTCACAATTTTGCCATTTTCATATTCTCAAAAATTCTAAAATGCTTCTACGTTCGGGGCCCAATAGGCCCAATTCTACTAGGCCAAATTTCGGGATGTTACATATCCACAAATACCATAGGCAATTACATCTTTTTATATATTTCTAAACCATATGATAAACTCATGTACAGTTTGCATACATATTACCAATTCCATATACCAAACTTCCAATTCAAATGTTCATAAAAATGTAGTATTATATCAAAACTGACTCAACCTAGATTCATGCCACACTTTAACAAATGGGAATATTCAAACTTTAGTGAGTCAAGGATTCGCTTGCTGGATTTTGGATCAACTACTTTAGCTGTCAGAAATCTACTATACTTGGGCATGGAGAAATGAAATCGTAAACTAAACAAATACACCCAGTGGCATTCCCATGATTCAAGCCAAATAATATAAGCTTATAAATATGCATATATTCCATTCAAAACCTAATATCATGTCATTCATGTCAAGTTCTTTCATTTTCATATAGTCATGCATGTAAGCAATCTTACACACCAATTCATACACCTATTCATGTCAAAGCTACAATTAACACATAACTTACTTATATTCATTTTATACTTCAATTAATCACATAAGTATCAAAACACACCATTCATGCTATTCAACAAATAAGGTACTATTTATTTTCTTCATAACACATCAAATATTAGCATAATATCAACATTTGCATACACATATTCAAATTCGTACATGCTTTGATGTAAGTGAAAGCCTGAGTACAAATAGGTAAGGAACTAAAAGTTGATACGTTGAGTATACAACTTTTGCAGTATGTAGCATCATTCAACAATAGTTGAATCCATAGCCCAACTAAAGGGTATATGATATCCTCTCATCGGCATTACATGATAGATGAAAATTAAACATGAAAATGGCTCATTTGTCTTTGTGATAAACAAATTAATTACTATTTGGTAGAAATTGACTTTTCATGAAGAAAGATGTAATGGTTACCGTGAGATAAAATATGATAAAATTGGGAGAATGAATTTATCCCAAAAAGATTAAGGATATCCCATGAGGGTAACAGACTTATGATAAATGTTGAATTTGGTGCCTTAAGTGTAGTATTTTCATCAATGTACACTTGTAATTTTTTCGAACTGATTGATTAATAAAATTATTCATAAATTACATTAATACTTAATATAATGTCCTCATGTGATTTTTTCACGTAAAACAAAATGGAAGCAAAGGTTGCTCACTAGTTGTCTAATGTTTAACTAATATTAAGTGGTATTACATGGTTGGATCATAATACAAAAAGGCAGCTTTTATTAGTAAATGAGCCTAAATATGTCCTTAGTCTAATTGGAAATGAGGAAATCAATTGAAAGACTAATATGTTGTCTATCAAGTCCAATCAGGGAGATGTTTTGTCTTGGGCATCAGAGCGGATGACTTCCAAAATATAGAGATATAGATGTGATTGACTGGATTGACAGTACATTGGACATGACCCAAGTAGAATAGATCATGGATTTGTTTATGGATTTATTCACTTGTGACGTTCTTAGTGTGGCATACCTAAATCCTGAGTGGATGATGAACTATGTATGCATGACTAGTACACTTTGATGTAAGTAAAAACCTGAGTTCGAATTGATAAGGAACCAAAAGTTGGTGTGATGGGTGTATGGCTTTTACAGTACGTAGCATCATTCACAACAATGGAATTCATGACTTGAGACATGGGTACATGATATCCTCTCATTGGCATTACATGGTTGATGAAAAGTAAACATGGTCATGGGTTTTTCATCTTTATGATGAATGACTTAATTACTATTCGATAGTAATGAACTTTTCTTGAAGGAAGATGTAATGGTTACTATGAGATAAAATAGGATCATATTGGGAGAACAAATATTATCCCAAAGAGATCAATGATATCCTATGAGGGTAACACACTTATGACGATGTCATTGGACGAGCACTGAGTAGTTTCTTTCGTAATGGTATGTCGTTAGGGAGAGCTCAATCACAATACTATAGTGAAATAACTTCATGACTAAATGAGTTTATAATTAATAAGATGAAAGTCAGAACTTAATTATAAATCATTTGAGCCCTAATTACATATGTTCAATCGCTCCCCCCGCTAGCTCGTTGAAACCATAAATGAATTGCGTGTTTGAATAGAAATGAACGAAATGAATAGGAAAAGAGAAATGAGAAATATTCAGGAATGATTATGGTTTTTCCAAAATGGAAAAATGGAATCATTGGGAAATGAATGTAGGTTTCCAAAATAGAAATGGAAATGATTCATTTGTAATTCTATATGGATTACTTAAAAATGATCGGAAGAATGAGTTTATGTTTTTGTGTTATCTTGAAGCCCAAAAATGAAATTAAATCATTCGGTCACAATGAACATGTTGAGTTGTGAAATATTAAACATATTTTCTCGAAATTTAACCAGGGGTAAAATCATCAAAATTTTACTAGGGGTAAAATAGGGATGAGAAAATTTTTTAATATCAAATATTAAAGTTTATTTTGAGAAATATAAAAACCGAATCGGGTTGGACCACATTACAGAGTACTGGATCAAAAGGCTCAAGAAGTACTCGTAATTGGATCTGATGTGAGAGAGGCCCAAAACCCCTCATATAACATGAGGGGGGCAGCAACCCTAGTAGGAATACTAGGGTGTGCCATCCACCCCATTCCTACTATAACTTGAAAGTTGTTTTTCTATTTGAAATAAACCATACAACTTAATAAGGGTTGTACCTTTTCTTCTTATAAATAGTAGGAAGTGGTAGGGCATAAAAAACAACTTCGATAGATTGTTACTCTGCCAAAAAATAGAGAGAATTTATTCCCAACTATTAAATATGTTTTTCCAGAATAACAATTCTACCGATTTCTATTAAAGAAGAGAGAATTTTCATTTTCACCCAAAATAAAAAAGAGAAAACTTTTTCTAGTTCCGTGTTTTGATTCAATTGATTCGAGCCCACACTCGAAGTAGTTTGTGGTATGAGAATTGCGGAGAAAATCGATTGGTTGAAAGTTGGGAACAACGAATGTCCGCTAAGCCGAAAATACAAGTATGAATTTAGTTAGAGTTTATTGTTATAACTATCAAAAATAGAGCCAGTTTTCAAAATCTTAATTTTCTGCTGTGCAAGCAAACCAATTTCAAATCGGATTTTTTTCCAACAATTGGTATCAAGAGCCAGGTTTGTGCTATGTTTATAGTGTAAATTGAGACTGAATCTCTCTTCATCTTATTTGATTGATATTTGATAAGACGTGACATTATTTTAATTATTCGTTTGTTTAGGGGAATATATGTGAATGAATGTAACATTATATATTTATTATATAATTGTTATTTTTTGCCAAGGTTGTGATTCTTAGGAAATAAACCATGGACTATCATCTCTATGTAGGATTATTTTTTTTTGTCGAATTCTTGTGAGCCGAAAACGAACATATGCCTTAAATGTAATTTTTTCCCAAAATGAGTCCATGACGAGGAAAAGATGGAGCGGTGGCGGTTGAAGACACAAGGAATGCCTTGTGATGAAAAACTATGTAATTTTTTGTTCTCATTTATTTTCTAGAAATAGAATCTTGAAAACCTTGACAAACAATTTTATTTTAATTACACATCTCCTAATATATCTATTTAGTAATTGTTAAAGATATAATTTTGATATATATATGCATAAGATGATCCATAGTTAATCAATTAAAGATAAGAAGTGTGGTAATGAGAAAATACACGTGTTGTATTATTTCGTTCACTTCTTTAGGTTATTCGATTTCCATGAGAAGTGTGGTAATGAGAAGGTGCATGTTTAGGATTGGCTTTCCTAAGGAAAGACTTGGTTTTTAAGTGGTCAAATATGACTCACCTCCCTTTCTTGGGACCCTACCTGGTGCACGGTTCACATTCACTTCAATTTTTTCCCTTAAAAGAAAAGTTGTGGAGAATCAAAATTGATGGTTTTATGAATCAATGAAAATGAATATTATAAAATTATCACAACATGTCATGCATATATGATATAATCATGCCATATAGTTTAGCAAAGAATGCCACATGTACTTATCATGCATATATTAATCATTCACGATTAAAACCGAAAATTAAAAACCTTACATGTTTTTAAAAATATTGAATAGGAGAAGGTCCCTAAACAATAGCTACAGCCTCTATCGATGGTCTCTTGTGATGGCATGACAGGTGCACTACCCCATGATAAGATTGCTATGTGAATTTCACTAAAGAGATTTCCTAAAAGAAAGAAGAATTCTCTTGTGATCAAAATGATAATTAGACCGGTCCTTGTGGTAGGCATTATCATGTGATAGGTCAAGAAATTCTATCTTCAAAAGAGGACAATTTGTAATAGCTCATTTTTCAGTGGTGTTAGAAACAGTGGTTTCGGGGCCACCAAATTCGACGAGTAAGTTCGTGAATATTATTATTTAATATTTATGATTCAAATGTGATTTTAAAAAGGTTTTTGATTTGATAATTTATGTTATTTAAGTGATTTATTAAGTTAAAGTGGTAGGACCCTAAGGTCAAGTGGTTTTAGGAAATGAGGTTGTAACGACCCGATACCCGAGTCCGAAACTGAGACTGGATATGAGACATTACTATACTTGAACTTACTAAAACATGTACTTTCGGGCTGTAAAATTTCGTTTCGAATTATAACTTCTCTTTCTTAGTCAAATCATACATTTCATTGGCCTACGAGGCCTTAAACTCACATCTGGAAACTTTTGGAGTTCAACCGGAAACTTTTACTCACTTTGTAAACTTTTCCTCAAAACAGGGGTTACATGCCCGTGTGACTTGGGACACGCCCGTGTACCCCTAAGACATGCTCGTGTCTTCCACCCGTGGTCGACACTGACTAATTTCACACGGCCTTGACACGCCCGTGTCTTCCACCCGTGGTCGACACTGACTAATTTCACACGGCCTTGACACGCTCGTGGCCCCGGCCCGTGTGCCAAACCTTGGAATTGTGACTTATCCACACGGTCCATACACACGCCTGTGTGCTTCAGTCGTGTGGCGATTCAAATTCTAAGTGCAAGTGCAGACTTCACAAGGCCTGGGCACATGCCCATGTTCTAGCCGTGCCTCCCACATGGTCTAGACACACGCCCGTGTCTCTACTCCTGTGGGAGATTAGAAGGCTATCTACCAAGCCTTTTTCCACTCTGAAATCAAGATCAATTTAATACCCTATTCAACAACTCAAGTACTACATGAAAACACGAACAATTATGTATAATCATCAACATTGGTATAAATAAACTTGGCAAATATTGGCCAATTCCTTTAGCCATATACAAAAGAATACTAAACTTGATAATCAACACTTTGGCTCTTCTTAAAACATAACTCAAAATGAAATGCTTCCTATACATGCCATACTTAATATAAACAACTTGGCTATACCAAAATAGTGATTGATAGTGTGCTCCGAGCTCCGACGTCAATGATCCACGAGTTAGCTTGGCGGGACTACATGGAAAGAAAGAATTAAAGATGTAAGCATTTAGCTTAGTAAGTTTGCATGTAGTGCATATAGCAACATATTTGCTTAACATAACTCATTCATCATAAATAAAGGCATTGCCGAACTCATATGCTTGAGCTCACTTACTTTTAATAATTCTTACATATCTCATGGTACTTACTAGTCTCATGCTTGTAAGGTAAACAAGGTACCTGTATCACTTAATCACATAGATTAGCATACTTTGCTATGGTAAGCATAATCTTAACTTCATCATTCATAACATGAATAATACTTTTAGTTAACTTTAACTAGCATATTTTGATGATAGCTTTACTTGCTTAACTTTCTTGCTTTCTCATTTATTCTTTACTCTTTTGCCCGATGAATTACTATGAATAACCGAGGATACTGAATCTCATCTCACATATATCTTGATGCCAACGCCATATCCTAGATATGGTCTTACATGGGATCTCTCAACTAGGTATCGATGCCATGTCTTGACATGGAGTTACACGAAGTCTTCCTTGTGTGTTCCCTTGGGAACTTACCATTACCATGTCTTGACATGGTCTTACTTGGTATCTTTACTCATGAACTGGTCAATGCCGAGCCTTGGCTTGGACTTACATGAAATCTTCCTTGTTACTCACCAATGCCATGCCTTGGCTTGGACTTACATGGGATCTCTATCTCATGATAGCTTTTCAATGTCAAGACTTGTCTTGGACATACATGACATCTTAGCTTGGTTGCCGATGCCTTGCCTTGGCTTGGTCTTATACGGACTTTCTTGTCTCATGTGATAGATCGAGTATCCTAAGTAATTCAACCTCAATCGGGACTTTCTCATGCTTAATATCATTGATTTCTTTGTTTAACATAGCATAAAAAAAATCTCATGGAATTAAGATATATTCAACATAATACTAAGCAATTCAATGATATTAATCATAAAGCTTAGAAATCATACAAACTTACCTCAATATACAAAATGTATGTAGATATGCAATTTAGTTCTAGACTTTGTTCTTGCCTCGGTTTCGATCCAGGCTTCGTTTTTCTTGATCTATAATAATAATTTAGCTCATTTAATACTCAAATTGACTAAATTGACTCAGAACTCAACTTTGGCAAAATTACCATTTTGCCTTTAAACTTTCTCATAATTACACTTTTGCCCCTAAGCTCGTAAAGTGATTTTTATTCAACTATCATGAGCTTCATGCTTAGATGATTCATTCTCTCAACTATAGCAACAATCAATTCCCACTATTTCTATTATGTATGACCAATTTCATAACTATTACAAATTAGTCCATACTAACATTTTTCATGAAATTCACTTAGGAAAAGATGTTTATCTAACATCAAACTCTCATAATCTTCCATAAAACATCATTTTACAAGCATGTCATACATGGGTATATTTATGGACATGAATTCTAGCTCAACTTATAGCTAAAAATAGCTAATTCATGCTACGAGGACTCTAAAATATGAAGAATATTAAAAACGGGGCTAGGTTGCACTTACTAGCAAGCTTCAAAAATTGAAGAACCCTAGCTATGGAGTCTCTCTAATTTTCGGCACAAGGGGAAGAAGATGAATAAGATTTTTTTCATCTTTTTCTCTTTTTAATCATTTAATTGATAAATGACCAAAATACCCTTCTCACTAAACTTTCAAAATTTCTAACTCATGTCCATTTTTGTCCAAAAATTATAATTTGGGCAAATTGCTATTTAAGGACTTCTATTTAATAATCCAAAGCTATTTCATACTAAAAGCTTTCAGAATCTCATATTTTGCAACTTTTGCAATTTAGTCCTAATGGACCATTCAATGACAATTTCATAAAATTTCTACATGAAACTTTCATACTATCATGCAAACATATCTTAAACCTCAAAACTCATTTTACTACTTTGGATTTGTGGTCTCGCACCACTGTTTCGACTAGGCCCTAAATCGGGATGTTACAATTCTCCCCTCTTAGGGATTTTCGTCCTCGAAAATCTTACCAACAAATAGGTTTGGGTACTGGTTTCTCATGGTTTCTTCGGTTCCCATGTAGCTTCCTCTATCCCATGTCTTTGCCATAAAACTTTAACAAGGGAGATATTCTTATTCCTCATTTGTTTGACTTCGAGAGCTAAAATCTTAAGCGGTTCTTCACCATAAGTCATGTCGGGTTGAATCTCTACCGACGGCGGAGTAATTACATGCAAAGGGTGCGATCGGTAGCGTCGCAACATAGACACGTGAAACACATCATGTATCTTTTCTAACTCAGACGGCAAAGCCAATCGATAGGCTACCGGCCCAACTCTCTCAGTAATCTCATATGGTCCAATAAAATGTGGACTCAACTTGTAACACCCCTAACCCGAAATCGTCGCCGGAATAGGGTTAAGAGGTATTACCGATCAATCGAAACATTACACATCCATTTCACAACACTAAGTCATTCATCCATCAAACATACTCATTATCAATCATATGGTCCCTTATTAAGGTTAACGAGACCTAAAACATGCTTATAAACCAGGTCAGGACTAAATCAGAACACATACAAAATTTCACGGATATTTAAAACTTTTCTAAGTTTCATGGGTTACACGCCCGTGTAGGCAGGCCGTGTGCCTCCCACGGCTACTAGACACCCCCGTGTGTCCTCCCCGTGGTCGAATATGACCTCACATCCACGACCACCAAGCACGCCCATGTGCCTTGGCCGTGGTCGAATCTGACCTCACATCCACGGCCACCAAGCATGCCCGTGTGCCTTGGCCGTGGTCGAATCTGACTTCACATCCATGGCCACCCAGCACCCGTGTGTTAAGGCCGTGTACTCTTAGGCCATATATTGACTTTCTCACAGGGCTACTAGACACGCCCATGTGTCTTGGCCGTGTGCTATTAGGCTAGCTACTTACTTAGCCCCACGGTCACTAGGCATGCCCGTGTGCCACAACCGTGTGACATTATAGGCCATTTGCAAGGCCAAAATGTCACCCAATGGGTCATACCTACTAGTAAAATCATCAGGACATCTTATGCCTGTTTGACAACCAAAATCATACCAAAATGTACTTCACATATCATAAACATAACTCATTCATAAGTTAACATCATTTCACTTCCAAGCCAACTCACATGGCAAGGGTTAAACATTCCCAAAACATACCATAACTTCTAGCCTATACATGCCATATTTCATCTATTTACATCTTTCCAAAATACAAAAATAGATTGCGGATAGTGTGATAGAGGTGCTGACGATTTCCAGATCCGAGCTAGCTTTATAGACACTGCAAAGCAGAAAAACAAATCACATAGTAAGCTTTCCAAAGCTTAGTAAGTCCGTAATACAATACATGTAATTCAACAATTCAAATCAATATACAAAAATAAACCATCACTTAGATTAATTTATCAATGATACACCATCTCAACTATACTCAATGCTCACATAGCACTCCATCCATCTACTTTCAAATCCACCAACACATAGATATCATACATACCTTAATCAACACACAGTTATCATACATACCTTAACCAATACATAGTTATCACACATGCCTTAACCAACACATAGTTATCATACATACCTTAATCAACACATAGTTATCATACATACCTTAGCCAATACATAGTTATCACACATGCCTTAACCAACACATAGTTATCATACATACCTTTGCCAACACATAGTTATCACACATGCCTTAACCAACACATAGTTATCATACATACCTTTGCCAACACATAGTTACTCACCAACCAAGCTACTCAATTGCTCGACTTTACATTTCGATCAACCTTTACTATACTTTTGATTTATTCGCACACTTAGTGCCAATTCGTAATCAAAACATATTTATCATCGCACACTTAGTGCCAATTCGTTAAACCGAACTTGTATCGATATCTCACACACAGTGCCGATTCGGTAAGCCGAAGCTTCTATCTTTTTGCACACACAATGCTAATCATCTCCATTTCATTTCTAATTTCGCACACTTAGTGCCCTCTAATTCAATTCCGCACATAGCATTTCTAATCTCATAATTATATATACAATTTCATTTTATTCACATATCATAGATTTAGTTTACAATCAGTATTATATCCGAACTTACCTCGGACGTCGAAATACCGAAACGGTCGATTAATCGAGCACTTTGTCTTTGCCTCGATCTCGATCCGAACCTCTCTTTTCTTTGTCTATACACATTCAAATTCAATCCATTCAATCACCAAATCATTCATTTTAGTCCAAACACACATATTTAGGGCATTTTATAAAATAGCCCTCACATTTTCACATTTCGACACTTTAGTCCCTAATTCATAAAATCATCAAATACGTACAATTTTATATCACATATACTTAGCCGAATTCTTTTCATGTTAATACAAGCCCA
This sequence comes from Gossypium sturtianum, assembly GCA_025698515.1. Classification (NCBI taxonomy): domain Eukaryota; kingdom Viridiplantae; phylum Streptophyta; class Magnoliopsida; order Malvales; family Malvaceae; genus Gossypium; species Gossypium sturtianum. The sequence continues at coordinate 50,955,309 of CM046946.1, read as the reverse complement.
CACATTTCATTTTTTTCACATTTTAGTCCCTCAATTTACACTTTTCTCAATTTAGCCCAATTTACTCAATTTCACCAAAAATCCAAATACAAACTATATTAACCCAACACTAAGCTTTCATATTTTACCAACTATCAACACAAAGCTCACATGTTCATCAATGGCACATCTCAAAATCTTCACCAATTCACAAAATTGAAGCATGGGTTTTAAAGAGCACAAAGCAACGATCATAAAACCATAGAAATTATCAAAAACCGAGCTCAAAACATAACTTGATTAAACCAATTTGCTAGCCGAACCTAACAAGCTTTCTTTCTTTCTTTTTCTTCACTTTCGGCAAGAAGAAGATGATATAATGGCTTTTAATTTCTTTTGTCTTTATTATAATAACATTATAATATAATGTTTTAACTTTTATAACTAATATATATTTATAAACTATATAAATTAATCATAATGTCACCCATTGTCATTATTATTGGGAAATTTACAACATAAAACCCCCAATTTATAAAGACAACAACAATTAGGCACTTTAACAATCAGCACACAGCTTTTACATTTTATGCAATTATGTCTTTTCTCTTAATTCAGCACACAATCGATAAAATTATCACACAGAATTTTCACACAGACCATGCCACATACTATTCACACAGAAAATAATATTAAAATATTATTCTGACCTCGAATTTGTGGTCTCGAAACCACTGTTCCGACTAGGGTCTAAATCGGGCTGTTACAATTCTCCCCCTTAGGGATTTTCGTCCTCGAAAATCATACCAGTAAAAAGGTGTGGATATTGCTCTCTCATAATATTCTCAGGCTCCCACGTAGCCTCTTCTACTCAGTGTTTGTGTCACAACACTTTCACTTTCTGTTCAGTCTCTTTTATCAAATTAATCTCGTGAATTTTATTTTCATGCAGCTCAGTTCAATACAATGGAGTTCAGCATTTTCGACCTTAAAGAGCCTAATATTGCATCTTTCTTGCTCGGAGATAAGGCCAAACCCGACACAAAGTCCATCGTAATTCTCTCCTATTTCCACTCAGGAATCATAACCGGTTGTAACAAACCGGACGGAACTTGATGTTCAGGCTTAACTTGCTGACAAACTAAACACTTCGACACAAAGTCGGAAATATCCCTTTTTATACCATGCCACCAATAGAACCGTTTGAAATCATTATACATTTTCATACTTCCCGGATGTACAACAAAATGACTATTGTGAGCTTCATTCAAAATCATCGAAATCAACTCTGAATTTCTCGGAATACAAATCCGGTCTCTAAATCTCAAACATTCTTCACTTTCAACTCGAAATTCTGATTCAGCATTCGATTCACATTGAGTTCGTTTAACCATCATTTCAACATCACTTTTCTGAGCATCACGAATCTGATGATGTACAAACATCGGTTTTATTTTCAACTCGGCCATAACCGCACTATCATCACACAGATCTTTCTGAGTATTCATTGCTCGCAAAGCACATATGGACTTTCGGCTCAAAGCATCAGCTACAACATTAGCTTTACCCGGGTGGTAATCTATCACAAGTTCGTAATCTTTCAACAACTCTAACCATCTTCTCTGTCACAAATTCAATTCTTTCTGAGACATCAAGTACTTCAAACTCTTGTGATCTGTAAAGATATGACACTTCTCACCAAGTAAATAATGACGCCATATTTTCAATGCGAACACAATCGCGACCAATTCATGGTCGTGCATCGGGTAATTCTTTTCATGCGGCTTTAGCTGCCTCGAAGCATAAGCAATAACTTTGCCTTCTTGCATCATCACACAGCCCAAACCATTCAATGATGCATCACTGTAAACTATGAATTTTTTCCCGATTTCGGTTGAACTAACACTGGTGCTTCTGTTAACAACACTTTCAATTGCTCAAAACTCTGATGGCACTTTTTTAACCATTCAAATTTAACATCTTTTTGTAGCAACTTCGTCAACGGAGTCGCAATCATCAAGAAGCCTTTCACAAACTGTCTATAATATCCCCTAGTCCCAGAAAACTACGGACTTCAGACACATTTCTCGGAGGCTTCTATTCTAATATAGCAGAGATTTTACTAGGATCAACTCGTATCCTGGCAACTGACACAATATGCCCCAGAAAACCAACTTCACGCAACAAAAATTCACATTTACTAAACTTAGCATACAACTGTTTCTCACGCAGAGTTTGTAGTACGATTCTCAAATGCTCGACATGCTGCGTCTCATCACACGAATAGATCAAAATATCATCAATGAACACCACTACAAAGCGATCCAAATACGATCTGAATATACGGTTCATCAAATCCATAAACACTGCAGGAGTATTCGCTAGTCCGAAAGGCATAACTAAGAATTCGTAAATCACAGGAACAGATTCAACTTTCTTATCCGTCACTTTTATATCAATCACATATGTCAAATAAGCTTCGCAACCTTTCCTCACATAGTTGAAAACTTTCATCGCAGATACAACAACTGGTACCCTTTTCATATCACTAGATTCAATTCAAACTATCTCACTGTTCTGACTTCTCAAATCTATACTCTTTCGTTTACAATTCACAATAGCATTATGCAAAGTGAGCCAATCCATACTAAAAATTATATCAAATTTATCGAATGGTAACATCATCAAATTAGCCAGAAAGCATATATCCCGAAACATCAATGAGCAATTCTTGCACACTTTATCCATCAAGACACACTTATCTAAGGGTTCAATACTCTAATTACCAATTCGATGAGACTCAACGGTAGAGTCTTACTTGATACTAAATTCACACACACATACGAATGAGTAGATCCTGGATCTATCAATGCAATCACATCAGTATCAAAAAGAGTAAAAGTACCAGTGATGATGTCTGGAGATGATGCTTCCTCTCGTGCACGCATTGCATAAGCTCGGGGCAGTGCTCGCCTCCGATCTCACAATTTGTATCATGAGTCCCTCTTTGACTTCCACTTACATTTCTGGCATTTCTAGGTGATCTACCCCTAGCCGTCACATTACTCGGATTCACAATCTGAACATTTTCTTCCTCAGCTAACTTTGGGCAATCTCGAATGAAATGTTCTCGTGATCCACATTTATAGCAAACTATATTGTTCTATTTACCCCAACATTCTCCCACATGTCGTCTTCCACACCGTCTACACTCAGGTTTGTTGCTTTTAGCACTTTCAACATTTGATTCAATTGGAGCTTGAGTTCTCGGACCAACACTTAGTCTTACGTGGTCTTTATACAGATGTTCAAAGGAAGTATTTGATTGATTGCTTGAATCTCTAAATCTCTTTGTCGAAGGTTGAGACAACTTACTCATCGATCTTTTTCTTTCATCTCGAGCTTCAAAATCGGCTTTCTTCTTTTCTTTACTTAGCTCCTCGGCTTTGCATGCTCTTTCAACTAACACAACAAATTCGTTCATATCAAGTATCCCAACCAACAGCTTAATGTCCTCATTCAGCCCTTCTATAAAGCGTTTACACATAGTAGCTTCTGTCAAAACACATTCTCGTACATACTGGCTCAATCTCACAAATTCTCGCTCGTACTCAATAACTGAAAAACGACCCTGTTTCAGCTCTAGAAACTCTTTACATTTCTGATCAATGAATCGTTGACTGATATACTTCTTTCTGAACTCAACTTGAAAGAAATCCCAGGTGATTCTCTCTCTCAGAACCACGGACGTCAACGTCTCCCACCAGTTATAAGTCGTATCTCTCAATAAAGAAACTGCACACTTAATACACTCATCAGAGGTCAACGACATCTCTTCGAATACCCGAATTGTATTCTCGAGCCAAAACTCGGCTCGCTCAGCATCGTCATCAGCTGTGGCCCTAAATTCTTCGGCCCCATACTTCTGAATCTTATCCATAGGAGGTTTATTCAATCGAATCGGATCTATCACTTGTGGGACAATAGGTACTTGTGGGGGTGGAGGTTGTGGAGCAGCCAGATTCGTTTGAACGAACTCTGAAAACAACTCACTCATCATATGGAAGAAGGCTTGCTTAGCCTCTCCTCCTTCACTACTATCATTCGGCCGTGATGTGGCCGGCCCTGTCCCTTGAGTGGGAGCAGGCGCGTTACTCTCTACATCGTCAGCAACTGCTCGATCGGGATCCATTACTATACGAAAACACATTTATATCTGTCAGAATTCATCACACTATCGCAATTTCATATATGGCATGTATAGCTAGACCCACACGCGCTATGTTAGTCCGAGAATCGACTAAACCGTAGCTCTGATACCAACAAAATGTAACACCCCTAACCCAAAACAGTCACCGGAATAGGGTTAAGAGGTATTACCGATCAATCGAAACATTACACATCCATTTCACAACACTAAGTCATTCATCCAGCAAACATACTTATTATCAATCATATGGTCCCTTATTGAGGTCAACGAGACCTAAAACATGCTTATAAACTGGGTCGGGACTAAACCGGAACACATAAAAAATTTCACAGAAATTTAAAACTTTTCTAAGTTTCAGGGGTTACACGCCCGTGTAGGCAGGCCGTGTGCCTCCCACGGCTACTAGACACCCCGTGTGTCCTCCCCGTGGTCGAATCTGACCTCACATCCATGACCACCAAGCACGCCCGTGTGCCTTGGCCGTGGTCGAATCTGACCTCACATCCACCGCCACCAAGCATGCCCGTGTGCCTTGGCCGTGGTCGAATCTGACTTCACATCCACGGCCACCCAGCACCCGTGTGTTAAGGCCGTGTACTCTTAGGCCATATACTGAATTTCTCACACGGCTACTAGACACGCCCGTGTGTCTTGGCCGTGTGCTATTAGGCTAGCTACTGACTTAGCCCCACTGTCACTAGGCATGCCCGTGTGCCACAACCGTGTGACATTATAGGCCATTTGCAAGGCCAAAATGTCACCCAATGGGTCATACCTACTAGTAAAATCATCAAGACATCTCATGCCTGTTTGACAACCAAAATCATACCAAAATGTACTTCACATATCATAAACATAACTCATTCATAAGTTAACATCATTTCACTTCCAAGCCAACTCACATGGCAAGGATTAAACATTCCCAAAACATACCATAACTTCTAGCCTATACATGTCATATTTCATCTATTTAAATCTTTCCAAAATACCAAAATAGATTGCCGATAGTGTGATAGAGGTGCTGACGATTTTCGGATCCGAGCTAGCTTTTTGAAGCGAAAAGCAGAGAAAAACAAATCACACAGTAAGCTTTCCAAAGCTTAGTAAGTCCGTAATATAATACATGTAATTCAACAATTCAAATCAGTATACAAAAATAAACCATCCCTTAGATTAATCTATCAATGATACACCATCTCAACTATACTCAATGCTCACATAGCACTCCATCCATCTACTTTCAAATCCACCAACACATAGATATCATACATACCTTAATCAACACAAATACATAGTTATCACACATGCCTTAACCAACACATAGTTATCATACATACCTTAATCAACACATAGTTATCATACATACCTTAGCCAATACATAGTTATCACACATGCCTTAACCAACACATAGTTATCATACATACCTTTCCCAACACATAGTTATCACACATGCCTTAACCAACACATAGTTATCATACATACCTTTGCCAACACATAGTTACTCACCAACCAAGCTACTCAATTGCTCGACTTTACATTTCGATCAACCTTTACTATACTTTTGATTTATTCGCACACTTAGTGCCAATTCGTAATCGAAACATATTTATCATCGCACACTTAGTGCCAATTTGTTAAACTGAACTTGTATCGATATCGCACACACAGTGCCAATTTCGTAAGCTGAAGCTTCTATCTTTTCGCACACACAGTGCTAATCATCTCCATTTCATTTCTACTTTCACACACTTAGTGCCCTTTAATTCAATTCCACACATAGCATTTCTAATCTCATAATTATATATATAATTTCATTTTATTCACATCTCATAGATTTAGTTTACAATCAGTATTATATCCAAACTTACCTCGGACGTCGAAATACCGAAACGGTCGATTAATCGTGCACTTTGTCTTTGCCTCGATCTCGATCCGAACCTCTCTTTTCTTGGTCTATACACATTCAAATTCAATCCATTCAATCACCAAATCATTCATTTTATTCCAAACACACATATTTAGGGCATTTTATAAAATAGCCCTCACATTTTCACATTTCGACACTTTAGTCCCTAATTCATAAAATCATCAAATACGCACAATTTCATATCACATATACTTAGCCGAATTCTTTTCATACTAATACAAGCCCACACATTTCATTGATTTCACATTTTAGTCCCTCAATTTACACTTTTCTCAATTTAGCCCAATTTACTCAATTTCACCAAAAATCCAAATACAAACTATATTAACCCAACACTAAGCTTTCATATTTTACCAACTATCAACACAAAGCTCACATGTTCATCAATGGCACATCTTAAAATCTTCACCAATTCACAAAATTGAAGCATGGGTTTTAAAGAGCACAAAGCAACGATCACAAAAACATAGAAATTATCAAAAACCGAGCTCAAAACATACCTTGATTAAACCAATTTGCTAGCCGAACCTAACAAGCTTTCTTTCTTTCTTTTTCTTCATTTTTGGCAAGAAAAAGATGATATAATGGCTTTTAATTTCTTTTGTCTTTATTATAATAACATTATAATATAATGTTTTAACTTTTATAACTAATGTATATTTATAAACTATATATATTAATCATAATGTCACCCATTATCATTATTATTGGGAAATTTACAACATAAAACCCCCAATTTATAAAGACAACAACAATTAGGCACTTTAACAATCAGCACACAGCTTTTACATTTTATGCGATTAAGTCCTTTCTCTTAATTCAGCACACAATCGATAAAATTATCACACAGAATTTTCACACAGACTATGCCACATACTATTCACACAGAAAATAATATTAAAATATTATTTCAACCACCTTGAATTTGTGGTCTCGAAACTACTATTTCGACTATGGTCTAAACAGGGCTGTTACACAACTTGCCTTTTCGGCCAAATCTAAGAACCTTTCTCCATGGTGACACTTTCAAGAAAACTTTATCCCCTACTTGATACTCTATCTCTTTTCTTTTTAAATCCGAGTAGGATTTTTGTCTGTCAAAAGTAGCCTTTAAACTTTCTCAAATTACTGTCACCTTCTGTTTGGTTTCTCTAACCAAATCAACCCCGTGAATATGGTTTTCCTTGAGTTCAGTCCAATATAAAGGCATTCGACACTTACGCCCATATAAAGCTTCATAGGGCGCCATCTTCGAGCTCGACTGAAAACTATTATTGTAGGGAAATTCTACTAACGGGAGGAACTTTTCCCAACTACCTTGGAATTCAAGAATACAACACCGAAGCATATCCTCGAGTACTTTAATTAACCTCTCTGATTGACCGTCAATTTGAGGATGAAAAGATGTACTAAAACTCAATTTTGTACCCAAGGCCTCTTGCAACTTCTTCCAAAATCTGGAGGTGAATCTCGGATCTCTATCCGATATGATTGACAAAGGAACTCCATGAAGCCTCACTATTTCTGAAACATATAAGTTTGCCAACTTGTCGAGTGAGTAATCCACTCGTACAGGTATGAAATGGGCCGACTTCGTGAGTCTATCGATTACCACCCATAAAGCATCTTTCTTGCCCGGTGACAATGGTAAACCCGTTACAAAGTTTATAGTGATACGGTCCCATTTTCACTCGGGAACCATAATTGGTTGAAGCAAACCTGAAGGTACTTGGTGTTCAGCCTTTACTTGCTGACAAATCAAGCATCTTGAAACAAACTTTGAAATATCTTTCTTCATTCTCAGCCACCAATACCGTTGCTTCAAATCTGTAACATCCTGGAAAGGGCCTATGCATTTTCGGTTTAATTGTACGAAGTAACATGTTTTATGTACTAAGAATAAATTTTGAATAATTTTGGAAACCTGAAAATGTATGGAAATGTTAAGTTAAAAAAAAATGGAAAGTGAACATTTTTGGAAACTTGGAAATGGATGGGAAATGATTTGGAAATGATTCAAAATAGGAAAGTGCACATTTCTGGAAACTTGGAAATGTAAGAAAATGTCAAGTTTACAGAGCCGAATGAAAATTTTTGGAAACTTAGAAATGACTTAGAAATGTCGAGTTTTAAAGTTTAAAAGAGGAAATTAAGGCAAGGTGGCCTTAAAAGAAAAAGCTTGTGAAATTTGACACACAAACAGGCTTGGAAAAGTGGCCTGAAGATGCCACTTAGGGCCTCTGGAAATGGCGCCACAAGCAAGGTGTTGGGCCTGGGTTCGAGTCACTTGGGAAGCAAAGAAAAGAAGTTTTATTTTTGCTTCCGAGAAGCTCACAGAGGTGGACGGCACAAGCCTTCTAGAAAGGAGGAGTTTTATTCTCTTTAATATTCGATTAATAAGGTGATAAATAAGGGATTTAATTTGGATTATTTTTGAAGAGATAATAAAGGATTATTCTCTAATTATTTTAAATTAAGAGATAAATCTATCAAATAAAGAAGAGTGGTGGCCAAGTAAGGGATTACGAGGAGTAGTTTAGGCTATAAAAGGAAGGAAATAGGGCTACTCATCAATTTTCTTCCTCTTCCTCTCTCTGTGAATTTGAATTTAAGTGCTCTACTATCTTCTCTTCTCTTTTCTTTTGTCAAGCCGAATCTATAGTCCACCATTGCAAAAATTCTCAAGTTTCTTTTCCTTATTTTCGTGGAAACCAAATACCCCAAGAGAACCTCTAGTCGACTTCTCCATTAAATCCCAAAAGCCGAAACTTTATCATCTAGTCATCAAGGCCGATTCTTTAAGGGGCTTTTAACAAGGGTGCTACCGATTTCTTAAAAAGGGTAAGATCCAAAGTTTGGTTTCAATTCTTTTATATTTTAAACCTATCTAAAATTTAGGGACTAATCTCTATTATGGATTTTGGCCGAGTTATGGAAGGGTGTTTTCGGGATTTAAGAAATTGTCAACTACAAGAAGGTATCTTTCAGAACTTCTAAGATCTAAGGTAAGTTATGAATACCATTCGGCCATAAGCTATATTATTATGATTTAATGTTAGATTGGATCTAACATGGGTACATAGGGATTTCGACAGCAATAAAGAAGCAAGGATCCAATTCGGGATTTAAGATTTGGAAGGTAAGAACAAAGGTAAATTCGGCCAAGGCCTATTTTAGTAGTAGATCTATTATTATGTGTTTTAAGCCGAAAACTAACCAATTCAAGGGATTTAGTGACTAGCCAATTTCAAAGGGGAAAAATACGAGTTTCTGGGATTTGATTAAATCATCAAATCGACACCAAGGTAAGCTTTAAGAATACAAATCCTACTAGGATTTGGTTTTCTAGCCGAATAGGCTTTGTGCTAAATAGTAAGTGATTAATCAATTGTAGGAACTTGAGATCTAAGGCGATAGATCGATTTGGGATTCGGTGAAGTGGTTAAGCAAATCAGGTGTGTACCCCTACACCGCTTCTTAATATGTTTCATGGCCTGTTTTATTAAAATATGTGATATTAAGAATATGAAAGTGGCTAGGGTACCATGTTATGGTACTAAGTACTGAGCACGTTTCCTACTTCTACAAAGAATATGAAAAGGTCATTAGTAACATGAGAATATGATAAGAATGTGAACTCGGCATATTTATGCATATCATCATTATATGGGGCATATGGGTTTGTTTGAAAGGGGAAGTGAATGTGGTGACTTAAGACCACGAACACGGTGACCTAAGACCGTGATATCCGAAAGTGGTGACCTAAGACCACGATGAATCGAAAGTGGTGACCTAAGACCACGATAATCCGAGCGTGGCGACCTAAGACCACGAACGCGGTGACCTAAGACCGCGATATGGAGTGTAGCGAAAGAGGGTCGACTTAGTAGTCCCCACCTGTGTGCGGGTTGGTGCGGGGAGTGTAGCGGATGGCTAATTAGGTTTGGGTTTGGGAATACATCATAATTTGTATGCTATGATATGAATGTGTAACAACTGTATGCCTGATTCTATTATGACTTAGTGTCGTGTACACATTGAGTCCGTTTGACTCACCCGTTGTGGGACCATGTTTGAGGTGATGAGCAGTGATGGACCAGGGGGACGAGAACTTGTGGTGGCCATGCTCAACATGAAGTTTTTATTTTATGAACTACTATTTCTATTTAAGTACTTGAATTACTTGGAAATTATTTGATGTAATAAGGCCATAAGGCCATAGTTGAATTGTTTTCCATTTATTTCTATTTATTATGATTATGAGTTTTACCTATTAAAGTTTAAGTAAAATTTTTAATGTAAAGAATTGAATTCGTTTTCAACACAAGCCCAACCCAAACAATGTTTTTTTAAAATCGCACAAGTTTCTCTAGGTAACGAAAGAATTTTGAAACCGGTTTACTTGAGGAACATACCAAATCTGGGCAAATCTCGTGGGCGGGTTTGGGGTGTTTCGATTTGATATCGAGCCAGTTTTAAAACTATCGGCTTTGTGGGCCAAGGCCCAAAACGTTTTCAAAGCGAGCCCAAATGAGTTTTTTTTTTGAAAATATTTTATGAAACAAGCGGGTTTTACGGCATGGCACCTAAAGTCTCAGACCATGATCCACCGGTAAGTACCCTAACTATTTGTGTGATTATGTGTAATGAATATTAGAAGGGTAGAAAATGAATGGAGCGTAGAATAGCATGATAGGAACTTGAACCCTAGGACTAGTCTACTCAAACACAAACACATAAGACTTAAGGAACGTTAAACAAACCCATGGCTAAGTCACTAAGTTAGGGTGTGGTAACCCCCAATGCGCATGTCTAGGATTGGATCCGGAAGAGCACGGTATTTAAGCGATCCTAGTGACTCACCTCCTCTTCGCAGAATCCTGCAGTGCGTAGCCGGTTCACCCTAACCGGAGGGCTCGTAGGTGTGGCAACCTGCGTGCGCATGTCTAGGAATGGTTTCGGTGGGAGCTTGGTATTTAAGCGATCCGCGTGACTCACCTCCTCTCCACTCGAATCCCGCTCAGTGCGTAGCTTTGGTTCACTACGACCAAGAGGACTCGGTCATAGGCTAAACACAATAACTAAAACACGAAGGGAATTAGCCGTGTTTTTATAAAAACAACAAAACCCTAGTTTTAGAACTCTTAAAACTTTCTTCTAAATTCATGAAAACCATCTTTACAAAATTTTCCGAAAGATTTCCGATTTATACAAAAATGCCCTAGTGGTAAAATTACCAAAATACCCTTGGTTTATAAAATGACCAACTACCTAACAGTTTTGCCAAAATTTCATTATTTTATCAATTTTCAAAAACCCTAATTTGTAAATTATCAAAAATACCTTGAATTTTGGAAATTTCAAAATTGCCCTAACTTATAAAATTACCAAAATGATTACGATTTCCAAAATTTTTGCAACATCACCGTTTTGAAAAGTAAAATTCTCAAAAAGAACCCTCAAAGTTTTGCAACCTTTGAAATATCCCTAATTTATAAGATTTTACAAATTTACCCCGGCTTGGAAAAAAACTCACCAAAATACCCCTGAGGTCCAAAATCACCGAAATACCCCTGGATTTCAAAACTTTTCAAAATACCCCAAAAATTTAAAAATACCAAAATACTTTATGACAAAATCACCAAGGAACTTTTCCTTTTGAAAAATTACAAAAATACCCCAGGAATGAATTACGAAAATACCCTAGGTAGTGGAAAAAAAAATAATAACAATGAAAACTACAACCTTTCTCTGAATGAACGAGAGTTCATGATTGTTTGATGGATGTATGGATGAATGAATGGAAAGACTGTGTGCATACGAAAGAACCACTCCTAAAACTCTTTTCATAAAATTTCTTCGCGGGTAATCAAGGGAAACAAAGACTAATTCATAAAACTTCTTAATCAGATCACGACGTTAGAAATGAGGTCTAGAGGACGTGGTCATCATGGATGAGGTAGAGGAAGGATGATGGTGTCAGAACCCGTTAGATCGGGTCAAGGGTCTGACAATGAGATACCACCGCCACCACCACCCCCAGCTGTTGGTGTTGAGCAGCAAGCTCAGACGGGGGATGATGCTGTGTCACAGGCTGTGCTACGAGTTTTGGAGTTGGTGGCTGGTGCAGGAGGAAATTCGAGAACCCGTAAGTCTGTGCCTGAGCAGCTCCGAGCTAATGGAGTCGAAATGTTTCGGGGAGTTTGAACTTATACTTGGAATGGACTGGCTAGTAGAGTACCGAGCCGTGTTGGGTTGTGCGGCTAAACGAATGGAACTAAGGACCCCAGAGGATGAAGTAGTAGTAATGATCGGAGAGAGAAGAAACTACCTATCCAACGTAGTTTCGGCGTTGAAGGCTGAGAAAATGGTTAAGAAAGGGTGCAAGGTGTTCTTAGCCTTCATAAGTGCGTTAGGTGGAAAGGAAGAAGGTGTCAGTGGAGTTAGAACGGTGAAAGACTTTGAAAATGTATTTTGAAGGAATTACGAGAATACCCCAGAGATAGGAGGTGGAGTTTGGAATAGACTTACTACCAGGAGCAGCTCACTGTGTCAATCGCTCCATACCGAATGGCGCCAAAGGAGTTAGTTGAGCTCAAGGCTCAAATCCAAGAGTTGTTGGATCGTAGGTTCATACGACCTAGTGTGTCTCCATGGGGAGCACCGATTACATTTGTAAAGAAGAAGGGCGGAACTATGCGTATGTGCATAGATTACCGTCGATTGAATAAAGTCGACCATCAAGAACAAGTATCCTTTGCCAAGGATCGATGACTTGTTCGATCGGTGAAGGGGCCATGATATTCTCAAAGATAGACTTATGGTGGGATATCACCGATTGAAGGTGAAGGAGGCGGATATCCATAAGACCGCTTTTAGGACAAGATACGGCCATTTTGAGTTTATGGTGATGCCGTTTGGATTGACAAACGCTCCACCAGCGTTCATGGATATGATGAACCGATTTTTTCAACCCTTCTTGGATAGGTTCGTCGTTGTGTTCATCGATGATATTTTGGTGTATTCTAAGTCCGAAGAGGAGCATGATGAACATCTCACGAGTGGTGCTACAAGTGTTAGGGAGAAGAAGCTCTATGCCAAATTCAGCGGTGTGGATTTTGGCTTAAGGAGAGTGGCATTCTTAGGGCATGTGGTATCATGAGGAAGGAATAAGAGTGGATCCTAGGAAGATCGAAGCAGTGTTGGATTGGAAACCACCTAGGTCCGTGGTGAGATTCGAAGTTTCTTAGGTTTGGCGAGTTATTCTGGAAGGTTCGTAGAAGGATTCTCGTCAATAGCCACGCCTTTGACAAAGTTACTAAGGAAGGAAGTACCCTTTGAATGGTGCGATAAGCAACAGAAGAGCTTTGACAACCTTAAGAAGGTGTTGACGGAGGCTCGGTGTTAATTCGGTAGGAGGTGGGAAGGATTTTGTGGTGTCTTGTGACGCCGCATACGGGATTAGGATGTGTGCTAATGCAAGAAGGAAAAGTAGTCGCTTATGCGTCCTCGACAACTAAGGCCTCATGAGGTTAACTACCCAACTCATGACTTGGAATTGGCAGAGTGGTTTTCGCCCTTAAGGTTTGGAGGCACTACCTCTATGGAGAAAGGTCGGTGATCTACACGGACCACAAGAGCCTTAAGTATCTGTTGACTCGAAGGAGTTGAACTTGAGGCAACGAAGGTGGGTGGAGTTGTTGAAGGACTACGATTCGTTCGATAGAATATCATCAGGGCAAGGCGAATGTGGTAGCCGATGCCCTAAGTCGGAAGGTTGTGTCGGATCTAAGGGCTATGTTCGCACACTTAAGTTTGTACGATGATGGAAGCTTTGTTGGCGAGTTGCAAGTCAAGCCCACATGGTGAAGGAGGTGAAAGAGGGACAGATTGGTTGATAAGGATCTAAGTGCTAAGTTACTGGCAAGTGCGTAAGCAGGAATTAAAGGATTATGGCGTTAATGATGAAGGAGTATTGTGTTACAAAGGAAAAGTCCGTATGCCGAAGGACAAGGAGTTAAGATAAAGGATTCTTCGGAGGCGCATAGTAGCCCTTATGCTATGCATCCCGGAGGCATTAAGCTGTCTGAGAGATCTAAGGGAACAATTTTGGTGGTCCGATCTTAAGCAAGAAGTGACCGAATTTGTGGGGAAATGTTTGGCGTGTCGCAAGTTAAATTTGAACACCAAGTTCCATCAGATTGCTTCAACCAATCGAGATTCCGCAATGGAAGTGGGAGAGAATTACCATGGATTTCGTTAGTGGGCTTCCCCTTACGCCTACTAAGAAGGACTCGGTATGGGTGATAGTGGACCGTTTGACTAAGTCGCGCACTTCATCCCGTAAGAGTTGACTATTCTCTTGAGAAGTGGCTAAGTTATATGTGGCGGAAGTTGTGAGGTTACATGGTGTACCGATGTCGATCATCTCCGGCAGAGACCCAAGGTTTACATCTCGGTTACGGAGGGCACTTCATCAAGCTTTAGGCACTAAGTTGGACTTCACTACGGCTTTTCATCCACAATCAGACGGGTAGTCCGAAGCGAGTTATACAAGTGTTGGAGGATATGTTGAGAGGTCGTGTGATGGATTTAGAGGAAGTTGGGAGGACTATTTGCCTTTAATTTGAGTTCGCCTACAACAACGACTATCAGGCTAGCATTCGGATGGTAGCATATGAAGCATTGTATGGTCGGAAGTGTAGAACTCCTACTTGTTGGGTGAGTTAGGAGAACGTCGAGTTTTGGAGTGCAGAGTTAGTGGCGGCGAAGAGAAGGTTGAGATGATTCGAGCACGGTTAAAGGAAGCCTCGATAGGCGAAGTCGACTTGGACCTTAAGCGGAAGGAAATAGAGTTTGAAGTGGGAGACCAAGTGTTTCGAAAGCCTCGCCTTGGAAAAAGGTAATGAGGTTGATCGCATGAGGAAGTTAAGCCCAAGGTTTATAGGGCCCTATCAGTCTTGAAGCGAGTTGGAGCGATGGCATACCAATTGGAGTTGCCACTAGAGTTTGCATGCAGATGCACGACGTATTCCATGTATCCATGCTATGTCATTACCGATCGGATCTATCTCATGTCGTACCTATCGAAGAAGTAGAGCTAAGGCGGACTTATCCTACGAGGAAGAGCCGATTCGGATATTGGGCGTGATGTGAAAGTGCTACGGAGGAAGTCGGTTCCTCTAGTCAAGGTGTTATGGCGCAATCATGGATCGGAAGAAGCCGTGGGAACCGAGAAGAGGCAATGCGACAACAATACCCTCAATTATTTTAGTTAGAAAATTTTGAGGACGAAATTATTTTAAGGGGGTAGAATTGTAACATCTGGAAAGGGCCTATGCATTTTCGGTTTAATTGTATGAAGTAACATGTTTTATGTACTAAGAATAAATTTTGAACAATTTTGGAAACACGAAAATGTATGGAAATGTTAAGTTAAAAAAATGGAAAGTGAACATTTTTGGAAACTTGGAAATGGATGGGAAATGATTTGGGAATGATTCAAAATAGGAAAGTGCACATTTACGGAAACTTGGAAATGTAAGAAAATGTCAAGTTTCAGAGTCGAACGAAAATTTTTGGAAACTTAGAAATGACTTAGAAATGTCGAGTTTTAAAGTTTAAAAGAGGAAATTAAGGCAAGGTGGCCTTAAAAGAAAAAGTTTGTGAAATTTAACACACAAGCAGGGCTTGGAAAAGTGGCTGAAGATGCCACTTAGGGCCTCTGGAAATGGCGCCACATGCAAGGTGTTGGGCACAGGTTGAGTCATTTGGGAAGCAAATAAAAGAAGTTTTATTTTGCTTCCGAAGCTCTGACAGGTGGACGGCACAAGCCTTCTAGAAAGGAGGAGTTTTATTCTCTTTAATATTCGATTAATAAGGTGATAAATAAGGGATTTAATTTGGATTATTTTTGAAGAGATAATAAAGGATTATTCTCTAATTATTTTAAATTAAGAGATAAAGCTATCAAATAAAGAAGAGTGGTGGCCAAGTAAGGGATTCGAGGAGTAGTTTCGGCTATAAAAGGAAGGAAATAGGGCTACTCATCAATTTTCTTCTTCCTCCTCTCTCTCTGCCGAATTTCGAGTGCTCTCTCTCTTCTCTTCTCTTTTCTTTTGTCAAGCCGAATCTATAGTCCACCATTGCCAAAATTCTCAAGTTTCTTTTCCTTATTTTCGTGGAAGCCAAATACCCCAAGAGAACCTCTAGTCGACTTCTCCATTAAATCCCAAAAAGTGAAACTTTATCATCTAGTCATCAAGGCCGATTCTTTAAGGGGCTTTTAACAAGGGTGCTACCGATTTCTTAAAAAGGGTAAGATCCAAAGTTTGGTTTCAATTCTTTTATATTTTAAACCTATCTAAAATTTAGGGACTAATCTCTATTATGGATTTTGGCCGAGTTATGGAAGGGTGTTTTGGGATTTAAGAAATTGTCAACTACAAGAAGGTATCTTTCGGATCTTCTAAGATCTAAGGTAAGTTATGAATACCATTCGGCCATAAGCTATATTATTATGATTTAATGTTAGATTGGATCTAACATGGGTACATAGGGATTTCGATGACAATAAAGAAGCAAGGATCCAATTCGGGATTTAAGATTTGGAAGGTAAGAACAAAGGTAAATTCGGCCAAGGCCTATTTTAGTAGTAGATCTATTATTATGTGTTTTAAGAAAACTAACCAATTCAAGGGATTTAGTGACTAGCCGATTTCAAAGGGGAAAAATACGAGTTTACGGGATTTGATTAAATCATCAAATCGACACCAAGGTAAGCTTTAAGAATACAAATCCTACTAGGATTTGGTTTTCTAACCGAATAGGCTTTGTGCTAAATAGTAAGTGATTAATCAATTGTAGGAACTTGAGATCTAAGGCAGTAGATCATATTTCGGGATTTTAGTGAAGTGGTTAAGAAAATCAGGTGTGTACCACACACTACTTCTTAATATGTTTCATGGCATGTTTTATTAAAATATGTGATATTAAGAATATGAAAGTGGCTAGGGTACCATGTTATGGTACTAAGTACTCAGCACGTTTCCTACTTCTACAAAGAATATGAAAAAGGTCATTAGTAACATGAGAATATGATAAGAATGTGAACTCTGGCATATTTATGTATATCATCATTATATGGGGCATATGGGTTTGTTTGAAAGGGGAAGTGAATGTGGTGACTTAAGACCACGAACACGGTGACCTAAGACCGTGATATCTGAAAGTGGTGACCTAAGACCACAGTAATCTGAACATGGCGACCTAAGACCACGAATGCGGTGACCTAAGACCGCGATATGGAGTGTAGCGGAAGGAGGGTCGACTTAGTAGTCCCCACGGTGTGCAGGTTGGTACGGGGGAGTGTAGCGGATGGCTAATTAGGTTTGGGTTTGGGAATGCATCATAATTTGTATGCTATGATATGAATGTGTAACAACTGTATGCCTGATTCTATTATGACTTAGTGTCGTGTACACATTGAGTCCGTTTGACTCACCCCGTTATGGGACCATGTTTCAGGTGATGAACAGTGATGGACAAGGGGACGGCGAGAACTTGTGGTGGCCATGCTCAACATGAAGTTTTTATTTTATGAACTACTATTTCTATTTAAGTACTTGAATTACTTGGAAATTATTTGATGTAATAAGGCCATAAGGCCATAGTTGAATTGTTTTCCATTTATTTCTATTTATTATGATTATGAGTTTTACCTATTAAAGTTTAAGTAAAATTTTTAATATAAAGAATTGAATTCATTTTTAACACAAGCCCAACCCAAACAATGTTTTTTTTTTTAAAATCGCACAAGTTTTCTCTAGGTAACGAAAGAATTTTGAAACCGGTTTACTTGAGGAACATACCAAATCTGGGCAAATCTCGTGGGCCGGGTTTGGGGTGTTTCAAAATCATTATACATCTTGGTACTACTCGGATGTACAGATAGACATCCATTATGTTCCTCATGCAACATTTTCTGAATAAGCTCTTCTTTTCTCGGTACACAAGCTCTATCTTTGAACATCAGACTTCCATTGGAACTAATCCGGAAATCGGACTCAACATCTGACTCGCACTGAGCTCTTTTTGCTTGCAATTCACTATCCTCTTTCTGAGCCTCAAAGATCTCTTGGAGGAACATTGGTCTAGCTCTCAACTCAGCTAGAATAGAACCATCGTCAGATAAGGTCATCCACGAATTCATTGCCCTTAATGCAAATAGGGACTTTCTACTCAAAGCATCGGTGACCACATTCGCCTTTCCGGGATGGTAGTCAATGACCAACTCATAGTCTTTTATCAACTCTAACCATCTCCGTTGCCTTAAGTTCAACTCTTTCTGTGTCATCAAGTACTTCAAACTTTTGTGATCGGTGAAAATCTGACATCTTTCACCATATAAATGGTGTCTCCAAATTTTCAATGCGAAGACTATGGCAGCCAACTCTAAATCGTGCGTCGGATAATTCTTCTCATGGGGCTTTAGCTGTCTTGAGGCATAAGCAATCACTTTTCCTTCTTGCATAAGTACACAGCCTAATCCATTTAAGGATGCATCGCTGTATATCACGAACTCTTTCCCCGACTCGGGTTGTACTAAAACTGGAGCTTCTATCAACAATGCTTTCAGTTTCTCGAAACTTTGTTGGCATCTTTCTGTCCACTCAAACTTCACATTTTTTTGTAACAATTTCGTCATCGGAGTTGTAATCATGGAAAACCCCTTGACGAATCGTCTATAATAGCCAGCTAGGCCTAGAAAACTTCTAATCTCAGAGATATTCCTTGGTGGTTTCCAGTCAACAATAGCCAAAATTTTACTTGGGTCCACTCATACTCCATCTCCCGAGACAATATGTCCCAGAAATCCTACTTCTTTAAGCCAAAATTCACTTTTACTGAACTTGGCATACAACTGATTTTCTTGTAGAATCTGTAAAACTGTCCGTAGGTGCTCAGCATGCTCAGGCTCATCACGGGAATAAATTAATATGTCATCAATAAACACGACAACAAACTTATCGAGGTATGGCCTAAAAATGCAGTTCATTAGATCCATGAATACCGCAGGAGCATTGGTCAAACCAAAGGGCATGACTAAAAATTCATAATGCCCATACCTCGTTCGAAAAGTGGTCTTCGACACATCTGAGTCCCTTACTCTCAACTGGTAGTATCCCGATCACAAGTCTATTTTGGAGAACACAGGGGCTCCCTTCAATTGATCGAACAAATCTTCGATCCTTGGCAATGGATACTTGTTCTTCACTGTCACTTTATTAAGCTGACGGTAATCTATGCACAATCTCATGGTGCCATCTTTCTTTTTCACAAATAAAACTAGAGCACCCCATGGAGAACAACTTGATCTTTCAAAGCCTTTATCTGTCAACTCTTGCAACTGTGACTTCAGCTCTCTCAACTCTGTTGGAGCCATTCTATAAGGAGTAATAGATATTCGTACAGTACCGGCAGCTTGCTCAATGTTGAACTCAACCTCTCTTACCGGAGGAAGTCCTAGTAATTCCTCAAGAAAAACGTCCAAGTACTCACATACTATTAACACTGACTCAATCTTTAGCTCTGTTCCTCTAGCATTCATCGCAAAGGCAAGATACGCCTCATACTCTTTTCTTATATATCTCTGTGCCATCATATGAGAAATTATTACCAGCGATTTATCTTGTTCATCTGATTCTACATGAAGAGTGTCCCCATTCTCACATCTCATCTCAATATATTTCTTCCCACAATTTACTATTACATCATGAGTGGTCAACCAGTCCATACCAAGAATGATGTCAAACTCATCAAATGGTTACAACATAAGGTTTGCTTTAAAATAATGTCCTCTAATCATCAATGGGCAATCATTACATACTTTATCGACCAGCACACTTTGGCCTAATGGATTAGACACTTTAATCACAAATTCTGTAGACTCTATAGGCATACTCATACTGGATACTAGTTTCATGCAAATGTAAGAGTGTGTGGATTCGGGATCTATTAAAGCAATAACTTTAATATCATGAAGAGAAAAGGTACCCGTAATAACATCAGGAGAAGATACCTCTTCACGAGCGTGAATGGCATACGTCCTTGCAGGTTCCCTGCTCTCGGGTCTCGCAACCTGCTCTCTAGGGTTACCCCTACCACTTGCTCCACTACCCGGGTTCTTCTGCGATCTTCCTCTGACCATACTCCCAGATCTCGGGTTCTGAGTTCTCTATTCTTTTATCATATCAGGACAATCTTTTATAAAGTGATCTTGAGAACCACATCTGAAACAAGCATTTTCATGCACTCGACACTCACCAAGATGACGTCTACCGCACTGTGGGCATTTTGATCTATCAGATCGAATGTTCCCCACACTAGCGACTGAAGTAGTCTGTGCCTTATTTCTCGAATACTGTTTACCCTTGTTTCTACTTGAAAACCCTGTGGATGAAGCCGATCGGGTGGAGAAATCTCTTGACTTCTTGGAAGAGGGTTGGAATGACTTATTCCACTGTCTCTTTCTCGAGTCATGAGACTCCATTTCAGATTTTCTCTTCTCTTTTACTAGCTCTTTGGCTTTACAAGCCCGCTCCACTAACACAACAATTTTTTTTTAATTCTAGGACAGCAACAAACAACTTAATGTCCTTATTTAGTCCATCTTCGAATCTCTTGCTCATGATGGCCTCGGTGGATACACACTCTCGAGCATATTTGCTAAGTCATACAAACTCGCGCTCATAATCAGTCACAGACATCTTGCCTTGCTTTAGTTCTAGGAATACCTTTCTTTTCTGATCGATAAATCTTTGACTGATGTACTTCTTTCTGAACTCTTCTTGAAAGAATTCCCATGTAATCTTTTCTCTTGGTACAACCGACACCAAGGTGTTCCACCATTGATAGGCATAATCTCTTAAAAGAGAAACTACACACTTCATGCATTCCTCAGAAGTGCATGACAACTCATTAAATACCACGATGGTATTTTCTAACGAGAACTTCGGCCTTTTAGGATCATCATCCTTTCTAGCCCGGAATTCTTCTGCCCCATGTTTCCTGATCCTATCAACCGGAGGTTTGTCTCCTCTTATCACCTCTACTACTTGAAGGGCTACTGAGATAGGTTGAGGAAAAGGCGGGGGTGGAGGGGGTTTTGCATTCGGGTTCGAACGAATGAACTCCATATACCATGTGTTCATCATGTGGAGGAAGGCTTCTCTAGCCTCTTCTCCTCCTCCTTGACTCACCGTAGTGGGTCTATTCTCATTCTCGTTCGGCATCGTCCCTTCAGCGGGAGCTGGCACGTTACTTTCTACGTCATCCGCAATAGCTCTTTTGGGATCCATTTACTATATGTATAAACATAATTTAAGTTGTCAGGAGTCGTCACACTATCATAATAAAAACATTCTTACGTATGGCATGTATAGCTAGATTCGTGCTCATTCTATGTTAATCCTAGAACCGACTAAACTGTAGCTCTGATACCACTAAATGTAACGACCCGATACCTGAGTTCGAAACTGAGACTAGATACGAGACATTACTATACTTGAACTTACTAAAACATGTACTTTCGGGTTGTAAAATTTTGTTTCGAATTAGAAATTCTCTTTCTTAGTCAAATCATACATTTCATGGGCCTACGAGCCCTTAAACTCACATCCAAAAACTTTCAGAGTTCAACCGGAAACTTTTACTCACTTTGTAAACTTTTCCTCAAAACAGGGGTCACACGCCCGTGTGACTTGGGACACGCCCGTGTCTTCCACCCGTGGTCGACACTGACTAATTTCACACGCCTTGACACGCTCGTGTCTTCCACCCGTGGTCGACACTGACTAATTTCACACGGCCTTGACACGCCCATGGCCCCGGCCCGTGTGCCAAACCTTGGCATTCTTACTTATCCACACGTTCCATACACACGCCTGTGTGCTTCAGCCGTGTGGCGATTCAAATTCTAAGTGCAAGGTGCAAACTTCACACGGCCTGGGCACACGCCCATGTTCTAGCCGTGCCTCCCACACGGTCTAGACAAACGCCCGTGTCTCTACTCCCGTGGGAGATTAGAAGGCTATCTACCAAGCCTTTTTCCACTTTGAAATCAAGATCAATTTAATACCCTATTCAACAACTCAAGTACTACATGAAAACACGAACAATGATGTATAATCATCAACATTGGTATAAATAAACTTGGTAAATATTGGCCAATTCCTTTAGCCATATACAAAAGAATACTAAACTTGATAGTCAACACTTTGGCTCTTCTTAAAACATAACTCAAAATGAAATGCTTCCTATACATGCCATACTTAATATAAACAACTTGGCTATACCAAAATAGCGATTGATAGTGTGCTCCGAGCTCCGACGTCAATGATCCACGAGTTAGCTTGGCGGGACTACATGGTCTTACTTGGTATCTTTACTCATGAACTGGTCAATGCCGAGCCTTGGCTTGGACTTACATGAAATCTTCCTTGTTACTCACCAATGCCATGCCTTGGCTTAGACTTACATGGGATCTCTATCTCATGATAGCTTTTCAATGCCAAGACTTGTCTTGGACTTACATGACATCTTAGCTTGATTGCTGATGCCTTGCCTTGGCTTGGTCTTATACGGACTTTCTTGTCTCATGTGATAGATCGAGTATCCTAAGTAATTCAACCTCAATCGGGTCTTTCTCATGCTTAATCTCATTGATTTCTTTGTTTGACATAGCATAAAAAAAATCTCATGGAATTAAGATATATTCAACATAATACTAAGCAATTCAATGATATTAATCATAAAGCTTAGAAATCATACAAACTTACCTCAATATACAAAATGTATGTAGATATGCAATTTAGTCATCGACTTTGTTCTTGCCTCGGTTTCGATCCGGGCTTCGTTTTTCTCGATATATAATAATAATTTAGCTCATTTAATACTCAAATTGACTAAATTGACTCAGAACTCATACTTTGGCAAAATTACCATTTTGCCTCTAAACTTTCTCATAATTACACTTTTGCCCCTAGGCTCGTAAAGTGATTTTTATTCAACTTTCATGAGCTTCATGCTTAGCTGATTCATTCTCTCAACTATAGCAACAATCAATTCCCACTATTTCTATTATGTATGACCAATTTCATAACTATTACAAACTAGTCCATACTAACATTTTTCATGAAATTCACTTAGGAAAAGATGTTTATCTAACATCAAACTCTCATAATATTCCATAAAACATCATTTTACAAGCATGTCATACATGGGTATATTTATGGACATGAATTCTAGCTCAACTTATAGCTAAAAATAGCTAATTCATGCTACGAGGACTCCAAAAATACGAAGAATATTAAAAACGGGGCTAGGATGCACTTACTAGCAAGCTTCAAAAATTGAAGAACCCTAGCTATGGAGTCTCTCTAATTTTCGGCACAAGGGGAAGAAGATGAATAAGATTTTTGTCATCTTTTTCCCTTTTTAATCATTTAATTTATAAATGACCAAAATGCCCTTCTCACTAAACTTTCAAAATTTCTAACTCATGTCCATTTTTGTCCAAAAATTATAATTTGGGAAATTTTCTATTTAAGGACTTCTATTTAATAATCCAAAGCTATTTCATACGAAAAGCTTCTAGAATCTCATATTTTGCAACTTTTGCAATTTAGTCCTAATAGACCATTCAATGACAATTTCATAAAATTTCTACATGAAACTTTCATACTATCATGCAAACATATTTTAAACCTCAAAACTCATTTTACTACTTTAGATTTGTGGTCTCGCACCACTGTTCCGACTAGGCCCTAAATCGGGATGTTACAATTCTCCCCCTTAGGGATTTTCGTCCTCGAAAATCTTACCAACAAATAGGTTTGGGTACTGGTTTCTCATGGTTTCTTTTGGTTCCCATGTAGCTTCCTATATCCCATGTCTTTGCCATAAAACTTTAACAAGGGAGATATTCTTATTCCTCAGCTGTTTGACTTCCCGAGCTAAAATCTTAACTGGTTATTCACCATAAGTCATGTCGGGTTGAATCTCTACCTCTGACGGAGTAATTACATGCGAAGGGTCTGATCGGTAGCGTCGTAACATAGACACGTGAAACACATCATGTATCTTTTCTAACTCAGACGGCAAAGCCAATTGATAGGCTACCGGGCCAACTCTCTCAGTAATCTCATATGGTCCAATAAAACGTGGACTCAACTTGCCTTTCCGGCCAAATCTAAGAACCTTTCTCCATGGTGACACTTTCAAGAAAAGTTTATCCCCGACTTGATACTCTATCTCTTTTATTTTTAAATTTGAGTTAGATTTTTGTCTGTCAAAAGCAGTGATAAACCGAAATAGTAACATATTTTAATCCCACATTTAGCATACTTTTGGATGATTTATCCATTGATTTATGTAAAAAGGTGCTCTTAATCCTTTCTTTTCATGTCTTATACTCAGGAAAGCACCCAAGAATAAAAAGAACGGGAAAACAGGCTCAAAATGGACCAAAATGGGCCAATGAAGAAATTGACAAGGCCTGGACTAAAGCCCACATGGCCGTGCCTCCCCAATATATTAGAACACGGCCTGAAGTCGATCTACACGGTCGTGCCTCATTAACAAAGTCCAATACGGCCTGGCCACGATTCACACGGGCGTGTGCCATGGCCATGCCCCTACCATGGAGGAGAGTAATTTCACTCGGAAAAGGATACTTAAAAGCCTATATAAAGACCCTAAGTATAACCTAGAAGAGGGCGGTTAGGTAGGCCAAGGAGCCGAGCCGAAAAGGTCAGATTTGTGGGAAACTCTCAAGGGATAGCCAGTTGATCCATCTCAAGAAGCCGAAATTCTACTCAAGACGGAGGATCTCCTCTTCAATTCCTTCAGGGGAATTTAGGGATTTCTTATGTTTTGTTTTATCTTTTCTTCTGAGATGTTTTTCTTTATTGTTATGAACTAAACCCTTCAGATACTTGAAGGGGGATGAAACCTAGATGAATCTTGTTATTGTTTTCTAAACTATATGATAAATACTTGATTTGTTCTTGATTATGTGTACTTAATTCTTTTGTTGATATTTCGCGGATATTAATTCAAGTTGAATGTGCTTAGGTGGTGGAGCAAAAGTCCCTACTTAAGAGTAGCTCTAGCATAATTAAGCGGAGTTGATCGCACGCCTAGAGATAGGGTGACAAGATTTTGCCAGATTAGGGTGAAACCTAATATGGGAGTCCATAGATCGATTTACTGCTATTCTAGGGGTTATTAATGGGAAAGAGATTTCAATTAAGTAACCTAGGGTTAGACGTTATTCGCCTCGAGAGAGGGTTTAATATAAATGAGGGAGTCCTACGGATCAAGTCAAGTGAATTAATAAATGCAGTTCGGTGTTAGATAACAAGTGAAGTCTAGGTGGATTCTTCCTAAGGGTATCGTCTTAATCAATGAGTTTTTCCCAAGTATTTCCCCAATTCATTCTTTTTGTCTTTGCGTCTTTAGCTTAGTAATTAGTTAATTTAGATTAATAAACAACTTCACTCATGGCCACGATTCACACGGGCGTGTGCCATGGCCGTGCCCCTGCCGTGGAGGAGAGTAATTTCACTCGAAAAAGGATACTTAGGGGCAAAGAAACCTATTTCAAAAGCCTATATAAAGACCCTAAGTATAACCTAAAAAGAGGCGGTTAGCTAGACCAAGGAGCCGAAATAGAAAGGTCGATTTGTGGGAAACTCTCAAGGGATAGCCAGTTGATCCATCTCAAGAAGCCTAAATTCTACTCAAGACGGAGGATCTCCTCTTCAATTCCTTCAGGGGGATTTAGGGATTTCTTATGTTTTGTTTTATCTTTTCTTACGAGATGTTTTTCTTTATTGTTATGAACTAAACCCTTCAGATACTTGAAGGGGGATGAAACCTAGATGAATCTTGTTATTGTTTTCTGAACTATATGATAAATACTTGATTTGTTCTTGATTATGTGTACTTAATTCTTTTGTTGATATTTCGCGGATATTAATTCAAGTTGAATGTGCTTAGGTGGTGGAGCAAAAGTCCCTACTTAAGAGTAGCTCTAGCATAATTAAGCGGAGTTGATCGCATGCCTTGAGAGATAGGGTGACAAGATTTTGCAGTTAGGGTGAAACCTAATATGGGAGTCCATAGATCGATTTACTGCTATTCTAGGGGTTATTAATGGGAAAGAGATTTCAATTAAGTAACCTAGGGTTAAACGTTATTCGCCTCGAGAGAGGGTTTAATATAAATGGGGGAGTCCTACGGATCAAGTCAAGTGAATAAATCGTCTGGTTTAGTGTTAGATAACAAGTGAAGTCTAGGTGGATTCTTCCTAAGGGTATCGTCTTAATCAACTGAGTTTTTCCCAAGTATTTCCCCAATTCATTCTTTTTGTCTTTGCGTCTTTAGCTTAGTAATTAGTTAATTTAGATTAATAAATAACTTCACTCCTGGCCACGATTCACACGGGCGTGTGCCATGGCCGTGCCCCTGCCGTGGAGGAGAGTAATTTCACTCGAAAAAGGATACTTAGGGGCAAAGAAACCTATTTCAAAAGCCTATATAAAGACCCTAAGTATAACCTAAAAGAGGGCGGTTAACTAGACCAAGGAGCCGAGCCGAAAAGGTCAGATTTGTGGGAAACTCTCAAGGGATAGCCAGTTGATCCATCTCAAGAAGCCGAAATTCTACTCAAGACGGAGGATCTCCTCTTCAATTTCTTCAGGGGGATTTAGGGATTTCTTATATTTTGTTTTATCTTTTCTTCTGACATGTTTTTCTTTATTGTTATGAACTAAACCCTTCAGATACTTGAAGGGGGATGAAACCTAGATGAATCTTGTTATTGTTTTCTAAACTATATGATAAATACTTGATTTGTTCTTGATTATGTGTACTTAATTCTTGTTTTGATATTTTGCGGATATTAATTCAAGTTGAATGTGCTTAGGTGGTGGAGCAAAAGTCCCTACTTAAGAGTAGATCTAGCATAATTAAGCGGAGTTGATCGCACGCCTAGAGATAGGGTGACGAGATTTTGTCGGATTAGGGTGAAACCTAATATGGGAGTCCATAGATCGATTTACTGCTATTCTAGGGGGTTATTAATGGGAAAGAGATTTCAATTAAGTAACCTAGGGTTAGACGTTATTCGCCTCGAGAGAGGGTTTAATATAAATGAGGGAGTCCTACGGATCAAGTAAAGTGAATAAATCGTCTGGTTCAGTGTTAGATAACAAGTGAAGTCTAGGTGGATTCTTCCTAAGGGTATCGTCTTAATCAACTGATTTTTTCCCAAGTATTTCCCCAATTCATTCTTTTTGTCTTTGCGTCTTTAGCTTAGTAATTAGTTAATTTAGAATAATAAACAACTTCACTTATTTTAGGCTAAATAATAGAAAGAAAGTTAGTATTAGTACTTTTAGTTCCTTTGGGTTCAACAATCTGGTCTTGCCTAAGCTATACTACTGTTTGATAGGTGCACTTGCCTCAATCGTTGTTATAGTTAATTCCAGGATCGATCATTATAAATTTAAAACTCTGAAATACAACGATCAAGTTTTTGGCGCCGTTGTCGGGGAACTAAAATATTAAGAAAGCTCTATTTTTATTACTTTAGCCATTATTTTTATTTTATTTTATTTTTCTGCAATTTACTTTTATTTTTAAGTTTAAATTTAAACTTTGGTAAATTTTCTTTCTTTCTTTTCCTATCAGGTACCTCTAGTTTATGACTAGAAGGAACCGGAGAGGACCACTAGTATACGACAGTGATATTGAAGCTACCGCTCGTAGAAATTGCAGAGAAATTAGGCGAGCCCTAAATTTACAGAAGAAGAGCGAGAAGGCAGATCCAATCCCTCTTTGAAGGGATGGGCGAAAATAATCCACCACCACAAGATGTGGCGAGAAAATAATGCTCCGCGTACTATGTATGATTATGCTAAACCTCATTTAACGAGAGCGAATCTAGTATTGTTAGGCTGCTATAGGCTGCTAATAATTTTGAATTAAAGCCTAAAACTATACAAATGATTCAACAATTTGTTCAATTTGATGGTTTGCAGGACGAAGATCCAAACACTCATATAGCTAATTTTTTTAGAGTTACGTGATACCTTCAAAATAAATGGCGTTTACGATGATGCCATAAGGCTTGGTTATTTCCCTTTTCATTAAGGAATAAAGCCAAACAGTGGTTAAACTCGTTACCATGAGGGTCAATCACCACATGGGATCAAATGACCTAAAAATTTTTATTAAAATATTTCCCACCGGCCAAAACGGCCAAATTACGGAATGATATCTCTTCTTTTGTGTAGATGGATTTAGAGACATTATATGACGTATGGGAGAGATATAAGGATCTATTGAGAAGGTGTCCGCACCATGGTTTACCCTTGTGGCTCCAAGCCCAAACTTTCTATAACGGTATAAACCCCTCAACGAGGCAACTAATTGATTCAGCCACCGGTGGAACCCTGAACAACAGAACTCCTGAAGCAGCTTGCAAGTTTATTGAAGAGATGTCACTGAATAACTATCGGTGGCAGGTTACAAGGACCAAACCAACAGAATCAACCGAAGTTTTCTACATAGATGCAGTAACCATGCTATCAACACAGGTAAAGATGATGAATAAAAAGCTTGATAGTTTGTGCTCTTCGCAGGTACATCCGAGAATGCTGGTGCGGCGTAAGTGGGGCAAGTGGTGAATCCTGAGTACCCACACTACCAACCAGGCACAGAGAGTGAACAGATGAACTATAGAGGTAACAATTTTAGATCTAATAATAACCCATATAGTAATAATTATAACCCAGGTTGGAGGAACCACCAAATTTTTTTTTTGGGGAGGTCAAGGAAATCAAAGACAACAACCTCCTCATAATTTCCAAAATTAGCCCTATCCACAGGAGAAGAAGCCGAAGCTTGAAGAGATGCTGACAAGATTCATTGCATCCACAGAAAACCATCTCCAAGACACTGAAACCACCCTTAAGACCCAACAAGCATCGATCAAAGGGATCGAGAGCCAAGTTAGAGAAGTCACTAAGTCAGGTGAGGAAGTTTCTAAGTCAGTTGGACAACTCGCGAAGCTGATGTCTGAACGATCGCAAGGGCGTCTACCAAGCAACACTGAGATTAATCCAAAGGAGCAAATCCAAGCCATAACAGCTCATAAAAGTGAAGGATTAGATGAACCCATTCCAATACAAGGAAACGAGGTAGAAAAAGTTAAAGTTGAGGTAACACAAGAAAAACCAAAACCGGTAATCAAGGAGTACCAACCACGCATACCATATCCCGAAGGGTTAACGAGAGACGACACAGAGGAACAGTTCGGTAAGTTTCTTAAACTTTTAAAGAAATTACATATTAACTTACTGCTACTTGAAGCTCTTTCACAGATACCAGATTCGAGGAAATTTTTAAAACATCTCTTGATGAACAAACACAAATTAGACGTTGATCCACATGTGGAATTAAACGCAGTATGCTCAGCAATGTTACAGAATAGACTACCACAAAAGCTAAAAGATCCAGGGAGTTTTACAATTCCATGTTTAATTGGTAGACTAACTGTTGATAATGCGTTAGCTGATTTAGGGGCAAGCATAAATGTCATGCCTTATAAATTGTTTAAACAATTAGGTCTAGGGAAACCCAAAAAAACTAGGATGAGCATTCAATTAGCTAATAAAACTGTTAGAATTCCTAGGGGTATTACCGAAGATGTTCTTGTAAAAATTGACAAATTCGTTTTCCCAGTAGATTTTGTTGTCTTAGACATGGATGAGGATAATTCGATTCCCTTAATTTTAGGAAGACCTTTTTTTAGCATTGCCGGGACTAAAATTGATATTGATGCAGGATAACTCATACTTCGTGTAGGTAATGAGACGGTCACCCTCAAGGCTCTCGACTCAGCCAGAACATCGAGTAATCAAGGTGAGAACGTAAATTATACTAATAACCATTTGGTTGACCCTTATTTTCAGGAAGCACCACAAAAGAATACAACTGAACCCGATCCTAATCCCCATGCCAACAAGGAAGTAGTTCATGAAGATCAAAAGATTCAGATCGATGATCTAGACGAGTGGAAGACACACTTCAAGGAAAAATTAGGGATACACGGTGAAGAACCAGAACCACAAAGGTAAAACTGAAAGAGCCTCCAGAAGAGCTCATAGGAACAACAAACCACTTCAAGATAGGAGACCAGGTACTATTAGATAAGGCAGATCCTCGAATATCTCCTTCGAAACCTAACACAAACAAATAAATACCTTTTAGGGTAACCAGTGTCTTCCCATACGGAACAGTCGAGGTAAGTAATCCTATTTTTGGTACTTTTACTATAAACACATCTCGACTTAAATTTTTTCACGAGGATACAACTGATAGCATGAGGAAGGACTTCCAACTCCTCAAACCACCATGATGATGCAAACGAGAGGTAAAGTCTAGCTTAAGACTATAAACGAGCGCTTCTCGGGAGGCAACCCGAGCACTAACCCCATTAATTTTTACATTTTTTTAAATTCTTCTTTTACTTTTATTTTTCCTTTTTATCACCTAACTATAAACTAACCAAAGTGTAGATTTCCAGGCCACACGGCCTTACACACAGCCGTGGTCGTGGTCGTGTGGCCACCACAAGAAGGTACAAGGGCGGCGACAACCACCAGATCCATAATTTTTATTTAACCCCCTTCTTCCTTTTTCTTTTCCAGTTGTTTTTCTTTTTCCATTTTCCATTATTTACTTTTATTTTTATATTTATATTTATATTTATATTTATATTTATATTTATTTCTTTTAATTTTCTTTTATTTTCTTTATTATTTTATTCTTATTATTCATTCCATTTAGATTTAGCTTAGGATACAATAAAATTAGGATGGCTGCCTCGAGGACTCAAACAGTTCGAGACGCTTCCCCATGTTCACCTCCAATCCTATTCGGTTTCTTTTCATTGGCTTCATCCAAAATTCAGGAAGTTTCAAAAACTTGATCGTTGTATTTTAGAGTTTTAAATTTATAATGATCGATCCTGGAATTAACTATAACAACGATTGAGGCAAGTGCACCTATCGAACAGTAGTATAGCTTAGGCAAGACCGGATTGTCGAACCCAAAGGAACTAAAAGTACTAATACTAACTTTCTTTCTATTATTTAGCCTAAAATAAGTGAAGTTGTTTATTAATCTAAATTAACTAATTACTAAGCTAAAGACGCAAAGACAAAAAGAATGAATTTGGGAAATACTTGGGAAAAACTCAGTTGATTAAGACGATACCCTTAGGAAGAATCCACCTAGACTTCACTTGTTATCTAACACTAAACCAGACGATTTATTCACTTGACTTGATCCGTAGGACTCCCTAATTTATATTAAACCCTCTCTCGAGGCGAATAGCGTCTAACCCTAGGTTAATTAATTGAAATCTCTTTCCCATTAATAACCCCCTAGAATAGCAGTAAATTGATCTATGGACTCCCATATTAGGTTTCACCCTAATCCGACAAAATCTCGTCACCCTATCTCTAGGCGTGCGATCAACTCTGCTTAATTATGCTAGATCTACTCTTAAGTAGGGACTTTTGCTCCACCACCTAAGCACATTCAACTTGAATTAATATCCACGAAATATCAACAAAAGAATTAAGTACACATAATCAAGAACAAATCAAGTATTTATCATATAGTTCAGAAAACAATAATAAGATTCATCTAGGTTTCATCCCCCTTCAGGTATTTGAAGGGTTTAGTTCATAACAATAAAGAAAAACATCTCAGAAGAAAAGATAAAACAAAACATAAGAAATCCCTAAAACCCCCTGAAGGAATTGAAGAGGAGATCCTCCGTCTTGAGTAGAATTCCGGCTTCTTGAGATGGATCAACTGGCTATCCCTTGAGAGCTTCCCACAAATCTGACCTTTTCGGCTCGGCTCCTTGGCCTAGCTAACCGCCCTCTTCTAGGTTATACTTAGGGTCGTTATATAGGCCTTTGAAATAGGTTTCTTTGCCCCTAAGTATCCTTTTCCGAGTGAAATTACTCTCCTCCACGGCAGGGGCACGGCCATGGCACACGCCCGTGTGAATCGTGGCCAGGCCATGTTGGACTCTGTTAATGAGGCACAGCCGTGTAGATCGACTTCAGGCCGTGTTCTAGTATATTGGGGAGGCACGGCCGTGTGGGCTTTAGTCCGGGCCATGTCAATTTCTTCTTTGGCCCACTTTGGTCCGTTCTGAGCCCATTTCTCGTTCTTTTTATTCTTGGGTGCTTTCCTGAGTATAAGACATGAAAAGAAAGGATTAAGAGCACCTTTTTACATAAATCAAGGGATAAATCATCCAAAAGTATGCTAAATGTGGGATTAAAATATGTTACTATTTCAGTTTATCTAATACCCCCACACTTAAGCTTTTGCATGTCCTCAAGCAAAATTCTCAACTTATAATTAAAACGAACTTCCTTCAATTCATAATAGTCATTGATAGTGTTTCATCATGATTCAGAGATAATTTATACATGGATAATTCAACTCAAAGAGTCCTAAAGATTCAAACAATATAAGTCATACATTTGTAGCACAAAACATAGGTGTTTCCCCTCATCTAAATAATTACCTCTGGTCCAATACCTACAAGGATTGACATCCTCACAAAAGATTCACTCAAATCACTCGAAGTGTTTAAGGTTCAGAATTAAGCACTCAAACGTCAAACCTGAAAAGTTAATCCCATAGGCTTGCATGAAAATCAAATCTCCACCACTGTAATATGAGATGATGCACAAATCAAAAGGTCTTTATCAGGGTTGTAATGGGGCTTGGGTTAAAGGTGTGGTTAACGGCTGAATTAGAGGGTTAGAATCGAGATTGAATTGACAAATTACCTAACTAGAAACAACGAACTAAGTAAAAGTGATTACATCAATTTGAAAAAATACTAATACTACGAGCTTCTTCTTCAGTATTTTGAATTCAAACGTATAAGATCTTCAAACCTGGTACAACCCCACGCCCGTGCTCCTTAGGCGTGTCGATTCACACGGCCGCCTCGCACGGCCGTGTGTATAGGCGTGTTGGTTCACCCACACCCGTTTTACAGATTGCCACGCCCGTTGGTGATAAGTCAGTGTCGTCCACGGCCGAGTCGCACGGCTGTGGAATTCTGTCGGTGCCCGTGGGGCGGTGGTTGGAGTCTGTGACTTCAAAGATTTGATTCTCTCTGACTCGTACCACCTCTGCCATGTCAGTACGGCGATCCGGGGCATCCACACGGCCATGGCCACGGCCGTGTGCTAGGCCGTGTGGCCTGGAAATCTGCACTTTTTGGTTAGTTTAAAGCTAGATACTATAGAAAAAATAAAAATGTAAAAGTTAATGGGGTTAGTGCTCGGGTTGCCTCTCGAGAAGCGCTCGTTTATAGTCTTAAGCTATACTTTCCTCTCGTTTGCATCATCAGGGTGGTTTGAGGAGTTGGAATTCCTTCCTCATGCTATCAGTTGTATCCTCGTGAAAAAATTTAAGTCGAGATGTGTTTATAGTAAAAGTACCAAAAATAGGATTACTTACCTCGACTGTTTCGTATAGGAAGACACTGGTTACTCTAAAAGGTATTTCTTTGTTTGTGTTAGGGTTCGGAGGAGATATTCGAGGATCTTCCTTATCTAACAGTACCTGGTCTCCTATCTTGAAGTGGTTTGTTGTTCCTATGAGCTCTTCTGGGGGCTCATTCGGTTTTACCTTGTGTGGTTCCGGTTCTTCGCCGTGTATCCCTAATTTTTCCTTGAAGTGTGTCTTCCACTCGTCTAGATCATCGATCTGAATCCTTCGATCTTCATGAACTACTTCCTTGTTGGCATGGGGTTTAAGATCGGGTTAAGTTGTATTCTTTTGTGGTGCTTCCTGAAAATAAGGGTTAACCGATTGGTTATTAGTAGAATTTACGTTCTCACCTTGATTACTCGATGTTCTGGCTGAGTCGAGAGCCTTGAGGGTGACCGTCTCATTACCTACACGAAGTATGAGTTCTCCTGCATCAATATCAATTTTAGTCCTAGCAGTTGCTAAAAAGGGTCTTCCTAAAATTAAGGGAATCAAATTATCCTCATCCATGTCTAAGACAACAAAATCTAAAATTTGTCAATTTTTACAAGAACATCTTCGATAATACCCCTAGGAATTCTAACAGTTTTATCAGCTAATTGAATGCTCATCCTAGTTTGTTTGGGTTTCCCTAGACCTAATTTTTTAAACAATTTATAAGGCATGACATTTATGCTTGCCCCTAAATCAGCTAACGCATTATCAACAGTTAGTCTACCAATTAAACATGGAATTGTAAAACTCCCTGGATCTTTTAGCTTTTGTGGTAGTCTATTCTGTAACATTCTTTGAGCATCTTTGCGTTTAATTCCACATGTGGATCCTCGTCTAATTTGTGTTTGTTCGTCAAAAGATTTTTTAAAAATTTCCTCAAATCTGGCATCTGTGAAAGAGCTTCAAGTTGCAGTAAGTTAATATGTAATTTCTTTAAAAGTTTAAGAAACTTACCAAACTATTCCTCTATGTCGTCTCTCGTTAACGCTTCGGGATATGGTATGCGAGGTTGGTACTCCTTGATTACCGGTTTTGGTTTTTCTTGTGTTACCTCAACTTTACCTTTTTCTACCTCGTTTCCTTGTATTAGACTGGGTTCGTCTAATCCTTCACTTTCTTGAGCTGTTATGGCTTGGATTTGCTCCTTTGGATTAATCTCAGTGTTGCTTGGTAGACGCCCTTGCGATCGTTCAGACATCAGCTTTGCGAGTTGTCCAACTGACTTAGAAACTTCCTCAACTGATTTAGTGACTTCCCTAACTTGGCTCTCAGTCCCTTTGATCGATGCTTGTTGGGTCTTAAGGGTGGTTTCAGTGTCTTGGAGACGGTTTTTTGTCAGCATCTTGTCATGAATCTTGTCAGCATCTCTTCAATATTCAGCTTCTTCTCCTGTGGATAGGGCAGATTTTGGAAATTTTGAGGAGGTTGTTGTCTTTGATTTCCTTGACTTCCCCACGAAAAATTTGGGTGGTTCCTCCAACATGGGTTTTAATTATTACTATATGGGTTATTATTAGATCTAAAATTGTTACCTATATAGTGCATCTGTTTGCTCTCTGTGCCCGGTTGGTAGTGTGGGTACTCAGGATTCGCCACGGTTCCACTTACGTCGCACTGCATTACTGGATGTACCTGCAAAGAACACAAAATATCAAGCTTTTTATTCATCATCTCTACCTATGTTGATACCATGGTTACTGCATCTATGTTAAAAACTCCGGCTGCTTTTGTTGGTTTGGTCCTTGTAACCTGCCACTGATAGTTATTCAGTGACATCTCTTCAATAAACTCGTAAGCTGCTTCAGGAGTTCTGTTGTTCAGGGTTCCACCGGCAGCTAAATCAATTAGTTTCCTCGTTGAGGGGTTTACACTGTTATAGAAAGTTTGGACTTGGAGCCACAAGGGTAAACCATGGTACGGACACCTTCTCAAGAGATCATTATATCTCTCCCATGCGTCATATAATGTCTCTAAATCCATCTGCACAAAAGAAGAGATATCAGTCCGTAATTTGGTCATTTTGGCCGGTGGGAAATATTTTAATAAAAAATTTTTGGTCATTTGACCCCATGTGGTGATTGACCCTCGTGGTAACGAGTTTAACCACTGTTTGGCTTTATTCCTTAATGAAAAGGGAAATAACCGAAGCCTTATGGCATCATCAGAAACGCCATTTATTTTGAAGGTATTACAGAACTCTAAAAATTAGCTATATGAGTGTTTGGATCTTAAATCCCGCAAACCATCAAATTGAACAAATTGTTGAATCATTTGTATAGTGTTAGGCTTTAATTCAAAATGATTAGCAGCTATAGTAGGCCTAACAATACTAGATTCAGCTCCTGCTAAATGAGGTTTAGCATAATCATACATAGTACGCGGAGCATTATTTTCTGCCACATCTTGTGGTGGTGGATTATTTTCGTCCATCCCTTCAGTAGGATTGGATCTGTCTTCTCACTCTTCTTCTGTGTAATTTAGGGCTCGCCTAATTTCTCTGCAATTTCTACGAGCGGTAGCTTCAATATCACTGTCGTATACTAGTGGTCCTCTCGGGTTCCTTCTAGTCACAAACTAGAAGTACCTGATAGGAAAAGAAAGAAAGAAAATTTCGCAAAGTTAAAAGTTAAACTTAAAAATAAAAGTAAATTGCAGAAAATAAAATAAAATAAAAAAATAATGGTTAAAGTAATAAAAATAGAGCTTTCTTAATATTTTAGTTCCCCAGCAACGGCGCCAAAAACTTGATCGTTGTATTTCAGAGTTTTAAATTTATAATGATCGATCCTGGAATTAACTATAACAACGATTGAGGTAAGTGCACCTATCGAACAGTAGTATAGCTTAGGCAAGACCGGATTGTCGAACCCAAAGAAACCCAAGATTCATGGCATCGATCAAAGACCCCCCTAAAACCCCCTGAAGGAATTGAAGAGGAGATCCTCCGTCTTGAGTAGAATTTCGGCTTCTTGAGATGGATCAACTGGCTATCCCTTGAGAGTTTCCCACAAATCTGACCTTTTCGGCTCGGCTCCTTGGCCTAGCTAACCCCCCTCTTCTAGGTTATACTTAGGGTCGTTATATAGGCCTTTGAAATAGGTTTCTTTGCCCCTAAGTATCCTTTTCCGAGTGAAATTACTCTCCTCCACGGCAGGGGCACGGCCATGGCACACGCCCGTGTGAATCGTGGCCAGGCCATGTTGGACTCTGTTAATGAGGCACGGCCGTGTAGATCGACTTCAGGCCGTGTTCTAGTATATTTGGGAGGCACGGCCGTGTGGGCTTTAGTCCAGGCCGTGTCGATTTCTTCTTTGGCCCATTTTGGTTTGTTTTGAGCCCGTTTCTCATTCTTTTTATTCTTGGGTGCTTTCCTGAGTATAAGACATGAAAAGAAAGGATTAAGAGCACCTTTTTACATAAATCAAGGGATAAATCATCCAAAAGTATGCTAAATGTGGGATTAAAATATGTTACTATTTCGGTTTATCAAATACCCCCACACGTAAGCTTTTGCTTGTCCTCAAGCAAAGTTCTCAACTTACAATTAAAACAAACTTTCTATAATTCATAATTCCTATCAACAATGTTTCATCATAATTCATAGATAATTTATACATGGATAATTCAATTCAAAGAGTTTTAAGGATTCAAACAATCTAAGTCATAAATTTGGAGCTCGAAAATATAGGCGTCTCCCCTTATCTAAATAATTACCTTTAATTCAAAACCGAAAAGGATTGACATCCTCACAAAAGATTCACTCAAATCACTCAAAGTGTTTAAGGTTCAAAATTTAGGCACTCAAAAGTCGAACATGAAAAGTTAATCCCATAGGCTTGCCTGAAAATCAAGTCTCCACCACTGTAATATGAGATGATGCACAAATCAAAAGGTCTTTAATTAGGGTTGTAACGGGGCTAGGGTTAAGGTGTGGATAGAGGCTGAATTAGAAGGTTAGAATCGAGATTGACCTGAAAAATTACCTAACCAGAAACAATAAAATGAATAA
Source organism: Gossypium sturtianum (assembly GCA_025698515.1). Classification (NCBI taxonomy): domain Eukaryota; kingdom Viridiplantae; phylum Streptophyta; class Magnoliopsida; order Malvales; family Malvaceae; genus Gossypium; species Gossypium sturtianum. The sequence goes on along the minus strand of CM046946.1, from coordinate 50,917,524 downwards.
TTACATAATGGATTGAAACTTTAAACTAATAATACGAGCTTCTTCTTCAATAAATAGACTTTAACTGTACAAGCTCGCCTTTCATTGTACTAATACTGAATATATATTTTATTTCTTTTTTTTAAGTATATAATACATCTATTCATATTCTAAGATGGAATAATTAGGTAGCTTAATCAAATCAAATCTCGATATAAGGGAAGTCAAAAAAGAATGGTGATAACAAATACAAAGGGTTTAGGGTTAATATTAGCGGTTATGTCAATAAAAAGGGTTGTTAGGATTAAAAGGGGTTCACTAGGGGTTAATTGTGAAGGTAGGCTTTTAATGGAGTTAGTGGGTTAAAACCTAGGTGCCTTAATCATCTCTGTATATCAAATCATAGGTGTGGTCTCGATATGTATAAACGAGGCAAGTTCTAGAATAACAAATCAATGTTGACATACTCATAATCAATAAAGTGAGCATGAAAAAGAATATATGCTCTATAAGGCTCAAAAACTCACAAAAATTATGGGTATTTTTGACATCAACCTCGTAAATTTCAAACTTCAAAGTAATATTTAAATTCAGTTCGACAACCTAGAAAATTTTAATTGAAAAAATGGACTTATCATGCTTGATTCTTTAGTATCTTCAAATTTAATTATCAATGCACAATTATCAATGAATTAATCTAAAACATATCAATAAAAATCATAAACCATCAGAAATTTTATCTTAATTAGTAATATGAGGAAATTACTTAAAAACAAGACTAAGTTCAGGATTTTGGGAATAATGAAAAAAGTTAGGCACGTCTAAGATTCACCCCCTGATAAACCGAAATAGTAACATATTCTAGGCCCACATTTAGTATGCTTTTGGATGAATTATCCCTTGATTTATGTAAAAAGGTGCTCTTAATCCTTTCTTTTCATGTCTTATACTCAGGAAAGCACCCAAGGATAAAAAGAACGAGAAACGGGCTCAAAACGGACCAAGATGGACTAAAGAGGAAATTGACACGGCCTGGACTTGGACCCACACGGCCGTGCCAAGTCAATCATCTAGAACACAGTCTAACCCCAACTCACACGGCCGTGTCTCATTAAAGAAATCTGAACACGGCCTGACCACAATTTACACGGGCGTGCGCCATGGCCGTGTGCCTGCGTGTGGAGAAGAGCAATTTCACTCGGGAAAGGATACTTAGGGAGAAAGAAACGTATTTCAAAAGCCTATAAATACACCTAAGTATGACACGAAAAGTGGAGCCCAAAGCCATCATCTAGGGCGTCGTGCTAGGCAGAGAAGGCGATTTGTGGGGATTCACTCAGGGATAGCCAGTTGATCCATCTCAAGAAGCCGGAATTCTACTCAAGACGGAGGATCTCCTCTTCAATTCCTTCAGGTGGTTTTAGGGATTTCTTATATTTTGTTTTATCTTTTCTCTTGAGATGTTTTCCTTTATTGTTATGAACTAAACCCTTCGGATACCGAAGAGATGAAACCTATGATGAATCTTGTTATTTGATTATTTGAATTATATGATAAATACTTAGTTTGTTCTTAATTATGTGAGCTTAATCCAAATTTAATGTGCTTAGGTGGAGGAGGAATAGACCCTGCCTAAGAGTAGATCCAACATAATTAAGCGGAGTTGATCGCACGCCTAGAGATAGGGTGATGAGATTTTGCCGGATTAGGGTGAAACCTAATATGAGAATCCACATATCGATTTACTGCTATTCTAGGGGGTTATTATAAGAGAACGAGAGTTCCAGTAATTAACCTAGGGTTAGACGTTATTCGCCTCGAGAGAGGGTTTAATATACGTTAGGGAGTCTTACGGATCAAACTAAGTGAATAAATCGTATGGTTCAGTGTTAGATAACAAGTGAAGTCTAGGTGGATTCTTCCTAGGGTATCATCTAAATCAACTGAGTTTTTCCCAAGTTATTTTCCAAATTCATTCTTCTTTGTCTTAGAGTCTTTAATTTAGTAGTTAATTAATTTAGATTAATAAACAACTTCACTTATTTTAGGCTAAATAATAAAAAGAAAGTTAGTATTAGTACTTTTAGTTCCTTTGGGTTCGATAATTCGGTCTTGCCTAAACTATACTACTGTTCGATAGGTGCACTTGCCTTTAATCGTTGTCAGAGTTAGTTTCCAGGTTCGATCATTCTTTTATAAATTTTAAAACTCTAATTTACAGCGATCAAGTTTTTGGCGCCGTTGCTGGGAAACTAAAATATTAAGAAAGCTCTATTTTTATTACTTTAGCCATTATTTTTTATTTTTCTTTTTCGCAATTTATTTTTCTTTTTAGTTTTTATTTTTGCTAAATTCTCTTTCTTTCTTTTCCTAGCAGGTACCTCTAGTTTATGACTAGAAGGAACCCGAGAGGACCTTTAGAATACGACTGTGATATTGAAGCTACCGTTCGAAGAAATCGCAAAAAAATTAGGCGAGCCCTAAATTACCAAGAAGGAGAGCGAGAAGACAGATCCAATCCTACTAAAGGGATGGACGAAAATAATCTTCCACCACAAGATGTGGCAGAAAATAATGCTCATCGTACTATGTTTGATTATGCTAAACCTCATTTAAAAGGAGCCGAATCAAGTATTGTTAGGCCTGCTATAGCTGCTAATAATTTTGAATTAAAGCCTAACACTATACAAATGATTCAACAGTTTGTTCAATTTGATGGTTTACAGGACGAAGATCCAAACGCTTATATAGCTAATTTTTTAGAATTCTGTGATACCTTCAAAATAAATGGCGTTTCTGATGATGCCATACGACTTCGGTTATTTACCTTTTCATTAAAGAATAAAGCTAAACAGTGGTTAAACTCGTTACCACGAGGGTCAATCACTACATGGGAACAAATGACCGAAATTTTTTTATTAAAATATTTCCCACCGGCCAAAATGGCCAAATTACGTTATGATATATCTTCTTTTGTGCAGATGGATTTAGAGACATTATACGATGTATGGGAGAGATATAAGGATCTCTTAAGAAGGTGTCCACACCATGGTTTAACCCTGTGGCTCCAAGTCCAGACTTTCTATAACGGTGTAAACCCCTCAACGAGACAACGAATTGATTCAGCCGCCAGTGGAACCCTAAATAATTGAACTCTTGAGGCAGTCGGCGAGTTTATTGAAGAGATGTCGCTGAATAACTATCAGTGGCAAGTTACAAGAACAAGGCCAACAAAAATAGCTGGAGTTTACAACCTCGCCTTGATAACCATGCTATCAAATCGGTAGAGTTGATGAATAAGAAGATTGATAGTTTGTGTTCTTTGCGGTACATCTAGTCATGTCGTATGCGATGCAAGTGGGCTGTGGTGAATCTGAGTACCCACCCTACCAACCAGACACAGAGAGCGAACAGATGAACTATATAGGTAACAACTTCAGATCTAATAATAACCCATATAGTAATAATTATAATCCAGGTTGGAGGAACCACCCAATTTTTTTGTGGGGAGGTCAAGGAAATCAAGGAAATCAAAGACAACAACCGCCTCAAAATTTCCAAAATCAGCCCTATTCGCAAGAAAAGAAGCCAAATCTTGAAGAGACGCTGAACAAATTCATGGCATCAGCAGAGGCCCGCTTCCAAAAGTCTGAGACAACATTAGATAATCAACAAACATCGATCAAAATGATCGAGAGTCAAGTTGGGGAACTTATTAAGTCAATTGAACAACTTACTGAGATGGTTTCTGAAATTTGATCAGTGGTTTTCTCTAAAGAAACAGAACATGTAAAGGCAGTTACACTAAGAAGTGGAAAGGAGCTAGTCGAATCAGAGAAAAGAATGCCACCCATAGATGACAAAGCAAAGGATATGAGAATTGAGGATGTAATTCCAGTACATAAAGAAAGTAAACCACCGATCCCATATCCAGCAAGGTTGAAGAAAGAATGATTAGACTCCCAATATGGTAAGTTTCTCGAGCTTTTTAAACAAATACATATTAACCTACCTTTTGTCGAAGCCATTTCACAAATGTCGACGTACGCGAAATTCTTGAAATAACTCCTGACGAATAAAAGGAAGCTTGAAGAAATATCAATGGTGGAGCTTAATGAAGAATGTTCGACCATCCTCCAAAACAAGTTGCCAACCAAATTAAAAGACCCAGGAAGTTTTACTATTCCTTGTTTAATTGGCAGTTTAAATGTTAAGAAAGCATTAGCTGATCTAGGTGCCAGTATTAATTTAATGCCTTCTAAGATGTTTAAACGACTAGATCTCGGGGAACCAAAACCCACTAGGATGAGTATTCAGTTAGCTAATAGATCTATTAAATATCCTAGAGGAGTTATCGAAGATGTCTTGGTAAAAATTGATAAATTTATTTTTCCCGTTGATTTTGTTGTGCTTGACATGGATGAAGACATTGAGGTCCCCTTAATTCTAGGGCGCCTTTTTTTAGCCACTACCAGAGCTGTTATCGATGTAGGTGATGGTAAACTTGCATTAAGGATAGGCGATGAGGAAATTATTTTTCAAATTTATGATGCCATGAGATATTCTAGAGAATAAGATGATTCCTGTTATTTTATTGATACCACTGATCATATCATTCAAAAATCATGATAGGAAATTCTACATGATGACACGATGGAACTATGCCACACTCAAGAAGAGGGGGAAGAAGATGAAGTCAACGAGCTAAATTCAAAAATGTCATCATCAAGACAAACGGAAAAAGAAATCATTGAATTTGATGACGATTTAAAACAAAAACCCGTTGTTGATGAACCACCTAAATTAGAATTAAAGCAACTACCAAAACATTTAGAGTATGCATTCCTTGGGGAAAATTATACGTTACCAGTAATTATCTCTTCAGAGCTAGAACCTCAGGAAAAAGAGGAGTTGATACAGGTACTAAGAGAGCATAAAAAAGCCATAGCTTGGAAAATCTCTGACATTAAGGGAATACGCCCAACATTTTGCACCCACAAAATTTTAATGGAAGATGAGTACAAGCCATGCATGCAACCACAAAGACGATTAAATCCCAACGTAAAAGAAGTCGTGAAAGCCGAGGTAATTAAACTTTTAGATGCTGGAATAATTTATCCTATTTCTGACAGTAAGTGGGTGAGTCCTGTACAGGTTGTCCCAAAGAAAGGAGGCATGACCGTGGTAGCTAACGAAAAGAATGAACTAATTCCTACCAGGACAGTCACAGGTTGGAGAGTTTACATAGATTACAGGAAGCTGAATGACGCCACTAGAAAAGATCACTTCCCTCTACCCTTCATTGATCAAATGCTAGAAAGGTTATCAGGACATATGTACTATTGCTTCCTAGACGGACTCTCCAGTTATTTCCAAATCCCAATAGCACCTGAAGATCAAGAGAAGACAACGTTCACATGCCCATACGGTACGTTTGCTTATCGTATAATGCCTTTTGGATTATGTAATACTCCTGCTACTTTTCAGCATTGCATGCTAGCAATTTTTGATGAACTCGTGGAAGATATTATGGAGGTATTTATGGATGATTTCTCAGTTTACGGTAATTCTTTCCATCTTTGCCTTAAAAATTTAAAACGAGTCTTGATGAGATGTGAGGAAACAAACCTTGTTTTAAATTGGGAGAAATGTCACTTTATGGTACAAGAAGGAATTGTGTTAGGACATAAAATTTCTAGTAAAGGGATTGAGGTAGATAAAGCAAAGATAGAAACCATAGAAAAATTACCTCCTCCTAGTTCAGTTAAGGCCATTAGAAGTTTTTTAGGACACGCAGGATTTTATAGAAGATTCATTAAGGATTTTTCTAAAATAGCTAAGCCTTTAACAAAATTACTAGAAAAAGATGTTCCTTTCAATTTTGATCAAGAATGTTTAGACGCATTCAATATCCTAAAGGATAAACTAATAAATGCTCTGATTATAATTGCACCTGATTGGAACCTACCCTTCGAACGAATGTGTGATGCAAGTGATTTCGCAGTAGGTGCAGTTCTGGGACAACGAAGAGGCAAGCATTTTCAGCCAATCTATTATGCTAGCAGGACTTTGACACCCGCACAGGAAAACTACACCACCACGGAGAAAGAACTGCTAGCTGTAGTTTTTTCTTTTGACAAATTTAGACAGTATTTATTATTATCTAAAGTTGTCGTTTTCACTGACCATTCAACTCTTCGTTATTTATTAACTAAACCTGATGCGAAACTACGACTCATAAGATGGATTTTACTATTACAAGAATTTGATTCGGAAATACATGATAAGGAAGGAGCTGAGAACCTTGTAGCTGATCACCTCTCTAGACTCGAAAACCCCCATATCGAAGAGCTAAATGAAGGAGAGATAAACGATTCATTCCCAGAAGAACAACTCTTTTCGATAACTCATTCTGAAGTACCATGGTTTGCGGATATTGCAAATTATTTAGCTACTAACACCTTGCCAAAAAAATTAACACATCACCAAAAGAAGTGATTCTTTGCTGATGCACAAATTTTTTTTGGGAAGATCCCTTTCTTTTCCGAATATTTGCAGATCAGGTAATTCGAAGATGTGTTACAAGAATAGAAGCAAGCAAAATCATGGAACATTTTCATTCAGGACCATCAGGAGGACACTACAGTGGCATCAAGACAGCACATAAAATACTCGAATCAGGTTTTTACTGGCCCACTCTATTTAAGGATGCCATCAGGTACGTTACCTCGTGTGATAAATGCCAGACAATAGGTAATATTTCTAAACGTGATGAAATGCCCCAAACATATATGCTATCATGCGAAATATTTGATGTATGGGGTATTGATTTTATGGGACCATTCCCTAGTTCATTTGGAAATAAATACATCCTAGTAGCAGTTGATTATATGTCAAAATGGGTAGAAGCAGAAGCCTTGCCTACAAATGACGCTAGGGTAGTAGTGAAATTTCTTAAGAAACTGTTTTCTTGATTTGGGACACCTAGAGCCATCATTAGAGATAGGGGTACTCATTTCTGCAATACTCAATTTGAAAATGTTCTAAAAAAATATGGAGTACACCACAGGACAGCTACCCCTTATCACCCTCAAACTAGTGGGCAAGCTGAAGTAGCAAACCGAGAACTTAAGCGCATCCTAGAAAAGACGGTTGAATCAAATAGAAAAGATTGGGCATTAAAAGTAGATGATGCCTTATGGGCCTATAGAACAGCATTCAAAACACCCTTAGGGAAATCTCCATACAAACTTGTATACGGGAAAAGCTGTCATCTAACATTCGAGCTAGAACATAAAGCTTTTTGGGCTATAAAATTTTTAAACTATGATCTTAAAGTTGCAGGAAGGAAAAGAATGATGTAGATGAATGAGCTAGACGAGTGGAGGACTGCAGCCTACGAGAACTCAAAGCTATACAAGGAGGCAACAAAGCGACGCCATGATGCCCGTCTAAAGAAATCGAAACAATTCGAAGTGGGGGACTTGGTCCTGTTATACAACTCAAGGCTTAAATTATATCCAGGGAAACTGAAATCAAGGTGGTCCAGCCCATTCATGATCAAAACAATTTTTCCATGTGGCACATTCGAGGTAACTCACCCCACTAAGGGCACATTCAAGGTAAAATGGTCACCGACTCAAAATCTATAATGGTGAAGATTTTAGAGATATGAAAGAGGAGTTTCAGCTCCGTGAGCCTTCTTTTAGAAATGAAAACAGGGTAAGTCTAGCTTAAGACTATAAACGAACGCTTCTCGGGAGGCAACCCGACCACTAATTCACTAACAAATTTTATTCTTATCATTGTTTTTATTTTTATTTTTATTATTTTTAGCATCTAACCCCCTACTAAATTAGTCTAATAAAAGCGTAGATTTTAGACCACACGGCCTTGCACACGGGCGTGCCCGTGGCCGTGTAGAAGACAGGGGACGAACCATGGGCGTGCCAGTAGCTGTGCACAAACATAGAAGAATTTCTTTTCCCAACACGGGCTGTGATACCAGTCCACGCCCGTGCTAACTACCCGTGCGAGGTTACTAACTTATCGAGCACGGGTAAAACACGCCCGTGCCACCAAACCGTGCCAACATACTGACTTGTCGACCACGGGTAGAACACGCCCGTTCTACATAACCATGTGAATAAAAACACGGGCGTGCCTCTGAACCCACGGCCGTGGCCAATTACCTGAACACGCCCAAAATTTAAAATCGCGAAAAACACGGGCACTTTAAAGCAGAACACGGGCGTGGCCCATGACCGTGCCTCCCACCCCTATTTAAGAAACTCAACCGTTCATCTCCCCCAACCCCAACCCTAAATCAGTTTTCTCACCCCCTTCTTCCCAAAAAAATCCGGCCACCATACAAAAATCAACCACATTGTGACCCCATAAAACTCCCTCCACCGTCCACCCCTCTCAAATCCCCATACAACCCATCCCACGCCCGTACCACTGCCGTGCTGCCGAACTCCATGCCCCTACCACCAGCATGTTCGTGCTGCAAACCCGCACCACCACCGTGCCCAACCCGTGTCCAGCAAAAAAACACCACCATTATACCGGGTTCCTTTCTTTAACTCAATTTTGACAAATTTCATATTATTTTCATAACCTTGCATATTATTTCAATATTAATTATTTTGATTTCGTGTAGTTTTAAGTCTAATTTTCTCATGTTTATTACATAATTGTGAAAGTGCTATTAGTAGTCATCATTGATGCTATCGCAAACTCCGATTTTGAATTGGTTGCATTTTTTTTTTTTTTTAGTTTTAAGAAGAATTCTTTCTCATGTTTATTATGTTACTGCTCATTTATGCTATTGGCTGCTTATTTGAGAATTTAGAACTTGGAATGCATTTTGGTACAATTTGTTTTCAGGCACCATGTCGTCATCACGACCAAAACGATCTACAACCGCCCCAAGCAAGAAAAGAAAAGGGCCCGGATCATCTTCAGCAAGTGCTTCTTCCGAGCTACGACACCAATTTCTACATTTTCCCAAGGGAATCCAAGAGGATCGATATAGGGCACTATGAAAACGATCGCTCGGAACCGGTAGGCGTATCGATTGGACTGCTTTAGAATAAGTCGGCCTCGTAGATGATGTTCGAGCCTTGCTCACCACCGAGCCATGGGATAAATTCTTTACAATCATAGAGCCGACATATTTGGAATTCACATTAGAACTCTATTCTACTTTCCAACTACAGACTGTGATGGCAAATTTCGAATATCCAAGAACAATACAATTTCGTCTCAGAGGTACCATATGACAACTCAACGTGCCACAATTTGGAGCATGACTGGGGGTCGCATAACACTGCAAGCAATTTGTAGAAGAGCATGACCTCTCCGAACTACACCGCCATATTCATTGCACCCCTGCAAGTTGTTGGTACGAGATGGGAAAAGGCCCTTACGATCCCAGTCGTTCCAAAGCGACAGCTATGACCCCACCTCTGACGTACATCCACTCCATTTTGGCCCACACAAATACAGGAAGACGCGAAAGCACCAGCGTGGTGAATACACACGACGCCTACTACTTATTCTGCATGTCGAACAGACATGTTTTTGACCTCGCCTACTTTATTGCCTATGCGATTCAGCACCAGACAGAGTCACAAATGAAAGGGATTCTTTCGATGGGTCCTTATATCACACGATTAGCCCGACACTTCGGCCTCCTAGAAACCGATGCCCAGAGCTCTTCCCTCACACTGATTGGGCAAATCGCACCTCAGGGCATTCAGACGATGCTGCATATGAGGATGATTAAACACCTTCGTGGGACTGATCCTCCCCAATACCGATTAGCCCCTTCCACTGACACAGAAGAACCCGAGGACATTACTGATGATGTCCCATAGGAGGCACCAGTCCCAGCCCAACGACCCTCTCATACAGTAGCTTCACTATCAGATCTCTCGGCACGCTTTACACAGTTTGAGCGGTATTGCACTCAGCTGTTCACTGACACAGCGCGACGGTTCGATGGGATTGAGGCGACCCTCCAACAGATATGCCAGCACCTCCACATCTCATCAACAGAACCACCTCAGGACCCGACCGATGACGAGGACCTTTGAGTCCTTTTATCTAATCTTTGTTTGCATTTTTAATGCTATTTTTATCTATCTTTACTTGTCTTAAGCTGAACTTTTTCTATATGCATTACAAATTATTATGATTATCATTGGCTATCTAACCTTCGAGTATGCCTAAAAATTATTTAAACCGCCAAAATAGCTAACTGATGACTTTGCAGTCTCAACCACGAACTCCTTATACACAAACAAACCACCAGGAGTAATTCACTAAATACATAAGTCATCCTATACCACATCCTTCATCTCAGGGACTCCATCCAAAAATTCAGGAAGTGTTACTTTCCCCTTCTCTTTTGATTTAGTATTACATGATTTATTACATAACTTTGTACATTGAGGGCAATGTACGTCTTAAGTGTGGGGGGTGAACAACCTAAAAAGATACCTAACTCAAAGCCTGAATTATGCCTTGTCTTAAAAGTAATATTCTCATATTACTAATTAGGATGAAATTTCTGATGATTTATGATTTTTATTAATATGTTTTAGATTAAGTCATTGATAATTGTGCATTGATAATTAAATTTTAAGAATACTAGAGAATCAAGCATGATAAGTCTATTTTTCTTAATTAAAAATTTTCTAGGTTGTCGAACCAAGTTTAAATATTACTTTGAAGTTTGAATTTTACGAGGTTGACATAAAAATACCCATAATTTTTGTGAGTTTTTGAGCCTTATAGAGCATAAATTCTTTTTCTTGCTCACTTTATTGATTATGAGTATGTCAACACTGATTTGTTATTCTAGAACTTGCATCGATTATACATGTCGAGACCATACTTTTGATTTGATACACAGAGATGATAAAGGCACCTAGGATCTAACCCACTTACTCCATTAAAAGCCTCCCTTTACAAATTAACCTCTAGTGAACCCCTTTTAATCCTAACAACCCTATTTATTGACTCACCCACTAATATTAATCCGAAACCCTTTATTTTTGTTATCACCATTCCTTTTGACTACCCTTATATCGAGATTTGATTTGATTAGCTGCCTAATTATGAATTTTAGTAATTTATCCTTTATTATGTATTTAGTTTGTTCTTAAAAAAAACGACGAAGTTTATTCATTATTAGTTATGTGATTAAATGAGCTTATACATTTATTCCAAATATCGAAGAAGAAGCTCCTATTATTAGTATTATTAGTTTTCAGTTGATGTAATTATTAGTTCATTAGTTCTTAGTTAGGTAATTTTTCAATTCAATCTCGATTCTAACCCTCTAATTCAGCCTTACTCCACACCTTAACCCTAGCCCCATTACAACCCTAACAAAGACCTTTTGATTTGTGTTTCATCTCATATTTCAGTGGTGGAGATTTGATTTTCATGCAAGCCTATGGGATTAACTCTTCATGTTCGACTTTTGAGTGTCTAAAATTTGAACCTTAAACACTTTGAGTGATTTGAGTGAATCTTTAGTGAGGATGTCAATCCTTGACAATTTCAGATCAGAGGTAATTATTTAGATGAAGGGAAACACCTATGTTTTGTGCTACAAAATATAAGGCTTATATTGTTTGAATTTTTAGGACACTTTAAGTTGAATTATCCATGTATAAATTATCTCTGAATTATGATGAGACACTATCAATAACTATTATGAATTATAGAAAGTTCGTTTTAATTGTAAGTTGAGAATTTTACTTGAGGACAACAAAAGCTTAAGTGTGGGGGTATTTGATAAACCAAAATAGTAACATATTCTAGGCCCACATTTTGTATGCTTTTGGATGAATTATCCCTTGATTTATGTAAAAAGGTGCTCTTAATCCTTTCTTTTCATGGCTTATTGATAAACCGTAAAAGTAACATATTTTAAGCCCACATTTAATATGATTTTGGATGATTTAAGCCCCAATTTATGTAAAAAGGTGCTCTTAATCCTTTCTTTTCATGTCTTATACTCAGGAAAGCACCCAATGACGAAAACAATGAGAAAGCGGGGTTAAACGGACCAAATTGGGCCAAGCCACGAAATCAAGACGGCACGGACTTCAAGCCACACTCACGTGTGCACCATTCCTACTAGAACACGGCCTTACCACGACTTATACGGTCGTGCCTCATTCTTGATGTCGAACACGGCCGAAGGCGATTCACGCGGGCGTGTGCCATGGTCGTGTCCCCGCCGCGGGAAAGAGGAATTTTACTCGGATTTGGATACTTGGAGACAAAGAAAGGCATTCCAAAGCCTATTCAAACACCCTAGTAGGAACTCTACTTGAATTAGGATACTTTGGGGCCAAGTAAGGCATCTCAAAGTCTATATAAACACCCAAGGGGGCAACTTGTCAAGAGAGTTGGACGGAAACCCTCTGTCGAGGGGAGCCCAAAGCTATCGTCTAGGGGCGTCGTGCTAGGCCAGAGATGGCAGATTTGTGGGGATTCACTCAGGGATAGCCAGTTGATCCATCTCAAGAAGCCAAAGTTATACTCAAGACGGAGGATCTCCTCTTCAATTCCTTCAGGGGGTTTTAGGGATTTCTTATGTTTTGTTTTATCTTTTCTCTTGAGATGTTTTCCTTTATTGTTTTGAACTAAACCCTTTGGATACCAAAAGGGGATGAAACCTATGATGAATCTTGTTATTTGATTATTTGAATTATATGATAAATACATAGTTTGTTCTTAATTATGTGAGCTTAATCCAAATTTAATGTGCTTAGGTGGAGGAGGAATAGACCCTGCCTAAGAGTTGATCCAACATAATTAAGCGGAGTTAATCGCACGCTTAGAGATAGGGTGACGAGATTTTGCCAGATTAGGGTGAAACCTAATATGGGAATCCACAGATCGATTTACTGCTATTCTAAGGGGTTATTATAAGAGAACGAGAGTTCCACTAATTAACCTAGGGTTAGACGTTATTCGCCTCGAGAGAGGGTTTAATATACGTTAGGGAGTCTTACGGATCAAACTAAGTAAATAAATCGTATGGTTCAGTGTTAGATAACAAGTGAAGTCTAGGTGGATTCTTCTTAGGGTATCGTCGAAATCAATTGAGTTTTTCCAAAGTTATTTTCCAAATTCATTCTTCTTTGTCTTAGAGTCTTTAGTTTAGTAGTTAATTAATTTAGATTAATAAACAAACTTCACATATTTTAGGCTAAATAAAAAAAAAAGTTAGTATTAGTACTTTTAGTTCCTTTGGGTTCGATCATCCGGTCTTGCCTAAACTATACTACTGTTCAATAGGTGCATTTGCCTTTCATCGTTGTCAGAGTTAGTTTCCAGGTTCGATCATTCTTTTATAAATTTTAAAACTCTGATTTATAGCGATCAAGTTTTTGGCGCCGTTGTCGGGGAACTAAAACATTAAGAAAGCTCTATTTTTATTACTTTAGCCATTCTTTTTATTTTTCGCAATTTACTTTTATTTTTAGTTTAAACTTTTACTTTGCTACTTTTTCTTTTATTTGTTTTTGTCAGATGATTTTAGTTTATAGAGAAGATGGTACTAAATAACTATCAGTGGCGAGTTATGAGGACAACACCAACAGAAGCTTCTAGTGTCTTCAACCTTGACGCAATAACCAGGCTATCAAACCAGTTAGAGATGATGAATAAAAAGATTGATGGTCTGTGTAGTCTCTCGCAGGTACATCCAGTTATGCAATATGACTCGAATGTAGGAGGCGTGGCGAATCCTGAGTACCCACCCTACAGATATGGCATGAAGAACGAACAAGTCCACTATATGGGTAACTATTCTAGACCTTAAAATAATTTTTATAGTGACACTTATAATACAGATTGGAGGTACAATCCCAGTTTCTCGTGGGACGATCAAGGCAGCCAAAGAGAGGAACTTCCTCCAAATTTTCAACAACCACCTCACCAACAGGAAGATGAGTCGAACCTTGAAGAGACGCTGGAAAAATTCATAGCAAACACAGAAGCACGTCTCCAAAATATAGAAACGAAACAAGAAACATCGATTTAAGGGATCGAGGATCATTTAGGTTAGCCTGTTAAGCTAATCTTAGAACAACCACAAGAAAGCTTGCTAAGCAACACTGAAACTAACCCAAAAGAGCAAATTCAAGCTGTAACAACTCATGACAGTGAAAGATTAGTGGAATCTTACCCAAGGCAAGATCCTGTGGTAAGTGAAGGTAAGGTTGAGGTGAGCCATGAAATACCAAAATCGACAATTACAGAGTACCATCCTCGTGTACCATATCCCGAAGCAATGAAGAAGGACAACACAGAGGAACAGTTTGGTAAGTTTCTTAAACTTTTAAAGAAATTACATATTAACTTACCGTTTCTCGAAGCTCTTTCGCAGATACCCGATTATAGAAAATTTTTAAAAGAGCAGTTGACAAACAAACGGAAGCTAGACGAGGAATCACATGTGGAGCTAAACGCAATGTGCTCAGCAATTCTACAAAATAAACTGCCACGGAAATTAAAAGATCCAGGGAGTTTTACATTTCCATGTTTAATTGGTAGTTTATCTATTGATAATGCTTTAGCTGATTTAGGGGCAAGCATCAATGTTATGCCTTATAAAATGTTTAAACAACTAGGTCTAGGGAAACCGAGACAAACCAGGATGAGCATTCAATTAACTGATAAAACTAGCAGAATTCCTAAGGGTATAATTCAAAATGTTCTAATCAAAATTGATAAATTCGTATTCCCAGTAGACTTTGTCATTTTAGACATGGATCAGGACAATTTGATCCCTTTAATTTTAGGAAGACCCTTTCTAGCAACTGCCAGGACTAAAATTGATGTTGGTGCAGGAGAACTCATTCTTCGTATAGGTGACGAATCAATCAGTTTACAAGCTCTTGACTCGGCCAGAACATCGACTGATGAAGGTGAGAAAGTAAAATCAGTTGATAATCAATCTGTTCAAATGTCACCGCAGGAACAACCACAGAATTACGAACCTAAGCCGAAACAGGAACCTTGTGTCAACAAAGAAGAAGCATATGGGGAACGAAGCCTTGAGATCAACAAACTAAAAGAGGGGAATACACACTTTAAAGAGGAGCCGAAACCACACGAAGAAAAACCGAAAGAACCCCCAGACGAGCTGATAGGAACAACAAATCACTTCAAAATAGGGGATCAGGTATGGTTGAATAAGGAAGACCCTCGAATCGCCAATTCAGACCTCAAGACAAACGAAGAAATCACTTTTGAGGTACTTGATGTCTTCCTATACGGGCCAGTCGAGGTAAGCAATCCTAAATTCAGTACTTTTGAGGTAAACACTACTCGACTTAAATTTTATATCAAAAATCGAGTTGATCGCATGAGGAAGGATTTTCACCTCCTCAAACCACCTTGACCATACGAATGAGAGGTAAAGTCTAGCTTAAGACTATAAACGAACGCTTCTCGGGAGGCAACCCGAGCACTAACCCTATTAATTTTTACATTTTTTATTTTATTTTACTTTTCATTTTAGCACCTAACCATAAACTAACCAAAGTACAGATTTCCATGCTCACACAGCCTTGCACACGGCCGTGGCCATGGCCGTGTGGAAGCCAGAAGGACAAACCACGGACGTGCTAGTAACCGTGCATGACAAAGAATGATTTCTTTTCCAAACACGGGCTGCGATAAAAAGCCATGCCCGTGCCGACTTCCCGTGTGAGGTTTCTAACTTATTGAGCACGGGTGAGACACGGTTGTGCCCTACAACCGTGCGAGGTTACTGACTTGATGAGCACGGGTTAAACACGCCCGTTCTAAAGGATCGTAAGAAGAATACATGGGCGTGCTACGAGACCCACGGCCGTGGTAAAACACCTAAACGCGCCCAAAATTCAAAATCACGAAAAACACGGACTGATTAAACTCGAACAAGGGCGTGGACCGTATCACTATTTAAATATTTACTTTTATTTCTATTTTTATTTTCATTTTTATTTTCATTTTTATTTTTATTTTTATTTTTATTTTTATTTCCTTTCTTTTAATTTTTTTATTATTTTCTTCTTGTTATTCATTCCATTTAGATTTAGCTTAGGATACAAAAGAAATTAGGATGGCTGCTTCGAGGACTCAACCAGTTCGAGACGCTTCCCCACGCTCACCTCCAATCCTATCCGGTTTCTTTTCATTGGCTTCATCCAAAATTTAGGAAGTTTCCCTTCTCTCCCCATCTTATGATTTTATGATTATTTTGATATTATCTACCTTTGTACATTGAGAACAATGTACATCTTAAGTGTGGGGGGTTAACTATAGTATTATTTGAAAATCTCTGAATTATGCCTTGTCTTAAAAGTAATTTTCTCATATTACTAATTAGGATGAAATTTCTGATGATTTATGATTTTTATTGATATGTTTTAGATTAAGTCATTGATAATTGTGCATTGATAATTAAATTTGAAGAATACTAGAGAATCAAGCATGATAAGTCTAATTTTTTTTGAATAAAAAATTTTTCTAGGTTGTTGAACTAAGTTTAAATATTACTTTGAAGTTTGAATTTTACGAGGTTGACATCAAAATACCCATAATTTTTGTGAGTTTTTGAGCCTTATAGAGCATATATTCTTTCTTTTGCTCACTTTATTGATTATGAGTATGTCAACACTGATTTGTTATTCTAGAAATTGCATCGATTATACATGTCGAGACCATATTTTTTGATTTGATACACAGAGATGATAAAGGCACCTAGGATCTAACCCACTAACTCCATTAAAAAGCCTACCTTCACAATTAACCCCTAGTGAACCCCTTTTAACCCTAACAACCCTTTTTATTGACATAACCGCTAATATTAACCCAGAACCCCTTTGTTTTTGTTATCACCATTCCTTTTGACTACCCTTATATCGAGATTTGATTTGATTAATAGCGTTTTATTTCAGTAATTTATCTTTTATTATGTATTTATGATTGTTCTTAAAAAAAATCAAAAGTATATTCATTATTCATCATTAGTTGTGATTAAATGAGCTTATACGCTTAAATTCCAAAATATCAGAAAAAGAAGTTCGTATTATTAGCATTATCAGTTTTCAATTGATGTAATTATTATTATTAGTTCATTAGTTCTTAGTTAGGTAATTTGTCAATTCAATCTCGATTCTAACCTTCTAATTCAGCCTTGTTCCACACCTTAACCCTAGCCCCATTACAACCCTAACAAAGACCTTTTGATTTGTGTTTCATCTCATATTTCAGTGGTGGAGATTTGATTTTCATGAAAGCCTATGGGATTAACTCTTCATGTTTGACTTTTGAGTGCCTAAATTCTTAACCTTAAACACTTTGAGTGATTTGAGTGAATCTTTTGTGAGGATGTCAATCCTTGTCGATTTCAAATTAAAGGTAATTATCTAGATAAGGGGAGACGCCTATGCTTTCGAGCTACAAAATCTATGACTTATACTGTTTAAATTTTTAGGACACTTTGAGTTGAATTATCCATGTATAAATTATCCCTGAGTTATGATGAGACACTATCAATGACTATTATGAATTATAGGAAGTTCGTTTTAATTGTAAGTTGAGAATTTTGCTTGAGGACAAGCAAAAGCTTAAGTGTGGGGGTATTTGATAAACCGTAAAAGTAACATATTTTAAGCCCACATTTAATATGCTTTTAAATGATTTAAGCCCCAATTTATGTAAAAAGGTGCTCTTAATCTTTTCTTTTCATGTCTTATACTCAGGAAAGCACTCGATGACGAAAAGAACGAGAAACGGGCTTAAAACGGACCAAATTGGGCCAAGCCACGAAATCAGCACGGCCTGGACTTTAAGCCACACGGCCGTGCCACCATTCCAACTAGAACACAGCCTTACCACGACTTACACGGCCGTGCCTCATTCAACAGTGTCGAACACGGCCTGAAGACGATTCACATGGGCGTGTGCCATGGCCGTGTCCCTGCCGCAGGAAAGAGGAATTTTACTCAGATTTGGATACTTGGAGACAAAGAAAGGCATTCCAAATCCTATTAAAACACCCTAGTAGGAACTTTACTTGAATTAGGATACTTTGGGGCCAAGTAAGGCATCTCAAAGTCTATATAAACACCCAAGGGGGCAACTTGTCAAGGGAGTTGGACGGAAACCCTCTGTCGAGGGGAGCCCAAAGCTATCGTCTAGGGGCGTCGTGCTAGGCTATAGAAGGCAGATTTGTGGGGATTCACTCAGGGATAGCCAGTTGATCCATCTCAAGAAGCCAGAGTTATACTCAAGACGGAGGATCTCCCCTTCAATTCGTTCAGGGGGTTTTAGGGATTTCTTATGTTTTGTTTTATCTTTTCTCTTGAGATGTTTTCCTTTATTGTTATGAACTAAACCCTTCGGATACCCGAAGGGGATGAAACCTATGATGAATCTTGTTATTTGATTATTTGAATTATAGGATAAATACTTAGTTTGTTCTTAATTATGTGAGCTTAATCAAAATTTAATGTGCTTAGGTGGAGGAGGAATAGACCCTGCCTAAGAGTAGATCCAACATAATTAAGCGGAGTTGATCGCACGCTTAGAGATAGGGTGACGAGATTTTGCCAGATTAGGGTGAAACCTAATATGGGAATCCACAGATCGATTTACTGCTATTCTAGGGGGTTATTATAAGAGAATGAGAGTTCCACTAATTAACCTAGGGTTAGACGTTATTCGCCTCGAGAAAGGGTTTAATATACGTTAGGGAGTCTTATGGATAACACTAAGTAAATAAATCGTATGGTTCAGTGTTAGATAACAAGTGAAGTCTAGGTGGATTCTTCTTAGGGTATCGTCGAAATCAATTGAGTTTTTCCAAAGTTATTTTCCAAATTCATTCTTCTTTGTCTTAGAGTCTTTAGTTTAGTAGTTAATTAATTTAGATTAATAAACAAACTTCACTTATTTTAGGCTAAATAATAAAAAGAAAGTTAGTATTAGTACTTTTAGTTCCTTTGGGTTCGATAATCCGGTCTTGCCTAAACTATACTACTGTTCGCTAGGTGCACTTGCCTTTAATCGTTGTCAGAGTTAGTTTCCAGGTTTGATCATTCTTTTATAAATTTTAAAACTCTGATTTAAAGCGATCACTTATACTCAGGAAAGCACCCAAGGATAAAAAGAACGAGAAACGGGCTCAAAACGGACCAAGACGGACTAAAGAGGAAATCGACACGGCCTGGACTTTGACCCACACGGCCGTGCCAAGTCAATCATCTAGAACACGGTCTAACCCCGACTCACACGGCCGTGTCTCATTAAAGAAATTCGAACACAGCCTGGCCACGATTTACACGGGCGTGCGCCATGACCGTGCCTCTGCCGTGGAGAAGAGCAATTTCATTTGGGAAAGGATACTTAGGGAGAAAGAAACGTATTTGAAAAGCCTATAAATACACCCTAAGTATGACCTAAAAAGCGGAGTCCAAAGCCATCATCTAGGGGCGTCGTGCTAGGCCGGAGAAGGCAGATTTGTGGGGATTCACTCAAGGATAGTCAGTTGATCCATCTCAAGAAGCTGGAATTCTACTCAAGACAGAGAATCTCCTCTTCAATTCCTTCAGGGGGTTTTAGGGATTTCTTATGTTTTGTTTTATCTTTTCTCTTGAGATGTTTTCCTTTATTGTTATGAACTAAACCCTTCGGATACCCGAAGGGGATGAAACCTATGATGAATCTTGTTATTTGATTATTTGAATTATATGATAAATACTTAGTTTGTTCTTAATTATGCGAGCTTAATCCAAATTTAATGTGCTTAGGTGGAGGAGGAATAGAGGGTGCCTAAGAGTAGATCCAACATAATCAAGCGGAGTTGATCGCACGCCTAGAGATAGGGTGATGAGATTTTGCCAAATTAGGGTGAAACCTAATATGGGAATCCACAAATTGATTTACTGCTATTCTAGGGGGTTATTATAAGAGAACGAGAGTTCCACTAATTAACCTAGGGTTGGATGTTATTCGCGTCGAGAGAGGGTTTAATATACGTTAGGGAGTCTTACGGATCAAACTAAGTGAGTAAATCGTATGGTTCAGTGTTAGATAACAAGTGAAGTCTAGGTGGATTCTTCCTAGAGTATCGTCTAAATCAACTGAGTTTTTCCCAAGTTATTTTCCAAATTCATTCTTCTTTGTCTTAGAGTCTTTAATTTAGTAGTTAATTAATTTAGATTAATAAACAATTTCACTTATTTTAGGCTAAATAATAAAAAAGAAAGTTAGTATTAGTTCTTTTAGTTCCTTTGGGTTCGATAATCCGGTCTTGCCTAAACTATACTACTGTTCGATAGGTGCACTTACCTTTAATCATTGTCAGAGTTAGTTTCCAGGTTCGATCATTCTTTTATAAATTTTAAAACTCTGATTTACAGCGATCACCCCCCCACACTTAAGATGTACATTGCCTTCAATGTACAAAGATAGATAATAGCATGGTGATAAGAAAATCATATGGGGAGAAAGAATACTTCCTGAATTTTTGATGGATTCCTTGAGTTGGAGGTGGCAGATGACTTATGTAGCAGTGAATTACTCCTCTTGATTTATTTGTTATTTTGGAGTGTTCAATTGAAACTGCAAAGTCAGTAGTTAGATGTCTCGGGGGCGAAATTAAATAAGTGTTTGTTAGTAATACTCTAAGTTTAGATAGCCAATGATAATATGAAAAAAATAGAGGTGTGAAACATAAAGGCAAAATGGTTTAAATTAAGACAAATAAAAATAAAGAAAAAAAACATAAGGAAAATAGAAGAACTCAGAGGTCCTCATCGTCAGCTGGGTCCTGTGGTGGTGGTGTAGAAATGTTGAAGTGGTGACAAATCTGCTGGAGGGTAGCCTCGATTCTATCAAAGCGTTGAAATTGCTGGGTACAGTGCTGTTCAAATCGATCGAGGCGTACAGAAATGTCCGAGAATGAAGGTGCTGTATGGGAAGGCCGCTGGCTCGGGGTTGGTGCCTCCTGTGGGACATCATCAGTAATGTCCGCGGGCTCCTCCTCGTCGAGTGGAGTGGCTGTCGATCGAGGAGGTCGATCCCATGATGATATTTAATCATCCTCATGTGCGACATCGTCTCGAATGCCCGAGGTGCCATCCGCCAACCAGCGTGAGGGAGGAACTCGGGCATCGGTGTTTAGGATACCGAAGTGTCGAGCTAACAGGTGTGATATATGGGCCCATAGATATGACCCTCATCGGTCTTTGCTGTCTCGATGTTGAATGGCACTGGCTAGGAAGTAGGCAAGGTCGATCACGTGCCCGTTTGCCATACACCATAGAAAATAGGCGTCGTGTGTGTTAACGACGCCTATGCTCTCTCTCCTACCTGTCAATGTATGTGCTAGGATATCGTGTACGTACCTCAAGGGTGGGAAGAGAGAAGTCACCTTGGAGCGACTTGGGTCGTAAGTGGGGGAGCTAGAGACTATGTCGTACCAACAACTAGTGGGAGTCTTGTGGATATGGCGGTGGAGGTTTGAAAGATCATTTTCTTCTACAAATTCGTTGTTATAAAGCCCCAATGCAGTCCCGAATTGTGGTACATTTAGTTCTCGTGCAACGCCTCCTAGTCGGAATCGGATCGTACCCGGGTCGTCGTGTTGGGACATTACTGTTTAGAGATGAAATGTCAAACAGAACTCTAGAGTGAGTTCTAAGTATGTAGGCTCTATGATGTTGAAGAACTGGTTCCAAGGGTTGGTGGTTAGTAAGGCCCGTACGTCGTTGGCGAGTTGTATTTGTTCCAATACGGTCCAGTCAATTCTTCTTCCTGTGCCAAACGGTCCTGCTCGAAGTAGTTTGTAGCGATCCTCTTGAATTCCCAGAGGAAAGCGTAAAAACGGGTGGCGCACTTCGGTGGAGGCACTTGCGGAAGATGCACCGGGTGCCTTTCGTTTCTTAGAAGTGGTGGTTGTGGTTCGCTTTCCTCTTGATGTCGACATTGTACCTGAAAATAGTGAATATTCAAGTAATGTTTATACCAAATTAAATCAAGCACTTTCATTTAGACCTGAGATATTTCAAAGCTGCGTACGATTATTCTATTTATGAGCATCCAATATATATCTAAAGCAAAATTTTCACTATAACAATCAAAACGAGTTTGCAAGTAAATAACATTAATAGAAAAAAAGCTAGATATCATGAAGTATGCCGTGTGGATGCCCCAAATCACCGTACTGACATGGAAGAGGTGGTACGAGTCAGAGAGAATCAAATCTTCGAAGTCACGGACTCCAACCACTGCCCCACGGGCACCGACAGAATGCCACGGCCGTGCGACTCGGCCGTGGACGACACTGACTTATCACCAAGAGGCGTGGCAATCTGTAAAATGGGCGTGGGTGAACCAACACGCCTATACACACGGCCGTGCGAGGCGGCTGTGTGAATCAACATGCCTAAGGAGCACGGGCGTGGGGTTGTACTAGGATTGAAAATCTATTTAACCCCCCTCCCTTCCCTCTTCTCCTATTAAACTTTCAACCTTCAACTTTTCATTTTTTTTCCCACTCCTTTTCTCTATACCCTTGAGCTACACCAAAACAATGCCAAAGAAGTGGAAGAAGCCAAGCACAGTCTCCCTCATGGAGATCGATCTACATAAGTTCATGCCGGCCGCTTCAATCACACGACAAGCCAAGGACGTTGAAGGCCATTTAGTTTTTATTTCATTTTTCTCTTTTGCTTCAATTTCCTTATCTTTACTTCCCTTCTGCTTAATTTAACTTATTTTACTTTAGTTTCTTGATTTTAGGTTCTAAAGGCTGCTAGGGAATCACACCACGACCACCACCATATCCCCAGCCTTAGAAATCACACCCAACAATAAGGACTCTACGGTCCATCCATCTCTTTTTTTAATTTTAGTTTCATCTTTATTTTTCTTCACTTTAGCTTGTTTTTCTTTAATTATTTAATAAGTATAGTTTTAATTATTATTATTATACCATGGCTAATCCTGCATGAGCTACCCAATTTCTTCATCTAGCACCGGATCGTCATCCAAAACGACCCCTCCAACATATCATTCATCCAACTCAAGGATTTCATCCATAATTTAGGGAGTTTCACTTATCCCCATATCTTCTGATCTGAATATGATATTGATATTATCTATCTTTGTACATTGAGGGCAATGTACATCTTAAGTGTGGGGGGGTGAATGCTAGACGTGCCTAACTTTTTTCATTATTCTCAAAATCCTGAATTTAGTCTTGTTTTTAAGTAAATTCCTCATATTACTAATTAAGATGAAATTTCTGATGATTTGTGATCTTTATTGATGTGTTTTAAATTAAGTCATTAATAATTAAATTCTAAGAATACTAGAGAATCAAGCATGAGAAGTCCATTTTTTCAATTAAAATTTTATAGGTTGTCGAACTGAATTTAAATATTACTTTGAAGTTTGAAATTTACGAGGTTGACATCAAAATACCCATAATTTTTGTGATATTTTGAGCCTTGTAGAGCATAAATTCTTTTTCTTGCTCACTTCATTGATTATGAGTGTGTCAACATTGATTTATTATTCTAGAACTTGCATCGATTATACATGTCGAGACCACACCTTTGATTTGATATACAGAGATGATGAAGGCACCTAGGATTTAACCCACTTACTCCACTAAAATCTTGCCTTCATAATTAACCCCTAGTGAACCCCGTTTAATCCTAACAACATTTTTATTGACTTACCCACTAATACTAACCCAAAAACCCGTTTTATTTGTTATCACCATCCTTTTTAACTACCCTTATATCGAGATTTGATTTGATTAATAGCCTAACTATGATTTTTATTTAAGTAATTTATCATTTGTTATGTATTTATGATGTAAAAAAAATCAAAAGTATATTCATTATTAGTTTTGTTAGCTTATACGTTTGAATTCCAAATATTGAAGAAGAAGCTCGTAGTATTAGTATTTTTTCAAATTGATCTAATCACTTTTACTTAGTTCGTTGTTTCTGGTTAGGTAATTTGTCAATTCAATCTCGATTCTAACCCTCTAATTCAGCCGTTAACCACACCTTTAACCCAAGCCCCATTACAACCCTGATAAAGACCTTTTGATTTGTGCATCATCTCATATTACAGTGGTGGAGATTTGATTTTCATGCAAGCCTATGGGATTAACTTTTCAGGTTTGACATTTGAGTGCTTAAATCTGAACCTTAAACACTTCGAGTGATTTGGGAGAATCTTTTGTGAGGATGTCAATCCTTGTAGGTTTTGGATCAGAGGTAATTATTTAGATGAGGGGAAACACCTATGTTTTGTGCTACAAATGTATGACTTATATTGTTTGAATCTTTAGGACTCTTTAAGTTGAATTATCCATGTATAAATTATCTCTGAATTATGATGAAACACAATCAATGACTATTATGAATTGAAGGAAGTTCATTTTAATTATGAGTTGAGAATTTTGCTTGAGGATAAGCAAAAGCTTAAGTGTGGGGGTATTTGATAAACCGAAATAGTAACTGTAACAGTCCAAATTTGACCCTAATCGGAACGGTGGTTTCGAGACCACAAATCCGAGTCTGAAAAATTTTTAGATATTATTTTCTGTGTTTATTATATGTGAACTATTATGTGTGAAAGTTTCGTACGAAAATTTGATTGTTTGTGTGTTTAATTTAACAAAAGGATTTAATTGCATAAAGTGTAAAAGTTACAAACTATAGTGGAAAGTGCTTATTTGTTAGTGGCTTCTTAATATGAAGTCTTAAAAAGGCAAATATCCCATTCTTTAAGATAGTGGACGGTTTATGACACCACTACCCTTAGTATATATGTTAGTTTTATTTTAATTAAAAGGTTATTAAAGTAATTTAGAAATAATCATAATATATGTTAAAGTAAAACAAAAAGAAATGCCATTATCATCTTTGGTTCTTTAGGCCGAATATAGCTAAGGAAGAAAAGAAGAAAACAAGCCTAAGTTTCAACACTTTCCTAGTTAAATTAAGGTATGTGGTTAGTTCGGTTTTTAATTATTTTTACATTTTAGTGATCGTTGCTTCGAATACAAGTCGACCCATGTTAGAATTTTTGAATTGGAGCATGTTTGATATTCGGCTATTGAAGGATGTTTATGCTTTGAAATGTTTGATGGAAAAATATTAAAAGTATGTTTGAGATTATCATGTTTTGAAATGGAAATTTTGGTGAAATTAAGTATTTTGGGCTAAATTGTAAAAGTAAATTTTTGAGGGGTTGAATTGCAAAATAAATGAAATGTATGGACTTGTATGGTTATGTGGAAGATTCGGCCCTAAATAATTGAATTCAAATTATGTGTATTTTGTGTTTTTTGCAATAGGTACTAAATTGTAAAAGTTGTAAATGCTAGGGGAAAAATGGTAATTTGTCTATTTAAGTGTTTTTGGATTAAATTGAAATGAAATGTGTTTGAATGAGCTTAAAATTGAATATGTATAGATCAAGAACAAAGAAAAACAGACTTGGATCGGGGGAAGGCAAAAGTTATCGAATAGTCGGTTGTTATCGTCCGACTATATTCGAAGTAAGTCTATAAGCAATTTAATCTCGGTAATATCATTTATAACCTTGATTATATGCTGAATTATGAAAATTATAGTTGTAAAATTTGTTAAAGCCGAATGTGGATAGTGAATTTGTAATGTAATGTTATTAAATTGTTAACCGAGAAGATATGTTTAAGTGATTTGAGTAATGTGTGATTTACTTAATTTGTGCAACATGTAATGTGTAAGAGATGATAATAATATCGATATCGGGCTTCAAGTCTAGCACGCCTTGTGCCGGTGAAGTGTATCAGGCTTCGAGCCTAGTAGGCCTTGTGCCGGTGAAGTGTATCGGGCTTCGAGCCTAGCAGGCCTTGTGCCTGTGAAGTGTATCGGGCTTATTGCCTAGCAGGCTAAATGCCGGTGATCAAAATTTCAGACCTTGGGTCTAGCAGTCTTAATGCCGGTGTTTTATAATGCAAGCTTATGCATACAAAAAGATAGAGTTATGGTGATAAAAGAACAAGCTAAAGCTTATTCAAGTGAATTCAATTGTTCGGCCATAAGGTATGTATTGACCTAAGTATATGAATATATGAGATGTTTATTGATTAGGTAAGTTATATTTATGAGGTGTTATGTATTTGGTATTTATGACATGTGGATAATTTAATATTGTTTGGATATTGTCCGTTTGCCAACATTTGAGAATTCAACAACTATATGACTATGTATACATGAGTATATTCGGCCATATGAAAAAAAATTGTGATTTGATATTCGGACATGTGAATTGATTCTATAAAATATACATGAATTTGATGGTATGGAATTAAGTTGATTTAAGTACCTATTAATTTGGTGGTATTCGGTTGCGGTGAACAAGGTGTAGGATGTGTTTAAGTTAAGATTATAAAATGAGTAGTGTATAATAATGAATGGTTGATTTTATATTGCTCTAAATTGCTTAAGGCTTACTAAGCTAAGTAGCTTACTATGTGCGTGTTACTCTGTCTTATAGATTTTGATCAAGTTACGAGCTCAGGGGATCGTCAGCGAAATCAACTACACTATCATCTCTTTTTGTATTTATAAGCTTAGTTTTTGAACCAAAGGCATGTATAGGTTAGACTAAGTGTTTAAACCAATGAATTTTTGTCTTGTATATATGTATAGCCATGCGAAAATGGCTAAGTCATGAAACTATGATCTTAAATGAATGTGGCTTTGATGAATGTTCTTCATGGTTTTATGATTCGGTAATGAATAATGGAAATGTTTATAAATATTTTGGGTTGATCATTGGTGAGTTAGTTTGAGGATCGAATATATGGTTAGTAGATTGGTTGTATTTAGGTATTTTGGATTAGTTATAGAGCATATGTGTTTGGTATGTTATTTAATGATCTTTGTGTCCATAAATTTTTAATGTGGCTATGGTAAAATGAGCGTAAATTAGAAACTAATTCAATTGTATGCGGTTATATGGAGATGCTTACTTATGTGTAATATATATATATAGGTATGCCTATTATGTCGTGTGGATTACTTAACCTAGATTAATATGCATATCTTGTGAATTGGCATAGTCATAAAAACTTGTTAATAAAATATGATTAATATTAATTTGATAGTTAAGGTTTGATATGGCTTTTGTTTTTTTTAGGAATTATGCGCATATTATAATAGCGTTATGGGCATGTTCGGTTATGCTATAATGTTCTAATGTCATATAGGCGAATGGATATTTATCAGAGTACTATAGGTCTATTTGTTTTAATATGCACATGTGCAGAAGTTATGAAATGATATGTTGATATTTAACTAATGAAATAGGTGTATCAACACGTATTTGATATATGAAGTGAATGATATATGCTTGGATATGTTTTAAATATTTGAATGTCATAGATTCGATGGTCAAATGGTTCGGACTTTAGAAATATGAAACATGTGTAATTTTGTTTTGGTATATGAAAGTTTGATCCGAATCTTGTATAAATTATGAGTAACGTTGTAATTGAATTACGAGTATGATTTGTAATGTAAGTATCGATTAACATGAAATAAGAGCATGAGTTATGCATGAGCTATATTTTAGTAAGAGATTTTTTTTATGAGCTTGGAATGTTAAAAAGTTATAATTATAATTTGGTGTACGAATAGTGATAAATGTCGTCTTTGAATCGTGTCTAGTTCGGTAACGTTTCATAACCCTAATCCGGCGACGGATATGGGTTAGGGGTGTTACATTTTATTTGTATCAGAGCTTACGGTTTAGTCGATTCTAGGACTACCGTAGCGCGTGTGAGTCTTGCTATACATGCCTTAATTTTATAATACGATAGTGTGGTGACTTATGACATTTAAATTGTGTTTTATATAGTAAATGGATCCTGACAGAGCCGTAGCTGATGATGTAGAGAGCGTAGCGCCTGATCCCGCACATGGGTCAGCGCCAGTAGACTCTCGACTTAACTCGGGTAGCCATGAGGGGGAGGCTAGGCAAGCCTTCTACCAGATGATGAATGAATGGTTTACCCAATTTATTCGGACTAATCTGGCTGTACAACAACCTCCACCCTCGAATAATCTGACTCCGATACATGCATCACCTCCGATGATATATCCGATGAGATCTAGCAGGCCCCCCATTGATAAAATCAGGAAACACGGGGCCGAAGAATTTAAAGCTAATGATGATGACGATGCGAAACGAGATGAGATGTGGCTTGATAATACTATCCGTGTGCTTGATGAGCTGTCATGTACTCTAGACGAATGCCTGAAGTGTGCTATATCCTTATTACGGGACACCGCATATCACTGGTGGAATACACTAGTATCGGTGGTTCCAAAAGAGAAAGTGACTTGGGATTTCTTTCAGACCGAGTTTCGTAAGAAATATATCTGTCAGAGATTCATTGAGCAGAAACGAAAAGAATTTTTGGAATTGAAACAGGGTCGAATGATCGTGACTGAGTATGAACGGAAATTTGTCAGATTGAGCCGATATGCCCGTGAATGTGTGTCAACTGAAGCCATTATGTGTAAAAGATTTGAAGACAGTCTGAATGAAGATATTAAATTGATAGTTGGCATACTCGAGATTAAAGAGTTCGTGGTACTTGTCGAACGAGCTTGCAAAATCGAAGAGCTTGGGAAAGAGAAAAGAAAGGCTGAAATGGAAGCTAGAGACATTCGTAAAAGATCATTGAGTAAGACATTTCATTCGGTATCCAAGAAATTCAAGGATGAATCTGGTCGACATAGAGTTACTTCAAACTTATCTAGACGAGATCGACCACCTGTGG
Organism: Gossypium sturtianum; assembly: GCA_025698515.1. Lineage (NCBI taxonomy): Eukaryota > Viridiplantae > Streptophyta > Magnoliopsida > Malvales > Malvaceae > Gossypium > Gossypium sturtianum. The sequence continues at coordinate 50,888,657 of CM046946.1, read as the reverse complement.
GTTCTCGAGCTACTTCGATGGCCAGTGTTGGTAATGTCCAGCAGAATCGGGTTGAATGCAAGCATTGTGGTAAATGGCATTCTGGGAGTTGTAGATTTCATGATCGGTCCTGCTTTAAATGTGGATCGTCGGATCATTTTATTCGAGAGTGCCCGATGCTAGCCGAGCAAAATACAGCTTGGAATACAAGACCGAGCAACGCGTCAGCACGAAGCAGACCACCCAGACCTTCGGGGAATGTAGGTGGCAGTCAGAGAGGAACAAAGGACACTGCAGTTCGATCAGAGGCTCGAGCACCTGCTAGGGAATATACTACTCGCACTCGGGAGGATGCTGCTTCTCCAGATGTTATTACCGGTACTTTCACTCTTTATGATACTACTGTGATTGCATTGATTGATCCGGGTTCAACTCATTCTTACCTGTGTGAAACATTAGCATCCAGTAAGACTCTGCCTGTTGAGTCTACTAAGTTTGTAATTCGAGTATCAAACCCCTTGGGTCGGTGTGTTCTAGTCGACAAAGTGTGTAAAGGTTACCCATTGACAATTCGGGATTCATGCTTTCCAGCTGATTTGATGTTGTTGCCTTTCGATGAATTCGATATAATTCTGGGAATGGACTGGTTGACTTTGCACGATGCTGTTGTAAATTGCAAAAGAAAGACCATTGATTTAAGATGTCAGAACGGTGAAATTATTCGGATTGAATCTAACGATTTGAATGGGTTACTGGCAGTAATATCCTCGATGTTAGCTCATAAGTATGTGAGAAAAGGGTGTGAAGCTTACTTGGCTTATGTGTTGGATAGTAAAGTTACTGAGAAGCAGATTGAATCCGTACCAGTTGTGTGCGAGTACCCAGAAGTGTTTCCCGAAGAACTACCAGGGTTACCACCTGTTTGAGAAATAGAGTTTGGTATTGAATTAGTACCGGGGACGACTCCGATTTCAATAGCTCCGTATCGGATGGCACCTCTGAAATTAAAAGATTTGAAAGCACGATTGCGAGGAGTTATGAGATAGGGGCTTTGCGACCAAGCTTCTCTCCTTGGGGTGCACCAGTTTTATTTGTGAAAAAGAAAGACGAGACTATGCGTATGTGCATCGATTGCCGATAGCTCAACAAGGTAACTATAAAGAATAAATACCGTTACCACGGATTGACGATTTGTTCGATCAGTTAAAAGGGGCTTCGGTGTTTTCAAAGATAGATTTGAGATCGGGCTATTATCGGGCCATGAGTCGAGATTACGATGTGCCAAAGCGCTTTTGAGCAGGTACGGACATCATGAGTTTCTGGTTATGCCTTTTGGGCTTACTAATGCACCTGCTATTTTTATGGATCTAATGAATTAGATTTTCAGATCGTATTTAGATCGATTTGTGGTAGTGTTTATAGATGATATTCTGATCTACTCTAGAGATGAAACCGAGCATGCTGAGCATCTGAGACTGGTGCTACAAACTTTGCGAGATAAACAGTTGTACACAAAGTTTAGTAAGTGTGAGTTTTGGCTGAATGAGGTCAGTTTTTTGGGTCACGTTGTTTCGGCGTCAGGCATACGGGTTGATCCAAATAAATTATCGGCTATACTTGATTGGAATCCACCAAGAAATGTTTCTGAAATTTGAAGTTTTTTGGGACTTGCTGGTTACTACAGACGATTCGTGAAAGGTTTTTCTATAATAGCCACACCTTTGATAAAGCTATTACAGAAAGATGTCAAGTTCGAATGGACGGAAACATGTCAGAAAAGTTTTGATCAGTTGAAAGCTCTTTTGACCGAGGCTCTAGTGTTAGTTCAACCTGAATCGGATAAAGAATTTGTTGTTGATAGTGATGCATCTTTGAATGGTTTGGGTTGCGTTTTAATGCAGGAAGGCAAAGTAGTAGCCTATGCTTCGAGACAATTGACGCCACATGAAAGAAATTATCCGACACATGATTTGGAGTTAGCAGCCATTGTATTCGTGTTAAAGATTTGGCGTCATTATCTATTTGGTGAGAAATGTCATGTTTATTCGGATCACAAGAGTTTGAAGTATTTGATGACACAAAGAGATTTGAACCTGAGGCAACGCAGATGGTTAGAGCTGTTGAAAGATTATGAGCTTGTGATTGACTATCATCCGGGAAAGGCTAACGTTGTTGCAAATGCTTTAAGTCGAAAGTCATTATTTGCTCTTCGTGTGTTGAACGCACACATGGCTATGTCTGGTGATGGTTCGATAGTAGCCGAATTGAAAGCAAGACCGTTGTTTATTCAACAAATTTGTGATGCTCAGAGAGTTGACAAAGATACGATGGCAAGACGAGTTCAGTGTGAAAGTAATGCAGAGTCAGATTTTTGAATTGATGAAAATGACTGTTTAAACTTCAAAGGCCGAATATGTGTTTCGAGGAACGTGGATTTGATTCGGATGTTGTTGAATGAGGCTCATAATAGTCGATTGTCGGTACATCCGGGTATACGAAAATGTATAATGATTTGAAGCAGATTCTATTGGTGGCACTGGTATGAAAGCAGGACATATCCGAATTTGTCTCGAAGTGCTTAATTTGTCGCAAGTAAAAGCCGAACATCGGTGCCTTACAGGTTACTTCACCGATCATGATACATGAATGGAAATGGGATAGAATTACTATGGATTTTGTATCGATTTGCCTATGACAGAGCAAGAAAGATGCGATGCAGGTTATAGTGGATAGACTAACCAAATTAGCTCACTTTTTCCGGTTAAATGCGGACTATTCGCTCGATAAGCTTCTTTGAGTTGTATGCATCTCAAATTGTGAGATTACATGGTGTGCCAATTTCCATTGTTTTGGACAGAGACCCGAGATTCACGTCGCGGTGATTTTGGAAGAAATTGTAAGATGCTTTAGGTACCAAACTACACTTTAGCACGACTTTTCACCCATGAGACGGATGGTCGATGCGAGCGAACCATTCAGATACTTGAGGATATGTTGAGATGTTGCATCCTCGAGTTTGAAGGTGCGTGGGAACGACACTTACCTTTGATTGAATTTGCTTACAATAATAGCTTTCAATCTAGTATCAATATGGCACCTTACGAAGCTTTATACTGACCGCAAGTGTCGTACACCATTATCTTTGGACCGAGCTCGGTGAAAACAAGATGCACGGGGTTGATTTGATTAAAGAGACCGAGCGAGAAAGTGGCGATAATCCGAGATAGTCGAAAGTTGCATCGGATCGCCAAAAGTCATGCGTGAATTTGAAGCGTAAAGACATTGAGTTTAGTCGGTGACCGGGTATTTTTGAAAGTTTCTCCGTGGAAGAAAGTACTTCGATTTGGTCGAAAAGGCAAATTAAGTTTAAGGTTCATCGGACCGTATAAGATCATCAAACGCGTATTGGGCACTAAACATAGATTAAAGTTGCCTTCGAACTAGAAAAGATACACAATGTATTTCATGTTTCGATGCTTCGTAAATATAGATCTGATCCGTCACATGTGATTACTCTGTCTGAGATTGAAATTCTATCTGATATGACGAACGAAGAGGAACCGATTCATATCTTAGCTCGTGAAGTAAAAGAGTTGAGAAGCAAGAGGATTCCATTAGTAAAAGTATTATGGAATTGACATGGAATAGAAGAGGCTACGTGGGAGCCTGAGGATTCAATGAGACAACAATATCCGACTCTGTTTAACGGTAAGATCTTCGGGGACGAAAATTTTTAAGGGGGGAGAGTTGTAACAGTCCGAATTTGACCCTAATCGGAACGGTGGTTTCGGGACCACAAATCCGAGTCCAAAAATTTTTTAGATATTATTTTTTGTGTTTATTATATGTGAACTATTATGTGTGAAAGTTTCGTACGAAAATTTGATTGTTTGTGTGTTTAATTTAACAAAAGGATTTAATTGGATAAAGTGTAAAAGTTACAAACTATAGTGGAAAGTTCTTATTTGTTAGTGGCTTCTAAATATGAAGTCTTAAAAAGGCAAATATCCCATTCTTTAAGATAGTGGACGGTTTATGACACCATTACCCTTAGTATATATGTTAGTTTTATTTTAATTAAAAGGTTATTAAAGTAATTTAGAAATAATCATAATATATGTTAAAGTAAAACAAAAAGAAATGCCATTATCATCTTTGGTTCTTTAGGCCGAATATAGCTAAGGAAGAAAAGAAGAAAACAAGCCTAAGTTTCGGCACTTTCCTAGTTAAATTAAGGTATGTGGTTAGTTCAGTTTTTAATTATTATTACATTTTAGTGATCGTTGCTTCGAATACAAGTCGACCCATGTTAGAATTTTTGAATTGGAGCATGTTTGATATTCGGCTATTGAAGGATGTCTATGCTTTGAAATGTTTGATGGAAAAATATTAAAAGTATGTTTGAATTATCATGTTTTGAATTGGAAATTTTGGTGAAATTAAGTATTTTGGGCTAAATTGTAAAAGTAAATTTTTGAGGGGTTGAATTGCAAAACAAATGAAATGTATGGAATTGTATGGTTATGTGGAAGATTCGGCCCTAAAGAATTGAATTCAAATTATGTGTATTTTTGTGTTTTGTGCAATAAGTACTAAATTGTAAAAGTTGTAAATGCTAGGGGTAAAATGGTAATTTGTCTATTTAAGTGTTTTTGGATTAAATTGAAATGAAATGTGTTTGAATGAGCTTAAAATTGAATATGTCTAGATCAAGAAAAAAGAAAAACAAACTTGGATCGGGGGAAGGCAAAAGTTATCGAATAGTCGGTTGTTATCGTCCGACTATGTTCAAAGTAAGTCTATAAGCAATTTAATCTCGTTAATATCATTTATAACCTTGATTATATGCTGAATTATGAAAATTATAGCTGTAAAATTGGTTAAAGTCGAATGTGGATAGTGAATTTGTAATGTAATGTTATTAAATTGTTAACCGAGATGATATGTTTAAGTGATTTGAGTATTGTGTGATTTACTTAATTTTGGCATGATGTAATGTGTATGAAATGATAATAATATCGATATCGGTCTTCGAGCCTAGCAGGCCTTGTGGCGGTGAAGTGTATCAGGCATCGAGCCTAGCAGGCCTTGTGCCGGTGAAGTGTATCGGGCTTCGAGCCTAGCAGGCCTTGTGCCGGTGAAGTGTATCGGGCTTATTGCCTAGCAGGCTAAATGCCACTGATCAAAATTTCAGACCTTGGGTCTAGCAGGCTTAATGTCGGTGTTTTATAATGCAAGCTTATGCATACAAAAAGATAGAGTTATGGTGATAAAAGAACAAGCTAAAGCTTATTCAAGTGAATTAAATTGTTCGGCCATAAGGTATGTATTGACCTAAGTATATGAATATATGAGATGTTTATTGATTAGGTAAGTTATATATATGAGGTGTTATGTATTTGGTATTTATGACATGTGGACAATTTAATATTGTTTGGATATTGTCCGTTTGCCAACATTTGAGAATTCAACAACTATATGACTATGTATACATAAGTATATTCGGCCATATGAAAAAAAATTGTGATTTGATATTCGGACATGTGAATTGATTCTATAAATATACAAGAATTTGATGGTATGGAATTAAGTTGCTTTAAGTACCTATTAATTTGGTGGTATTTGGTTGCGGTGAACAAGGTGTAGGATGTGTTTAAGTTAAGATTATAAAATAAGTAGTGTATAATAATGAATGGTTGATTTTATATTGCTCTAAATTACTTAAGGCTTACTAAGCTAAGTAGCTTACTATGTGCGTGTTACTCTGTCTTATAGATTTTGATCAAGTTACGAGCTCAGGGGATCATCAGCGAAGTCAACTACACTATCATCTCTTTTGGTATTTATAAGCTTAGTTTTTGAACCAAAGGCATGTATCGGTTAGACTAAGTGTTTAAACCAATGAATTTTTGTCTTGTATATATGTATAGCCATGCGAAAATGGCTAAGTCATGAAACTATGATCTTAAATGAATGTGGCTTTGATGAATGTTCTTCATGGTTTTATGATTCGGTAATGAATAATGGAAATGTTTATAAATATTTTGGGTTGATCATTGGTGAGTTAGTTTGAGGACCGAATATATGGTTAGTAGATTGGTTGTATTTAGGTATTTTGGATTAGTTATAGAGCATATGTGTTTGGTATGTTATTTAATGATCTTTGTGTCCATAAATTTTTAATGTGGCTATGGTAAAATGAGCGTAAATTAGAAACTAATTCAATTGTATGCAGTTATATGGAGATGCTTACTTATGTGTAATATATATATATAGGTATGCCTATTATGTCGTGTGGATTACTTAACCTAGATTAATATGCATATCTTGTAAATTGGCATAGTCATAAAAATTTGTTAATAAAATATGATTAATATTAATTTGATAGTTAAGGTTTGATATGGCTTTTGTTTTTTTTTTTTTTTTAGGAATTATGCGCATATTATAATAGCGTTATGAGCATGTTCGGTTATGCTATAATGTTCTAATGTCATATAGGCGAATGGATATTTATCATAGTACTATGGGTCTATTTGTTTTAATATGCACATGCGCAGAAGTTATGAAATGATATGTTGATATTTAACTAATGAAATAGGTGTATCAACACGTATTTGATATATGAAGTGAATGATATATGCTTGGATATGTTTTAAATATTTGAATGTCATAGATTCGATGGTCAAATGGTTCGGACTTTAGAAATATGAAACATGTGTAATTTTGTTTTGGTAAATGAAAGTTTGATCCGAATCTTGTATAAATTATGAGTAATGTTGTAATTGAATTACGAGTATGATTTGTAATGTAAGTCTCGATTAGCATGAAATAAGAGCATGAGTTATGCATGAGCTATATTTTAGTAAGAGATTTTTTTTAATGAGCTTGGAATGTTAAAAAGTTATTATTATAATTTGATGTACGAATAGTGATAAATGACTGTGCTGAACTGTGTCTAGTTCGGTAACGCTTCATAACCCTAATCCGGCGACGGATACGGGTTAGGGGTGTTACAGTACCATATTTTAATCCCACATTTAGCATACTTTTGGATGATTTATCCCTTGATTTATGTAAAAAGGTGCTCTTAATCCTTTCTTTTCATGTCTTATACTCAGGAAAGCACCCAAGAATTGAGAAACGGGCTCAAAACAGACCAAAATGGGCCAAAGAAGAAATCGACACGGCCTGGACTAAAGCCCACATGGCCGTGCCTCCCCAATATACTAGAACACGGCCTGAAGTCAATCTACACGGCCGTGCCTCATTAACGGAGTCCAACACGGCCTGGCCACGATTCACACGGGCGTGTGCCATGGTCGTGCCCCTGCCGTGGAGGAGAGTAATTTCACTCGGAAAAGGATACTTAGGGGCAAAGAAACCTATTTCAAAAGCCTATATAAAGACCCTAAGTATAACCTAGAAGAGGGCGGTTAGCTAGGCCAAGGAGCCGAGCCGAAAAGGTCAGATTTGTGGGAAACTCTCAAGGGATAGCCAGTTGATCCATCTCAAGAAGCCGAAATTCTACTCAAGACGGAGGATCTCCTCTTCAATTCCTTGAGGAATTTAGGGATTTCTTATGTTTTGTTTTATCTTTTCTTACGAGATGTTTTTCTTTATTGTTATGAACTAAACCCTTGAAGTACTGAAGGGGATGAAACCTAGATGAATCTTGTTATTGTTTTCTGAACTATATGATAAATACTTGATTTGTTCTTGATTATGTGTACTTAATTCTTGTGTTGATATTTCGCGGATATTAATTCAAGTTGGATGTGCTTAGGTGGTGGAGCAAAAGTCCCTGCTTAAGAGTAGATCTAGCATAATTAAGCGGAGTTGATCGCACGCCTAGAGATAGGGTGACGAGATTTTGCCGGATTAGGGTGAAACCTAATATGGGAGTCCATAGATCGATTTACTGCTATTCTAGGGGGTTATTAATGGGAAAGAGATTTTAATTAATTAACCTAGGGTTAGACGTTATTTGCCTCGAGAGAGGGTTTAATATAAATTAGGGAGTCCTACGGATCAAGTCAAGTGAATAAATAAATGCAGTTCGGTGTTAGATAACAAGTGAAGTCTAGGTGGATTCTTCCTAAGGGTATCGTCTTAATCAACTGAGTTTTTCCCAAGTATTTCCCCAATTCATTCTTTTTGTCTTTGTGTCTTTAGCTTAGTAATTAGTTAATTTAGATTAATAAACAACTTCACTTATTTTAGGCTAAATAATAGAAAGAAAGTTAGTATTAGTACTTTTAGTTCCTTTGGGTTCGACAACCCGGTCTTGCCTAAGCTATACTACTGTTCGATAGGTGCACTTGCCTCAATCGTTGTTATAGTTAATTCCATGATCGATCATTATAAATTTAAAACTCTGAAATACAATGATCAAGCAGCCTTTAAACTTTCTCGAATTACTTTCACCTTCTGTTCATTTTCTCTAACCATATCAACCCCGTGAATCTGGTTTTCCTTGAGTTCAGTCCAATAAACCCCGTCATTAAGTTGGTATTTGTAACAGCCCACTTTCAGTAAAATCGGAAAAGTGGTTTTGGGACCACAAATCCAAGTCAGAAAGACAATTGATTTTAATATTATTGCATAGTCTGCATGATGGTAGGAATGTTATATGAAAATTTTGATAAGAAAATTTTATTGATTACATGCTTAATTATGGAAAGGACCAAATTGTATAAAGTGAAAAGTTGAATTCTAGTAGCTAAAAGGATTAAATAGCTATGGAAGTCAAAATTTTAGGTCCTTATATGGCAATTAGACCATTAAATGGAGTTAGTAGATATTTTTGATGAACCATCCATGGAAAATTAGAAAAAGAAAAAGACTAAATTGAAAAGTGGAAAAATTAAAAGATGATAATTAAATTAAATAGAAAATATCATCTTATTTTCATCATCTTCCCCAAATTAAAACATGGAAACACTAGGAAAGCCAAAAACTTGATGTGTCTAAAACTAACTATGACCATAATAAAGGCAAGCGCACCTATCGTTTAATAGTATAGTTATGGTAAGACCGATAATATCATATCCACAAGGACCAAGAGTACTAGTAATTACTATCTTCTTATTATCTAGCCTAAAAATTGGAGTGAACTCTTTTAAACTAAAACTTAATTAAAAACACGACAACGAAAGAATTGGGAAAATACTTTTAGAAAAATTATGTGATAGGCAATACCTAAGGAAGAATCCACCTAGACTTCACTTATTACTTTTGATTCATACGATTTATTCACTTGACTTAATCCGTAGAAATTCCTGATTTATGTTAATATCTCTTTCAAGACTAAAAACAACTGACTCTAGGTTGATTAATTGAAATCTCTTTCTAATTAAAACCACTATTGTCGCATTAACTCGATCTATGGATTCCGTTATTAGATTTGACTCTAATCCGGTAGATTTTCGTCGCCCTATTTCTAGGGTTGCAATCAACTCCGCTTAATTGCGTTGACCTACTCTTAAACAGGGACTTTTGCTCCTCTGAATAAGCACATTCGACTTGGATTAATAACCTGAATTGTCAAAACAAGAATAAGTACTCACAATTAAGAATAAGAACAAGTATTTATCTTATAAATCAAATAATAATAATATATGTCTTAGGTTTCATCCCCTAAGGTATTTAAGGGGTTTAGTTCATACTGATAAAAAGAAAAATCTTAAAATAAGGGAAACCACAAAACATAAGAAAACCCAAAATCTTCTAAAGAACTTGATGGGAGATCTTCAGTCTTGAGGGAGATCCTCCTTCCAAGCTGCTATTGACAGCTGTCTTCGAGTATTTTCTGCCTTCTGATCGGCGTCCCCCTTTTAGGTCACCCCCTAGGGTGTTTATATAGGCTTTGGAACATCTTTCTTTGCCCACAAGTAACCTTTTCCGGATAGAATTAATCTTTGATACGGCAGGGACACGCCCGTGTGACACGCCTGTGTTCGATAGCCTTAGGTCGTGCTCGCTCCTGCTCACAAGACACGACCATATGGTCTGCCCGTGTACGTTGATCCAGGCCGTTTTCGATTCTGCTCGTAACGCACGGCCGTGTTTGATAGCCCAGGCCGTGTTGAATTCTAAGATAGGCCCATTTTGTCCCTTTTTGGCCCGTTTCTCGTTCTTTTCGACTCCCTAAGCTCTCCTGAGTGTAAAACATGAAATTAAAGGACTAGGAGCATCGGATTCATCAAATCTAATGAAAACTCATCCAAAAATAAGCTAAGCATGGGGTTAAAATATGTATAAATTATGGTTTATCAAATATCCCAACACTTAAGCCTTTTCTTGTCCTTAAGCAAAATCCTCAACTCACAATTAAAATCAATTTTCTCAATTCATAATTCTCATCAATAATGTTTCATCATAATTCACAGATAATTCATACATTGATAATTTAACTAGAAGAGTCCTAGAGATTCAAACAATCTAAGTCATAGATTTTTGTAGTATGAAAACATAGGTGTTTCCCCTTACCTAAATAATTACCTTTTGATTCAAAACTGACAAGTATTGACATCCTCACTGTAACACCCCAAACTCGGACAAGACACCACGACCGAATCTGGTATGTTATGGGGAAAACGTCTTTGAGTGATCAGATTTTTTTTTTCGTTTAAAAGCGGGGTGAAAACATAGTGAATTTGAGGAAAATTTGAGTAGGCTTGTTTGATTAGATTTTGAAAAACTTATCCAAAGTATATAGTTAAAACAAGTTGATTTCATTTAGCATTTCCAATAGTTTCTTAGTGCTATTTTGAAACATTTTAGACTTAGTAGAAAATCGAGTTTGATTTGGAAATCATTCGAGTTTATTGTATAGCAAAACATAGTGAGATACCCGATGGTATAGTTTAAAACACATTGCGTTATAGTTTTAAAACATTATCTTACCAAATCTCTAGCAAAATTTCCTACCAAGTTATTTGTTAAGCAGGTTGAGAATCTAATTAAAACATAACCATCATAAAACATAATTTAAAGGCCTTTTACAAACCCAAATTAAATCTCAAATAAAAATAAGTAAGCTAAAGTACCCAAAGTGAATAGCACTGAGCAAAACTTTTATTAAAGCATGGCATGTGCACCTCGAGTCCACCAGGCTCCATGTCGCGACTACGAATCACTGAAATGTCAAAGGAGAGGGTGAGTCGAATGACTCGATGCATAAATCCCGCTCCCGATGGAACAACATGCTAACACACATCATACATAGCAACATAATTAATGCAACCCGATCCTAACCATCCGTATCGCCTTTTCTACCCCGTGTGGTACCAAACCACTGGTGGTGCCAAACCACTGGTGTCATGTAGTCACAATGTGTTACCAAAACACTGGTGTCCCAAAGACACGTTTGTGCTACCCAAGCACTGGTGACCGAAGTCACAAATCCAATGATGGGGCCAACCCATCGTGTGATACCCAATCACTAGCAGACGATCCCATATCTCATGTGGGGCCAACCCACGGTGGTGTCAACCACAGGGACGAGTCGCAATGAGGTGCCCAACCTCTGGTGTCCCAAAGACACAAATGTGCTACAAAAGCACTGGTGACCGTAGTCATAATAATCGAATGATGGGGCCAACCCATCGGGTGATACCCAATCACTAGCAGACGATCCCATATCTCAAAGTGGGGCCAACCCACGGTGGTGTTAACCACAGGGACGAGTCGCAATGAGGTGCCCAACCTCTGGTGTCCCAAAGACACAAATGTGGTACCAAACCACTGGTGACCCAAAGTCACAAAGTTGTGTTACCAAAACAACGGTGCTCGTCGGCACAAAATATCTTTGCTCCCCTCCTCTCATATCACCCATCAACATACCAACTCATGTGATCATGCATATCATACAAGTCATGCATATCATGCCAACATGTCTAGCATTACATCTCATAGCATACATAACATAGATCATAATACCCAAGGTATCCATAATAGAACTTGTAATAAATTAGACTTACGGATACGTACACATACCCGTTTGGGTATCCAATTATCCGTCATCTTGGTATAGTTTTTAACAGCAAGCGGGTTTATTAATAACATTACTAGATATCGGTGTGTTAGTTTACACACAGTAATTACGAGTCTAAAGATCCCAACGAAACGATCTAAATCCCTCGAGTATCAAGCTCCTATAACAATCGGCCAACACGAGATTAGGCACTAAGACCATTGGCCAAAGACATATAAACCCAAAGGGGTTAATATTAAGCCATTACCTTACTCTTGCGAATGGTTTGGTTTCCAAGCAAACCTCGAACCAACGATGGTTCTCCTTCCAACAATCGGCACCCTATAAGACAAATAATTAATCCCTAATCACCTTTGACTTGATCGGAAACAAAAGATTGAACTAACAATACTAACACCAATCACTTACCCCTTACTAATCAATTGTGAAGAAAGCGGCTCCTCTTGCTCCTCACGATTGATTTGGTTTCCTTCCAAATCCACGATCAACCAATGGTTCTCGACGAATCGGCCTTCCCCTTAAAAACACAACAATTAGTCTCACCCTAGGCTTAACACGAATGAACCATCAACCAACTTCTTACCATCACTTACCCAACGGTTAACATGAGTAGGAAGACTCCTTTTGCTTGCTTCAAAAGGCCCTTCACCAACCGATTGCACACACCGAGATGAGCACCAAAAACTCCACCAATATTTGGCCAAAATAAACACCACTAGGAGAGAAGGGAAATTCGCCAATCTCATTAAACAAGAAGAAAGAATTTGGCTTTACTCAAAGAAAGCAGAATACAAGTGAAAGATGAGAAGAAAAGGGGTTGGTATTCGGCTAATGACAAAATGATGGAAAAGGAGAAGAGAAAAGGAGTACTTAGGTTTAAGAAGAAGAAAGGAATGGTGGAAAGGTTTTGGGAAATAACTTTCGGCTTCTAATGATCAAGGAGGAAAGAAGTATGAGAAGGGCTCAAAGATGCATTCGGCTACCAAGAGAATAAAGCAAGATTCGGCAACTATAGGAGTTTGGTGTTTTGGTTTCAAATAGAATGAAGAAAATGAGAGAACATTCTCTTGAAGTTTCGGCTACAAAAGACAAAGAGAGAGCTTTTCTTCTTTACCAAATGTGACCGAAAATGCACCCCAAAACAAAGGTACATTCGGCCTTCCCTTCTCCCACACTAAGCCGTCCACACTCCCCCAAATCCCTAAAATTCGGCCACCACTCCTCAAAATACTCCAAGCCACTAATTCAAAAGCATTTGAATTAGTCCCCTTCCACAAATCACTCCTTGCCGTCCATCTCACCCATAGACTAGGTCCAAGGTAGAGTTTGAACTGCCTACAAACTCTCCTTCCTAGGCGTCAAAAGAAAGCCAAAAGGTGGCCACTCCGCAACTTGAACACAAGATCTCTCCCTCCTGCAAATGACGCCACACACACAAGCCTTAGTGGCGCCCCACCCGCCACTTTGCTAACCCATCCTATGTGACACAAACCACCTAAAAATACTTTTAAGACCCCCAAAGCCAAGCTCCCTTTTTACACCCTAAAAATCAAAAATTTCTAAAAGCCTCCCTATCACCCGGGGTTCTCCAAACCCCTAAAAACTTGACTAAGCACACAAAAAGCACTGCTAAACACAGAGACATGCACTAGGTGCATAACCCCTAAAATCGGAGTAGCAACCACAAACACACTAAACACATGCAATTTCATGCAACAACAAAATAGCCCCTATCCGGGATATTCACGGTTCTACCCCTTAAAAATAATTTCGACCTCGAAATTACACGATCAAAAGAGTTGCGGGTATTCTTTGTCTCATCATATCCTCGGGTTCCCACGTAGCTTCTTCTACGCCATGATTCCGCCAAAGTACCTTAACCAAAGGCACGGACTTCTTACGCGAGAACCTTCACATCTCGATCAAGAATGCGCACGGGTTCCTCCTCCATGGTCAAATCTGGATTTACCTCGATCTCCTCCTTTGCTACCACATGTGACGGATCTCGAGCGATAACGCCGAAGCATCGAAGCGTGAAAAACATCGTGAATCGACTAAGCTCTGCGGCAACTCAAGGCGTCGCCATGCTGGTCCAACTCGTCTCGATTACCTTATACGACCCAATAAACCTCGGACTTAGCTTGCCTTTCTTCCCGAACCTCAACACCTTCTTCCAAGGCGAGACCTTCAGAAAACTCGATCCCCACGGCCGAACTCTATATCTCTTCGCTTAAGATCGGCATAAGACTTCTGCCGGTCGAAGCTTCCTTCAATCTAGGCTGAATCAACTTAACCTTGTCTTGGTCTCCGCAACCAACTCGGGTCCCAACAAGCGGCGTTCACCTAACTCCGAGTCCAACACGTAGGTGAGCGACATTTCCTACCATACAACGCCTCATACGGTGCCATCTTGATGCTCGCTTGGTAGCTGTTGTTGTAGGCAAACTCACTAATGGTAGAAACTCCTCCCAACTACCTCGAAATCCAAGACACAACCTCTCGGCATATCTTCCAAGATCGAATGACCCTTTACGATTGACCGTCGATTTGCGGGTGAAAAGCCGTCTTTGAAATCCAAGCGAGTGCCCAGAGCTTAATGCAATGCTTTCCAGAACCCAGCGTGAATCTAGGATCCCTATCCGAGATTATCAAAGCCGCACACCATGCAACCTTACTATCTCTCGACACATACGACCAGCTAAGCTTCAAGTGAGTAGTCAACCCTCACCGGAATAAAGTGTGGTGATTTAGTCGAGCGATCCACCACTACCCAAAGCCCTGAATCCTTCTTGCTTGGCGAAGCGGTAACCCATTGGACGAAATCCATGGTTATCCTTTCCCACTTCCATCGAGGAATCTTCACAGTGAAGCAAACTGGCGACAACAAGCGATGTTTAGCCTTGACCTGCTGACAAGTCAGACACTTCCCAACAAACTCTGTCACCTCTTTCTTCAAGCCAGGCCACCAAAACTGCTCTCTAAGATCCCTATACATCTTGCTACCTCCAGGATGCATAGCATGAGGACTGCTATGTGCGTCCTGAAGAATCTTTTGCCTTAGCTCGACATCTTTAGGCATACAAGCCTTACCTTGAAAACACAACACCTCATCATCAGACAAGCTGTAACCCTCCAAACCACCATCCTACACTTGTAATCTTCGCGCACTCAGAACCTCATCCTCTAGCTGTTTCTCTCTGATCTGCTCAACCCAAGTAGGCTTAACCTGCAACTCTGCCAGAATACACCCATCGTCATACAAGCTCAAGTGGGCAAACAATGCTCTTAAGTCCGAAACAACCTTACGGCTCAACGCGTCTGCCACCACGTTAGCCTTGCCCGGATGATACTCAATCGAACAGTCGTAATCTTTCAGCAACTCAACCCATCTGCGCTGCCTCAAATTCAAATCCTTCTGAGTCAGCAGATACTTTAGACTCTTGTGATCTGTGTAGACTATCGATCTTTCTCCATACAAGTAGTGCCTCCAAATCTTTAAAGCAAAGACCACAGCCGCTAGCTCCAAGTCATGCGTCGGATAATTGACCTCATGTGGCCTCAGCTGCCGAGAAGCGTAAGCCACCACCTTACCTTCTTGCATCAGCACACAACCCAAGCCCGTATGTGATGCGTCGCAATAGACTGTGAATTCCTTACCAGCCTCAGGTTGAATTAAAACCGGAGCCTCAGTCAAAATCTTCTTTAACTTGTCGAAGCTTTCCTGCGCTTCTCGGTCCATACAAAGCGGAACTTCTTTCCTCGGCAACTTGGTCATCGGTATTTGCTATCAACGAAACCCTCAACAAACCTTCGGTAGTATCCGGCCAAACCAGAAAACTCCGAATCTCAGCCACCGACTTAGGCGGCTTCAATCCAAAAGCGCCTCAATCTTACGAGGATCTACTCGAATCCCTCACCGACACTACATGACCCAAGAAAGTCACTTCCCTAAGCGAACTCACACTTACCGAACTTAGCATGAGTTGCTCTTCCTCAAAATGCGCAACACCACTCGCAAATGCTTATCATGCTCTTCCTCGTCGTCCTTGAGTACACTAAGATGTCGTCTATGAAAACCACCACGAATGATCGGATCTTTGTTGAAACACCCTATTCATCATATCCATAAACGTATTTGGCGGTGCGTTAGTCAACCCGAACGGCATTACGAGAGAAATTCATAGTGCCCATACCGAGTCCAAGCGTTGTTTTATGGATATCACCTCCTTAACTCTTAAGCGGTGATACCCGGACCTCAAGTCGATCTTCGAGAATACCGCAGCACCCTTGGTGATCAAACAAGTCATCTATCCGTGGTAGCGGATACTTGTTTTTAATCGTCGACTTATTCAATGGCGTGTAGTCTATACACATCCGCATCGTGCCATCTTTCTTCTTAACAAAAAGTAATGCAAGCGCACTTACGGCGAAACACTAGGCCTAATAAAACCTCGATCCAATAACTCCCGGATCTCGAGCCTTAAGCTCCACCAATTCCTTTGGCACCATCCTATACGGAGCAATAGACCTTTGGCGCGATTCGGGTAATAGATCTATCCCGAACTCTACCTCGCGATCGGCGCGGCAAACCGGAAGTTCCTCGGGAAAAACATCGGCAAATTCCTTAAACGATGCGAACCTTCTCCACAATGGACTCCTTAGCCTCCAACGCATACACATGAACTACATACGCTTCACTGACCCTTTCCGACCATCTTCTCCGCTTTGAGCCGATACCACATTTGATAAGTAATCCCTCCTATTACCTATCATAGCCACCTCATCACCCTCAACCGTCTTAAGAACCATGCGCTTGGCGCGCAATCCAACTTCGCTGGTACTTGACCAACCAATCCATCCCAAGAATCGGATCGAACTCCCAAAGCGGCGAGTTCCATCGGATCGGCGACAAACACTACTCCTTGGAGTTCTAAGGGTACCTCTCTAAGCGGTTTATCTACTACTACAGAGTGACCTAGAGGGCTAATCACAATCATCCGCCTAGAAGATATCTCGGAGCTAAATCCATGGTCTCTACTATACTACTGGCAACATAAGAGTGCGTTGAACCCACATCAATCAAAGCAGTATAAGGAGAACCAAAAATCAAAAACGTACCGGTTATGACGTCCGGTGCGTCGCCCTCCTCTCGGCGCCTCACAGCATACACTAATCCGGTATGCGGCATCGAACTACCCGCACCTCGCCCGGTGCTCCACGGCCCCAACTAGAACCATTACCACCTCTCGCCATTACCACGGCCCCTCTGCGGTGGCGGTCTCATTACCTCTCGAACCGACACGGCCCACGACTCTCGATGAATCTGGCCAACCTACGCGGGCAGTCCCTCACACGGTGCTCCAGAGAACCACACTCGAAGCAACCTTTTCCTCCAGTCCAGCAACCACCCCAATGAGATTTCCCCTGCCGATCACACTGCTGCGGCGGTCCACGCCTAGCAAAGCAACAACCCTAGCGGTGATTCGGCCCACTCGGTCTAGCTCTCTTCTGCGGATTGACGCGACCCGAGAAGACCCAAAGCTCCTCTTATGCCTATTTACGTCCATGCCCGCCTCACCGACTCCTTAACACCTCGGCTACCTTAGCCTTCTCAACTAAGACAACAAACTCGCGCTCTGGCTGAGAGCAATCAGCGACCTCAACTCGTCTCATGGACCATCCTCGAAGCGCGCACACACCTCTCATGCTCGGTGGCCACAATGCCACGGCATACCTACTCTCAACCAGGAACTCGACCTCGTACTCTCGAACAGATTTACCCCACGAACAAGCCTCGAAATGCCTTCCTTCGGGAGTCAATATAACTAGCTCCGATGTACTTCTTTTGATATGCGACCTGAAATAATCCCATGTCGAGATCCTCTGCGCCACATTGTCATCGAACGTGAGCCACCAGCGATATGACTCATCCGGAGAAGCGACACGATGCCCTTGACTTCTCTTCAGCGATCAAGTCGAGATCATCCATGATCCGCTCGGTTGCCTCTAGCCAATATTCGCAGCGATCTTTGGGAGCAACACCGAAACACCTCGGAAGAATTCGGCCCCATTTGCCCGAAGTCGCTCGAGAGCAATTTCCTAACTCCACTGCACCACCACCTACACCGGCTACCCTTTCCAACACTCGCAAAGATCGCTCTTTGTGACCGCTGCGTCGTCGGCCCGGTCTTGGAACTCACCACCTCCGGTGGTGGCGGGCCGGTATCTCATTTTACGAACCACGACCGGATCCTACGGGCTCAGAAACGTCATCCTACCACGACCTCGTCCACGACCACGTCCACCTCTAGCGCTCATGACTAATCTTTCTACGTATCTGATTAAAGAATTTTATGCATCAGTATTTATTCCACTTGTTTAAAAGCAAGTCTTATGAATATTTTAAGAGGATTTGTTCTCGCGAGTTCACAAAATCCTATCAGTTTCAATCTCTAAAGTAGTATACTATTGCTATTCATCAAATCATATCACATCCAATCAATTCACAAGCAATGGTAAGGGTACTTACCTGGGCGAACTGGTGCCGGAGACTCGGTGCCATGCCTTTCAAACCATACTTTAAGAATAAAGACTAACAAAACAACCTTTTGAAAACACTTTGGGCCTCGGGCCCACAGTAAAACCTTTGAACTTGGCTCGATACCACAATTGTAACACCCCAAACTCGGACAAGACACCACGAAGAATACGGTATGTTATGGGAAACGCGTCTTTGAGTGATCAGATTTTTTTTTTTAAAAGCGGGGTGAAAACATAGTGAATTTGAGGAAAATTTGAGTAGGCTTGTTTGATTAGATTTTGAAAAACTTATCCAAAGTATATAGTTAAAACGAGTTGATTTCATTTAGCATTTCCAATAGTTTCTTAGTGCTATTTTGAAACATTTTAGACTTAGTAGAAAATCGAGTTTGATTTGGAAATCATTCGAGTTTATTGTATAGCAAAACATAGTGAGATACCCGATGGTATAGTTTAAAACACATTGCGTTATAGTTTTAAAACATTATCTTACCAAATCTCTAGCAAAATTTCCTACCAAGTTATTTGTTAAGCAGGTTGAGAATCTAATTAAAACATAACCATCATAAAACATAATTTAAAGGCCTTTTACAAACCCAAATTAAATCTCAAATAAAAATAAGTAAGCTAAAGTACCCAAAGTGAATAGCCTGAGCAAAACTTTTATTAAAGCATGGCATGTGCACCTCGAGTCCACCAGGCTCCATGTCGCATGACTACGAATCACTGAAATGTCAAAGGAGAGGGTGAGTCGAATGACTCGATGCATAAATCCCGCTCCCGATGGAACAACATGCTAACACACATCATACATAGCAACATAATTAATGCAACCCGATCCTAACCATCCGTATCGCCTTTTCTACCCGTGTGGTACCAAACCACTTTGGTGGTGCCAAACCACCGGTGACATGTAGTCACAATGTGTTACCAAAACACTTTGGTGTCCCAAAGACACGTTTGTGCTACCCAAGCACTTTGGTGACCGAAGTCACAAATCCAATGATGGGGCCAACCCATCGTGTGATACCCAATCACTGCGAGGCGATCCCATATCTCATGTGGGGCCAACCCACGGTGGTGTCAACCACGAGGGACGAGTCGCAATGAGGTGCCCAACCTCCGGTGTCCCAAAGACACAAATGTGCTACCAAAGCCTTGGTGACCGTAGTCACAATAATCGAATGATGGGGCCAACCCATCGTGTGATACCCAATCACTAGCGACGATCCCATATCTCAAAGTGGGGCCAACCCACGGTGGTGTTAACCACGAGGACGAGTCGCAATGAGGTGCCCAACCTCACGGTGTCCCAAAGACACAAATGTGGTACCAAACCACTTTGGTGACCCAAAGTCACAAAGTTGTGTTACCAAAACACTTTGGTGCTCGTCAAACACAAAATATCACCGCTCCCCTCCTCTCATATCACCCATCAACATACCAACTCATGTGATCATGCATATCATACAAGTCATGCATATCATGCCAACATGTCTAGCATTACATCTCATAGCATACATAACATAGATCATAATACCCAAGGTATCCATAATAGAACTTGTAATAAATTAGACTTACCGGATACGTACACATACCCCGTTTGGGTATCCAATTATCCATCATCTTGGTATAGTTTTTAACAGGCAAGGAGTTTATTAATAACATTACTAGATATCGGTGTGTTAGTTTTTACACACGGTAATTACGAGTCTAAAGATCCCAACGAAGCGATCTAAATCCCTCGAGTATCAAGCTCCTATAACAATCGGCCAACACAGATTAGGCACTAAGACCATTCGGCCAAAGACATATAAACCCAAAGGGGTTAATATTAAGCCATTACCTTACTCTTGCGAATGGTTTGGTTTCCAACCAAACCTCGAACCAACGATGGTTCTCCTTCCAACAATCGGCACCCTATAAGACAAATAATTAATCCCTAATCACCTTTGACTTGATCGGAAACAAAAGATTGAACTAACAATACTAACACCAATCACTTACCCCTTACTAATCAATTGACAGAAGAAAACGGCTCCTCTTGCTCCTCACGATTGATTTGGTTTCCTTCCAAATCCCTGATCAACCAATGGTTCTCCTGACAATCGGCCTTCCCCCTTAAAAACACAACAATTAGTCTCAACCCTAGGCTTAACACGAATGAACCATCAACCAACTTCTTACCATCACTTACCCAACGGTTAATAGAGTAGGAAGACTCCTTTTGCTTGCTTCCAAAAGGCCCTTCACCAACCGATTGCACCACCCGAGATGAGCACCAAAAACTCCACCAATATTCGGCCAAAATAAACACCACTAGGAGAGAAGGGAAATTCGGCCAATCTCATTAAATA
This sequence comes from Gossypium sturtianum, assembly GCA_025698515.1. NCBI lineage: Eukaryota > Viridiplantae > Streptophyta > Magnoliopsida > Malvales > Malvaceae > Gossypium > Gossypium sturtianum. The sequence continues at coordinate 50,867,786 of CM046946.1, read as the reverse complement.
AGAAGAAAGAATTCGGCTTTACTCAAAGAAAGAGAATACAAGTGAAAGATGAGAAGAAAAGGGGGTTGGTATTCGGCTAATGACAAAAATGATGGAAAAAGGAGAAGAGAAAAGGAGTACTTAGGTTTAAGAAGAAGAAAGGAATGGTGGAAAGGTTTTGGGAAATAACTTTCGGCTTCTAATGATCAAGGAGGAAAGAAGTATGAGAAGGGCTCAAAGATGCATTCGGCTACCAAGAGAATAAAGCAAGATTAAGCAACTATAGGAGTTTGGTGTTTTGGTTTCAAATAGAATGAAGAAAATGAGAGAACATTCTCTTGAAGTTTCAGCTACAAAAGACAAAAGAGAGAGAGCTTTTCTTCTTTACCAAATGTGACCGAAAATGCACCCCAAAACAAAGGTACATTCGCCCTTCCTTCTCCCACACTAAGCCGTCCACACTCCCCCAAATCCCCTAAAATTCGGCCACCACTCCTCAAAATACTCCAAGCCACTAATTCAAAAGCATTTGAATTAGTCCCTTCCACAAATCACTCCTTGCCGTCCATCTCACCCATAGACTAGGTCCAAGGCGAGTTTGACCGCCTACAAACTCTCCCTTCCTAGGCGTCAAAAGAAAGCCAAAAGGTGGCCACTCCGCAACTTGAACACAAGATCTCTCCCTCCTGCAAATGACGCCACACACACAAGCCTTAGTGGCGTCCCACCCGCCACTTTGCTAACCCATCCTATGTGACACAAACCACCTAAAAATACTTTTAAGACCCCCAAAGCCAAGCTCCCTTTTACACCCTAAAAATCAAAAATTTCTAAAAGCCTCCCTATCACCCGGGGTTCTCAAACCCCTAAAAACTTGACTAAGCACACAAAAAGCCTGCTAACACCTGAGACATGCACTAGGTGCATAACCCCTAAAACCGGAGTAGCAACACAGCACACTAAACACATGCAATTTCATGCAACAACAAAATAGCCCATATCCCGGGATATTACACTCACTAAAGATTCACTCAAATCACTCAAAGTGTTTAAGGTTCAAATTAAGCACTCAGAAGTCAAATATGAAAAGTTATTACCATAGGCTTGCATAAAAATCAAATCTCCACCACTATAAAATGAGATGATTCACAGATCAAAAGGTCTTTAAAAGGGTTGTAATGGGGCTTGGGTCAAAGGTGTGGATAAAGGCTGAATTAGAAGGTTAGAATCGAGATTGAATTGACAATTCACCTAACTAGAAAAATGAACTAACACTGAATAATTACATCAATTGAAAACTTATCACTAATAACACGAGCTGTAACACCCTTAACCCACATCCGTCGCCGGATTAGGGTTACAGGATATTACTAGACATAGCAAAGACCATAGCAAAATAAGTACTATATAATTAATCATAACCGAATATTTAGCTAAAGATAATATAACTTCATGGAACGATTAAGTAAATGTGCTCTCAAGTTAACCATAATCAATTAAATATACGCATGAAAGTATATACTTACATCACCTATTAAAAACACTATTCATTTGGTCATTTTAGAAGCAAAGGCCGAATATGCATATGGTTCTTATTCATTTTACCAACAATGTGCTAAGCATTTTAGACCAAAAATATACTCATGCCAAAACTTAGGCAAACAAAACTAGCTTAAACATAGATCAATTACAAAATTTATTGTCGAGTACATTCAACTACATTAGTACTCATTTTCTTATAAATGACATAACTAAAATACTCAAAACCATACATTTCATATATTTATGACCTAAATCATATAATATCCATTTCCAATCAAGAACTCACACATATTATGTTCGAATATACACACTCAAGAACATAACTCATGATGTCATTTACTCCCTATCATGTAACCATACTTACTAATTCACACGTATGTGCCCTTATTCAATCATTCACAAAACACATCCAATAGTTATGTATATAAGGCATAACATAGTTATTTCATAAATTAACATACGGTACATACATATACATATGCATGAATTCATCCAACAACCATAATATAATATATGTCTCACTCAAAACCATATCCATGCATTCAAATATGATATATATAACATATCAGAAATGAGTTTCCAAGTTAAGCTTATAACAAGGCCGAACATACACAATTATTATCATTATCATGTATAACCAAATCACGCCCATATAAAAATATAGCCATTTTCGCATTGCCTTTGTTATACATCTTAGTTATAAATAACTCAAAAGATTAATATAGCCTATACATGCCATAGTTCCAAAACTTCAACTTATAAAAGGTACCAAAGATAGTTGATAGTGTGATTGACTTTGACAATGATCCCCGAGCTCGAACGTAGACTTCAAAATCTATAAAATAGTCAAATGAACACATACAGTAACCTAACATAGCTTAGTAAGTTATAAGCAATGGTAAAATATACAATTAATCATTATACAAATTAAATCAATCTAACATGACCATCAACGAACTCATAACCGTAAATATACCTCATATCACCATTCAATAACTACCATATTTAGTAATCTCAAAACCGAATACTCATATAATTATTCCATCTCAAACAAACTCAAAAATTAATAATCACATTTCATTTCTTTAGTTTCATAAACAAGAACAACTTACCTCATTAGTACTAAATTATTCACTATCATGCATCACTTACCTGTTTATTTCCTCTCGTTTATCACCATTCATTAGTTGATATCCTTGGAGGATCCGTAAACCCGCACACATAGTGCAAATCATGTAACGTATCACACACTTAGTGCCGTTACTTTGATAAAGTGCACACATAATGCCATTTACTTGTAATGTATCGCACACTTAGTGCCATTACTTATTTTCTGAACACTTAGTGCCAGACGACCGATTTCGCACACACAGTGCTCGGTATTTAAGTTCTCACACATAGTGCCCATTAACCCATCCTTCCTCATTCATAAAACACATATGATTTCATTTTCATTCATATATACACATATATCTACATGTTCAAACAACTCATTTCTCCTACCAAATACCATCACATTCGGCAACACTCAATATACATATATATATATCCACCAATTCGAATACAACCATCTCTCTCTTTTCATTTTCACATCTAACTAACTCTTAGTACATATATATACATACTCATTCAACTCAAATAATCAAAACTTATATATAGGTATACTAACTTTACATTCGGCTAATACATAATACATTCAATGTCACATTCGGCACTATGAGATCAAATAAACTTATTTCTATTTACATGTGCATATTAATTTAGATTAAAATTCAATTCAACCCAATTGCTTAAAAACTTACCTTGGAAATTGACGGATTAAGTTTCCCGGCTATTCATTCAACTTTGTTTTTCCCCGATCCAATCCCGATTTTTTTTCTTCTTGATCTAAATAATTTCAAATTAAGCTCATTCAAATATATTTTCATTCAATTTAATCCAAAAACACATAATTATGCAAATTACCATTTTACCCCTGACATTTACAATTTTTACAATTTAGTCCCTATTGCACAAAACACAAAATACACAAAATTTGAACATACTCCTTTAGGGCCAAATGTTATTCATGTCCATACAAATCCATACAATCCATTTATTTCACATTTTAACCTTTCAATTTACAAATTTCACAATTTAGTCCTAATTACTCAAAATCATCAAAATTTCCAATATAAAACATATTAATCTAAAACATATCTTTAATATATAATCATCAAACATCACAAACACAAATTCTCATCAATGGCCGAACTCAAAACATGCATCAACATCAGAAATTCTAGCATGGGTCGGATAGTATTCGAAGCAACGATCTCAAAAACGTAAAAATTATCAAAAACCGAGCTAGTTACATACCTTGATTCAAGCTTAAGAGTGGCCGAACCTAAGCTTTGTCTATTTCTTTCTTTTATTGCATGTATTCGGTCAAGAGAAACAAGATGAACAAAATGCTATTATTTTATGTTTTATTAATATATATTAACTTAATATTTAATTACTTTTATAACCTTTATTATAATTCAATAAAACATTATAATATAAGGTCATTATAGTCCATGACCGGCCACTATCTATTAAAATGGACTTTTTGCATCTTAAAGGCTTCCAATTAAAAAGACATCCACAATTTGGTCCTAACACATTAAACTATCAAGTTTTCACTTTACGCGATTAAGCCTATTTTAATAATTCGACATTCAAACAATAAAATTAAATCACAAAAATTTCACACATAGCAATTCACACATAAATAACTCAGAAAATAATATTTAAAAATTTTTCCGACTCAGATTCGTGGTCCCGAAACCACCGTTCTGATTAGGGCTAAAATCGAGCTGTTACAACTCTCCCCCCTTAAGGGATTTTCGTCCCCGAAAATCTTACCAATGAATAAATGTGGGTAGCGTTATTTCATTGAATCCTCAAGCTCCCATGTTGCTTCTTCAACCCCGTGCTTATGCCATAGTACTTTCACCAACGAGATTTTCTTATTGCGCAACTCTTTCATTTCGCGAGCCAAAATACTAATCGATTCTTCCTCATAAGTCAAATCAGACTGAATCTCAATTTCTGATGGACTAATCACATGAGAAGGATCAGATCTATATCGTCGAAGCATCGAAACATGGAAAAAATTGTGGATCTTTTCTAACTTAGGTGGCAACATCAACCTGTATGCAACTGGTCCGATACGCTCAATAATCTCGTACGGCCTAATAAATCTCGGGCTCATCTTTCCTTTGCAACCAAATCTAAGTATTTTCTTCCAAGGTGAAACTTTCAAAAATACTCGGTCACCCACCTGAAACTCTATATCTTTACGTTTCAAGTCTGCATATGACTTCTGACGATCTGACGCTGCTTTCAAACTTTCTCGAATCACTTTTACTTTCTATTCGGTCTCTTTGACTAGATCAACCCCGTGTATCTTGCTTTCACTTAGCTCAGTCCAGTATACAGGTGTACGACATTTACGACCGTATAAAGCTTCGTAAGGTTCCATTTTGATACTCGACTGAAAGCTATTATTGTACGCAAATTCAATCAAAGGCAAGTATCGTTCCCACGTACCCTCGAACTCAAGAACACAACATCTCAACATATCCTCTAGTGTTTGAATAATATGTTCGGATTGACCATCCGTCTGAGGGTGAAATGCGGTACTGAAATGTAATTTTGTACCTAGCGCATCTTGCAATTTCTTCCAAAAACGCGATGTAAACCTCGGATCTCTATCCGAAACAATAGAAATAGGTACTCCGTGCAATCGTATAATCAGAGAAATGTACAATTCAGCTAACTTATCAAGCGAGAAATCCGTACGTACCGGAATAAAATAGGCCGATTTCGTCAATCTATCAACAATAACCCAGATTGAGTCTTTCTTGCTCGGTGTCAACGGCAACCCAGATATGAAATCCATCGTGACTCGATCCCATTTCTACTCGGGTATCATAATCGGCTGAAGTAACCCAGATGGCACCTGATGCTCTTCTTTTACTTGTTGACATATTAAACACTTCGACACATAGTCTGAAATATCTCGTTTCATACCGTGCCACCAGTAATGTTGTCTCAAATCATTATACATCTTTGTACAACCAGAGTGAACAGACAATCTACTATTATGAGCTTCATTACAAATCATTTGAATCAACTCAGGATTCTTTGGCACACATATTCAGTTTTTGAACCGTAGGCATCCCTCAGCATCAATCTAAAATTCTGAATCAGTATTCGAACCACAATGATTCCTTTTTGCTAATAAATCATTATCAACCTTTTGAGCTTCGCAAATCTGTTGAACGAATAACGGTCTCACTTTCATCTCTGCAATAATCGCACCATCATCAGTCATAGCTATATTCGCATTCATTGCACGTAGAGCAAAGAGTGATTTTTAGCTTAGTGCATCGAAAACCACATTAGCTTTCCCCGGGTGATAATCAATCACGAGCTCGTAATCTTTTAACAGTTCCAACCATCGTCGCTGTCTCAAATTCAAATCCTTCTGAGTCATTAAATATTCTAGACTCTTGTGATCAGAATAGACATGACATTTTTCACCGAATAGGTAGTGACGCCATATTTTCAAAGCAAAAACTATGGCAGCCAACTCGAGATCATGTGTCAGATAGTTCTTTTCGTGTGGATTAAACTGCCTCGAGGCGTAGGCTACAACTTTACCCTCCTGCATCAAAACACAGCCCAAACCATTTAAGGATGCATCGCTGAAGATAACGAACTCCTTACCTGATTCTGGCTGAACAAGCACTGGAGCTTCCGTTAACAAGGTTTTTAGCTGATCAAAACTCTTCTGACACCTCTCTGACCACTCAAACTTAACGTCTTTCTGTAACAGCTTTGTCATCGGAGCTGCAATCATAGAAAACCCTTTTACAAAGCGTCTATAGTACCCAGCAAGTCCCAAAAAACTCCAAACTTCAGAAACATTTTGCGCGGGTTTCCAATCAAGTATAGCCGAGATTTTACTCGGGTCAACCCGAATGCCTGATGCTGAAACAACATGCCCCAGGAAACTGACTTCATTCAACCAAAACTCAAATTTTCTGAATTTCGCGTACAACTACTTATCCTGCAAAATCTGTAACACAAGTCTCAAGTGTTCGGCATGCTCTGTTTCGTCATGCGAATAGATCAAAATATCATCAATGAATACAACCACAAATCGATCTAGATATGGTCTGAATACTTGATTCAACAAATCAATGAAAATAGCAGGGGCATTAGTGAGTCCGAACGGTTACCAAAAACTCGTAATGGTCGTATCTCGTCTGAAAAGCGGTCTTAGGTATATCTCAGTCTCTAACTCGCGGTGATAATAACACGATCTCGGATCGATTTTCAAAATATCAAGCCCCTTTAGCTGATCAAGTAAATCATCGATACGTGGCAACGGATATTTATTCTTTATAGTCACTTTATTGAGTTGTCGGTAGTCGATGCACATTCTCAAAGTTCCGTCCTTTTTCACAAATAAAACTGGCGCACCCCAGGGAGAGAAACTCGATCGAGCAAAACCTCTATCTGTCAATTCTTGCAATTGAGCTTTCAACTCTTTTAATTCGGTCGGTGCCATTCTATATGGAGCTATCGAGATCGGGGTCATTCCTGGCACTAATTCAATACTAAACTCTACCTCCCGAACAGGTGGCAATCTCGGTAATTCCTCCGGGAACACATCTGGATACTCACAGACAACTAGTACTGATTCTATCTTCTTTTCGGTCACTTTACTATCAATCACATAAGCAAAGTAAGCTTCGCAACCCTTTCTCAAATACTATCGAGCCAACATCGAAGATATCACTATTGGTAACCCATTCAAATCCGCAGATTCAATTCAAATTATCTCATTATTCTGACACCGCAGATCAATAGTCTTTCGTCTGCAATTCACTACTGCATTGTGCACGGTTAGCCAATCCATACCAAGGATAATATCGAACTCATCAAATGGGAGCAACATCAAATCAGCCGAAAAACATGAATCTCAAATCATTAAAGGGTAATTATTGCACACTCTATCAACTATCACACACCGGCCCAGGGGGTTCGAAACCCGAATCACAAACTCAGTAGACTCAACAGGTAGAGTCTTACTGGATACTAATGTTTCACACACGTAGGAATGGGTTGAACCGAGATCAATCAGAGCAATTACACTAGTATTAAGGAGAGTAAATATACCGGTGATAACATCTTGAAATGAAGCTTCCTCTCTGGCACGAATGGCATAGGCTCTAGCTGGCACACGAGCCTCTGATCGAATAGCTGTATCCAAAGTTCCTCTCTGAGTGCCGCTCCTACCTCCCACATTGCGAGGTGGTCTACCTCTAGCTGCAGTACTTCTCGGTCTTGCACTCTGAGCATTGTCTTTTTCAGCTATCTCCGGGCAATCCCGAATGAAGTGATCCTGCGAACCACACTTGTAGCAAGCTCGGTTGATGGACTTGCTCCAACATTCACCAAAATGCCGCCTACCACACTGTTGACACTCGGGCTTATTCAGTTGAGTATTTTCGACACTAGCAATTGAGGTAGCTCGTGAACTCACTGGTGGTCATTCTCGTATAGAGATCCCTGTATTAGCTTTGGATCGGCTACTGTCATTTTTGAACTTCTTTGATGACGTTTGAGGAAATTTACCCTCTGATCTCTTACGAAAATCTCTAGCTTCAAACTCAGCTTTTCGTTTTTCTTTCCCCAGCTCTTCGGCTTTACAAGCTCGCTCAACAAGTACCACGAACTCATTTATTTCAAATATGCCAACCAGTAGTTTTATATCTTCGTTTAACACTTCTTCAAATCTTCTACACATAGCAGCCTCAAATGAAACGCACTCACGGGCGTATCGGCTAAGTCTTACAAACTTGCGCTCATACTCAGATACAATCATACGACCCTATTTAAGCTCGAGAAATTCCTTGCGTTTCAAATCTATGAATCGCTGGCTGATGTATTTCTTGCGAAACTCTGTCTAAAAGAAGTCCCAAGTAACTCGTTCTTTTGGAACAACCGATACGAGAGTATTCCACCAATAGTAGGCAGAATCTCGTAAAAAAGATATAGCACATTTCAGGCACTCATCAGGTGTGCAAGATAGTTCATCAAAAACACGAATTGTATTATCGAGCCAAAATTCAGCTCATTCAGCATCATCATCATCTTCAGCTCTAAACTCTTGAGCCCCGTGTTTTCTGATTCTGTCGACCAGAGGCTTATTTATTCTCTCAGGATTAATGGTCGGGGGTACCACCGGTGCTACAGGTGGAGTATTCGAATTCGGGGATTGTTGAACAGCCGGATTGGTCCAGATATATTGGTTGAACCAATCATTCATTGTGCTAAAGAAGGCTTGTTTAGCCCCCCTCATCAAGATTACTCACAGCTGGTCGAGATTCATCCGGCGCGGTCCCTTGCGCGGGAGCAGGCGCCACACTCTCGACATCATAAGCTATAGCTCGCTCGGGATCAGGATCCATTTACTATACGAAAGAAGAAAACACATTTCATTGTCAGAAGTCATCACTTTATCACATTACAAATAATGGCATGTATAGCTAGACTCACACGCGCTACGTTAGTCCAAGAATCGACTAAACCAGAGCTCTGATACCAATTAAAATGTAACACCCTTAACCCACATCCGTCGCCGGATTAGGGTTACAGGATATTACTAGACATAGCAAAGACCATAGCAAAATAAGTACTATATAATTAATCATAACCGAATATTTAGCTAAAGATAATATAACTTCATGGAACGATTAAGTAAATGTGCTCTCAACTTAACCATAATCAATTAAATATACGCATGAAAGTATATACTTACATCACCTATTAAAAACACTATTCATTTGGTCATTTTAGAAGCAAAGGCTGAATATGCATATGGTTCTTATTCATTTTACCAACAATGTGCTAAGCATTTTAGACCAAAAATATACTCATGCCAAAACTTAGCCAAACCAAACTAGCTTAAACATAGATCAATTACAAAATTTATTGTCGAGTACATTCAACTACATTAGTACTCATTTTCTTATAAATGACATAACTAAAATACTCAAAACCATACATTTCATATATTTATGACCTAAATCATATAATATCCATTTCCAATCAAGAACTCACACATATTATGTTCGAATATACACACTCAAGAACATAACTCATGATGTCATTTACTCCCTATCATGTAACCATACTTACTAAATCACACGTATGTGCCCTTATTCAATCATTCACAAAACACATCCAATAGTTATGTATATAAGGCATAACATAGTTATTTCATAAATTAACATACGGTACATACATATACATATGCATGAATTCATCCAACAACCATAATATAATATATGTCTCACTCAAAACCAAATCCATGCATTCAAATATCATATATATAATGTAACATCCTAGATTAGGGGTTATGCGTTCGTGTGTAATTCATGAGATAGTGGGCTCAATGGGTGTGTTGGATGTGTTCTGAGGAGTTCTAGGAACCCTAAGGTGCATGGAAATGTATGGAAATGGAAATGAACATTTTGGAAACTTGAACATTTTGGAAACTCAACATTTTGAAACACGAACATTTTGGAAACACGGAAATGTAAGAAAATGGTCACAAACAGAGCCGATCGAAAATTTTAGGAAACTTAGAAATGATGCCGAAATGTCAAAATTTAAAGTTCAAAATAGGAAATAAGGGCTAGAGGGCCTTAAAAGAAAAAGTTGGAGAAGTTTGACACACAAACAGGCTTGGAAAAGTGGCCTGAAGATGCCACTTAGGGCTTAAGAAAGTGGCGTCACATGCAGGGAAATAGGCCTGAGTTCGAGTCACTCGAGAAGCAAATAAATAAGTTTTATTTATTGCTTCCAGAGGGCTGAGGTGGACGGCATGGGTTTCTAGAAAAGGAAGAGTTTTATTTACATAAATATGTGAATAATAAGGGATAAATAATGGATTTATTTTAGATTATTTTCAAGAGATAAATGTGGATATTATTTCTTTTATTTTGATAGATAAGGAAGAGATAAAAGAGGATTATTATTAGTATTATTTTTATTAAGAGATAATTATTGGATTAAGTTTTATTAAAGTGATAAATCAAGGGATAAAGCTATCAAAATAGAAGGGTGGTGGCCAAGTAAAGGACTCTAGCTAGAAATTTTGGCTATAAAAGGAAGAGTAAGGCTATTCTTCATTCATTCTTTTCTTTTCAAGAAAACCTCTGCCAAAATTCTCTAAAGTTTCTCCTTTTCTCTCTGCCGAATTTTCTCTGCCATTATTCTCTTTTTCTCTTTTCTTTTCTTCTTCTATTACAAACACAATCAAAAGCCGAAGATACCAATAGCCCTAGTCGATTTCTCACTAAGCCTCAAGAGCCGAAATTGTTATCCACATCAAAGCCATAGCCGAATCTTGCTAAGGGTTCAAGCAAGAGTTCCATCAAATTCTTTGATGAGGGTAAGATTAGGTTAGATTCTCATTCTATTTCTTTTAAGGTGTCGAAATTAAGATTCTAATACCCTTAATATCACATTGTAGAAAAGATCTTTCGGGATTTACTAAGTGTCGACTACAAGGAAGGAGAAGTTCTTTTCAGAAGGTACACCATAAGCCGCGTGTTCCCTAGTTATTCGGTGAATTTGGGATTTAAGAATCTAAGGTAAGTCATATTTAACATATGGCTAAGGGTTATTTGTTGTGAATAAATGTTAGAAATTGATCTAACATGTAGTTATAGGGATTTCGATTGAGGAGGATACAAGGATTTTGGGATTTGAGAATTTCAAGGTAAGTTTTAAGAATACTAATCCTACTAGGATTTGGATTTATGGTCGAATGGCTTTTTATTAAATTAGTAAGTGATTAATCAAATGTAGGAATTTGAGATCTAAGGCGATAGATCGATTTGGGATTTCAAGGAATTCGTTAAGCAAATCGGTGTGTACCCTACCCTAAGTTTTGATAGGTTCATGGCTATGTTTAAATTAAATGTATTATTAAGAATGTGTGTACTCATACTAACCTTCGATATATCATATGGAAATTATTTTAATATATGAATATGCATAAGAATGTGAATGTGGCTAAGTACCACAAATGTGGTAAAAGTACCTGTGCACGTTTCCTACTTACGATAGGATTATGAATATGATATATTTTGAACATATGAATAGTAACATGAATGAGAATTAAGTATGTTATGCATGATATAAAATTTATGGGGCATTCGGGATCTATGTGAAAGGGGAAGAAGGTGTTGACTTCGGTCTCACTAACGGAATATGGTGACTATGGTCACAAAATTTGAATATGGTAACCGGTTACATTATCCGAATTTGGTAACCGGTTACATTATTTGAATATGGTGTCTAATGACACAAATTATATGGGCGATGAGCACGTCGATTGCAATGACGCGCCTTCGATGGTGTGTAGCGGATGGAGGGTTGACTTAGTAGTCCCCACGGTGTGGACCGGCAAGTACGGGTGGTGTGTAGCGGATGGTTAATTAGGCTTGGGTTTGGGAATGCATCATTAATTGTATTCTATGATTTGAATGTGTATCATTTGCATGCCTGATTCTATTATGACTTAGTGTTGTGTACACATTGAGTCTCATTGACTCACCCCGTTTGGGGAATATTTTTTGGTGATGAGCAAGTAATGGACCGGGTCGGCAGGAGCTTAAAGGTGGCCATGCAGAGCAAGAAATTTATGATTTGGACTTTCAATTTATTTTAAGTATTTTAAGTTTTACTTTGGGATCATTGATATAATAAGGCCATTGTGGTTTACTTTATTTTTCTTTTATTTATTATGTTTATGGATTTTTATCAATTAAAGTTTAAGTAAATTCCTTTTAAAATTAACTCTAAATGTTTTGTCACCTTAAATAAATGGGTTTTAACATAAGATAAATTTGTTTTCAACTCAAGCCCAACCCAAACAATATTTTTAAAAATCATACAAGTTTTTCCTAAGTAACAAAAGAATTTTGAACAGGTTTACTTGAGGAACATACCAAATCGTCAAAGCTCGTGGGCCGGGTTTGGGGTGTTTCAACTTAGTATCGAGCCCGATTTTAAACTCTCTACTGTGGGCTAAGGCCCAAAACGTTTTTAATCCGAGCCCAAATGATTTTTTTGAAATAAAGCAGGTGTTCGGCATGGCACCTAAGTCTCAGACCATGATCCACCGGTAAGTACCCCTAACATTATGTGTGATTTTGTGATTTAGGAGCTGTATAAGGGTAGAAACGGGCATGGGCGTAGAATAGAATGATAGGAACTTGAACCCTAGGACTAGACTCTTTGAAACACAAGTGCATAAGACTTAAGGACCATTAAACAAACCTATGACTAAGTCGCCGAAGAGTTAGGGTGTGGCAACCATTGTGCGCATGTCTAGGATTGGATCGGAAGAGCACGGTATTTAAGCGGTCCTAGTGACTCACCTCCTCTTCGCAGAATCCTACCTAGAGCGTTGCTTGGTTCACCCTAACTCGGAGGGCTCGGTGGTGTGGCAACCTGCATGCGCATGTCTAGGAATGGTTTTTGGTGGGAGCTTGGTATTTAAGCGATCCTTGTGACTCACCTCCTCTCCACTCGAATCCTGCACAGTGCGTAGGTTTGGTTCACCCCGACCAAAGAGGGCTCGGTCATAGGCTAAACATAATGACTAAAACCCGAAAGGAACTAGCCATTTTTTTAAAAAAAAAGAAGAGAGAACAAAACAACAAACCCTAGTTTTTTTCAAAATTTTAAAACTTTCATTAAATCTGAGAAAATTATTTTTACAACATTTTCTGAAAAACTCCTGATTTGCAAAAATTACAAAAATGCCCTTGGTGGTAAAATTACCAAAATGCCCTTGGATTCTAAAATGTTCAACTACTCAACAGCTTTACCAAAATTTCATTATTTTATAAACATTCAGAAACCCTAATTTGTAAAATATCAAAATACTTTGATTTTGGAAAAATTACAAAATTGCCCCTAACTTACAAAATTACGAAAATGTCCCTGTAGGACAAAATTACGAAAATACCCCTGGGTAGTGGAAAAACATCAACGATGAAAACTACAACGTTTCTCTGAATGAACGGAAGTTCATACTTGTTTGATGGATGAATGAATAAATGGAAAGACTGTGTGTTTGTATGAATACGAAAGAACCACTCCTAAAACTCTTGTCATAAAAAAATTCTTCGCAAATAATCAAGTGAAACAAGGACTAATTCATAAAACTTTTACTCGGATTAAATCGCGACGTTAGAAATAAGTTCTAGGGACGTGAACTTAGGGATTGTGCCTAGAAAGTATGATGGTTCTATTAAGATCGAGTGCTTGTGTGAAAGCATAGTGCGGTGAGAAGGATTGTACAATTTGTTAATTAAGTAATTTCGAGGAATGAAATTATTTTTAAGGAGGGTAGAAGCGTAACATCCTAGATTAGGGGTTATGCGTTCGTGTGTAATTCATGAGATAGTGGGCTCGATGGGTGTGTTGGATGTGTTCTGAGGAGTTCTAGGAACCCTAAGGTGCATGGAAATGTATGGAAATGGAAATGAACATTTTGGAAACTTGAACATTTTGGAAACTGAACATTTTTGAAACACGAACATTTTCGAAACACGGAAATGTAAGAAAATGGTCAACAAACAGAGCCGATCGAAAATTTTAGGAAACTTAGAAATGATGCGAAATGTCAAATTTTAAAGTTCAAAATAGGAAATAAGGGCTAGAGGGCCTTAAAAGAAAAAGTTGGAGAAGTTTGACACACAAACAGGCTTGGAAAAGTGGCTGAAGATGCCACTTAGGGCCTAAGGAAGTGGCGTCACATGTAGGGAAATAGGCACGAGTTCGAGTCACTTGAGAAGCAAATAAATAAGTTTTATTTATTGCTTCCGGAAAAGCTGAGGTGGACTGACATGGGTTTCTAGAAAAGGAAGAGTTTTATTTGCATAAATATGTGAATAATAAGGGATAAATAATGGATTTATTTTAGATTATTTTCAAGAGATAAATGTGGATATTATTTCTTTTATTTTGATAGATAAGGAAGAGATAAAAAGGATTATTATTAGTATTATTTTTATTAAGAGATAATTATTGGATTAAGTTTTATTAAAGTGATAAATCAAGGGATAAAGCTATCAAAATAGAAGGGTGGTGGCCAAGTAAAGGACTCTAGCTAGTAATTTTGGCTATAAAAGGAAGAAGAGTAAGGCTATTCTTCATTCATTCTTTTCTTTTCAAGAAAACCTCTCAGAAATTCTCTAAAGTTTCTCCTCTTCTCTCTGCCGAATTTTCTCTGCCATTATTCTCTTTTTCTCTTTTCTTTTCTTCTTCTATTACAAACACAATCAAAAGTCGAAGATACCAATAGCCCTAGTCGATTTCTCACTAAGCCTCAAGAGCCGAAATTGTTATCCACATCAAAGCCATAGTCGAATCATCGCTAAGGGTTCAAGCAAGAGTTCCATCAAATTCTTGAGTGAGGGTAAGATTAGGTTAGATTCTCATTCTATTTCTTTTAAGGCTGTCGAAATTAAGATTCTAATACCCTTAATATACATTGCAGAAGAGATCTTTCGGGATTTACTAAGTGTCGACTACAAGGAAGGAGAAGTTCTTTTCCGAAGGTACACCATAAAGCGCGTGTTCCCTAGTTATTCGGTGAATTTGGGATTTAAGAATCTAAGGTAAGTCATATTTAACATACGGCTAAGGGTTATTTGTTGTGAATAAATGTTAGAAATTGATCTAACATGTAGTTATAGGGATTTAAATGAGGGATACAAGGATTTTGGGATTTGAGAATTTCAAGGTAAGTTTTAAGAATACTAATCCTACTAGGATTTGGATTTATGGCCGAATGGCTTTTTATTAAATTAGTAAGTGATTAATCAAATGTAGGAATTTGAGATCTAAGGCGATGGAGATCGATTTGGGATTTCAAGGAATTCGTTAAGCAAATCGTGTGTGTACCCTACCCTAAGTTTTGATAGGTTCATGGCTATGTTTAAATTAAATGTATTATTAAGAATGTGTGTACTCATACTAACCTTCTATATATCATATGGCAATTATTTTAATATATGAATATGCATAAGAATGTGAATGTGGCTAAGTACCACAAATGTGGTAAAAGTACCAGTGCACGTTTCCTACTACGATAGGATTATGAATATGATATATTTTGAACATATGAATAGTAACATGAATGAGAATTAAGTATGTTATGCATGATATAAAATTTATGGGGCATTCGGGATCTATGTGAAAAGGGAAGAAGGTGTTGACTTCGGTCTCACCAACGGAATATGGTGACTCTGGTCACAAAATTTGAATATGGTAACCGGTTACATTATCCGAATTTGGTAACTTCGGTTACATTATTTGAATATGGTGTCTAATGACACAAATTATATGGGCGATGAGCACGTCATTGCACTGAGCTGACGCCTTCGATGGTGTGTAGCGGATGGAGGGTTGACTTAGTAGTCCCCACGGTGTGGTGGCAGTACGGGTGGTGTGTAGCGGATGGTTAATTAGGTTTGGGTTTGGGAATGCATCATTAATTGTATTCTATGATTTGAATGTGTATCATTTGCATGCCTGATTCTATCATGACTTAGTGTTGTGTACACATTGAGTCTGTTGACTCACCCCGTTTGGGAATATTTTTCGGTGATGAGCAAGTAATGGACCGGTCGGCGGAGCTTAAAGGTGGCCATGCATAGCAAGAAATTTATGATTTGGACTTTCAATTTATTTTAAGTATTTTAAGTTTTACTTTGGGATCATTGATATAATAAGGCCATTGTGGTTTACTTTATTTTTCTTTTATTTATTATGTTTATGGATTTTTATCAATTAAAGTTTAAGTAAATTCCTTTTTAAAATTAACTCTAAATGTTTTGTCACCTTAAATAAATGGGTTTTAACATAAGATAAATTTGTTTTCAACTCAAGCCCAACCCAAACAATATTTTTTAAAAATCATACAAGTTTTTCCTAAGTAACAAAAGAATTTTGAACCGGTTTACTTGAGGAACATACCAAATCTGGTCAAAGCTCGTGGGTCGGGTTTGGGGTGTTTCATATAACATATCGGAAATGAGTTTCCAAGTTAAGCTTATAACAAGGCCGAACATACACAAATATTATCATTATCATGTATAACCAAATCACGCCCATATAAAAATATAACCATTTTCGCATGGCCTTTGTTATACATCTTAGTTATAAATAACTCAAAAGATTAATATAGCCTATACATGCCAAAGTTCCAAAAGTTCAACTTATAAAAGGTACCAAAGATAGTTGATAGTGTGATTGACTTTGACGATGATCCCCGAGCTCGAACGTAGACTTCAAAATCTATAAAATAGTCAAATGAACACATACAGTAAGCTAACATAGCTTAGTAAGTTATAAGCAATGGTAAAATATACAATTAATCATTATACAAATTAAATCAATCTAACATGACCATCAACGAACTCATAACCGTAAATATACCTCATATCACCATTCAATAACTACCATATTTAGTAATCTCAAAACCGAATACTCATATATCATTATTCCATCTCAAACAAACTCAAAAATTAATAATCACATTTCATTTCTTTAGTTTCATAAACAAGAATAACTTACCTCATTAGTACTAAATTATTCAACTATCATGCATCACTTACCTGTTTATTTCCTCTCGTTTATCACCATTCATTAGTTGATATCCTTGGAGGATTCGTAAACCCGCACACATAGTGCAAATCATGTAACGTATCGCACACTTAGTGCCGTTACTTTGATAAAGTGCACACATAATGCCATTTACTTGTAATGTATTGCACACTTAGTGCCATTACTTATTTTTCGCACACTTAGTGCCAGACGACCGATTTCACACACAGTGCTCGGTATTTAAGTTCGCACACATAGTGCTCATTAACCCATCCTTCCTCATTCATAAAACACACATGATTTCATTTTCATTCATATATACACATATATGTACATGTTCAAACAACTCATTTCTCCTACCAAATACCATCACATTCGGCAACACTCAATATACATATATATATCCACCAATTCGAATACAACCATCTCTCTCTTTTCATTTTCACATCTAACTAACTCTTAGTACATATATATACATATTAATTCAACTCAAATAATCAAAACTTATATATAGGTATACTAACTTTACATTCGACTAATACATAATACATTCAATGTCACATTCGGCACTATGAGATTAAACAAACTTATTTCTATTTACATGTGCATATTAATTTAGATTAAAATTCAATTCAACCCAATTGCTTAAAAACTTACCTCGGAAAATGACGGAATAAGTTTCCCAGCTATTCGTTCAACTTTGTTTTTCCCCGATCTAGTCCCGATTCTTTTTGTTCGTGATCTAAATAATTTCAAATTAAGCTCATTCAAATATATTTTCATTCAATTTAATCCAAAAACACATAATTATGCAAATTACCATTTTACCCCTAACATTTACAAGTTTTACAATTTAGTCCCTATTGCACAAAACACAAAATACACAAAATTTGAACATACTCTTTTAGGGCCGAATGTTATTCATGTCCATAAAACTCAATACAATCCATTTATTTCACATTTTAACCTTTCAATTTACAAATTTCACAATTTAGTCCTAAATACTCAAAATCATCAAAATTTCCAATATAAAACATATTAATCTAAAACATATCTTTAATATATAATCATCAAACATCACAAACACAAATTCTCATCAATGGTCGAACTCAAAACATGCATCAAAATTAGAAATTCTAGCATGGGTCGGATAGTATTCGAAGCAACGATCTAAAAAACGTAAAAATTATCAAAAACCGAGCTAGTTACATACCTTGATTCAAGCTTAAGAGTGGCCAAACCTAAGCTTTGTCTATTTCTTTCTTTTATTGCATGTATTCGGTCAAGAGAAACAAGATGAACAAAATGCTATCATTTTATGTTTTATTAACATATATATTAACTTAATATTTAATTACTTTTATAACCTTTATTATAATTTAATAAAACATTATAATATAAGGTTATTATAGTCCATGACTGGCCACTATCTATTAAAATTGACTTCTTTCATCTTAAAGGCTTCCAATTAAAAAGACATCCAAAATTTGGTCCTAACACATTAAACTATCAAGTTTTCACTTTACGCGATTAAGCCCATTTTAATAATTCGACATTCAAACAATAAAATTCAATCACGAAAATTTCACACATAGCAATTCACACATAAATAACTCAGAAAATAATATTTAAAAATTTTTTCGACTCGGATTCGTGGTCCCAAAACCACCGTTCCGATTAGGGATAAAATCGGGCTGTTACACAAGCTTCTTCTCAGAATGTGAAATTAATTGCTTAAGCTCAAATAACATAGGACTAATAATGAATAGATTTCCACTTTTATTTTTATTTTTTTTAAGAATAAGAACATGATATAAGATAAATTTAATCACTGAAATAAAAGGATGTAGTTAGGTAATTGATCAAATCAAATCTCGACAAAAAGGGAGTCAAGAAAATGGGGATAACAAATCAAATAACTGGGTTTCGAGTTAATATTAGTGGTATATCAAGAAACGGTTGATTAGGATCAAAGGGGTTCACTAGGGGTTAATTATGAAGGTAGGCTTTTTATGGAGTAAGTGGGTTAAATCCTAGGTGCCTTTATCATTTCGGTATATCAAATCAAAAGTGTGGTCTCGACATGTATAATCGAAGCAAGTTCTAGAATAACAATTCAATGTTGCCACACTCATAATCTGTAACACCCCAAACCCGGCCTAAACGTTACGACCGAATCTGGCATGTCACATGAAAGGAATGTCTAAAAACTGTGCATTCGTTAAAAAGCTCATATTCTTTATAGTTGTGGTGAGAAATCGAGTTTAAGTAATTTTGAATAAGAAATGGTTTATTATCATTTTAGGAAAATCCCATATTGATCATTTAATAACAAGCAATAAACAAATTGAAAGCTGAAACCAAATAAAATACCCAAGGCCTTATTACATAACAAAAACTCAAATAAAAATAAGTCCAAATAAAAGAAACGAATTTACGAGTGAACATATGTATGGCCTCCATGAGTCCACCTCGGCTCCCAAATCCGCGATCTAATGATTACCGCAAAATTTAACTAAGGGGTGAGTCATCGAGACTCGGTGGGTAAATCCCCATCCAAATGTGCCCTTACACAATTTCATATGAAAATATGCATATCATGCACCCAAACCTAGCCATCCAATGCTCTTTCTCTCTACCGTGTGGTACCAAACCACCGGTGGTGCCAAACCACTGGTGACCCAAAGTCACGATATCCATAAGTGTGGTGCCAAACCCTTTGGTGACCCAAAGTCACGAATAATCCAATGATGGGGCCAACCCATCGTGTGATACCAAATCACTAGCAGACGATCCCATATCTCAAAGTGGGGCCAACCCACGGTGGTGTTAACCACAGGACGCGAGTCGCAATGAGGTGCCAAACCTCGGTGTCCCAAAGACACAAGTGTGATACCAAATCTTTGGTGACCGCGATCACAAATCCGATGATGGGGCCAACCCATCGTGTGATACCAAATCACCGGCGTCAATCTGTATAATCAATCGTGGGGCCAACCCACCTGTGGTGCTAAGCCACTGGGACGAGACGCTGAGGTGCCAAACCTCGTGACCCAAAGTCACAATAATCAATCTGTGGTACCAAACCCCTTTGGTGGTGCCAAACCCTTTGGTGTCCCAAAGACACGGATATCAATCTTCCCTCCTCTCATCATACCCATGCAATATGACATAATAATTCGTGTATGCATTATGTCATGTATGCTAGACATATATCAAATATAAGTATAACATGAATTACCATCATAATCAGATAGACATAAAACAACATAATCACCCTAATCAACCTCTAAGGGTATAACCGTAATTTTACCTACCAAGGGCATTTTCGTAATTTACCCACCAAGGGTATATCGGTAATTTACCCACCAAGGGCATTTTCATAATTTACCCTTCAGTGGTATTTCAGTAATTTACCTACTAAGGGTATTTTCGTAATATACCCTTCAGGGGTATTTTGGTAATTTACCCACCAAGGGTATATCGGTAATTTCGTACCTGGAATGGCCTTTCCCAAAGGCCCAAATGTCAACCCGAGCGACTCGGCTACCATTTCTCGGGTCGCATGGGACAATTGGGCCTAAAACTCGATTCCGCCCATTCGGGCCCACACGCTCGTGTCGCCCACCTAGCACAAATCTAGCCATGTATATAAGTTCCACCTAGTCTAGTTCACTATATACTACACAATCGCACAATTTACTCATAAGGGCCCACGGCCCATTGGGCCCACTTCGCCCCATCGCGCCCAAGCACCCAACCCACAAGAATACTACTTATGGCCTCAACTATCGCGCCGAAGCCCCACACGCGCGCGCCGCACGCCTGTGTGGCTACTATTGCCGTGACCCGCACTTCGGCATTTGCCGCTCTACAACTAGAGTAGAGAGAGTTACACTGATAGGATAGGGACTCGTGTTAATCCGCGCTCCGACCACTCCCGTGCCCAAACGCCTTCCAAGGTGTGTCAACCCTCCTCTGGAATGCTCTTTATATAGCTAGCTATTCACCTTCCTTCTTTGTATCTTTTCGATGTGGGATCCCCTTCGTCAAGAGAGTTTAAATTCAACTGAAACTCTTCCCGTCTGCATCCGCAAAATAAATACTCCCTTGCTTCTCATGAGATTCGAACCTGTGCTCCCTTGCAACATAATCCATGCTGCTAGCCACTTAGCCACAAGCTCCTCTTGTGTCTTAAACCATGCGCAACTAAATATAAATCTATAGCCAAATTCTGAGGTCCAAGTAAAAAGAAAACCAAAATGCAAAAGCCAAGACTTGAACCTTGGACCTCCTTCCTTCCTTGTGGCGTCATCCCCCTTGCCTCTTATGTGGCGTCACTTTGCCACTACACCAGACACTCCACTTGTGTCATTTTTCCCCACATTTTATTCTTAAGGCCTACCTGCCAACTTCCAGGGTTTTTTTTTTCACCTAAAACCAAAATTTCCCCAAAGCTAATATTTGATCCCGGGACTTCATAGAAGCCCTCTAACCTTCCAAAATAACTTACCTAATAAGTCTAACTTGCATTAATGCCGTTCTCAAAAAAAAAATTAAAATCAAGGCCCATTGGGCCCAATCCTACTAGGCCCAATTTCGGGATGTTACATAATCAATAAAGTGAGCAAGAAAAGATATATGCTCTAAAAGGCTCAAAATCTCACAAAAATTATGGTTTTTGATGTCAACCTTGCAAATTTCAAACTTCAAAGTAATATTTAAATATAGGGAAACAACCTAGAAATTTTTAATTCTGAAAATAGACTTATCATGCTTGATTCTCTAATGTCTTAAAGTTTAAACCATCAATGCACAATTACCTATGACTTAATCCGAAACATATCAATGAAAATCATAAATTAATAGAAGTTTCATTCTAATAGTAATATGAGAAAATTACTTAAGAACAAGCCATAATTCAGTATCGTTGACACCTCCCCACACTTAAGATGTACATTGTCCTCAATGTACAAAGATAAGTAATGAAAAAGTAGTAAGAAAATCATCAGATAGGGAGAAAAGTGAAACTTCCTGAATTTTGGATGGAGTCAAAGAAAAGAAACGGTGTAAAGGTGGGCAGGGGTGGTGGATACTCCGGTGGTGGTGGGGTCGTTCCGTAATAGCCCCTTGAACCTAAATTAAAGAAATCAAAATATAATAATATAAATTAAAGACAAGAAAGATAAAAGGAAAGAATTTAAAAATGAAAATAAAAGAAAAAGAAAAAATAAATGGACTCAAAGGTCCTTGTCTTGTCGAATTAATGAAGCGGCCAGCATGAAC
Source organism: Gossypium sturtianum (assembly GCA_025698515.1). Lineage (NCBI taxonomy): Eukaryota > Viridiplantae > Streptophyta > Magnoliopsida > Malvales > Malvaceae > Gossypium > Gossypium sturtianum. The sequence continues at coordinate 50,845,247 of CM046946.1, read as the reverse complement.
CTATGTATAGTGGTGGCAAGACGGGAGCTCGCGCACAGATCCTTTCACTTTTTCGACATGGGGATGGTGGCCTTGGTCTTGCTTGTAGTATTAGTCATTGTGTATGATGGCAAGGATGGTGGTGGTGTGGTGGTGGTGTAAAGGAGGAATAAGGGAATAAGGGAAAGATAATGGGAAAAGAAAAGGGAAAAGGGGGGTTTTTGGGCTGAAGAAGAGGTGGGAAAAATGAAGTAAGTGGAGTGAGGAGGCGGTGGCCGGTGGTGAAAACAGAAAAAAGCTGTGGTGGCTAGGGTTGGGAAAGAAGGGATTTGGGGAAGAAAGTGAACAGAAAAAGGGGTTTAAATAGAAATCAGCTGCCCATGCCTGTGTGCCCTGGGCGTGTTAGGCCACACGGCCGTATCGCACGATCGTGTGGTACCTCATTCGTTTCTCCCACACCTGTGTAGAGGTTTCCACGCCCATGTTGCTTAATCAGTGTCGGCCACGGTCTAAAAGCACGGGCGTGTCACACACCCGTGTTACTTTCTCAGTGTCGACCACGGCCGTATCGCACGGCCATGGCATTTATCACAGCCTATATTTTGGGGAAAATTGTCGTCCTTGGTTCGCACGGTTTCTGCCACGCCGATGTGAGTATTCGTGGTGTCCACACGGCCACGGCCACGCCCGTGTGCAAGGCCGTGTGTTAGGGAAACCTGCGCTTTATTAATTTGGTTAGTTTTTAGTTAGGTGCTAAAAATAAAAAATATGAAAATTAAAGGGGTTAGTGCTCGGGTTGCCTCCCGAGAAGCGCTCGTTTAAAGTCTTAAGCTAGACTTACCTCTCATTCGCATAATGATGGTGGTTTGAGGAGTTGAAATTCCTCATTCTTGCTATCAATTGTATTAAAATAAGGTTTTAGACGAGTACGATTTACCTTGAAGGTGCCAAATTGAGAATGAGTTACCTCGACTGTACCGTATGGGAAAGTATTAAGTACTGTGAAAGGAGTTATTCCATTATGTTTAGAAGTGGCAACACGAGGATCTGTATTATTCATTAGAACTCGGTCCCCAACTTTGAAGTAGTTTGCTTCATCTTTAGATTCGTCATGGAGTTGCCTCGGTTTTGATTCGTTTGTTCTTGGTTTCTCCTTAACATGTGTCTTCCACTCGTCTAGTTCATCGATCTGAAGCCTTCCCTCCTCATGAGTTATTTTTTTGTTGGCACGAGGTTTAGGAAATGGCTCAGTTGTACAATTTTGTGGTGCTTCCTGAAAAGAATGTTGAACCAAATGGTCATTAATAGAATTTATGTTCTCACAATTATTACTCGATGTCCTAGCCGAGTCAAGAGCCTGAAGAGTGATCGTTTCATCACCTACACGAAGTGTGAGTTCACCTGTACCAACATCAATTCTAGTTTTAGCAGTCGCTAAAAAGGGTCTTCCTAAAATTAAGGGAACATTATTGTCCTCATCCATGTCTAACACAACAAAGTCTACTGGTAATATGAATTTATCAATTTTTACTAGTACATCTTCGATTATACCCCTAGGAACTCTGATAGTTTTATCAGCTAATTGAATGCTTATCCTAGTTTGTTTGGGTTTCCCAAGACCTAGCTGTTTAAACAATTTATAAGGCATAACATTTATGCTTGCCCCTAAATCTGCTAAAGCATTATTAACAGATAAACCACCAATTAAGCAAGGAATTTTAAATATCCCTGGATCTTTTAACTTTTGTGGTAGTCTATTTTGTAAGATTGCTGAGCACACTGCATTTAGCTCCATATGCGATGCCTCGTCTAACTTTCGTTTGTTTGTCAAAAGCTCTTTTAATTTTTTTTTAATTGGGCATCTGCGAAAGAGCTTCAATAAACGGTAAGTTAATATGTAATTTTTTTAAGAGTTTAAGAAATTTACCGAATTATTCATCTGTGCGGTCTTTCTTTATCGTATTGGGATATGGCACACGAGATTGGTATTCTGTACTTATTGATTTCGATTTATCATGGCTTACCTTAACCTTACCTTTATCTACCACGTTCTCTTGCCTCTGTTTTGGTCCATCTAACCCTTCACTATCGTGAATAGTAATGGCGTGGATTTGCTCTTTTGGGTTAGTTTTAGTGTTGCTTGGCAGGCTACCTTGTGGTCGTTCTGAGATTAGCTTGGCAAGCTGACTTATTTGGTTCTCGAGCGTTTGAATCGATGCTTGCTGATTTTTGAGTGCTGTTTCGGTGTTTTGGAATCAGGTTTCTGACACTGCGATAAATTTTGTTAGCATCTCCTCAAGGTTCAGCTTTTTCTCTTATGGGTAAGGTTGCTGTTGAAAGCCTGGAGGGGGTTGTTGTCTCTGATTTCCTTGGCCACCCCAAGAGAAGTTTGGGTGGTTCCTCCAACCTGGATTGTAAGTGTTACTATAAGGGTTATTTTGAGGTCTAGAATTGTTACCCATATAGTTCATCTGTTCATTTTCTATGCCAGGGTTGTAGGGTGGGTATTCTGCATTGTTCGTCCCTCATCCATTTGTATCGCACTGCATCACTGGATGTACCTACGAAGAACCATACAAACCATCAATCTTTTTATTTAACAGTTCTACCTAGTTTGATAGCATGGTCACTGCGTCGAGGTTGAAAACACTGGCTGCTTTTGTAGGCATTGTCCTCATAACTTGCCACTGATAGTTATTCAGTGCCATCTCCTCTATAAACTCATAAGCCGCTTCAGGGGTCTTGTTATTTAGGGTTCCACCGGTGGCTGAATCAATCAACTGCCTAGTTGAGGGGTTTACACCATTGTAAAAGGTTTGAACCTGTAGCCACAAAGGTAACCCATGGTGAGGGCACCTTCTTTGTAAATCCTTATATCTCTCCCATGCATCGTAAAGTGTCTCTAAATCCACCTGCACAAAAGAAGAGATATCATTCCTCAACTTAGCCGTTTTAGCCGACGGAAAATATTTAAGTAAAAATTTTTCTGTCATTTGATCCCATGTAGTGATTGATCCTCATGGTAATGAGTTCAACCACTATTTAGCTTTGTTTCTCAATGAGAAGGGAAACAACCGAAGGCGAATGGCATCATCAGAAACACCATTAATTTTGAAAGTATCGCAAAACTCCAGAAAATTTGCCAAGTGATTGTTTGGATCCTCATCCTGCAAACCATCAAACTGAACAAATTGTTGAATCATCTGTATAGTGTTAGGTTTCAGTTCAAAATTATTTGTAGCAATAGTAGGTCTAACAATACTTGATTCGATTCCTGTTAAATTAGGTTTAGCATAATCATACATATTACGAGGAGCAGGATTTTGATTCATCGAGTTTGCGGCAACCACAGGAGGTAGTGGATTATTATCACCCATCTCTTCTGTAGTGTTAGTTTCGTCTTCTTGCTCTTTATCTATGTATTGTAGAATTTGCCTTATTTCTCTTCGGTTTCTGTGAGCTGTACTTTCAATCTCACTGTTAAAAAGTAATGGTCCTGACGGGTTCCTTCTAGTCATAAACTAAAAGTTCTTGTCAGAAGAAAAGAAAAAATTAGTGAATAGAAATAAAAATTAAATTGCAAAAAAAAGTAAATAAAATGGCTAAAGTAATAAAAATTTAGCGTTCCTAATATCTTAGTCCCAGGCAACGGCGCCAAAAACTTGATGTGTCTAAAACTAACTATGACCACAATAAAGGCAAGCGCACCTATCGTTTAATAGTATAGTTATGGTAAGACCGGTAATACCGTATCCACAAGGACCAAGAGTACGAGTAATTACTATCTACTTATTATCTAGCCTAAAAATTGGAGTGAATTCTTTTAAACTAAAACTTAATTTAAAACACGACAATGAAAGAATTGGGAAAATACTTTTAGACAACTTATGTGATAGGCAATACCTAAGGAAGAATCCACCTAGACTTCACTTATTAATTTTGATTCATACGATTTATTCACTTGACTAAATCTGTAGAAATCCCTGATTTATGTTAATATCTCTTTCAAGACTAAAAACAACTGACTCTAGGTTGATTAATTGAAATCTCTTTCTAATTAAAACCCCTATTGTAACATTAACTCGATCTATAGATTCCATTATTAGATTTGACTCTAATCCGGCAGATTTTCGTCGCCCTATTTCTAGGGTTGCAATCAACTCCGCTTAATTGAGTTGATCTACTCTTAAACAGGGACTTTTGCTCCTCTGAATAAGCACATTCGACTTGGGTTAATAACCTGAATTATCAAAACAAGAATAAGTACTCACAATTAAGAATAAGAACAAGTATTTATCTTATAAATCAAATAATATTAAGATTTGTCTTAGGTTTCATCCCCTTAGGTATTTAAGGGGTTTAGTTCATACTGATAAAAAGAAACATCTTAAAATAAGGAAAACCACAAAACATAAGAAAACCCAAAAACTTCTAAAGAAGTTGATGGGAGATCTTTAGTCTTGAGGGCGATCCTCCTTCCAAGCTACTCTCAACGTCTGTCTTCGAGTATTTTCTGCCTTCGACTCGGCGTCCCCTTTTTAGGTCACCCACTAGGGTGTTTATATAGGCTTTGGAACATCTTGCTTTGCCCACAAGTAACCTTATTCAGATAGAATTAATCTTTGATACGGTAGGGACACGCCCGTGTGACACGCTCGTGTTCGATAGCCTGATATAGGCTCTTATGAGCTTTTTGACATGGCTCGCTTGAACTCCCTGTTATGCTATTCGGAGCTCCCTGATAATAACTCTTCAGAGTTACTTGTTAAGCTCAATGAGCTTCCTGTTATAGACTCTTATGAGTTTCCTGATATAGCCCAGATAAGCTTTCTGTTACATGGCTCATATGAGCATCCTGATATATGACTCGAGAGTGTGCTTCCTGATTATGTGCCCTTATGGGTACCCCTGAACATGAGTTGACGGATCATTGATTTGTATACCTCGAGTATACTACTTGGGTATCCATCGATATTTCAATAATTCAACAGATAAAACTTCTGTTAAAAGAAAACATGAGATTAATATGTTTTATTTCTTAAATATCTTTGATATACTCGAAAATTATCATATGATGAGCTCATCTCTGTTATCTTGATATACATATGAATCATATGACTAACTTGTTTGATGAGAACTTGTGTTTAGGCAATTGATCAAAAATGTTTGGATGCATGTTATACATGTTTAATTAAATGAGAATGATTGGTAAGTTAAATTCTTGTTATACGAACTTACTAAGCATAAAATCTTTACTCTATTTTGTTTTCCTCTGTTTTATAGTGCTCGGAAGCTTGAAAAGGTTGGGAAACAGTCCGAGTATCATCACACTATCCTTAAGCCCGTTTTGGTGCAAGTAGCAAACTTATTTAGTATAATGGCATGTATAAGCTAAATTATAATAAATGATGAAATATTTTGGTTGTATCTAGCCATTGGAGTGGCTAGTGTAAAGTGTATTTTGATGTAATCATAAAAGACCATATCATGTTGAGATGTGTTGAAATGGTTAAATGGTAAAAGACATATGAACCAAAGGATGGATGAAATTGAGTTAATAATTGGTAAAACTTGCAAACAAACATAAATGAAATTTTGGTAAGTTAAACATTTGAAAATATATGTGTTAATATATCATATATAATAATTGTATTTGGCTTGGAATATAAGTGTTAATTTGGTTTGGAAATGAGTTGGGGTGTTGATGTAGGTGCAAGGTAAAAAGGGTGAGAAATAAGGCTTGGAAAATGGCCTTATTTTGTCCACATCGGCAGGCACACGGACGTGTGTCTCAACCATGTGTGACACACGGCCATGCACAAGGGCATGTGGTTTGGCCGTGTGCCCCTTGCATCTTAAAAATTGAGAAACAGAATGCTCAGAATTTAGCATACAGGCAGAGACACAGGCATGTGTCTGAGCAGTGTGGGACACACGACCTAGCATATGGGCGTGTGTCTTGGCTGTGTAATCCCTGCACTTAATTTTTGAAAATTAAATTATCCACACGGCCTAGCACACAGGCGTGTGGCTGACAGTGTGACCCAAGTCAGAGAATTACACGAGTAAGGACACGGGATGGGACACGGCCATGTGCCCAACATAGATTGCCCACATGGCTTGGGACAGGGACGTGTCATTGACCATGTGATCTGCACGGCTTGACCACACGGGCGTGTGTCCCCTGCACCTAAGAAAAATTTTGAGATTTCGTAAAAAAAAAAATTGTGATCCCAATTTTGTCCATACTCAATTCTAATATGTATTTTGGGCCTCGAGGACCTATATAAGGGACATTATGATTGATTGTGATTGATTTTTGGAAATGAATAGTAAATGACATAAATTAATTTTAATTGAACTGCAAACTCCGGTAATGCTCCGTAACCCTGTTCCAGCGACAGATACAGGTTAGGGGTGTTACATTTATTGGTATCAGAGTTACGATTTAGTCAATTCTTAGACTAACGTAGCAAGTACGAGTTTAGCTATATATGCCATATAATAATTTTTGATAGTGTGATAACTCCTAATCATTTTAAACATGTTTTTCATATAGTAATGTCACCTAACCAAGCTAGAGCTGAATCCGAGGAAGCTGAGAGCAATGCTCAAGCTTCAGTACAAAGAGCTGCATCTAGTAGTAGAAGGCCCATATCTGAGGGCCGAGGTGAGGAGGCAAAAGAAGCATTCTTTCAAATAATGAATGAGTGGTTCCCAGAATTTTTGAGAACAAATCCTGCTGTACAACAACCTCCCCCTCCTGCTCCTCAACCGGTTCCTGATATGTCACAAGGTGGTGAACCTGTTAGAACTGGTAAGCCTCCGGTAGATAAAATTCGTAAATATGGAGCCAAAGAATTTAGGGCTACTGCCGAAGATGATCCGAAAAGGGCTGAATTTTGGTTAGAGAATACAACCAGGGTTTTTGGATGAATTATTATGCACACCAACTGAGTGCCTAAAATGTGTTGTATCACTGTTGAAAGACACGACTTATCAGTGGTGGAATACTTTGATTTCTACTATGCCAAGGGAAAATGTTACATGGGAGTTTTTCGAAATAGAAATAAGAAAGAAGAAAGAATTTCTATAGCTTAAACAAGGAAATATGACTGTATCTGGGATACGAGCGGGAATTCGTTCTCTTAAGCAAGTATGCCAGAGAATGGGTTCCGACTGAGGCTGATATGTGTAAACGTTTTGAAGAAGGATTAAATGAAGACATCAAGCTATTGATAGGAATTCTTGTATTAAGGGAATTTGTAGTACTAGCTGATCGGGCATACAAAGCTGAGGAATTAAGCAATGAAAAGAGACAAGCAGAGAGAGAAGCCTGAATTTCTAGTAAGAGATTCATGGGGAATTCACAAGCATCTGCTTCAAAGAAATCAAAGAAATACCATGATCGTTCTACCACATTTACAGGGTATTATGGAAAAGAACGAGGCTTTAAACACTCTAATCCGAGATATCCGTCTCCATCTGTAACGAGTGTTGGAAGTGTTGGTAACCCTAAACTTAGATGTAAACATTGCAACAAATTTCTTTTTGGGGAGTGCCGTATGAGAAGCGGAGCCTGCTATAAATGTGGTTCTCTTGACCATTATCTTAAAGATTGTCCGAAAAGGATTGAAGAAGATATTGTTCAGATTTTGAAACCAAGTAACCCTAGCTCGAGAGGTAGATCACCCTTTCACTCAGATAATGTTAGTGGTAGCCGAGGTGCAACAAAAGATTCAACAGTTAAGTCTGAAGCACGAGCACCGGCAAGGACATATGATATTCGTGCAAGAGAAGATGCCTCTGCACCAAGATGTCATTACTGGTACATTTTCTCTTTTTGATACTGATATAACTGCTTTGATTGATCCTAGTTCAACACATTCATACATATGCATGAATTTAGTTTCTGTTAAAAACTTATCTGTTGAATCCACTCAATTCATGGTTAAAGTCCTAAATCCCCTGGACCAATTTGTGATGGTAGATAAAATCTGTAAAAACTGTCCATTAATGGTAAAGGGTTATTTTTTCTTGGCTGATCTTATGTTACTTCCCTTTGATGAATTTGATGTAATTTTGGGAATGGACTGGTTAACCCAACATGATGCAGTGGTAAATTGTAAACAAAAATACATTGTGTTAAAATGTCAGAATGGTGAATTGCTCCGGGTTGAATCTGATAAACTGGATGGGTTGTCTAATGTGATTTCAGTAATATCAGCATAGAAATGTGTAAGAAAAGGGTAAGATGCTTATCTTGCATATATGTTGGATACTAAAGTATTAGAATCAAAGATTAAGTCAGTACCAGTTGTTTGTGAATTTCATAATGTTTTTGGAAGAATTACCTGGATTATCGCCAGTTAGAGAGGTGGAATTTTCTATAGATCTTGTTCCTGGAACAACTTTAATATCTATAGCACCTTATAGAATGGCCCCAACGGAATTAAAAGAGTTGAAAGCATAGTTGCAAGAACTTACTGACAGAGGATTTGCTTGACCCAGTTTCTCACCTTGGGGTGCACCGATTTTATTTTTAAAGAAGAAAGATGGATCAATGAGGCTATGTTTCGACTATCGGCAGCTTAACAAAGTCACAATAAAGAACAAGTATCCACTGCCTCGTATTGATGACTTGTTCGATCAGTTGAAAGGTGCCACTGTATTTTTGAAAATTGACCTCCGTTCTGGTTACTATCATTTACGAGTAAAAGATTCGGCTGTACCAAAGACAACTTTCAGAACCAGGTATGGACAATATGAGTTCCTTGTGATGTCGTTTTGTTTGACAAATGCACCAGCGATATTTATAGATTTGATGAATAGAATTTTCAGACCGTATTTAGATAGATTTGTGGTGGTGTTTATTGATGATATTTTGGTATACTCCAGAGATGAAAATGAGCATGCTGATCATCTGAGAATTTTGTTACAAAATCTGCGTGAGAAACAATTATATGCCAAATTCAGTAAATGTGAATTTTGGCTTTGGGAAGTTGGTTTTCTTGGACATATAGTGTCTGCTGAAGGTATCAGAGTGGACCCGAATAAAATTTTAGCTATTGTTAACTTGAAACCACCAAAAAATGTGTTTGAAGTAAGAAGTTTTCTGGGATTAGCTGGATATTATCGGAGGTTTGTAAAAGGATTCTCGATAATAGCTTCTCCGAGGACTCGTCTGTTGCAAAAAGATGTAAAATTCGAGTGTCTGATAAATGCCAGCAGAGTTTTGATAGATTGAAAGCTTTGTTGACTGAAGCACCCGTATTAGTTCAGCCTGAATCAAGTAAAAAATTTATAATTTACAGTGATGCATCGTTGAATGGCTTAGGCTGTGTATTGATGCAAGAAAGTAAAGTAATAGCCTATGCTTCGAGACAACTAAAACCACATGAAAAGAATTACCCAATACATGATCTAGAATTAGCAGCCATTGTTTTTCCATTGAAAATCTGGCGGCATTATTTATTTGGTGAAAAGTGTCACATATTCACTGATCATAAAAGTTTGAAGTATTTGATGTCGCAAAAAGACTTGAATTTGAGACAGCGCATGTGGCTTGAGTTATTAAAAGATTATGATTTGGTTATTGATTACCATCCAGGAAAAGCTAATATGGTTGCTGATGCTCTTAGCAGAAAGTCTTTGTTTGCTTTGCGAGCAATGAACACTCGATTATCTTTGTCTGATGATGGTTCGATTGTAGCAGAGTTAAAAGCTAAACCAATATTCTTGCAACAGATTTGTGAAGCTCAGAAGAATGATGATAAATTACAAGCTAAACGTGTACAATGTAAGTTGGATTCTGATTCAGAATTTCAGATTAGGTCTGATGATTGTCTGATATTCAGGGGCAGAATATGTGTACCAAGGAATTCGAGACTTGTACAGAAGATTTTATATGAAGCTCATAATGGTATTATGTCTGTACATCCAGGAAGTAATAAAATGTATAATGACTTGAAAAAGATGTACTGGTGGCCGGGAATGAAACGGGATATTTCTAAATTTGTATTTAAATGCTTGGTATGTCAACAAGTTAAAGCTGAACACCAGGTACCTTCGGGATTATTGCAACCAGTTACAATACCAGAATGGAAATGGGAAAGAGTTACAATGGATTTTGTATCTGGATTACCCTTATCTCCAAAAAAGAAAGATGCTATTTGGTAATCGTTGACCGTCTAACAAAGTCTGCACACTTTATTCCAGTACGTATGGATTTCTCCTTGGATAGATTGGCTGAATTATATGTTTCTGAGATTGTCAGACTGCATGGAGTACCAGTCTCCATTATCTCCGATGAGATCCTCGGTTTACATCTCGATTCTAGAATAAGTTGCAAGAAGCTTTGGGTACACAATTACATTTCAGTAATGCATTTCATCCTCAGACTGACGGCCAATCAGAACGTGTTATACAGATTTTAGAAGATATGCTTTGGTGCTGTGTGTTAGAAGTCGAAGGTAATTGGGAAAAGTATTTGCCTTTGATTGAATTTTCATACAATATTAGTTATCAGTCCAGCATTAAAATGGCACCGTATGAGGCTCTGTATGGTCATAAAATTAGAACTCCATTGTATTGGACAGAGGTTAGTGAGAAAAAGATACACGGAATTGACTTATTCTGTGAAATAGAAGAAAAAGTAAAGGTTATTTAGGATAGTTTAAAAGCAGCCTCTGATTGTCAAAAGTCTTATCCCGCTCTTAAACGAAAAGAGATAGAACTTCAGGTCGGTGATAAGGTATTCTTCAAAGTATCACCTTGGAAGAAAGTTTTCCGATTTGGCCGCAAAGGAAAATTAAGTCTACACTTCATCGGACCATATGAGATTACTGAATGAATCAGACCTGTAGCAAACTGATAAATCGTAATAGTAACATATTTTATCTCCACATGTAGCATGCTTTTGGATGATTTATCCCTTGATTTATGAAATTTGGTGCTCTTAATCCTTTAATTTCATGTTTTATACTCAGGAGAGCATAGGAGGATGAAAAGAACGGAAAACGGCCTTAAAACGGGCCAAATGGGCCAAAGTGAGAAATCGACACGGCCTAGGGTTTCACCACACGGCCGTGCCCCTTTAGCAGGCTCGAATACGGCCTGAAATTGATTCACACGGGCGTGCCACACGGGTGTGTCCCTGCCGTGACAAAGAGAAATTTCACTCGGATTAGGATACTTAGAGGCAAAGAAACACATTCCGAAGCCTATATAAACACCCTAAGTATGACCTAAAAGGGAGGAGTCAACAGAAGCCTTCTGTCGGGGGCGTCCAGCTAGGCCAAGGAGCCAAGCTGGAGAGGTCAGAATCGTGGGATTTACTCGAAGAAAGCCAGTTGATTCATCTTAAGAAGCCGAAATCATACTTAAGACGGAAGATCTTCTCTTCAATTCCTTCAGGGGGTTTTAGGGTTTTTCTTATGTTTTTTTTTATCTTTTCTTCTGAGATGTATTCTTTTATTATTATGAACTAAACCCTCAGATACCTGAGGGGGATGAAACCTAAGACGGATCTTGTTATTGTTTTCTAAGCTATATGATAAATACTTGATTTGTTCTTAATTATGTGTTCTTAATTCTTGTTTTGATATTTCAGGATATTGATTCAAGTATTGATGTGCTTAGGCAGAGGAGGAATAGACCCTGCCTAAGAGTAGATCTAGCATAATTAAGCGGAGTTGCTCGTGCGCCTAGAGATAGGGTGACAAAAATCTGTCGGATTAGGGTCAAACCTAATATGGGAGTCCATAGATCGAGTTAATGCAATTCTAGGGGTTTTAATTAGAAAGAGATTTCAATTAATCAACCTAGGGTTAGAAGTTAGTAGCCTCAAAAGATGTATTAATATACATTAGGGAATCATACGGATCAAGTCAAGTGAATAAATCATCTAGTTCAGAGTTAAATAACAAGTGAAGTCTAGGTGGATTCTTCCTAGGGTATTGTCTTAATCAATTGTTTTTTTCCCACAAGTATTTCCCCAATTAATTCCCTTCATCTTAGCATCTTTAGCTTAGTAGTTAGTTAATTTTATATTAAACAATAATTCACTTCAATTCTTAGGCTAAATAATAGAAAGAAAGTTAGTATTAGTACTTTTGGTTCCCTTGGGTTCGACAATCCGATCTTCCAGCTAAACTATACTACTGTTCGATAGGTGCGCTTGCCTCAATCGTTGTCACAGTTAGTTTCTAGGCTAGATCATTCATTATATAAAATTTAAGACTCTGACATAACGATCAAGTTTTTGGTGCCGTTGCCGGGGAACTAAAATATTAAGAACACTTGATTTTTATTACTTTAGCCATTTTATTTATTTACAATTTATTTTTATTTTAACTTTGCTACTTTTTTCTCTTTTTTTGCTTCTGGCAGGTATTTCTAGATTATGACTAGAAGAAACCCGTCAGGACCCTTGATTTTTGACAGTGAAATAAAACATACCACTCGCAGAAACCGAATAGATGTCACTAAATAATTATCAATGGCAGGACATGAGGACAATGCCTAATAGAGCAGTCGGTGTTTTCAACCTTGACGCGGTCACCATGTTATCTAACCAGGTAGAGCTTTTAAATAAAAAAATTGATTGTTGGTATGGTTCTACGCAGGTATATTCGGTAATACAGTACGATGCAAATGGAGGAGGGGTGAAGAACACAGAATATCTATCCTACAACCCTAGCATAGAGAATGAACAAGTCAACTATATGGGTAACTATTATAGACCTCAAAATAATCCCTATAGTAACACTTATAATGCAGGTTTGTTTAACCATTCCAATTTTTCGTGGGATGGCCAAGGAAATCGGAGACAACAACCCCTTCCAGGCTTTCAACAACCACCTTACCAGCAGGAAAAGAAGTCGAACCTTGAGGAGATGCTAACAAAATTTATCGCGGTGTCAGAAACCCATTTTCAAAACTACGAGACAATGCTCAAAAATCAGCAGGCATCGATTAAAGAGATTGAGAACCAAATAGGTCAGCTTGCTAAGCTGATCTCAGAAAGACCACAAGGTATCTTGCCTAGCAACACCGAAACTAACCCAAGAGAGCAACCGCAAGCAATAACTGCTCACGATAGTGAAGGGTTAGATGAACCAAAATATAAACAAGAGAATGTTGTAGAGGAAGGTAAGGTTGAGGTAAGCCATGATAAACCAAACCCGGTAATTACAGAGTACCAGCCTCGTGTGCCATACCCCAATGCGATGAAGAAAGACCACATAGAGGAACAATTCGGTAAATTTTTTAAACTTCCAAAGAAATTACATATTAACTTACCGTTTCTTGAAGCTCTTTCACAGATGCCAGATTTAAGGAAATTTTCAAAAGAGTTTTTGACAAACAAATGGAAGTTAGACGATACGTTGCATTTGGAGCTAAACGCAGTGTGCCCAACAATTCTACAAAATAAACTACCACGTGAGCTCGCATTTCATGTAAGTGACGAAACGATCACTCTTCAGGTTCTTGACATGGCTAGGACATCGAGTATTAAAGGTGGAACCAATCACTTCAAAATTGGGGAACAAGTACTGTCAGATGCAACCGACCCTCGAATAGCCGCTTTAGAGCTTAATACAAACGGTGCGACTCCTTTTACGGCACTTAAGATCTTTCCATATGGAACGGTCAAGGTAACTCATTCTAATTTTGGCACTTTTAAGGTAAATATTACCCGACTCAAACCATATGTTGATAGAATTGATAGTAAGAAAAAGGAGTTTCGACTCCGTGAACCACCATGGCCATACAAATAACAGGTAAGTCTAGCTCAAGACTTTAAACGAGTGCTTCTAGGGAGGCACCCCGAGCACTAACCCCACTAACGTCCATATTTTTGAATTTTAGCATCTAACTAAAAACTAACCAAATTTTTAGGCGTAGGTTTCCATACCACACGGCCTTGCACACGGGCGTGGCCGTGGCCGTGTGGACACCACGAGTATGCATATCGACGTGGCGGATATCGTCAGAAACAGGACGAAAATTTTCCCAAGACACGGGCTCCGACTAAATGCCACGGTCGTGCAACGCGGCCGTGGTCGAAACTGCCTAAAGAACACGGGCTGAGTTAAATCCACACGACCGTGCGAGGCGGCTGTGGTCGATATTATCGACTTTTTCACATATCGCCGCCACCACCACCTCGAGATCACTCCGATGATGAGGACCTTTAAGTCCTTTTTATTTTCTTTATTCTTATTCTTATTTTTATTTTTCTTTATTTATTTTTATTTTAGTTCATTTTCCTTTATTATTAAACTCTTTAAATTCTTAAGTATAATTTAATTTCTTTTATCTCTGGCTGTTTAACTCTCGAGTAACTATAACAAATGTCCATTAAATAAGAACTCCCTAAAAACTTTACTAATGACTTCGCAGTTTAAAAAGGTTCAAGGTGCCACTCAAGGAACGAACACACCACCAGAGTATTCTCCACCACCTTCACTTATGCCTAGTCATCATGTTCATCATTGATAATCCTCCAAGGATTTCATCCATAATTCAGGAAGTTTCACTTCTCCCTCTCTTTTGATTTTCTTAAAATATTGTTCATATATATCTTTGTACATTGAGGACAATGTAAATCTGAAGTGTGGGGGGTGAATTTTATTGTGAAAAAGTGCCTAACTTTTTGCATTATTCTCAAATCCCTGAATTAGGCCTTATTCTTGAATAATTTTCTCATATCACTGTTAGAATGAAATTTCCTTTAATTCATGGTTTTCATTAATATGTTTTGAATTAAGTCATAGTTAATTATGCAGTGATGATTTAAACTTTAGGGGACTAGAGAATCAAGCATGATAAGTCTATTTTTCAGAATTAAAAATTTTGTTAGGTTGTCGACCTGAATTTAAGTATTACCTTGAAGTTTGAAATTTACAAGGTTGATATCAAAAAGCCCATAATTTTTGTGAGATTTTGAGCCTTTTAGAGCATACATTCCTTTTGGTGCTCACTTTATTGATTATGAGTGTGTCAACATTGATTTGTTATTCTAGAACTTGCTTCGATTATACATGTTGAGACCACACCTTTGATTTGATATACAGAGATGATAAAGGCACCTAGATTTTAACCCACTTACTCCTAAAAAGCCTACCCTCACAATTAAGCCCTAGTGAACCCCTTTGATCCTAACAACCCTTTTATTGATTCACCCATTAATATTAACCCATAAACCCACTTTGTATTTGTTATCACCATTTCTCTTGACTACCCCTATATCGAGATTTGATTTGATTAGTTACGTAACTATTTTCGTTATTTCAGTTATTAAATTTTATCTTATTATTATTGTACTTGATTTGTTCTTAAAAAAAAAAATGAAGTATATTCATTATTAGTTCTATGTTATTTGAGCTCAAACTGTTAATTTCATTATCTTTAGAAGAAGCTCATGTTATTAGTATTAAGTTTCCGTGATGTAATTATTTAGTATTAGTACGACTTTTTAGTTAGGTAATTTGTAACATCCTTAAATAGGGGCTATTGTGTTTGAACTGTTTGCATGTGTATGGCTTGGTTGTGATGTTAATTGGGATGTTTTAGGGTCTAGATATGAGCCAAGGGTAGGCCCGAACTATGGGAAAATTTTTATTTTTAAGCTTTGGTTAAGGGGAGCTGAAGGAGCTAGGGGTTAAGTGTTTTCTATGGTAAACTTTAGCACAAATAACCCGGTGGTAAAGTGGCAGAAGGTGCCACTTAGGGCCTTGAGAAGTGACGCCACAAGCGGAGGAAGGGAGCCGAGGTTCGAGCCACAGGAATCCTCTGTGGGAATTTCTTTTGGCGCTTGAGAGGGAAGAGTTGTGCTCACTCAAACTCGATGGATAATCTGTTGAGCAGTCAATGATTCAAACGGGTGGAGAAGAGAGAATTTAGGAGTTTGAGCAATTCAAACTCGTTTGAACGAGTGGCCAAGAGAAGTTTGAGTAGTTGGCCGAATTTTGAATTGTGTGAGGTGGAGTGTTCGGCTGAAAGACTTAGGGGGAGTGCCAAAATTCCTTAGGCAAGCTAAGTGGACATTTTCGGCTAAGTCAGGCCTTGGTGTATTCGGTTGTGAACCAAAAGCTTACTTGTTGAAGCAAAAGCTGAAAGCTTATAGGCTCTTGTCGACTTCTCTCTTAGGCATTAAGTCGAATCCCCATTTGAACTCCTCACTTATTTTCTTTGAAGCCGAAACACTATTCTCCCTAGACCTTATTTCATTTTGCTCTCTACTCTTATTTGGTTTGGCCGAATCTCCTTTGATTTCTTTTCTCAAGCCATAGTCGAATCCATCTTGATCACCTTACCCCATTGCTGAAACCTTAAGAGCCGAAAACCTCATAGATCATTCTTCTTCTTGTTCTCTACTTTTATTTTATTGATTAGCTGAACCCCCTTGGTAGCTTATTCTCTCGCCGAAACCTCTCTACTCTTCTCTCCTTGTTCTAACGTTTTGGCCGAACATCAATCAAGGGTAGATCTCTCTTGTCTTCTTCTCTAATCGGTTTTGGAGTAGCTGAGTTATCATGGCCGAATCTCTTCTATCTTCTTTTCTTCTCTATTCACTCATATGGAACAAAAGTCAAATTTCGGCATTTTTCATGATTCTTAATCACTTATGGAATCGGTTTCTCCTAGGTTCTTCGGGATTTTGAAGTAGTGGATCGTGATCATCTACTCTCTACCAATCGGTTTCGTTAAAGACCGTGGTAAGGTTACATGTCGATTTAACCATTCCCTTATTCATTTGAAAAGCCGAAGGCTATTAAGTTTATGTTGTTTTGTGTTGGCCGATTGTAGGGGAAGGGTTGTGACTAGTGCTCGAAAGGCGTTAAGGTAAGGATTATGGTTCTGTACGTTAACTCTTCGGGATTTACAGGTGAAGCCGAATGGCTTTTTGCTAATAGTGTGATATTGGCTGAATGTAGGAAGGGGGAACTTGTGCGTTAGATCGTGATCTACGGGGTTCCGTAGTCTCATTAGTAACCAGGTGTGTATCTTACACACTTCATAATCTATGTAAGTCTGCTAATAACCTAAACAATGTTAAAAGCCAAAAACTGTGTAAATTTCGACATGGTACCCTTATGGGTATGAGCAAGGATTTCGGGTAAGTCCGTTTTGATGAATTTAAGGTACATGATTTCTAATGATATTATCTATGTATGTTCAATATATGTCTAATGATTAAGTATGATGGCATGAATTGTATGTGTATTGCATTATTGTGGGTGATATGAGAGGAGGGGGAAGATTGATATCTGTGACTTTGGGTCACCAGTGGTTTGGCACCACCAGTGGTTTGGTACCAATGTTGATTTCGTGACTTTGGGTCACTAGTGGTTTGGCACCACCAGTGGTTTGGTACCACACGGGGTAGAAAAAGAAGTTGTGGATGGCTAGGTTTGGGTGCTTGATATGTTTGCTTAATTATGACTTGTGTAAGAATGCTGCTATAATCGGGAGGGGGATTATGCACTAAGTCTTGGTGACTCACCTCTTCCCTTATCTTTTTCTGGTGACTCGTAGGTCGCGGATGAGGAGCTGGGTGGACTCGAGGTGGCCATGCGAAATTGTTTTGATTTCACAGTGACTTTCGACTTGGGTACTTTATTTTAAATTTCAGTTTTATGTGGGGTTTGTAATAAGGCCATTAAACTATAATTTGCGATTATTTTGACTGCTTAGATTGGATTTCAAGTATTGCTAAGTAAACTACTTGACATGTTTTGATAACTTGAAGATCGAAGTTTTCTAATTTATATTATGCAATGGGTTTTCTAAACATTACCATCGGGTAACAACATTCACAAGGTGATTACCAAGTTAACTTAAATGATTTTCAAACTTAAGTTTTTCCAAGCTCAAGTACAAACGGTTTTGAATTAACTAGGTTCAATTCACTCAGGATTTTAACGGACTTGAAAAGTTAAGAACGACAAACGAGTTTTTAAAAAAAAGAATTGTATCAGGTTTTAAAGCAACACAACAACGATTTCAACAACACTCAACACGGGTTTTCTTCTAAACTCATATTTTCGCTAGAAATAAACTGTCAAACTGTTTTCTTCAAACGTTTTCACTCTGTAACATGCCAGATTCGGTCGTGGTGTGTTGACCGGGTTTGGGGTGTTACATAATTTGTCAATTCAGTCTCGATACTAACCCTCTAATTCAAGCCTTTATCCACACCTTTAACCCAAGCCCCGTTACAACCCATAAAAGACTTTTTAATTTGTGTATCATATCATTTTACAGTGGTGGAGATTTGATTTTCATGCAAGCCTATGGGATTAACTTTTCATGTTCGACTTCTGAGTGCTTATTTTTGAACCTTAAACACTTCGAGTGATTTGAGTGAATCTTTAGTGAGGATGTCAATTTTGAATCAGAGGTAATTGTTTAGGTAAGGGGAAACACCTATTTTTCGTACTATAAAAACTATGACTTTGATTGTTTGAATCTTTAGAAACTTTCTGGTTAAGTTATCAATATATGAATTATCTATGAATTCTGATGAAACATTGTTGATGAAGGTTATGAATTGAGGAAGTTCGTTTTAATTGCAAGTTGAGAACTTTGCTTGAGGACAAGCAAAAGCTTAAGTGTGGGGGTATTTGATAAACCGTAATAGTAACATATTTTATCTCAACATTTAGCATGCTTTTGGATGATTTATCCCTTGAATTATGGAATTTGGTGCTCTTAATCCTTTGATTTCATGTTTTATTCTTAGGAGAGCATAGGAGGATGAAAAGAACGGAAAATAGGCTTAAAACGGGCCAAATGGGCCAAAGTGAGAAGTTGACACGGCCTGAGGTTTCACCATATGGCCGTGCCCCTTTAGCAGGCTCGAATATGGCCTGAAGTCGATTCACACGAGTGTGCCACACGAGCGTGTCCCTACCGTGACAAAGAGGTTTACTGGAGAATGTATGGTGTGTAACGCATGGCACCGAGTCTCCGGCACCAATCCGCCCAGGTAAGTACCCTTACTGATGTTTGCATATGATTGTGATTTTTGATGATGTATGTTATGAACGGCTAGTGATAGTGGACTACCCTAGAGACTGGAACCTATATGACTCTGTGACTCGCGAAAACAAAACTCTGTAATAGAAACTGTTCATAAGACTATGCCTTAATAATAAGTGGAATAAAGACTGACGCATAAAACTCTTAAATTAGATAAGTCGAGACGTTAGACATGAGCACTCGAGGTCGGGGTCGTAATACGCATGGACGCGGTCGGGGTAGGATGACTGTGTCTGAACCAGTGGGATCTGGTCAGGGGTCAGAGAATGAGATGCCACCACCACCACCAGTTGCTGGTGTTGAGTATCAGGATCAGACAGGGGATGATGCAGTATCGCAGGAGATGCTACGAGTTCTTGAGAGGGTGGCTGGAGCAGGTGGAGGCACGGGAGCTCGTAAGTCTATATCTTAACGACTCCGAGCCAATGGAGCCGAGGTTTTTCGAGGTGTTTCTGGTGTGGCGCCCAATATGGCTGAGTATTGGTTGGAGGCGACGGAGCATATCATGGACGACTTGGATCTGGCTGCTGAGGAGAAACTGAAAGGGATAGTGTCGCTTCTTCGGGATGAGTCATACCATTGGTGGCTCACGGTTCGGGATGGTGCTGCAGTGAATGATCTCACGTGGGACTATTTTAAGGCAGCGTACCAGAAGAAGTATATTGGGTCCAGTTACATTGATGCGCAGCGAAAGGCGTTTCTAAGACTGGTTCAGGGGAGTAAGTCCGTATCGGAGTACGAGGCAGAATTCTTAAGGTTGAGCCGGTATGCTCGAGGTATCGTGGCTATGGAGCACGAGCAATGTGTCAGGTTCGAGGACGGATTGAGGGATGAGCTGAGATTACTGATTGCTCCACAGCAGGAGCGAGAGTTTGCCGTGTTAGTAGAAAAGGCTAAGATAGCCGAAGGGTAAAGGGAATGTGAGGCGAGAATCGGGACGGGAATAGACATAAGAGAGGTTTTGGATCATCCGGATCGATCGGTAATTCTCGAGAAAAGGGCTAGGCATGGTGGGCCAAATAAATTCGGGAGGCACATTCATCGCTAATCGGGGTCGGTAGCAGATGTGTCGGTGTGGGAAATCTCATTGGGGAGAATGTTGGATTGGTGGAAAAGGATGCTTTAAATGTAGCTTGTTGGATCATCGTGTGAGGGATTGTCCACGGAAGTTAGCCAGGATTGATCGAGGCCGTGGTCGTGCTCGGTTCGGGAATAAGGGACCGCAACCGCAGAGGGGTTGTGGTTACGTAGAGGAGGTAATGGTTCAGTGCAGGCCACGAGCCTTTGGGTAGAGGTGCGAGCAACACCGAAGCGAGATGCGGACTGGATTGGTATATGCGGTGAGGCATCGAGAGGAAGGCGACGTGACCGACGGCATAACCGAGTGACGTTCTTAATCTTTGGATTACCATATCTTTGCTTTGATAGATGTAGGTTCGACGCATTCGTATGTTGCTAGTAGCATAGTGGAAACCATGAACCTAGACTTTGAGACTACTTCTAGGGAGATGACAGTAATTAGCCCTCTAGGTTACTCTGTAGAAGTAAATAAGCTGTATAGGGATGTACCCCTAGAACTCCAAGGGGTAGTGTTTGTGGCTGATCTGATGGAACTCCCGTTTGGGGAGTTCGATCTGATTCCTGGGATGGATTGGTTGGTGAAGTACTAAGCAAGTCTGGATTGCGCGGCTTAGCGTATGGTTTTCAAAATGGTTGAGGGTGAAGAAGTGGTGATGATAGGTAATAGAAGAGATTATCTATCCAATGTGGTGTCCGCTTTGAAAGCTGAGAAAATGGTCAGAAAGGGTTATGAGGCGTTTATGGTCCATGTGTGTGCCTTGGAGGCCAAGGAGTCAGCTGTAGAAAATGTCCGAACGGTGAAAGAATTTGTCGACGTATTTCTAGAAGAACTTCCAGGTCTGTCTCCGGATCGGGAAGTTGAATTTTGTATAGATCTGTTACCCGGAACTGCGCCAGTGTCTATCGCCCTGTATAGGATGGCACCGAAGGAATTGGTAGAGCTGAAGGCTCAGATTCAAGAACTGTTGGATCGGGGTTTTATCCGGCCAAGTGTTTCGCCTTGGGGAGCACCTGTGCTCTTTGTTAAGAAGAAGGATGGTACAATGCGGATGTGTATAGACTACCGCCAATTGAATAAGTTGATGATCAAAAACAAGTATCCGTTGCCCAGGATAGATGACTTGTTTGATCAGCTTAAAGGTGCATCGGTTTTCTCCAAGACCGATCTAAGGTCAGGGTATCATCAGCTAAAGGTGAAAGAGGCTGATATTCACAAGACGGCGTTTTGCACTCGGTATGGGCACTACGAGTTTCTGATAATGCCGTTTGGGTTGACTAACGCACGGCAAAGATTCATGGACATGATGAATCGGTGTGTTCAGCAGCTTTTTGGACCGGTTGTCGTGGTATTTATAGGCGACATTTTGGTGTACTCAAGGTCTGAGGAGGATCATGATGCGTATTTGCGAATAGTTTTACAGATTCTGAGGGAGAAGCAATTATTTGCCAAGTTTAGTAAGTGCGAATTCTGGCTTAAGGAGGTAACTTTCTTGGGTCACGTGGTGTCGGCGGAAGGGATTAGAGTGGATCCTCGCAAGATCGAGGCAGTGTTGGACTGGAAACCACCTAAGTCGGTTGCAGAGATTCGGAGTTTTCTAGGTCTGGCAGGGTATTACCGAAGGTTTGTAGAGGGATTTTCTTTGATCGCAGCACCGTTGACCAAGTTGCTGAGGAAAGGAGTTCCATTTGTCTGGTCTGAGAAGCAACAGGAAAGTTTTGACAAGTTGAAGAAGATTCTGATTGAAGCTCTGGTGTTGATCCAGCCTGAGGTAGGAAAGGAATTCACGGTCTACTGTGATGCATCACATACTGGCTTGGGATGTGTGCTGATGCAGGAAGGGAAGGTAGTGGCATATGCATCTCGACAGCTGAGACCGCATGAGGTTAACTATCCGACGCATGACTTGGAATTAGCTGCAGTGGTTTTTACCCTGAAAGTATTGAGGCACTATTTGTACGGAGAGAAGTCGATAGTCTGCACGGATCACAAGAGCCTAAAGTACCTTTTGACTCAGAAGGATTTAAAGTTGAGACAGCGGAGATGGATTGAGCTGTTGAAGGACTACGACTGCTCAATTGAGTATCATCCGGGCAAGGCTAACGTGGTGGCAGACGCGTTGAGCCGTAAGGTAGTATCGGACTTGAGAGCGATGGTTGCTCATCTCAGCTTGTATGACGACGGGAGCCTATTAGCGAAATTGCTGGTAAAGCCGACTTGGGTAGAGCAGATTAAGGAAAAACAGTTAGTGGATGATGGTTTGAATGCTCGGAGGTTGCAAGTTCAGAATGGTGGGTTGGAAGGTTACTGACTTGTCCGGTGTGATCATTGTGTTTTCAAGGGAAAGCTTGTATGCCGAAGGACGTCGAGTTAAGGCAGAGGATTCTTCAGGACGCACATAGTAGCCCATACGCTATGCATCTTGGAGGTAGCAAGATGTATCGGGATTTGCGAGAGTAGTTTTGGTGGCCAGGTCTAAAACGGGAAGTAACCGAGTTTGTGGGTAAATGTCTGACATGTCAGCAGGTCAAAGCTGAACATCAGTTGCCGTCGGGTCTACTTCAGCCGGTGAAGATTCCACAGTGGAAGTGGGAAAGGATTACCATGGACTTTGTCAGTGGGCTACCCCTTACGCCTAGTAAGAAGGACTCAGTCTGGGTAATTGTGGACCGTTTGACGAAATTAGCTCATTTCATACCGATAAGGGTTGATTACTCGCTTCAGAAGTTAGCTAAGTTGTATGTGGCAGAGATAGTGAGGTTGCACGGTGTGCCAGTGTCGATTATCTCGGATAGGGATCCCAGATTCACGTCAAGGTTCTGGAAAGTATTACATCAGGCTTTGGGGACGCGATTGGATTTTAGTACGACATTTCATCCGCAGACAGACGGGTAGTCGGAAAGGGTTATATAGATTTTGGAAGATATGTTGAGAGGCTGTGTTTTGGATTTCAGAGGCAGCTGGGAAGAATTTCTACCGTTAGCTGAATTTGCATACAATAATAGTTCCCAAGCAAGCATTAAGATGGCACCGTATGAGGCGTTGTATGGTAGGAAGTGTCGTACACCTACATGCTGGACAGAGTTGGGTGAGCGTCAGATGTTGGGTCCAGAGTTGGTTACGGAAATTGAGGATAAGGTCAAGTTGATTCAGGCTCGTCTAAAGGAAGCTTCGGACCGGCAGAAGTCCTACGCTGATCTTAAGCGGAGAGATATAGAGTTTGCCGTGGGAGACAAGGTCTTTTTGAAGGTCTCGCCGTGGAAGAAAGTCTTTGAGATTTGGAAGAAAAGGCAAGCTAAGTCCAAGGTTCGTTGGTCGTATAAGGTGTTGAGACGAATAGGACCGATGAGCTTATCGGCTCGAGTTGCCGCCAGAGTGAGTCGGATACATGGCGTGTTCCACGTCTCCATGCTTAGACGCTACCGTTCCGATCCATCGCATGTTGTATCGGTGGAGGAAATTGAGGTGAGCCCAAATTTGACTATGGAAGAGGAACCAATATAGATTCTACACCGGGATGTGAAAGTTTTGTGCAAGAAGTCAGTTCCATTAGTGAAGGTGTTGTGTCGAAACCATGGCGTGGAAGAAGCTACGTGGGAACCAGAGGATGTGATGAGACAGCAATACCCTCAACTCTTTTGACCGGGTAATTTCGAGGCCGAAATTATTTTTAAGTGGGGTAGAACTGTAACATCCTTAAATAGGGGCTATTGTGTTTGAACTGTTTGCATGTGTATGGCTTGGTTGTGATGTTAATTGGGATGTTTTAGGGTCTAGATATAAGCCAAGGGTAGGCCCGAACTATGGGAAAATTTTTCTTTTTAAGCTTTGGTTAAGGGGAGCTGAAGGAGCTAGGGGTTAAGTGTTTTCTGTGGTAAACTTTAGCACAAATAACCCAATGGTAAAGTGGCAGAAGGCGCCACTTAGGGCCTTGAGAAGTGACGCCACAAGAAGAGGAAGGGAGCTGAGGTTCGAGCTGCAGGAATCCCTCTGTGGGAATTTCTTTTTGACGCCAGAGACGGAAGAGTTCTGCTCAGCTCAAACTCTGATGGATAACTGTTTAACAGGTCAACAGATTCAAACGGGTGGAGAAGAGAGAATTTAGGAGTTTGAGCAATTCAAACTCGTTTGAACGAGTGGCCAAGAGAAGTTTGAGTAGTTGGCCGAATTTCAAATTGTGTGAGGTAGAGTGTTCGGCTGAAAGACTTAGGGGGAGTGCCGAAATTCCTTAGGCAAGCTAAGTGGACATTTTTGGCTAAGCCATGCCTTGGTGTATTCGGTTGTGAACCAAAAGCCGAAATCCCTTAGCCCTTATCGATTTCTCCCTTAGTGCACCTTGTTGAAGCAAAAGCTGAAAGCTTTTAGGCTCTTATCGACTTCTCTCTTAGGCATTGAGCCGAATCCCCATTTGAACTCCTCACTTATTTTCTTTGAAGCCGAAACACTATTCTCCCTAAACCTTATTTCATTTTGCTCTCTACTCTTATTTGGTTTGGCCGAATCTCCTTTGATTTCTTTTCTCAAGCCATAGCCGAATCCATCTTGATCACCTTACCCCATTGCCGAAACCTTAAGAGCCGAAATCCTCATAGATCATTCTTCTTCTAGTTCTCTACTTTCATTTTATTGATTAGCCGAACCCCCTTGGTAGCTTATTCTCTCACCGAAACCTCTCTACTCTTCTCTCCCTGTTCTAACGTTTTGGCCGAACATCAATCAAGGGTAGATCTCTCTTGTCTTCTCGTCTAATCGGTTTTGGAGTAGGTGAGTTATCATGGCCAAATCTCTTCTATCTTCTTTTCTTCTCTATTCACTCATATGGAACAAAAGCCGAATTTCGGCATTTTTCATGATTCTTAATCACATGTGGAATCGGTTTCTCCTAGGTTCTTTGGGATTTTGAAGCAGTGGATCGTGATCATCTACTCTCTACCAATCGGTTTCGTTAAAGACCGTGGTAAGGTTACATGTCAATTTAACCATTCCCTTATTCATTTGAAAAGCCGAAGGCTATTAAGTTTATGTTGTTTAGTGTTGGCTGATTGTAGGGGAAGGGTTGTGACTAGTGCTCGAAAGGCGTTAAGGTAAGGATTGTGGTTCTATGCGTTAACTCTTCAGGATTTACAGGTGAAGCCGAATGGCTTTTTGCTAATAGTGTGATATTGGCCGAATGTAGGAAGGGGGAACTTGTGCGTTAGATCGTGATCTACGGGGTTCCGTAGTCTCATTAGTAACCAGGTGTGTATCGTACACACTTCATAATCTATGTAAGTGTGCTAATAACCTAAACAATGTTAAAAGCCGAAAACTGTGTAGATTTCGACATGGTACCCTTATGGGTATGAGCAAGGATTTCGGGTAAGTCCATTTTGATGAATTTAAGGTACATGATTTCTGATGATATTATCTATGTATGTTCGATATATGTCTAATGATTAAGCATGATGGCATGAATTGTATGTGCATTGCATTATTGTGGGTGATATGAGAGGAGGGGGAAGATTGATATCTGTGACTTTAGGTCACGGTGGTTTGGCACCACCCGGTGGGTTTGGTACCACGATTGATTTCGTGACTTTGGGTCACCAGTGGTTTGGCACCACCAGTGGTTTGGTACCACAGTTGATTTCGTGACTTTGGGTCACCAGAGGTTTGGCACCTCATAGCGACTCGTCCCAGTGCCTTAGCACCACAGTGGGTTGGCCCCACATTTGATAAAACGGGATTGTCGCCAGTGATTTGGTATCACAACGTGGGTTTGCCCCACAATTGAATTATTCGTGACTTTGGGTCACCAGTGGTTTGGCACCACCAGTGGTTTGGTACCACACGGGGTAGAAAAAGGAGTTATGGATGGCTAGGTTCGGGTGCATGATATGTTTGCTTAATTATGACTTGTGTAAGAATGCTGCTATAATCGGAAGGGGGATTATGCACTGAGTCTTGGTGACTCACCTCTTCCCTTATCTTTTTCAGGTGACTCGTAGGTCGCGGATAAGGAGCTAGGTGGACTCGAGGTAGCCATGCAAAATTGTTTTGATTTCACAGTGACTTTCGACTTGGGTACTTTATTTTAAATTTCGGTTTTATGTGGGGTTTGTAATAAGGCCATTAAACTATAATTTGCGATTATTTTGACTGCTTAGATTGTATTTCAAGTATTGCTAAGTAAACTACTTGACCTGTTTTGATAACTTAAAGATCGAAGTTTTCTAATTTATATTACGCAATGGGTTTTCTAAACATTACCATCGGGTAACAACATTCACAAGGTGATTACAAAGTTAAGTTAAATGATTTTCAAACTTAAGTTTTTCCAAGCTCAAGTATAAACGGTTTTGAATTAACTAGGTTCAATTCACTCGGGATTTTAACGGACTTGAAAAGTTAAGAACGACAAACGGGTTTTTTTAAAAAAAAGAATTGTATCGGGTTTTAAAGCAACACAACAAAGATTTCAACAACACTCAACACGGGTTTTCTTCTAAACTCATATTTTCTCTAGAAATAAACTGTCAAACTGTTTTCTTCAAACGTTTTCACTCTGTAACATGCCAGATTCGGTCGTGGTGTATTGACCGGGTTTGGGGTGTTACATAATTTGTCAATTCAGTCTCGATACTAACCCTCTAATTCAAGCCTTTATCAACGCCTTTAACCCAAGCCCCGTTACAACCCATAAAAGACCTTTCGATTTGTGTATCATATCATTTTACAGTGGTGGAGATTTGATTTTCATGCAAGCCTATGGGATTAACTTTTCATGTTCGACTTCTGAGTGCTTATTTTTGAACCTTAAACACTTTGAGTGATTTGAGTGAATCTTTAGTGAGGATGTCAATTTTGAATCAGAGGTAATTATTTAGGTAAGGGGAAACACCTATTTTTCGTACTATAAAAACTATGACTTTGATTGTTTGAATCTTTAGAAACTTTCTGGTTAAGTTATCAATATATGAATTACCTATGAGTTATGATGAAACATTGTTGATGAAGGTTATGAATTGAGGAAGTTCGTTTTATTTGCAAGTTGAGAAATTTGCTTGAGGACAAGCAAAAGCTTAAGTGTGGGGGTATTTGATAAACCGTAATAGTAACATATTTTATCTCCACATTTAGCATGCTTTTGGATGATTTATCCCTTTAATTATGGAATTTGGTGCTCTTACTCCTTTGATTTCATGTTTTATTCTTAGGAGAGCATAGGAGGATGAAAAGAACGGAAAACAAGCTTAAAATGGGCCAAATGGGCCAAAGTGAGAAGTTGACACGGCCTGGGGTTTCACCACATGGCCGTGCCCCTTTAGCAGGCTCGAATATGGCCTGAAGTCAATTCACACGAGTGTGCCACACGGGCATGTCCCTACCGTGACAAAGAGGAATTTCACTCGGATTAGGATACTTAGAGGCAAAGAAACACATTTCGAAGCCTATATAAACACCCTAAGTATGACCTAAAGGGGAGTCGATGAAGCCTTACAGCCGGGGCGTCAACTAGGCCAAGGAGGCAAGCGGGAGAGAGGTCAGAATCGTGGGATTTAC
This sequence comes from Gossypium sturtianum, assembly GCA_025698515.1. Taxonomy (NCBI): domain Eukaryota; kingdom Viridiplantae; phylum Streptophyta; class Magnoliopsida; order Malvales; family Malvaceae; genus Gossypium; species Gossypium sturtianum. Next base: position 50,817,598 of record CM046946.1, on the reverse strand, counting down.
TCGAAGAAAGCCAGTTGATTCATCTCAAGAAGCTGAAATCATACTCAAGACGGAAGATCTTCTCTTCAATTCCTTCAGGGGGTTTTAGGGTTTTTCGTATGTTTTGTTTTATCTTTTCTTTTGAGATGTATTCTTTTATTATTATGAACTAAACCCTCAGATACCTGAGGGGGATGAGACCTAAGACGGATCTTGTTATTGTTTTCTAAGCTATATCATAAATACTTGATTTGTTCTTAATTATGTGTTCTTAATTCTTGTTTTGATATTTCAGGATATTGATTCAAGTATTAATGTGCTTAGGTAGAGGAGGAATAGACCCTGCCTAAGAGTAGATCTAGAATAATTAAGTGGAGTTGCTTGCGCGCCTAGAGATAGGGTGACGAAAATCTATCGGATTAGGGTCAAACCTAATATGGGAGTCCATAAATCGAGTTAATACAATTCTAGGGGTTTTAGTTAGAAAGAGATTTCAATTAATCAACCTAGGGTTAGACGTTAGTAGCCTCGAGAGAGGTATTAATATACATTAGGGAATCCTACGGATCAAGTCAAGTGAATAAATAAATGCAGTTCAGAGTTAAATAACAAGTGAAGTCTAGGTGGATTCTTCCTTGGCTATTGTCTTAATCAATTGGTTTTTCCCACAAGTATTTCCCCAATTCATTCCCTTCGTCTTAGCATCTTTAGGTTAGTAGTTAGTTAATTTTAGATTAAACAATAATTCACTTCAATTCTTAGGCTAAATAATAGAAAGAAAGTTAGTATTAGTACTTTTGGTTCCCTTGGGTTCGACAATCCGGTCTTGCCGCTAAACTATACTACTGTTCGATAGGTGCGCTTGCCTCAATCGTTGTCACAGTTAGTTTCTAGGCTAGATCATTCATTATATAAATTTTAAGACTCTGACATAACGATCACATACAGACTGGCATTACCACCAGAACTTGACAAGATTCACAGTGTTTTTCATGTGTCTATGTTACGACGGTATCAGTCAGATCCCTCACATATCATTTCTCCGACAGAAGTTGAAATTCAGCAAGACATGACTTACAGTGAGGAACCAATAAAAATTTTGGCACGTGAGATGAAAGAGTTAAGAAACAAAAAGGTGGCTTTAGTAAAAGTTCTCTGGCAATGCCATGGTATAGAAGAGGCTACCTGGGAACCGGAGAAAACTATGAGAAAGCAATACCCGAACCTTTTTACTGGTAAGATTTTTGAGGACAAAAATTCTTAAGGGGAAGAGTTGTAACAGCCCGTTTTCAGTGAAATCGAAATAGTGGTTTCGAGGCCACAAATCCGAGTCAGAAAGAAAATTTATTTAATATTATTGCATGGTCTGCATGATGATAGGAATGTTATATGAAAATTTTGATAAGAAAATTTTATTGTTTACATGTTTAATTATGGAAATGACCAAATTGCATAAAGTGAAAAGTTTAATTCTAGTAGCTAAAAGGATTAAATAGCTATGGAAGTCAAAAGTTGAGGTCCTTATATGGAAATTAGACCATAAAATGGAGTTAGTAGATATTTTTGATGAATCATCCATGGAAAATTAGAAAAAGAAAAAGACTAAATTGGAAAGTGGAAAAATTAAAAGATGATAATTAAATTAAATAGAAAATATCATCTTATTTTCATCATCTTCCCCAAATTAAAACATGAAAACCCTAGGAAAGAGAAAAATGTTCAAGCAAACTTTCTTGGCTTGATTAGGTATGTTTTCTTGTCCCGTTTTTAGTAATTTTTATATTTTCGAGATTGTAATAGCTTAGTTTATCTATTTTGGGGATTAATTTGTAAAGATATCAAAGTATATAAATTTTTCCATGGATGAATATGCTGAAATTTTGAAAACTATGGTAGAAAATGAAAGGTTATTGATAGATAAACAACTTATACAAAGAGAATTTTGATGAAATTATGATTTAGGGACTAAACTGAAAAATTGTTAAACCTATGGAAAAATTCTAATTTTTGTGAAATTCATGGGCTGTTATTAAGACATGTAAAAATCGATTAGGCTTGGAATAAGGATTAAATTACATGAATTTTATTTTCTGAGCCTAGGGACAAAATTGTCATTTATGAAAAGTATAGGGGCAAAATGGTAATTTTGCCTAGAAAGTGAATTGAGTTCAATTGTGTATGAAATGGATTAAATTGATGTTAAATTCATTTATATAGATCCAGAAAGATCAAATAAAGAGTTAGATCGAGGAAAAGAAAAGGTGACAGATTAGTAGATTTTCATAAACGAACAAGTGTCGAGGTAAGTTTGTGTAACTAAATTGTGTTTATTTTTTTATGCATGAATTGAGTGTGTTATGTGTTTATATGAATTATATATGTTAAAAATGTATGACATAATCACTTGATCAATAATGTTTGGAAACTGTTAAGTTCCATTTGAGTAATGAAATTCGATGGATACATGATTTCCATATTGAATGCGGTCCTGCATATGCTACGGACAGAATATAGCTCGGACGAGCAATCCTATTATAAACCCTCTCGAGCATCTTGTTATATAGTTCCTGCAAGCATCCTGATCGGTAGTGATCCTGCATGTGTTGCGCACTACCGCAGCTCTTTGTTAGTGTCCTGTTACACGATTCGGTCGGTTGTGATCTAGCATTTATTGCGGACACAAACGCAACTCTTCGTGAGCGTCCTGATATAGGCTCTTATGAGCTTCCTGACATGGCTTGCTTGAACTCCCTATTATGCTATCCGGAGCTCCTTGATAATAACTCTTCTGAGTTACCTATTAAGCTCAATGAGCTTCTTATTATAGACTCTTATGAGTTTCCTGATATAACCCGGATAGGCTTTCTGTTACATGGCTCATATAAGCATCCTGATATATGGCTCGAGAGTGTTCTTCCTGATTTTGTGCCCTTATGGGTACCCCTGAACATGAGTTGATGGATCATTGATTTGTATACCTCAAGTATACTACCTGGGTATCCATCGATATTTCAATAATTCAACGGAAAAAATTATGTTAAAAGAAAACATGAGATTAATATGTTTTATTTCTTGAATATCTTTGAAATACTCGAAAATTATTATACGATGAGCTCATCTCTGTTATCTTGATATACATATGAATCATATGACTAACTTGTTTGATGAGAGCTTATGTTTAGGCAATTGATTAAAAATGTTTGGATGCATGTTATACATGTTTAATTAAATTAGCATGATTGGTAAGTTAAATTCTTGTTATACGAACTTACTAAGCATAAAATGCTTACTGTAACACCCCTCAAACGTATCCCTCACCGAAATAGGGTTACGGAGTATTACAGGACTTATTACACAATTGAACATACATTTCTCATACAATTATCAATATCAAATACAAGTCATTCATAACCAATCACATTGTCCCTAATACGAGCCTATGAGGCCCAAATTGTGCATTAGAAGTGGTTCGGGACTAAACCGATAACTCAAGAAATTTTCTTTTGAAATATAGGGGACACACGCCCGTGTGTCCCGGTAGTGTATCTCACACGGCCAAAGCCACGCCCGTTTCACAGGCCGTGTGGGCATTCAGAATGGGATCACATGGCCGTGTCCCAGCCCGTGTCTGACCCCGTGTAACTCCCTGACTTGGGTCACATGGCCAACACACACGCCCGTGTGGCTAGCTCGTGTTTCCTAAGAAATGGCCACACATGCCCGTGTGTCAGGCCGTGTGCTAGGCCGTGCCAAACCTATAGGGTATACTGAGTTATGCCACACGGCCATGTCACACGCCCATGTGCTGGGCCGTGTGGAGCATACTGACTTGATTTCTAATTAAACACCAGGGGACACATGTCTGTGTCACCTGACCGTGTGGCACACACGGTTGAAACACACGCCCCTGTCTCTGCCCGTTTGGACAAAAATAGGCTATTTACCAAGCCATCCTTCTCACCCAAAATGCAACCACCTAAAAACCATCAATTGGCATATAGCATAGCATCAATAGACATTCAAACCAATCTCAACCAAGCATAATTCATGCCATTTCAATATCATCAAATACAAGGCACACAAATACCACAATGTGCTATTGTAACGCCCCGAATTTAGGCCTAGAAGAATTGGGTCTATTGGGCTTTGGGCTTTGGGTCTTAGAAAATTTTTAAGTGAGCAAGAAAATGACAAACGACATGTTAGCTTTAAGGGTGTAATAAACTTGGAGTGTCTAGGGGTGCTGGAGAAGTTCTAGGTTTGGACTTTGAGGAGAAGGAATTTTTAGTTAATTATTAAAGGAACCAGGGCGGTGAGTAGTTGGGCTTTTAAAAAAAAAATAGGGAAAAAATGGTATCAAAGAGTCTTGTGGTGGAGAGGCTAAGTGACTCCACTTAGGGTATAGGGAGGTGGCATTATGGGCTAGGAAGGAGATCCTAGGTTCGAATCCTAGCTTAGTATTTTTTTCAGGAGTTTAATTTTGGCCTTCTAGAAGGCTGGAAGTGGTGTGATGATGGACTCTAAGGAGAGTGATCAGAAGAGAAAATTTAGGAAAAGGATTGGGGAGTTAGCAGAGAGAAAAACGAGGAGATGAGATGGGGAAGAGTTGGAGTCGATTGGGACTTTGCATAGTTTCAGTTTGTGTATAAATAGGGGGTGCCAAATTCCCTCTGTGCTATTTCGGCAATTGGATTTCCCTTTGTGCTATTTCGGCAACTATAGTGCTCTGTCGAATTCTCCTCCACTTTTTCTGTTCTAAGCCTTGCCTCTTCCTTATATGTTTTCTTTTCTTCTCTCCTAAAGCCTTAAATCGAATATCATTCTCTTATTTCTTCATTGCTTGTGCCGTCCCACCTTCATCTCAATTGTTGGGGACCAAATATTCGTGACTTCAAAAGCTGAAAACCTTTGCTCTTAAAGCTGATTTCTTCATCGCCCCAAACCTTGTGCCGAATACTCTAGTGACCAAATCTCTGTCATGCTGGCATCATTCCTTTAATTATTGGTGGAACGGATCTTGGAAAAAATCGAAATTAAGCTTGGATCTACAAGTCTTTACCGAAAAGCTATCCATACGTTTCGGCTTTTGGGTAAGTGTTCTTGATTTTGGGATAAGTTGGCTGAATAGTCTATATTAAGGGAAAGGGTGACTTAAATGGATACAAGTCACCTATTATTTTGTCTTTAACGATTAAGATTGATGCAGATCTAGGGGATATTCGTGAGTAGTAGCTAAGAAAGGGCTATTAGGACTGGTGGCACACGGTAAGGTTATGGTAAGGCTTCGATTTTTGGTAAATATTGTGGTTAAGTGTGTGATTGATTGGAGGTTGGTATTGGTTGTAAGTTTAAGGCTGAGGATAGTGTAACACATGTCATTTACCAGGTGTGTACATACACTTCACACATGCCAAATCAGCAAAAGCCGAAATACCGAAAAATCGAAATGCCAAAAAGCCGAAAAGCTGAAAGGTTAGCACGGGCAACCACACGAGCGTGCAAACATTCTTGTGGGAACACTGATACGATTACCAGGACCAAGAGAGCGATCTCATAGTCTCGGGCCACTATTGGCCAACCGGGCCAGAAGGGGCTAAATGGGCTTGCCGAGCTCGTGGGCTCAATTCGGCAAGAGTTGATATGTGAAATTGAATGATGGATTGATATGGATGGTTGTATGATTTGATTATGATCGGGCCTAATGGGCCATATGAATGTGATTTGGGCCAGATGGGCCATACGAATGTGATTTGGGCCTAGTGGGACATACGAATGAGATTGGGCCTGATGGGCCATATGAACGTATGTGAATTTGTATGGGCTTTGTAAGGGGTCTTGGGCTTAGTAATTGGTAAATTGCTTAACCTTACATAAAACTTTAATTATTAACTAATTGTGGCCGTGGACAAGTCATAAGGTTAAGGTGTAGCAATGGGTATATGCATGTCTAGGATTGGATCTAGGGAGAGCTTGGTACTTAAGTGGTCTTAATGACCCACCTCCTCTTCTCTGGAATCCTACCTGGTGCGTAGTGTCTGTTTACTTTAGCCGCGAGGACTTGTTGACGGGCCAAGGTTCGTAATTAAGACCCATACTGTTAAGAATTACTGAAATACCCCTGTAGGGTAGAATTACCGAAATACCCTTGATTTGTGAAATGACTAAAATACCCCTATATGTTGATTGTAAGATTTATTGATGTTACATGTACATTTGCTGCATTCATATGATATTCTGTTTAGGTTGCATATGGGGTGGGAATTATGGAACGGAGGAAGTATACGAGGATCGCATGGTTGCTTGACAACTGTGGATCCACCGATGGCTTTTTAACCCTATTATATGATTGGCAGCTTTACTGCAATGTTAGGTAGTACCGCAACCGGGCTACCCTTGATGTGTATCGGATGGGTGGGTCGATTTAGAAATCCCCACAGATGTGTTTCGGTTGGACAGAGACGATGTGTGTCGGATGGATTATTTGGGGAGGGTTTGCATTGCATTGCATGTATGATACTATTATGTTATTATTATGATATGTATGCTATTTGTTTGACGAGGGTCGTACATACTGAGTTTTCGAAAACTCACTCCCTCTTTTATTTTTCTCAGGTGATCCTCAGTAGGCGGTTCGACAGATGGAGGGACTCAAAGGTGGCCAATTAGCAAGACGATTAGACCTGTTTTTCTTAATATCTAAATTCTAGATTTTAAGTTATTTATTTTAAGTTAATTTATTTCGAATTGTATAAGGCTTTCCCTCTAGTTATTATTCCATTACTTCCACTATGCATTGAAATGTTGAAACGGAACCTTGATTTATTTCGTTTAAACGTATTTCAAGGTTTTTGAAAATAATTGTGTTTTAAGAACAAGCTTCCGCTGTCAAAGGAAATTTTTACATAGTAACAAGGAAATGGTATTTTTTTGCTACACCTCGTTTTGAAAGCAAACTAGATTTTTCTTAACTTTTCTCTAGAAGGGTTTTCAATGAAAACAAGGTTTTCGCAAAAACACTTCAATGTGACACGCCAGATTCGGGCCTAACTTCTAGGCCGGGTTTGGGGTGTTACAACTATTCAATTTCATACCAAATTCACTTTCTCAATTCACTTAACTACTTAACTTCATATATGCATTTTCTTACATCTTATCACATGCATACCAAATCTTCAAATTTCAACCATATGGTACTTCAAAATACCAATTCACAACAAGCATATAAATGGAAATATTACACAACATAACAAAGGCTATTTGCACAGATATAGACATCACCAAATATACCAAAATAAGCCAACTCTCATGGCTATACAGAAAACCAAACACTTAACATTTACAAGCCAACTCAAATGGCTAAATTCATGACCGAACTATATTCCAAAATGGCCATAATTCCTATACATGCCATATAACCAAATACATAGGCTCAAAAGTACCAAAGTAGAAGCTCGATAGTGTGATGAAATCTCCGATGACTCCCAAATCCGAGCAAGCTTAGATAATCACTATAAAACACGAAAAAGTAAACAGAGTAAGCTATAAAGCTTAGTAAGCTCATATAGTTAATAAGTAAAGCTCACCATTCATTCACAAATCAAGTATTATGAACATAATATACCATAAAACCATTAAATCATAAGGTTAACATATATTCAATCACATAAGTAATCATGAACTCACAACTTCCATAGGTTCAATGCTTATATAGTTTTTGTACATACTTGTACTGATACATATCTATTTCTCACCGTTTCATATCTTCGATATACCTGTTGAACCATTTGGAATAACATAGGATACTCGGGAATCTTGCACCCTAAGTGCCAAATACATAGCCGAAGCTATCTCAATATCATATCTCATATAATGCTCAGTCTCGAGCTATCAACGAGTCTACCCACACAAGCTGACGGCCATGACGTAGCTACACAGTGCTGCTCACAAAAGTTGACGAGAATCCGCAACACATGCCAGATAACTCAACCACCGATAGGATGTACGGACCAGCACCCAAATCACATAACCCCTAATGACATGTCATTTGTACCCTAATCTATTCTTAAGGTTCAATTGGGATTTCACCATTTCGAATCGTCGTCAAGCGTATCCGTAGGCTCGTATCCATCAACAATTCAAATATAAAGCATTTAAAACACAGTTATATTAATGCTTATTAACATACGAACTTACCTCGATTCCCTAAAACGACGAAATAGATCGACTAATCCAGAACTTTGTTTTTTCCCCGATCTAAATCCGAACTTCGCTTTTCTTGATCTATATGTAATCAAATTTAGCTTGTTTAATTATCACTCTATTCAATTTAGCCCAAAAATCACATTATGGCAACTTTAAACTTTTGCCCCTAATATTTCAACATTTTTACAATTTAGTCCTTAACTCATAAAAATACAATTTCATGCAATTAAATCCCTACCCATGCTAGCTGAATTTCTCTTATTACCTTAGCAGCCCATATTTTTCATTTATTTCACATTTCTACCACAAAATTTTCACATTTCTCAATTTAATCCTTAATTGACAATTTTACTCAAAATCACTTTACAAATGTGGTTTATCTAACAACAACTATACATTTTCTATCATCAAACATCAAAATACACATACATTCATCAATGGAAAAACTCTAAACCTTTAATAGTTTTACAAATTAGCCCTTGGGCTGGCTAGATTAAGCTGTAACGATCTCAAAAACATAGAAATCATTAAAAACGGGACAAAAATGAACTTACATGCACAAAGGATAGTTGGTTGAACCTTGAAGCTCTTTTAATGGTGTTTCTACTTCTTATTTTCAGTGGCGGAAGCTTATTTTGGGAAGATGATACTATGTTTCTATTATTTTACTTAAGCTAATTTATTAGTTTACTTATTTAACCTTTGTTATAATTCATTAAAATCACTTAATACATGTCCAAGAATGTCCACTAAAATAAATGGGCTAATTACCACATAAGGACCTCCACTTTAATGTTCCATAGCTATTAGACACCTTTAGCTAATAGAACACAAGTTTTACACTTTACACGATTTAGTCCTTTTTATCAAATTGAGTATTCAAACAATAAAATTTCTTAACGAAATTTTCACACAATCATACTAACATGTTGTAGACATTAAAATAATAATAAAATAAATATTTCAACCTCATATTTGTGGTCCCAAAACCACTATTCTGATTTGACTAAAAATGGGCTGTTACACTTACTCTATTTTTTTCCTCTATTTTATAGTGCTCGGAAGCTCAAAAAGGTTGGGAATCGGTCAGAGTATCATCACACTATCATTCAGCATGTTTTGGTACAAGTAGCAAACTTATTTAGTATAATGGCATGTATAAGCTAAATTAGAATAAATGATGAAATATTTTGGTTGTATCTAGCCATTGGAATGGCTGGTGTAAAGTGTATTTTGATGTAATCATAAAAGACCATATCATGTTGAGATGTGTTGAAATGGTTAAATGCTAAAAGGCATATGAACCAAAGGATGAATTAAATTGAGTTAATAATTGGTAAAACTTGCAAACAAACATAAATGTAATTTTGGTAAGTTAAACATTTGAATATATATGTGTTAATATATCATATATAATAATTGTATTTGGCTTGGAATATAAGTGTTAATTTGGTTTGGAAATGTGTTGGGGTGTCGATGTAGGTGCAAGCTAAAAAGGGTGAGAAATAAGGATTGGAAAATGGCCTTCTTTTGTCCACACGGGCATGCGTCTCAATCGTGTGTGACACACGGCCATGCACACGGGCGTGTGGTTTGGCCGTGTGTCCCTTGCATCTTAAAAATCAAGAAACAGAATGCTCAGACTTGAGCACACGGGCAGAGACACGGGCGTGTGTCTCAGCCATGTGAGACACACGGCCCAGCACATGGGCGTGTGTCTTGGCCGTGTAATCCCTGCACTTAATTTTCAAAAATTAAATTGTCCACACGGCCTAGTACATGGGCGTGTGGCTGGCCTTGTGACTCAAGTCAAAGAATTACACGGGTAAGGACACAGGTCGGGACAAGACCGTGTGCCCCACATCGAATGCCCACACAGCCTGGGACACGGGCGTGTCATCGGCCGTGTGATCCACACGGCCTGACAACACGGGCGTGTGTCCCCTACACCTAATAAAAAATTTGAGATTTCGCAAAAAAATTCTGTGATGCTGATTTTGTCCATACTCGATTCTAATGTGTATTTTTGTAACACCCCAAACCCGGCCTAAACGTTACGACCGGATCTGGTATGTCACAAGGAAAGATTGTTTAAAGGAATTTTAGAAACTTCGCGTTTTGTTTTCATTTTGAAAATCAGATCCCGTTTTCAGGTTTTCTTAAAAACTTCTATTAATAACACTAACAGTCGAAATCAGGTTTTGTGATACGAAAAACCAAAACTAGTGGTGTTCTGAAACATGACATTTTGAAGACAGTGTTTGTAGTTCTAAGAAAAATTTTCGAATTTAATTATTAATCTGCATGTTATCCGCTTGTCAATATTTTAGAAAAATGATTATTTATATTTTTAGGAAAACTCTGTGTTTAACATTTCATGATATAATAATAACCGCGTTAAATCAAAAACTCAAATTAAAATCCCGGAGGCCTTATTACATAACAAAATCCCAAATTAAAAGTAAGATTAAATAAAGGAAACGAAGTTTACGAAAGAAGTAATGCATGGCCACCTCAGAGTCCACCTCGGCTCCAAATCCTCAAACTAGGGGTTACCTGCAAAATTAAGCAGAGGGGTGAGTCACGAGGACTCAGTGTGTAATTCCCCTCACGAACGTAATCTGGGCCTAAGCCCACAGAAGCACATTGGGCCTTAGCCCTCACAGTAATGAATTTGGCCGAAGCCCATACGAATCGAACTGGGCCGTAGCCCTAACAACATGGCATATCAAACAGTGTATGCAATGCAACCCAGCCCAACCTAATAGTCTATCCTCTACACACCACCCGTACCAGCCAAAACACACCTGTGGGGATTTCAACAATCAACCCTCCATCCGCTACACTCCATATATGTGGCACCAAGCCACTGAATGTGGTACCAAACCACTGAAATAATGTGATTGAGTCACTGATATATGTGGTACCAAACCACTGATATATGTGGTACCAAACCACTGACATGCTCTTCCCCTTTTAATCAATTCCATATCCCAATCCCATGCATCATATAATCATAATATAATGAATGCAACATATGTCAATGTAAATTGAATAATCAGAGCATACATATATTCATGATAGGTATTTACATGACACAATCAAAGGTAACTAACCGGGTATCTCCAATTTTACCCCCCAAGGGTAACTCAACAGCCATTACTGATGTTTCGGCTTTTAAACAATTCACATACCAATTAATAATCAAACAAAAGATGATGCGAATATTACACACCTGATTACGCGAAGGACTAAACACTCATGATCGTTGCTACTCTCACTAGCGGGAATAACCACTATCTGCCTATCCCAAACGTCTGTCGGCTCTCTACCACAACCCGACAGAAACTCACGAACTACCGTCACCGCACGACATTTGAATGGCGGATTAGAGACTACGAGTACAGTCCCCTCAGGCTCCTTAAACGCACCCTCATTGGATCGGCTAGCACTCGTAGCCATAAAGAGAATCTTTTATCAGTACAGTACTTTTAGAGAGAACGATAGTTGTCTAACAAAAAGATTGGGTTAAGGCAACGAAAGAGAAAAAAGAATAGACAAACCGAAATCAAGAGAACCTCCTTACCTTGGTCAAAGAATGAACCGAACACAGATAGACTTTGCTATAGATTCTAATCCAATGCGAACATGCCACGTTAAGAGGAGAGAAGAAGAGATTAGCCGCGAACTAACATTAAGAACAAAATAGCCATTTCGACTATGACCACATAAGACCAAAAAATAGAGAAAGAATAGAAAGAGTTTCCATTACCTTGCACAAACAGAAACCGATTGAAGAGGAGACTTTCGGCAAACCAAAGGGATGCTTCTTGATGTTCGGCTAATAATATAAAGTGACAGAATGGATTTTGTTTGGTACAAGGGGAGATTCGGCCAGCCAAAAGAGAATGAAAGTAGAGAAAAAAAATAAAAAGTAAAGAAAGAAACCCAATTCAGCTATGGAGGAAAACTAGTCAAGAATCACAAGGAGTAGGGGTTTCGATTTAAATGAGAAGGTAGAGAAGTAAAGAAGAAGAATGGAGGTTCGACTATGGTGGGAATCAAAAGAGAATGGTTCAACAAAGAGTAGCTTCAAGAGAAATTGGCTTGTGGTGAAGAAGAAAAGTAGGAAGGAAAGAAAAAGAAGAGAAGGATGGGAAGGTCGAAGTTTCGGCTACCAAGCTTGAGGGAGAAAAGAAAAGAAATAAAACAAAGAGAAAAGTCACTTATGGTTTCGGTAAAGAAAAGAGAGCAAAGATATTCCCAAAATGCTATGACCGAAAATGCCAAGAAAACAAAACTCACCTATCCACTCTTGACACCAACGGCACACCACTCTCCCACTACTGAAATTGCTACCCAAAAATCCCCTATACTCTCCTACACTTTGGCCGAATTTCCCCCCTTCTCAAGTCTCCCACTTTCGGCCAACTTCATCACTCCACCACATCCCTTAATTTGCTCCTAGATTTTCTCCACCAAGCCCTCTCCATCCACCATTTGAATTATTTGTCAAATTCAAACTCTTCCTAGAAGAGTCCCAGCCGAATGCTAACACTTCACCACCTTAAGCACAAAAATAAAGTTCCACAGTGCAGCAGATGGGATTCAAACTCCTCCCCCTCTGCTCCTACAAGTGACGCAACACCACCTTTCCACTAACTCTCTTATGACATCAAATTACAACCAATCATACCTAAGGCCTGCATCCACTAGCTTTCCCCCTAAAGTGCCCTAAAGAGAAAAAATTTACCAAAGCTCTGGCTCGAACCCGAGCCTTCCCAAGACCCCCAAGCACACCAAAACAACAAGCATAACTAGCCAAATGCAAGAAATAGTGCAAAATGTAGAACCCCTAATTATAGGATGTTACAGTTCTACCCCCTTAAAGAAATTTTGGCCCCGAAATTTACCTGATCAAAAGAGGTGAGGGTATTGCTGTCGCATCACATCCTCTGGCTCCCACGTGGCTTCCTCTGAACTGTGATTACGCCATGACACCTTGACCAAAGGAACCGACTTCCTTCTCAACACCTTGACATCTCGATCTAAGATCTGCACTGGTTCTTCTTCAAAAGACAGATAGGGTCTTACTTCAATTTCCTCTACCGGCACTATGTGAGATGGATCTGAACGGTAGCGCCTTAACATTGAAACATGGAATACATCATGTATCCGATTCAAATCCGAAGGTAACTCAAGCTGATAAGCTACTGGTCCCACACGTTTCAACACTCGATAAGGCCCGATAAATTTGGGGCTCAACTTGCCTTTCCGTCTAAATCTTAAAACCATCTTCCAAGGTGAGACTTTCAGAAAAACCTGATCACCCACTGAGAATTCTATTTCTATACGCTTCAGATCTGCATATGATTTCTGTATGTCGGAAGCTTTCTTCAACCGAGCCCAGATCAACTTAACCTTTTTATCCGTCTCTGAGACCAATTCCGGACCCAACAACTGTCGCTCACCCAACTCTGTCCAGCAGGTAGGGGTATGACACCTACGACCATACAACGCCTCGTAGGGTGCCATCTGAATACTGGATTGATAGCTATTGTTGTAGGCAAACTCTGCCAATGGTAGAAAATCCTCCCAACTACCCCTGAAGTCGATTACACAATCTCTCAACATGTCTTCCAGAATCTGAATTACTCTCTCTGACTGACCATCAGTCTGTGGATGAAATGCCGTGCTGAAATCTAGTCTTGCACCTAAAGCTTTATGTAACGCCTTCTAGAATCGCGATGTAAACCTAGGGTCCTTGTCTGATATGACAGACACTGGTACCCCATGTAACCTCACAACCTCTGCTACATACAGCTTGGCTAACTTCTGTAGTGAGTAGTCAATACGAACCGATATGAAGTGAGGGGACTTCGTCAACCGATCAACAATCACCCACACCGAATCTTTCCTAGTAGGCGTAAGAGGTAGCCCACTAACAAAATCCATCGTTATCCTCTCCCACTTCCAAAGTGGAATCTTTACTGGTTGCAGCAACCCCGAAGGCAACTGATGTTCTGCCTTTACCTGTTGAAATGTCAAACACTTACTCACAAACTCGGTAACTTCTTACTTCCGACCTGGCCACCAATACTACTCACGCAAATCTCGGTACATCTTACTCCCACCGGGATGCATAGCGTATGGGCTACTATGCGTCTCCCGCAGAATCCTCTGTCTCAACTCGGAGTCCTTCGGCATACAAACCTTTCCACGAAAGCATAATACTCCATCACTATTCAGACCAAAATCTTCTGTCTCACCACCTTCCACTCACTGAAGTCGAGAACTTAACAATCCGTCTAACAACTGCTTCTCTTTAATCTGACTTACCCATGAAGGCTTCACTTGAAGTTCGGCCAACAAGCTTCCATCTTCATACAAACTGAGATGAGCAAACATTGCCTTCAAATCCGATATCACCTTACGACTCAATGCATCCGCCACTACGTTAGCTTTACCCGGGTGACACTCGATCGAGCAGTCATAGTCTTTCAACAATTCAATCCACCTCCACTGCCTTAAATTCAACCTTCTGGGTTAGGAGATATTTTAGGCTCTTATGATCGGTGTAGATAATTGACTTTTCTCCATACAACTAGTGTCTCCAAATCTTCAGGGCAAACACTACCGCATCTAACTCAAAATCATGAGCGGGATAATTCACTTCATGTGGTCTTAATTACCGAGACGCATACGCTATCACCTTCCCTTCTTGCATCAACACACATCCTAACCCTGTGTGGGACGCATCACAATAGACGTCAAACTCCTTTCCAGCCTCAAGCTGAATCAACACTGGTGCCTCCGTCAAAATCTTCTTCAACTTCTCAAAGCTTTCCTGCTATTTACCAGTCCATTCAAACGGTATCCCTTTCCGTAATAGCTTGGTTAGAGGTGCAGCAATCAATGAAAACCCTTTCACGAACCTTCTATAGTACCCAGCTAACCCTAGGAAACTTCGAATTTCTGCTACTGACTTTGGCGGTTTCCAATCCAAAATAGCTTCAATCTTTCGGGGATCAACCCTAATCCCCTCGGCAGAAACAACATGCCCCAAAAAGGTAACTTCCCTCAACCAAAATTCACACTTGCTGAATTTGGCATACAGTTACTTCTCTCTCAAAATCTACAGAACTATCCGAAGATGTGAATCATGCTCCTCCTCAGTCCTTGAATATACCAAGATATCATCTATGAACACTACGACAAACTGATCCAGGTAGGGTTGGAATACCCGATTCATCATATCCATAAATGAGGCTGGTGCATTTGTTAACCCGAACGGCATCACTAAGAACTCGTAGTGACCATAACGAGTTCGAAAAGCAGTCTTATTAATATCCGCCTCTTTGACCTTTAACTGATGATACCCCGACCTCAAGTCTATCTTCAAGAACAACGAAGCGCCTCGCAGCTGATCGAACAAGTCGTCAATCCTTGGCAACGGGTATTTGTTCTTAATCGTCAACTTGTTCAATTGCCTGTAGTCAATGCACATCCGCATCGACCCGTCCTTTTTCTTAACGAACAACACCGGTGCTCCCTACGGAGACACACTTGGTCAGATAAAACCACGGTCCAACAGTTCCTGAATCTGGGCTTTAAGTTCTACCAGCTCCTTCGGCGCCATCCTATATGGGGCGACGGACACCGGAGCTGTTCCCGGAACTAGATCAATGCCGAACTCCACCTCGCGATCTGGAGGTAACCCTGGAAGCTCTTCTGGAAAGACATCTAAAAACTCTTTCACCGTTCTAACATCCCTTACAGACAATTCTTTGGCCTCCAAAGCACTGATGAAAGCTAAGAATGCCTCACACCCTTTTCGCACCATCCTTTCAGCCTTTAGTGTAGACACCACATTGGACAGGTAATTCCTTCTCTCACCTATCACCAGCACCTCATTATCCTCGGGAGTCTTCAATATCATACGCTTAGCAGCACAATCCATGTTTGCTCAATACTTAACTAACCAGTCTATGCCTAAAATCAAGTCGAACTCGCCGAACGACAATTCCATCAAGTCAGCTGGGAAAACAATCCATTGCACTTCTAAAGGCACATTCCTAAATAGTTTGTTCACCACTACAGATTGTCCTAAAGGGCTAATCAAAGTCATTTCTCGAGAAGCAACCTCAGATTCTATACCCAAAGTCCCAGACACAGTACTAGCAACATATGAATGTGTAGACCCAATATCTATCAAAGCTGTAAAGGGCACACCAAAAATAAGGAACGTACCGTTTATGACGTTCGGTGCATCGCCATCCTCTCGACGTCTAGCTGCATAAACCAATCCAGGCTGTCTTGCATCTGTACTCCCAATACCTCTGCCCGGTGCTCCACGCCCTCGACCAAATCCATTTCCTCCTCTGATCGGACCACGACATTTCAGTGGCTGCTGCCCACCTCTTCCGGACTGTGCATATCCCTGACCTACTGACCGCACCCTGTCTGGCTCTTGTGGACAGTCCCTTATCCGATGATCCATAGATCCACACCTGAAGCATCCTCTATTTCTTACCCAACACTCCCCCGAATGTAATTTCCCACATCGAGCACATGGTTGAGGCCGACATACAGCAACAGGCATCGCAACTCGACCCGACCCATCAAATCTAGGCCTCTTTTGAAAACCCCCAGCAGATCCTAACGACCCAAAGTTCCTCTTATTCCTACCCCTATCCTTATCCCGATTCTACCTCTCATACCACTTCACCTCTTCAGCTATTTTTGCCTTCTCAACCAAAATGGCAAACTCTCTTCCCCGTTGCGGAGCTATCAGTACCCGCAACTCGTCCCGCAGACCATCCTCAAACCGAACACAATGCTCATAATTAGTTGCGACGATACCCCGAGCATAGCGGCTTAAACGTAGGAACTCCGCCTCATACTCAACCATCGACTTATTCCCCTGGGTCAAGTTTAAAAATGCCTTCCTCTGAGCGTCCACATAACTCGCCCCAACATACTTTCCCTGGAACGCTGTCTTAAAGGAGTCCCAGGTAATACGGTCTGCTGATGTACCATCCCTTACCGTGAGCAACCACTGGTATGCCTCATCTCGAATGAGGGACACTACTCGTTTCAACTCCTCCTCTGTCGTGCAGTCCAGATCATCCATAATTCGCTCGACTGCTTCCAGCCAATATTCCGCTACGTTTGGAGCCACACCAGAAATACCTCTAAATATCTCAGCCCCGTTTGCTCGAAGCTGCTCAGAAATAGATTTCTGAGCTACCGATCCTGTGCTTGCTCCAGCAACCCACTCCAGAACACGCAGCATAGCTTGGGACAAAGCATCGTCCCCTCCAGTTCGATCTTGAGACCCTACTTCCGCTACTGGTGATGCTGGCACTTCACCTTCCAGCCCATGTCCTGATTCCAAGGGTCCAGCCTCAATACCCCGACCTCTACCACGGCTGCATGTACCACGTCCACGTCCTCTAGCGCTCATGTTTATTGAATCGACTTAATCTGATTAAAAATTTTATGAATTAGTATATCTTCCACTGTTTATTACCGGATAGCTTATGAAGATAGAATTAGAAGTAGTTTTTCGTAAAACGTATTTCTAACGGTCTCAATTTCTAAAATTGAATCTCTAGCAATCATAAGACAATATAATCTTTTCATAAGAATCAACCAATAGTCAGAAGACTTACAGTACGGATTTGGTGCCGGAGACTCGGGTGTCATACTTTCAGAAAAATATATATTTTTCTAAACCATATTTCAAACCAACTTTGAAAAACATTTTTGAACTCATTCCACAGTCGAGTTTTGCAACCTAGACTCTGATACCATAATTGTAACACCCCAAACCCGGCCTAAACGTTACGATCGAATCTGGTATGTCACAAGGAATGATTATTTAAAGGAATTTTAGAAACTTCACGTTTTCTTTTCATTTTGAAAATCAAATACCGTTTTAAGGTTTTCTTAAAAACTTCTGTTAATAACACTAACAGTCGAAATCAGGTTTTGTGATACGAAAAACTGAAACTAGTGGTGTTCTGAAACGTGACATTTTGAAGACAGTGTTTGTAGTTCTAAGAAAAATTTCTGAATTTAATTATTAATCTGGATGTTATCCGCTTGTTAATATTTTAGAAAAATGATTATTTATATTTTTACGAAAACTCTGTGTTTAACATTTCATGATATAATAATAACCGCGTTAAATAAAAAACCCAAATTAAAATCCTGGAGGCCTTATTACATAACAAAATCCCAAATTAAATGTAAGATTAAATAAAGGAAACAAAGTATACGAAAGAAGTAATGCATGGCCACCTCAGAGTCCACCTCGGCTCAAAATCCTCAAACTAAGGGTTACCTGCAAAATTAAGCAGAGGGGTGAGTCACGAGGACTCGGTGTGTAATTCCCCTCACGAACGTAATCTGGGCCTAAGCCCACAGAAGCACATTGGGCCTTAGCCCTCACAGTAATGAATTTGGCCGAAGCCCATACGAATCGAACTGGGCCTGTAATATCCTAAAATTTGAGTATCTGTTGTGTTGGTTTGGGTATGAATTTTGTGTGTTAGCATAGTCTTATGAAGGCTTGATTTTATTTAGGAAGCTAGAATAATTTTTAGTATGGTTTATTTAATGAAGTGGATTAAGTAAACTTAGCACTTAAGTTAATTTAAGTGTTAAATTAAAGCATAAGAGGAGTAAGTGGCAAGTTGGTTAAGGAGCTTGAAAGATGGCTTGAGGTTAGAGGTTCGAGTATCATGGAAAACATTTTTTTTGAAAACTTTATTTTTGTTCTAGCATTGATGGTCGGTCAACCTATGTTTATGATAGGTTGGACTATTTCTTTTGGTAAGTTGAATTTTGTTTAAGGAAAGCATGATGTTGGGGATAAGAATCTTGAAGTTATGGTATTAAGAGGGGACAAAAGGCATGGAATATGGAGGATGTTTTGGAAAGTAATCCTAGGCCTTTAGTGGATGAATGTGGATGGCATGGGTGTCTAGGGGTGGCGAATTTTGTAAGTAGCTTTGGGGGAATAGTTGGTCAATTTTTGCCTTTTGAACATCTTTTGCATTTTGTTTTCCCTCTCCAAAAACACTCTCTTTGGCCGAATGTTATTGTGCATTTTGGTGCAATTTTTGCTTTTGGTTTTAGCCTTATTTTGTGTGAACCAAATACCATTTCTCTTCTTTCAATTGTCCTCTTGAAACCGAAACAACATTGGAACTTTTGTGCACTTTTCTTCTTTGGCAAAATAGTGTTTGGCCGAACCTCTCTCTCCCACATCTCTCTTTTCTTCATTTGACTTTTGTTTAATCACATTTTCTTTCATCCTCTCTTGGCGAATCTTTACCCATCTCAAATTCCATTTCTTTTCTTTCACTCAAAGTTTAAACATCCATTACCATTCTATTTCTCTTTTCTTTTCACTTCACCATAGCCAAATTTTTCTACTTCCTTTTAGTATTATTTTTGGCCGAATATTCAAGGGTAGACTCTCTTTGATTTTTCTTCAATCGATTTTGGAAAAGGGTTAGTGTTCTTGGCCGTTTCTTCTTAAATTCTTTTCTCGTCTCTATGTTATTTTCTTTTGGACTAAGGCCGAATCTATTGGATTGGTTTGCAAGGTTCTAATCATTCTTAGAAACCGATTTCTTTTAGGCTCTTCGGACGTTGGAAGCAATCAATCTAAGTCTCGATTCGTTGACAATCATTTTGGGTAAGTTTAGGTAAGACTTGGTTTTTCGAAGGATAATTATCTGGGATTTAGTGTTATGGCCGAATGGCCTTTGTTCATAATCTTAATATTGGCCGATTGTAAGACAAGGTGATCTAATGGTAGATCGGATCTTCAGACGTTAGTTATTGCTTTGGTGAAAGGTGTGTATCTTACACACTTTATA
Organism: Gossypium sturtianum; assembly: GCA_025698515.1. Classification (NCBI taxonomy): domain Eukaryota; kingdom Viridiplantae; phylum Streptophyta; class Magnoliopsida; order Malvales; family Malvaceae; genus Gossypium; species Gossypium sturtianum. Next base: position 50,797,523 of record CM046946.1, on the reverse strand, counting down.
ACTTGGTTAATATATGTATTTATGTGTGTTATAACTAATCATATTATGAAAGTGGGAAAAACGATGAGATTTGGATATGATACCATGATGGTATGAATTAGGACTCGGGTAAGTCCATTTCGATATGTTGTTAATACATGTGGATTGAAATCATGATCTACGATTTATGATACATTTGTTATGAGATACATACCAAAGTATATTGACATGATCTCATTTATTTATTGCATTGGCATGGGCAATATGAGAGGAGGGGGAAGATTATTTGTGACTTTGGTCACGGTGATTTGGTATCACATTCGTGTCTTTGGACACCGGTGGTTTGGCACCACCGGTGATTTGGTATCACATTCGTGTCTTGGACACCGGAGGTTTGGCACCTCATAGCGACTTGTCCCGTGGTTAATTCCACCGTGGGTTGGCCCCACTTTTGAGATATGGGATAAATGCGCGGTGATTTGGTATCACACGTGGGTTGGCCCCACAACATGATGATTCGTGTCTTCGGACACCGATGTGGTTTGGCACCACCCGGTGATTTGGTATCACATTCGTGTCTTGGACACGGAGGTTTGGGACCTCATAGCGACTCGTCCACGTGGTTAACACCACCGTGGGTTGGCCCCACTTTTGAGATATGGGATCGTGCGCGGTGATTTGGTATCACACGTGGGTTGGGCCCACACTTGATTATTCGTGACTTTGGTCACCGGTGATTTGGTATCACATTTGTGTCCTTGAGACACCGGTGGTTTGGCACCACCGGTGGTTTGGTACCACACACGGGTAGAAAAGGAGTTATGGATGGCTAGGTTGTGTGCATTATACATATATATGCTTTGTTATAATTTTGTGTAAAGCACGTGGCATTTACCGGGAGAGGGAATATGCACTGAGTCTTGGTGACTCACCTTCTCCCTTATCATTTCAGGTGATTCGTGAGATCGCGGATGAGAGCCGGATGAACCCGAGGAGGCCATGAAATAAATTTCGGTTCTACGTGAACTTTGGTTTGAGAACTTTACTTTATTTAAATTTGGTTTTTATCTTTTGTGGGTTTGTAATAAGGCCTCTCTAAATTTTGGTTTGGATTATTTTTATGTTTTGAGCATGTTTTAAATATGGGTTATAAATTTCTTGATTATTATAATAAATTGAGCACAAAGTTTTCTAAACTACACAACGCGATAGTTTTAAAAACGTTACCATCGGGTAACCTAAATTATTTAACAATTTTAACAACTTAAGTGCTTTCGATAATTTAAATGATTTTCAAATATTAAGTCTCTACATTCAAATGCAAATGGTTTTCAAGTAATAATTCGAGTTTTCTTAAAATGATATAAATGTTTTCTAACCTAGGATTTATTCGCCTATTTTAAAGTTTTACGTAATTTCAAAGTAAATTATTAGTTTTAACTTATTATACACCTGAATTCTACAAATATAGAATTACAAAAAGTTTCTTACTAAAAATTTATTCGTTCACTCGTTTTTCTTCAAAGTATTTTCCTCAGTGACATACCAGATTCGGTCGGGGCGTATTGACCGGGTTTGGGGTGTTACAGGGCCGAAGCCCTAACAACATGGCATATCAAATAGTGTATGCAATGCAACCCAGCCCAACCTAATATTCCATCCTCTACACACCACCCGTACCAGCCAAAACACACCTGTGGGGATTTCTACAATCAACCTTCCATCTGCTACACCCTATATATGTGGCACCAAGCCACTGGATGTGGTACCAAACCACTGAAATAATGTGACTGAGTCACTGATATATGTGGTACCAAACCACTGATATATGTGGTACCAAACCACTGACATGCTCTTCCCCTTTTAATCAATTCCATATCCCAATCCCATGCATCATATAATCATAATATAATGAATGCAACATGTGTCAATGTAAATCGAATAATCAGAGCATACATATATCAATGATAGGGTATTTACATGACACAATCAAAGTTAACTAACCGGGTATCTCCAATTTTACCCCTCCCTCAAGGGTAACTCAACAGCCATTACTGATGTTTCAGCTTTTAAACAATTCACATACCAATTAATAATCAAACAAAAGATGGTGCGAATATTACACACCTGATTACGCAAAGGACTAAACACTCCTGATCGTTGCTACTCTCACTAGCGGGAATAACCACTATCTGCCTATCCCAAACAGATGTCGGCTCTCTACCACAACCCGACGGAAAGTCACGAACTGCCGACACTGCACGACTTTTGAATGGTGGATTAGAGACTACGAGTACACTCCCCTCAGGCTCCTTAAACGCACCCTCCTTGGATCGGCTAGTACTCGCAGCCATGAAGAGAATCTTTGATCAGTACAGTACTTTTAGAGAGAACGATGGTTGTCTAACAAAGAGACTGGGTTAAGGCAATGAAAGAGAAAAGGGAATAGACAAACTGAAATAAAGAGAACCTCCTTACCTTGGTCAAAGAATGAATCGAACACAGATAGACTTGGCTATAGATTCTAATCAGATGCGAACATGCTAAGTTAAGAGGAGAGAAGAAGATATTATTCACGAACTAACATTAAGAACAAAATAGCCATTTCGACTATGACCACATAAGACTGAAAAATAGAGAAAGAATCGAAATAGTTTCCATTACCTTGCACAAACAAAAATTGATTGAAGAGGAGAATTTCGGCAAACCAAAGGGATGCTTCTTGATGTTCGGCTAATAGTATAAAGTGACAGAATGGATTTTGTTTGGTACAAGGGGAGATTCGGCCAGCCAAAAGAGAATGAAAATAGAGAAAAAAATAAAAAGTAAAGAAAGAAACCCAATTCGGCTATTGAGGAAAACTAGTCAAGAATCACAAGGAGTAGGGGTTTCGATTTAAAGGAGAAGGTAAAGAAGTAAAGAAGAAGAATGGAGGTTCGACTATGGTGGGAATCAAAAGAGAATGGTTCGGCAAAGAGTAGCTTCAAGAGAAATTGGCTTGTGGTGAAGAAGAAAATTAGGAAGGAAAGAAAAAGAAGAGAAGGATGGGAAGGTTGAAGTTTCGGCTACCAAGCTTGAGGGAGAAAAGAACAGAAATAAAACAAAGAGAAAAGTCACTTATGGTTTCGGTAAAGAAAAGAGAGCAAAGATATTCCCAAAATGCTATGACCGAAAATGCCAAGAAAACAAAACTCACCTATCCACTCTTGACACCAACGGCACACCACTCTCCCACTACTAAAATTGCTACCTAAAAATCCCCTATACTCCCATACACTTTGGCCAAATTTCCCCCTTCTCAAGTCTCCCAGTTTTGGCCAACTTTATCACTCCACCACATCCCTTAATTTGCTCCTATATTTTCTCCATTAATCCATCTCCATCCACCATTTGAATTATTTGACCAATTCAAACTCTTCCTAGAAGAGTCCCAGCTGAATGCCAACACTTCACCGCCTTGAGCACAAAAATAAAGTTCTACAGTGCAGCAGATGGGATTCGAACTCCTCCTCCTCTGCTTCTACAAGTGACGCCACACCACCTTTCCACTAACTCTCTTGTGACATCAAATTACAACAAATCATACCTAAGGCCTGCATCCACTAGCTTTCCCACTAAAGGGCCCTAAAGAGAAAAAAATTACCAAAGCTCTAGCTCGAACCCGAGCCTTCCCAAGACCCCCAAACACACCAAAAAAACAAGCATAACTAGCCAAACGCAAGAAATAGTGCAAAATGTAGAACCCCTAATTCTAGGATGTTACAATTTTGGGCTTCGAGGACCCATATAAGGGACATTATGATTGATTGTGATTGATTTTCAGAAATGAATAGTAAATGCCATAAATTAATTGTAATTGAACTGTAAACTCCGACAATGCTCCGTAACCCTATTCTGGCGATGGATACGGGTTAGGGGTGTTACAGTATTAAAGTTTCGTTAAAAAATTTTAACGTTTTGATAGTTAATTAATTAAAAAGGACTAAGTCATAAAAGATGTAAAATTTGATCACTATTTGATTTGAGTGATTAAATGGTTTATTGAATAAAGAAAAAAGGGACTTAAATGGTATTTAGACCATTTAAGAATTTAGTGGATGGTTTTGGGCAACTAAAAACATGAAAATTGGATGATTATTAAATGGACAAAATAGTAATATTATAATTAAATTTTAAAAAATAAAAGTTAATATCATCATTTCCATGTCTTCTTCACTGAAATGGGAAAGAAGAAAAACACCAAGGAAGCTTCAAGCTTCGGCCATGTTTCATATGTTGCCTGTAAGTTTGTTTTCGTCTCGTTTCTAATAATTTATATGTTTTTGAGATCATTGCAACTATGTCCAACTAGCCCGTACCTTCGATTTTGAAACTGTTAAAGATTTTGAATGTTGACATTGATGAATCTAGTGATTTTTTACGTTAAATGATGAATTTGAAATATTAGTTGTTATTTAAAAGCATTGTGTTAAGTTATTTTTGATGAATTTATTGATTAGGGACTAAATTGCTAAAATAATAAAAGTACAAGGATTTGATGCGAAATTATTGCAAAAATGGTCTAAAATGGAGGCTAGGAATATTCGACTAGTTTAAATTTAAATAAAAGTGGTTAATTTGCATGTTTTAGGCTCAGGGACTAAATTGAATAAAAGTAAAATTCTAGTGGCAATTTTAAAAAATGTAAAAAATGACTAAATTGCATAAAATATATTATTTTACTGTCTAAATTAATAGATTGAATAAAATTATTAATTTAAATCAAGACCAAGTGTAAAATTGAGGAGAATGGAAAATTACCAAAATGCCCCTGTACCATGTCATTTCTGCAATTTAGCCAGGTAATTTCATACGTTTAAATAGCATTTTAAATTGTTGTTTTAAATGCTATCATGTTATATTATCATATCATGCCTTGAAAGAAAAACCAACGACGTATCGAAGCCCATCAAATATGAAAAGGGATGGCTTTGACCATCGAATATTAAAAGGGATGGCTTCAACCATCGAATATGGAAAGGGCTGGCTTCGACCATCGAATATGAAAAGGGATGGTTTTGACCATCGAATATGGAAAGGGATGGTTTCGACCATTGATTAAAGAAAATGGATGGTTTTGACCATCATTTAGGACACTTTCTGTGAGCTCTGATAGGGGTTCTGATTAATTCCACTACGACAAAATATAGAAAGGTATGATGTATCGATGATAAAAGTATGAACATTCATGATTATGAAAAGTATGATGTAAGTGGTGTTATGCTTATGTACCATATCTTACAATGTGATGATATTTCTAAGTTATGTGTTTAACCAATAGCTTGTGGTTATGGTTAATGTTATGTTTATGTCTTATGTGTAATGCAAGTCAAATGGTAAGTGTTCAATATGAACTAAGATATGTATACATGAAATTTATTGAAATGGTGATACATAGAAAACATGATATGTTATGAAGTATGGTAAATCCAATTGGATCATGCTCAAGTATAATGGTTATTTATGTTAAGTTCACATGAATTATGTTTAAATGAACTAACATGCATTGTTGATGTGCTTAGGCTTAGGCCAAGCTTGTGGATATGATTGATGTTTATGATTATGCTTGTACGATGCATATGAAACGGGTAACAAAAGCGAGTGAAACGGTAAGTACATAATTGGGATGTATTATGATGTTATAAAAGGATTAATGTGATAAATGATGTATTTATATGTGAGCAAATTGCTTATGCTATAGATGAATCTGCCTAAATCGTGGATAAATACACTGAGTTGGGAATTAATAATGTTGTTTAGGCTTATGATAAGAAATAAGGACAAAATGGAAAATAAGTAAATTGAAAGGTGTATAATCTTATAGAAAGGTTGATGATTATATATTACGTCCCATAAAATCCTATCATGTTATGAATCTCATGGAATTGGCGTAGGTTTATGTTTATTCTATAAAGTTTATTATTGAAATGGAATTTTATGCTTATATTTTATACGAGCTTACTAAGCATACATTGCTTACATAGTTATTTTTCCTTTACCTTACAGATTATCGGAAGCTCGATCAGGTTGGAAGCTAGTCGGAGATCCATCACACTATCCATTGATTTTATCGGTAGATTTTTACACTTTGGTCACGGTTATAATGACATGTATATGTGTTTTGTGCTTCATGATTTGGCCACTATGTATGGCTTGTAAATATGATTTTATGATTAATGACATTTTGGCATTTTTTGGCTTTATGGCGGATTTTGAAATGGTTTAGTAACGATACGTTTTGAATAGCCAAATTGGTATGCTTGTGTGATATTGGCTTGAAATGTTGCGTTGAATTTGTGAAACTTATCTTGTTTTGATGTCTTGATGGTTGGTGTTTATAAGATCAAATTGAAGTATGGTTTGTGGCCAAAGTGATAATTGTTGGTGTGGTTGCAAAATGATCATTTATGGCATGTATTGATATAAAATTTAAATCAAGCATGTTTAGTTGAATTATGACCATTTGGACATCAATTTGGTATGTATATATTTTGGATGTTGGAACCATTTGGTAATGGTTAGTTTTGTATCATTTATATGGTTTTGATACATGAGAGAAGTGGTTCAAATGGTAATGTTATTTTGCTATGACATGAATCTAATATAGTAAGGTTGGTATGTGTCAATTGTGGTATGTTTTGGTATGAAAACAAATTAGTTGATAAATGGTAAATGTGCACATGTTTAGGTTGATTTGATGATTTATGTTTGGGGTGCCCTTTTAGCATATTGGTTGTATGGATAAATGATCCATTGAACTGGTCTTTATATGTATGTTTTGGTATGTTTGAAAGCTTGATTTTATGAACAAATACCATAATGATCTAGTTTTATTATGTATGTTTTAAGTACATATTGAATGCTTGAATATAGGTGCAAATGGCTTGTATGTGTAAGTTTGTTTTGGGTGAGAGAATTGGCTTGAAAATGACCTATTTCTTGTCCACATGGCCTAAGACACGAGCGTGTGTCTCAATCTTGTGTGACACACGGCCACGCTACACTACCGTGTGTCCCCTGGAGGTTTTTAGAGGTTACATTTCAACAGTTACACGGTCTGGCACACGGGCGTATGGCTTGGTCATGCGAACCAAGACAGAGAGTTACACGAGCACGGACACAGGCTAGGACACGATCGTGTGTTCTTACTTTGAATGTCCGCACGGCCTGAAACACATGCGTGTGTCTCAGTCGTGTGAGTCACACGACCTGGCCACACAACTGTGTTACCCTTACAGTGTGAATTTTTCCATCTTTTTCCATGAAGTTTTAAATGTTTCCGATTTAGTCTTGTATCATTTCTAAAATGTTTCTAGGGCCTCGAGGGCTCGAAAAAGGGACGTTATGTGTGTGTTTGATTGGATTTTTCAATGATTATGAAATACTAAGAATGTTTGATTGCCCTTACGGTAATGCTTTGTAACCCTATTCTGGCGAGGGAGACGAGTTAGGGGTGTTACATTTAGAGGTATTAGAGCTACGTTTTAGTCGGTTCTCAGACTAAACATAGCATGTATGAAGTCTAGAAATACATGCCATTATATAACCTGCGATAGTGTGATATCTCTTGACCCCGATGAGATTTGCTTTAATTATAGACAGAGATGTTTTCCAGTTGAACTAATTCTTATAATGCTAGATGCGATACCCACATGTATAAGTAAAAAGTTGCTAAGGATGAGTAGAAACTCAAGAAGGTATGACTAAATGTTTATAATGTTATGTTAATGATGAATGTTATGTTATGTGTATATATAAGAGTCAAATTTAGAGACTTTACTATCTCCACCCCCTCACCCTCAATATCTTAGACGACAGAATTCACAAGGCTTATGTTGATTAAGTCAGCAAAAGTGACACTAAAGAATTCAACGATTGAATTAGAAATACTGTGGTTAGATTTGAGAATTTGTTAGTAGGTAAAGACGATTCTAGAAGAGATATCAGATTTTACTGAAGATCATTTAGGGCACGCAATGTCATTGTTAAAGAATAGGTCAATCACGGTTAATCGACTTATTCAGGTATGGTATCTAAAAGAACGGGTTAATCAAGATTTCTCTTGAATTGATTTCCTTAGTCAAACAGGATAATGTGGAGTCATAAACGACTATAGTAGTCAGAGGGATAGTGTTTGAACTGCAAATGTATCTGAATGCAACAGTTATAGTTGAGTAACTTACGATGATCTCTTCTTGGTATTTTATATGTTCTTTTATCCTCAGAGGTATATGAAATTGTTCATCTTCAGATGTGATTCTTATCATAAGAGAATGCTAGCTAACCATAATGTTAGACGGAAGTATTGTTAGTAGGATTGATTTATGATCGACATTGCTCTATCTCTCAGATTTCACTATTGATATTTGAAGTATTATTCGATCTATGCCGTTGTAACGTCATTCTTATTAAAGTACTATGGTTTTAATTCATCTGATGGTTGTGGTTCGGTATGGTAAAAAGTTACGATGTTAATAATTGAAATTGTTTTATTATATATCCCATTTCTAGCTTTCATGAAAGGGATAGGTAACGGAAAAAGTATAGATGGTGGAACATCGAGCTTAAACTTGTATATTGGTGCTCATTTCACAGGTAATCTCGATTTATGTCGACAAGTGAAAACGATATGTTATTTTTTGTTTGAGTTAGTGCTGTTTGTAAAGATCTTTGATTGGTATTCTAAGGGAATTATGATATATTGTATGTCTGGGTTGTCTTGAAAACAATAAGAAGGGATTATTCTGAAATGTTATTATTCGATTGATAGATCGACTTAACTGTGTTATTCAGAAACGAGTTATTCATTTGAAAAGTTAGGTAAGTTGTTTATATTCAAGTTTATTTCTCGATTCGAGAATAAATTTTTATGGAATCACGGGTAAATAGACGGATAGTCAGAATGAGGGATTCATATTCTAGAAGATATGATACAAAATTATACCCATCCGATCAATTATAATGGGGAAATGTCATTATGGGTTTAAGTCATCTCGATAGTTGAAGTTGTTACGATTGGGTTAAATGATATTGCTTGACGCTTTCCGTGAAAGGGGAATAAATATCAGTTGAAAGTTACACATCCAAACATGTTAGAAGCATCAGTCAGGGTTTGATAATTTGGGTTTCTCGGTTATGTTTTGACAGATGATCACTGGGAATTTCTCAGTAATTATACTACTAACGATAAAGTTATGACAAGAGAACATCATAGCCCTTCAGTTAAGTTCAAATATAGTATCAAGTTCTAATGAAAATCCTGATACGAGTTCTGAATCGAGATGAGTTATAAATGATTTGTAACACCCCTTACCCGTATTCGTCACATGATCCGGGAACGAGGCATTACCGTACTTTACTTGCTCAATTATACAATCTCGATCATTAGGGACTTCATTTCAAATTAAAACTTTTCATACAAGACCATAATGTCCTTATTATAGATCTACGAGACCCTACACTTGCACTTGGAGTGATTCGGGACCAAACTGGAAACTTCTGAACACTTAGAAAAATTTGACACAAAACAAGGCCACACGCCCGTGTGAAGGATGGGACACACCCGTGTGGCATATCACATGCCCGTGTTCCACACCCGTGTGGATTTATTTTCCAATTCGAACCTTCAGGGGTTTTCAGACGGCCTGACACACGCCCTTATCTTAGCCCGTGTGCAAAAACCATGGCATTCTATTTCTGACATCATCACCCCATAAATGTCACACGGCCAAGGCACACGCCCGTGTCCTTCGGCCGTGTGGCGAATCAAATTCCTAATTTCAGGTGCAGACTTCACACGGCCTGGGCACACACCCATGGGGCTGACCATGTGTCACACACGGCCTAGACACACGCATGTGTGTCTACCTGTGTGGACAATTGTAAGGCTATCTACCAAGCCATTTGCCACCCTACAAAGCAACTACACTTATACCAAATCAATTCAACATATGTCATGACCATAAGGTACTTCTAAGAACTCAAAATCAAAGTATCCACACAAGCATGCATTTCATGAATTTCATCATCATTGAATATATAAACTTGTCAAGTATTGGCCAATTTCCAATTACCATTTACAAAATGAATTGAACGACATTAATAGCCAACACTTTGGCTAACAAATATGACATAACAAAATGACCAAGTCCTATACATGCCACACTCAAATTAAATCTAACTTTGCTATACCAAAGAGAAGTTGATAGTGTGATTTCCGAACTCCGACGTTCCACGAATTCTCGAGCTAGCTTGGCAATACTACAAGGAAAAGGGAAATGAGAGGGGTAAGCATAAAGCTTAGTTAGTTTGCATGAAATAAATAGCAACATAAGGGCTCATAATGCCATCCATCCATTACAGTGAATAAGAACACAAAGTCTCAAGCACATTGCTATAACTTACTCATGCTTACCCGTACCAATTATATATCATGTCTCATATCGTAAACATTTCTCGTGAATTACTCACATGTACCTGTATCACTTCATCACATGGCTTTAGCACTAATCTCATTTCTATTATAAGCTGAGCTATTTTACCACTGAATTCACTTGGAATGCACGAAATTACATATTATCATCATTCACGTAAATGCGACACCAATGCCACATCCCAGATGTAGTCTTACATAGGATTACCTCTAGATGCCGATGCCATATCCCAGATATGGTCTTATATGGGATCTCATATCAATTGTCGATGCCATATCCCAGATATGGTCATATACGATTCTCATATTCGATGCCGATGCCATATCCTAGATGTGGTCTTATACGGGATCTCAATTCGGTGCCGAGGCCATGTCCCAGACATGGTCTTATACGGGACCTTACCCATCTCAAGTCTTGATGACATTATTCTCACATTTATTAAAGTCTAACCGGGACTTCAACATCACAATTCTCATCATTTTCTCATTCAACATCATTACTCAAATTTCATAGAAATAATATTCATCATCACTAACATCAAACATTTTAAAACTTAATAACATGATGTTGAATTTATTACACACAAACTTACCTCGATTTCAAAATAGGCCAAATTGCCGATCAAGTTCGATACCTTGCCCTTTCCTCGGTCAAGGTTAATGCCTCATTCTTCTTGATCTATAATAACAAATTAGCTCATTTAATTATCAAATTAATCAACACATTTCAATAATCACACTTTGGCAAAATTACCATTTTTCCCTTATACTTTCACAAAATGACTATTTTACCCCTAGGCTCGTAAATCAATTTTAATCAATTTCCTTCTTTTACAAGCCTAGATGAACATTTATTACTCTTATGGCAACTCTCAATACTCATCATTTCATACATTTACCACATATTTTATAACCTTTACAAAAAGGTCATTTTTGGTGTTTTCATGTAACACCTTTCACAAAAGTTGTTTATCTAACAACTAAGATTCATTTTCTTCCATAAAAATGTATCAAACAACATAAATGCTCACATGGAAAAACTCAAAACTGTCAACCATTTTGCAAAATAGTCCCCTCTTTAGCTAGCTTAAGCTTTAGTGGTTCCAAAAGTACAATTATTATCAAGAAATGATCACCAAAACACTTACTTGCAAGGAGAAAAGCTTGCTGAAATTTTTGAGCTCTCAAACCCCTATTTTGCTGCTAATTTTCGATGGAGAAGAAGAGAAGAAAAGATGATATCTTTTCTTTCTTTATTTTATTATATTTCTAGACAATTTATCACCTAATCCACCAACTTGGCCAATTTTGACATCTTTTTGTCTCCTATGGTCGGTCAACCATTGCTAGAGGTGTCAATTGCACTTTAAGGACCTCCAATTAATATTCTATAGCTATTAGACACCTTTAGCTTGTAAAATAGAACTTTCGCACTTTATGCGATTTAGTCCTTGTTCGCAATTAAGCATGCAATCGCTAGAATTAAAGCAGCAAAATTTTCATGCACCTATATAATCATGCTATAACTCATAAAGTACCATAAAAATAATTTTCTCCAATCTCGGATTAGTGGTTCCAAAACCACTGTTCCGACTAGCCCCTAAATCGGGTTGTTACATGATTTATCTGCAGATTACCATTAAGAAAATGACATAAAGATTTCATGTGATGACTTTTATCAGGTGACAAATTTCGAGGACAAAATTTTCGTAAAGGGGAAAATTGTAACAGCTCGTTTTTCAGTGGTGTTGGAAACAGTGGTTTCGGGGCCACCAAATCCGACAAGTAAGTTCATGAATATTACTATTTAATATTTACGAATCAAATGTGATTTTAAAAAGGATTTTGATTTGATAATTTATGTTATTTAAGTGTTATTAAGTTAAAGTGGTAGGACCCTAAGGTCAAGTGGTTTTAGAAAATGAGGTATCGAGAGCTTGTTTCTATAAACCTAGCCGTAAATATTTTTATAGATATTTACAGAGTGTCATTAAGGTGGTATTAAATTTTCATTGAAAAATTTTAATGTTTTGATAGTTAATTAATTAAAAAGGACTAAATAATAAAAGATGTAAAATTTGATCACTATTTGATTTGAGTGATTAAATGGTTTATTGAATAAAGGAAAAGGGACTTAAATTGTAATTAGATCATTTCAGAATTTAATGGACGATTTTGGGCAACTAAAAGCATGAAAATTGGATGATTATTAAATGGAAAAAATAGTAATTTTATAATTAAATTAAATAAAATAAAAAAAGTTAATATCATCATTTTCATGTCTTCTTCACCGAAATGGGAAAGAAGAAAAACTCCATGGAAGCTTCAAGCTTCGGACATGTTTCATTTGATGCATGTAAGTCTGTTTTAGTCCCGTTTCTAATAAATTTTATATTTTTGAGATCGTTGCAACTAGGTCCAGCTAGCCCATACCTTCGATTTTGAAACTGTTAAAGATTTTGAATATTGCCATTAATGAATCTAGTGATTTTTAATGTTAAATGATGAATTTGAAATATTAGTTGTTATTTAAAAGTATTTTGTTAAGTGATTTTTGATGAATATATCGATTAGGAACTAAATTGCTAAAATAATAAAAGTATAAGCATTTGATGTGAATTTGTTGCAAAAATGGGCTGAAATGGAGGCTAGGAAAATTCGGCTAGTGTAAAATTTCAATAAAAATGGTTAATTTGCATGTTTTAGGCTCAGGGACTAAATTGAATAAAAGTAAAATTTAAGGGGAAGTTTTGTAAAAATTACCAAATTGCTTAAAATACATTGTTATACTGTCTAAATTAATATATTGAATAAAATTATTAATTTATATCAAGATTGAGTGGAAAATCGAGGAGAATAGAAAATTACCAAAATGCCCCTGTAGCTTATCAATTCTGCAATTTATCCAGGTAAGTTCGAACATTTAAATAGCGTTTTAAATTGTTGTTTTAAATGCTATCATGTTATATTATCATATCATGCCTCGACAGAAAACCCAACGACGTATCGAAGCCTATCGAATATGAAAAGGGATTGTGACGTCCATCGAATATGAAAAGGGATGGCTTCGACCATCGAATATGAAAAGTGTAATAGCCCAATTTAGGGGCTAGTCAGAACAGTGATCTCGGGATCACTAATCCAAGGTTAGAGAAAATTATTTTCATTTCATTTTACGAGCTAGAGCATGATTATATGTGTGCATGAAAATTTTGGTTAATCGCGAAAAAGGACAAAATCTCATAAAGAGCAAAAGTTCTATTTTATAAGCTAAAGGTTCCTCATAGCCATAGAATATTAATTTGAGGTCTTTAAAGTGTAATTATACCCCTAAGGATAGGGTGGCCGGCCATAGGAGATAAGAATTGACAAAATTGGTCAAAGTTGGTAAAAGTTGGTGACTAAATTGACTTGTATTAATAAAATAAAGAAAGAAAAGATATCATCTTTTCTCTCCATCTTCCTCCACCAAAAATAGCAAGCAAAATAGGGGTTTTGAAAGCTCAAAATTTTAGCAAACTCATCTCCATTCAAGTAAGTGGTTTTAATGGTTTTTCTTAAGGATAGTTGTACTTTTAGAACCCCTAAAGCTTAAGATTTCTAATGAGAGGACTAACTTGCAATATGGTGAAAAGATTAGAGTGTTTCCATGAGAGGTTTCATTGTTATTTGCTGCATTTTTATGGAAGAAAAAGAGTCTTAGTTGTTAGATGAGCAACTTTTTTGTAAAGGTTGTAAAATTGGTAGTAAATGTGTGAAATGTTGGGTTTTGATGATAGCCATAAGAGAAATAAATGTTCACCTAGGCTCATTAAAGGTAGAAATTTGATTAGAATTGATTTTTGAGCCTAGGGGTAAAATGGTCATTTTGCCAAAGTGTAAGGGCAAAATAGTATTTTTGCAAAAGCATGATTATTAAAATGCTTTTATTAATGTGACGATTGAAATGAGCTAATTTGCTATTATAGAGCAAGAAGAACCAAGAATAAACCTCGATCGGGGAAAGAATAAAGTCTCGGACTAGATTGATGATCTAGCTTATTTTGGAATCGAGGTAAGTTTTTATGTGATAAATTCAACATTTATGCTCGTATTGTTTGAGAATGTTTGACATTATATTGATGTACAATATTCTAAGAAATTGAAATGTTGAAGTCCCGGTTGGACTATAATGAATGTGAGTATATTATTATCGGGACATAAGATAGATAAGGTCCCGTGTAAGACCATGTCGGGGACATGGCTTTGGCACCAAATTGAAATTCCGTATAAGACCATATTCGGGATATGGCTTGGGTATTAAATATGTGGATCGTATAAGACCGTATCCGGGATATGGCATCGATACATGAGGTGAGGTTCTGGATAAGACCATATCCAGGATATGGCATCGATAATCAAAGCTAATCCCATGTAAGACCGCATCCGGGATGTGGCATTGGCTTCGGGTTCATGTTAAGTGATAATGAATATGAATCTTGAGTATCCCTAGTGATTTATTGGGGTAAATAAACCAACTGAGATATAGAATTGAGATTTGTATTAAAGTTATATGATTGAGTGAACGCCGGTATCCGTAAGTAATTCACGAGGAACATTTGCGATATGTGGCATGATATGTGCTAGATAAGGGCAAATATGAGTAAGTTATAGAAAAGATCCTATGATAATGTGTGTGGTTATCTAATGCCATGGATGGGTATCTTTATTAGTTCATTGTTGCTATATAATTCCATACAAACTTACTAAGCTTAATGCTTACCCCTATCATTTCCATTTTCCTTGTAGTATTACCAAGATAACTCGAGAAATTGGGGACGTTGGAGTCCGGATATCACACTATCGACCACTATTTAGTATAGCCAAATTAGATTCATTTTGAGTATGGCATGTATAGGACTTGGTCTTTTTGTTATGTCACATTTGCAAGCCCAATGTGTTGGCTATTATAGTTGTTCAATCTATTTTGTAATAGGTCATGGGATGTTGGTCTATACTTGATATGTTCATATATTTAATGAAGATGAATTTCATGAAGTGTATGCTTTTGAGGATGTCTTGATTCTTTTTGAGTTCTTAGAGGTACCATATTATCATCGTTTATATTGAAATGTTTTGGTATGAGTACGATTTCTTGCTAGGGTGGCAAATGGCTTGGTAGATAGCCATATAATTTTCCACACGGGCAGACACACGGGCATGTGTCTAGGCCGTGTGTGACACACGGTCAGCCACATGGGCATGTGCCTAGGCCGTGTGAAGTCTGCACCTGAAGTTAGGAATATAATTCGACACACGGTCTAAGGACACGGGCGTGTGCCTTGGCCGTGTGACCATAGTGAGATGCTGACGTCACAAATAGAATGCCAAGGTTTTTGGCACACGGGCTAGGACACGGGCGTGTCAAGGCCGTGTGAGGGACACAGGCCAGGGACACGAGTGTGTGTCCGGCCGTGTGTATTAGGTCAGTGTCGACCACAGGTGAGGAGCACGGGCATGTCTCAGGGGCACACGGGCGTGTCCCTTGAACAACACGGGTGTGTGGCCCCTGTTTAGGCAAAATTTTTCTAAGTGTGTAAAAGTTTTTCGATTAATTCCCAAAAACTTTCAGACGCATGTATAGGGCCTCGTAGGCCCAGAATGAGTAGGTTATGAGTTTGAATGGAAAGTTTTTAAGCCGAAACAAAATTTTATAGCCCGATGTGATTTGTTTAAGTAGGTTGAGTTAGGTAATGCCTCGTATCTAGTTCCGGCTTCGAACCCAGGTAAGGGGTGTTACATTTATTGGAATCAGAGCTACGGTTTAGTCGATTCTCGGACTAACGTAGCGTAAGTATGAGTCTAGCTATACATGCCATATGTAAGAGTAATTGAGTAATGATAGTGTGATGGTTTATATGGTAAATGGATTCTATTCCAAACTAAACTGCAGTCGATGATGCTGCGAGTAATGCGTCGGCTCCCGCTCAAGGGACCGCGCCAGCAGATAGTAGACCCGAGACCTTGGGTCAGGGAGAAGAGGTCCGAGAAACCTTTCTCCATATGATGAGCAACTGGTACACTGAGTACGTTCGAGAAAATCCTAATGCTCAACCCCCTCCACCCCCACCTATTCCTCAACCCGCTCTGATAGCTTCTCAAGTGGTTGAGGTAGTGAAAAGAGAAAGGCCTCCGGTCGATAAGATCTGGAAACAAGGAGCTGAGGAATTCTTGGCTAGTAAGGATGATGATCCGAAAAGAACAAAATTTTGGCTTTAGAATACCATTAGGGTATTCGATGAATTGTCATGCACGCCTGAGGAGTGCCTAAAGTGTACGGTATCTCTCTTGAGAGATTCAGCTTATCGGTGGTGGAACACCCTTGTGTCGGTGGTACCAAGGGAGAGAGTTAGCTAGGAATTCTTCTAAGAGGAATTTCGAAAGAAGTATATCAGCCAGAGATTCATCGACCAGAAGAGAAAAGAGTTCTTGGAATTAAAGCAAGGCCGAATGACGGTGACCAAATACAAACGGGAGTTCGTAAGGCTTAGCAAGTATGCCCGGGAGTGCGTGTCTACCGAGGATTTCATGTGCAAGAGATTCGAGGACGGGCTAAATGAGGATATCCATTTATACCGTTAGAGTTCTCGAACTAAAAGAATTTGTAGTGTTGGTGGATAGAGCCTGTAAGGCTGAAGAGTTGGCTAAAGAGAAAAGAAGAGCTGAGATTGAGTCTCATGACTCGAGGAAAAGACAGCTGAATAAGTCACTCCAAACTTCATCTAAGAAATTGAGGGATTTTGCTACTCGACCAGCCACCTCCGTCGGGTTTTCAAACCGAAGTAAGAGCAAACAGTTCTCGGGGTCTAAGGCTCAGACTACTTCGGTTGCTAGTGTTGGAAATGCCCGACCGAGTAGACCGAAATGCCCGTAGTGTGGCAGGCGTCATTCTGGTGAGTGCCGAGCAAATGAGAGGGCTTGTTTCAGATGTGGGTCTTTAGACCACTTTATCAGAGATTGCCCCGAGATGGGCGAGAAAGAGAACTCTTAGAATGTAAGACCGGGAAGTACTGCTAGAGGAAGACCGCTGAGAAACCCAGGAAATGAGATGAGTAACAAGAATACATCCAGAGAGTAGACTCCAAGAGTCGAGGGTAGAGCACCGGCGAGAACATATGCCATTCGTGCTCGCGAGGAGGCGTCCTCCCCTGACGTAATCACAGGTACATTTTCTCTTTATGATACTCGTGTTATAGCTTTAATTGATCCAGGATCTACCCACTCATACATATGCATGAAATTAGTCTCTAGCATGAGCATGCCTATAGAGTCTACTGAATTTTTAATAAGAGTGTCTAATCCCCTAGGCAAATATGTGTTGGTTGATAGAGTATGTAAAAGTTGCCCTTTGATGATTAGGGGTCATTACTTTCCAGTTGATCTTATGTTATTACTGTTTGATGAGTTTGATGTCATCCTTGGGATGGACTGGTTAGTTACTCATGACGTGATTGTGAATTGTGGAAAGAAGTTTCTTGAGTTGAAAGGTGAAAGTGGGGATCTTATTCATGTTGAATCAGATAAGCAAGACAGATCACCAGCAGCAATATCATCCTTGTTGACTCAGAAGTACTTAAGAAAGGGGTACGAAGCATAGCTTGATATTTTGATGAATGCTAAAGAGACAGAGTTGAAAATTGAGTCGGTACGCATAGTATGTGAGTATTCAGATGTTTTCCAAGAAGAATTCCTAGGGTTACCTCCGGCTAGAGAGATCGAATTCGAGATTGAGCTAGCTACGGGTACTGCCATAATTTCTATTGCTCCATATAGAATGGCTCCAACTGAGCTAAAAGAGTTGAAAGTACATTTGCAAGAACTAAAGGATAAAGGTTTCGCAAGATCGAGTTTTTCTCTGTGGGGTGCTCCCGTTTTATTCGTGAAGAAGAAAGATGGTACTATGAGATTATGCATAGATTATCGGCAACTTAACAAGGTAACTGTGAAGAATAAGTACCCGTTGTCAAGAATCGATGATTTATTTGATCAATTGATGGGAGCCACGGTATTTTCTAAGATAGACTTAAGATCTGGATACTATCAGTTGAGAGTCAAGGACTCAGACGTACCGAAGACCGCATTTAGAACTAGGTATGGCCACTATGAATTTTTTGTCATGCCTTTTGGTCTAACGAACGCCCCTGCCATTTTCATGGACCTGATGAATCGCATTTTCCGGCCATACTTGGATAAATTTGTCGTGGTCTTCATCGATGATATACTCATCTACTCTCGAGATGACAACGAACATGCCGAGCATTTGAGTAAGGTTCTGCAAATTTTGAGAGATAAACAATTGTATGTCAAGTTTAGCAAGAGTGAATTTTGGCTTAAGGAAGAGAATTTTTGGGGCACATTGTCTCCGGATATGGAATTAGAGTCAACCAGAGTAAGATTTCAGCAATCGTGGATTGGAAACCGCCAAGGAGCGTAACTGAAGTAAGGAGTTTTTTAGGCCTAGCCGGCTATTATAGGTGTTTTGTCAAGGGATTTTCCATGATAGCTACCCCGGTGATGAGACTTTTGCAAAAGGATGTAAAGTTTGATTGGACAGAAAAGTGTCAACAGAGTTTTGATAAATTAAAGGCATTGTTGACTGAGGCTCCTGTTTTGGTGCAACCTGAGCTGGGAAGAGAATTTGTGGTTTACAATGATGCATCTCTGAATGGATTGGGTTGGGTACTTATGCAAGAGCGTAAGGTGATTTCATACGCCTCTAGACAGTTAAATCTACACGAGAAGAATTACCCGACCCATGACTTAGAGTTGGCCAGCATTGTGTTCGCATTAAAGATATGGAGACACCATTTGTATGGTGAAAAGTGTCAGATATTCACCGACCATAAAAGTATAAAATACCTAATGACTCAAAGGGAATTGAATTTGAGGCAACGAAGATGGTTAGAGCTGATTAATGATTATGACTTAGTGATTGACTACCATCCGGGAAAGGCGAACGTAGTCACCGATGCATTGAGTAGAAAATCATTGTTTGCGTTGAGAGCCATGAATACTCAGATGGCTTTGTGGGATGATGGTTCTTTTCTAGCCGAGCTGAAGGCTAGACCATTATTTCTTCAAAAGATTTGTGAAGCTCAGAAAGAAGAAAGTAGCTTACAAGCCAAAAGAGTTCTATGTGAGTCAAATGTTGAGTCAAACTTTCGGGTAAGCCCTGATGGATGTTTGACGTATCGAGATAGGGTCTGTGTACCCAGAAATAATGAACTTGTTCGTAAGATTTTGCATGAAGCACATAGCGGATGCTTAACTGTGCACCCAGGCAGCACGAAGATGTACAATGATTTGAGGAAGTGGTATTGGTGGCCCTGTATGAAGAAAGACATTTCTGAGTTCGTGTCGAGATGCCTAATTTGCCAACAAGTGAAGGCTGAACACCAAGTACCTTTGGGTCTACTTCAGCCCATTATGGTTCCCAAGTGGAAGTGGGGCCGTATTACTATGGACTTCGTGACGGGTTTACCATTGACGCCCAAAAAGAAAGATGCTGTGTGGGTCGTAGTCGATAGAATCACGAAGTCGGCCCATTTCATACCAGTGGGAGTCGATTACTCGCTTGATAAATTGTCGAATTTGTACATGTCAGAGATAGTAAGACTTCATGGGGTACCATTGTCGATTATTTCAGATAGAGACCCGAGATTCACGTCACGATTTTGGAAGAAGTTACAAGGGGCCTTAGGCACAAAATTAAGCTTTAGTACAGCTTTCTATCCACAAACCGACGGGCAGTCGGAAAGAGTAATACAGATACTCGAAGACATGCTTCGATGTTGTGTTTTAAAATTCCAAGGTAACTGGGAAAAATACTTATCATTGGTGGAATTTGCTTACAATAATAGTTTTCAGTCAAGTTTGAAAATGGCACCATATGAAGCATTGTATGGGCGAAAATGCCGAATGCCCTTGTATTGGTCAGAACTCAGAGAGAATTAGATTCACGGGGTTGATTTGGTTAGGGAAACTGAAGAGAAAGTAAGAGTGATACGTGAATGTCTGAAAGCGGCCTCAGATAGACAAAAGTTTTACTCGGATTTAAAACGGAAAGAGATTGAGTTCCAAGTAGGTGATAAAGTGTTTCTGAAAGTATCACCATGGAGAAAAGTCCTCAGATTTGGCTGAAAAGGCAAATTGAGTCCGCGTTTTATCGGGCCTTATGAAGTTACCGAGAGAATAAGACCGGTAGCTTATCGTTTGGCCTTGCCACCTGAGCTGGAAAGATTCATGATGTCTTTCACGTATCCATGTTGCGCGGATACTATTCAGACCCTTCACATGTCATAGTACCAACAGAGGTAGAAATTAAACCGGACTTGACTTATGGTGAAGAGCCGGTTAAGATATTGGCACGAGAGGTCAAACAGTTAAGAAACAATAGTAAAGCTCTTGTTAAAGTGCTATGGCAGAGACATGGAATAGAAGAGGCTACATGGGAGCCAGAAGAAACTATGAGAAACAAATATCCCAACCTTTTCACCGGTAAGATTTTCGGGGACAAAAATCCTTAAGGGAGAAGAATTGTAATAGCCCAATTTAGGGGCTAGTCGGAACAGTAATCTCGAGATCACTAATCCGAGGTTAGAGAAAATTATTTTCATGTCATTTTACGAGCTAGAGCATGATTATATGTGTGCATGAAAATTTTGGTGCCTTAATTTTAACGATTTCTTGCTTAATCGCGAAAAAGGACTAAATCGCATAAAGTGCGAAAGTTCTATTTTATAAGCTAAAGGTGCCTAATAGCCATAGAATATTAATTTGAGGTCTTTAAAGTGCAATTATGCCCCTAAGGATAGGGTGGCCGGCCATAGGAGATAAGAATTGACAAAATTGGTCAAAGTTGGTAAAAGTTGGTGACTAAATTGACTTGTATTAATAAAATAAATAAAGAAAAGATATCATGTTTTCTCTCCATCTTCCTCAACCAAAAATAGCAAGAAAAATAGGGGTTTTGAAAGCTCAAAATTTTAGCAAACTCATCTCCATTCAAGTAAGTGATTTTAATGGTTTTTCTTGAGGATAGTTGTACTTTTAGAACCCCTAGAGCTTAAGCTTTCTAATGAGGGGACTAATTTGCAATATGGTGAAAAGATTATAGTGTTTCCATGAGAGCTTTCATTGTTATTTGCTGCATTTTTATGGAAGAAAATGAGTCTTAGTTGTTAGATGAACAACTTTTGTGAAAGGTGTTGCCATGAAAACACCTAAATGAACCTTTTTGTAAAGGTTGTAAAATTGGTAGTAAATGTGTGAAATGTTGGGTTTTGATGATAGCCATAAGAGAAATAAATGTTCACCTAGGCTCATTAAAGGTAGAAATTTGATTAGAATTGATTTCCGAGCCTAGGGGTAAAATGGTCATTTTGCCAAAGTGTAAGGGCAAAACAGTAATTTTGCCAAAGCATGATTGTTAAAATGCTTTTATTAATGTGACGATTGAAACGAGCTAATTTGCTATTATAGAGCAAGAAGAACCAAGAATCAACCTCGATTGGGGAAAGAATAAAGTCTCGGACTAGATCGACGATCTAGCTTATTTTGGAATCGAGGTAAGTTTGTATGTGATAAATTCAACATTTATGCTCGTATTGTTTGAAAATGTTTGACATTATGATTATTTCAGCATTCGAAAGTTATATTATCGATTATGGAAAAAAAAGAAGCTACAGGAAACTCTGAGCACGAAACTAAATTAATTTGTGATTATGATAAAAAGTTGAAAGAAACTTCTTCTGGAAAGATTTTCAAGGACGAAAATCCCTAAGGGGGGAGAGTTGTAACAGCCCGATTTTGGGCGTAGTCCGAACAGTGGTTTTTG
Organism: Gossypium sturtianum; assembly: GCA_025698515.1. Taxonomy (NCBI): domain Eukaryota; kingdom Viridiplantae; phylum Streptophyta; class Magnoliopsida; order Malvales; family Malvaceae; genus Gossypium; species Gossypium sturtianum. Next base: position 50,775,198 of record CM046946.1, on the reverse strand, counting down.
GACCACAAATCCGATGAGGAAAAATTTATTTTTATTACATTTTTATGGTCTACGGTTTCACGAAATTATTTCGTGAAAATTTCGTTCGAAATTTTCGATGTTTGGGCACTCAATTTAGTCAAAAGGACTAAATTGTAAAAAGGGCAAAAGTTGAGTTCTACATGTTAGAGGTGTCCAATTGTTATGAAATTTTAAATTTGAGGTCCTTAAATGATAATTAGACCATTGGTTAATTTTTTGGACAAAAATGGACACGAAATAGGTGAAATAGTATTTTTATGTTAGGGGCATTTTGGTCATTTAGTAATTAAAATGAATTAAAAACATAATTAAAAGCCAATTTTTGTCCATCTTCAACCCCATGGCCTAATTTCACAAGGGGAAACCATGGCTAGGGTTTTTCAAGCTTCCAAGCTCGATTGTAAGTCCGTTCTAGCCCCGTTTTTAATGATTTTTACGTTTTTGAAATCCTCGTAACAAGATCTATCTATTTCTACCACTAATTTGAGATATGGTTAAAGTCTAGGGTTTTGACCCATGATGAACATTTGTGTATTTTTGTGTTTAATGGTAGAAAATGCATGATTATGGTTAGAGAAAAGACTTTTACTAAGTGATTTTCGGTAAAAATGCCTAAAAGGACTAATTTGTAAAAGTTATGAAATTTGTCATAAAAGTGTGAATTAGTGGAAATTGTGGGCTATTGTAGTTATGAAAATGGTTCGGCTAGGCTTAAAATACAAGGAAATTGAATAAAAATTATTTTACGAGCCTAGGGGCAAAATTGTAATTTTTGCCATAAGATGTTTTTGGGCTGATTTGAATAATGTGAGCATTGAATAAGTCAAATGAGTTATTATAGATCAAGAAAGACGTGGAATCAACCTTGATCGGGGAAAGGAAAAGATTGTGGACTAAATTGCAAAATTACTATATTTTGCACCGAGGTAAGTTTGTATGTAAATAATACATCGTTTTTTATTTATGTTTTAATATTTTGTTATATTATATGAGATATGGTTGAATATGGAGTAGTTATTTGATGTAAATTATGAATTGTGATTGATTATGGATGAATTGGTAAAATGTTGAAAAGTGAGAATTCCCGATTGAACCTTCGGAATAGAAAAGATACGAATGAGGTAGCTAGGTCACATGTGTTGTACTAAGTGTAGGCCACTATGTGTACAAGAGAGCTACGAGATGGTTTTAGGTCACGCGTGTAGTACTAAATGTAGGCTACTACGTGTACCAGACGGATAGGTCGCATATGTAGTACTAAGTGCAGGCTACTATGCGTACCCGATAGCTTCGATCACACGTGTGGTACTAAGTGTAGGCCACTATGTGTAAGTGATGGTTTTGGTCACATGTGTAGTAATAAGTGCAGGCTACTATGTGCACCAAATAGCTTCGGCTACAAGGGTGGTACTATGTGCAGGTCACCGTGTATCTGTTATTATTCCGATGAGTTCAACGGGAAATTGACTAAGTGAAAATACATATGATCATGTAACGACTAAGAGTAATTGAATATGACTATGTGATGAGTAAGTGCAGGTATAAGTGTGAAAATTCATGAACAATGTGCTCGATATTTGATCGAATCTTCGGTAAGATGAAATGGAGTAAGTGAAATTATGAAAGAGTAAATTTAGAACAAAACAGTTTTGGACAGCAGCAGTTGTGTGACTTTAAAAAATCACCAAAATTGGTATAAATTGAATTATAAGTTGAATAAGATATGAAATTAAAGCTTATTTAGTCTATTTTTGCATAAAAGAAACGGTGTAAGCGAAAGAATTTCATATTCTGAGACATTTGAATTTTTGTGAGACAGGGTCAGAAAGATTTCGAAATCCCCTGTTTCGACTTTGGAAAATAATTAAAAAAATTTATAAAAATGATTATGGTTTATAATTTATATGATTAAATTTATTAATGAGTGTACTTTCAAAAGAAACAAATGTGAACATTATCCAAATTCTGTAAGAAGAGATAATTAATTTTTAGTGAAGAAGGGTCGAAACTGTCAGGCAGCAGAACAGGGGAGACTTTAAAGAATAAACTGTACTTATTGGATAAACCAAAAATTCTGAAAACTTTATGGCAAGAAGATATGTGAGTCTAGTTTCAGTGAAAATTATCGGATCTTAATTTGGAGTTCTGTACCTTGAGATATAAATAATTTAGTGACTGTGACTTGAGTAGAGAACTTAGGATGAACATGAGTAAATGGTGGAACTATGTGTAATTATGATTGTATTATCTTGAGAACATATTATGAGGATTGTTAAAGGCATGTTAATAAATTGTTTATTATTTACATACTTACTTACTAAGCTATATGCTTACTCCCTTCTATTTTCCCTTGTTTTATAGTGTCACCAAGCTAGCTCGGGATTCGGAGATCGTAGGAGATCTATCCACACTATCAATACTCTTTTGGTATTTTGAAATCAATATTTTGAATTATGGCATGTATAGAGTACTTGGTTATTTTGTTATGTGTCATAATTGATTTGGCCTAAAATGTTGGCCTATGTTATTTGATAGTTCATTTTGTATAAGGCCATTGATGTTGGCTATTATTGATCAAGTTATATGTTTATGATGATACAATTTATGAGATGCATGACTAGGTTGAATGAGTTTGTGATGAAAATTGAAAAGTTTTAAATTTGGATGTAAATTTTATGTCTCGGTTTAGTACGACTATATTTGTTTTTTTTTTGGTAATGCCTCGTACCCTGTTCCGGCGTCGAACACGGGTAAGGGGTGTTACAAATAGCATGTTAAGTTTGGTTGGAAATGGTATAAGTGTGGATGCTTATCAAGGTGGCAAAAGGCTTGGTAAATAGCCTTATAATTGTCCACATGGGTAGACACACGGGTGTGTGTCTAGGCCGTGTGTGACACACGGTCTGCCTCATGGGCGTGTAGCCTAGCCGTGTGTCCCCTGCACCTAATTTGCGAAAAAATTAAGTTCGTCAAACGGGCTAACACACGGGCATGTGCCTTGGCCGTGTGACCTAAAATGTGTGCTAACGTCATAAACAGAATACCCAGGTTTTTGCACACGGGCAGAGACACAAGCGTGTGTCTCGGCCGTGTGAAGGACACGGCCTTGGACAAGGGCGTGTGCTCGGCCGTGTGAAAACTCCTGTAGGTTTGAAATGAAAAATAAAACCACACAGGCTGGGGACATGGGCGTGTGCGACCACACGGCCTTCCCACACGGGCGTGTCCCAGTGCCACATGGGCGTGTGCCCAGTTTTTATGTAAATTTTCTATTTTTTTCTAAAGTTCTCGGTTTGGTCCCAGACCGTTCCCAAGGTATGTTTTGGGCCTCGTAGGCCTATGTTAGGGACTTTATGATTGAATATGAAAATTTATAAATTGAAAGAAATTTTATGGCCTGATTTTTCATGAATGTTTGTGTTATTGTCCGATAATGGCTCGTACCCTGTCCGGCGTCGAACACGGGTAAGGGGTGTTACATGTTTTGTTTCTAAATCCTTGCCCATCTATTTCTAGCATTAATTTGAGTCCTTGAACCCTTCTAATCAGCCTTTAATTACATAACAATTAGGGAAAAATGTTATTGATCCCATTTGGATCTCTCAAATCGGGAAGTGTAAGTGCGATTAAATGCAAACTAGTTTGTTGTTTCGACATAGTTATTGGGTAAAGGTTATAGATTGATTATATGAAGGATTTTAATCTATATTGGCTACTGATTTTCCAGTATGTAAATGTGTTAGGTGAAATTCCTTGTACGAAATGCATTGTGCTTATTTGTTTAGACTCACACTGAGCTCGTCTAGCTCACCCCATTACCTTAACTTCTTAGGTAATGAACGAACTTAGGATCGGAATTGGCATGCGGGCGTACGATGAACTTTGAATTCAATATCATCATATCTTTATTATTTTATTTTATTTTTATTTTTATTTTTATCTTTCTATTATTCGGTTTTTGGACTGTAAAATTTTTAAAACTGTGGTTTGGGACTATTTTCGTGTTGAGGATTTTCATGCATGCATGATTTTCATTCTTAGGATGGATATACGGATTTATATGCATTGAAATTTGACTATGGATGATATTTGGCTAAGTTAACCATTGGGTTAGTAATGGTTTATGTTCTGCTACAAAGAAGTTAAACAAAATGTTTTCAAAAACGAGGACGAGTAAAGAGATTTTTGAAAACACACCTCATCTACTATTTTTGAGGTTTAAAACTGTGATTTTATGAAAATAATGATTTTTGAGGTTTTAAACTGGTTTTTGAGGTTTTATTAAAAAGCCCTTATACTGACATTTCTGTAATTTAGCCAGGTAAGTTCGTATGAACTAAATTCTGTATAATGTTGATTAAATTGAATGTTAGTGTGTGATTTTGTTGTGATTGAATCAATATATATTATTGTGCAATCTATCTTGTCATGAAATGATGGAAATTCAACGATGTACGATGACTATCAAGCCCCATTTGAACCTTAGGAATTTGTATGATACAATTGACATGTCATTAAGGTTTACATGTTTCGGGTGCTGGTCCTAAATGTCCTACTGGTGAATGAGTTCCAATATTTGTTGCAGATACTCGACAGCTTGTGGACCAGCACTGTGTAGCTACGTTCCAACCCACAGCTTGTGTGAGCAAACCCAGGTTACCATGTTTTGGGTGCTGATCTTGAATGTCCTAACGGTGGCTGAGTTTCGGCATTTGTTGCAGATACTCGACAGCTTGTGGAGCAGCACCGTGTAACTACGTTCTAACTGACAGCTTGTGTGAGCAAGCCCATTTTACAGCTCGTGTGAGCTACGACTATACGTTTATCACACTTCGTGTGAGCTATCCCGCGTATCCAACAATATTCTAATCGATTCAATGGGCATGAGTTTACAAGGATATGGTAAGTATTCTATATTAACTAAGACATGTATGTATGGAAGACATTGAAATGGTGAGCTACATGGAAAAAAATGTTATGTTGAGATGGATGATAAATCCAATTGAATCATGCTCAAATATAATGGTTATCCATGTCAAATTCATATGAATCATGTTTAAATGAACTAACATGTGTTGTTGATGTGCTTAGGCTAATGGCACGTTTGTGGATATGATTGATGTTTATGATTATGCTTGTACTGTGCATATAAAACGGGTAAGAAAAGGGAATGAAACGGTAAGTATGTAATTGGGATGTATTATGATGTTATAAAAGGTTTAATATGATAAATGATGTATTTATATGTGAGAAAATTGCTTATGCTATGGATGAATCTACCTATGTCATGGATAAATACACTAAGTCAGCAATTGATAATGTCATTTAGGCTTATGATAAGCATTGGGAACGGAATAGAAAGGTATATAATCTTATAAAATGGTTGATGATTATATATTAAGTCTCATGAAATCTTATCATGCTATGAATGGTCAAAATATATGCGACATTAATGAACTTACTCATTTGTGAGTTGATGACTATAGTTGATAAATCTTAATGCATTGGTATAGGTTTATATTTAACCTATAATGTTCATTATTGAAATGGAATGTTATGTTAAAAGTTTATACGAGCTTACTAAGCATTCATTGCTTACGTAGTTATTTTTCCTTTACCTTATAGTTTATCAGATGCTCGATCGGGTTGGAAGCTAGTCGGAGATCCATCACACTATCCATCAAATTTATCGGTAGATTTTGATGCTTTGGTTGTGGTTATAATGACATATATAGGTGGACTATGTCTAATACTTAGTTAATGATATTGGCATGTAATGTTGCTTTGAAATTGTGAAACTTATGTCATTTTGATGCCTTGATGGTTGGTGCGCTTTTGGCACTTTGATGCTTAGTGGTTGGTGTTTGTATGATCAAATTGATACATGGTTTTATGGACAAAGTGGTAAGTGTTGGCATGTTTGTAAAACGATCATTTAGTGCATGATTTGATATGGAATTTAGTTAAGTATATTTGATTGAATTATGACCCATTTGGTATGTTTGAATGTGATTTTGACATGTGGTCAATTATGGTATAACTTGGTATGGAATTAAGTTAAATCTATATGGATTAAATATGGTCAAATATATATAAGTTAGATATATGTGTATTTGGGATTCATGAAAACAATGGTTCAAATGATAAGTTCTAATGACATGGTATAAGTTAAGTATGGTATGTTTTAAAATGGTAGCAAGGTGACCAATTATGCTTATGTGTAGTTAAGTTGAGTGCTTGCTTTTGAGGTGCTTTATATGGCATATTGGTTGAATGAAATCAGTTATTCAAATTGGTTATCTTATGCATGTTTGAACATGTTTTAATACCTTGGTCATATGTACAAATGGCTTGTAAGGGTGTGTCTGAATTGGGTGAGAGAAATGGCTTTAATTTGGCCTATTTCTAGTCCACACGGCCTAAGACATGGGCATGTGTCTCAGCCGTGTGTCATGCGACATGGCCATGTGTCCCCTGTAGGTTTTTAAAGGTTGCATTTTTAGAGTTACACGGCCTGGCACATGGGCCTGTGGCTTGGCCGTGAAAACTAAGTCAGAGAGTTACATGGGCACAGACACGGGCTAAGACACGGCCGTGTGTCCCTACTTCGAATGTCGACATGGCCTGAAACACGGGCGTTTGTCTCAGCTGTGTGACCCCTGCAGTGTGAAATTTTCTATCTTTTTCCATAAAGGTCAAAATGTTTCTGATTTAGTCCCGAATTATTTCTAAAGCATTTCTAAGGCCTCGAGGCCCGTAAAAGGGACAATATGCTTGTGTTTGATTGAGATATGATGTGTTTTATATAAATGGTTATAATTGACTGTTTTAAGTTAAAAATTTCCAATAATGCTTCATAACCTTATTCGGGTGACAGATACGGGTTAGGGGTGTTACAACATCTATTTTTCGAGTAGATATGCTCTCTCTCTTTTTTTAACACACTCGAGCATATTACTACATGTACTACAATTTTTTTAGCATTTGACACTTTTTCTCAACTCTCTCAAACTTATTTTTAGAGAATATTCTTGATAGACTGAGTCTAGTGTTTGTAACATTTTAGAGACAATTATGAGAGAACGTATGGCTTATTATTTCAAGGTACAAACAAAATCAGGCTATATAGTCTCAAAGTTGGGCTTCAAGGGATAAATATTCATTAAGGTTGGCTTGAAAGGCTCAAACGGTCCAAATAAAAGTTTGCCTAAATCATTTTCAAAATTCGATACCTCCTAGGATTTCCCTAGAGAATTACTAAGTCAATTCTAGAGACTTAAACTTTCATGCATGCTTAGCTTTCCCAAGGAATTAAAAATTTTACAGTTCGATTTACGTACTTTATTAAGAGTAACATTTATGTCATAATTCAACTAACATAGCAATTATTGAGATAATAGAAATTATGTATACTAAAGTTTAGCATAATTAACAAAAAATCACATTTTTGAGAAAAATATAACTTAATCTAATTATAAGAAAAATGTATTCGGAAAAAAAAATTCCAATTTTTGGTCCCCCCTACTTAAGATGAACAATGTCTCCATTGTTAAAAGCAATAGAGAGAACGAAAATATAGAAGTGAATAGATGCTATACACCAGGTAGGATCCTAAGAAAAAGAGGTGAGTCAAATTTGACTTCTTAAATACCAAGCTTTCCTAGACAGATCCAATCTTAGATGTAACACCCCATACCCATCTTAGACGTTAAGACCAAGTCTGGAGAGCTGCATCAAATCATTTCAGAAAAGTCTAATCTTTAACTATTCAAACTTTAACAATCGAAAATCATTTAAATAATTAAACCAACCATGAAAATCCAAATATAACGAAGAATTCGAAATAAAACACATGATAGTATAAGTTTAGATAAAATAGCAGATAATTAGAAGAGAGATGACCGAACTCCCGCCACGCCAACCTCCTTAAGTCTTTGGGTTACACAGTAAACCAACAAACAAACTAAGTGAGTTTACAACTCGATTGTGCAACTTACATTTTCAATTATTCAATAATATAATGAGATGTGGTTTTTGGTTCTTCATTAATTATTCAATTATTGGAATCAAATGCAAAAACAAAAATAGAGGATATCAAATGCAATTGCAGAACATTTTAGATTCAGATGTAGATTCCTACACCCAACCACTACATACCATCTTCGTCCATCCCTACACACTGCATAGTGACTGTATCTCACGTTTCAAAATAATTGCAGCCTAGTTGCAAGATCGAAATACGATAAATCGCCAGGGTCAGATATATGGTTGTGGCTTAGCCACCTAATTAGACAGATTATTAAACTGCCTACACTTCCTCCTTTTCACAATCCCAACCCAATGCAGATGCGGATTTAACAGATATCAGATATGCGTATAAAGTAATAGAAAATTATATCATTCTCATTTAATGCTATCACACTTACTTATCATATTTCATGTCAAATATGTATATAAATAACATATTATTCAATAATAGATCATCAAATAACGGTATCCAAACTATACAATATTTCCTATTTAGGTAATTAAAGTTTTTTTTCTGGTCAAAGTAGGTATCTAAAGTTTTATTTCGTTACCCCTTTGTTGTGTGTGAATGTGTAATGCGAATGTGCAAGTATAAAAGTCAAATCAAGTAATAAAGTGGTGAGTGAGTATCATCTCCACAGGGATCAGAATTGATTAAAAATATTTTTATGCTATTACAATAAAATTGACTACTTAAACTGTGCAAAAGAAATAGATGACAAATTGATGAGAATTAATGAATGGGTTAATAAAATCAATTATGAATGGAAAAAATGCTAGGGCAATTGAAATGCTATGGCAATTCTGAAAATATAAGTGGGGAGGATTTTTACTGTTGAATGATAAAGGTTGGAATTACTCAGGTTTTATTTCTATATCCTAATAATGCCATGGCAAAATCTTGACCATTCTACTGCTCAGGGATTCACTATTGCAGTTTGCTTCTTTCGAGAGCCAGACTTTAAGCTATCATTCTGAGCTTTTGTATGTCTACAGAACTCAAGAATGATATCCAGACTGTTATTCCTTTCCCTGTACAGATTGCAACTTCTACGTCTAGAGTGTTGCAAATATTCTTTCGAATATTCGCTTGTATCAACGAATAATAATCCATTTTTTTAATATTTTTAGAATTAAATCAGATCTAACAACATACCATACAATCATCTATGTCTAGAGCTCGCAGGCATGCATTTAAAATACTCACAAATGAAATGAAATAGTAATCTACTCAAAATCAAACCATGGGCATTAAAGATAGTAAAAATTCACCCAAATAATTCCAACCCAATGAGATTTAGCTCATGGATTGGACATTCAAATACAAAATAAAAACATTCAACATCATCATTCAAGTTTACGAATCACAAAGTTCAAATTTGAAAATAAAGGCAAAACTATAGGAAGCTCTTGCTACTCCAGCTTTCACTTTAATATTGAGATTTGATGCAAAACCCAGGGCAGATTTCTCTTCCCCTTCCTTGCATCTGTGATTTTTGCTTTATAAGCTGTTACCCTATCTTCTCTTTTCTCTGAAATTTTCTATGAGGATTTGATGCAGAGAAAAATTGCTCTCCAATTCCTCTCTCCCTAAAATCCTCATCTCTTCTTTTTTTCTATTTCTTCCTTTATAGTGTAGGTCTCTCCCTCTCAACACACACCTTTTGCTTCCTCTTTTTAGGGTGGTTTATCTAGTACAAGTACATCTGGCTGAGAGTGACGTGGACTAAGTGCTACATCATCTTCCTGGAATTGCCATGGCATTTTTGTTGGCAATCTAACCAACATTTTTCCATGACAATATTTCACTTCCTTCATTTTCTTTCTACTTTCTCTTTTCTCTTCTTCATCCTGCACTTGCTGCCAACAACAACCAACACCTTTCTTCCCTAGTAACAAATAATGAAATTTATAGAATAATCCAATCTTTGTTATGCAATATTCTAAAAATATCCTAAAAATACAAACTTAATTACAAACAATTAATTCAATCTAGAGGCCTGAAATATAACTTTTTTAAGAGTTATCACCCTTTAAATACCAACCGTTTAACTTTCGCTAAAAAAACCTCTAAACCAATCAACATATAACATGTGGTATTTTTATTTAAAAATATTTAAAATTAAAGTTTAATAAAAATAAATTAAGAATAAAAATATCATCTTCCAATCTTTTCCTTCTATCTTTATATTCTTTACAAAGAAATTTCTACAAATTTCTTCCATTAAAATAAACCCACATTTTTTATAATAAAATATATTATCATCTTCGCCATTAAAACAAACTCTGATTAGGAAAAAAAGTGGTAAAAAAGAAAAACTACATTTTCTCCATGTTTTTATGGGATTTTTTTTTTAATTTCATGAACTAGGAAGTGGAAGGAGAGGGAAAGGGAAAGAGAACGTGATGAATATTTTAAGTACCTAACATATCATCAGATAAAATTATATATAATAAGAATAATTATATATTATTATTTATTATTATAAATTGTAAGTTCAAATTAAAAGTGATTTAATTTGGATAAAATTTATTAGAATTCAATTGTTAATTAAAGTATGGACTAAATGTGTAAATACTCTAGTACCTAATTTCTTATAGATGATTGGTTGATTAGAAATTCATGTTGATGTGCAAAAGTTATATGTTAGGGTGATGGTATCCAAATAACACATATGTAACTTTTCTAACATCTCATCTCCATAAAAGAGAGAGCCACATTCTCTAAAATAGTTGGGTGTTAATTTGGAAGATTAAAATCACAAGTTATGATATCAATGAATTCATATACGCTTCCACATCTAGTTTTGTTCTTGATGATCTAATATGAAATATCCTAATTTACATTTCCAAGTTTTATATAGGACCTTTACGATTCTATCAAGTGACATCCAAGCCTTGTCATGTTGAATAATTGGGAATACAAAATTTCATAGATTCAGATTATGATTTTCTATTTCAATTAATTTATGTTGAAATTTTGAGATTTATATTGAAATTTTTGGTCTTGAATATTCATGAATTTTGTTTTCGAGGATTTATTATTAATATAGATCACATAATTTCAATTGAATAATATGTTATAACTATTCTTCCTATTGCATTATTGTTTTAAAGCCGAGAGCCAAGGAGTCTCCAAGACTATTGAAATTCTACTTGGATGTTGGGAGTTTTAAAAACAACAAAGTTTTTAATTAAAATTTTTGAGGCAAGATGAGTTGACTAATCTTTGAGTGGCACTCGATAGATAGTGCCAATCAGACTTCCATTGAGGTGTGAAAATACTTGCCTCATTTGGTTTGACAATTTAATGAAGAAAATATTTAGACTTGTTAATGTTTTGTATTATTGAAGATACTTTGATCCATCTATGAAAACCAATCCTTGAGTTTTGAAAATTTGATTGGATACGAGTGAATATATTTAACCCTTGGAATGTGGAGACTTGATTGAGATTGCGTTGTTGAATATGGAGAGTACATCTTCGATTAATTGTGCTTTGAATGTTGCGATAGCTATTTACAAGGAATCACTTTGTATTCACTTAGATTCTATGTTAGCAAGCCAAAATTTACATATGCTCTGAGGCTGTCGAGGTTTTCATGAGAACTCATTGACTGCATTATAATCTATTCTTTGAGGAAATGTTTTGTCAGAGATTGCACACTTTTATTGTAAACATTGTTTTGTGTTTACTGCCTAGGTTCTTAGGAGGAGGATTTGGAGGTGAGTGTTCTAGGATTTAAGGACAAGGGTGAGAGCTCTATACTTTGGGAGTGATAGAGTGTGATTTACTTGTTGTATTTGTGTACAAAGATAGTGTAGCACTCCTCACCCGACCTGATCGTCGGGTCATAGTTACGGGATGCTATAGTCATTGCTGGAGCAAATACATACAATTAACATTCAAATGAAACATAAATCGTACAATCATAGTCAATTCAATTCATAATCACCAAATACGACCTTTCTCCGGCCTTATAAGAGCTTGTGTATGCTCTAGAATCAACCAGAATTGAACAGGGACTAATTTGTAACTTTTTCAAATTTTCAAATCAAGCATATCATAAATAAATCCTTGAAATAATCAATCATGTCATAAACACTCAGATATTATAATATACAATTAAATTTGAGTCTTATTCGAGCTTATGAAAGCTCTTTTATTGACCCAAGCATGAAATATGACCAAATTGCAATGTTTTGAACATTACAGTGTCGTTGTCGTGACGAGACTCTCTCCACTCTATGACATCAGCAAATAGTATGTCACCTCAAGACGTTGGACCACTTGACTTCAGGACTGTAACACCTATAACCTGTCTCCGTTACAAGATTAGGGTTACAGAACGTTACCATACAATCGACAAACATTTATCAATATAACATTAAATAAATAAATAACATTCAAAACATATCAATCATAACCATTTGGTCCCTAATTCGAGCCTTCGAGGCCCTAAAAATAGCTTTAAGGCAAATCGAGACTAATTTGAAACAAAATAGAAGTTTTAAGAAAAAGTTGTAAAAATTAGAAAACAGGGGTCACACGGCCGTGAGAAAACACCCTAGGCCGTGTAACATTCGAACTAGAGACACACGGCCATATCCCAGCCTGTGTCCCCACCCGTGTAACTTACTAAGTTGCCCCACACGACCGCGTGCCAGGCCGTGTGCTAGGTCGTGTTACACTCTGAGTTGCCATACACGCCGATGTGACAGCCCATGTGTTGGCCATGTAACTCACTGAATTGAAACACTAACAACCTCTCAAATGACACACGACCATGTCGCCAGGCCCTGTGTGTCACACGGATGTGTGATAGCCCGTGTCCCAAGCCGTGTGCACCAAATTTGACCCAAAATCATGCCATTTTTAAGACCAAACCACACCTATTCCACCACTCCAATTATGCACACATTCAATAGACCTAGGCACTACTACAATATACCTAAATATACCAAATCAATTAATCGATATCTTCCAACCAATATGTCATTCAAAGGCACCACATTTATATACTAAACAGTTAATCACGAAAATGCTCAAAATACCTCCTTTATAAGACATTAAGAAAATAAGCATTTCACCATGATTAAATCCACTTCATTCAACAACTAACCATCAAGGTGTTTATCTATGAAATATAAGCATACTTGTTTCATCCATACAAAATATAACCTAAACAAAGCCCACATACCATTCTTAAACTACACCTATCAACATTTCAAACCACATATTTATCTATATATACATGCCACTACCGTAGGAGATACAAATACTATCAACTTAGATGGATAGTTTGAGTTGGTTGATTGATTCTTCCCAAAAATGTCAGCACGATTATCTACAAAACGATCACAAGAACCGATAAGCTTACATAACTTAGTAAGGACATAGTATAACATTTAATCTAAATACAATTAGACACAGTTCACATTCTATTTGATTAAAGGTTAACAAAGTATAAACAGGGGCACGTGTAACAGCCCGATTTAGGGCCTAGTTAGAATAGTGGTTGCGAGACCACAAATCTAAAGTAGAAATATGTGTTTCATGGTTTTCATGAGGTCTATGACATGTTTGCATGATTGTGTGAAAATTTCATGAAGAAATTTTATAATTAAGTGATAAATTTATTCATTAGGACTAAATCGCAAAGATTGAAAAATATGAGATTCTAGAAGATTCAAGTATGATATGGCAATAGAAATTTTGTTAGAGGTCCTTATTTAGCAATTAGACCATTATATCTTATGATGGACAAAAATAGACATGGGAAGGAAAAATCTCAAGAAAGGGGCCTTAAGGGCATTTTGGTTATTTGGTTTATAAGTTAATTAAAAGCGAAAATAAGAAAAAAATTGTGTCCATCTTCTTCAACCATGGTCGAAAATTTCAAGCTCACCATAGCTAGGGTTTTTTCATCTTTCAAGCTTGATTGTAAGTACCTCCTAGCACCGTTTTTGATGTTCTTCATGTTTTTGAGATCACCGTAGCTCGATTTAGCTATTTCTACCAATATTTTGAGCTAGGGTTCATGTTCAAAAATTTACGCATGTATGACATGCATATATTTTGATGTTTAATGGAGGAATATGAAAGTTTGATGGATGATAAACATCTTTTTCTAAGTGATTTTCATGGAAAATTCATAAAAAGGACCTAGTTGTAAAAATGATAAAATGGGTAGTAAAAATCAGTTTTAAAGGAAAGTGTGAGCTGTTATAAGCTCAATAAATTTTCGACTAGGCTTGGGTAACCAAGAAAATGAGTACATTTCACTATACGAGCCTAGGAACCATTTTGTAAATATATGAAAGTTTAGGGGCAAAATCATAATTTTGCCAAAGTATGATTCATGGGTTATTTTAGTCAATGTGATCATTAAATAAGTGAAATTGTCATTATAGGTCAAGAAACATGAAGTCTGGACCGAAATCGAGGAAAGAACAAGATGGTGGACTAAATTGAACGACTATACATATTTTGGTACCTAGATAAGTTTGTGTGTAATAAATCAACATAATGTTATTATGCTTTTAAATGCTTGATATTTTGTGAAACGTATATTATCTTTATGATATTGGTTAATGAAGTCTCGATGAAAATATGATGAAATTATATTAAGTTGAAGTCCCGGTTGAACCTTAGGAATGGAAAGGATACCATTGTCACGACATGAGATTAAGGAGGTCCCGTATAAGACCATGTCTGGGACATGGCCTCGGCACCAAATGGAGATCCCGTATAAGACCATATCTAGGATATGGCATCAGCATCGAGTAGTAATCCCGTGTAAGACCACGTCTGGGACCTGGCTTCGGTATGAAATCGTGTAAGACCGTGTCTGGGACATGGCATCGATATAGATCTCGTGTAAGACCATATCTGGGATATGTCATCGGCATCATCAGTTGATCCCATGTAAGACCATATCTGGGATATGGCATTGGCATCTTACTACATGTATGATGAATTCAGGGTATCCTTCGATATTCTAAGTGGTTCAATGGGATAAAGAGCTAAGTTTATGTTTAAGATGGAAAAAGTGCTAAAGTTATGTGATGAAGTGTACAGGTACATATGAGTAATTTAAGAGAAGTGAGTTCGATATGTGATATGAGATGGGTAAGAGTAAGCATGAGTAAGTTATGTCAATGTGCTTGAGAACTTGTGTTATTACCCAATGTAATGTATGGATGGTATCATAAGTTTTTATGTTGCTATTTATTTTATGCAAACTTACTAAGTTTTATGCTTACCCCTCTCTTTTCCCTTTTCTTGTAGTATCGCCAAGCTAGCTCGGGGATCATAGGACGTCGGAGTTCGGTTCACACTATCAAGCTATTCTTTTGGTATAGTAAAGTTTGATTATTTTGGGTATGGCATGTATAGGAACTTAGTCATTTTGTTATATGTCATATTGGCTGGCCAATGTGTTGGCTATTAATGTTACTCAATTCCTTTTGTAAATGGCCTTTGGAATCGGCCAAAGCTAGTTAAGTTATATCTATTCAATGATGATGAATTTCATGAAGTGCAAGTTTATGCACTTGAGCGAAGAATGTATGAAGTATGTGCATCAAGAAGTAGATTGAAAATTTATGGTGTGGATGTCTCGATAGTAGATATTTGAAGTATATTATTGTCTCGCTATGTGATACTTGAAATGGAATAAATCTGATTGCTTTTCAGGGTGGCAAATGGCTTGGTAAATAGCCTTGTATTTGTCCATACGGATAGACACACGGGCATGTGTCTAGGCCGTGTGTGACACATGGTCAGCCCTATGGGTGTGTAGCCTGGTCGTGTGTCCCCTGCATCTAATTTGCAAAAAATTCAGTTCGTCACACGGGCCAGCACACGGGAGTGTGGCTTGGCCATGTAACCCTAAGTCTCTACTGACATCATAAACAGAATGTCCCTTATATTGGACACAGCCTGAAGCACGGGCATGTCATATGCCACACAGGCGTGTCACTTCTCTCACACAGGCGTGTGGCCCTGTCTTAAGTAAAAATTTTCTAAGTGTTTGTAAGTTTCCGGTTCAGTCCCGGACCAGTCTAGATGTATGTTTCGGGTCGAGTAGGCCCATTATAAGGACTATATGATCATGAGCGAAAGGATTTAAAGTTCAAAATGAAATTTATGGTCGATTCTGTATGTTTTAAGTAAGTTAAGTCAAGTAATGCCTCGTACCCTGTTCCGGCGTCGAATACAGGTAAGGGGTGTTACAGCACGTATGTGCATTCAGGTGTACCAAAGTACAAATAGGGGCACGTATGTGCATTGTAACACCCCAAACCCAGTCTAGAAGTTAGGCCTGAATCCGGAATGTCACATTACGGCACACTTTAAAACGATTTTACTATTTAACCATTTAAGGCCCAAAAGCCCAAAACCCTTGTATCTTGTTAAGTTAAGATGATAAGCCCATCTTTAAAGAAAACATTCATATGTTGAGTTGTTTCGGAAACCATGTTAACTTTAGAAATTTTATTTAAGTTTAATAACTGGATAGTTGAAACAATAATAATAAAACCCAAAATGAGAAGTCAATTAGGAGATACATGGCCTTATTACAATCCAATGAAAAAGAAAGTATTTAAAAATAAATTCATTTGAATAAATTAAAACATCAAATTAGCTTGTAGTGTGGCCATCTCCGAGTCCTCTGCCAAGTCGAGCCAACTTCTTGTGCATCACCCGAAATATTAATTAAAAGGGTGTGAGTTTCGAAACTCAGTGTGTACAACCCTTGGCTATCAAATCAACATACAAATATTCACATTGGGCCTAAGCCCTATCAAAATCGATGGTCTTGGGCCTTAGCCCAAAATGACCTCATATCATAACACATATACAAACAAGATAATGCAAAACCCTTCCCAAAAATCCATCCGCTACACACCATTTCCCTTCCAACAATTACACACCTGTGGGTATTTCTAAATCGACCCACCCATCCTCTACACACCAAAGGTAGCACTCACAGTGGCACTACCCAACGTTGCAGCAAAGCTGCTAATCATATATGGGCTTAAAGCCTCCGGTGGATCCATGGTCGTCAAGCGACTATGCGATCCTCAAATCTTCCTCCGTACCATAATTCCCACCCATATGCATCCCAGACAGAATATCGTATGAATGCAACACACATTTTCACACATTCGGCACCTAGGGGTATTCTAGTCATTTCACTACCCAAGGGTATTTTCGTAATTCTACCCTATAGGGGTATTTTGGTAATTTTGCAATATCGGGGTATCTTGGTATTTTTGAAAAATAGGGGTGTTTTGGTACTTTTACAAAATAGGGGTATTTTGGTACTTTTGCAAAACAAAGAGGTATTTTAGTAATTTAACAAATCTAAGGATATTTTGGTAATTTTCAAATCAGGGGTATTTTATCCTTCTCGGGTTTTAGTTACGAACTTTGGCCCATCAACAAGTCCTCACGGTTAAAGTGAACAAACACTATGCACTAGGTAGGATCTCAGAAAAGAGGAGGTGGGTCACTAGGACCGCTTAAGTACCAAGCTCTCACTAGATCCAATCCTAGACATGCATATGTCGGTTACCACACTCTAACTAATCGACTTGTCCACAGACATGTTTGATTATTAGATTAAGTCTTATGTGATTTAAGAGTTGTTCAGAACTAGGCCTAAAGTCCATTAAACCCTAGCATACTTGTCTACGTCCCCCATAAAGCCCATATTACATCCTTACGGCCCATTAGGCCCAAATCTCATTCATATGGCCTACTAGGCCCAAAACAATTCCAAATCATGTAACATGCTTGACTAACTTAATACGTATGACCAAACCAACCAATTTCATCAAACTTAGCCTCAGGGCCCACCGAGCCCGTTTAGCCACTTTCGGCTTTTCGACTTTTCGGCATTGCCAATATCGTGTGTGTAGTGTTTGTGCACACCTGGTAACCACGTGCACTGCAAACCCCTTAGTCACGAACCTACAATCGACATTACTAGCGATTAACCAAGGTTTTACACATACTAATAAAAACTGAAACCTCACCGTACACTTACCGTGTGTCTCACGTTCTAGCCCTTCCTTTGCTACTATTTTTGATTATCCTCCAGATCTGCACCCAACATATATCGTCAAAATCAAGTGACCCATAATCCACATAAGTCACCCCTATAAGCCATATTACATTCGGCCATTTACTAAACCACCAACGGGACGATTGCACTTACCTCTTTCTAACGATCCTTACCTACCACGCTTGTGATTATTGAGCCTTACCCTTTTTATTACAAGTTAAGGAAAATGAGGGGTTAGATAGTCCTTCGGCTTTTAACAAAACACACTAAAAAGTTTAACTAAGCACTTACCGAAATCCTCCTTTGATCATGCAACTTAGATAGCTACTGAACAAGATTCGGCTTCCAAACGTGACTAAGAGTAGGTAACAATCAGTTGAGGTGGAGGAACAACAATAAGAGTTGGTATTCAGTAAGAGCTTGGTACTTAAGTAGTCCTAGCGACTCACCTCTTCTCTACTCGAATCCTACCTGGTGCGTAGCTACGGTTCACCCTAACCAAGAGGACTTATTCACGGGCTAAACCCGATAATTAAAACCCAAAAAGGACTAGCCATGCAGTTTTATAAAAACCCTAGTTTTAAAATCCCTAAATTACCCTTTTAATTGTAGTAAAAGATTATTGTGAAAATTTTTCCAAAATATCTCCGATTTACAAAATTACAAAAATGCCCCTGTATTGTAAATTACTAAAATACCCTTAGTTCCTAAGATTTTCAAAAATACCCTCGACGTTTGCTACAATATTTCTACTTTACAAAAATACCAAAACTTACATTTTACAAATAACAAGATACCCTGATTTGAAGAGTTTACGGAACTACCCCTGACTTCCAAAATTACCGAAATAACCTCGATTTCTGAAATTTTTGCAACACCTCTGATTTGGAAAACAAATTTTCAAAATAAACCTCGAGTTTTTGTAAATTTTGAAATAACCTTTGATTTGTAAAGATTTTTAAATTGACCACGATTTATTACGAAAAAATACCAGTAGGCCGAATGAAGAAATTACCCACAGGTTGGGAAAAATTTGAAATGGCCATAAAAGTGTAGTGAATGATGTTGTGAATGAATGTGTCTTCATGGAGAAATGAATGTGTCTTTGCTTATGAATGTGAATGTGACTCCCTGAGTTAGAGTAGTGAACTTGAACTGAACCTTTGTGTGATCGAAAGGACTACTTCTAAATATCTGTATATCATAAAATTGTTCGCGGTTAATAAGTGGAACAAAAGTCTGATACATAAAAATTTTTAATCAGATAAATCGCGATGTTAGAAATGAGTTCTAGGGGACGTGGTCGTCATGGACGCGGTAGAGGTAGAATGGCGATGCTCGAAACCCAGGAGGGTCCGCCATGGGTCGAAAAACGATGCTGCCGCCAGGAGTGGGCGCAGAGGATCAAGATCAGACAGGAGGCGATGACGCAGATGATCGCGAGCTATGTTGCAGTGCTCGAGCAAGTGGCTGGAGCTAGTGTAGGAATCGGAGTTCGGAAGTCAGGATCGGAAAAGCTTAGGTCGAACGAGCCGAGATTTTTAGAGGAGTATCTGGAGTAGCTCCGAACGTAGCGGAGTATTGGTTGGAAGCAGTCAAAAGAATAATGGACGATTTGGACTGTACCGATGAGGAAAAAGTCAAGTGCGTTTTTCGTTGCTCGGGACTAAGCTTATCGATGGTGGCTCAACATCGGACAAGGTGTGTCGGCAGATCGAGTGGATTGGGAATATTTTAAGGTTAAGTTTGAAGGGAAGTATGTTGGAGCTAGTTATTTAGACTCGCAAAGGAAGGCATTTTTAAACTTGGTTCAAGAAAGTAAGTCGGTAGCAGAATATGAAGCAGAATTTGTGCGGTTAAGTCAGTACGCCAAGGGGATCGTGGCTACTGAGTATGAAAGGTGCGTCCGATTCGAAGATGGGTTGCGTGATGAGCTACGAGTGTTGATTGCTCCGCATAGAGAAAGAGACTTTGCCATTCTAGTGGAGAAAGCTCGGATAGCTGAGGAAGTTAAGAAGACTGTAAGGCGTAGGAAGCAATGGACTTTTATTTTTGGCGTTAAAAGGGGAGTTGGGCTAAGGAGGCCTTAAGAATAATTGTAAGGACTTTTGGACATGAAAGTGAGCCTGGTAAAGTGGCTTGGACGCTTGCGGCAAAGGGAGCTTCAAGAGGGCTCAGGTTCGAGCCTTGTTGACAGCAGTTGGCATGTTTTTATTTTATTTCTGGCATTAAGGCAAGGGGGAGCTAGGCAAGGAGGTCTTAAAACGAATTGGGGCGAGTTTATGTCACAAAAAAATGCCTTGGCAAAGTGGCCTGGGGCGTTATCTGCAGCTTGCGTCCAAGGGCTCCAGTGGTCTTGGGTTCGAGGCTTGTGAGCAGCAAGGAGGGTGGTTTTTTTTTCTTTGATGCGTCAAGGCGGGGAAGGGAGAGGTTGACTGGCAAATGGACTTCTACTTGGGTGAGGATTAAGCTTGTTTCTCCTCTTAAATTTTGGCTAAGAGTAGGATAAGTGTAGTTTTATTTATTTTAATATAGGAGAATTATGGCTTTATTTAGATCAAATGGGATTTTATTTTATTTATTTTAGGAGATAGGATAAGAGATTAAATGGGATATTAGTAAGGGATATTATTGTTTATTTTATTTTAAGTTGGTGGATCTGGGGATAAATATGTGATTTATTATTTTAAATAGGTAAGATAATTGTATATTAAATTCAATTTAATTTGAATGGGTGTTGAAGAGACATAGTAGGAGATTAAATTGGGATATGATAATGAGTTGACGTGGTGGCCAAGCATGGGGCTCTTTTGGGTAAGCAAATTCGGCCTTGAAGAGGAGATAGGGCGAAACTATTTAAAGGGGTTATAGGTGTTTTTGGGTTCTTTTTCTTCCTTTTAGTGTGTGCAGAAATTCCTCTACATACTCTTCTTCATCTTTATTTTCTTTCAACCCCAATTTCACACCTTTGCTTGAATGGCCGAATGACCCTTTATCATTCAAGACCTTAGCCAGAATGTTTCATCTCCATTGAGAGCCATTGCCGAAATCTCTTAGCCACTTTTATACCTCTTTTCTTCCATCTACATCTACTTTTAAGAGATAACCAGAATATTCAATCACCTTTTTAAGGGCTTAGCCGAATCTTGATGGCCATATTCTCTCTTCTCTGTCATAAGTGATAAAAGCCGGAGGTGTCATTGGTTGAAGGTTGCTCCAATCGATTCTCTATAGTAAGTAAGAGTTCTCTCCTAACTTGTTCTTCTATCTCTTTGGTATGCCGAAATCA
Source organism: Gossypium sturtianum (assembly GCA_025698515.1). NCBI lineage: Eukaryota > Viridiplantae > Streptophyta > Magnoliopsida > Malvales > Malvaceae > Gossypium > Gossypium sturtianum. The sequence goes on along the minus strand of CM046946.1, from coordinate 50,753,784 downwards.
AGGGTGGTCTTGATTTCTATGGATAACCGAATATTCATAGTGCCTTACCATTGTGTCTTTTGTATATAGCCGACAAGAGGAGTATTAGAGGAGTTTTTGGATGCAGGCGATTAAGGTAAGCAAGTATGGTATTCGGCCAAGGGTTATTTTTCTATGAATTTATGCTTAAGCCGATTTTGATGTGGTTTCACTTAGGGATTTCGACAGTTCAAGAGCAAGGAGTAGTTTTCGGGATTTGGTAAGCAAGGTAAGGAAGTATTGATATTCGGCCATAGGCCATTTTATGAGCTTAGGTGATGATCGATTTCTGACTTTGGTTCTTAGGAGCAAATCGACGGGAATAAGAAGAGTTTCGAGATTCTAGATCGTGTTAGATTCGAGTAGTTCGGGATTTCGCTAAATAGACAGGTGTGTGATTAACCCACCGTTTTCCGGGTATATGATATGTATGTGAAATGTGTATGTGTTATGAATGTGCTAACTAGTGCAGTGGAAATTGTGATAAGGATACCCTCGAGGGTATCTCGATAATCAGTAAGTACCAAAACGATGATATGTGATTATTAATATGAATATGTGATAATATGCTTGATGAACATGCTCATGCATCATTACATTGTATCATTATTTTATGTGCCATGTGCATGGGTGGGATATGATATGAAAGAAGGTGCGGGTGTACTTCGAGTACGTGGTTTGATGTTAGCCTTGAGCTGCATCGTGGATTGACGTTGATCGAGGTCACGTTGTGGATTAATTGTGATTTAGTTCGCGTGGCTTGATGAGTGGCTATGTGCCTCATCGTGGTTGATATCGACTATGTGCCATATCGTGGTTGATGAGTGACTATGTGTCCCACCGTGGTTTTGGTGTTAGCTACGGCTACATGGATGGATTGGCGCCGACCGACGTCGCGTTGTGGACTATTATGCTTAATTGCACGTGGACGGCGGTGATTGCCTTTGGAGTGAAAAGGAGAGGGTGATTTGATAATCCCCTGGTGTGTGGTAAATTTGGATAAGGGGTGTGTAGCGGATGGACCCTAGGTTTGGGTTGGGCTTCATAATTGCATGATTTCGTATGTGAACATATGTGGAAATGGGCCAAGCCCAATATGATATGTGGATTAATGTGGAAATGGGCAAAGCCCAGTATATGAATGTGGATCGGTGTGGAAATGGGCTAAGCCCGGTATGTGGAAATGGGCTAAGCCCGGTATGTGGAAATTATGTGGTTAACTACCCTATTAGATGAATGTGATATGAATATGGGCCAAGCCAGAATGTGATAACATGTGAATTTGATAATTGATATCCGATATATGAGTTAATATGTGGTTAACATGTGGGTGGAATTCAAGTGGACTAATTACACATCGAGTGCGTATGACTCACCCAATTTTTATTAAACATCGCAGTGATCGTGATTTTTGGACCGGGTTGGAGTGGATACAAAGGTGGCCATGCGTAGCGATTTCCATCTTTGAAAGATATTTTAATTAATTAAGTAGTTATATTTTCAGTATTTTGATTAAGTGTTTATTGTAATAAGGCCCATTAAAGTGATTGAACATTTTTATTATGTTTAAGCTAGACGACCATTAAATTATTATTGGGAAGTGCTTTTAATTTTGGCAACTTTTATTTTAAAAGCTTATAATAAAGTTTTAATTTGGATATTTTTATCAAGCTTATATTATTTAGAATTTTTAATTGGACATGGTTTTCAAATGACAAAATTTTTAATGTTTTTCCCAAAAGTGAAATCAGTCTTCAAACGTTTTTCCGTAGTGGCATTTCAAATTCGGTCGTAACGAATAGGCCGGGTTTGGGGTGTTACAGCTTAAGTACCAAGCTCTCACTAGATCCAATCCTAGACATGCATATGTCGGTTACCACACTCTAACTAATCGACTTGTCCACAGACATGTTTGATTATTAGATTAAGTCTTATGTGATTTAAGAGTTGTTCAGAACTAGGCCTAAAGTCCATTAAACCCTAGCATACTTGTCTACGTCCCCCATAAAGCCCATATTACATCCTTACGGCCCATTAGGCCCAAATCTCATTCATATGGCCTACTAGGTCCAAAAAAATTCCAAATCATGTAACATGTGTGACTAACTTAATACGTATGACCAAACCAACCAATTTCATCAAACTTAGCCTCAGGGCCCACCGGGCCCGTTTAGCCACTTTTGGCTTTTCAGCTTTTCGGCATTGTCGATATCGTGTGTGTAGTGTTTGTACACACCTGGTAACCACGCGCGCTGCAAACCCCTTAGTCACGAACCTACAATCGACATTACTAGCGATTAACCAAGGTTTTACACATACTAATAAAAACTGAAACCTCACCGTACCCTTACCGTGTGTCTCACGTTCTAGTAGCCCTTCCTTTGCTACTATTTGCGATTATCCTCCAGATCTGCACCCAACATATATCGTCAAAATCAAGTGACACATAATCCATATAAGTCACCCCTATAAGCCATATTACATTCGGCCATTTACTAAACCACCAACGGGACGATTGCACTTACCTCTTGCTAACGATCCTTACCTACCACGCTTGTGATTATTGAGCCTTACCCTTGTTAATACAATTTAATGACAATGAGGGGTTAGATAGTCCTTCGGCTTTTAACAAAACACACTAAAAAGTTTAACTAAGCACTTACCGAAATCCTCCTTTGATCATGCAGCTTAGATAGCTACTGAACAAGATTCGGCTTCCAAACGTGACTAAGAGTAGGTAACAATCAGTTGAGGTGGAGGAACAACAATAAGGGTTCGGCAAAAGTAGGAATTCGGAAAAGAAGGATAATAGTAATTTCAGCAATGAAGAGAATTTGGCTTTGTGAGAATTCGGCAAAAAGGGAGAAACCGTTTGAGGGGGAGAATAATAGAAAAGAAAATACGAAAACTCAGGAACCCCTCTCTGAAATTCGGCAACCCCTTTTTATAACCAAAGCCGAATCCTACCTTCCCTCCACAGTCCTATTCGGCACCAACACTTTACACTCCTTATCTCCTAACTTTTCTCTCTGATAATACCTTAATCTTATCCGAATTGTCCTCCACATCCAACACTCCTGCTTACTACAAACTCTCCACGGCAAGAGTACCAAACCAACACAACTCTTGCCGTCCACCTATGCAAAATAAAATACTCAAAAAATACACTTCTCAAAAAATACTCAACACAACTTTTCTCTCTGATAATACCTTAATCTTAACCTTGGACCTCCTCAGTTTTCACACACGCCACCTTGTAGCTCCCAAGTGACACCACTTACCACTGGACCACAAGCCCATTTGTGTCCTATTTTCTCTTAATCTGCTTAAGAGGCCTAATGCCTGAGACTAGGGTCCACTAAAGCAAGAAAAATAAATTTTTCCCTATGGTCTCCCCTATCTCTAAGGCTTCAAATAATCCCGATAATACCTTAAAATTAATATTCTAAGTGCTACACATACATACTAACTTCAATGCACAGAAATTAGGGTTTTGGGATTTTTGGGGCATTACAATTCTACCCCTCTTAAAAAAAATTTCGGCCTCGAAATTTACCTGGTTGAAACAAGTGAGGGTATTGTCGATGCATTGCCTCCTCAGGTTCCCAAGTAGCCTCCTCGGCATTATGGTTCCGCCAAAGCACTTTGACTAAAGGAACAAACTTCCTTCTTAATACCTTGACATCTTGATCAATTATCTGAACCAGCTCCTCTTCAAAAGTTAGATCTGGTCTAACCTCAATCTCCTCGATAGACACGATGTGAGAAGGGTCTAAGTGATAACGCCTTAGCATTGACACATGGAACACATTGTGTATTTCGCTCAATTCAGAAGGCAACTCCAGCTGATAGGCAACCGGCCTAATTCTCTTCAATACTCGATAAGGCCCAATGAACCTTGGGCTTAACTTGCCCTTCCGATCAAACCTTAACACCTTCTTCCAAGGGGAAACCTTGAGAAAAAACATTTCCCCCATAGCATATTCAATCTCTCTTCGTTTGAGGTCAGCGTACGACTTCTGCCTTTCTGTCGCCTCCTTCAACTGATCCCGAATCAATTTCACCTTATCTTCAGTGTCTGCTACCAATTTCGGACCCAAAACTCGTCACTCACCCAACTCAGTCCAACAAGTCGGAGTACGACATCTTCGTCCATACAGTGCTTCATATGGTGCCATTCCAATACTTGCCTGATAACTATTGTTATATGCAAATTTAGCTAGCGGCAAGTAGTCCTCCCAACTACCTCGAAACTCAATTACACACCCTCTCACCATATCCTTCAAAACTTGAATTACCCTTTCCGACTGACCATCAGTCTGAGGGTGAAATGCTGTACTGAAATCCAAACTCGTACCTAGCGCTTCATGCAGCTTCTTCCAAAATCAAGACGTAAAACGAGGATCTCTATCAGATATGATCGAGACTGGAACTCCATGCAACCTCACAATCTCTGCTACATACAACCTTGCCAATTTCTGTAGTGAGTAGTCAGTGCGGACCGGTATAAAATGGGCAGACTTGGTTAATCGATCCATAATAACCCACACAGAGTCCTTCTTAGCAGGCGTCAAGGGTAGCCCACTAACGAAATCCATAGTAACCCGCTCCCACTTCCATTGTGGGATCTTAATCGGCTGAAGTAATCCTAATGGAAATTGTTGCTCTGCTTTCACTTGCTGACATACTAAACATTTACGCACAAACTCCGTAACCTCGCGTTTCAATCCCAGCCACCAATAAAGCTCTCGTAAATCTCAGTACATCTTGTTACCTCTGGGGTACATAGCATAGGAACTACTATGCGCTTCCCGTAGTATAGACTTCCTTAGCTCTTCGTCCCTTGGCACACAAATTCTACCACGGAAACACAACAACCCGTCACTATTTATCCCAAAATCTGACGTTTCCCCCTCTCAATTTGCTTGAATCGAGAATCCAAAATCTCATCTAATGACTGTTTGTCTTTAATCTGCTCAACCCATAGTGGCTTCACTTGTAACTCGGCTAACAAACTCCCGTCGTCATACAAACTCAACCGAGCAAACATTGCTCTCAAGTCCAACATAGACCTACGGCTTGGGAATCGAAGAAATTTAATAGATTTCATTTTTCGAGCCTAGGGGAAAAAATGTAAATATGTCAAAGTTTAAGGGCAAAAATGTAATTTTGCCATAATGTGATTTTTGGACTGAATTGAATAATGTGAATAATAAATGAGTTAAATTTTCTATTATAGATCAAGAGAAATGAGGTTCAAACCTAGATCGGGGGAAAAATAAAGTATTTGACGATTAGGTTCCATTCCTACTATTTTTGTACCGAGGTAAGTTCGGATGTAAATATTGTATTGTTTTATTTATGTTCTAAATGATTTAATATTGTATGAATTATGACCAACTCCTTGAACGTAATCAACAAAGTTCGACAAGCGAGAAAATTTCAGTTGAACTTTAGGAATAGTTAGGATACAAATGTCATGACATTAGGGTTATTGAGATTTCGTGTAAGACCATATCTGGGATATGGCATCGATATGAGACTTCGTGTAAGACCATAGCTGGGCTGTTGGCATCGATATGAGATCCCATATAAGACCATATCTGGGATATGGCATTGATATGGTACTTTGAATGCGAGATGTCCCGAGTATCCTTTAGTATTCCAAATGGTTCAATGGGTAGCTCGATAGAAATGTTAAAGTTGTGAAAGACTTTGGTATGGTGCACTTGGGTAAGGTATGTACATAAGACTCATTCTTAATGAGCTCGATATGTGATGAACCCTTGGTAAGTTTGTGATTGAGTAAGTTTGACTATGAGATTATAGTGACATTTATGTTAATTTACATCATGTTAATTATGTGTTAAATGTGTGTTATAATGCCTATTATTTGAATAGAAACTTACTAAGCTTTAAAGCTTACTCCCCTTTCTTTTCCCTTGTCTTATAGTGTCACCATGTAACAGCCCGATTTTGGGGCTAGTCGGAACAGTGGTTTCGAAACCACTAACTCATGCCCAGAGAAATTATTTTTAATATTATTTTACATATCATAGCATGATTATATGAGTGCATGAAAATTTTGGTGAATTAATTTTAGTGATTGCATGCTTAATTGCGAAAAAAGGACTAAATCGCATAAAGTGCGAAAGTTTTATTTTACAAGCTAGAGGTGTCAAATAGCTATAGAATATTAAATTGGAAGTCCTTCATGTGCAATTAGGACATTGGGAGAGTGTTGGTCGGCCATAGGGACAAAGATGAGACATGGTCAATGGTTAGGTGGGTTTTGGTGACTTAATTGAATAAAATTAGATAAAACCAAGAAGCTATCATCTTTTCCCATTTTTACTTCTTCTCCCACCGAAAATATCATTAAGAGAAGAGGTTTAGAAGCTTGAAAATTTTCAGCAACTTCAACCTTTACTAGTAAGTGATTTTGGTGATCATTCTTGTTAATTTTTGTACTTTTGGGACCCTTGTAGCATGATCTAACTAATGAGGGGACTATTTTGCAAAATGGTTGAGAGTCTAGGTATTTTCCATGTGAGTATTCATGTTGATTTCTAAAATTTCATGGAAGAAAATGAATCTTGGGTGTTGAATGTAACACTCCTTGCCTGGGTTCTACGCCGAAACCGGGCCCGAGGCGTTACGGAACTCAAACCACTTGATCGCCACTTAGGCTTGTCGTAACTACTCTTTGAAGTCATCTCAACAACCTCTTTCTCGACTTATGAGGCCTCACTCATACACACGAGGGCTCTCGAGACTAAACCGGAACTTTTTCCAATCTTAAAATTTTTCTCTTTTATACAGGTCTCACACGCCTGTGTTGGATTAGACACGCCCGTGCATGGACACACACGCCCATGTCCCCCAACCGTGCCTAAAACCCTGACGATTGCGCCAATGCCCCACGGCCAAGGCACACGCCGTGCTTACCACCCGTGGTGCACTGCGACTACCTTAACACGGCCTAGAGTCTAGGCACGCGCCCGTGTGGCTGGCCAGTGGCCAACATCAGTTAATCCCACACGCCTAGACACACGCCCGTGTGGCTAGTCCGTGGTCTATTACGATTTAAAATACTAACATGCGAGGGACCTTGACGGCCAAAGCACACGCCCGTGGGCTGACCGTGTGTCACACATGGCCTAGACACACGTCCGTCTGTCTATCCACATGGCCAAGAACAAAGCTATTTGCTAAGCTCTTCTCACCCTTATATCTTACACAACATGCACTCATACAACACATCCATAATCAACTCAAATTGAATTGCAATCTCACATAGACAACTATAACTTTCTTTCATATAATGTAATAGCCAACAACCATGGAATTATACAAAATAATCTATCCATCTAAAGGCCAACACTTCTTAGCCATTTATAACAAAATTCACTAACTTATCTAGCCCCTATGCATGCCATATAAAAAAATTAAGTTTCATGTACCAAAGTGTGCTGATATGTGGCCTATCTTCTAATCATCCTCGTATCTCGATTCAATGCTTTTAATCTATAAGATAAGGGAAAAGAAAGGGAGTAAGCTTTGAGCTTAGTAAGTTTACACATACACAATTAAGCATCATAGTATAAGCTAACCCACAAATAGCATTATACTAACATATAATATACCATTGTGCATACTCTTTCTATCCCTTACCACATTTCCAACTTATCATGAGTCGCATACTCATAACCATTGAAATGCACCCCTGCATTAAATATCACATTTACATAACGTACAACACCTCATTATTTCTCGTAATACATCCACACAGTTAATCCACATATCTTATCCACACAGCTAGTTCACATAACTAATTCACACAGCTATTACACACAGCTAATACACACAGTTAATCCACACAGCCAATGTCTCGGTGGTTTCGCACTTAGCACACCACACTTGATTAATAAGGTGGTATCGCACTTAGCCTACTACAAAGGTATTCATAGTGGTTAAGCACATAGCCCACTAGACGATATACCTCACGATAGCATCGCACATAGCTAGCTCATCGTCAATATGCATTAGGATGGTATCGCACTTAGCCCACCATCTAGCATTATCACAACACATGCACAAGTCTACTTACTTAATCATTCTACTTAAACCACATAGGTCCTCAATCATTCTCGATCATACATTCATTCACAATTTCTACTACATTCATCCCACATAGGTTCTCAAACATGCTACACACTAGCCACAAGATTAACAAATTGTAAGTATGAATGCATTATTTATGCATAGACTTACCTCGATACTCAAAAGTATAGAAATATGCAATTTAGTCCACCACCTTGCTTTTGCCTCGAGTTACGATCCAAGCCGTCTTTCTTGACCTATAATGAATAAATCAGCTTATTCAATACACACATTGACTATATTGACCTACATTTCATACTTTAGCAAAATTACTATTTTGCCCCTAAACTTTCTCATATTTACACTTTAGCCCCAAGGCTCGTAAAGTGATTTTTATTCAACTTTCTATCCTTTCATGCTTAGCCGAACCACTTACTCAACTAAAGCATTCATCAATTCTCACTAAATCACACATGTATGACCAAACTAAAGTTTTTCACAAACTAGTCCCTACATGCATTTTCATGGAAAATCACTTAGCAAAAGATGTTTCTACTACATCAAGCTTTCATATTCTTCCATAAAACATCAAAATACATGCATGTCAAACATATGTGCATTTTTGAACATCCATAATAGCTCACCAAAGAGCTAAAAATAGCTTACTCATGCTACTAGGACTTCAAAAATACGAAGAATATCAAAAACTGGGCTTAGGAGCACTAAAAATTGAAAGAGCCCTAACAATGGCTATTGGAATTTTCGGCAGCTTGAGGGAGAAGATGAGTGAATTTTTGTCATGTTTTCACCTATTTAATCATTTAATAACTAAATGACCAAAATGCCCTTTTTGATGAACTTCAAATTTTAACTCATCCATGCCCAATTTTGTCCAAAAATTAGAATTTGGATAAATTGCTATTTAAGGACCTCTAATTAATAATCTAAAGCTATTTCACACATATAGCTCCCAGAAAAACACATTTTGCAACTTTTGCAATTTAGTCCTTTTGGACAATTCAACCACAATTTCACAAAATTGCTTCATGAAACTTTCACACTAGCATGCATACAAGGCATAAACCTCAATAACTCATTTATAACCCTCAGATTTGTGGTCTTGCACCACTATTCCGACTAGGCCCTAAACCGGGATGTTACAACTCTCCCCCCTTTAGAGATTTTCGTCCCCAAAAATCTTACCAGTAAAGAGGTTTGGATGTTGCTCTCTCATAGCTTCTTCCGTTTCCCACGTAGCCTCTTCCATACCATGTTTCTTCAATAACACTTTCACTAGTGCTATGCTCTTATTTCTCATCTGTTTCACTTCTCGAGCTAAGATCTTAATCGGCTCTTCTTCATAAGACATATCCTGTCTTATCTCTATTTTCGTCGAAGGAATCACATGTGAAGGATCGAAGCGATACCGTCGCAACATCGACACATGGAACACATTATGAATCTTTTCCAACTCTACAAGGCAAAGCCAACCAGAGTGCGCTCTGTGCCCAGTGCATGCGTGATCTCATACGGCCCCATAAACCTTGGACTCAATTTTCCTTTTCGTCCAAATCTCATAATCTTCTTCCACGGGGACACTTTCAAAAACACTTTGTTGCCCACTTCAAACTCAATTTCTTTTCTTTTCAAATCCGCGTCGACTTACGCCGGTCCGAGCGACTCGGACTATTACAGATTACTTTCACCTTCTCTTCAGTTTTTTTCACTAGATCGACCCCATGGATCCGCTCCTCACTAAGCTCGGTCCAATACAAAGGAGTCTGACACTTCCGACCATACAAAGCCTCATACGGTGCCATCTGTATACTCGACTGATAACTATTATTGTAGGCGAATTCGACCAAAGGTAGATATCTCTCCCAACTACCTTCGAATTCTAACACACAGCATCGAAGCATATCTTCAAGAACTTGAATCACTCTTTCAGACTGACCATCGGTTTGCGGATGGAGCGCGATCTTTGAAATTCAATCTCGTTCCCATGGCCTCTTGCAACTTCTTAAAAATCTCGAAGTACACCTCAGATCTCTATCCGATATAATAGACACAAGTACACCATGCAATCTCACTATCTCTGCCACATACAACTCAGCTAACTTATCCAATGAATAATCAACACGTACTGGAATAAAGTGAGCCGACTTTGTCAATCTATCCACAACAACCCACACGACATCTCTCTTTCTGAGTCATCGACATCCCCGTTACAAAATACATGGTAATCTGATCCCACTTCCATTCGGGTACCACATTGGCTGAAGCAATCCCGAAGGCACTTGATGCTCAGCTTTCACTTGTTGACAAATTAAACACTTGGTCACAAACTCTGAAATATCTCTTTTCATACCCGTCCACCAATACAACTTCCTCAAGTCATTGTACATTTTCATCATCGCCGGATGTCTTGACAAACATCCACTTTGTGGGCCTCATGCAAAACCTTTTGAATCAACTCCTCATCTTTAGGAACACAAATTCATCACGATACATCGGACAACCATTCAAATCCACTCGAAAATCAGAATCACTTTACGATCCGCACTTAGCTATCTTAGCTTGCATCTCATCATCATTTTACGAGCCTCACATATTTGTTGAACAAATAGTGGCTTAGCTCTCAACTCTGCCAAAATAGCACCATCGTCGGACAATGCTAAACTCGTGCTCATAACTCTTAGAGCATACAAGGATTTCCTACTCGGGGCATCCGCAACCACATTCGCTTTTCGGGTGGTAGTCAATGACTAACTCATAGTCTTTCAACAACTCAAGCCACCGTCTCTGCTCTCGATTCGGATCCTTACGATCCATCAAATACTTTAAACTCTTGTGATCCGTAAAGATTCGACACTTCTCACCATATAAGTAATGTCGCCAAATCTTTAATGCAAAAACAATCGCCGCTAACTCTAAATCATGAGTCGGATAATTCTTCTCGTGCGGTTTTAGCTGCCTTGAGGCGTAAGCGAATACCTTACCCTCTTGCATCAACATGCAACCGAGACCATTAAATGATGCATCACTTTAAACCACGAACTCTTTCCACGATTCTAGTTGAACTAAAACCGGCACCTCAGTCAATAATGTCTTCAATCTCTCGAAACTCTGTTGACATGTCTCAGTCTATTCAAACTTGACATCCTTGTGCAATAGTTTCGTCATTAGGTTAGCAATCACAGAGAACCCCTTTACTAAACGTCTGTAATATCCTGCTAATCCCAAGAAACTACTAATTTCAAACACGTTCCTCGGCGGTTTCCAATCCATAAAAGCCGATATCTTACTCGGGTCAACTCTGACACCATCACCTGACACCATGTGTCCTAAGAATCTGACCTCTCGGAGCCAAAACTCACTCTTGCTAAACTTAGCATATAACTGCTTATCTCTCAAAGTTTGCAAGACAATTCTCAAATGTTCTTCATGACCGTTCTCATCCCGAGAATAGATCAATATGTCATCAATGAAGAAAACTACAAACTTGTCCACATACGGTCTGAAAACACGATTCATCAGATCCATAAAAATCGCAGGTGCATTCGTCAAACCAAACGGCATAACCAAAATTTCATAATGGCCATACCTTGTCCGAAATGCAGTTTTCAACACATCTTGCTCTTTCACTCTGAGCTGATAATAACCAGACCTCAAGTCTATCTTGGAGAACACTGTAGCTCCCTTTAGTTGATCAAAAAGATCATCAATCCTTCGTAAAGGATACTTATTCTTCACCGTCACCTTGTTCAGTTGTCTATAGTCTATACACAACCTCATAGACCCATCCTTCTTCTTCACGAATAATACCGGAGCACCCCACGGCGAGTAGCTCAGTCTTGCAAAACCCTTATCTGTCAACTCTTACAACTGAACCTTCAGTTCTTTCAACTTTACAGGTGCCATTCTATATGGAGCAATTGAAATAGGTGCCTTTCACGGAACCAACTCAATTCCAAACTCGACCTCTCTCACTGGAGGTAATCAGGGTAACTCTTAGGAAATACATGCGGATACTCACATACCATCTGCTTTGCTTTCAAACTCTACTCCAATCTCTCGAGTATTCAACACAAAAGCAAGATAGGAATCAAATCCTTTTCTCAAACATTTCTCGCCACTAGGGAAGAAATCATCAGCGGTAGACTATCAGATCCACCTGATTCAACCCGAACCACATCTCCACTCTCACATTTCAATTCAATAAACTTACTACCACAGTTCACTAAGACATTATGGGTAGTCAACCAATCCATGCCTAGGATTAAATTAAACTCATCAAACGGTAACAACATAAGTTTGGCTAGAAAACAATGATTCTCAATCAATAAAGGAAAATTCTTACACACTCTGTCCACTAACACATGCTTTCCTAACGGGTTTGACACCTTAACCACTAAGTCCGTAGACTCAACGGTCATACTCAAACTAGATGCTAATCTCATGCAAATATAAGAATGGGTAGACCCTAGATCTATTAAAGCAATAACGAAGGTGTCATAGAGAGAAAAAGTACCCGTTATCACATCAGGGAAGGATGCTTCTTCGGGAGCGCGAATAGCATACGTCCTCACAGGTGCCCGACCCTCTGGTCTCGTAGCAGAGACTCTCGATGCACCCCTACCACTATTCCCACCTCTAGGGTTTCTTGGTGGTCTACCCCTTGCAGACATATCACTACGTCTCATCTCTTGCTTCTCTTCCTTATCATCCCTCTCGGGCAATTTCAGATAAAGTGGTCAGGGGAACCACACTTATAACATTTCTGACTATTTCCCCAACACTCCCTGGTGTGATATCTACCACAACTTGGACACTCTGGTTTGCTCTTCGTATTGCCCACACTTTCCATCGAGGGAGCTTGGACTCTCGAACCCGAGCGAGTATTGCCCAAGTCTTGATGCGAATAACCCACTGGTGCTGTCGTCCGAGGATTCACTTCCTTGGATCTTTTCGACTGGGCTTGGTACGACTTGCCCATCGACCTCTTTCTAGCATCTCGGGCTTCACTCACAGCCCTCCTCTTTTCTGAACTCAGCTCTTCGGCCTTACTCACCCTCTCAACTAATGCCACAAATTCTTTCGACTCCAAAATGCCCACTAGGAGTTTGATGTCCTCATTCAGCACATCGTCGAACCTCTTACACAAGATGGTCTCAGTCGATACACATTCTTGAGCGTATTTGCTAAGCCTAACAAACTCACGCTCATATTCTGCCACTGTCATTCTTGTTTCAACTCAAGGAATTCCTTCCTTTTTCGATCAGTAAACCTCTGGCTTATATACTTCTTCCGAAACTCTTCCAGAAAGAAGTCCCAAGTCACCCGCTCTCTCGGGACCACTAGCGTCAACGTTTTCCATCAATGGTATGCCGAATCTCTCAGCAAGGATACGGCACACTTCAAAATCTCTTCAGGCATACATGAGAGTTCATCGAACACCCTCATCGAGTTCTCCAACCAGAACTCCACCCTCTCTAGGTCATCATCTACCTTAGCTCTAAACTCCTCAGCCTCGTGTTTCCTAATCTTATCCACTGGGGGTGTCGATATCCTCACTACATCCATACCTTGAGGAGCCACTGGATTTGGCTGAGGTATAGAAGGAGGAGGTGGGGGAGGTTGAGCATTAGGGTTCGCTCGAATATAATCCGAGAACTAATTGCTCATCATCTGGAGAAAGGCTTCTCATGCCTCTTCCCCTTGACCCCTAACCTCGGGTCCACTTTGAACAGACACTGTTCCTTGCGCAGGAGCCGGTGCATTACTAGCTGCTTCATCAGCAGTCGATGGATCGGAATCCATATACTATATAAAACAAGATTTAAAATAATCAGAAACCACCACACTATCATTGTAAAGTTATGGCATCTATAGCTAGACTCTTACACCCGCTACGGTAGTCCTAGAAACGGCTAAACCATAGCTCTGATACCACTAAATGTAACACCCCTTGCCCGAGTTCTACGCCGGAACCGGGCCTGAGGCGTTACTGAACTCAAACCACTTGATCGCCACTTAGGCTCGTCGTAACTACTCTCTGAAGTCATCTTAACAACCTCTTTCTCGACTTATGAGGCCTCACTCATACACACGAGGGCTCTCGAGACTAAATCAGAACTTTTTCCAATCTTAAAATTTTTCTCTTTTATACAGGTCTCACACGCCCGTGCAAGATTAGACACGCTCGTGCATGGACACACACACACATGTCCCCCAACCGTGCCTAAAACCCCAGCATTCTACCAATGCCCCACGGCCAAGGCACACGCCCGTGCTTACCACCCGTGGTGCACACTGACTACCTTAACACGGCCTAGAGTCTAGACTAATGACCATGTGGCTAGCCCGTGGCGAACACTGGTTAATCCCACACGCCCTAGACACACGTCTGTGTGGCTAGCCCATGGTCTATTCTGATTTAAAATACTAACATGCAGGGGACGCACGGCCAAAGCACACACCCGTGGGCTGACCGTGTGTCACACATGGCCTAGACACACGTCCGTGTGTCTAACCAGATAGCCAAGAAAAAAGCTATTTGCTAAGCTCTTCTCACCCTTATATCTTACACAACATGCACTCATACAACACATCCATAATCAACTCAAATTGAATTGCAATCTCACATAGACAACTATAACTTTCTTTCATATAATGTAATAGCCAACAACCAAGGCATTATACAAAATAAGCTATCCATCTAAAGGCCAACACTTCTTAGCCATTTACAACAAAATTCACTAACTTATCTAGCCCCTATACATGCCATATACAAAACATGAAGTTTCATGTACCAAAGTGTGCTGATATGTGGGCTATCTTCTGATGATCCTCGTATCTCGATTCAACGCTTTTAATCTATAAGACAAGGGAAAAGAAAGGGAGTAAGGTTTGAGCTTAGTATGTTTACACATAAACAATTAAGCATAATAGTATAAGCTAACCCACAAATAGCATTATACTAACATATAATATACCATTGTGCATACTCTTTCTATCCCTTACCACATTTCCAACTCATCATGAGTCACATACTCATAACCATTGAAATGCACCCCTGCATTAAATATCACATTTACATAACATACAACACCTCATTATTTCTCGTAATACATCCACACAGTTAATCCACATATCTTATCCACACAACTTATCCACACAGCTAGTTCACATAACTAATCCACACAGCTATTACACACAGCTAATACACACAGTTAATCCACAGAGCCAATGTCTCGGTGGTTTCGCACTTAGCACACCACAATTGATTAATATGGTGGTATCGCACTTAGCCTACCATAAAGGTATTCATAGTGGTTCAGCACATAGCCCACTAGACGATATACCTCACGATAGCATCGCACATAGCTAGCTCATCGTCAATATGCATTAGGATGGTATCGCACTTAGCCCACCATCTAGCATTATCACAACACATGCACAAGTCTACTTACTTAATCATTCTACTTAAACCACATAGGTCCTCAATCATTCTCGATCATACATTCATTCACAATTTCTACTACATTCATCCCACATAGGTTCTCAAACATGTAATACACTAGCCAACATTAACAAATTGTAAGTATGAATGCATTATTTATGCAAAGACTTACCTCAATACTCAAAAGTATAGAAATATGCAATTTAGTCCACCATCTTGCTTTTGCCTCGGTTACAATTCGAGCTTCGTCTTTCTTGATCTATAATGAATAAATCAGCTTATTCAATACACACATTGACTATATTGACCCACATTTCATACTTTAGCAAAATTACTATTTTGCCCCTAAACTTTCTCATATTTACACTTTAGCCCCAAGGCTCGTAAAGTGATTTTTATTCAACTTTCTATCCTTTCATGCTTAGCCGAACCACTTACTCAACTAAAGCATTCATCAATTCTCACTAAATCACAAATGTATGACCAAACTAAAGTTTTTCACAAACTAGTCCCTACATGCATTTTCATGGAAAATCACTCAGCAAAAGATGTTTCTACTACATCAAGCTTTCATATTCTTCCATAAAACATCAAAATACATGCATGTCAAACATATGTACATTTTTGAACATCCATAATAGCTCACCAAAGAGCTAAAAATAGCTTACTCATGCTACTAGGACTTCAAAAATACGAAGAATATCAAAAACTGGGCTTAGGAGCACTAAAAATTGAAAGAGCCCTAATAATGGCTATTGGAATTTTCAGCAGCTTGAGGGAGAAGATGAGTGAATTTTTGTCATGTTTTCACCTATTTAATCATTTAATAACTAAATGACCAAAATGCCCTTTTTGATAAACTTCAAATTTTAACTCATCCATGCCCAATTTTGTCCAAAAATTAGAATTTGGATAAATTGCTATTTAAGGACCTCTAATTAATAATCTAAAGCTATTTCACACGTATAGCTTCTAGAAATACACATTTTGTAACTTTTACAATTTAGTCCTTTTGGACAATTCAACCACAATTTCACAAAATTGCTTCATGAAACTTTCACACTAGCATGCATACAAGGCATAAACCTCAATAACTCATTTATATCCCTCAGATTTGTAGTCTCGCACTACTATTTTGACTAGGCCCTAAACCGGGATGTTACATTGAATATACAACTTTTGTGAAAGGTGTTTCCATGAAAACACCTAAAAGGACCTTTTTGTAAAGGTTGCAAAATAGGTAGTAAATGTGTGTAATAGTTCAAATCTTGAGTTGCTATATGAGGGAATATGAATCGGCTAGGCTTGGGTGTATGAAAAATGAACACATTTCATTTTACGAGCCGAAGGGCAAAATTTTAATTTGGTAAAAGTCTAGGGGCAACACAGTAATTTTGCCAAAATAAGAATTTGGGAAGTGATTTTATTAATGTGGTTAATTAATAAATTAAATATGTCATTATTTCGGGGCACACGGGCATGTCTCAGGGGCACACGGGCGTGTCCCTTGAACAACACGGGCGTGTGGCCCCTGTTTAGGCAAAATTTTTCTAAGTGTGCAAAAGTTTTCCGATTAATTCCCGAAACCTTTCGGAAGCATGTATAGGGCCTCGTAGGCCCAGGATGAGTAGGTTATGAGTTTGAATGGAAAGTTTTTAAGCCGAAACAAAATTTTGTAGCCCGATGTGATTTGTTTAAGCAGGTTGAGTTAGGTAATGTCTCGTATCTGGTTCCGGCTTCAAACCCGGGTAAGGGGTGTTACAAAAAGGGATGGCTTCGACCATTGAATATGGAAAGGGATGGTTTCGACCATGACTAAATAAAAGGGATGCTTTCGACCATCGATTATAGAAAAGGGATGGCCCGACTTTGAATGTCCACACAGCCTGAGACACGGGCGTGTGTCTCAGCTATTTGAGCCACACGACTTGGCCACACGACCGTGTAACCCTTCCAGTGTGAATTTTTCCATCTTTTTCCATGAAGTTTTAAATGTTTCTGATTTAGTCCCGAATCATTTCTAAAGTGTTTTTAAGGGCTCAAGGGCTCAAAAAATGGACGTTATGCATGTGTTTGATTGGAATTTTCAATGATTATTGAGAATGAATAATTTGAGTTACATTTTTATGGTAATGTTTCGTAACCCTATTCCAGCGATGGATATGGGTTAGAGGTGTTACACAACTAGTCAAAGTATATTACTAGGTGAGACTATCCCATGATGACTCATTCGTGGTGCACGATGCGATATGTGTTGAGTTGATGGTTATACACTCAAGATCTTCTAGTTAAGTAACTCCCTAAGAAACTCTACTTATGTTAGAATGATGGCCAAACATTACACGATTATTAGTACATATGAATGCGTAAGAAATTATGTTCATGTACTAATTGGTTGGAAATCCATGTTCTTATTAGCTGGTCATGATCACCCCATGATGGTTTGGTTCATTGGGTGTGTGAATTATCATTGCAACAACTTACAAATGTTTTTCAAGGTTTAGTGTAAGACGCATGCATCATCTTAATGCATATCGTAATGTTGTAAAAGTTTTCAAAAATTTGCTTATCCAAAAATATTAATAGATGAATATTTTATTTTTTAGTTCGATAATGACACCTTATTGAACATACTCACTAAAAACAAACTGAACAAAAAATAACTATAAGGAATGAAAAAGGAACTTAATAATTGTCCTGAGTTGTGAGAACCTTAAAACAATTATTGATACTAAGTGCCCTCCGACCACTCAAACTGAGGCTAGAAAACACTGAGAAGAGTCTGATGAGATAACTCATTGCTATATGCTTGCAAGCGTGGCCAACACGCTATATAAACAACTGGAGAGCTGTAAGACTAAAGCAATTCTTGATAAGCTATAAGACATGTTTGTAGGCCAAGATGCCTTGGCTCGATAGTCTGCCATAACTAGCTTGATGAATACCCAACAGAAGCTCGGCACTTCGATCAAAGACCATATGATCACTCTTATGGGATACTTTGTTTAGGTCGTGGACAATGAGGCCATTTTGGACCAGAACACCCAAATAGAGATGGTGTTCAAAAGCCTATTTAAGGTTTTTGCTGGTTTTCAAGCCACTTTTAACCTTGGGAACAAGAATTTGACACTTGCACAACTCATGAAGGAACTACAATCCTATGAGTTGATGTTGAATGACGGTCAGTCAATCAGAAGAGCAGAAGCAAATATAGTTGTTGCTTCTTCCTCAAAAGGGAAGGGAAAGCGCGCTAAGAAAGGCAAGGCTAAGGTCTATGGGCCACCACAAATGGTAAGGAAGAGAATAGGAAGCCTAAAGACTTACGTAAGTCTAAATGCTTCTTATACAGTAAGAAAGGATACTTCAAGGCGAACTACAAATAGCAGAAAGAATACCTAGCTACTACAGGAAAATGTATGAAACTCTTTATGATAGAAGCTTATATAATGGAAGATTTGATAGACCACTGGGTAATTGATTCGGGAGCCACTAATCATGTTTTTGTTTCTCTACCAGGTTTCGAGGAGACGAAATGTAACATCCCAAAATTTAGCATAATGGAAATGTAGAATTATATCAAAAATAGGGAATTCGCCCAATGGTTAGCTGTTAAATGTGTAAGCATGAAAGTTAGTTGGAGGTCCCAAGTTCAAATCCCTTCTCTTGCAAATAAATTAATTGTTGCAAAAAAAAAATCCCATGTTTTAGTGTGGTTTTCATCCAAGCCTAGTAAACCTAGGTATAAATACAATCTTTTCAACAAAATAATCAGCCTTTAATCCTCTCTTCCCCTACCTTAGCTGACCCTAACCTCTTCTCCCTCTTTTAATTTTTTTTATTTCTTTTCTTTTTCATCCTTCCACCATTGTTGCTGTCGCCCCTACCACCACAATTCACTGTTGATTTTCTTTCTTTAGTCACCAAGATTAAGCATCATCTTCACCATTACTTTGTTTCCATGTATCCTCAACTAAATAAACCCCAAATATGAAATCTTGGATCTCTAAGATCAGCTCCAACATTGCTAAGAAAGTGCCATTGTCGTCCCCCATCCATTAGCTTGTCTAAGATCTCTTTTTTCCTTCAATTTCTTGATTAATATTGTTAATTAAAAACCAAAAATTCTAGATCTGGAATTTTGGGGAATTTTAATGATTTTAAAGGTATTTTTCTAGATTTTAAAAGGACATCAAAATCATTCTTGAATCAACTCCAATTTTGGCCACCATGGGTGGTGGTGCATGCATATAGGTGCAAGAAAGGGGGCAATTTTGTAGCAGCCTAAATTAGGGCCTAAACGGAATAGTGGTTTTGAAACCATGAATCCGAGGTCAAAATATTTATTTCGATTGAGTTTTAATGTTTATTAAGTGATTGAATGTTTGTGTGAAATTTTGGTTGAGAAATTTTATTATTTGAATGTCCAATTTGATAAGTTGGACTAAATTGCAATGGGTGAAAAGTGTGTATCATAATCCATAAAAGTACTTGATTGAGATGGGTTTTTAAATTGAGAGTCCTTAGTTGGTAATTAGACCATTATAGTATAGTTTGGACATAAAATGCCCATAGAGGGATAAAATAACTAAAGGATTAATGAAGGGCAATTTGGTCATTTGGCTAATAAAAGAAATAAAAGGGAGTCCATCTTCATCCTTCATAGCCAAAATTTGTAAGGAGCCACAGCTAGGGTTTTGTTTTACTTATATTCTTCGTATTTTTGAAATCCTCGTAGCTCGATCTAGTTATTTCTACCACTATTTTGAGCTAGAGTTTGTGTTTAAAATTTTACCCATGGATGACATACATGTATTTTGATGTCTAATGGTAGAATATGAAAGTTTGAAGTGTGATAAACAACTTTTGCTAGATGATTTTTGGTGAAACTGATAAAAGGACTTATTTGTAAATGATGAAATAATATGTGTATAAAATGTAAAATAGCTAAAATTGTGGGCTGCTATAAGAGATAATATGAATCGGCTAGGCTTGGGTGTGTGAAAAATGAACACATTTAATTTTACGAGCATAGGGACTAAAGGGTAAAAATTGAAAAAGTTAGGGGCTAAATTGTAAATTTTGCCATAGGAAGATTTCGGATTGATTTGAATAATATGTATATCAAATAAGCTAAATGTGTCATTATAGATCAAGAAGAACGTGGGATCAACCTTGACATAGGAAAAGGCAAGGTTTCAGACTAAATTGCAAATTGACACATTTTGTATCGAGGTAAGTTTATATGTAAATGATTCATCCTTTTTATTTATGTTTTTACATATTAATGTCTTATGTGAAATTTGAGAGAATATTATTGATATTTATTAAAATGATGAAAAGTGAGGAAATTCCCGGATAAACCTTCGGAATAGAAAAAGGATACGGATACCACCGTATATATGTGATTATTGGTGGGCTGTGTGCGATACCACCCTGTATATGTGATCATTGGTGGGCTGTGTGTAATACAACCGTGTATATGTGATTATTGGTGGACTGTGTATGATACCACCGTGTTTATTATTATTGGTGGGTTGTGTGCTATACCACCGTGTATATGTGATTATTGGTGGGCTGTGTGCGATACCACCATGTTTATTATTATTGGTGGGTTGTGTGCGATACCACCGTGTTTATTATTATTGGTGGGCTGTGTGCGATACCACCGTGTATATGTGATTATTGGTGGGTTGTGTGCGATACCACCTTGTTTATTATTATTGGTGGGCTGTGTGCGATACCACCATGTTTATTATTATTGGTGGGCTGTGTGCGATACCACTGTGTATATGTGATTATTTGTGGGCTGTGTGCGATACCACCGTGTTTATTATTATTGGTGGGTTGTGTGCAATACCACCATGTATATGTGATTATGGGTGGGCTGTGTGTGATACCACCATGTTTATTATTATTGGTGGGTGGGCTGTGTGCGAAACCACCGTGTATCCGGTATTATTTCGCAGTGTTCATCGGGAAAATTTGATTAAGTGAAATTACGTGTGACAATGTGGTGACAAGTGCAGGGTTATAAGTGTATGTTATTGTGAGCAATGTCTATGATATGTATTTGGAATGTGGTAAGGTTTGAAATGAGTAAGTGCAACTACAAGGATCTGAATTATTCTTTATTAGTATGTAATAGTCTTGATTGATAAGTATGTGGTATGATGTTCATTGTTTACGTATAGACTTACTAGGCTTAAATCTTACCCCCTTTTCTTTTCCCTTGTTTTATAGTGTCGCCAAGCCAGCTCGGGATACAGTGATCGTCGGAGGATCATCCACACTATCCACACATTTTGGTATATTGAGATTTACATTGAATTATGGCATGTATAGGAATTTGGTTATTTTGTAAGTGTCATAATTGATTGGCCAAGAATGTGGTCTATGTCATTTGATATATCATTTTGCATAAGGCCATGTGATGTGGCTAATATTGGTTGTGTTATAAGTCTATGATGAGGCCTTTCATGTTGAGTATGGTTATTAAATGGTGCACGAATGCTCTTAATATGGACAAATAGATGTCTAATAATAGCATGTTAAGTTTGGTTGGAAATGGTATAAGTGTGAATGCTTATCAGGGTGGCAAAAGGCTTGGTAAATAGCCTTATAATTATCCACACGGGTAGACACATGAGCGTGTGTCTAGGCCGTGTGTGACACACGGTCTGCCTCATGGGCGTGTAGCCTGGCCGTGTGTCCCTTACACCTAATTTGGGAAAAAAATTAAGTTCGTCACACGGGCTAACACACGGGCATGTGCCTTGGCCGTGTGACCTAAAATGTGCGCTGACGTCATAAACAGAATACCCAGGTTTTTGCACACGGACAGAGACACGGACGTGTGTCTCGGTCGTGTGAAGGACACGGCCTAGGACACGGGCGTGTGCTCAGTCGTGTGAAAACCCCTGTAGGTTCAAAATGAAAAATAAAACCACACGGGCTGGGGACATGGGCGTGTGCGACCACACGGCCTTCCCACACGGGCGTGTGCCTAGTTTTTATGTAAATTTTCTAAATTTTTCTAAAGTTCTCGGTTTGGTCCCGGACCGTTTCCAAAGTATGTTTTGGGCCTCGTAGGCCCATGTTAGGGACTTTATGATTGAATATGAAAATTTTTAAATTAAAATAAATTTTATGTCTCGGTTTTGCATGAATGTTTGTGTTATTGTCTGATGATGCCTTGTACCTTGTTCCAGTGTCGAACACGGGTAAGGGGTGTTACATTTTAGTGGTATCAGAGTTATGGTTTTGTCGATTCTCGAACTACCATAGCGTGTGTGAGAATCTAGCTATACATGCCATAAACATATTATGATAGTGTGGTAACTCCTGACAATTTCAAACTGTGTTTTAATATAGTAAATGGATCCCGACCGAGCTGCTGCTGATGATGCTGCAAGTAATGCGTCGGCTCTCGCACAAGGGACCGCGCCAGTAGAAAGTAGACCTGAGACCTTGAGTTAGGGAGAGGAGGCTCGGGAAGCCTTTCTCCATATGATGAGTAACTGGTATATGAATTTGTTCGAGCAAATGCTAATGCTCAACCTCCTCCACCCCCGCATATACCTCAGCCGGTCCCCATAGCTCCTCAAGGTATTGATTTGGTAAGATTGACTAAACCCCCAGTTGATAAGATTCGAAAACAAGGGGCCGAAGAATTCAGAGCCAACATAGATGATGATCCCGAGAAAGCAGAGTTTTGGTTTGAGAATTCTATGTGGGTATTTGACAAACTTTCTTGCACGCTCAAAGAATGCTTAAAATGTGTTGTATCATTATTGAGGGACTCGGCATATCGCTGGTGGAAGGCACAATTATCTGTAGTTTCGAAAGAGAGAGTGACATGGGATTTCTTCCTAGAGGAGTTCCGAAAGAAATATAAGTCAGCGGTTCATCGATCAGAAACGAAAAGAGTTCCTCGAATTGAAGCAAGGTAAAATGTCTTTGGCAAAGTATGAACGTGAATTTGTCAGACTTAGTAAGTATGCTCAAGAGTGTGTGTCTACCGAAGCTATTATGTGCAAGAGATTCGAAGATGGGCTGAACGAGGATATTAGATTGTTAGTTGGGATCTTAGAGTTGAAAGAATTCATGGTATTGGTCGATAGAGCTTGTAAGGCTGAAGAGCTGAATAAAGAAAGGAGAAAAGCTATGATTGAGGCCCGAGATGCAAGAAAGAGGCCGATGAGTAAGTCGTTCTAATCCCAATCAAAGAGGTCCAAAAAAACGAATCCTCGAATGATAGCTTTAGCTGGGTATTCACACTGAGACCGTGGTAAACATATTCCAGCTCTAGAGTTCAAGCTACTTCGATGGCAAGTGTGGGTAATGTGAGGTCTAATAAACCCGAGTGTCAGAATTGTGGTAGACAACATATCGGAAAGTGTTGGGGAAACAATCAAACTTGCTTCAAGAGTGGTTCTCAAGAATATTTTATCAAAGACTGTCCTAAGAAAGTTGAAGAAGAGAAACTTCAGAGTGTTAGACCGAGTAACACTGCTAGCAGAGGTAGACCTCCGCGAAATGGCAAAAATGGAGCTAGTAGTAAAAGTATAATGAAGGATTCAGCTGTAAGGTTAGAAATGAGAGCACCTGCTAGAGCTTATGCCATACGTGCTCGTGAGGATGCGTCATCTCCCGATGTGATTACTGGTACATCTTCTCTTTATGATACTAATGTTATTGCATTAATTTACCCTGGATCCACTCATTCTTATATTTGTGTGAATTTGGTAAATAGTAAGAAAGTGCCTGTTGAATTGACTGAATTTGTGATTAAAGTGTCAAACCCTTTAGGCAAGTATGTGTTAGTAGATAAGGTTTGCAAGAATTGTGCTTTGACGATTCAAGGTCACTGTTTTCCGGCTAATTTGATGTTGTTGCCATTTGACGAGTTTGATGTTATTTTTGGCATGGATTGGTTGACATTACATGATGTCAAGGTAAATTGTAGACAGAAAACTCTTGAGTTGAAATATGAAAATGGTGAGATTCTTTGGGTTGAAACAGATGACTCAAATAAGATGCCTGTGGTGATTTCGCACATGTCTGCTCAAAAATAAATGAGAAAAGGGTGTGAAGCTTATCTTGCTTATGTGTTGAATCTTTGAGATGTGCAGGTGAAGCTTGAATCGTGCGATGAGTCCGTGAATTTCCGGATGTGTTTCGGAAGAATTGCACAGGTTACCTCGATTAGAGAGATTGAATTTGCCATTGATCTATTGCTCGGGACTGCACCAATCTCGATTGCTCCGTATAGAATGGCTCCGATTGAATTGAAAGAATTAAAAGCTTAGTTGCAAGAGTTGACAGATAACGGATTTGTGAGACCGATTTTTTCTCCTTGGGGTGCTCCCATATTGTTTGTGAAGAAAAAGGATGGATCTATGAGACTTTGTATTGACTATCGACAGCTTAACAAGGTGACCATAAAGAACAAGTATCCATTTCCAAGAATTGATGATTTGTTCGATCAATTGAAGGGAGCAACAGTGCTCTCAAAGATAGATTTGAGATCCGACTACTATCAGTTGAGAGTCAAAGAATCTGATGTGTCGAAAATTACTTTTAGAATGAGGTATGGACACTATGAATTTCTTGTGATGCCTTTCGGTTTAACTAATGCACCAGCTATGCTTATGGATTTGATGAACCAAATTTTTTTGCTATATTTGGATAAGTTTGTGGTAATGTTCATAGATGATATATTGATTTATTCCTGAGATGAGTCCGAGCATGCCGAACACTTAAGAACGGTATTACAGATTCTACGAGAGGAGAAATTGTTTGCTAAGTTTAGTAAAAGTGAGCTTTGGCTTTGTGAAGTCGGATTTCTGGGACATATAGTTTCAGGTGATGGTATTCGGGTTGATCCGAGCAAAATTTCGTTGATTGTTGATTGGAAACCGCTAAATAACGTATTCAAGGTTAGAAGCTTTTCGGGCTTAGCCGGGTATTATAGACGTTTTGTTGAGGGAATCTTGATGATTGCTTCTCCAATGATTAAGTTGCTTCAAAAGAGTGTTAAGTTCGAGTGGACTGAAAAATGCCAGCAAAGTTTTGAGAAGTTGAAAGCGAGATTGACTAAGCACCAGTGCTAGTGCAACCTGAGTCGGGGAAAGAGTTTGTGATCTATAGTGATGCGTCATTGAATGGTCTTGGGTGTTTATTGATGCAAGAAGGCAAAGTAGTAGCTTATGCCTCGAGACAGCTAAAAATGCATGAAAAGAATTATCCGATGCACGATTTTGAGTTGGCCGCCATCGTCTTTGCTTTGAAGATTTGGCATCAATATTTGTATGGTGAAAAATGATGAATCTTTACCGATCACAAGAGTTTGAAATATTTGATGAATATAAAGGAATTGAATTTGCGACAACGGAGATGGCTCGAATTGTTAAAGGATTATGAGCTAGTGATTGAATATCATCCCGGAAAGGCAAATGTGGTTACGGATGCTTTGAGCAGAAAATCCTTGTATACTTTAAGAGCTATGATTATGAGTTTGACATTGTGTGATGATGGTTCTATATTGGCCTAGTTGAAGGCTAGACCGTTGTTTCTTTAGTAGATTTGTGAAGCTCAAAAGAATGGTAGTCGAATGCAAGCTAAGAGAGCTCAGTGTGAATTGGGAAGTAACTTTGATTTTCGGGTTGATTCAGATGATTGTGTACCAAAAGATGATGAGTTGATTCGGAAAATTTTACACGAGGCACACAGTGGTTGTTTGTCAGTACATTCGGGCAGTACAAAAATGTATAATGATTTGAAGAAGTTGTATTGGTGGCCGGGTATGAAAAGAAACATCTTTGAGCTTGTGACAAAGTGTTTGATCTGCCAACAAGTGGAACCCGAGCATCAGGTGCCTTTGGGTTTACTTCAGCCAGTGATGGTTCCCGAGTGGAAATGGGATAGAATCACGATGAATTTTGTGACAGGTTTGCCTCTGACTCTGAAAAAAAAGATGTCGTTTGGGTTGTGGTTGATAGATTGACGAAATCGACTCACTTTATACCGGTACGTACCGACTACTCACTTGATAAGTTGGCTGAGTTGTATATTGATGAAATTGTGAGATTGCACGGAGTACCTATGTCTATTATTTCAGATAGAGATCCGAGATTTACTTCGAGGTTTTGGAAAAAGTTGCAAGAAGCCTTGGGTACAAAATTGAATTTTAGTACCGCGTTTCATCCGCAAACTGACGGTCCATCTGGAAGAGTAATTCAAGTTCTTGAAGACATGCTCCGATGTTGTGTTTTAGAATTTAAAGGTAGTTGGGAGAAATATCTACCTTTGGTTGAATTTGCCTACAACAACAGTTATCAGTCGAGTATACAAATGGCACCGTACGAAGCATTATATGGTCGCAAGTGTCGAAATCCTTTGTATTGGACCGAGCTTAGTGAGAAACAGATTCACGGGGTTGATTTAGTTAGAGAAATCGAGGAGAAAGTGAAAATAATCCGTGATTTTCTGAAAGCTGCTTCAGATCGAGAAAAGTCATACGCGGATTTGAAAAGAAAAGAAATTGAGTTTCAGGTGGGTGATAAAGTGTTTCTGAAAGTATCTCCGTGGAAGAAGATTTTGAGATTTGGTCGAAATGGAAAGTTGAGTTCGCGTTTCATTGGGCCGTATGAGATTATTGAGAGGATTGGACCAGTAGCTTACCAGTTAGCTTTGCTGGCGGAGTTAGAGAGAATACACAATATGTTCCATGTGTCGATGTTGCGACGATATCGTTCCAATCCTTCACATGTAATTCCTTCGACAGAAATTGAGATACGACCAGATATGACATATGTTGAGGAACCAATTAAGATTTTGGCTTGAGAGGTTAAGCAATTAAGGAATAAAAGTATAGCCTTAGTGAAAGTGTTATGGCAAAAGCATGGTGTAGAAGAGGCTATGTGGGAACCGAAAGAAGCCATGAGAAAATAGTACCCAAACCTCTTTACCGGTAAGATTTTTGGGGATGAAAATCCCTAAAGGGGAGAGTTGTAGCAGCTCGAATTAGGGCCTAAACGGAATAGTGGTTTCGAAACCATGAACCCGAGGTCAAAATATTTATTCTGATTGAGTTTTAGTGTTTATTGAGTGATTGAATGTTTGTGTGAAATTTTGGTCGAGAAATTTTATTGTTTGAATGTCCAATTTGATAAGTTGGATTAAATTGCAATGGGTGAAAAGTGTGTATTATAATCCATAGAGGTACTTGATTGAGATGGGTTTTTAAATTGAGAGTCCTTAGTTGGTAATTAGACCATTATATTATAGTTTGGACACAAAATGCCCATAGAGGGATAAAATAACTAAAGAATTAATTGAGGGTAATTTGGTCATTTGGCTAATAAAAGAAATAAAAGGGAAAATAAGGCTAAACTTTTGTCCATCTTCATCATCTATAGCCGAAATTATCAAGGAGCCATAGCTAGGGTTTTGTTTCACTTTCAAGCTTGATTGTAAGTACCTCCTAGACCCGTTTTTGATATTCTTCGTATTTTTAAAATCCTCGTAGCTCGATCTAGCTATTTCTACCACTATTTTGAGCTAGAGTTTGTGTTTAAAATTTTACCCATGGATGACATACATGTATTTTGATGTCTAGTTGTAGAATATGAAAGTTTGAAGTGTGATAAACAACTTTTGCTAGATGATTTTTGGTGAAATTGATAAAAAGGACTTATTTGCAAAAGATGAAATAATATGTGTATAAAATGTAAAATAGTTAAAACTGTGGGCTGCTATAAGAGAGAATATGAATCGCCTAGGCTTGGGTGTGTGAAAAACGAACACATTTCATTTTACGAGACTAGGGACTAAAATGTAAAAATTGAAAAAGTTAGGGGCTAAATTATAAATTTTGCCATAGGAAGATTTTTGACTGATTTGAATAATGTGTATATTGAATAAGCTAAATGTGTCATTATAGATCAAGAAGAACGTGGAATCAACCTTGACCAAGGAAAAGGCAAGGTTTCAGACTAAATTGCAAATTCAAACATTTTGTATCGAGGTAAGTTTATATGTAAATGATACATCTTTTTTATTTATGTTTTTACATATTAATTTCTTATGTGAAATGTGAGTGAATATTATTGATATTTATTAAAATGATGAAAAGTGAGGAAATTCCCGGATGAACCGTCGGAATAGAAAAAAGATACGGGTATCACCGTGTATATGTGATTATTTGTGAACTGTGTGCGATACCACCATGTTTACTATTATTGGTGGGCTGTGTGCGATACCACAGTGTATATGTGATTATTGGTGGGTTGTGTGCGATACCACCGTGTTTATTACTATTGGTGGGCTGTGTGCGATACCACCGTGTATATGTTATTATTGGTGGGTTGTGTGCGATACCACCGTGTTTATTATTATTGGTGGGCTGTGTGCGATACCACCGTGTATATGTGATTATTGGTGGGCTGTGTGCGATACCACCGTGTTTATTATTATTGGTGGGTTGTGTGCGATACCACCGTGTATATGTGATTATTGGTGGGCTGTGTGCGATACCGCCGTGTTTATTATTATTAGTGGGCTGTGTGCGATACCACCGTGTATATCTGATCATTGGTGGGCTGTGTGCGATACCACCGTGTTTATTATTATTGGTGGGTCGTAATGCGATACCATCGTGTTTATGTGATTATTGGTGGGTGTATACGATACCACCGTGTTTATTATTATTGGTGGGGTAATGCGATACCACCGTGTATATGTGATTATTGGTGGGCTGTGTGCGATACCACCGTTTATATGTGATTATTGGTGGGCTGTGTGCGATACCACGTTCATTATTATTGGTGGGTTGTGTGCGATACCACCATATATATGTGATTATTGGTGGGCTGTGTGCGATACCACCGTGTTTATTATTATTGGTGGGTGGGCTGTGTGCGAAACCACCGTGTATCCGATATTATTCCGAAGTGTTCATCGGGTAAATTTGATTAAGTTAATTACATGTGACAATATGGTGACAAGTGCAGGGTTATAAGTGTATGTAATTGTGAGCAATGTCAATGATATGTATTTGGAATGTGGTAAGGTTTGAAATGAGTAAGTGCAACTACAAGGATCTGAATTGTTCTTTATTAGTATGTAATGGTCTTGATTGATAAGTATGTGGTATGATGTTCATTGTTTACGTATAGACTTACTAGGCTTAAAGCTTACTCCTTTCTCTTTCCCCTTGTTTTATAGTGTCGCCAAGCCAGCTCAGGATACGGTGATCGTCGGAGGATCATCCACACTATCCATACATTTTGGTATATTGAGATTTACATTGAATTATGGCATGTATAGGAATTTGGTTATTTTGTAAGTGTCATAATTGATTGGCCAAGAATGTGGTCTATGTCATTTGATTTATCATTTTGCATAAGGCCATGTGATGTGGCTTGTATTGGTTGTGTTATAAGTCTATGATGAGGCCTTTCATGATGAGTATGGTTAATAAATGGTGCATGAATGCTCTTAATGTGGACAAATAGATGTCTAATAATAGTGTAACAACCTAATTTTGGGCTAGTCAGAATAGTGGTTTTCGAACCACAAATCTGACGAGGAAAAATTTATTTTTATTACATTTTTATGGTCTACGATTCCACGAATATTTTTCGTGAAAATTTTGTTGGAAAATTTCGACGTTTGGGCACTCAATTTAGTCAAAAGGACTAAAATGTAAAAAGTGCAAAACTTGAGTTCTACATGTTAGAGGTGTCAAATTGATATGAAATTTTAAATTTGAGGTCCTTAAATGATAATTAGACCATTGGTTAATTTGTTGGACAAAAATGGACATGAAATAGGTGAAATAGAATATTTTTAAGTTAGGGGCATTTTGGTCAATTAGTAATTAAAATGAATTAAAAACAAAATTAAAAGCCAATTTTTGGCCATTTTCAACCCCATGGCCGAATCTCAGAAGGGAAAACCATGAATAGGGCTTTTCAAGCTTCCAAGCTCGATTGTAAGTCCGTTCTAGCCCCGTTTTTATGGATTTTTACGTTTTTGAAATCCTCGTAACAAGATCTACCTATTTCTACCACTAATTTGAGATATGGTTAAAGTCTAGGGTTTTGACCCATGATGAATATGTGTTTATTTTTGTGTTTAATGGTATAAAATGCATGTTTATGGTTAGAGAAACGACTTTTACTAAGTGATTTTCGGTAAAAATGCCTAAAACGACTAATTTGTAAAAGTTATTAAATTTGTCATAAAAGTGTGAATTAGTGGAAATTGTGGGCTGTTGTTGTTATGAAAATGGTTCGTCTTGGCTTAAAATACAAGGAAATTGAATAAAAATTATTTTACGAGCCTAGGGGAAAATTGTAATTTTGTGAAACTTAAGGGGCAAAATTGTAATTTTGTGAAACTTAAGGGGCAAAATTGTAAATTTTGCCATAGGATGTTTTTGGGCAGATTTCAATAATGTGAGCATTGAATAAGTCAAATGTGTTATTATAGATCAAGAAAGACGTGGAATCGACCTTGATCGGGGAAAGGAAAAGATTGTGGACTAAATTGCAAAATTACTATATTTTGCACGGAGGTAAGTTTGTATGTAAATAATACATCGTTTTTTATTTATGTTTTAATATTTTGTTATATTATTTGAGATATGGTTGAATATGGAGTAATTATTTGATGTAAATTATGAATTGTGATTGATTATGGATGAATTGGTAAAATGTTGAAAAGTGAGAATTCCCGGTTCAACCTTTGCAATAGAAAAGATACGAATGAGGTAGCTAGGTCACATGTGTGGTACTAAGTGTAGGACACTATGTGTACAAGAGAGCTACGAGATGGTTTTAGGTCACGCGTGTAGTACTAACTGCAGGCGACTACGTGTACCAGACGGATAGGTCGCATGTGTAGTACTAAGTGCGAGCTACTATGCGTGCAGGTAGCCGATCACATGTGTGGTACTAAGTGCAGGCCACTATGTGTAAGTGATGGTTTTGGTCACATGTGTAGTACTAAGTGCAGGCTACTCTGCGCACGGATAACCGGCTACAGCGGTGGTACTATGTGCGGCCACCGCGTGTATCATTATTATTAGATGAGTTCAACAGAAATTGACTAAGTGAAAATACATGTGATCATGTAACGACTAAGTGTAATTGAATATGACTATGTGATGAATAAGTGCACGTATAAGTGTGAAAATTTATGAACAATGTGCTCGATATTTGATCGAACCTTCGGTAAGATGAAATGGAGTAAGTGAAATTATGAAAGAGTAAATTTAGCAACAAAACAGTTTTGGACAGCAGCAGTTCTGTGACTTTGACAAATCACCAAAAATGGTAGAAATTGAATTAGAAGTTGAATAAGATATGAAATTAAATATTATTGAGTCTATTTTCTCATAAAAGAAACAATGTAAGCGAAATTATTTCATATTCTGAGATGTTTGAATTTTTGTGAGACAGGGTTAGACAGATTTCGGAATCCCCTATTTCGACTTTGAAAATCAATAAAAATTTGTATAAAAATGATTATTGTTTATAATTTATATGATTAAATTTATTAATGATTCTACTTTCAAGAGAAACAAATGGGAACATTATCCAAATTCCGTACGAAGAGATAATTAATTTTTAGTGAAGAAAGGCCGAAACTGTCAACAGCAGAACAGGGGAGACTTTAAAGAATAAACTGTACTTACTGGCTAAACCAAAAATTCTGAAAAATTTGTGGTAAGAATACATGTGAGTCTAGTTTCAGGTAAAATTAACAGATCTTAATTTGGAGTTTTGTAGCTTGAGATATAAATAATTTAGTGACTGTGATTCGAGTAGACAACTTAAGATGAACATGAGTAAATGGTGGAACTATGTGTAATTATGATTGTATTATCTTGAGAACATATTATGAGGATTGTTAAAGGCATGTTAATAAATTGTTTATTATTTACATACTTACTTACTAAGCTATATGCTTACTCCCTTCTCTTTTCCCTTATTTTATAGTGTCACCAAGCTAGCTCGGGATTCGGAGATCGTCAGAGATCCATCCACACTATCAATACTCTTTTGGTATTTTGAAATCAATATTTTGAACTATGGCATGTATAGAGGACTTGGTTATTTTGTTATGTGACATAATTGATTTGGCCTAAAATGTTGGCCTATGTTATTTGATAGTTCATTTTGTATAAGACCATTGATGTTGGCTATTATTGATCAAGTTATATGTTTATGATGATGCAATTTATGAGATGCATGACTAGGTTGAATGAGTGTGTGATGAAAATTGAAAATTTTTAAATTTGGATGTAAGTTTTATGTCTTGGTTTAGTACGACTGTATGTGTTTTGTTTCGGTAATGCCTCGTACCCTGTTCCAGCGTCGAACACGGGTAAGGGGTGTTACATTTAGTGGTATCAGAGCTATGGTTTAGTCGATTCTCAGGCTAACATAGCGTGTGCAAGAGCCTAGCTATACATGCCATATGTGAACTGTGATAGTGTGATATCTCCCGGCTCCAATGAGATTGTTTTATTAAAGTAGAGATGCTTTTCAACCGAGCTACCATCGATAATACTGAAAGGAGATAAGTAAGTTCGTATAACTTAGTGAATATATTGATCTGCTTCAATTGATCTTTTTGATTTGCGATGATATGGATGTGTTAATGGATACAATGGATTAACCATAAGTTGAGGAATATGGATAAAATGTTATCGTTCTGATTGAACATTGCATTTCGATGCATCATAGTACTTTCTGCAGTGAATAAAGTGAAAATTTATTTTGTGATGAGCTTATTATGATTGATTGATATTCATATGTGATAATGTTGAATGTGTTACCAAAATATTTGAAAATGTTTTCATGATGAGTTGAAGCCTAGAGATGTTAGAATCAGAGTATATGATATTATGTTGATGTTAAATGTTATATTATATATGTGTATGTATGAGAGTCAAAACTTTAAAGGCTTTACAATCTTCACCCCCTTACCGGTATAGTGTTATATGACGAAGTTCACGAGATTTACATTGAATAAGCTCACAAGTAGGAAACCAAAGAGTTCAGTGGTGGAAAAATTAATGATGTGATTAGAGATGGGGATGATTTAGCGAGCAAAGATGATTATGAGAGAGATATCAGATTATTCTAAAGATTATTTCGAATGCACAATGCCATGGTAGAGAAGAAGTTAATCTCGGCTAATCGACTCATTCAGGTATGATGTCTAAAGACTGTCCTTACTGGGAATTCTTCTGAATTGATTTTTGTTAATGAATGAAATATTAGGATTAATAATGACAGAATTAGTCTGAGGAATGATGTTTGAATTGTAAAGATGTTTGGGTATGACAGCTACAGTTGAGTAATTTATGACTATCTCTTCTGGGTATTCTATGTATTCATACATTCTTAGAGGCATATGTAATTGCTCGTTTTCTGATGAAAGCATCATTAGTCTGATTGATTTATGATCGGCATTCCTCCATCTTCAATTGGTATTCTATTCCATTATGTTTAAAAAAGTTGACGGTGAATTCATATGAAACTATTCTCCTATTTCTTCTGGCTATTGTTCAGTTTATATCTGTATGGAATATATATTATCTCTGTTACAATTGATTTCAGAATGTGTGAATAGTGTTTCTCTTTCTTCTAGTTTTCTCTGAAGAATCGTCAAGATTTTCTATTATTTCATATGAGTGGTGTCATCGGACATTCAGTATGGTATTATATCTCGGATTTCATCATCTCGAATTTCTTATCATCCTTATTGTTTAATTTATCAAGTATGGCTTATCTTTGAAGTCGATATCGGAAAAAGTGTGGATTATGACAGTCAAGTTCAAATTGTATACTGATTTTCTTCCCTCGGATAATTTTGATTGTTATCAGTGAGTTCAAGCAAGATGTTATGTTTCATCTGAGTTAATACAGTTAGTAAATATTTGTGACTGGTATGTTGAAAGAACTATGAAAGACTGTATGTTTGAACTGTCCTAACAACATGAAGAGGTGATCACTGTAACATCCCAAATGTGGGGCTATTTGGAAATAAATTATTTTTCTTATGTATGAACTGCTGTGTCATTATTTATGGAATAATAATGGTCAATTTAAGGCTTTGTGTTGGCTCGATTTGGTAGGGAATTTTGGTTTTTAACTTTTAAAAGAAGGGAGCCTTGGTAAGTGGTGTTATAAGAATAAGTGGGGATAAGTTGACACTAAATAAGCCTTGGAAAAGTGGCAAAAGGGGAGGCCACTTAAGTGCTTGGAGTTGACGCCACAATGCACAAGGGAGAGCTTGTGTTCGAGTCGCGAAGTTCTCTTTTTGCACTATATATGGGACGGCACAAGGGGAGAGAATTTCTCTCCTTAAATTCTTTTTATTTTGGATAATAAGGGTGTAATTTATTATCATGGGATAATCAAGTATTTTAAAGGGATATTATTTGGATATTAAGGATATTGCATGGATTAATAAGAGATTATTATGATTTAATTCAAAATTATTTGAATTAAAATGAATGAGTGGTCAGGAGCAATTGGGAAGTTTGATGAATTTTGAACTCCTCATGAGAAGGAGTGGACGGCAAGCTTGATAGGGGGCCGAATGCCTATAAAAGCATCAGTTGGCCCCCTTGCTTCTCTTTTGTCATTCTTGCCGCTTGTCGAAATTCCTAGCCCTCATTCTTCATTCTCTTTTATTTTTCCATCCCCTCAAACTCTCTAGCCGAACCCCTCTTCCACCTTCACCATCTTTTCTTCTTCTTCCACACTAGCCGAACCTATACTTTAACCTTTGCCAAAATCCCTTTTCTTCTTGTTAAACTCTCCTAGCCGAATACACTTCATATCCTTGTGCAGAAACCTCTTCTCTCGATCTCCCGATTACTTCTTTAATAGCTTTGGCGAATATCAAAGTGGTTAGATCCCATCAAGGTATTATCGATAGTTGATTTGAAAAGCCGATATCACTTAAGGACTTTGGGATCGGAAGTAGTCGACTCAAACTCTTCCTCTCTAGTAAACGGTTTGGTAAGAGTTAGTAAGATCTATTTTAGTAAGTTATTAAGTGGTGATTAAAAGCCGAAGGCTATTAATCTATGTCGATTAACCAATTACTTGGTAAAGCGGATCTGTGCCTCGAAAGTGCCGTGGTTCGTAACAAAAAGCAAAGGTAAGGATTCGGGACCATAACTAACCCCTCTGGATTTGTTTTGGTTGGCGAATAGGCCATAATACTAATCCTAAAAGTTGGCCGAATATAGGTGCTTTGATAGATCTAGGTGGCCGACTCCTCTTTTGGGACTTAGATTTATCGTGGGTGACAGTGTGTACATACACACCATTTAACTTATTAAATTATGCTAAGTAATGTGATTGCTAACTTGATGTATGTAGCAATGGCTTGAATACCATAACGATATAGGGGTAACAGTGTAAGTACTGTGCATATGATTGCTATTTTATGCTTTTGGGAAGCATCTTTGTGATAATACATATGATAAATCTATATGTGATTTATTGACTATGTGGGTTGATTGAGTGGAGGGGCGGTGTATTCGTGTCGAGCGGGCACCGATGTTTTGGTAACACACCGTGACTATACGTCACCGGAGGTTTGGTACCTCCAGAGGTTTGGCACCTCAATAGCGACTTGTCCCCGTGGTTAACACCACCGTGGGTTGGCCCCACTTGAGATATGGGATCGTCGCGGTGATTTGGTATCACACGATGGGTTGGCCCCATCACCCGATTTGTGTCTACGGACACCAGTGCTTTGGTAGCACATTGTGACTATATGTCACGGTGGTTTGGCACCACCGGTGTTTTGGTAACACATCGTGACTACGGTCACCAAAGTGGTTTGGTACCACGTGGGGTAGACAAAGGTGTTTGGTTGGCTAGGTTGGGTACATGATACTTTGCTTAATTAATCTGTTATATGTTGTGTATGAAATGTTGTATTAACCGGGGAAGGGTTACATCTTGAGTCTTGGTGACTCACCTTCTCCTTTAACATTTTTCGGTGACTCGTAGATGGCGGTTGAGGAGCAGGGTGGGACTCGAGCGGCCATGCAAAGGATTTTAATTTACTGAGAACTTTAAAGTTGTTTAATTTTATTTTGGGTTGTAATAAGGCCTCCATAAACTATAGTTGCGTTAATTTTTTTTTTATGTTGGATATTTACTCAAGACTATACTTTTTAAAATTGAATTAAATCACATGTTTTCTTAAGTTAACACGAGGAAGTTTAAACGTGCCATCGGGTACACTTGAAACTAGTATAACAACTGGACTTAATTAAAATTCCAAATTAGATCTAAGGGTAGCTTTAACAAGACAACCGAAAACAAGGAGTTTTTGGAAATTAAATGTTTTTTTTTGAAATGGTGTTCACAAGGTTTTACTCGGTAACAAATCAAATTCGGTCGTAGTGTTTGGGCCGGGTTTGGGTTGTTGAAATTACTGGTATCGAGCCCAGTTCAAAGCTCTTTGTGGGGCCCAAGGCCCAAAAATGTTTTTGGTAGGCCTTATGGTATGATTTACTGGTTTTTAAGCGGCATGGCCCGAGTCTCCGCACACCGATCCGCCTGTAAGTACATCTAAACCTTTTCGTGAATTATATTCGTAGAAGGGTAGGAAGCATGGAACGTAGATAGACTTATAGGACTTGGACCCTAAGGCTAGATTACTCAAACACAACGAAGCATAAGACTTAAAGAACTAAACCAACCTATGACTTAGTCAATGAGCTAGGGTGTGGTAACCGAGACGCATGTCTAGGATTGGATCG
Source organism: Gossypium sturtianum (assembly GCA_025698515.1). NCBI lineage: Eukaryota > Viridiplantae > Streptophyta > Magnoliopsida > Malvales > Malvaceae > Gossypium > Gossypium sturtianum. The sequence continues at coordinate 50,716,393 of CM046946.1, read as the reverse complement.
GAAGAGCTTGGTATTTAAGCGGTCCTCGTGACTCACCTCCTCTTCGCAGTATCCCCACGGTGCATAGCTTCGGTTCACCCTAACTCGGAAGGTTGATGGTGTGGTAACACATGCGCATGTCTAGAAAGGTTCGGTGAGAGCTTGGTATTTAAGCGGTCCGCGTGACCCACCTCCTCTTCACTTGAATTCTGCACAGTGCGTAGCTTTGGTTCACCCCGACTGGGAAGGCTCGGTCATAGGCTAAAAAAACAATGATTAAAACCCGAGAAGGAATTAGCCTTGTTTTTGAAAGGAATGAATAAATGACCCTAATGTTTTCAAAACTTATCCAATAACCCTCTTAAACCCTAGAACACTACGTATACAATGTTTTTCTCGGAAAACTTGATTTGTGAAAATTACAGAAATACCCTTAGGAGTAAAATTACCAAAATGCCCCTGACCCATAAAATATGGATTCGACGGTTTTGCCCAAAAATTTCAACTATTTTACAAATATTCAACAACTTAGCTTTGGAAATCATCAGTAAAATATTTTGGTTCTGGAAAATTACGAAAATACCCACAGTAGGAAAAAGACGAAAATACCCACAGGTTAGAAATGGCGAAATGTCAGATGAGTGAATAGGTATGGAAAGTATTAAGGAATGGATGCATGAACTTCTTTGTGTGAACTAGGATAGGAACTCAAACATTGTTTGCTCGAAAGAATCTACGATTAAACCTCATCCATAAAACTTCTTCGCGAGTAATAAAGTGAAACAAATGCTAACGCATAAAATTTTTCTTAATCAGTTAAAAGCGCGGTAGATAGAATGAGTTCTAGAGGGCGTGACGCCGTGGGACGTGGTAGGGGTAGGATGACGGTGTCCGAACCCGTCAGTCGGGGCAAGGTTCGGAAAATGAGGTACCATCGCCACCACCACCTCCTACTTTTAGAGCCGAGGGCCGCGAGCGGCACCGGTGGCGAGTCGGTATCGCAAGTCGTGTTGCGAGTCTTGGAGATGGTGGTGGGCTGTGGTGGAAATGTGGGAGCTCGGAAATCTGTCCCCGAGCGACTCCGATCTAACGGAGCGGAGGTATTCCGAGGTGTGTCAGGAGTGGCACCCAGTGCAGCGGAATATTGGCTAGAGTCAACTGAAAGGATCATGGATGACCTTGACCTGACTCAAGAGGAGAAGCTGAAAGGGGCAGTGTCGCTTCTAAAGGATGAAGCGTATCAGTGGTGGCTTACGGTTCGAGATGGGGCTACTGAGAGATGATTTGACTTGGGAGTATTTGTAACCGCCTACCGAGAAAAAGTATGTGGGCACTAGCTACACCGCTTGTGCAGAGAAAGGCTTTTCTCGGGATTAGTTCAAGGAACTAAGTCCGTGTCGGAATATGAGGCGGAATTTCTAAGGTGAGTAGATATGCGAGAGGCATCGTGGCTCACGAACATGAGCGCTGTGTCCGCTTTGAGGACGGACTCGAGATGATTTAAGGTTCTTTGATTGCCCCACAAAGAGTTCGTGAGTTCTCATCCCTAGTGGAGAAGGCTAAGGTAGCCGAGGGAATCAAGGAGGGTGTGAGGCGAGAACTATAGTAAGAACAATCGTAAGAGAAGTTTTGGGTCATTTGGATCAAGCGGAAATGCTCGAGAAAAAGGCTAGGCCAAGTGGGCCCAATCAGCAAACAAGGCCCACAACCGCTAATCAAAGGCCGACTCGGTGCAATTGTGGAAAGACCCATTGGGGAGGTTGTTGGGCGGTGATAGAGGATGCTTTGAGTGTGGGTCTTTGGAGCATCGCGTCGAGATTGTCCCCAAAACTAGCTAAGAAGCAGCCAGAGGGTCAGAACCGTGCTCAGGATAGAAATGTAGGACCACGGAGGGTCGTGGTAATGGTAGAGGAAACAACGATCCTAACCGAGGTCGTGGAACTCAAGGCAGAGGTTCAGGCAACACAGAGGCTAGGCAGCCTGGCTTAGTTTACGCAGCAAGGTGTCGCGAAGAAGGTGACGCACCGGATGTCATAACCGGTACGTTTCTAATTTTCGGCTTTCCTTATGTTGCATTGATTGATGTGGGTTCGACGCACTCGTACATTGCTTGTAGTGTGGTAGGAACTATGGACCTAAACTCTGAAACTGCTTCTAGGGAGATGACTGTAGTTAGCCCCTTAGGTCACTCCGTAGTCGTAGATAAACTCTATAGAGGCGTACCCTAGAACTTCAAGAGGGTAGTATTTGTAGTGATCTAATTGAACTACCGTTTGGAGAGTTCGATTTGATCCTTGGTATGGATTGGTTGGTTAAGTACCAAGCGAGTTTGGATTGCGCGGCTAAGCGCATGGTCCTTAAGACGACTGAAGGTGATGAAGTGGTTATGATAGGAGATAGAAGGAATTATCTATCCAACGTAGTGATCGCCTTGAAAGGTGAAAAGATGGTCAAGAAGGGTTGTGAGGCGTATTTGGTTCAAATCGTGCTTTGGAAGCTAAGGAGTTGGTGGTTGAAAAGGTCCGAACGGTTGGGGAATTTGTTGATGTGTTCCCGGAAGAACTTAGGGTTTGCCTCGGATCGAGAAGTCGAATTCGGTATAGACTTGCTACCGAGGCGGCACACTGTGTCCATAGCACCATACCGAATGGCACCAAAGGAATTGGTGGAGCTAAAGGCTCAAATTCGGGAGCTCTTGGATAGAGGGTTAATACGACCAAGTATATCTCCGTGGGGAGCACTGTGTTGTTTGTCAAGAAGAAGGACGGTTCTATGCGGATGTGCATCGACTACCGTCGATTGAACAAGTTAACGATCAAGAACAAGTATCCGTTGCCTCGGATTAACGACTTGTTTGATCAAGCGGAAGGGTGCCTCGGTGTTTCGAAGATAGACACGAGGTCGGGATATCATCAACTTAAGGTAAAAGAGGGTGATGTTCACAAAGCGGCATTCGAACTCGGTATGGGCATTTTGAGTTCTTGGTAATGCCATTCGGGTTGACCAATGCCGGCGGCATTCATGGACTTGATGAAGCGAGTATTCCAAAGAAAGACTTGGACCCGGTTCGTCGTGGTGTTCATAGACGACATATTGGTTTACTCAAAGACGTAAGAGGAGCATGACAAGCATTTACGGATAGTTACGCAAGTATTGAGGAGAAGCGGTTATATGCCAAATTCGGTAAGTGTGAATTTTGGCTTAGGAGGTGGCTTTCTTAGGTCATGTAGTGTCGGTGAAGGAATTAGGGTAGACCCCGCAAGATTGAAGCGATATTGGAGTGGAAACCACCTAGGACGGTGGGTGAAAAATACGAAGTTTTTCAGGTTTAGCAGGATACTATCGGAGATTCGTGGAAGGATTCTCTCTAATAGCGGCGCCGTTGACTAAGTTGCTAAGGAAAGGTGTTCCGTTTGTATGGACGGAAAAGCGAGCAAGAAAGCTTTGATAAGTTAAGGAAGATTTTGACGGAAGCTCGGTTTTAGTACGACACCAAGCAGGAAAGTTATTCACGATTTATTGTGATGCATCTCACACCGGTTTGGGATGTGTGTTGATGCGAGGATGGGAAGGTAGTAGCCTATGCATCCGTCAATTAAGACCGCATGAGGTTAACTACCCAACTCACGACTTGGAGTTAGCGGTGCGTCTTCGCTCAAGATATGGAGACATTACGTATGGAGAGAAGTCGATGGTCTACACGGATCACAAAAGCTTGAGGTATCTTCCGACTCGGAAGGATCGAATCGAGACAGCGTCGATGGATTGAACTACTAAAGGACTATGATTGTTCAATCGAGTACCATCAGGAAAGGCTAATGTGGTAGCCGACGCATTGAGCCGAAAGCGCGATAACGGACTTAAGAGCAATGTTCGCTCGGTTAAGTCTGTATGATGATGGAAGTCTCTTAGCAGAACTTCAAGTAAAGCCGACTTGGATTAAGGAGATTAAAGAAAAGCAGTTAGTGGATGGAAGCTTGAGCTCTAAGAGAGTACAAGTTCAAGACGGTGGTTTGGAAGGATACAGTCTGTCTAGTGATGGAGTGCTTTGTTTTCAAGGACGAGTATGTATGCCAAAGGATACAGAATTGAGGCGAAAATTCTCCGAGATGCACATATGTACCATACGCTATGCATCTGGGGAAGCAAGATGTATGGAGATTTGCGGAAACAGATTTTGGTGGCACAGGTTGAAGCGTGAGATAACGGAGTTCGTAGGGAAGTGTCGACGTGTCGCCAAAGTTAAGGTGAACATCGGTCACCATCGGGACTACTTCAACCGATAAAGATCCTCAATGGAAATGGGAGAGGATCACCATGGATTTTGTTAGTGGCTACCCCCTTACGCCCACTAAGAAGGATGCTGATTTGGGTAATTGTGGATCGCCTAACTAAATCAGCTCACTTCATGCCAGTGAGAATGGATTACTCTCTCCAGAAGCTAGCAAAGCTGTATGTGGGTGAAATAGTGAGGTTGCATGGCGTGCCAGTGTCGATTATCTCGGATAGAGATCCCAGATTTACGTCAAGGTTTTGGAAAGCGTTGCATCGAGCTTTGGGTACACGGTTAGATTTCAGTACGGCTTTCCATCCACAGTCTGACGGACAGTCGGAAAGGGTGATACAGATTTTAGAAGACATGTTAAGAGGATGTGTCTTGGATTTTAGTGGTAGTTGGGAGGAGTACCTACCACTAGCGGAATTCGCTTATAACAATAGTTATCAAGCGAGTATTCGAATGGCTCCATACGAGGCTCTATATGGACGAAAGTGTCGTACTCCTACATGTTGGACGGAGTTGGGAGAAAGACAAGTTCTGGGTCCAGAGTTGGTAACCGAGACGGAAGACAAAGTTAAGGTGATTCGGTCTCGTCTCAAGGAAGCATCGGATAGGCAGAAGTCTTATGCCGATCTCAAACGCAAGGAAGTGGAGTATGCTGTGGGAGACAAAGTCTTTCTGAAAGTGTCGCCTTGGAAAAAGGTGTTGAGATTTGGACGGAAAGGGAAGTTAAGCCCAAGGTTCATTGGGCCATATACTGTTGTGAAGCGAATAGGACCAGTGGCTTATCAGCTAGAGTTGCCGGCAGAACTAAATCAGATTCATGACGTATTCCATGTATCAATGCTGAGACGGTATCGGTCAGATCCTTCGCACGTTGTGCCAGTAGCAGAGATTGAGGTGAACACGGATTTATCTTTTGAAGAAGAACCGGTTCAGATTATAGATCGAGATGTGAAAGTTCTACGAAGGAAGGCAGTGCCTTTAGTAAAAGTGTTATGGCGGAACCACGGAGTGGAAGAAGCTACGTGGGAGCCCGAGGAGGTGATGCGGCAGCAATACCCCCATCTCTTTTGATCAAGGAATTTCGAGGACGAAATTTATTCTAAGGGGGGTAGAACTGTAACATCCCAAATGTGGGGCTATTTGGAAATAAATTATTTTTCTTATGTATGAACTGCTGTGTCATTATTTATGGAATAATAATGGTCAATTTAAGGCTTTGTGTTGGCTCGATTTGGTAGGGAATTTTGGTTTTTAACTTTTAAAAGAAGGGAGCCTTGGTAAGTGGTGTTATAAGAATAAGTGGGGATAAGTTGACACTAAATAAGCCTTGGAAAAGTGGCAAAAGGGGAGGCCACTTAAGTGCTTGGAGTTGACGCCACAATGCACAAGGGAGAGCTTGTGTTCGAGTCGCGAAGTTCTCTTTTTGCACTATATATGGGACGGCACAAGGGGAGAGAATTTCTCTCCTTAAATTCTTTTTATTTTGGATAATAAGGGTGTAATTTATTATCATGGGATAATCAAGTATTTTAAAGGGATATTATTTGGATATTAAGGATATTGCATGGATTAATAAGAGATTATTATGATTTAATTCAAAATTATTTGAATTAAAATGAATGAGTGGTCAGGAGCAATTGGGGAAGTTTGATGAATTTTGAACTCCTCATGAGAAGGAGTGGACGGCAAGCTTGATAGGGGGGGCCGAATGCCTATAAAAGCATCAGTTGGCCCCCTTGCTTCTCTTTTTGTCATTCTTGCTGCTTGCCGAAATTCCTAGCCCTCATTCTTCATTCTCTTTATTTTTTCCATCCCCTCAAACTCTCTAGCCGAACCCCTCTTCCACCTTCACCATCTTTTCTTCTTCTTCCACACTAGCCGAACCTATACTTTAACCTTTGCCAAAATCCCTTTTCTTCTTGTTAAACTCTCCTCAGCCGAATACACTTCATATCCTTGTGCGAAACCTCTTCTCCGATCTCCGATTACTTCTTTAATAGCTTTGGCCGAATATCAAAGTGGTTAGATCCCATCAAGGTATTATCGACAGTTGATTTGGAAAAGCCGATATCACTTAAGGACTTCGGGATCGGGAAGTAGTCGACTCAAACTCTTCCTCTCTAGTAAAGCGGTTTGGTAAGAGTTAGTAAGATCTATTTTAGTAAGTTATTAAGTGGTGATTAAAAGCCGAAGGCTATTAATCTATGATCGATTAACCAATTACTTGGTAAAGCGGATCTCGTGCCTCGAGTGCCGTGGTTCGTAACAAAAAGCAAAGGTAAGGATTCGGGACCATAACTAACCCCTCTGGATTTGTTTTGGTTGGCGAATAGGCCATAATACTAATCCTAAAAGTTGGCCGAATATAGGTGCTGATAGATCTAGGTGGCCGACTCCTCTTTTGGGACTTAGATTACCGTGGGTGACAGGTGTGTACATACACACCATTTAACTTATTAAATTATGCTAAGTAATGTGATTGCTAACTTGATGTATGTAGCAATGGCTTGAATACCATAACGATATAGGGGGTAACTGTGTAAGTACCTGTGCATATGATTGCTATTTTATGCTTTTGGGAAGCATGCTGTGATAATACATATGATAAATCTATATGTGACTGTTGACTATGTGGGTTGATTGAGTGGAGGGGGCAGTGTATTCGTGCCGACGGGCACCAGTGTTTTGGTAACACACCGTGACTATACGTCACCAGAGGTTTGGTACCTCCAGAGGTTTGGCACCTCAATAGCGACTTGTCCCTGTGGTTAACACCACCGTGGGTTGGCCCCACTTGAGATATGGGATAAATCGCCGGTGATTTGGTATCACACGATGGGTTGGCCCCATCACCCGATTTGTGTCTACGGACACCGATTGCTTTGGTAGCACATTTTGACTATATGTCACCAGTGGTTTGGCACCACCAGTGTTTTGGTAACACATCGTGACTACGGTCACCAGTGGTTTGGTACCACGTGGGGTAGACAAAGGTGTTTGGTTGGCTAGGTTGGGTACATGATACTTTGCTTAATTAACCTGTTATATGTTGTGTATGAAATGTTGTATTAACCGGGGGAAGGGTTACATACTGAGTCTTGGTGACTCACCTTCTCCTTTAACATTTTTCAGGTGACTCGTAGATGGCGGTTGAGGAGCCGGTGGGACTCGAGGCGGCCATGCAAAGGATTTTAATTTACAGAACTTTAAAGTTGTTTAATTTTATTTTGGGTTGTAATAAGGCCTCCATAAACTATAGTTGCGTTATTTTTTTTTTTATGTTGGATATTTACTCAAGACTATACTTTTTAAAATTGAATTAAATCACATGTTTTCTTAAGTTAACACGAGGAAGTTTAAACGTGCCATCGGGTACACTTGAAACTGGTATAACAACTGGACTTAATTAAAATTCCAAATTAGATCTAAGGGTAGCTTTAACAAGACAACCGAAAACAAGGAGTTTTTGGAAATTAAATGTTTTTTTTTGAAATGGTGTTCACAAGGTTTTACTCGGTAACAAATCAAATTCGGTCGTAGTGTTTGGGCCGGGTTTGGGTTGTTACAATCACTGTGAGATGTTATTGAATAATTAAAATTAACTCGGTTGTTTCAATTAGAATGAGCTGTTCAGTTAGAAGATAAATTAAGCTATGTGTATTTATGTTTATCCTATGGTCCGTAAATGATGTTGTGCATATATAGGTTTATAGACGAACAGTCTTAATGAAGAATTTATATTTTTGAAAGCATGATACAGGGACATACCGATTAGGTTTCTCTTAACTGAAAGAATGTGCGTGAATACCGACTAACCTCTGGGTAAAGCTGAAATACTTGGGGATGCTTGAATGAAAATCTTTTCATACTTTGTGAGTATTTGTTCCAAGATTTATCTTATTGATGGTGTTCTGATTCTAGCTAAAGTGAAAGCTAAACCGAAGTTGCAGTTATAAATCAGAAGAGCTCAGAAATGGGTTGGTAAGTTGTAAGTTAAATGAATATAGTATGAACCGACTTTTGATTCTGAATTTTTAGATCAGATCTGATTACTGATATTAATATTCCGAGATAGAATTCATGTACTGAGGAACTCAGGGCTTATGCAGAGAGTTTTCGTTCAGAACTCACTATAGTATCTTGTCTGTTCATCCAAAGAAAGATAAAAGTATAGTGATTTGAAGTAAATGTTCTGGTATACGAATATGAAACTCGGTATTTCTGATTTTTTTTTGTGTCCAGATGCTGTTTTGTCATCAGGGAAAGGACGAATAACAAATACAATCAGGATTGTTACATTCAATGATGATATTGGCATGATATTGAGATAAAGATACTATGGGTCCCGTATCGGTATTTCTCTTATCCTCGGAGAAAGAGAAATGTTATTTAGATTGTGTTTGATCGATGATGAAAATTCGTATGATTATTTCAGCATTCGAAAGTTATATTATCGATTATGGAAAAAAAGAAGCTACAGGAAACTCTGAGCACGAAACTAAATTAATTTGTGATTATGATAAAAAGTTGAAAGAAACTTCTTCTGGTAAGATTTTCAAGGACGAAAATCCCTAAGGGGGGAGAGTTGTAACAGCCCGATTTTGGGCGTAGTCGGAACAGTCATTTTCGGACCACAAATCCAACGAGGAAAATTTTATTTTTATGGTCTACGGTTTCACGAAATTATCTCGTGAAAATTTCGTTCGAAATTTTCGATGTTTGGGCACTCAATTTAGTCAAAAGGACTAAATTGTAAAAAGGGCAAAAGTTGAGTTCTACATGTTAGAGGTGTCCAATTGTTATGAAATTTTAAATTTGAGGTCCTTAAATGATAATTAGACCATTGGTTAATTTTTTGGACAAAAATGGACACGAAATAGGTGAAATAGTATTTTTATGTTAGGGGCATTTTGGTCATGTAGTAATTAAAATGAATTAAAAATAAAATTAAAAGCCAATTTTTGTCCATCTTCAACCCCATGGCCTAATTTCACAAGGGGAAACCATGGCTAGGGTTTTTCAAGCTTCCAAGCTCGATTGTAAGTCCGTTCTAGCCCCTTTTTTTATGATTTTTACGTTTTTGAAATCCTCGTAACAAGATCTATCTATTTCTACCACTAATTTGAGATATGGTTAAAGTCTAGGGTTTTGACCCATGATGAAAATTTGTGTATTTTTGTGTTTAATGGTAGAAAATGCATGATTATGGTTAGACAAAAGACTTTTACTAAGTGATTTTCGGTAAAAATGCCTAAAAGGACTAATTTGTAAAAGTTATGAAATTTGTCATAAAAGTGTGAATTAGTGGAAATTGTGGGCTGTTGTAGTTATGAAAATGGTTCGGCTAGGCTTAAAATACAAGGAAATTGAATAAAATTTATTTTACGAGCCTAGGGGCAAAATTGTAATTTTTGCCATAAGATGTTTTTGGGCTGATTTGAATAATGTGAGCATTGAATAAGTCAAATGTGTTATTATAGATCAAGAAAGACGTGGAATCAACCTTGATCGAGGAAAGGAAAAGATTGTGGACTAAATTGCAAAATTACTATATTTTGCACCGAGGTTAGATTGTATGTAAATAATACATCGTTTTTTATTTATGTTTTAATATTTTGTTATATTATATGAGATATGGTTGAATATGGAGTAGTTATTTGATGTAAATTATGAATTGTGATTGATTATGGATGAATTGGTAAAATGTTGAAAAGTGAGAATTCCCGATTGAACCTTCGGAATAGAAAAGATACGAATGAGGTAGCTAGGTCACATGTGTTGTACTAAGTGTAGGCCACTATGTGTACAAGAGAGCTACGAGATGGTTTTAGGTCACGCGTGTAGTACTAAATGTAGGCTACTACGTGTACCAGACGGATAGGTCGCATGTGTAGTACTAAGTGCAGGCTACTATGCGTACCCGATAGCTTCGATCACATGTGTGGTACTAAGTGTAGGCCACTATGTGTAAGTGATGGTTTTGGTCACATGTGTAGTAATAACTGCAGGCTACTATGTGCACCAGATAGCTTCGGCTACAAGGGTGGTACTATGTGCAGGTCACCGTGTATCTATTATTATTCCGATGAGTTCAACGGGAAATTGACTAAGTGAAAATACATATGATCATGTAACGACTAAGAGTAATTGAATATGACTATGTGATGAGTAAGTGCAGGTATAAGTGTGAAAATTTATGAACAATGTGCTCGATATTTGATCGAACCTTCGGTAAGATGAAATGGAGTAAGTGAAATTATGAAAGAGTAAATTTAGAACAAAACAGTTTTGGACAGCAGCAGTTGTGTGACTTTAAAAAATCACCAAAATTGGTATAAATTGAATTATAAGTTGAATAAGAGATGAAATTAAAGCTTATTTAGTCTATTTTTGCATAAAAGAAACGGTGTAAGCGAAAGAATTTCATATTCTGATACATTTGAATTTTTGTGAGACAGGGTCAGAAAGATTTCGAAATCCCCTGTTTCGACTTTGGAAAATAATTAAAAAAATTTATAAAAATTATTATGGTTTATAATTTATATGACTAAATTTATTAATGAGTGTACTTTGAAAAGAAACAAATGGGAACATTATCCAAATTCTGTACGAAGAGATAATTAATTTTTAGTGAAGAAGGGTCGAAACTGTCAGGCAGCAGAACAGGGGAGACTTTAAAGAATAAACTGTACTTATTGGATAAACAAAAAATTCTGAAAACTTTATGGCAAGAAGATATGTGAGTCTAGTTTCAGTGAAAATTAACGGATCTTAATTTGGAGTTCTGTACCTTGAAATATAAATAATTTAGTGACTGTGATTTGAGTAGAGAACTTAGGATGAACATGAGTAAATGGTGGAACTATGTGTAATTATGATTGTATTATCTTGAGAACATATTATGAGGATTGTTAAAGGCATGTTAATAAATTGTTTATTATTTACATACTTACTTACTAAGCTATATGCTTACTCCCTTCTATTTTCCCTTGTTTTATAGTGTCACCAAGCTAGCTCGGGATTCGGAGATCGTAGGAGATCCATCCACACTATCAATACTCTTTTGGTATTTTGAAATCAATATTTTGAATTATGGCATGTATAGAGGACTTGGTTATTTTGTTATGTGTCATAATTGATTTGGCCTAAAATGTTGGCCTATGTTATTTGATAGTTCATTTTGTATAAGGCCATTGATGTTAGCTATTATTGATCAAGTTATATGTTTATGATGATACAATTTATGAGATGCATGACTAGGTTGAATGAGTTTGTGATGAAAATTGAAAATTTTTAAATTTGGATGTAAATTTTATGTCTAGGTTTAGTACGACTATATTTGTTTTTTTTTTTGGTAATGCCTCGTACCCTGTTCCCGCGTCGAACACGGGTAAGGGGTGTTACAAATAGCATGTTAAGTTTGGTTGGAAATGGTATAAGTGTGGATGCTTATCAAGGTGGCAAAAGGCTTGGTAAATAGCCTTATAATTGTCCACATGGGTAGACACACGGGCGTGTGTCTAGGCCGTGTGTGACACACGGTCTGCCTCGTGGGCGTGTAGCCTGGCCGTGTGTCCCCTGCACCTAATTTGCGAAAAAATTAAGTTCGTCACACGGGCTAACACACGGGCATGTGCCTTGGCCATGTGACCTAAAATGTGTGCTAACATCATAAACAGAATACCCAGGTTTTTGCACACGGGCAGAGACACGAGCGTGTGTCTCGGCCGTGTGAAGGACACGGCCTTGGACAAGGGCGTGTGCTCGGCCGTGTGAAAACTCCTGTAGGTTTGAAATGAAAAATAAAAACACACGGGCTGGGGACATGGGCGTGTGCGACCACACGGCCTTCTCACACGGGCGTGTCCCTGTGCCACATGGGCGTGTGCCCAGTTTTTATGTAAATTTTCTAATTTTTTCTAAAGTTCTCGGTTTGGTCCCAGACCGTTCCCAAAGTATGTTTGGGGCCTCGTAGGCCTATGTTAGGGACTTTATGATTGAATATGAAAATTTTTAAATTGAAAGAAATTTTATGGCCTGATTTTTCATGAATGTTTGTGTTATTGTCCGATAATGGCTCGTACCCTGTCCGGCGTCGAACACGAGTAAGGGGTGTTACATGTTTTGTTTCTAAATCCTTGCCCATCTATTTCTAGCATTAATTTGAGTCCTTGAACCCTTCTAATCAGCCTTTAATTACATAACAATTAGGGAAAAATGTTATTGATCTTATTTGGATCTCTCAAATCGGGAAGTGTAAGTGCGATTAAATGCAAACTAGTTTGTTGTTTCGACATAGTTATTGGGTAATGGTTATAGATTGATTATATGAAGGATTTTAATCAATATTGGCTACTGATTTTCCAGTATGTAAATGTGTTAGGTGAAATTCCTTGTACGAAATGCATTGTGCTTATTTGTTTAGACTCACACTGAGCTCGTCTAGCTCACCCCATTACCTTAACTTCTTAGGTAATGAACGAACTTAGGATCGGAATTGGCATGCGGGTGTACGATGAACTTTTAATTCAATATCATCATATCTTTATTATTTTATTTTAATTTTAATTTTATTTTTATCTTTCTATTATTCGGTATTTGGACTGTAAAATTTTTAAAACTGTGGTTTGGGACTATTTTCGTGTTGAGGATTTTCATGCATGCATGATTTTCATTCTTAGGATGGATATACGGATTTATATGCATTGAAATTTGACTATGGATGATATTTGGCTAAGTTAACCATTGGGTTAGTAATGGTTTATGTTCTGCTGCAAAGAAGTTAAACAAAATGTTTTCAAAAACGAGGACGAGTAAAGAGATTTTTGAAAACACACCTCATCTACTATTTTTGAGGTTTAAAACTGTGATTTTATGAAAATAATGATTTTTGAGGTTTTAAACTGGTTTTTGAGGTTTTATTAAAAAGCCCTTGTATTGACATTTCTGCAATTTAGCCGGGTAAGTTCGTATGAACTGAATTTTGTATAATGTTGATTAAATTGAATGTTAGTGTGTGATTTTGTTGTGATTAAATCAATATATATTATTGTGCAATCTATCTTGTCATGAAATGATGGAAATTCAACGATGTACGATGACTATCAAGCCCCATTTGAACCTTAGGAATCTGTATGGTACAATTGACATGTCATTAAGGTTTACATGTTTTGGGTGCTGGTCCTGAATGTCCTACTGGTGAATGAGTTCCAATATTTGTTGCAGATACTCGACAGCTTGTGGACCAGCACTGTGTAGCTACGTTCCAACCCACAGCTTGTGTGAGCAAACCCAGGTTACCATATTTTGGGTGCTGATCTTAAATGTCCTAACGGTGGCTGAGTTTCGGCATTTGTTGCAGATACTCGACAGCTTGTGGAGCAGCACCGTGTAACTACGTTCTAACCGACAACTTGTGTGAGCAAGCCCATTTTACAGCTCGTGTGAGCTACGACTATACGTTTAGCACACTTCGTGTGAGCTATCCCGCGTATCCAACGATATTCTAATCGATTCAATGGGCATGAGTTTACAAGGATATGGTAAGTATTCTATATTAACTAAGACATGTATGTATGGAAGACATTGAAATGGTGAGCTACATGGAAAAAAAATGTTATGTTGAGACGGATGATAAATCCAATTGAATCATGCTCAAATATAATGGTTATCCATGTCAAATTCATATGAATCATGTTTAAATGAACTAACATGTGTTGTTGATGTGCTTAGGCTAATGACACGTTTGTGGATATGATTGATGTTTATGATTATGCTTGTATTGTGCATATAAAACGGGTAAGAAAAGGGAATGAAACGGTAAGTATGTAATTGGGATGTATTATGATGTTATAAAAGGTTTAATGTGATAAATGATGTATTTATATGTGAGAAAATTGCTTATGCTATGGATGAATCTACCTATGTCATGGATAAATACACTAAGTCAGCAATTGATAATGTCATTTAGGCTTATGATAAGCATTGGGAACGGAATAGAAAGGTATATAATCTTATAAAATGGTTGATGATTATATATTAAGTCTCATGAAATCTTATCATGCTATGAATGGTCAATATATATGCGACATTAATGAACTTACTCATTTGTGAGTTGATGACTATAGTTGATAAATCTTAATGCATTGGTATAGGTTTATATTTAACCTATAATGTTCATTATTGAAATGGAATGTTATGTTAAAAGTTTATACGAGCTTACTAAGCATTCATTGCTTACGTAGTTATTTTTCCTTTACCTTATAGTTTATCAGATGCTCGATCGGGTTTGAAGCTAGTCGGAGATCCATCACACTATCCATCAAATTTATCGGTAGATTTTGATGCTTTGGTTGTGGTTATAATGACATATATAGGTGGACTATGTCTAATATTTAGTTAATGATATTGGCATGTAATGTTGCTTTGAAATTGTGAAACTTATGTCATTTTGATGCCTTGATGGTTGGTGCGCTTTTGGCACTTTGATGCTTAGTGGTTGGTGTTTGTATGATCAAATTGATACATGGTTTTATGGCCAAAGTGGTAAGTGTTGGCATGTTTGTAAAATGATCATTTAGTGCATGATTTGATATGGAATTTAGTTAAGTATATTTGATTGAATTATGACCCATTTGGTATGTTTGAATGTGATTTTGACATGTGGTCAATTATGGTATAACTTGGTATGGAATTAAGCTAAATCTATATGGATTAAATATGGTCAAATATATATAAGTTAGATATATGTGTATTTTGGATTCATGAAAACAATGGTTCAAATGATAAGTTCTAATGACATGGTATAAGTTAAGTATGGTATGTTTTAAAATGGTAGCAAGGTGACCAATTATGCTTATGTGTAGTTAAGTTGAGTGCTTGCTTTTGAGGTGCTTTATATGGCATATTGGTTGAATGAAATTGGTTATTCAAATTGGTTATCTTATGCATGTTTGAACATGTTTTAATACCTTGGTCATATGTACAAATGGCTTGTAAGGGTGTGTCTGAATTGGGTGAGAGAAATGGCTTTAATTTGGCCTATTTCTTGTCCACACGACCTAAGACATGGGCGCGTGTCTCTCTGTGCAGTGTGTCATGCGACATGGCCATGTGTCCCTGTAGGTTTTAAAGGTTGCATTTTTAGAGTTACACGGCCCGGCACATGGGCCCGTGCTTTGGCCGTGAAAACTAAGTCAGAGAGTTACACGGGCACAGACACGGGCTAAGACACGGCCGTGTGTCCCTACTTCGAATGTCGACATGGCCTGAAACACGGGCGTTTGTCTCAGCTGTGTGACCTCTGCAGTGTGAAATTTTCTATCTTTTTCCATAAAGGTCAAAATGTTTCTGATTTAGTCCCGAATCGTTTCTAAAGCGTTTCTAAGGCCTCGAGGCCCGTAAAAGGGACAATATGCTTGTGTTTGATTGAGATATGATGTGTTTTATAGAAATGGTTATAATTGACTGTTTTAAGTTAAAATTTTCCTATAATGCTTCGTAACCTTATTCGGGTGACAGATACGGGTTAGGGGTGTTACAACATCTATTTTTCGAGTAGATATGCTCTCTCTCTTTTTTTAACACACTCGAGCATATTACTGTATGTACTACAATTTTTTTAGCATTTGACACTTTTTCTCAACTCTCTCAAACTTATTTTTAGAGAATATTCTTGATAGACTGAGTCTAGTGTTTGTGACATTTTAGAGACAATTATGAGAGAACGTATGGCTTATTATTTCAAGGTACAAACAAAATCAGGCTATATAGTCTCAAAGTTGGGCTTCAAGGGATAAATATTCATTAAGGTTGGCTTGAAAGGCTCAAACGGTCCAAATAAAAGTTTGCCTAAATCATTTTCAAAATTCGATACCTCCTAGGATTTCCCTCGAGAATTACTAAGTCAATTCTAGACACTTAAACTTTCATGCATGCTTAGTTTTCCCAAGGAATTAAAAATTTTACAGTTCGATTTACGTACTTTATTAAGAGTAACATTTATGTCATAATTCAACTAACATAGCAATTATTGAGATAATAGAATTTATGTATACTAAAGTTTAGCATAATTAACAAAAATTCACATTTTTGAGAAAAATATAACTTAATCTAATTATAAGAAAAATGTATTCAGAAAAAAAAATTTAAATTTTTTGTCCCCCCTACTTAAGATGAACAATGTCTCCATTGTTAAAAGCAATAGAGAGAACGAAAATATAGAAGTGAATAGATGCTATACACCAGGTAGGATCCTAAGAAAAAGAGGTGAGTCAAATTTGACTTCTTAAATACCAAGCTTTCCTAGACAGATCCAATCCTAGATGTAACACCCCATACCCATCTTAGACGTTAAGACCAAGTCTGGAGAGCTACATCAAATCATTTTAGAAAAGTCTAATCTTTAACTATTAAAACTTTAACAATCGAAAATCATTTAAATAATTAAACCAACCATGAAAATCCAAATATAACCAGTAATTCGAATAAAACACATGATAGTATAAGTTTAGATAAAATAGCAGATAATTAGAAGAGAGATGACCGAACTCCTGCCACGCCAACCTCCTTAAGTCTTTGGGTTACCTGTAAACCAACAAACAAACTAAGTGAGTTTACAACTCAGTGTGCAACTTACATTTTCAATTATTCAATAATATAACAGATGTGGTTTCGGTTCTTCATTAATTATTCAATTATTGGAATCAAATGCAAAAACAAAAATAGAGGATATCAAATGCAATTGCAGAACATTTTAGATTCAGATGTAGATTCCTACACCCAACCACTACATACCATCTTCGTCCATCCCTACACACTGCATAGTGACTGTGTCTCACGTTTCAAAATAATTGCAGCCTAGTTGCAAGATCGAAATACGATAAATCGCCAGGGTCAGATATATGGTTGTGGCTTAGCCACCTAATTAGACAGATTATTAAACTGCCCACACTTCCTCCTTTTCACAATCCCAACCCAATGCAGATGCGGATTTAACAGATATTAGATATGCGTATAAAGTAATAGAAAATTATATCATTCTCATTTAATGCTATCACACTTAATTATCATATTTCATGTCAAATATGTATATAAATAACATATTATTCAATAATAGATCATCAAATAACGGTATCCAAACTATACAATATTTCTTATTTAGGTAATTAAAGATTTTTTTCTGGTCAAAGTAGGTATCTAAAGTTTTATTCCATTACCCCTTTGTTGTGTGTGAATGTGTAATGCGAATGTACAAGTATAAAAGTCAAATCAAGTAATAAAGTGGTGAGTGAGTATCATCTCCACAGGGATCAGAATTGATTAAAAAAAAATTTATGCTATTACAATAAAATTGACTACTTAAACTGTGCAAAAGAAATAGATGACAAATTGATGAGAATTAATGAATGGGTTAATAAAATCAATTATGAATGGAAAAAATGCTAGGGCAATTGAAATGCTATGGCAATTCGAAAATATAAGTGGGGAGGATTTTTTCTTGTTGAATGATAAAGGTTGGAATTACTCAGTTTTATTTCTATATCCTAATAATGCCATGGCAAAATCTTGACCATTCTCGCTCGAGGATTCACTATTGCGCTTTGCTTCTTTCGAGAGCCGGACTTTAAGCTATCATTCGAGCTTTTGTATGTCTCTGTAACTCAAGAATCATATCCGATATTATTCCTTTCCCATGCATGATTGCAACTTCTACGTCTAGAGTGCTGCAAATATTCTTTTGAATATTCGCTTGTATCAACGAATAATAATCCATTTTTTTAATATTTTTAGAATTAAATCAGATCTAACAACATACCATACAATCATCTATGTCTAGAGCTCGCAGGCATGCATTTAAAATACTCACAAATGAAATGAAATAGTAATCTACTCAAAATCAAACCATGGGCATTAAAGATAGTAAAAATTCACCCAAATAATTCCAACCCAATGAGATTTAGCTCATGGATTGGACATTCAAATCCAAAATAAAAACATTCAACATCATCATTCAAGTTTAGGAATCACAAAGTTCAAATTTGAAAATAAAGGCAAAACTATAGGAAGCTCTTGCTACTCCAGCTTTCACTTTAATATTGAGATTTGATGCAAAACCCAGGGCAGATTTCTCTTCCCCTTCCTTGCGTCTGTGATTTTTGCTTTATAAGCTGTTACCCTATCTTCTCTTTTCTCTGAAATTTTCTATGAGGATTTGATGCAGAGAAAAACTGCTCTCCAATTCCTCTCTCCCTAAAATCCTCATCTCTTCTTTTTTTCTCTTTCTTCCTTTATAGTGTAGGTCTCTCCCTCTTAACACACACCTTTTTCTTCCTCTTTTTAGGGTGGTTTATCTAATACAAGTACATCTGGCTGAGAGTGACGTGGACTAAGTGCTACATCATCTTCCTGGAATTGCCATGGCATTTTTGTTGGCAATCTAACCAACATTTTTCCATGACAATATTTGACTTCCTTCATTTTCTTTCTACTTTCTCTTTTCTCTTCTTCATCCTGCACTTGCTGCCAACAACAACCAACACCTTTCTTCCCTAGTAACAAATAATGAAATTTATAGAATAATCCAATCTTTGTTATGCAATATTCTAAAAATATCCTAAAAATGCAAACTTAATTACAAACAATTAATTCAATCTAGAGGCCTGAAATATAACTTTTTTAAGAGTTATCACCCTTTAAATACCAACCGTTTAACTTTCGCTAAAAAAACCTCTAAACCAATCAACATATAACATGTGGTATTTTTATTTAAAAAATATTTAAAATTAAAGTTTAATAAAAAATAAATTAAGAATAAAAATATCATCTTCCAATCTTTTTCCTTCTATCTTTATATTCTTTACAAAGAAATTTCTACAAATTTCTTCCATTAAAATAAACCCACATTTTTTATAATAAAATATATTATCATCTTCACCATTAAAACAAACTCTGATTAGGAAAAAAAGTGGTAAAAAAGAAAAACTACATTTTCTCCATGTTTTTATGGGATTTTTTTTTAATTTCATGAACTAGGAAGTGGAAGGAGAGGGAAAGGGAAAGAGAACGTGATGAATATTTTAAGTACCTAACATATCATCAGATAAAATTATATATAATAAGAATAATTATTTATTATTATTTATTATTATAAATTGTAAGTTCAAATTAAAAGTGATTTAATTTGGATAAAATTTATTAGAATTCAATTGTTAATTAAAGTATGGACTAAATGTGTAAATACTCTAGTACCTAATTTCTTATAGATGATTGGTTGATTAGAAATTCATGTTGATGTGCAAAAGTTATATGTTAGGGTGATGGTATCCAAATAACACATATTTAACTTTTCTAACATCTCATCTCCATAAAAGAGAGAGCCACATTCTCTAAAATAGTTGGGTGTTAATTTGGAAGATTAAAATCACAAGTTATGATATCAATGAATTCATATACGCTTCCACATCTAGTTTTGTTCTTGATGATCTAATATGAAATATCCTAATTTACATTTCCAAGTTTTATATAGGACCTTTACGATTCTATCAAGTGACATCCAAGCCTTGTCATGTTGAATAATTGGGAATACAAAATTTCATAGATTCAGTATTATGATTTTCTATTTCAATTAATTTATGTTGAAATTTTGAGATTTATATTGAAATTTTTGGTCTTGAATATTCATGAATTTTGTTTTCGAGGATTTATTATTAATATAGATCACATAATTTCAATTGAATAATATGTTATAACTATTCTTCCTATTGCATTATTGTTTTAAAGCCGAGAGCCAAGAAGTCTCCAAGACTATTGAAATTCTACTTGGATGTTGGGAGTTTTAAAAACAACAAAGTTTTTTAATTAAAATTTTTGAGGCAAGATGAGTTGACTAATGCTGAGTGGCACTCGATAGTGCCAACTGTAGACTTCCATTAAGGGTGTGAAAATACTTGCCTCATTTGGTTTGACAATTTAATGAAGAAAATATTTAGACTTGTTAATGTTTTGTATTATTGAAGATACTTTGATCCATCTATGAAAACCAATCCTTGAGTTTTGAAAATTTGATTGGATACGAGTGAATATATTTAACCCTTGGAATGTGGAGACTTGATTGAGATTGCGTTGTTGAATATGGAGAGTACATCTTCGATTAATTATGCTTTGAATGTTGCAATTGCAATAGCTATTTACAAGGAATCACTTTGTATTCACTTAGATTCTATGTTAGCAAGCCAAAATTTACATATGCTCTGAGGCTGTAGAGGTTTTCATGAGAACTCATTGAGTGCATTATAATCTATTCTTTGAGGAAATGTTTTGTCAGAGATTGCACACTTTTATTGTAAACATTGTTTTGTGTTTACTGCCTAGGTTCTTAGGAGGAGGATTTGGAGGTGAGTTTTCTAGGATTTAAGGACAAGGGTGAGAGCTCTATACTTTGGGAGTGATAGAGTGTGATTTACTTGTTGTATTTGTGTACAAAGATAGTGTAGCACTCCTCACCCGACCTGATCGTCGGGTCCTAGTTACAGGATGCTATAGTCATTGCTGGAGCAAATACATACAATTAACATTCAAATGAAACATAAATCGTACAATCATAGTCAATTCAATTCATAATCACCAAATACGACCTTTCTCCGGCCTTATAAGAGCTTGTGTATGCTCTAGAATCAACCAGAATTGAACAGGGACTAATTTGTAACTTTTTCAAATTTTCAAATCAAGCATATCATAAATAAATCCTTGAAATAATCAATCATGTCATAAACACTCAGATATTATAATATACAATTAAATTTGAGTTTTATTCGAGCTTATGAAAGCTCTTTTATTGACCCGAGCATGAAATATGACCAAATTGCAATGTTTTGAACATTACAGTGTCGTTGTCGTGACGAGACTCTCTCCACTCTATGACATCAGCAAATAGTATGTCACCTCAAGACGTTGGACCACTTGACTCGTGGGGTGAACACCTATAACTTTGTCTCAGTTGCAGATTAGGGTTACAGAACGTTACCATACAATCGACAAACATTTATCAATATAACATTAAATAAATAAATGACATTCAAAACATATCAATCATAACCATTTCGTCCCTAATTCGAGCCTTCGAGGCCCTAAAAATAGCTTTAAGGCAAATCGAGACTAATTTGAAACAAAATAGAAGTTTTAAGAAAAAGTTGTAAAAATTAGAAAACAGGGGTCACACGGCCGTGAGAAAACACCCTAGGCCGTTTAACATTCGAACTAGAGACACACGGCCATATCCCAGCCTGTGTCCCCACCCGTGTAACTTACTAAGTTGCCCCACACGATCGCGTGCCAGGCCGTGTGCTAGGTCGTGTTACACTCTGAGTTGCCATACACGCCGATGTGCCAGCCCCTGTGTTGGCCATGTAACTCACTGAATTGAAACACTAACAACCTCTCAAATGACACACGACCATGTCGCCAGGCCCTGTGTGTCACACGGCTGTGTGATAGCCGTGTCCCAAGCCGTGTGCACCAAATTTGACCCAAAATCATGCCATTTTTAAGACCAAACCACACCTATTCCACCACTCCAATTATGCACACATTCAATAGACCTAGGCACTACTACAATATACCTAAATATACCAAATCAATTAATCGATATCTTCCAACCAATATGTCATTCAAAGGCACCACATTTATATACTAAACAGTTAATCACGAAAATGCTCAAAATACCTCCTTTATAAGACATTAAGAAAATAAGCATTGCACCATGATTAAATCCACTTCATTCAACAACTAACCATCAAGGTGTTTATCTATGAAATATAAGCATACTTGTTTCATCCATACAAAATATAACCTAAACAAAGCCCACATACCATTCTTAAACTACACCTATCAACATTTCAAACCACATATTTATCTATATATACATGCCACTACCGTAGGAGATACAAATACTATCAACTTAGATGGATAGTTTGAGTCGGTTGATTGATTCTTCCCAAAAATGTCAGCACGATTATCTACAAAACAATCACAAGAACCGATAAGCTTACATAACTTAGTAAGGACATAGTATAACATTTAATCTAAATACAATTAGACACAGTTCACATACTATTTGATTAAAGGTTAACAAAGTATAAACAGGGGCACGTGTAACAGCCCGATTTAGGGCCTAGTCAGAATAGTGGTTGCGAGACCACAAATTTAAAGTAGAAATATGTGTTTCATGGTTTTCATGAGGTCTATGACATGTTTTCATGATTGTGTGAAAATTTCATGAAGAAATTTTATAATTAAGTGATAAATTTATTCATTAGGACTAAATCGCAAAGATTGAAAAATATGAGATTCTAGAAGATTCAAGTATGATATGGCAATAGAAATTTTGTTAGAGGTCCTTATTTAGCAATTAGACCATTATATCTTATGATGGACAAAAATAGACATGGGAAGGAAAAATCTCAAGAAAGGGGCCTTAAGGGCATTTTGGTTATTTGGTTTATAAGTTAATTAAAAGCGAAAATAAGAAAAAAATTGTGTCCATCTTCTTCAACCATGGTCGAAAATTTCAAGCTCACCATAGCTAGGGTTTTTTCATCTTTCAAGCTTGATTGTAAGTACCTCCTAGCACCGTTTTTGATGTTCTTCATATTTTTGAGATCCTCGTAGCTCGATTTAGCTATTTCTACCAATATTTTGAGCTAGGGTTCATGTTCAAAAATTTACGCATGTATGACATGCATATATTTTGATGTTTAATGGAGGAATATGAAAGTTTGATGTATGATAAACATCTTTTTCTAAGTGATTTTCATGGAAAATTCATAAAAAGGACCTAGTTGTAAAAATGATAAAATGGGTAGTAAAAATCAGTTTTAAAGGAAAGTGTGAGCTGTTATAAGCTCAATAAATGTTCACCTAGGCTTGGGTAACCAAGAAAATGAGTACATTTCACTATACGAGCTAGGAACCATTTTGTAAATATATGAAAGTTTAGGGGCAAAATCATAATTTTGCCAAAGTATGATTCATGGGTTATTTTAGTCAATGTGATCATTAAATAAGTGAAATTGTCATTATAGGTCAAGAAACATGAAGTCTGGACCGAAATCGCGGAAAGAACAAGATGGTGGACTAAATTGAACGACTATACATATTTTGGTACCCAGATAAGTTTGTGTGTAATAAATCAACATAATGTTATTATGCTTTTAAATGCTTGATATTTTGTGAAACGTATATTATCTTTATGATATTGGTTAATGAAGTCTCGATGAAAATATGAAGAAATTATATTAAGTTGAAGTCCCGGTTGAACCTTAGGAATTGAAAGGATACCATTGTCACGACATGAGATTAAGGAGGTCCCGTATAAGACCATGTCTGGGACATGGCCTCGGCACCAAATGGAGATCCGTATAAGACCATATCTAGGATATGGCATCGACATCGAGTAGTAATCCGTGTAAGACCACATCCGGGACTCGCTTCGGTGATGAAATCGTAAGACCGTGTATGCGGGACATGGCATCGATATAGATCTCGTGTAAGACCATATCTGGGATATGTCATCGGCATCATCAGTTGATCCCATGTAAGACCATATCTGGGATATGGCATTGGCATCTTACTACATGTATGACGAATTGTGGTATCCTTCGATATTCTAAGTGGTTCAATGGGATAAAGAGCTAAGTTTATGTTTAAGATGGAAAAAGTGCTAAAGTTATGTGATGAAGTGTACAGGTACATATGAGTAATTTAAGAGAAGTGAGTTCGATATGTGATATGAGATGGGTAAGAGTAAGCATGAGTAAGTTATGTCAATGTGCTTGAGAACTTGTGTTATTACCCAATGTAATGTATGGATGGTATCATAAGTTTTTATGTTGCTATTTATTTTATGCAAACTTACTAAGTTTTATGCTTACCCCTCTCTTTTCCCTTTTCTTGTAGTATCGCCAAGCTAGCTCGGGGATCATAGGACGTCGGAGTTCGGTTCACACTAGCAAGCTATTCTTTTGGTATAGTAAAGTTTGATTATTTTGGGTATGGCATGTACAGGAACTTAGTCATTTTGTTATATGTCATATTGGCTGGCCAATGTGTTGGCTATTAATGTTACTCAATTCCTTTTGTAAATGGCCTTTGGAATCGGCCAAAGCTAGTTAAGTTATATCTATTCAATGATGATGAATTTCATGAAGTGCAAGTTTATGCACTTGAGCGAAGAATGTATGAAGTATGTGCATCAAGAAGTAGATTGAAAATTTAGGGTGTGGATGTCTCGATATTAGATATTTGAAGTATATTATTGTCTCGCTATGTGATACTTGAAATGGAATAAATCTGATTGCTTTTCAGGGTGGCAAATGGCTTGGTAAATAGCCTTGTATTTGTCCATACGGATAAACACACGGGCGTGTGTCTAGGCCGTGTGTGACACATGGTCAGCCCCATGGGCGTGTAGCCTGGCCGTGTGTCCCCTGCATCTAATTTGCAAAAAATTCAGTTCGTCACACGGGCCAGCACACGGGAGTGTGGCTTGGCCATGTAACCCTAAGTGTCTGCTGACATCATAAACAGAATGTCCCTTATTTTGGACACAGCCTGAAGCACGGGCATGTCATATGCCACACAGGCGTGTCACTTCTCTCACACAGGCGTGTCGCCCTGTCTTAAGTAAAAATTTTCTAAGTGTTTGTAAGTTTCCGGTTCAGTCCCGGACCAGTCTAGATGTATGTTTCGGGTCGAGTAGGGCCATTATAAGGACTATATGATCATGAGCGAAAGGATTTAAAGTTCAAAAGAAAATTTATGGTCGATTCTGTATGTTTTAAGTAAGTTAAGTCAAGTAATGCCTCGTACCCTGTTCCGGCGTCGAATACAGGTAAGGGGTGTTACAACACGTATGTGCATTCAGGTGTACTAAAGTACAAATAGGGGCACGTATGTGCATTGTAACACCCCAAACCCGGTCTAGAAGTTAGGCCCAAATCCAGAATGTCACATTACGGCACACTTCAAAACGATTTTACTATTTAACCATTTAAAACCCCAAAGCCCAAAACCCTTGTATCTTGTTAAGTTAAGATGATAAACCCATCTTTAAAGAAAACATTCATATGTTGAGTTGTTCCGGAAACCATGTTAACTTTAGAAATTTTATTTAAGTTTAATAACTGGATAGTTGAAACAATAATAATAAAACCCAAAATGAGAAGTCGATTAGGAGATACATGGCCTTATTACAATCCAATGAAAAAGAAAGTATTTAAAAATAAATTCATTTGAATAAATTAAAACATCAAATTAGCTTGTAGTGTGGCCATCTCCGAGTCCTCTGCCAAGTCGAGCCGCTTACTGTGCATCACCTAAAATATTAATTAATAAGGGTGTGAGTTTCGAAACTCAGTGTGTACAACCCTTGGCTATCAAATCAACATACAAATATTCACATTGGGCCTAAGCCCTATCAAAATCGATGGTCTTGGGCCTTAGCCCATAATGACCTCATATCATAACACATATACAAACAAGATAATGCGAAACCCTTCCCAAAAATCCATCCGCTACTCACACCATTTCCCTTCCAACCAATACACACCTGTGGGTATTTCTAAATCGACCCACCCATCCTCTACACACCAAAGGTAGCACTCACAGTGGCACTACCCAACATTGCAGCAAAGCTGCTAATCATATATGGGCTTAAAGCCTCCGGTGGATCCATGGTCATCAAGCGACTATGCGATCCTCAAATCATCCTCCGTACCATAATTCCCACCCATATGCATCCCAGACAGAATATCGTATGAATGCAACACACATTTTCACACATTCGGCACCTAGGGGTATTCTAGTCATTTCACTACCCAGGGGTATTTTCGTAATTCTACCCTATAGGGGTATTTTGGTAATTTGGCAATATCGGGGTATCTTGGTATTTTTGAAAAATAGGGGTGTTTTGGTACTTTTGCAAAACAGGGGTATTTTGGTACTTTTGCAAAACAAAGAGGTATTTTAGTAATTTAACAAATCTAAGGATATTTTGGTAATTTTCAAATCAGGGGTATTTTATCCCTCTCGGGTTTTAGTTACGAACTTTGGCCCATCAACAAGTCCTCACGGTTAAAGTGAACAAACACTATGCACCAGGTAGGATCTCAGAAAAGAGGAGGTGGGTCACTAGGACCGCTTAAGTACCAAGCTCTCACTAGATCCAATCCTAGACATGCATATGTCGGTTACCACACTCTAACTAATCGACTTGTCCACAGACATGTTTGATTATTAGATTAAGTCTTATGTGATTTAAGAGTTGTTCAGAACTAGGCCTAAAGTCCATTAAACCCTAGCATACTTGTCTACGTCCCCCATAAAGCCCTTATTACATCCTTACGGCCCATTAGGCCCAAATCTCATTCATATGGCCTACTAGGCCCAAAACAATTCCAAATCATGTAACATGCGTGACTAACTTAATACGTATGACCAAACCAACCAATTTCATCAAACTTAGCCTCAGGGCCCACCGGGCTCGTTTAGCCACTTTCGGCTTTTCGACTTTTCGGCATTGCCGATATCGTGTGTGTAGTGTTTGTACACACCTGGTAACCACGCGCACTGCAAACCCCTTAGTCACGAACCTACAATCGACATTACTAGCGATTAACCAAGGTTTTACACATACTAATAAAAACTGAAACCTCACCGTACACTTACCGTGTGTCTCACGTTCTAGCCCTTCCTTTGCTACTATTTTTGATTATCCTCCAGATCTGCACCCAACATATATCGTCAAAATCAAGTGACCCATAATCCACATAAGTCACCCCTATAAGCCATATTACATTCGGCCATTTACTAAACCACCACCGGGACGAGTGCACTTACCTCTTGCTAACGATCCTTACCTACCACGTTTGTGATTGTTGAGCCTTACCCTTGTTAATATAAGTTAACGACAATGAGGGGTTAGATAGCCCTTCGACTTTTAACAAAACACACTAAAAAGTTCAAATAAGCACTTACCGAAATCCTCCTTTGATACTGCGGCTTAGATAGCTACTGAACAAGATTCGGCTTCCAAACGTGACTAAGAGTAGGTAACAATCGGATGAGGTGGAGGAACAACAATAAGGGTTCGGCAAAAGTAGGAATTCGACAAAGAAGGATAATAGTAATTTCGGCAATGAAGGGAATTTGGCTTTGTGAGAATTCGGCAAAAAGGGAGAAACCTTTTGAGGGGGAGAATAAAAGAAAAGAAAATACGAAAACTCAGGAACCCCTCTCTGGAATTCGGCAACCCTTTTTTATAACCAAGGCCGAATCCTACCTTCCCTCCATAGTCCTATTCGGCACCAAAACTTCACACTCCTCATCTCCTAACTTTTCTCTCTGATAATACCTTAATCTTATCCGAAATCTCCTCCGCATCCAACACTCCTGCTTACTACAAACTCTCCACGGCAAGAGTACCAAACAAACACAACTCTTGCCGTCCACCTATGCAAAATAAAATACTTCAAAAATACACTTCTCATGCTCGAACCTTGGACCTCTTCAGCTTTCACACATGCCACCTTGTAGCTCCCAAGTGACGCCACTTACCACTGGACCATAAGCCCATTTGTGTCCTATTTTCTCTTAATCTGCTTAAGAGGCCTAATGCTTGAGACTAGGGTCCACTAAAGCAAGAAAAGTAAATTTTTCTCTATGGTCTCCCCTATCTCTAAGGCTTCAAATAATCCTGATAATACCTTAAAATTAATATTCTAAGTGCTACACATACATACTAACTTCAATGCACAGAAATTAAGGTTTCGAGATTTTTGGGGCGTTACAATTCTACCCCTCTTAAAAAAAATTCGACCTCGAAATTTACCTGGTTGAAACAAGTGAGGGTATTGTCGACGCATTGCCTCCTCAGGTTCCCAAGTAGCCTCCTCGGCATTATGGTTCCGCCAAAGCACTTTGACTAAAGGAACAGACTTCCTTATTAATACCCTGACATCTTGATCAATTATCTGAACCGGCTCCTCTTCAAAAGTTAGATCTGGTCTAACCTCGATCTCCTCAACTGACACGATGTGAGAAGGGTCTGAGAGATCATGCCTTAGCATTGACACATGGAACACATCGTGTATTTTGCTTAATTCAGAAGGAAACTCCAGCTGATAGGCAACCGACCCAATTCACTTCAATACTCGATAAGGCCCAATGAACCTTGGGCTTAACTTGCCCTTCTGACCAAACCTTAACACCTTCTTCCAAGGGGAAACCTTGAGAAAAACCATGTCCCCCACAGCATATTCGATCTCTCTTTGTTTGAGGTCAGCATACGACTTCTGCCTATCTGCCGCCTCCTTCAACTGATCCCGAATCAATTTCACCTTATCTTCGGTGTCTGCTACCAATTTCGGACCCAAAACTCGTCGCTCACCCAACTCAGTCCAACAAGTCAGAGTACGACATCTTCGTCCATACAGTTCTTCATATGGTGCCATTCCAATACTTGCCTGATAACTATTGTTATACACAAATTTAGCTAACGACAAGTAGTCCTCCCAACTACCTCGAAACTTAATTACTCACCCTCTCAGCATATCCTCCAAAACTTGATTTACCCTTTCCGACTGACCATCAGTCTAAGGGTGAAATGCTGTACTAAAATCCAACCTCGTACCTAGCGCCTCATGCAGCTTCTTCTAAAAGCGAGACGTAAAACGAGGATCTATATTAGATACAATCGAGACCAGAACTCTATGCAACCTCACAATCTCCGCCACATACAACCTTGCCAATTTTTGTAGTGAGTAGTCAGTGTGGACAAGTATAAA
This sequence comes from Gossypium sturtianum, assembly GCA_025698515.1. Taxonomy (NCBI): domain Eukaryota; kingdom Viridiplantae; phylum Streptophyta; class Magnoliopsida; order Malvales; family Malvaceae; genus Gossypium; species Gossypium sturtianum. The sequence continues at coordinate 50,687,290 of CM046946.1, read as the reverse complement.
ATCGGCAGACTTGGTTAACTGGTCCACAATAACCCACACAGAGTCCTTCTTAGTAGGTGTCAAGGGTAGCCCACTAACAAAATCCATAGTAACCCGCTCCCACTTCCATTGTGGGATCTTAATCGGCTGAAGTAATCTTGATGGCAATTGATGCTCTGCTTTCACTTGCTGACATACTAAACATTTGCTCACAAACTCCGTAACCTCGCGTTTCAATCCCGGCCACAAATAAAGCTCTCGTAAATCTCGGTATATCTTGTTACCTCTGGGGTGCATAGCATAGGAACTACTACGCGCTTCCCGTAGTATAGACTTCCTTAGCTCTTCGTCCCTTGGCACACAAATTCTACCACGGAAACACAACAACCCATCACTATTTATCCCAAAAGCTGACGTTTCCCCCTTCTCAATTTGCTTGAATCGAGAATCCAAAATCTCATCTAATGACTGTTTCTCTTTAATCTGCTCAACCCACAGTGGCTTCACTTGCAACTCGGCTAACAAACTCCCGTCATCATACAAACTCAACCGAGCAAACATTGCTCTCAAGTCCAACATAGACCTACGGCTTAGCGCATCAGCCACCACATTTGCATTGCCAGGGGGATATTCGATCGTGCAATCGTAGTCCTTTAATAGCTCAATCCATCTGCGCTGCCTCAAGTTCAACTCCTTCTGAGTCAAGAGGTACTTCAGACTCTTGTGATCCGTATAGATGGTGCACTTCTCTCCATACAAGTAGTGCCTCCAAATATTAAGTGCGAGCACCACTGCCGCCAATTCCAAATCATGGGTTGGGTAATTTCTTTCATGAGTCTTAAGTTGGCGTGACGCATTGTAACACCCCATACCCGAGTCCGAGGCTTAGACCGGATATGAGAAGTTACTATGCTTGAACTTGCTTAATCAAGTACTTCAGGCTATAAAAGTTCGTTCCGAATTAAGAACTTATCTTTCTTAATCAACTTGTACTTTTCATGGGCCTACGAGGCCTTAAACTCATGCGCGTAAACTTTCGAAACTCAATCGAAAACTTTTCATTGAAACAGGGGTCACACGCCCATGTGAGTTGGGACACGCCCGTGTAAACCTGAGATATGCCCATGTCTCCTAACCGTGCTTAAAACTCGAGCTTACTGCCAAACTTCACACGGCCATGGCACGCCCGTGGTCCTGGCCCGTGTGAAAAACCTTAGCATTTTGACTTATAACACATTGCCATGGCACGCCCGTGGACTTAGAATGTGTACTACAACTTGATATTCTGACTTACGGTGCAATGGTGCAGGGTACACACGGCTTAGACACACGCCCGTGTGTCCGACCTTGTGGGCACTTAGAGGCTATTTACCAAGCCAATTGCCACCCTGAAATCAAGAGCAAATTCATACTATCTTAACAAGTCAAATCACTACAACTTTAATGAACAATATAACATGCTCCATTGATATCAATAACATACATACTTAGTCAATCTTGGCCAATCATTTAGCCATTTACAAAAGAATAATAATAAACTTGATAGCCCATGCATTTGCCCTTTCTAAGATATATACTCAAAATGAAATGTTTCCTATACATGCCATACTTAATAAAAACAACTTGGCTATACCAAAATAGCGGTTGATAGAGTGATTCGAGCTCCGACTTCAACGATCCACAAGTTAGCTTAGCGGGACTACATAGAAAGAAATAATAAAAGACGTAAGCATTTAGCTTAGTAAGTTTGCATAATGCACATAGCAACATACTTGCTTAATATAAACCATTTGACATAAACAATGGCATCATAAATTTCAGCTATAAAGCTTACTTAGTCATACTTGATTCTTACATATCTCATGAAACTTACTAGTCTCATACTTAGAGGTAAACAAGGTACCTGTATCACCTGATCACATTGATCAACATACTTTAACATAGTAATCATAATCTCTGATTCATCATTCATAACATGAATAATACTCATTTTCACTTGATAATAACTTTACTTACTTAGCTTTCTTGTTATTTCATTTGAGCTTAGCTCGTTTGCCCGATGAATTTATATGAATAACCGAGGATACTAAATCTCATCTAAATTTCGAGGCCATGACTTAACATGGACTTATACGAAGTCTTTCTTGTTCTCACCAATTCCATGCCTTAACTTGGACTTATATGTGATCTCTTTCTCTTGATAACTTTTCAATGCCAAGCTTGCCTTGGACTTACATGATAACTTGTTCAATGCCAAGCTTGCCTTGGACTTACATGATAATTTACTCAATGCCAAGCTTGCCTTGGACTTATATGATAGCTTGCTTGCTTGCCGATGCCATGCCTCGGCTTGGTCTTATTCAGACTTTCTTGTTTCATGTGGTATGTCGAGTATCCTAAGTTACTCAACTTCAATCGGGGCTTTCTCATGCTTGATCTCATTAATTTCTTTGTTTAACATAACATTGAACATTATACTAAGAAATTTAATGATATAAATCATAAAGCTTAGAAATCATACAAACTTACCTCAATATACAAAATGTACGTAGATATGCAATTTAGTCCTCGATTTTGTCCTTGCCTCAGCTTCGATCCGGGCTTCGTTTTTCTTGATCTATAGTCATAAATAGATCATTTAATACTCACATTGACTAAATTGACTCTTAACTCAAAATTTGGCAAAATTACTATTTTGCCCCTATACTTTCTCATATTTGCACTTTTGCCTCAAGGCTCGTAAAATAATTTTCATTCAACTTTCTTAGACTACATGCTTAGCTGATTCATTTTCTCTACTATAGCCATTATCAATTCTCATTATTTCTAATAGGTATGAATAATTTCAAAACTTTTACAAACTAGTCCCTATGCTCATTTTTCATGAAATTCACTTAGAAAAAGATGTTTATCTAACATCAAACTCTCATAAACTTCCATAAAACATCATTTAGCATGCATGTCATTCATGGGTAGATTTTTGAACATGCATCTTATCTCATTTTATAGCTAAAAATAGCTAATTCATAATACGAGGACTTCAAAAACACGAAGAATATTAAAATCGGGACTAAGATGAACTTACTAGCAAGCTTGAAAGATGAGCACACCCTAGCTATGGTTGGTTTGAAAATTTCGGAAATGAGGAAGAAGATGATAATGATTTTTGTCATCTTTTTCCTTTATTAATCATTTAATAGGTAAATGACCAAAATGCCCTTCTCTTAAAAATATCACCATTTAGAAACTCATGTCCAATTTTGTCCAAAAATTATGATTTGGGAAAATTGCTATTTAAGGACTTATAATTGCTATTCTAGAGCTATTTCATACAAAATGCCTCTAGAAACTCACATTTTACAACTTTTGCAATTTGGTCCTTTTTGACCATTCAACTTCAATTTAGCAAAATTGCTTCATGAAACTTTCACACTAACATGCAAACATGGAATGAACCTTAAAAACTCATAAATTCACCTCGGATTCGTGGTATCGCACCACTATTCCAACTAGGCCCTAAATCGGGCTGTTACAATTCTCCCCCCTTCGGGATTTTCGTCCCCAGAAAATCTTACCGAAGGAAAAGGTTTGGTCATTGGTTTCTCATACTCTCTTCGGTTCCCATGTGGCTTCTTTTATTCCATGTCTTTGCCACAATACTTTCACTAAGGCAATACTTTTCTTTCTTAGTCGCTTCACTTCCCGAGCTAATATCTTGACCCGGTTCTTCACCATAAGTCATGTCGGGATGAATCTCTACCCGATTGGGAATTACATGCGAAGGGTCCGACGGCAAAGCGTCTTAACATTGACACGTGAAATACATCATGTATCTTTTCTAGCTCGATGGTAAAGCCAATCTGTAAGCTACAGCCCAACTTTCTCGTAATCTCATACGGTCCAATAAAACGTGGACTCAACTTGCCTTTTCGGCCAAATCTGAGAAATTTTCTCCAAGGTGACACTTTCAAGAAAACTTTATCTCTAACTTGATACTCTATCTCTTTTATTTTTAAATCCGAGTAGGATTTCTGTCTGTCTGAAGCAGCTTTTAAGCACTCTCGTATCACTCTTACTTTCTCTTGACTTCTCTAACCAAATCAACCGTGAATTTGGTTTTCTTTGAGTTCAGTCCAAAATAAAGGCGTTCTGCATTTACGCCCATATAAAGCCTCATAAGGTGCCATCCTCAAGCTCGACTGAAAACTATTATTGTAGGCAAACTCTACTAATGGGAGAAACTTTTCCCAATTGCCTCGGAATTCAAAAATACAACATCTGAGCATATCCTCGAGTACTTGAATTAACCTCTCGGATTGATCGTCAGTTTGAGGATGAAAAGCGGTACTAAAGTTCAACTTTGTACCTAGGGCCTCTTGCAACTTCTTCCAAAATCTGGATGTGAATCTCGTATCTCTATCCGATATGATTGACATAGGAACTCCGTGAAGTGTTACTATTTCTAAAACGTACAAGTCTGCCAACTTGTCAAGCGAGTAGTCAACTCGTACAGGTATAAAATGGGCTGATTTCATGAGTCTATCAACTACAACCCATACAGCATCTTTCTTGCTCGGAGATAGTGGTAAACCCGTTAAAAAATCCATAGTAATACGGTCCCACTTCCACTCCGGAACTAAAATGGGTTGAAGCAAACCCAAAGGTACTTGGTGTTCCGCCTTTACTTGCTGACAAATCAAGCATTTGGAAACAAAATCTAAAATATCTTTCTTCATTCTCGGCCACCAATACTGTTGCTTTAAGTCATTATACATCTTGGTACTACCCGGATGTACAGACAAACATCCATTGTGGGCCTCATGCAAAATTTTCTGAATAAGCTCTTCTTTTCTAGGTACAAAAACTCTGTCTTTGAACATCAGACTTCCATTGGAACTAATTCAGAAGTCAGACTCAACATCTGTCTCGCACTGATCTCTCTGAACTTGCAATTCACTATCCTCTTTTTGGGCTCCAATGATCTCTTGGAGGAAAATTGGTCTAGCTCTCAACTCAGCTAGAATAGAACCATCGTCGGATAAAGTCATCCGTGAATTCATTGCCCTTAATGCAAATAAGGACTTTCTACTTAAAGCATCGGCGACAACATTCCCCTTTCCTGGATGGTAGTCAATGACTAACTCATAGTCTTTTATCAAATCTAACCATCTCCTTTGCCTTAAATTCAACTCTTTCTGCGTCATCAAGTACTTCAAACTTTTGTGATCGGTGAAGATCCGACATCTCTCACCATATAGATGATGTCTCTATATCTTCAATGTGAAGACTATGGCAGCTAACTCTAGGTCGTGCGTCGGATAATTCTTCTCATGAGGCTTTAACTATCTTGAGGCATAAGCAATCACTTTGCCTTCTTGCATAAGTACACAGCCTAATCCATTTAAGGATGCATCGCTATAAACTATGAACTCTTTCCCCGTCTCAGGTTGTACTAAAACTGGAGCTTCTGTCAATAATGCTTTCAATTTTTTGAAACTTTGTTGGCATATTTCTGTCCACTCAAACTTCACATTTTTCTGTAACAACTTCGTTATCGGGGTTGCAATCATGGAAAACCCCTTGACAAATCGTCTATAATAGTCGGCTAGGCCTAGGAAACTTCTAACCTCAGCGATATTCCTCGGTGGTTTCCAATCCGTAATAGCCGAGATCTTACTTGGGTCTACTCGAACCCCTTCTCCTGAGACAATATGCCCCAGAAATCCTACTTCATTGAGCCAAAACTCACTTTTAACGAACTTGGCATACAACCGATTTTCTCAAAGAACCCTGTAAAACTATCCATAGGTGCTCAGCATGCTCATTCTCATCTCGGGAATAAACCAGTATGTCGTCAATAAAAACGACTACAAACTTGTCGAGGTATGGTCTGAAGATGCGGTTCATTAAGTCTATGAATACCGCAGGAGCATTGGTCAAACCAAAAGGCATGACTAAAAATTCATAATGCCCATACCTTGTTCGAAAAGCAGTCTTCGATACATCTGACTCCTTTACTCTTAATTGGTAATACCCCGATCTCAAGTCTATCTTAGAGAACACGGTGGCTCCTTTCAATTGATCGAACAAATCATCGGTCCTCGGTAATGGGTACTTGTTCTTTACTGTCACTTTATTAAGCTGACGGTAATCTATGCACAATCTCATAGTGCCATCCTTCTTTTTCACAAATAAAACTGGAGCACCCCAGGGAGAACAACTTGACCTCGCAAAGCCTTTGTCTGTTAACTCTTGAAACTTTATCTTCAACTCTTTTAACTCCGTTGGAGCCATTCTATAAGGAGTAATAGATATTGGTACAGTACCGGGAGCTAGCTCAATGCTGAACTCAACTTCTCTGATTGGAGGTAATCCCGGTAATTCTTCTGGAAAAACATCCATGTGCTCACATACTATCGGTACAGACTCAACCTTTAACTCTGTTTATTTATCATTCATCACAAAGGCCAAATATGCCTCATACCCCTTTCTTATAAATCTCTATACTGTCATATGAGAAATCAATACCGGCAATCCACTTTGTTCATCTGATTCTATATGGAGGATATCCCCATTCTCACATCTCATTTCAATGTATTTCTTCCCACAATTAACTATTACATTATGGGCAGTTAACCAGTCCATACCGAGAATGAGATCAAACTCGTCAAATGGTAACAACATAAGGTTTGCTTTAAAACAATGATCTCTAATCAGTAATGGACATTCTTTACATACTTCATTCACTAACACACTTTTGCCTAAAGGATTAGACACTCTAATCACAAATTCTGTAAACTCTATAGGCATACTCAAATCGGATACTAATTTCATGCAAATGTAAGACTGTGTAGATCCGAGATCTATTAAAGCAATAACTTTAACATCATGAAGAGAAAAGGTACCCGTGATAACATCATGGGAAGATGCCTCTTCGCGAGCGCGAATGGCATAAGTCCGTGCAGGCGCCCTACCCTCGGGTCTCGCGGCCTGCTCTCTAGGGTTACCTCTTCCTCTTGCCCCACTTTCTAGGTTTCTTTGCGGTCTTCCTCTGACCATGCTCCCGGATCTTGGGTTTCGAGCTCTCTCTTCTTTCATTGTCTCTGGACAATCCTTTATGTAGTGGTCTTGGGAACCACATCTAAAACATGCATTTTCGTGCGCTCGGCATTCTCCAAGATGACGCTCGCCACATCAGGCATTCGGGTCTTTCAGATTGAAAGTTCCCCACACTAGCGACTGAAGTAGTCTGTGCTTTATTTCTCGGATACTGTTTACTCTTGTCTTTCTTTGAAAACCCAATGGAAGTAGCCGATCGGGTAGGTAAATCTCTTGGCTTCTTGGATGAGGATTGGAATGACTTATTTCACTGTCTCTTTCTAGAGTCACGAGACTCAATTTCAGACTTTCTCTTCTCTTTTACTAGCTCTTCGGCTTTACAAGCTCTCTCCACTAGCACAACAAATTATTTCAATTCTAGTACAGCAACAAACAGTTTGATGTCCTCATTTAGCCCATCTTCAAATCTTTTGCTCATGATGGCCTCGGTGGACACGCATTCTCGAGTGTATTTGCGAGTCGCACAAACTCACGCTCATAATCGGTCACCGACATCTTGCCTTGCTTTAACTCTAAAAATTCTTTTCTTTTCTGATCTACAAATCTTTGACTGATATACTTTTTCTTGAACTCTTCTTGGAAGAATTCCCATGTGATCTTCTCCTTGGTACCATCGATACAAGGGTGTTCCACCATTGATAGGCGAGAATCTCTTAAAAGGAGACTACACACTTCATGCTTTCTCAGTGTGCATGATAGCTCATTAAATACCCTGATGGTGTTTTCTAACCAAAACTCGGCTTTTTCCGGATCATCTTCTCTTTTCGCCTAGAATTCTTCTGCCCCATGTTTCCTGATCCTATCAACTGGAGGTTTGTCTCCTCTTACCACCTCTACTACTTGAGGGGCTATTAGAATAGGTTGTGGAATAGGTGGGGGTGGATGGGGTTGTACATTTGGGTTCATACGAACGAACTCTGAATACCACGTATTAATCATGTGGAGGAAGGCTTCTCTAGCCCCTTCTCCTCCTTATTGACTCACCGTAGTGGGTCTATTCTCATTCTCGTTCGGCACCGTCCCGTCAGCGAGAGCCGGCGCATTACTTTCTATGTCATCCTCCATATCTCTTTCAGGATCCATTTACTATATATATAAACATAATTTAAGTCGTCAGGAGTCGTAACACTATCATTATAAAAACATTCTTACGTATGGCATGTATAGCTAGACTCGTGCTCATGCTACGTTAGTCCTAGAACCAACTAAATCGTAGCTCTGATACCACTAAATGTAACACCCCATACCCGAGTTCGAGGCTTAGACCGGATACGAGAAGTTACTATGCTTGAACTTGCTTAATCAAGTACTTACAGGCTGTAAAATTTCGTTCCGAATTAAGAACTTATCTTTCTTAATCAACTTGTACTTTTCATGGGCCTACGAGGCCTTAAACTCATGCCCGTAAACTTTTGGAACTCAATCAAAACTGTTCATTGAAGCGGGGTCACACGCCCATGTGAGTTGGGACACGCGTGTGTAAACACGAGACACGCCCATGTCTCCTAACCGTGCTTAAAACTCGAGCTTACTACCAAACTTCACAAGGCCATGGCACGCCCGTGGTCACGGCGTGTGAAAAACCTTAGCATTCTCGACTTATAACACACGGCCATGGCACGCCCAGTGGACTTAGACCGTGTACTACAACTTGATATTCGACTTAAGGTGCAATGGTGCAAGGTACACACGGCTTAGACACACGCGCCGTGTGTGTCGACCGTGTGGGCACTTAGAGGCTATTTACCAAGCCAATTGCCACCACGAAATCAAGAGCAAATTCATACTATCTCAACAACTCAAATCACTACAACTTTAATGAACAATATAACATGCTCCATTGATATCAATAACATACATACTTAGTCAATCTTGGCCAATCATTTAGCCATTTACAAAAGAATAATAATAAACTTGATAGCCCATGATTTTTGCCCTTTCTAAGATATATACTCAAAATGAAATGTTTCTTATACATGCCATACTTACTAAAAACAACTTGGCTATACCAAAATAGCGGTTGATAGTGTGATTCGAGCTCCGACTTCAACGATCCACAAGTTAGCTTGGAGGGACTACATAGAAAGAAATAATAAAAGACGTAAGCATTTAGCTTAGTAAGTTTGCATAATGCACATAGCAACATACTTGCTTAATATAAACCATTTGACATAAACAATGGCATCATAAATTTCAGCTATAAAGCTTACTTACTCATACTTGATTCTTACATATCTCATGAAACTTAGTAGTCTCATACTTGAGAGGTAAACAAGGTACCTGTATCACTTGATCACATTGATCAGCATACTTTAACATAATAATCATAATCTCTGATTCATCATTCATAACATGAATAATACTCATTTTCACTTGATAATAACTTTACTTATTTAGCTTTCTTGTTATTTCATTTGAGCTTAGCTCGTTTGCCCGATGAATTTATATGAATAACCGAGGATACTAAATCTCATCTAAATTTCGAGGCCATGACTTAACATGGACTTATACGAAGTCTTTCTTGTTCTCACCAATGCCATGCCTTAACTTGGACTGATATGTGATCTCTTTCTCTTGATAACTTTTCAATGCCAAGCTTTCCTTGGTCTTACATGATAACTTGTTCAATGCCAAGCTTGCCTTGGACTTACATGATAACTTGTTCAATGCCAAGCTTACCTTGGACTTACATGATAATTTACTCAATGCCAAGCTTGCCTTGGACTTACATGATAACTTATTCAATGCCAAGCTTGCCTTGGACTTATATGATAGCTTGCTTGCTTGCCGATGCCATGCCTCGGCTTGGTCTTATTCGGACTTTCTTGTTTCATGTGATAGATCGAGTATCCTAAGTTACTCAACTTCAATCGGGGCTTTCTCATGCTTGATCTCATTAATTTCTTTGTTTAACATAACATTGAACATTATACTAAGAAATTTAGTGATATAAATCATAAAGCTTAGAAATCATACAAACTTACCTCAATATACAAAATGTACGTAGATATGCAATTTAGTCCTCGATTTTGTCCTTGCCTCGGTTTCGATCCGGGCTTCGTTTTTCTTAATCTATAGTCATAAATAGATCATTTAATACTCACATTGACTAAATTGACTCTTAACTCATACTTTGGAAAAATTATTATTTTGCCCCTATACTTTCTCATATTTGCACTTTTGCCCCAAGGCTCGTAAAATAATTTTCATTAAACTTTCTTAGACTACATGCTTAGCTGATTCATTTTCTATACTATAGCCATTATTAATTCTCATTATTTCTAATAGGTATGACTAATTTCAAAACTTTTACAAACTAGTCCCTATGCTCATTTTTCATGAAATTCACTTAGAAAAAGATGTTTATCTAACATCAAACTCTCATAAACTTCTATAAAACATCATTTAGCATGCATGTCATTCATGGGTAGATTTTTGAACATGCATCTTAGCTCATTTTATAGCTAAAAATTGCTAATTCATAATACGAGGACTTCAAAAACACGAAGAATATTAAAATCGGGACTAAGATGAACTTACTAGCAAGCTTGAAAGATGAGAAAACCCTAGCTATGGTTTCTTTGAAAATTTTGGCAATGAGGAAGAAGATGATAATGATTTTTGTCATCTTTTTCCTTTATTAATCATTTAATAGGTAAATGACCAAAATGCCCTTCTCTTAAAAATATCACCATTTACTAACTCATGTCCAATTTTGTCCAAAAATTATGATTTGGGCAAATTGCTATCTAAGGACTTATAATTGCTGTTCTAGAGCTATTTCATACAAAATTCTTCTAGAAACTCACATTTTACAACTTTTGCAATTTGGTCCTTTTTGACCATTCAACTTCAATTTAGCAAAATTGATTCATGAAACTTTCACACTAACATGCAAACGTGGCATGAACCTTAAAAACTCATAAATTCACCTTGGATTCGTGGTCTCACACCACTATTCCGACTAGGCCCTAAATCGGGCTATTACACGCATATGCAACCACCTTCCCTTCCTGCATCAAAACACAGCCTAAGCCCACGTGTGACGCATCGCTATAAACCGTAAACTCCTTCCCGTGCTCCGGCTGAATCAGAATAGGAGCTTCCGTTAAAACCTTCTTAAGCTTCTCAAAGCTTTCTTACTGTTTATCCGTCCACACAAACAACACCCCCTTCCGTAATAACTTGGTCAAGGGTGCCGCGATTAGGGAAAACCCTTCAACAAACCGCCTATAGTACCCTGCCAGGCCTAGAAAACTCCAAAATTCTGACACTGTCTTAGGTCGTTTCCAATCCAACATTGCTTCCACCTTCCGGGGGTCAACTCTAATTACCTCAGCGGAGACCACATGTCCTAAAAAAGTGACTTCCCTTAGCCAAAATTCGCACTTGCTAAACTTAGCATAAAGTTGCTTCTCCCTTAGAATCTGCAACACAATCCTTAAGTGTGCATCATGATCAACCTCCGTTCTCGAGTATACCAAGATGTCATTTATGAAGACTACTACGAACTGGTCTAGGTACGGTTGAAAAATCCAGTTCATGAGATCCATAAAAGCAGCAGCTGCATTTGTTAGCCCAAACGGCATTACCAAAAACTCGTAATGTCCATAACGAGTTCTGAAAGCTATCTTATACACATTTGCTTCCTTAACCCTCAGTTGATGGTACCCCGAACGCAAATCAATCTTCGAGAAAACTGAAGCTCCCCTAAGTTGATCGAAAAGGTCATCTATCCTAGGCAGAGGGTAGTTATTCTTAATGGTTAACTTGTTCAACTGCCTGTAATCGATGCACATCCTCATGGACCCATCCTTCTTCACGAATAATACCGGTGCTCCCCATGGAGACACACTTGGTCTAATAAATCCGCGATCCATAACTTCTAAATCTGAGCCTTCAACTCCGCTAGCTCCTTCGGTGCCATCCTATAAGGTGCGATAGACACTGGAGCCGTACCAGGTAACAACTCTATTCAAAACTCCACCTCTCTATTGAGAGGTAACCCCGGCAATTCCTCCGGAAAAACATCAGGGAATTCTTTTACTGTTTTCAAATCCTTGACAGTAAAACTCTTAGATTCCAAATCATTGATATAAGCTAAATAAGCTTCACAGCCCTTCCTTACCAACTTTTTTGCCTTAAAGTTGAAATCACGTTTGACAAGTAATCACGTCGCTCCCCGATCACTACTAGTTCATCACCTTCTACAGTTCTTAACATCATCCTCTTTGCAGCAAAATCTAGAGTTACTTGGTGCCTCCTCAACCAATCCATGCCCAAGATGAGGTCGAACTCACCAAATGGTAATTCCATCAAGTTCACTAAGAAAGTAACTCCTTGAACTACCAATGGTACATTCCTAAACAACTTACTAACTTTTACCGACTGCCCTAATGGACTTAACACCGTCATTTCATTCTCAATGGTTTCAAACTCAACCCCCACAGTTTTTGTCATATTGCATGCAATGTACGAATGTGTCGACCCCACATCAATTAGCGCAATATAAGGTAGCTCACACATAAGGAACGTACCTGTTATCACATCTGGTGCATCACCTTTCTCTTTGCAACGAGCAGTATAAACCAACGCTAGCTGTCTCGCCTCTGCCTGACCTGCACCTCTGCCCCCTCGTCCTGCGCCATTGCCACCTCTGGCTTGACCACGGCCCCTTGGTGGTTGTTGAGCACCCCTCTGAGGCTAAAAATTACCTCTACCGTTGACTCGCTCCTGATCTAGCCTTCTCGGGCATTGCCTAACCCTATGCTCCATCGATCCATAGCCCAAACATACTCCCATCCTCCTCCAACATTCGCCCGGATACCTTCTCCCACACTCAGCACAAAGTGGTATTCCATTATTAACAGCAGCAATAGGGGCTATAGCTCTAACCGGCCCATTCACTCTGGCCCTCCTCATAGGCCTCTGTCCAGCTCCTGTAGGTTCCATATTCCGCTTGTTCTTGCCCTTCTCTTTCTCTCGATTGCGGCGCTCCGTGCTCTTTACCTCCTCTGCTATTTTTGCTTTCTCCACCAAAATCGTAAAATCTCGCTCCCTCTGTGGAGCTATCAGTACCCTAAGGCTATCCCTTAATCCATCCTCGAATCGTACGCATCTTTCATACTCCGTCGCGACTATCCCCTTGGCATATCGGTCGAGGCACGTAAAATCACCCGTACTCGCTCTTTGGCTTATCCCCCTGAGTCAGACTCAAAAACTCCTTCCTTCGTGCATCCACATAGGCCGCTCCAATGTATTTCCCTTGGAATGCCGATTTGAAGAACTCTCAAGTGATCTGCTACTTTTGCTTTACGGTCAACCACCACTGATAGGCTTCTTCTCTAAGTAGGGATATTGCTCTTTTCAACTTCTGTTCAGCCGTGCAATCTAGGTCGTCCATTATTCTTTCAGTAGCTTCCAACCAATACTCTGACACATTCGGGGCCACCCCCACTACTCTTTTGAAAATCTCAGCCCCATTAGCTCAGAGTCGCTCCACGATTGACCCATGACTTCCCGTACCATTATTGGGCCCAACGACCCTTTCTAATATTCTTAACATGGCCTGCAATACTGCATCCTTTGTAGCGACAGCCCGTTCATATGGTCCCCTTTCAACTACTGGTGAGGCTGGAGCCTCCCCTAATCTAGCATTGGGCATATGGCCTGACTCTGACGATCCTGCCCTGACACTTCTACGGCCTCTGCCACGGCCTCTTGCACCTCTCCTAGCACTCATCGTTGCGTATTTCTGAATTAAAAATTTTATGAAATTAGTACATAGTTTCACTTGTTTAAGGCACATGTCTTATGCGAGTAACAATTTTTTTAAATTTATTACGCGGTCGAGAATCCACTACAAGCTTAAGTTTCCTACGGGTTTTAGTCTCTAAAAGCCTATTTTTAAGTAGCCCATTATCTATACAATTTCGTAATTTAAACAAATGTAGTACAGAAAACTTACTTGGCTCGACGTCGAGGGCTCGGTGAACCACACTTCAAGAATCTTGTAAACACTTCTTAATCTACTTGTTTAAAAAAAACAAAATCTAAGGCCCATTTCACAGCTCGAGCTTTGCAACTGGGCTCTGATACCACTAAATATAACACCCCAAACCCGGCCTAGAAGTTAGGCCCGAATCCAGAATGTCACATTACAGGCACACTTCAAAATGATTTTACTATTTAACCATTTAAGGCCCAAAAGCCCAAAACCCTTGTACCTTGTTAAGTTAAGATGATAAGCCCATCTTTTAAGAAAACATTCATATGTTGAGTTGTTTCGGAAACCATGTTAACTTTAGAAATTTTATTTAAGTTTAATAACTGGATAGTTGAAACAATAATAATAAAACCCAAAATGAAAAGTCAATTAGGAGATACATGGCCTTATTACAATCCAATGAAAAATAAAGTATTTAAAAATAAATTCATTTGAACAAATTAAAACATCAAATCAGCTTGTAGTGTGGCCATCTCCGAGTCCTCTGCCAAGTCGAGCCGCTTACTATGCATCACCTAAAATATTGATTAAAAAGGGTGTGAGTTTCGAAACTCAGTGTGTACAACCCTTGGCCATCAAATCAACATACAAATATTCACATTGGGCCTAAGCCCTATCAAAATCGATGGTTTTGGGCCTTAGCCCACAATGACCTCATATCATAACACATATACAAACAAGATAATGCAAAACCCTTCCCAAAAATTCATCCGCTACACCCACCATTTCCCTTCCAACCAATACACACCTGTGGGGATTTCTAAATCGACCCACCCATCCTCTACACACCAAAGGTAGCACTCACAGCGGCACTACCCAACGTTGCAGCAAACCTGCTAATCATATATGGGCTTAAAGCCTCCGGTGGATCCATGGTCGTCAAGCGACTATGCGATCCTAAAATCTTCCCCTGTACCATAATTCCCACCCATATGCATCCTAAACAGAATACCGTATGAATGCAACACACATTTTCACACATTCGGCACCTAGGGGTATTTTAGTCATTTCACTACCTAGGGGTATTTTCGTAGTTCTACCCAACAGGGGTATTTTGGTAATTTGGCAAGATAAAGGTATCTTGGTAATTTTGAAAAATAGGGGTGTTTTGGTACTTTTGCAAACCAAGGGTATTTTGGTACTTTTGCAAAACAAAGGGGTATTTTAGTAATTTAATAAATCTAAGGATATTTTTGTAATTTTCAAGTCAGGGGTATTTTATCCCTCTCGGGTTTTGGGTCCAAAAACATTTTTTTTAAATGGGCTTTTTCGAAAATATGGGTTTTATGAATTATTTTTCAGGTTATTCTGGCATGGCTTTGTATCTCGAACCATGATCCACGGGTAAGTACCCTTGACTACTGAAGTGAAATGTGTATGTGAATGTTATAAGTATGAAGGGAACGTAGATTAGTGAACTAGGATCTGTTGAACCCTAGGACTTGGCTACTCAAACACAAGTGCATAAGACTTAAGAACCATTAAACAAACCTGTGAACTAAGTCGCCGAGTTAAGGTGTGGCAACCATAGTACGCATGTCTAGGATTGGTATTCGAGAAGAGCTTGGTACTTAAGCGGTCCTAGCGACTCACCTCCTCTCTACTCGAATCCTACCAGTGCGTAGCTACGGTTCACCCTAACGAAGAGGACTTATTCACGGGCTAAACCCGATAATTAAAACCCGAAAGGGACTAGCCATACAGTTTTATAAAAACCCTAGTTTTAAAATCCTGAAATTACCCTTTTAATTGTAGTAAAATATTATTGTGAAAATTTTTCCAAAATATCTCCGATTTACAAAATTACAAAAATGCCCCTGTATTGTAAATTACTAAAATACCCTTAGTTCTTAAGATTTTCAAAAATACCCTCGACGTTTGCTACAATATTTCTACTTTACAAAAATACCAAAAACTTACATTTTACAAATAACAAGATACGATTTGGAGAGTTTACTTAATCGCTTCGACTTCCAAAATTACGAAATAACCTCGATTTACAAATTTTTGCAACACCTCTGATTTGGAAAACAAATTTTCAAAATAAACATCGAGTTTTTGTAAATTTTGAAATAACCTTTGATTTGTAAAGATTTTTAAATTGACCTACGATTTATTACGAAAATACTGGTAGGACGAATGACGAAATTACCCACAGGTTGGTAAAGGACTGAAATGGCCATAAAAGTGTAGTGAATGATGTTGTGAATGAATGTGACTTCATGGAGAAATGAATGTGTCTCTGCTTATGAATGTGAATATGACTCCCTAAGTTAGAGTAGTGAACTTGAACTGAACCTTTGTGTGATCGAAAGAACTACTTCTAAATATCTGTATATCATAAAATTGTTCGCGGGTAATAAGTGGAAGAAAAATCTGATACATAAAACTTTTTAATCAGATAAATCGCGACGTTAGAAATGAGTTCTAGGGGTCGTGGTCGTCGTGGACGCGGTAGAGGTAGAATGGTAGTATCGAAACCAGTAGGGTCTGGCCATGGGTCAGAAAACGATGTGCCGCCGCCAGTAGTGGGCGCGGAGGATCAAGATCAGACAGGAGGCGATGACGCAGTATCGTGGGCTATGTTGCGAGTGCTCGAGCAAGTGGCTGGAGCTAGTGTAGGAATCAGAGTTCGGAAGTCAGTATCGGAAAAGCTTAGGTCGAACGGAGCCGAGATTTTTAGAGGAGTATGTGGAGTAGCTCCGAACGTAGCGGAGTATTGGTTGGAAGCAGTCAAAAGAATAATGGACGATTTGGGTATGCACTGATGAGGAAAAGCTGAAGGGTGCGGTTTTGTTGCTCCGGGACAAAGCTTATCGATGGTGGCTCACTGTCAGACAAGGTGTCCCGGCAGATAGAGTGGATTGGGAATATTTTAAGGTTAAGTTTGAAGGGAAGTATGTTGGAGCTAGTTATTTAGACTCGCAAAGGAAGGCATTTTTAAACTTGGTTCAAGGAAGTAAGTCGGTAGCAGAATATGAAGCAGAATTTGTGCAGTTAAGTCAGTACGCCAAGGGGATCGTGGCTACTGAGTATGAAAGGTGCGTCCGATTCGAAGATGGGTTGCGCGATGAGCTACGAGTGTTGATTGCTCCGCATAGAGAAAGAGACTTTGCCATTCTAGTGGAGAAAGCTCGGATAGCTGAGGAAGTTAAGAAGACTGTAAGGCGTAGGAAGCAATGGACTTTTATTTTTGGCGTTAAAAGGGGAGTTGGGCTAAGGAGGCCCTAAGAATAATTGTAAGGACTTTTGGACATGAAAGTGAGCCTGGTAAAGTGGCTTGGACGCTTGTGGCAAAGGGAGCTTCAAGAGGGCTCAGGTTCGAGCCTTGTTGACAGTAGTAGGCGTGTTTTTATTTTGTTTCTGGCGTTAAGGCAAGGGGGAGCTAGGCAAGGAGGTCTTAAAACGAATTGGGGCGAGTTTATGTCACAAAAAAACGCCTTGGAAAAGTGGCCAGGGGCGTTATCTGCAGCTTGCGTCCAAGGGCTCCAGTAGGTCTTGGGTTCGAGGCTTGTGAGCAGCAAGGAGGGGTGGTTTTATTTTTGCTGATGCGTCAAGGCAGGGAAGGGAGAGGTTGGACGGGAAATGGACTTCTACTTGGGTGAGGATTAAGCTTGTTTCTCCTCTTAAATTTAGGCTAAGAGTAGGATAAGTGTAGTTTTATTTATTTTAATATAGGATAATTATGGCTTTATTTAGATCAAATGAGATTTTATTTTATTTATTTTAGGAGATATGATAAGAGATTAAATGGGATATTAGTAAGGGATATTATTGTTTATTTTATTTTAAGTTGGTGGATACAGGGGATAATTATGTGATTTATTATTTTAAATAGGTAAGATAATTGTAGATTAAATTCAATTTAATTTGAATGGGTGTTGAAGAGACATAGTAGGAGATTAAATTGGGATATGATAATGAGTTGATGTGGTGGCCAAGAATGGGGCTCTTTTGGGTAAGCAAATTCGGCCATGAAGAGGAGATAGGGCCGAAACTATTTAAAGGGGTTATAGGTGTTTTTTAGGTTCTTTTTCTTCCTTTTAGTGTGTGCCAAAATTCCTCTACATACTCTTCTTCATCTTTATTTTCTTTCAACCCCAATTTTACACCTTTGCTTGAATGGCCGAATGACCCTTTATCATTCAAGACCTTAGCCGAATGTTTCATCTCCATTGAGAGCCATTGCCAAAATCTCTTAGCCATTTTTATACCTCTTTTCTTCCATCTACATCTACTTTTAAGAGATAACCGAATATTGAATCACCTTTTAAGGGCTTAGCCAAATCTTGATGTGGCCATATTCTCTCTTCTCTGTCATGCAAGTGATAGAAGCGGAGGTGTCATTGGTTGAAGGTTGCTCCAATCGATTCTCTATAGTAAGTAAGAGTTCTCTCCTAACCGTTCTTCTATCCCTTTGGTATGCCAAAATCAAGGGTGGTCTTGATTTCTATGGATACCCGAATATTCATAGTGCCTTACCATTGTGTTTTTGTATATAGCCGACAAGAGGAGTATTAGAGGAGTTTTGGATCCAGGCGATTAAGGTAAGCAAGTATGGTATTCGGCCAATGGTTATTTTTCTATGAATTTATGCTTAAGCCGATTTTGATGTGGTTTCACTTAGGGATTTCGACAGTTCAAGAGCAAGGAGTAGTTTTCGGGATTTGGTAAGCAAGGTAAGGAAGTATTGATATTCGGCCATAGGCCATTTTATGAGCTTAGGTGATGATCGATTTCTGACTTTGGTTCTTAGGAGCAAATCGACGGGAATAAGAAGAGTTTTGGGATTCTAGATCGTGTTAGATTCGAGTAGTTCAGGATTTTGCTAAATAGACAGGTGTGTGATTAACCCACCATTTTCTGGGTATATGATATGTATGTGAAATGTGTATGTGTTATGAATGTGCTAACTAGTGCAGTGGAAATTATGATAAGGATACCCTCAAGGGGTATGTCGATAATCCGGTAAGTACCAAACCTGATGATATGTGATTATTAATATGAATATGTGATAATATGCTTGATGAACATGCTCATGCATCATTACATTGTATCATTATTTTATGTGGCATGTGCATGGGTGGGATATGATATGAAAGAAGATGCGGGTGTACTTCAAGTGCGTGGTTTGATGTTAGCCTTGAGCTACATCGTGGATTGACGTTGATCGAGGTCACGTTGTGGATTAATTGCGATTTAGTTCGCGTAGCTTGATCGGTGGCTATGTGCCTCATCGTGGTTGATATCGGCTATGTGCCATATCGTGGTTGATGAGTGACTATGTGTCCCATCGTGGTTTTGGTGTTAGCTACGGCTACATCGTGGATTGGCGCTGGCGAGGTCGCGTTGTGGACTATTGTGCTTAATTGCACGTGGATCTGCAGTGATTGCCTTTGGAGTGAAAAGGAGAGGGTGATTTGATAATCCTGGTGTGTGTGGTAGGTGGATAAGGGGGTGTGTAGCGGATGGACCCTAGGTTTGGGTTGGGCTTCATAATTGCATGATTTCGTGCTGTGAACATATGTGGAAATGGGCCAAGCCCAATATGATATGTGGATTAATGTGGAAATGGGCAAAGCCCGAGTATATGAATGTGGACTAGTGTGGAAATGGGCTAAGCCCAGTATGTGGAAATTATGTGGTTAACTACCCTATTAGATGAATGTGATATGAATATGGGCCAAGCCCGAATGTGATAACATATGAATTTGATAATTGATATCCGATATATGAGTTAATATGTGGTTAACATGTGGGTGGAATTCGGTGGACTAATTACACATCGAGTCCGTATGACTCACCCATTTTTTATTAAACATCGCGGTGATCGTGATTTTTGGACCGGGTTGGAGTGGATACAAAGGTGGCCATGCGATGCAGATTTCCATGCGAAAGATATTTTAATTAATTAAGTAGTTATATTTTCAGTATTTTGATTAAGTGTTTATTGTAATAAGGCCCATTAAAGTGATTGAACATTTTTATTATGTTTAAGCTAGATGACCATTAAATTATTATTGGGAAGTGCTTTTAATTTTGGCAACTTATATTTTAAAAGCTTATAATAAAGTTTTAATTTGGATATTTTTATCAAGCTTATATTATTTAGAATTTTTAATTGAACATGGTTTTCAAATGACAAAATTTTTAATGTTTTTCCCAAAAGTGAAATCAGTCTTCAAACGTTTTTCCGTAGTGGCATTTCAAATTAGGTCGTAACGAATGGGCTGGGTTTGGGGTGTTATAGTTTGGTATCAGAGCCAGGTTCAAAACTCGGCTTTGAGGGTTTTGGGTCTAAAAACATTTTTTTAAATGGGCTTTTTCGAAAATATGGCACCTGTATCTCCGACCCGCAGTCCACCAGGTAAGTACCCTTGACTACTGAAGTGAAATGTGTATGTGAATGTTATAAGTATGAAGGGAACGTAGATTAGTGAACTAGGATCTGTTGAACCCTAGGACTGGGCTACTCAAACACAAGTGCATAAGACTTAAGGACCATTAAACAAACCTGTGAACTAAGTCGCCGAGTTAAGGTGTGGCAACCATAGTACGCATGTCTAGGATTGGTATTCAGTAAGAGCTTGGTACTTAAGCAGTCCTAGCGACTCACCTCCTCTCTACTCGAATCCTACCTGGTGCGTAGCTACGGTTCACCCTAACCAAGAGGACTTATTCACGGGCTAAACCCGATAATTAAAACCCGAAAGGGACTAGCCATGCAGTTTTATAAAAACCCTAGTTTTAAAATCCCTAAATTGCGCTTTTAATTGTAGTAAAATATTATTGTGAAAATTTTTCCAAAATATCTCCGATTTACAAAATTACAAAAATGCCCCTGTATTGTAAATTACTAAAATACCCTTAGTTCTTAAGATTTTCAAAAATACCCTCGACGTTTGCTACAATATTTCTACTTTACAAAAATACCAAAAACTTCTGTTTTACAAATAACAAGATACCCTGATTTGGAGAGTTTACGGAACTACCCCTGACTTCCAAAATTACCGAAATAACCTCGATTTCTGAAATTTTTGCAACACCTCTGATTTGGAAAACAAATTTTCAAAATAAACCCCGAGTTTTTGTAAATTTTGAAATAACCTTTGATTTGTAAAGATTTTTAAATTGACCCTGATTTATTACGAAAATACCCTGGTAGGACGAATGACGAAACTACCCCTGGGTTGGGAAAGGACTAAAATGGCCATAAAAGTGTAGTGAATGATGTTGTGAATGAATGTGACTTCATGGAGAAATGAATGTGTCTCTACTTATGAATGTGAATGTGACTCCCTGAGTTAGAGTAGTGAACTTGAACTGAACCTTTGTGTGATCGAAATGACTACTTCTAAATATTTGTATATCATAAAATTGTTCGCGGTTAATAAGTGGAACAAAATTCTGATACATAAAACTTTTTAATCAGATAAATTGCGGCGTTAGAAATGAGTTCTAGGGGACGTGGTCGTCGTGGACGCGGTAGAGATAGAATGGCGCGATCGAAACGGTAGGGTCCGGCCATGGGTCGAAAGCGATGTCTGCGCCGCCGAAGATGGCGCGGAGGATCAAGATCAGACAGGAGGCGATGACGCAGTATCGCGGGCTATGTTGCGAGTGCTCGAGCAAGTGGCTGGAGCTATTGTAGGAATCAGAGTTCGAAAGTCAGTATCGGAAAAGCTTAGGTCGAACGGAGCCGAGATTTTTAGAGGAGTATCTGGAGTAGCTCCGAACGTAGTGGAGTATTGGTTGGAAGCAGTCAAAAGAATAATGGACGATTTGGACTATACCGATGAGGAAAAGCTGAAGGGTGCGGTTTCGTTGCTCCGGGATGAAGCTTATCGATGGTGGCTCACTGTCAGACAAGGTGTCCCGGCAGATCGAGTGGATTGGGAATATTTTAAGGTTAAGTTTGAAGGGAAGTATGTTGGAGCTAGTTATTTAGACTCGCAAAGGAAGGCGTTTTTAAACTTGGTTCAAGGAAGTAAGTCGGTAGTAGAATATGAAGCAGAATTTGTGCGGTTAAGTCAGTACGCCAAGGGGATCGTGGCTACTGAGTATGAAAGGTGCGTCCGATTTGAAGATGGGTTGCGTGATGAGCTACGAGTGTTGATTGCTCCGCATAGGGAAAGAGACTTTGCCATTCTAGTGGAGAAAGCTCGGATAGCTGAGGAAGTTAAGAAGACTGTAAGGCAGAACCGAGATAAGGAAAGGAATGGGAATAAGAGAAGTTTTGGACCGTCGGCATCGTTTGAAGATGTTCGAAAAGACCAAGGATCGAGAATTGCATGCGGGCTTTGTGCTAGTTTTCGAGAATCGAGTCGTTTATGTGCTCGGTGTGGAAGAGCTCATGCGAGGAGAATGTTGGGGAAATAGTAAGGCATGTTTCGGTGTGGATCTAAGGTTCATTTGGTTAAGAAATGTCCTCAAGTGATGGATAGGGCTCGAGGTCAAGGTCGTGGAACCCCAAGCGGAGGAGGAGTGAAGGTTCGGATGTGAGACAACCAAGGATGTGATAGCGGGTAAGTTCCTTGTTTTTGGAATATTGTTTATTGCTTTAAAGATAGTTCGTGTTTGTATGCTAGTGAAGTGTAAGGAACTTTGAATGCGAATCTTGAGATAGTATCCAAGGAATGTGTTAGTTTTGTTAAGATCAGAGTGCGCTTGTGGTAGAGTAGGGTGATGAGTTAAGAATGCACGATTGTTTGATAGTAAGTAATTTCGAGAGGACGAAATTATTTTAAGGAGGGTAGAACTGTAACATCCTAGATTAAGGGTTGTGCGTTTGGAGCATAACTCAAGTGTAGTAGGCTTTAAGTGTATTTGGAGGTGTTTTAGGGGTTTTGAGAACCCTAGGGTGTAGGTGAAAGTTTTGGGAAAATATTGGATTTTAAGTATAAAAGGGAGCTGGGTGAAGGAGCCCTTAAGAAAAGTTTTGGGAGTTTAGGACACAAGTAGCCAGTGTGGTAAAGTGGCAAGGGACGCCACTGGGTGCCGGGAGTTTACGTCAACCTGGAGTGCCAAGGGGAGGAGGTTCGAGCTGCAGGAATCGCACTTGGGAGTTTTTATTTTTGTCGTTAAAGGGGAGCAAGGCCAGGGAGGCCTTAAGGGAAAAATCTTAGGCGTGTTTGGCATAAAACAGGCCTTGGTAAAGTGGCTGCAAGGCGCCACTTAAGGGCCTGGAAATGACGTTGTGCTGGTCTTGGGTTCGAGCAACGTAGGAAGCAATGGACTTTTATTTTTGGCGTTAAAAGGGGAGTTGGGCTAAGGAGGCCTTAAGAATAATTGTAAGGACTTTTGGACATGAAAGTGAGCCTGGTAAAGTGGCTTGGACGCTTGCGGTAAAGGGAGCTTCAAGAGGGCTCAGGTTCGAGCCTTGTTGACAGCAGTAGGCGTGTTTTTATTTTGTTTCTGGCGTTAAGGCAAGGGGGAGCTAGGCAAGGAGGTCTTAAAACGAATTGGGGCGAGTTTATGTCACAAAAAAACGCCTTGGCAAAGTTGCCTGGGGCGTTATCTGCAGCTTGCGTCCAAGGGCTCCAGCAGGTCTTGGGTTCGAGGCTTGTGAGCAGCAAGGAGGGGTGGTTTTATTTTTGCTGATGCGTCAAGGCAGGGAAGGGAGAGGTTGGACGGCAAATGGACTTCTACTTGGGTGAGGATTAAGCTTGTTTCTCCTCTTAAATTTCGGCTAAGAGTAGGATAAGTGTAGTTTTATTTATTTTAATATACGATAATTATGGCTTTATTTAGATCAAATGAGATTTTATTTTATTTATTTTAGGAGATAGGATAAGAGATTAAATGGGATATTAGTAAGGGATATTATTGTTTATTTTATTTTAAGTTGGTGGATACATGGGATAATTATGTGATTTATTATTTTAAATAGGTAAGATAATTGTAGATTAAATTCAATTTAATTTGAATGGGTGTTGAAGAGACATAGTAGGAGATTAAATTGGGATATGATAATGAGTTGACGTGGTGGCCAAGCATGAGGCTCTTTTGGGTAAGCAAATTCGGCCATGAAGAGGAGATAGGGCCGAAACTATTTAAAGGGGTTATAGGTGTTTTTCGGGTTCTTTTTCTTCCTTTTAGTGTGTGCCGAAATTCCTCTACATACTCTTCTTCATCTTTATTTTCTTTCAACCCCAATTTTACACCTTTGCTTGAATGGCCGAATGACCCTTTATCATTCAAGACCTTAGCCGAATGTTTCACCTCCATTGAGAGCCATTGCCGAAATCTTTTAGCCACTTTTATACCTCTTTTCTTCCATCTACATCTACTTTTAAGAGATAACCGAATATTGAATCACCTTTTTAAGGGCTTAGCCGAATCTTCAGTGGCCATATTCTCTCTTCTCTGTCGCAAGTGATAGAAGCCGGAGGTGTCATTGGTTGAAGGTTGCTCCAATCGATTCTCTATAGTAAGTAAGAGTTCTCTCCTAACCGTTCTTCTATCTCTTTGGTATGCCGAAATCAAGGGTGGTCTTGATTTCTATGGATAGTCGAATATTCATAGTGCCTTACCATTGTGTCTTTTGTATATAGCCGACAAGAGGAGTATTAGAGGAGTTTTGGATGCAGGCGATTAAGGTAAGCAAGTATGGTATTACGCCAAGGGTTATTTTTCTATGAATTTATGCTTAAGCCGATTTTGATGTGGTTTCACTTGAGATTTCGACAGTTCAAGAGCAAGGAGTAGTTTTCGGGATTTGGTAAGCAAGGTAAGGAAGTATTGATATTCGGCCATAGGCCATTTTATGAGCTTAGGTGATGATCGATTTCGACTTTGGTTTTTAGGAGCAAATCGACGGGAATAAGAAGAGTTTCGAGATTCTAGATCGTGTTAGATTCGAGTAGTTCGGGATTTAGCTAAATAGACAGTGTGTGATTAACCCACCGTTTTAGGGTATATGATATGTATGTGAAATGTGTATGTGTTATGAATGTGCTAACTAGTGCAAGTGGAAATTGTGATAAGGATACCCTCAAGGGGTATGTCGATAATCCGGTAAGTACCAAACACGATGATATGTGATTATTAATATGAATATGTGATAATATGCTTGATGAACATGCTCATGCATCATTACATTGTATCATTATTTTATGTGGCATGTGCATGGGTGGGATATGATATGAAAGAAAATGCGGGTGTACTTCAAGTGCGTGGTTTGATGTTAGCCTTGAGCTACATCGTGGATTGGCGTTGGATCGAGGTCACGTTGTGGATTAATTGCGATTTAGTTCGCGTAGCTTGATCGGTGGCTATGTGCCTCATCGTGGTTGATATCGGCTATGTGCCATATCGTGGTTGATGAGTGACTATGTGTCCCATCGTGGTTTTGGTGTTAGCTACGGCTACATCGTGGATTGGCGCTGACTGAGGTCGCGTTGTGGACTATTGTGCTTAATTGCACGTGGACTGCAGTGATTGCCTTTGGAGTGAAAAGAGAGGGTGATTTGATAATCCTGGTGTGTGGTAGAAATTTGGATAAGGGGTGTGTAGCGGATGGACCCTAGGTTTGGGTTGGGCTTCATAATTGCATGATTTAAATGCAGTGAACATATGTGGAAATGGGCCAAGCCCAATATGATATGTGGATTAATGTGGAAATGGGAAAAGCCCAGTATATGAATGTGGATCAGTGTGGAAATGGGCTAAGCCCAGTATGTGGAAATTATGTGGTTAACTACCCTATTAGATGAATGTGATATGAATATGGGCCAAGCCCTGAATGTGATAACATGTGAATTTGATAATTGATATACGATATATGAGTTAATATGTGGTTAACATGTGGGTGGAATTCAGTGGACTAATTACACCTTGAGTGCGTATATGACTCACCCAATTTTTATTAAACATCGCGGTGATCGTGATTTTTGGACCGGGTTGGAGTGGATACAAAGGTGGCCATGCGAGCGATTTCCATGCGAGAAAGATATTTTAATTAATTAAGTAGTTATATTTTCAGTATTTTGATTAAGTGTTTATTGTAATAAGGCCTATTAAAGTGATTGAACATTTTTACTATGTTTAAGCTAGACGACCATTAAATTATTATTGGGAAGTGCTTTTAATTTTGGCAACTTATATTTTAAAAGCTTATAATAAAGTTTTAATTTGGATATTTTTATCAAGCTTATATTATTTAGAATTTTTAATTGGACATGGTTTTCAAATGACAAAATTTTTAATGTTTTTCCCAAAAGTGAAATCAGTCTTGAACGTTTTTCCATGATGGCATTTCAAATTCGGTCGTATGCGAATGGGCGGGTTTGGGGTGTTCTGACTTAAGTACCAAGCTCTCACTAGATCCAATCCTAGACATGCATATGTCGGTTACCACACTCTAACTAATCGACTTGTCCACGGACATGTTTGATTATTAGATTAAGTCTTATGTGATTTAAGAGTTGTTGAACTAGGCCTAAAGTCCATTAAACCTAGCATACTTGTCTCACGTCCCCATAAAGCCCATATTACATCCTTACGGCCCATTAGGCCCAAATCTCATTCATATGGCCTACTAGGCCCAAAATAATTCAAATCATGTAACATGTGTGACTAACTTAATACGTATGACCAAACCAACCAATTTCATCAAACTTAGCCTCGGGGCCCACCGGGTTGGTTTATCACTTTTTGGCGTTTGACTTTCGACATTGTCGATATCGTGTGTGTAGTGTTTGTACACACCTGGTAACCACGCGCGCTGCAAACCCCTTAGTCACGAACCTACAATCGACATTACTAGCGATTAACCAAGGTTTTACACATACTAATAAAAACTGAAACCTCACCATACCCTTACCGTGTGTCTCACGTTCTAGTAGCCCTTCCTTTGCTACTATTTGCGATTATCCTCCAGATCTGCACCCAACATATATCGTCAAAATCAAGTGACACATAATCCACATAAGTCACCCCTATAAGCCATATTACATTCGGCCATTTACTAAACCACCAACGGGACGATTGCACTTACCTCTTGCTAACGATCCTTACCTACCACGCTTGTGATTATTGAGCCTTACCCTTGTTAATACAAGTTAATGACAATGAGGGGTTAGATAATCCTTCGGCTTTTAACAAAACACACTAAAAAGTTTAACTAAGCACTTACCGAAATCCTCCTTTGATCATGCAGCTTAGATAGCTACTGAACAAGATTCGGCTTCCAAACGTGACTAAGAGTAGGTAAAAATCAGTTGAGGTGGAGGAACAACAATAAGGGTTCGGAAAAAGTAGGAATTCGGCAAAGAAGGATAATAGTAATTTCAGCAATGAAGGGAATTTGGCTTTGTGAGAATTCGGCAAAAAGGGAGAAACCGTTTGAGGGGGAGAATAATAGAAAAGAAAATACGAAAACTCAGGAACCCCTCTTTGGAATTCGGCAACCCCTTTTTATAACCAAGGCCGAATCCTACCTTCCCTCCACAGTCCTATTCGGCACCAACACTTTACACTCCTCATCTCCTAACTTTTCTCTCTGATAATACCTTAATCTTATCCGAATTGTCCTCCACATCCAACACTCCTGCTTACTACAAACTCTCCACGGCAAGAGTACCAAACAAACACAACTCTTGCCATCCACCTATGCAAAATAAAATACTCAAAAAATACACTTCTCATGCTCAAACCTTGGACCTCTTCAGTTTTCACACACGCCACCTTGTAGCTCCCAAGTGACACCACTTACCACTGGACCACAAGCCCATTTGTGTCCTATTTTCTCTTAATCTACTTAAGAGGCCTAATGCCTGAGACTAGGGTCCAGTAAAGCAAGAAAAATAAATTTTTCCCTATGGTCTCCCCTATCTCTAAGGCTTCAAATAATCCCGATAATACCTTAAATTTAATATTCTAAGTGCTACACATACATACTAACTTTAATGCACAGAAATTAGGGTTTCGGGATTTTTGGGGCATTACAATTCTACCCCTCTTAAAAAAAATTTCGGCCTCGAAATTTACCTGGTTGAAACAAGTGAGGGTATTGTCGATGCATTGCCTCCTCAGGTTCCCAAGTAGCCTCCTCGGCATTATGGTTCCGCCAAAGCACTTTGACTAAAGGAACAAACTTCCTTCTTAATACCTTGACATCTTGATCAATTATCTGAACCGGCTCCTCTTCAAAAGTTAGATCTGGTCTAACCTCAATCTCCTCGATAGACACGATGTGAGAAGGGTCTAAGCGATAACGCCTTAGCATTGACACATGGAACACATCGTGTATTTCGCTCAATTCAGAAGGCAACTCCAGCTGATAGGCAACCGGCCTAATTCTCTTCAATACTCGATAAGGCCCAATGAACCTTGGGCTTAACTTGCCCTTCCGATCAAACCTTAACACCTTCTTCCAAGGGGAAACCTTGAGAAAAACCATTTCCCCCACAGCATATTCAATCTCTCTTCGTTTGAGGTCAGCGTACGACTTCTGCCTATCTGTCGCCTCCTTCAACTGATCCCGAATCAATTCCACCTTATCTTCGGTGTCTGCTACCAATTTTGGACCCAAAACTCGTCGCTCACCCAACTCAGTCCAACAAGTCGAAGTACGACATCTTCGTCCATACAGTGCTTCATATGGTGCCATTCCAATACTTGCCTGATAACTATTGTTATACGCAAATTTAGCTAGCGGCAAGTAGTCCTCCCAACTACCTCGAAACTCAATTACACACCCTCTCACCATATCCTCCAAAACTTGAATTACCCTTTCCGACTGACCATCAGTCTGAGGGTGAAATGTTGTACTGAAATCCAAACTCGTACCTAGCACTTCATGCAGCTTCTTCCAAAATCAAGACGTAAAACGAGGATCTCTATCAGATATGATCGAGACTGGAACTCCATGCAACCTCACAATCTCCGCTACATACAACCTTGCGAATTTCTGTAGTGAGTAGTCAGTGCGGACCGGTATAAAATGGGCAGACTTGGTTAATCAATCCACAACAACCCACACAGAGTCCTTCTTAGCAGGCGTCAAGGGTAGCCCACTAACGAAATCCATAGTAACCCGCTCCCACTTCCATTGTGGGATCTTAATCGACTGAAGTAATCCTAATGGAAATTGATGCTCTGCTTTCACTTGCTGACATACTAAACATTTACGCATAAACTCCGTAACCTCGCGTTTCAATCCCAGCCACCAATAAAGCTCTCGTAAATCTCAGTACATCTTGTTACCTCTGGGGTGCATAGCATAGGAACTACTATGCACTTCCCGTAGTATAGACTTCCTTAGCTCTTCGTCCCTTGGCACACAAATTCTACCACGAAAACACAACAACCCGTCACTATTTATCCCAAAATCTGACGTTTCCCCCTCTCAATTTGCTTGAATCGAGAATCCAAAATCTCATCTAATGACTGTTTGTCTTTAATCTGCTCAACCCATAGTGGCTTCACTTGCAACTCGGCTAACAAACTCCGGTCGTCATACAAACTCAACCAAGCAAACATTGCTCTCAAGTCCAACATAGACCTACGGCTTGGGAATCGAAGAAATTGAATAGATTTCATTTTTCGAGCCTAGGGGAAAAAATGTAAATATGTCAAAGTTTAAGGGCAAAAATGTAATTTTTCCATAATGTGTTAAATTTGCTATTATAGATCAAGAGAAACGAGGTTCAAACCTAGATCGGGGCAAAATAAAGTATTTGACGATTAGGTTCCATTCCTACTATTTTTGTACCGAGGTAAGTTCAGATGTAAATAATGCATTGTTTTATTTATGTTCTAAATGATTTAATATTGTATGAATTATGACCAACTCCTTGAACGTAATCGACAAAGTTCGACAAGCGAGAAAATTTCAGTTGAACCTTAGGAATAGTTAGGATACAAATGTCATGACATTAGGGTTATTGAGATTTCGTGTAAGACCATATCTGGGATATGGCATCGATATGAGACTTCGTGTAAGACCATAGCTGGGCTGTTGGCATTGATATGAGATCCCATATAAGACCATATATGGGATATGGCATTGTTATGGTTCTTTGAATGCGAGATGTCCCGAGTATCCTTTAGTATTCCAAATGGTTCAACGGGTAGCTCGATAGAAATGTTAAAGTTGTGAAAGACTTTGGTATGTTGCACTTGGGTAAGGTATGTACATAAGACTCATTCTTAATGAGCTCGATATGTGATGAACCCTTGGTAAGTTTGTGATTGAGTAAGTTTGACTATGAGATTATAGTGACATTTATGTTAATTTACATCATGTTAATTATGTGTTAAATGTGTGTTATAATGCCTATTATTTGAATAGAAACTTACTAAGCTTTAAAGCTTACTCCCCTTTCTTTTCCCTTGTCTTATAGTGTCACCATGTAACAGCCCGATTTTGGGGCTAGTCGGAACAGTGGTTTCAAAACCACTAACTCAAAGCCAGAGAAATTATTTTTAATATTATTTTACGTATCATAGCATGATTATATGAGTGCATGAAAATTTTGGTGAATTAATTTTAGTGATTGCATGCTTAATTGCGAAAAAAGGACTAAATTGCATAAAGTGTGAAAGTTTTATTTTACAAGCTAGAGGTGTCAAATAGCTATAGAATATTAAATTGGAAGTCCTTCATGTGCAATTAGGACATTGGGAGAGTGTTGGTCGGCCATAGGGACAAAGATGAGACATGGTCAATGGTTAGGTGGGTTTTGGTGACTTAATTGAATAAAATTAAATAAAACCAAGAAGCTATCATCTTTTCCCATTTTTACTTCTTCTCCCACCGAAAATATCATTAAGAGAAGAGGTTTAGAAGCTTGAAAATTTTCAGCAACTTCAACCTTTACTAGTAAGTGATTTTGGTGATCATTCTTGTTAATTTTTGTACTTTTGGGACCCTTGTAGCAAAATCTAACTAATGAGGGGACTATTTTGCAAAATGGTTGAGAGTCTAGGTATTTTCCATGTGAGTATTCATGTTGATTTCTAAAATTTCATGAAAGAAAATGAATCTTGGGTGTTGAATGTAACACCCCTTGCCTGGGTTCTACGCCGAAACCGGGCCCGAGGCGTTACCGAACTCAAACCACTTGATCGCCACTTAGGCTTGTCGTAACTACTCTTTGAAGTCATCTCAACAACCTCTTTCTCGACTTATGAGGCCTCACTCATACACACGAGGGCTCTCGAGACTAAACCGGAACTTTTTCCAATCTTAAAAATTTTCTCTTTTATACAGGTCTCTGCGCTGCAGTGTTGGATTAGACACGCCGTGCATGGACACACACGCCCATGTCCCCCCAACCGTGCCTAAAACCCCGACGATTACGCCAATGGCCCACGGCCAAGGCACACGCCCGTGCTTACCACCCGTGGTGCACACTGACTACCTTAACACGGCCTAGAGTCTAGGCACACGCCCGTGTGGCTAGCCCGTGGCCAACACTGGTTAATCCCACACGCCCTAGACACACGCCCGTGTGGCTAGTCCGTGGTCTATTCTGATTTAAAATACTAACATACAGGGGACGCACGGCCAAAGCACACGCCCGTGGGCTGACCGTGTGTCACACATGGCCTAGACACACGTCCGTCTGTCTATCCACATGGCCAAGAACAAAGCTATTTGCTAAGCTCTTCTCACCCTTATATCTTACACAACATGCACTCATACAACACATCCATAATCAACTCAAATTGAATTGCAATCTCACATAGACAACTATAACTTTCTTTCATATAATGTAATAGCCAACAACCATGGAATTATACAAAATAATCTATCCATCTAAAGGCCAACACTTCTTAGCCATTTACAACAAAATTCACTAACTTATCTAGCCCCTATACATGCCATATAAAAAAATTAAGTTTCATGTACCAAAGTGTGCTGACATGTGGGCTATCTTCTGATGATCCTCGTATCTCGATTCAATGCTTTTAATCTATAAGATAAGGGAAAAGAAAGGGAGTAAGCTTTGAGCTTAGTAAGTTTACACATACACAATTAAGCATCATAGTATAAGCTAACCCACAAATAGCATTATACTAACATATAATATACCATTGTGCTTACTCTTTCTATCCCTTACCACATTTCCAACTTATCATGAGTCACATACTCATAACCATTGAAATGCACCCCTGCATTAAATATCACATTTACATAACATACAACACCTCATTATTTCTCGTAATACATCCATACAGTTAATCCACATATCTTATCCACACAGCTAGTTCACATAACTATTTCACACAGCTATTACACACAGCTAATACACACAGTTAATCCACACAGCCAATGTCTCGGTGGTTTCGCACTTAGCACACCACACTTGATTAATAAGGTGGTATCGCACTTAGCCTACCACAAAGGTATTCATAGTGGTTCAGCACATAGCCCACTAGACGATATACCTCCCGATAGCATCGCACATAGCTAGCTCATCGTCAATATGCATTAGGATGGTATCGCACTTAGCCCACCATCTAGCATTATCACAACACATGCACAAGTCTACTTACTTAATCATTCTACTTAAACCACATAGGTCCTCAATCATTCTCGATCATACATTCATTCACAATTTCTACTACATTCATCCCACATAGGTTCTCAAACATGCTAAACACTAGCCAGCATTAACAAATTGTAAGTATGAATGCATTATTTATGCATAGACTTACCTCGATACTCAAAAGTATAGAAATATGCAATTTAGTCCACCACCTTGCTTTTGCCTCGGTTACAATCCGGGCTTCGTCTTTCTTGATCTATAATGAATAAATCAGCTTATTCAATACACACATTGACTATATTGACCCACATTTCATACTTTAGCAAAATTACTATTTTGCCCCTAAACTTTCTCATATTTACACTTTAGCCCCAAGGCTCGTAAAGTGATTTTTATTCAACTTTCTATCCTTTCATGCTTAGCCAAACCACTTACTCAACTAAAGCATTCATCAATTCTAACTAAATCACACATGTATGACCAAACTAAAGTTTTTCACAAACTAGTCCCTACATGCATTTTCATGGAAAATCACTTAGCAAAAGATGTTTCTACTACATCAAGCTTTCATATTCTTCTATAAAACATCAAAATACATGCATGTCAAACATATGTACATTTTTGAACATCCATAATAGCTCACCAAAGAGCTAAAAATAGCTTACTCATGCTACTAGGACTTCAAAAATACGAAGAATATCAAAAACTGGGCTTAGGAGCACTAAAAATTGAAAGAGCCCTAACAATGGCTATTGGAATTTTTTTGACTTGAGGGAGAAGATGAGTGAATTTTTGTCATGTTTTCACCTATTTAATCATTTAATAACTAAATGACCAAAATGCCCTTTTTGATAAACTTCAAATTTTAACTCATCCATGCCCAATTTTGTCCAAAAATTAGAATTTGGATAAATTGCTATTTAAGGACCTCTAATTAATAATCTAAAGCTATTTCACACATATAGCTCCTAGAAACACACATTTTGTAACTTTTGCAATTTAGTCCTTTTGGACAATTCAACCACAATTTCACAAAATTGCTTCATGAAACTTTCACACTAGCATGCATACAAGGCATAAACCTCAATAACTCATTTATAACCCTCGGATTTGTGGTCTTGCACCACTATTCCGACTAGGCCCTAAACCGGGATGTTACAACTCTCTCCCCCTTTAGAGATTTTCGTCCCCAAAAATCTTACCAGTAAAGAGGTTTGGATGTTGCTCTCTCATAGCTTCTTCCGTTTCCCACGTAGCCTCTTCCATACCATGTTTCTTCCATAACACTTTCACTAGTGCTATGCTCTTATTTCTCAACTGTTTCACTTCTCGAGCTAAGATCTTAATCGACTCTTCTTCATAAGACATATCATATCTTATCTCTATTTCCGTCGAAGGAATCACATGTGAAGGATCAGAGCGATACCGTCGCAACATCGACACATGGAACACATTATGAATCTTTTCCAACTCTACCGACAAAGCCAAGCCAGAGTGCGCTCACAGCCCAAGTGCATGCTGTGATCTCATACGGCCCTATAAACCTTGGACTCAATTTTCCTTTTCGTCTAAATCTCATAATCTTCTTCCACGGGGACACTTTCAAAAACACTTTGTTGCCCACTTCAAACTCAATTTCTTTTCTTTTCAAATCGCGTCACGACTTACAGCCGGTCGAGGCGAGCTCTCCCAGACTATTACAGATTACTTTCATCTTCTCTTCAGTTTTTTTCACTAGATCGACCCCATGGATCCGCTCCTCACTAAGCTCGGTCCAATACAAAGGAGTCTGACACTTACGACCATACAAAGCCTCATACGGTGCCATCTGTATACTCGACTGATAACTATTGTTGTAGGCGAATTCGACCAAAGGTAGATATCTCTCCCAACTACCTTCGAATTCTAACACACAGCATCGAAGCATATCTTCAAGAACTTGAATCACTCTTTCAGACTGACCATCGGTTTGCGGATGGAACGCAGTGCTAAAATTCAATCTCGTTCCCATGGCCTCTTGCAACTTCTTCAAAAATCTCGAAGTACACCTCAGATCTCTATCCGATATAATAGACACAAGTACACCATGCAATCTCACTATCTCTGCCACATACAACTCAGCTAACTTATCCAATGAATAATCAACACGTACTGGAATAAAGTGAGCCGACTTTGTCAATCTATCCACAACAACCCACACAGCATCTCTCTTTCTCGGAGTCATCGACATCCCCGTTACAAAATCCATGGTAATCCGATCCCACTTCCATTCGGGTACCATTACTGGCTGAAGCAATCCCGAAAGCACTTGATGCTCAGCTTTCACTTGTTGACAAATTAAACACTTGGTCACAAACTCTGAAATATCTCTTTTCATACCCGTCCACCAATACAACTTCCTCAAGTCGTTGTACATTTTCGTACTGCCCAGATGTACTGACAAACATCCACTGTGGGCCTCATGCAAAACCTTTTGAATCAACTCCTCATCTTTAGGAACACAAATTCTGTCACGATACATCAGACAACCAATCAAATCCACTCAAAAATCAGAATCACTTTCTGATCCGCACTTAGCTATCTTAGCTTGCATCTCACTGTCATTTTTCTGAGCCTCACATATTTGTTGAACAAATAGTGGCTTAGCTCTCAACTCTGCCAAAATAGCACCATCGTCAGAAAATGCTAAACTCGTGCTCATAACTCTTAGAGCATACAAGGATTTCCTACTCAGGGCATCCGCAACCACATTCGCTTTTCCCGGGTGGTAGTCAATGACTAACTCATAGTCTTTAAACAACTCAAGCCACCGTCTCTGTCTCAGATTCAGACCCTTCTGATCCATCAAATACTTTAAACTCTTATGATCCGTAAAGATTCGGCACTTCTCACCATATAAGTAATGTCGCCAAATCTTTAACGCAAAAACAATCGCCGCTAACTCTAAATCATGAGTCGGATAATTCTTCTCGTGCGGTTTTAGCTGCCTTGAGGCGTAAGCGACTACCTTACCCTCTTGCATCAACACGCAACCGAGACCATTAAACGATGCATCACTGTAAACCACGAACTCTTTCCATGATTCTAGTTGAACTAAAACCGGCACCTCAGTCAATAATGTCTTCAATCTCTCGACACTCTGTTGACATGCCTCGGTCTATTCAAACTTGACATCCTTGTGCAATAGTTTCATCATTGGGGTAGCAATCACAGAGAACCCCTTTACTAAACGTCTGTAATATCCTACTAATCCCAAGAAACTACTGATTTCAAACACGTTCCTCAGCGGTTTCCAATCCATAAAAGTCGATATCTTACTCGGGTCAACTCTGACACCATCACCTGACACCATGTGTCCTAAGAATCCGACCTCTCGGAGCCAAAACTCACTCTTGCTAAACTTAGCATACAACTGCTTATCTCTCAAAGTTTGCAAGACAATTCTCAAATGTTCTTCATGACCGTTCTCATCCCGAGAATAGATCAATATGTCATCAATGAAGAAAACTACAAACTTGTCCACATATTCTTCCATAAAACATCAAAATACATGCATGTCAAACATATGTACATTTTTGAACATCCATAATAGCTCACCAAATAGCTAAACATAGCTTACTCATGCTATTAGGACTTCAAAAATACAAAGAATATAAAAAACCGGGCTTAGGAGCACTTACTAGCAAGCTTGAAAAATTGAAAGAGCCCTAACAATGGCTATTGGAATTTTAATGACTTGGGGGGAGAAGATGAGTGAATTTTTGTCATGTTTTCACCTATTTAATCATTTAATAACTAAATGACCAAAATGCCCTTTTTGATAAACTTCAAATTTTAACTCATCCATGCCCAATTTTGTCCAAAAATTAGAATTTGGATAAATTGCTATTTAAGGACCTCTAATTAATAATCTAAAGCTATTTCACACATATAGCTTCTAGAAACACACATTTTGTAACTTTTGCAATTTAGTCCTTTCGGATAATTCAACCACAATTTCACAAAATTGCTTCATGAAACTTTCACACTAGCATGCATACAAGGCATAAACCTCAATAACTCATTTATATCCCTCGGATTTGTAGTCTCGCACTACTATTTTGACTAGGCCCTAAACCGGGATGTTACATTGAATATACAACTTTTGTGAAAGGTGTTTCCATGAAAACACCTAAAAGGACCTTTTTGTAAAGGTTGCAAAATAGGTAGTAAATGTGTGTAATAGTTGAAATCTTGAGTTGCTATAAGAGGGAATATGAATCGGCTAGGCTTGGGTGTATGAAAAATGAACACATTTCATTTTACGAGCCGAAGGGCAAAATTTTAATTTGGTAAAAGTCTAGGGGCAAAACAGTAATTTTGCCAAAATAAGAATTTGGGAAGTGATTTGATTAATGTGGTTAATTAATAAATTAAATATGTCATTATAGATCAAGAAGAACGTGGAATCCACCTTGACCGAGGAGAAGGCAAGGTTTCGAACTAAATTGCAAATTGGCATATTTTGTATTGAGGTAAGTTTTTATGTAAATGATAAATTCTTTTTACTTATGAATTTACATATGAATGTATTATGTGAGAGGTGGATGAATGTTGTTGATAATTATTAATTGATAGAAAGTGATGAAATTATGAACGCATACCGAAATTATTATTATGGGTGGGCTATGTGCGATACCACTGTAATTATTATTGTTGGTGGGCTGTGTGTGATACCACCGTAATTGTAACACCCCGGAATTTGGGCCTAGAAGTATTGGGCCTTGAGCAAGGGAACGGTTAGGAAACTGTGCATAAAGGTTTATGGGAGCTAGGAAATGACACAATTAAATGTCTACTCAAGTGGTTAAGGGTCTTGAGAGGAGTTGTAAAAGTCTTGGGTTCAAACCTGAGCTTTAGCAAAAATTTTAGTTTTAAGTGGATAAAACTCTGGATGCTTGGATGTAGGCCTTTTAAATTATTGTGTTAAAAAAATGACGCAAGGGAGCATGTGATCTAGTGGTTGTGGCATCATTAAGGTTGCAAGGGAGCCTGGGTTCAAGTCTTGGCTCTTGCAATTTATTTTGGTTTTTCTTTTAAGGAACCTGGACTTTGGCCTTTAGACCTTTTAATTAATTGAAGATAGAATGTGACACAAAAGGGCTTGTGGCCTAGTGGCAAGTGGCGTGTTGGGTATCTATGAGGTCTGAGGTTCAAATCCTGTGTTAAGCATGGTAGAGTTTATTTTGATGCTTGAGCTGGGAAGGTGGAAGAGTTGGACTGAAACACTGCTGTTGAGGTGTTTGAATTGGTCATAGAGAGATTGTAGGAGCAAATTGTGGAGAGAATCAAGGAAATTCAAAGTTGGTGTGTTGTAGCCGAACAAGGAGTCTGGAGCATGCAAATTTGGCTAGGAGGGGGTTTTTAGTGTTTTCTCGGCTTTTGTTCCGTTTTGGGCACTTTTTGGGTGTGCCAAATTTCCTTGCTGAGGAGTTTTCCTCATTTTGATCAGTTTTGTCACTGATTTTAGGACTCACAATTCCTGTTTTCCTTCTTTTCTCTCTGAGTGCCGAAATTGCAATACCACTCGTGCATCCTTTTTGTTTGGTTCCTGCTATTCTTCTCTGGCTATTGACCATTTCCTTTTTCCTCCTTTCCACCAACATCTGCCGAAACCTCTCTTCTACTCTATTCTTTTTACAACTTTCGGCCAACTCCCTTCTTGCCTATTGAATCTTTCAGCCGAACCTACCACCCTATTCTTGGGATTATTTCTTTTCTTCGGTTTGTGATCGAAATCTCTCCCCTCTTTGTTTTGTTTTTGCAACGGCTCGGACAATCGATATGTCTCTCGGTTCCTTTCAGTACTCTCTTTTACTGTTTAAGCCAAATGGTTCGATCCCTTATTACCGATTCTTCTTCTTTCTCCTTTGTGTATGTTCTTTCGGGTTCTAGAACTTCCCATAGGTAAAGAGGGTGCTAGTAATAAAGCGATGGAAAAGGTACCGGCTGAGTTTGAGCACGTAGCCTCTACTCTCAAGTTTAAGCGGCGTAAGGTGTCGGCTGTTCGGGATTTTCCGCCAGGATGCGGAAGGGTGGCTGCACCGAGCTCTGGAACAAGTAGGCAAATCACAGTCGACCGATCTAGTCAAGGTTCTGGCGCTCGTGGATTTATAGTACTCTACGTAATTAGGTGTGTATCTGTACACCGTAAATCATTACTGTTCTAAAGCCGAAAGGGTGTGTACACACCCTGATCTAACTGTACCACGGTAAAAGCTGAAAAGTTGGAAATACAGTGATTGAGGCCACATGGGCGTGCGAACGCTCGTGTGGTGAATCGAGCCCATGAAACATGGGCATTTGACTGAAGAGGCCACTACGAGTGTTCTCGTGCACTTGGGCCATTCTGGGACTCGTTGGGCCAAAATAGGCCCTGTGGGCCCAATGGGCTCGTGGGCCCCACACGGATAAAATTGACGAAAAGTGGTAGAAACTGGATTGGGCTATGTAGATCACTTAGCCGTGACTGAATTTGGGCCAAATGGGCCACACGAGCGTGTGGGCCCATTTGGGCCGAATATTGGACTTTGAGCCCATTTACACTGTTTTGACCAAATATGTTATCTGTGTCGCTCGAGGCGACTGTAGACCTTTGGGAAGGTTGTAAAATGACCAAAATACCCCCATAGGGTAAGATGACCGTAATGCCCCTGTAGGGTAAAATGACCGTAATACCCCTGTAGGGTAAAATGACCGTAATGCCCCTGGAGGGTAAATGACTATTTTGCCCTTGTTGGTAAATGACTGACTTAGATTATGAATTTGACTGATTTGACTGTGATTGTATGACTGTGTTTTAACTAACTTGATGTGGTCGTGTGACTGATATACTTTTAATATATGTTTAAATGACTGTTACTGAGTATGGCCATTCTGCATACGCCTGTGATGATTGAGCATGACATACACGGCATATTGCATGGGGTTGAGACATTGATACGGAGGAAGTGTACGGCCGTTGCCGTTCTTTACAATACTTTTAGCCTTTCTACGATATCTATGGCTTTTAGTCGTTCTGTTAATCGGCAGCGGTGCTGTGATACATATGGCTTTTAGCCATTCTGTCTACGGCGCCGAGCCGTTCTGTTGACTTAGTGCCGCAACCGGTGCTAAGCTTGGTGTGTTGGCTGGGTGGGTCAATTTAATCCCCACAAGAGTGTAGGGTTTGACAGGATACGGAGTGCAGGGTTGGTTTGGGTATTTATGCATTGTATATACTGATTCTAATATTGAGATGGGCTTAGGCCTAGATATATGTGATATGTGACTTTTGATATTGGCTCAGGCCCAACCGAGGCTAATGGGGGCTAAGGCCCAGTTGCCACCGTTACTGCAATGGGCTAAGCCCAATTGGTTCTGTTATGGGCTGTGACCCAAATGATATTGTTTTGGGCTTTGGCCCACATATACTCTGGAACAGAAGCTGCATCTTTATCTTGTTATAGGGCTCTAGCCTGCATCGATTATGTTTTTAGAGTAGTATTGTTTCTTTAATAAGGGGATTACACACTGAGTTTTCGTAAACTCACACCGTTTTTAACCTTTCAGGTAATCCCCAGCATTAGACGGTTCGGTGCTGCAAGGGACTCAGAGATGGCCACACTACTACTCCTATTTTCGTTTACTTGGCTTTTATTTACTATTAGTTTTCGTCTGGGTTTTTATATTTGTAATAAGGCCTCTCCAATTTTATAGCTTTCGATCTGAGATTTTAATCATTATGATTTATACTTGTTAGAGGTAGAGCGGTTTTCCCAAAATGATAACTATTTTCAAAACATTATGTCTTATACTTGATTTTTAAGCTTCCGCAACAAATAAGGTTTTAAAGGTAATAACGTTGTAAAAAGGGAATAACTTTTTAATAAACCACGATTGAAAATGAACAAACGCGAACTGAGGTTTTGTACAAGTTTTACATGGTTTCAAAGTTTTAAATTTCAAGAAGGGTTTTCAATGAAAACATGGTTTTCAAAAAACACTTTGATATGACACGCCAGATTCGGCCATAACGTCTAGGCTGGGTTTGGGGTGTTACATTTAGTGGTATTAGAGTCAAGTTGCAAAACTCGGCTGTGGATTGGGTCTTTAAAATTAAATTTCTGAAACTGTTGTTTC
Organism: Gossypium sturtianum; assembly: GCA_025698515.1. NCBI lineage: Eukaryota > Viridiplantae > Streptophyta > Magnoliopsida > Malvales > Malvaceae > Gossypium > Gossypium sturtianum. The sequence goes on along the minus strand of CM046946.1, from coordinate 50,646,529 downwards.
AAAAAGGCTTGAAAAGATTTGAAGTTCTGAAATGTTGTATTGACCGTTTGTCTGAAAGTGTGGTACACCGATCTCCGGCGCCGAATCTATAAGTTTCTAAAACTGTTGTTTGTTTTCGTTGAAAAGCAGTAGATGGATATTAGACTGTATTGCTACACTTAAAGTTGGAGTTTGTACTTATTCTGTGTGTATTCTGGAAACGATATGTGGGTGATATCCATCCGACCCGATGGATAGATGGTGTGGTGCGTGCTTGTATTATTAGGATTAGAGTGCGCAGCGAGAGTGTAGTGTGGTAGGCTAGGATGAGCGACTATTCTGATAGTTGGAAATTTGGGGGAAAAATTTCTTTAAGGGGGAAGAATTGTAACGCCCCAGAATATGGGCCTAGAAGTATTGGGCCTTGAGCAAGGGAACGGATAGGAAACTGTGCATAAAGTTTTATGTGAGCTAGGAAATGACACAATTAAATATTTGCTCAAGTGGTTAAGGGTCCTGAGAGGAGTTGGAAAAGTCCTGGTTTCAAACCTGGGCTTTAGCAAAAAATTTGGTTTTAAGTGGATAAAACTCTGGATGCTTGGATGTAGGCCTATTAAATTATTGTGTTAAAAAAATGACGCAATGGGGCATGTGATCTAGTGGTTGTGGCGTCATTAAGGTTGCAAGGGAGCCTGGGTTCAAGTCTTGGCTCTTGCAATTTATTTTGGTTTTTCTTTTAAAGAACCTGGACTTTGGCCTTTAGACCTTTTAATTAATTGAAGATAGAATGTGACACAAAAGGGCTTGTGGCCCAGTGGCAAGTGGCGTGTTGGGTATCTATGAGGTCTGAGGTTCAAATCCTGGGTTAAGCATTGGAGAGTTTATTTTACTGCTTGAGCTGGGAAGGTGGAAGAGTTGGATGAAACACTTCTTTATTGAGGTGTTTGAATTGGTCATAGAGAGATTGTATGAGCAAATTGTGGAGAGAATCAAGGAAATTCAAAGTTGGTGTGTTGTAGCCGAACAAGGAGTCTGGAGCATGCAAATTCGGCTAGGAGGGGGTTTTTGAGTGTTTTCTCTACTTTTGTTCCGTTTTGGGCACTTTTTGGGTGTGCTGAATTTCCTTGCTGAGGAGTTTTCTTCATTTTGATCAGTTTTATCACTGATTTTAGGACTCACAATTCCTGTTTTCCTCATTTTATCTCTGAGTGCCGAAATTGCAATACCACTCGTGCATCCTTTTTGTTTGGTTCCTACTATTCTTCTCTGGCTATTGACCATGTCCTTTCTTCCTCTTTTGCACCAACATCTGCCGAAACCTCTCTTATTCTCTATTCTTTTTACAAGTTTCGGCCAACTCCCTTCTTGCCTATTGAAACTTTCGGCCGAACCTACCACCCTAGTCTTGGGATTCTTTCTCTTCTTCGGTTTGTGATCGAAAGCTCTCCCCTCTTTGTTTTGTTTTTGCAATGGCTCATATAATCGGTAGGTCTCTCGGTTCCTTTCAGTACTCTCTTTTACTGTTTAAGCCAAATGGTGCGATCCCTTATTACCGATTCTTCTCCTTTCTCCTTTGTGTATGTTCTTTTAGGTTCTAGAACTTTTGATGGGTGAAGAGGGTGCTAGTAATAAAGCGATGGCAAAGGTATCGGCTGAGTTTGAGCGCGTAGCCTCTACTCTCAAGTTTAAACGGTGTAAGGTGTCGGCTATTCGAGAGTTTCCGCCAGGATACGGAAGGGTGGCTGCACTGAGCTCTGGAACAAGTAGGCAAATCACAGTCTACCGATCTAGTCAAGGTTCTGGCGCTCGTGGATTTTTAGTACTCTACGTAATCAGGTGTGTATCTATACACCGTAAATCATTACTGTTGTAAAGCCGAAAGGGTGTGTACACACCCTGATCTGACTGTAGCACGGCAAAAGCCGAAAAGCCAGAAATATGGCGATTGAGGCCACATGGGCGTGCGACTGCTCGTCTGGTCAACCGAGCCCACGAAACATGGGTGTTTGATTGAAGAGGCCACTACGAGTGTTCTCGTGCACTTGGGCCGTTTTGGGCCTCGTTGGGCCGAAATGGGCCGTGTGGGCCCAATGGGCTCGTGGGCCCCACACAGATAAAATTGACGAAAAGTGGCAGAAACTGGATTGGGCTATGTAGATCACTTAGCCGTGATTGAATTTGGGCCAAATGGGCCACACGAGCGTGTGGGCCTATTTGGGCCGAATGTTAGACTTTGAGCCCATTTACACCGTTTTGACCAAATATGTTATCTGTGTCACTCGAGGTGACTGTAGACCTTTGGGAAGGTTGTAAAATGAGCAAAATACCCCCCATAGGGTAAAATGTCTGAAATACCCCCATAGGGTAAAATGACAATAATGCCCCTGTAGGGTAAAATGACCGTAATACCCCTGTAGGGTAAAATGACCGTAATGCCCCTGGAGGGTAAATGACTATTTTGCCCTTGTGGGTAAATGACTGACTTAGATTATGAATTTGACTGATTTGACTGTGATCGTATGACTATTTTAACTGACTTGACTGTGGTCGTGTGACTGATATGCTTTTAATATATGTTTAAATGACTGTTACAGAGCATGGCTATTCTACATACACCTTTGATGATTAAGCATGACATACACGACATATTGCATGGGGTTAAGACATTGATACGGAGGAAGTGTACGGCCGTTGCCGTTCTGTACAAGGCTTTCATCCTTTCTGCGATATTTATGGCTTTTAGCCGTTCTGTCTACGGCGTCAGCCGTTCTGTTGACTTAGTGCCGCAACCGGTGCTAAGCTTGGTGTGTTGGCTAGGTGGGTTGATTTAATCGTCACAGGAGTGTAGGGTTGGACAGGAGACGGAGTGCAGGGTTGGTTTGGGCATTTATACATTGCATATATTGATTCTGATATTGAGATGGGCTTAGGCCCAGATATATGTGATATGTGACTTTTTATATGGGCTTCGGCCCAACCGAGGCTGATTAGGGCTAAGGTCCAGTTGCCATCGTTACTGCGATGGGCTAAGCCCAATTGGTTCTGTTATGGGCTGTGACCCAAATGATATTGTTTTTGGCTTTGGCCCACATATACTCGAACCGAACTGTCATCATTTATTGTTATAGGCTCTCGCCTGCATCGATTCTATTTACGTACACTTGTTGTTTCTTTAATAAGGAGATTACACACTGAGTTTTCGTAAACTCGCCCTGTTTTTAACCTTTCAGGTAATCCCCAGCATTAGACGGTTCGGTGCTGCAAGGGACTCAGAGATGGCCACACTACTGCTCCTATTTTCGTTTACTTGGCTTTTATTTACTATTAGTTTTCGTCTGGGTTTTTATATTTGTAATAAGGCCTCTCCAATTTTATAGCTTTCGATCTGAGATTTTAATCATTATGATTTATACTTGTTAGAGGTAGAACGCGGTTTTCCCAAAACGATAACTATTTTCAAAACATTATGTCTTCGCAACGATTTTTAAGCTTCCGCAACAAATAAGGTTTTAAAGGTAATAACGTTGTAAAAAGGGAATAACTTTTTAATAAACCACGATTGAAAATGAACAAACGCGAAGTGAGGTTTTGTACAAGTTTTACATGGTTTCAAAGTTTTAAATTTCAAGAAGGGTTTTCAATGAAAACATGGTTTTCGAAAAACACTTTGATATGACACGCCAGATTCGGCCATAACGTCTAGGCTGGGTTTGGGGTGTTACATTTAGTGGTATTAGAGTCAAGTTGCAAAACTCGGCTGTGGATTGGGTCTTTAAAATTAAATTTCTGAAACTGTTGTTTCAAAAAGTCTTGAAAAGATTTGAAGTTCTGAAATGTTGTATTGACCGTTTGTCTGAAAGTGTGGTACACCGATCTCCGACGCCGAATCTATAAGTTTCTGAAACTGTTGTTTGTTTTCGTTGAAAAGCAGTAGATGGATATTAGACTGTATTGCTACACTTAAAGTTGGAGTTTGTACTTATTCTGTGTGTATTCTGGAAATGATATGCGGGTGATATCCATCCGATCTGATGGATAGATGGTGTGGTGCGTGCTTGTATTATTAGGATTAGAGTGTGCAGCGAGAGTGTAGTGTGGTAGGCTAGGATGAGCGACTATTCTGATAGTTGGAAATTTTGGGGAAAAATTTCTTTAAGGGGGAAGAATTGTAACGCCCCGGAATTTGGGCCTAGAAGTATTGGGCCTTGAGCAAGGGAACGGATAGGAAACTGTGCATAAAGTTTTATGTGAGCTAGGAAATGACACAATTAAATATTTGCTCAAGTGGTTAAGGGTCCTGAGAGGAGTTGGAAAAGTCATGGGTTCAAACCTGGGCTTTAGCAAAAATTTTGGTTTTAAGTGGATAAAACTCTGGATGCTTGGATGTAGGCCTATTAAATTATTGTGTTAAAAAAATGACGCAATGGGGCATGTGATCTAGTGGTTGTGGCGTCATTAAGGTTGCAAGGGAGCCTGGGTTCAAGTCTTGGCTCTTGCAATTTATTTTGGTTTTTCTTTTAAGGAACCTGGACTTTGGCCTTTAGACCTTTTAATTAATTGAAGATAGAATGTGACACAAAAGGGCTTGTGGCCCAGTGGCAAGTGGCGTGTTGGGTATCTATGAGGTCTGAGGTTCAAATCCTGGGTTAAGCATTGGAGAGTTTATTTTACTGCTTGAGCTGGGAAGGTGGAAGAGTTGGACTGAAACACTGCTATTGAGGTGTTTGAATTGGTCATAGAGAGATTGTATGAGCAAATTGTGGAGAGAATCAAGGAAATTCAAAGTTGGTGTGTTGTAGCCGAACAAGGAGTCTGGAGCATGCAAATTCGGCTAGGAGGGGGTTTTTGAGTGTTTTCTCTACTTTTGTTCCGTTTTGGACACTTTTTGGGTGTGCTGAATTTCCTTGCTGAGGAGTTTTCCTCATTTTGATCATTTTTATCACTGATTTTAGGACTCACAATTCCTGTTTTCCTCATTTTATCTCTGAGTGCCGAAATTGCAATACCACTCGTGCATCCTTTTTGTTTGGTTCCTACTGTTCTTCTCTGGCTATTGACCATGTCCTTTCTTCCTCTTTTGCACAAACATCTGCCGAAACCTCTCTTATTCTCTATTCTTTTTACAAGTTTCGGCCAACTCCCTTCTTGCCTATTGAATCTTTCGGCCGAACCTACCACCCTAGTCTTGGGATTCTTTCTCTTCTTCGGTTTGTGATCGAAAGCTCTCCCCTCTCTGTTTCGTTTTTACAATGGCTCATACAATCGGTAAGTCTCTCGGTTCCTTTCAGTACTCTCTTTTACTGTTTAAGCCAAATGGTGCGATCCCTTATTACCGATTCTTCTCCTTTCTCCTTTGTGTATGTTCTTTCGGGTTCTAGAACTTTCGATGGGTGAAGAGGGTGCTAGTAATAAAGTGATGGCAAAGGTACCGGCTGAGTTTGAGCGCGTAGCCTCTACTCTCAAGTTTAAACGGTGTAAGGTGTCTCACTGTTCGAGAGTTTACGCGCCAGATACGGAGTGTGGTGCGACCGAGCTCTGGAACAAGTAGGCAAATCACGATCCACCGATCTAGTCAAGGTTCGGCGCCGTGGATTTTTAGTACTCACGTAATCGGTGTGTATCTATACATCGTAAATCATTCTTTGTTGTAAAGCCGAAAGGGTGTGTACACACCGATCCGATCGTAGTACACAAAAGCCGAAAAGCTAGAAATACGGCGATTGAGGCCACATGGGCGTGCGACTGCTCGTGTGGTCAACCGAGCCCACGAAACATGGGTGTTTGATTGAAGAGGCCACTACGAGTGTTCTCGTGCACTTGGGCCGTTTTGGGCCTCGTTGGGCGAAATGGGCCGTGTGGGCCCAATGGGCTCGTGGGCCCCACACAGATAAAATTGACGAAAAGTGGCAGAAACTGGATTGGGCTATGTAGATCACTTAGCCGTGATTGAATTTGGGCCAAATGGGCCACACGAGCGTGTGGGCCTATTTGGGCCGAATGTTAGACTTTGAGCCCATTTACACCGCTTTTGACCAAATATGTTATATCTGTGGTCACTCGAGGTGTTCAGAGACCTTTGGGAAGGTTGTAAAATGAGCAAAATACCCCCATAGGGTAAAATGTCCAAATACCCCCATAGGGTAAAATGTGATAATGCCCCAGTAGGGTAAAATGACCGTAATATACTCGTAGGGTAAAATGACCGTAATGCCCCTGGAGGGTAAATGACTATTTTGCCCTTGTGGGTAAATGACTGACTTAGATTATGAATTTGACTGATTTGACTGTGATCGTATGACTATTTTAATCGACTTGGTATGGTGGTCGTGGATCGATATGCTTTTAATATATGTTTAAATGACTGTTACAGAGCATGTCTATTCTACATACACCTTTGATGATTAAGCATGACATACACGACATATTGCATGGGGTTAAGACATTGATACGGAGGAAGTGTACGGTCGTTGCCGTTCTGTACAAGGCTTTCAGCCTTTCTGCGATATTTATGGCTTTTAGCCGTTCTGTCTACGGCGTCAGCCGTTCTGTTGACTTAGTGCCGCAACCGGTGCTAAGCTTGGTGTGTTGGCTAGGTGGGTTGATTTAATCGTCACAGGAGTGTAGGGTTGGACAGGAGACGGAGTGCAGGGTTGGTTTGGGCATTTATGCATTGCATATATTGATTCTGATATTGAAATGGGCTTAGGCCCAGATATATGTGATATGTGACTTTTTATATGGGCTCAGGCCCAACCGAGGCTGATTGGGGCTAAGGTCCAGTTGCCACCGTTACTGCAATGGGCTAAGCCCAATTGGTTCTGTTATGGGCTGTGACCCAAATGATATTGTTTTGGGTTTTGGCCCACATATACTCTGAACCGAATCTGTCATCGTTATCGTTATATAGGCTCGCCCGCATCGATTCTATTTAGACACCGGCATTGTTTCTTTAATAAGGGGATTACACACTGAGTTTTCGTAAACTCGCCCTGTTTTTAACCTTTCAGGTAATCCCCAGCATTAGACGGTTCGGTGCTGCAAGGGACTCAGAGATGGCCACACTACTGCTCCTATTTTCATTTACTATTAGTTTTCGTCTGGGTTTTTATATTTGTAATAAGGCCTCTCCAATTTTATAGCTTTCGATATGAGATTTTAATCATTATGATTTATACTTGTTAGAGGTAGAACGCGGTTTTCCCAAAATGATAACTATTTTCAAAACATTATGTCTTCGCAACGATTTTTAAGCTTCTGCAACAAATAAGGTTTTAAAGGTAATAACGTTGTAAAAAGGGAATAACTTTTTAATAAACCACGATTGGAAATGAAAAAATGCGAACTGAGGTTTTTTACAAGTTTTACATGGTTTTAAAGTTTTAAATTTCAAGAAGTGTTTTCAATGAAAACATGGTTTTCAAAAAACACTTTGATGTGACACGCCAGATTCGGCCATAACGTCTAGGCTAATTTTGGGGTGTTACAATAATTATCTTTTTTGGTGGGCTGTGTGCGATACCACCGTGTGAATTATTCATGATGGGCTGTGTGCGAAACCACCGAGTATCTAATACTATTCTGAAGTGTTCGTCGAGAAACTTGTTAAGTGAAATTACATGTGGCTTTGTGGTGATAAGTGCAGGGTATAAGTGCATGTAAATGTGAGCAATGTTTTATGATATGTGTTTGGGATGTGGTAAGGTTTAAAAGGAGTAAGTATGGTTATGAGGATCTGAAAATTTTTTATTTAGTATGAAATGTTCTTGATTGATAAGTATGTGGTATGATGTTTATTGTTTACATATAGACTTACTAAGCTTAAAGCATACTGCCTTTTCTTTCCCCTTTGTTTTATAGTATTTACTAACCAGCTCGGGGAACGGAGACCGTCGGAGGATCACCCACACTATCTACACATTTGGTATAGTTAGAGCATTCTTTTTTAGTATGGCATGTATAGGGTTTTGGTCTTTTGGGTTATATGTCATATTGATTTAGCCAAATGTATTGGCTTGTAATGATATTTGATTCATTTTGTATAAGTCCATGAGATGTGTCACATAATATTTATTTGAAGGTAAACCTATATGCATGTATGTGTCAATGCCATTATGTTATGGCTTATGGTTATTGTTGGTTGAATAATGATATGTTGCATGTGTTTATGGATGTTTAGTGTGGTTGTAATGCCCCAAAAATATAGGGACTTTAATTTTGGATGTTCTGACATTGCATGTTTGGTGTGTTGGTTACGTGATTTAGGAGTGTTTGGCAGTGTCTGAAAAGCCCTGGGTTCAAGCCCTGGCTTTTGCAAAATTTTTGGTTTTTCTCTTAATTGAACCTTGGTTTTAGTATGTAGGCTTTAAGAATATTTGTGTTCAAAATATGACACACAAATAGCTTGTTGGTGCAGTGGTTGTGGCGTTACAAGTGTGGCAATGGGTCTGAGGTTCAAGTCTTGGGATGAGCAATGGTGTATTTTATTTTGCAGCATGGATCGGCCAGTGGTTGTGTTATAGTGAAATTCTGATAGAGGAGTTGTGGAAAGATATGAGGAGGGATTCAAGGAGCAATATGGGGAGTGATATGGGGAGAGGTTTGTGGAGAAAAGGGAGGAATTTGAAGTGTGTGGGATGTGTAGTACCGAATTGGGAGTGCTAGTACTCAGAATTTCGGCAAAGGTAGCTTTTGAGGGTAGTTCTGGTTTCGGTTTTCTCTCTTTTGGGCATTTTATTTCTTTTGTGTTTTCTTCTGGCCGAATGGCTGTTGTTTCTTGGTAATGTAAAATCATTTTGGTTAATTCCTGGTAAGCGGGTTTCTTTCCTCTGCTATTCTCATTTTTGCCGAAAGTGTCAATTACCGAAACCTCTCCTCTTCTCTTCTCATTCCCATATTTTCCCTTTATCGAAACTATTCTTCTCCTCTTAGTTCTCCTTTATTTGTCCCTTTCAGCCGAATATAGTCTCCTTCTTCCCTAATATTCTATTCTTCCTTCGGTCTTCTCTGAGCTGACCATCCCTTCTTCTTCCTTTTCGGGTTCTTTTCTGCTACTTGGTGTTTGGTGAATTGTTTCGGTGCGCTGGGGTGGTGTTTTGGTCTTTCTGGAGTTTTAACAAATCGGTGGAGTGCGTTGGGGTAAGTAATTCTGAGGAACGAAGTAGGGCAAAGATTATTCAAGTCATCAAACTCTGTCTCTCGTAAGGGTAAGATCACTACCATACTCTTAGATTAGGCCGAATATTCCTGTTGTTGGTAAGTTAGCATTTATGGATTAAGGCCACATAATTGATCACTGTTTTGGTTAATAAGATCTGTTTTGATACAGATAATCGGCAAGAAAATTGTGATCGGTTTTAGCCCACGAGCTAAAAGGAACATGCCGTAGTTTGTTCAATCAAGGTAAGATAATAAGTGCCTTTTTGGGAACAGATGTGATAAGAGGGTGTTTTACCCTAACATATTAAGAACTAACATTGGATCTCGATGATTCTAGGTTGGGTGCTCGTAGATCTTGGAAAGACTCCGTAAAAAGGTGTGTAATCACACTATCTCCACTATAAATCGACAAAAGTCGAAAAACCGAAATGTCGTCATTTGAGGCCTCACGAGCGTGCGATCGCTCATGTGGAAAAATCGAGCCCACAACCGAGGGCGGTAGACTGAAGAGGCCGTTACGAGTGTTCCCGAGCACGTGGGCTATTTTGGGCCTCGTTGGGCCAAAACGGGTCGTGTGGGCCCATTTGGGCCGAATATTGGGTTTTAAGCCCATTCACACTGTTTCAACCAAATGGATTATCTGTGTCGCTCAAGGCGACTGTAGGCCTTCAGAAAGGTCGTTAACTGTACCGATACCCCTAAGGGGAAAAATGACTGAATTACCCCTAATGAGTAAAATGACTGAATTACCCCTAATGAGTAAAATTACCAAAATACCTTTAAAGGGAAAAATTACCATTTTACCCCTAATACTTAAAAATGACTATTTTACCCCTAGAGATAGATTGACAGATGAAAATATGTGCTGTATGACTGTACTGAGTAGGTCTTGTTGCATACACGAAATATTGATGACATGGCATACTGCATGGGGTTGGGATTCTGTTTGGAGGAAGCATCAGCATCGGTGGCTCTACCACACATATCGACATCGTGGCTCGCCACACCATCGCATCTTGGTCCCTTTGCCACATATATCAGATTGGCGGCTCTGGCTGCGATATTATCTTCGCGCCTATGCTGCAATATTGGTGTGAGGGCTGGGTGGGTCGACTTTGTCCCCACATGGTGTGTTGGGTTGGTACGGGTGGTGTGCTGGCTGGATTGGGGTGGGTTTGCATACTTGCACCATACTAATAATGTATCGGGCTTAGGCCCACACTGTCACCGTATTGGGCTAAGGCCCACACTACACTGTTACTAAATAGGGCTCGTGCCTGCATCACATCTTGATGTATTATCGATTGAGTGATAGGGATTACACACTGAGTTCTCGTAACTCACCCTTTTCTTTTAACTCCCCAGCCTTAGATGATTTGGAGCTGCGAGAGACTTAGAGGTGGCCACATGTTCGTGAGTATTTTAATTTAGACTTAACTATTTAAATATTTTTTATTGGGTTGATATTTATGTAATAAGTCATCTGGTGATTTTATTTTATTTTTATTGGGTTTAATTTCTTATTTTGAAACTGCCAAACTGATACAAATAAGTTTTCGAAAATAATAACTATTTTCAACGAGAAAAAATCGTTTTCAAAATTCAAAATGACTCTAATTGGAGCAACTTCCGCGGGTTTTTAAACCAACAGTAACAAACATGGTAACCATTTTACTAAGTGGTGTTTTTATAACATACCAATTGTTTCCTAATAAATAAGAACTAAATGGATTTTACTCGAACTATTTCTCCCATCAGACTTTGATTTCAAAAAACACTTTGATGTGACACGCCAGATTCGACCGTAACGTCTAGGCCGGGTTTGGGGTGTTACATTTAGTGGTATCAGAGCCCGGTTGCAAAACTCGGTTGTGGAGTGGGTTTTAAAAGTTTTTCTGAAATTAGATTTTAAAGATTTGAAATGTTTTCGAAAGATGTACAAGTGTGGCACACCGAGTCTCCGACGCCAAATCTGTAAGTTCTCTAATTTTGATTACTGATATACTGTGAAACTCTAGATAGAGAAAACTGAGACCGTAGGAGACTGTAAACTGTAGTGAGACCTCGATCTGCGAAAACAAACCCCTAATGTATGCTTTTCATAATACATTTGTTAATAATTACTGAAATTATAAGCTAATACATAAGACTTTTTAAACAGATAAAACGCATATCGAAATGAGCACAAGAGGTACTCGTGGATGGGGTACACGGGGCCGCGGTAGAGGCCGAGGAAGTGCTCGGGCCGGATCGTCGGCATCGGGTCATATGCCTGATAGGGAGGCACCAGCCTCACCAATAACTGAGACGGGGTCTTATGATCGAGCAGCTGGGGATGATGCTCTATCCCAAGCAATGCTCCACTATCTAGAGAGGGTCGCTGGAGCTAGTACTGGAACAGTGGGCCGAGGGTCAATTTTAGAATGACTCCGGTCTAATGGAGCGGAAATTTTTAGAGGTATTTTTGGAGTAGCCCCAAAAGTGGCGGAGTACTGGTTAGAGGCGACTGAACGAATAATAGACGACCTTGACTGTACTACGGAGCAGAAATTAAAAGGGGCGTGTGTCTCATCTGCGAGCGGAGGCTTACCAATGGTGGCTCACTGTAAGAGAGGGTACGTAGGCCGATCGTGTGACGTGGGATTTCTTTAAGGCGGCATTTCAAGGAAAGTACGTGGGCGCAAGTTATGTGGACGCTCAACGAAAGGAATTTCTGAGCGTGACTCAGGGGAGTAAGACAGTGGCAGAATATGAGGCAGAATTCCTGCGGTTGAGTCAGTATGCTCGAGGGATAGTAGCAACTAAGTATTAACGCTGTGTGTGTTTTGAGGTTGGCCTTCGGGATGAGTTAAGGGTATTGATAGCTCCACAGAGGGAGCGAGATTTTGCTTTTCTTGTAGAAAAAGCAAAGATTGTTGAAGAGGTGAAGCGCTCGAAGCGCCAGAACCGTGAGAAAGATAAGGGCAGAAATAAGAGGGATTTTGGGCCCTCAAGTTCCTCTGGGAGGCCTTTTAAGAAGGCTAGGTTTGATGGGCCGGTTCAGACTGGAGTTCCTGTTGCTATTACTAGACCCCAGCCTTGTGCTGATTGTGGGAGATCTCACCAGGGCAAGTGCTGGAAGAGGACTGGGGCGTGCTTTAGATGTGGGTCCATAGATCGTCGGGTTATGGATTGTCCTCAGAGGCCGGTTCAGATGCAAGCTGCAAGACCGGGTCATGTTCAGCCGCTAAGAGGCCGTGGGCAGGCCAGAGGTGAAAATGGTATGGGACGAGGTCGTGGAGCCCCAGGCAGAGGTACTGGTAACACTGTAGCGAGGCAGCCAGCTCTGGTATATGCTACGCATCGCCTAGAAGATTGTGACGCCCCTAACGTCATAACCGGTATGTTCCTAATTTACAATGTACCTTACACTGTTTTAATTTATATTGGGTCTGCACATTCATACGTTGCATGCACTGTGTCGGGAACTTTGGGTATTCAGTTTGAAAATACTGTTAGTGAGATGACTGTGATAAGTCTAATGGGTCAGTCGGTTAGGGTAAATAAGTTATTCAGAGATGTGCCCCTTGAGGTCTAAGGAGTAATTTTTCCAGCGGAGTTGATGGAACTGCCTTTTGGTGAATTCGACTTTATTTTGGGTATGGATTGGCTGGTGAAACACCGAGCTAGTTTGGACTGTGTTGCTAAGCATATGGTGTTGAAGACTACTGAGGATGAGGAGGTGGCTGTGTTTGGGGAGACAAGGAATTATTTGTCTAACGTGATCTCAGCATTAAGGGCCGAGAAACTAATTCGCAAGGGTGGTGAGGCATTTTTAGCCTATGTTAGTTTTTCTGATTCTGAAGGTCCTTCGGTCGTAGATATTAGAACTGTTAAGGATTTTCCGGATGAGCTCCCTGGGTTGCCTCCGAATCATGAGGTCGAATTTGGTATTGAGCTCTTACCTGGAACAGCCCCAGTGTCCATCGCCCCATATAGGATGGCATCGAAGGAGCTGGTGGAGTTAAAGGCTCAAATTCAAGAGCTACTGGACAGAGGATTCATTCGACCGAGTGTGTCTTCATGGGGAGCACCAGTATTGTCCGTAAAGAAGAAAGACGGGTCCATGCGTATGTGCATCGATTATTGGCAACTTAATAAACTGACTATCAAAAATAAGTATCCGTTGCCGAGGATCGACAATATGTTTTATGAGTTGCGAAGAGCTTCAGTTTTCTCCAAAATAGATCTCCGTTCTAGGTACCTTCAACTAAGGGTTAAAGAGGCTGATGTGTATAAGACTGCGTTTAGGACTCAGTATGGTCATTACGAGTTCCTAGTGATGCCGTTTGGGCTGACGAATGCACCAGCTACTTTCATGGACCTGATGAACCGAGTATTCCAGCCTTATCTAGATCAGTTCGTGGTGGTATTTATAGACGATATCTTGGTGTATTCGAGAACTGAGGATGAACATGATGCACATCTCCGAATTGTTCTGCAGATTTTAAAGGAGAAGCAATTGTACGCTAAGTTCAGCAGGTGTGAGTTCTGGCTGCGAGAAGTGACATTTCTTGGTCACGTGGTGTCTGCCGAGGGGATCAGGGTGGACCCTCGAAAAATTGAAGCCGTACTGGAATGGAAACCACCTAAGACCGTATCTAAAATTTGAAGCTTTCTGGGTTTGGCAGGGTATTACAGATGTTTCGTTGAGGGGTTTTCCTTAATTGCTGCACCTCTGACTAAGTTACTGCATAAAGGGGTAGGGTTCAATTGGACTGATAAGCAGCAAGAAAGTTTTGAGAAATCAAGAAGAAGGTTCGATCAAGCCCCCTGCTTTTATACAACTGCAGTCCGGGAAGGAATTTATCGTCTCATGCAGTGATGCATCACACATTGGATTGGGCTGTGTACTGATGCAGGAGGGTAAGGTGGTGGCTTATGCGTCCCGTCAGCTTAAGCCTCACGAGGCGAATTACCCAACTCATGACTTGGAGTTAGCCGTGGTGATATTCGCATTGAAAATATGGAGGCATTATTTATATGGTGAGAAGTGTATTATCTACACTGATCACAAGAGCCTCAAGTACCTCCTTACTTAGAAGAAGTTGAATCTTAGGCACCGAAGATGGGTAGAGCTGCTTAAGGATTACGACTGCTCGATTGAGTATCACCCTGGTAAGGCTAACGTGGTAGCTGACGCACTGAGCCGTAAGGTTGTATCTGATTTGAGAGCAATGTTTGCTCGTCTCAGCGTGTATGATGATGGTAGCTTGTTAGCTGAGCTTCAAGTGAGACCGACGCGGACTGAACAAATTAAGGGGAAACAGTTGTTGGATGAGTCACTGGTTCCTCGTTTCCGACAGGTTGAGAGGGGTGAAACTTCAGATTTCGGGCTGAATGGTGAGGGAGTACTATGTTTTCGTGGGAGAGTCTGTGTACCGAAGGATTTTGAGTTAAGGCAGTCTATACTGTGAGAGGCGCATAGTAGTCTATACGCTATGCATCCTGGCGGAAACAAGTTATACCGAGATCTTCGTGAGCTATACTGGTGGCCAGGACTGAAATGCGAAGTTACTGATCTTGTGAGTAAGTGCTTAACATGCCAGCAAGTCAAAGCTGAGCATCAATCGCTTCGTGGTTATCGCAGCCGATTAAAATTCCACTTTGGAAGTGGGAGAGAGTAACCATGGATTTTGTGAGTGGGCTGCCCTTAACGCCTACTAAAAAGGATTCGGTATGGGTTATTGTAGACCGACTGACTAAATCTGCCAATTTTATACTAGTTCGTACGAATTACTTGTTGCAGAAGTTGGCAAAGTTGTATGTGGCTGAGATTGTGAGACTGCATGGGGTACCGGTTTCCATCATATCTGACAGAAACCCTCGATTCATGTCTCGGTTCTGGAAGAAGTTACACGAGGCTTTGGGTACTAGGTTGGACTTCAGTACTGCGTTCCATCCTCAAACAGATGGTCAGTCAGAGAGGGTGATTCAGATACTGGAGGACATGTTAAGAAGCTGTGTTATTGATTTCCGAGGCAGCTGGGAAGACTATTTGCCACTAGTAGAGTTCACATATAATAACAGCTACCAGTCCAGTATTCAAATGGCACCGTACGAGGCATTGTATGGTCGTAGGTGTCGTACTCCTACCTTGTAACACCCCTTACCCGGGTTCTACGCCGGAACTGGGTCCGAGGCGTTACCAAACTCAAACCACTTGATCGCCACTTAGGCGAGTCATAACTACTCTCTGAAGTCATCTCAACAACCTCATTCTCGACTTACGAGGCCTCACTCATACACACGAGGGCTCTCGAGACTAAACCAGAACTTTTTCCAATCTTAAAATTTTTCTCTTTAATACAGGTCTTGCACGCTCGTGCAAGATTAGACACGCCCGTGCATGGACACACACGCCCATGTCCCCAAATCGTGATTAAAAACCCAGCATTCTGCCAATGCCCCACGGCCAAGGCACACGCCCGTGCTTACCACCCGTGGTGCACACTGACTACCTTAACACGGCCTAGAGTCTAGACACATGCCCGTGTGGCTAGCCCATGGCCAACACTGATTAATCCAACACGCCCTAGGCAAACGCCCGTGTGGCTAGTCCGTGGTCTATTCTGACTTAAAATGTTAACATGCAGGGGACGCACGGCCAAAGCACACGCCCGTGGGCTGACCGTATGTCACACATGGCCTAGACACACGCCCGTGTGTCTATCCATGTGGCCAAGAACAAAGCTATTTCCTAAGCTCTTCTCACCCTTATAGCATACACACCATGCACTCATACAACACATCCATAATCAACTCAAATTGAATTGCAATCTCACATAGACAACTATAACTTTTCATATAATAAGGTAGCCAACAACTATGGCATTATACAAAATGAGCTATCCATCTAAAGGCCAACATATCTTAGCCATTTACAACAAAATTCACTAACTTGTCTATCCCCTATACATGCCATATACAAAACATTAAGTCTCATGTACCAAAGTGTGCTGATAGTGTGGGCGATCTTCCAATTGATCCTCGTATCTCGGTTCAACACTTTCACTCTATAAGACAAGGGAAAAGAAAATGCGTAAGCTTTGAGCTTAGTAAGTTTACACATAAACAATTAAGCATCATAGTATAAGCTAAACAACAATTAGCATTATACTACCAAAAGTAATGAACAACTATGCTTACTCCTTCTAGCCCTTACCACATTTCCAACACATCATGAGTCACATACTCATAACCATCGAAATGCACCCCTGCATTCAATGTCACATTTACACAATATACAACACATCATTATTTCTCAATAATTCATCCAAACAACTAATTAACTTAATAATGCATCCACACAGCTTCTTTACTCAATAATGCAATCATATGGCTAATCCGCACAGTTAACCCACACAAAGAAATGTCTCGGTGGTTTCTTGATCGAGCACACTACGATCGATTAATAAGGTGGTATCGCACTTAGCCTACCACAAAGGTAATCATAGGGGTTTCTCACATAGCCCACTAAACGATATACCTAATGATAGCATCGCACATAGCCAGCTCATCGTCAATATGCATTAGGATGGTATCGCACTTAGCGTGCCATCTAGCATTATCACTACACATTCACATGTCTACTTACTCAATTAAACATCTATTCAAAATTCTACTACATTCATTCTACTTGAACCACGTAGCTTCTCAATCAATCTCAAACAAGCTACACACTAGCTATCATCAACAAATTGTAAGTATGAGTGCATTGTTTATGCATAGACTTACCTCGATACTCAAAAGTATTGAGACTTGCAATTTAGTCCACCACCTTGCTTTTGCCTCGTTTTCGATCCGGGCTTCGTCTTTCTTGATCTATAATGAATAAATCAGCTTATTCAATACATACATTGACTAAATTGACCCACATCTCATACTTTAGCAAAATTACTATTTTGCCCCTAAACTTTATCATATTTACACTTTAGCCCCAAAGGCTCGTAAAGTGATTTTTATTCAACTTTCTAGTCTTTCATGCTTAGCCGAACCACTTATTCAACTAAAGCTATCATCAATTCTCACTAAAACACACATGTATGACCAAACTTAAGATTTTCACAATCAACTCCCTACATGCATTTTCATGAAAAATCACTTAACAAAAGATGTTTCTACTACATCAAGCTTTCATAATCTTCCATTAAACAACAAAATACATGCATGTCATACATGACCACAGTTTTGAACATCCTTTATAGCTCATCAAATAGCTAAAAATAGCTTACTCATGCTACCGGGACTTCAAAAATACAAAAAATATCAAAAACGAGGCTAGATACACTTACTAGCAAGCTTGAAAATTTGAAGAACCCTAGCTATGGCTTCCTTCAAATTTTCGGCAATGAGGGGAAGAAGATGAGCATGATTTTGTCATCTTTTCTCCTTTTTAATCACTTATTTGTTAAATGACCAAAATGCCCTTTTTGATAAACTTTCTATTTTAACTCATCCATGCCCATTTCTGTCCAAAAATTAAAATTTGGATAAATTGCTATTTAAGGACCTCTAATTAATAATCTAAAGCTATTTCACACATATAGCTTCTAGAAACACACATTTTGCAACTTTTACAATTTAGTCCTTTTGGACAATTCAACCACAATCTCACAAAATTGCTTCATGAAACTTTCACACTAGCATGCATACAAAGCATAAACCTCAAAAACTCATTTAATACCCTCGGATTTGTGGTCTCGCACCACTATTCCGACTAGGCCCTAAACCAGGATGTTACATACCTCCCCCCCTTTATAGATTTTTGCCCCCAAAAATCCTACCAGTAAAGAGGTCTGGATGTTGCTCTCTGATAGCTTCTTCTGTTTCCTACGTAGCCTCTTCCACACCATGTTTCTTCCATAACACTTTCACTAGTGCTATGCTATTATTTCTCAACTGTTTCACTTCTCGAGTCAAGATCTTAATCAGCTCCTCTTTATAAGACATATCCGATCTTATCTCAATTTCCGTCGAAGGAATCACATGTGAAGGATCGGAGTGATACCGTCGCAACATCGACACATGGAACACATTATGAATCTTTTCCAACTCTACCGGCAAAGCCGACCGGTATGCTACAGGTCCAATCCTATCTGTAATCTCATACGACCCTAAGAATCTTGGACTCAATTTCCCTTTTCGTCCAAATCTCATAATCTTCTTCCACGGGGACGCTTTCAAAAACACTTTGTCTCCCACCTTAAACACAATTTCTATTCTTTTCAAATCCGCGTACGACTTCTGTCGGTCCGAAGCAGCTCTCAGACTATTACGGATTACTTTCACCTTCTCTTTGGTTTCTTTCACTAGATCGACCCCATGGATCCGCTTCTCACTAAGCTCGGTCCAATACAAAGGAGTTCAACACTTACGACCATACAAAGCCTCATACGGTGCCATCTATATACTCGACTGATAATTGTTGTTATAGGCAAATTCGACCAAAGGTAGATATCTCTCCCAGCTACCTTCGAATTCTAACACACAGCATCGAAGCATATCTTCAAGAACTTGAATCACTCTTTCAGACTGACCATCGGTTTGCGAATGGAACGCAGTGCTGAAATTCAATCTCGTACCCATGGCCTCTTGCAACTTCTTCCAAAATCTCGAAGTAAACCTTGGATCTCTATCCGATATAATAGACACAGGTACACCATGCAATCTCACTATCTCTGCCACATACAACTCAGCTAACTTATCCAGTGAATAATCAACACGTACTGGAATAAAGTGAGCCAACTTTGTCAATCTATCCACAACAACCCACACAACATCTTTCTTTCTCGGAGTCATCGGCAACTTCATTACAAAATCCATGGTAATCCGATCCCACTTCCATTCGAGTACCATTACTGGCTGAAGCAATCCCGAAGGCACTTGATGCTTAGCTTTCACTTGTTGAAAAATTAAACACTTTGTCACAAACTCTGAAATATCTCTTTTCATACCCGTCCACCAATACAACTTCCTCAAGTCGTTGTACATTTTCGTACTGCTCGGATGTACTGACAAACATCCACTGTGGGCCTTATGTAAAACCTTTCGAATCAACTCCTCATCCTTAGGAACACAAATTTTGTCACGATACATCAGACAACCATTCAAATCTACTCGAAAATAAGAATCACTTTCTGATCCGCACTTAGCTATCTTAGCTTGCATCTCACTGTCATTTCTCTGAGCCTCACATATTTGGTGAACAAATAGCGGCTTAGCTCTCAATTCTGCCAAAATAGCACCATCGTCAGACAATGCTAAACTCGTGCTCATAACTCTTAGAACATACAAGGATTTCCTACTCAGGGCATCTGCAACCACATTCGCTTTTCCCGGGTGGAAGTCAATGACTAACTCATAGTCTTTCAACAACTCAAGCCACCGTCTCTGTCTCAGATTCAGATCCTTCTGATCCATCAAATACTTTAAACTCTTGTGATCCGTAAAGATTCGGCACTTCTCACCATACAAGTAATGTCGCCAAATCTTTATCGCAAAAACAATCTCGGCTAACTCCAAATCATGAGTCGGATAATTTTTCTCATGCGATTTTAGCTGCCTCGAGGCGTAAGCGACTACCTTACCCTCTTGCATCAACACGCAACTGAGACCATTAAACGACGCATCACTGTAAACCACGAACTCTTTCCCTGATTCTGGTTGAACAAAAATTGGTGCCTCAGTCAACAAGGTTTTCAATCTCTCGAAACTCTGTTGACATGTCTCAGTCCATTCAAATTTTACATCTTTATGCAATAGTTTCGTCATCGGGGTGGAAATCACAGAGAATCCCTTTATGAAACGTCTGTAATATCCCGCTAATCCCAAGAAACTTCTGATTTCTGACACGTTCCTCAGCGGTTTCCAATCCACAACAGCTGGTATCTTACTCGGGTCAACTCTGACACCATCACCTGACACCATGTGTCCTAGGAATCTGACCTCTTGGAGCCAAAACTCACTCTTGCTAAACTTAGCATACAACTGCTTATCTCTCAAAGTTTGCAAGACAATTCTCAAATGCTCTTCGTGATCGTTCTCATCCCGAGAATAGATCAATATATCGTCAATAAAGATAACTACAAACTTGTCCACACACGATCTGAAAACACGGTTCATCAGATCCATAAAAATCGCCAGTGCATTCGTCAAACCAAACGGCATAACCAAAAACTCATATTGGCCATACCTTGTCCGAAATGCAATTTTCAACACATCTTGCTCTTTCGATCGAAGCATAATAACCAGACCTCAAGTCTATCTTTGAGAACACTTTAGCTCCCTTGGTGATCAAAAGATCATCAATCCTTGGTAAAGGATACTTATTCTTCACTCGACACCTTGTTCGGTTGTCTATAGTCTATACACAACCTCATAGACCCATCTTTCTTCTTCACGAATAATACTGAGCACCCCCACTGGGAGTAGCTTGGTCTTGTAAAACCCTTATCTGTCAACTCTTGAAACTGGACCTTCAGCTTCTTTCAACTCTACAGTGCCATTCTCAGACGGAGCAATTGAAATAGGTGCCGCTCCGGAACCAACTCAATTCCAAACTCGACCTCTCTCACCGGAGGTAATCCAGGGTAACTCCTCCGAAATACATCCGGATACTCACAAACCACTGCATCAAGCTTTCAAACTCTACTCCAACCTCTCGAGTATTGAACACAAAAGCAAGATAGGACTCACATCCTTTTCTCAAACATTTCTCACCACTATGGAAGAAATCATCACGGTAGACTATCCGATCCACCGATTCAACCCGAACCACATCTCCACTCACATTTCAATTCAATAAACTTACTACCACAGTTCACTAAGACACTATGGGTTGTCAACCAATCCATGCCTAGGATTAAATCAAACTCATCAAGCGGCAACAGCATAAGGTTTGCCGAAAAAAATGATTCTAAATCAATAAAGGACAATTCTTACACACTTTGTCCACTGACACATGCTTTCCTAACGGGTTTGACACCTTAACCACTACGTCCGTAGACTCAACGGTCATACTCAAACTAGATGCTAATCTCATGCAAATATAAGAATGAGTAAACCATGGATCTATTAAAGCAATAAAAAAGGTGTCATAGAGAGAAAATGTACCCGTTATCACATCAGGGGAGGATGCTTCTTCGCGAGCGCGAATAGCATACGTCCTTGCAGGTGCCTGACCCTCTGGTCTCACAGCAGAATCTCTAGGCGCACCTCTACCACTAGCCCCACCTCTTGGGTTCCTTGGTGGTCTACCCCTCGTAGACACATCACTAGGTCTCAGCTCTTGCCTCTCTTCCTTATCATCCCTCTCGGGACAGTTACGGATAAAGTGGTCAGGGGAACCACACTTATAACATTTTCGAATATTTCCCCAACACTCTCTGGTGTGGTACCTACCACAACTTGGACACTCTGGTTTACTCTTTGTATTGCCCACACTTTCCATCGAGGGGGCTTGGACTCTCGAACACGAACGAGTATTGCCCAAGTCTCGATGCGAATAACCCTCTAGTGCCGTCGTCTGAGGATTCACTTCTTTGTATCTTTTTGACTGGGCTTGATATGATTTGCCCATCGATCATTTTCTCGCATCTCGGGCTTCACTCACAGCCCTTCTCTTTTCCTTACTCAATTCCTCGGCCTTACTTTCCCTTTCAACCAACACAACAAACTCTTTCAACTCCAAAATACCAACTAGGTGCTTAATATCCTCGTTCAGTCCATCTTCAAACCTTTTACACAAGATGGTCTCTGTCGACACACATTCTTGACCATATTTGCTAAGCCTAACAAACTCACGCTCATACTCTGCTACTGACATCCTTCCTTGCTTCAACTCAAGGAATTCTTTCCTTTTTCGATCAGTAAATCGCTGGCTTATATACTTCTTCCAAAATTCTTCCATAAAGAAGTCCCACGTCACCCGCTCTTTTGGGACTACCAACGTTAGTGTTTTCCACCAATGGTATGCCGAATCTCTCAGCAAGGATACGACACACTTCAAGCTCTCATCAGGTGTACATGAGAGTTCATCGAACACCATCATTGAGTTCTCCAACCAGAACTCTACCCTCTCAGCCCTTAGCTCTAAACTCCTCAGCCCCATGCTTCCTAATCTTATCCACCGGGGGTTTCGATATCCTCACTACATCCATACCTTGAGGAGCCACTTGATTTGGCTGAGGTATAGGAGGAGGTGGAGGAGGTTGAGTGGTAGGGTTCGCTCGAACATAGTCCGAGTACCAATTACTCATCATCTGGAGAAAGGCTTCCCGTGCCTTTTCCCCTTGACCCCTAACCTCGGGTCCACTCTCAACGGGCGCGGTTCCTTGTGCAGGAGCCGGCCTATTACTAGCTGCTTCATCAGCAGTCAATGGATCAGAATCCATATTCTATATAAAACAAGATTTAAAATCATCAGAAACCACCATACTATCATTGTACACTTATGGCATGTATAGCTAGACTCTTACACCTGCTACGGTAGTCTTAGAACCGACTAAACAATAGCTTTGATACCACTAAATGTAACACCCCTTACCCGGGTTCTACGCCAGAATCGGGCCCAAGGCGTTACCGAACTCAAACCACTTGATCACCACTTATGCTCATCATAACTACTCTCTGAAGTCATCTCAACAACCTTATTCTCGACTTACGAGGCCTCACTCATACACACGAAGGCTCTCGAGACTGAACCGGAACTTTTTCCAATCTTAAATTTTTTCTCTCTAATACAGGTCTCACACGCCCGTGCAAGATTAGCACGCCCGTGCATGGACACACACGCCCATGTCCCTAAACCGTGCTTAAAAACCCATCATTCTGCCAATTCCCCACGGCCAAGGCACACGCCCATGTGGCTAGCCCGTGGCCAACACTGATTAATCCCACACGCCCTAGGCACACGCCCGTGTGGCTAGTCCGTGGTCTATTCTGACTTAAAATGTTAACATGCAGGGGACGCACGACCAAAGCACACGCTCGTGGGCTGACCGTGTGTCACACATGGCCTAGACACACGCCCGTGTGTCTATCCATATGGCCAAGAACAAAGCTATTTGCTAAGCTCTTCTCACCCTTATAGCATACACAACATGCACTCATACAACACATCCATAATCAACTCAAATTGAATTGCAATCTCACATAGACAACTATAAATTTTCATATAATAAGGTAGCCAACAACTATGGCATTATACAAAATGAGCTATCCATCTAAAGGCCAACACATCTTAGCCATTTACAACAAAATTCTCTAACTTGTCTAGCCCCTATACATGCCATATACAAAACATTAAGTCTCATATACCAAAGTGTGCTGATAGTATGGGGGATCTTCCAATTGATCCTCGTATCTCGGTTTAACACTTTCACTCTATAAGACAAGGGAAAAGAAAAGGAGTAAGCTTTGAGCTTAGTAAGTTTACACATAAACAATTAAGCATCATAGTATAAGCTAAACAACAATTAGCATTATACTACCAAAAGTAATGAACAACTATGCTTACTCTTTCTAACCCTTACCACATTTCCAACACATCATGAGTCACATACTCATAACCATCAAAATGCGCCCCTGCATTCAATGTCACATTTACACAATATACAACACATCATTATTTCTCAATAATTCATCCACACAGCTAATTAACTTAATAATGCATCCACACGCCTTCTTTACTCAATAATGCAATCATATGGCTAATCCACACATTTAACCCACACAAACCAAATGTCTCGGTGGTTTCGCACTCAAAGACACCACGATCGATTAATAAGGTGGTATCGCACTTAGCCTACCACAAAGGTAATCATAGGGGTTTCTCACATAGCCCACTAAATGATATACCTAACGATAGCATCGCACATAGCCAGCTCATCGTCAATATGCGTTAGGATGGTATCGCACTTAGCCTGCCATCTAGCATTATCACTACACATTCACATGTCTACTTACTCAATTAAACATCCATTCACAATTCTACTACATTCATTCTACTTGAACCATGTAGGTTCTCAATCAATCTCGGACAAGCTACACACTAGCTATCATCAACAAATTGTAAGTATGAATGCATTGTTTATGCATAGACTTACCTCGATACTCAAAAGTATTGAGACTTGCAATTTAGTCCACCATCTTGCTTTTGCCTCGGTTTCGCTCTGGGCTTCGTCTTTCTTGATCTATAATGAATAAATCAGCTTATTCAATACATTCATTGACTAAATTGACCCACATCTCATACTTTAGCAAAATTACTATTTTACCCCTAAACTTTCTCATATTTACACTTTAGCCCCAAAGGCTCGTAAAGTGATTTTTATTCAACTTTCTAGTCTTTCATGCTTAGCCGAACCACTTATTCAACTAAAGCTATCATCAATTCTCACTAAAACACACATGTATGACCAAACTTAAGATTTTCACAATCAAGTCCTTACATGCATTTTCATGGAAAATCACTTAACAAAAGATGTTTCTACTACATCAAGCTTTCATAATCTTCCATAAAACAACAAAATACATGCATGTGATACATGACCACATTTTTGAACATCCTTTATAGCTCATCAAATAGCTAAAAATAGCTTACTCATGCTACCGGGACTTCAAAAATATAAAGAATATAAAAAACGAGGCTAGATACACTTACTAGCAAGCTTGAAAAATTGAAGAACCCTAGCTATGGCTTTCTTCAGATTTTCGACAATGAGGGGAAGAAGATGAGGATGATTTTGTCATCTTTTCTCCTTTTTAATCACTTATTTGTTAAATGACCAAAATGCCCTTTTTGATAAACTTTCTATTTTAACTCATCCATGCCCATTTTTGTCCAAAAAATAGAATTTGGTTAAATTGCTATTTAAGGACCTCTAATTAGTAATCTGAAGCTATTTCACACTTATAGCTTCCAGAAACACACATTTTTCAACTTTTGCAATTTAGTCCTTTTGGACAATTCAACCACAATCTCACAAAATTGCTTCATGAAACTTTCACACTAGCATGTATACAAGGCACAAACCTCAAAAACTCATTTATAACCCTCAAATTTGTGGTCTCGCACCACTATTCCGACTAGGCCCTAAACCGAGATGTTACATACCTGTTGGACTGAGCTGGGCGAGCTACGAGTTTTGGGGCTAGAGTTAGTTTTTGATATCGAGGAAAAGGTAAAACTGATTCGAGACCGGTTGAAAGGGGCGTCTGATAGGCAGAAGTCTTACGCAGACCTTAAATGCTGAGAGATCGAGTATTCCATGGGAGACTTCGTATTTCTCAAGGTCTCTCCATAGAAAAAGATACTGAGGTTTGGGCGAAAGAGGAAGCTTAACCCTAGGTTCATTGGGCCTTACCGTATACTAAAGCGTGTGGGACCAGTCGCCTATCAACTTGAGTTACCTCCAGAATTAGACCAAATTCACGATGTGTTCCATGTCTCCATACTGAGGCATTACCTCTTTGATCCCACACATATAGTACTAGTCGAGGAGATAAAGGTTAGGCCAGATCTGACTTTCGAGGAGGAGCCAGTGCAAATATTGGACCGTGAGGTTAAGGTACTAAGGAAGAAATCGATCCCATTGGTTAAAGTGCTCTGGCGGAATCACGGTACCGACGAAGCCACGTGGGAGCCTGAGGAGATGATGCAACAACAATACCCTCACCTATTCTGACCAGGTAAATTTCGAGGCTGAAATTTCTTTTAGGGGGTAGAATTGTAACGCCCCAAAAATATAGGGTCTTTAATTTTGGATGTTCTGACACAATTGCATGTTTGGTGTGTTGGGTAAGTGATTTAGGAATGTTTGGAAGTGTCTGAGAAGTCCTGGGTTCAAGCCCTGGCTTTTGCAAAATTTTTGGTTTTTCTCTTAAATGAACCTTGGCTTTAGTATGTAGGCTTTAAGAATATTAGTGTTCAAAATATGACACACAAAGAGCCTATTGGTACAGTGGTTGTGGCATTACAAGTGTGGCAATGGGTCTAAAGTTCAAGTATTGGGATGAGCAATGGTGTATTTTATATTGCATCATGGATCGACCAGTGGTTGTGTTATAGTGAAATTCTAATAGAGGAGTTGTGGAGAGATATGAGGAGGGATTCAAGGAGCAATATGGGGAGTGATATGGGGAGAGGTTTGTGGAGAAAATGAAGGAATTTGAAGTGTGTGGGATGTGTAGTACCGAATTGGGAGTGCTAGTACTTAGAATTTCGGTAAAGGTAGCTTTTGAGGGTAGTTCTAGTTTTGGTTTTCTCTCTTTTGGGCATTTTATTTCTTTTGTGTTTCCTTCTGGCCGAATGGCTGTTGTTTCTTGGTAACGTAAAATCATTTTGGTTAATCCCTGGTAAGTGGGTTTCTTTCCTCTGCTATTCTCATTTTTACCGAAAGTGTCAATTATCGAAACCTCTCCTTTTCTCTTCTCATTCCCATATTTTCCCTTTACCGAAACTATTCTTCTCCTCTTAGTTCTCCTTCATTTGTCCCTTTTAGCCGAATATAGCCTCCTTCTTCCCTAATATTCTATTCTTCCTTCAGTCTTCTCTGAGCCGACCATCCCTTCTTCTTCCCTTTCGGGTTCTTTTCTGCTACTTGGTGTTTGGTAAATTGTTTCGGTGCGCTGGGGGTGGTGGTTCGGTCTTTCTGGAGTTTTAACAAATCAGTAGGGTGCGTTGGGGTAAGAGATTCTGAGGAATAAAGTAGGGCAAAGATTATTCAAGTCATCAAACTCTGTCTCTCATAAGGGTAAAATCACTACCATACTCTTAGATTAGGCCGAATATTCCTGTGGTTGGTAAATTAATATTTGTGGATTAAGGCCACTTAATTGATAACTATTTTGGTTAATAAGATTTGTCTTGATACAAATAATCGGAAACAAAAGTGTGATCAGTTTTAGCCCACGAGCTAAAAGGAACAGGCCGTAGTTCGTTCAATCAAGGTAAGGTAATAAGTGCCTTTTTGGGAACAGATGTGATAAGAGGGTGTTTTACCCTAACATATTAAGAACTAACATTGGATCTCGATGATTCTAGGTTGGGTGCTCATAGATCTTGGAACGACTCCGTAAAAAGGTGTGTAATCACACTATCTCCACTATGAATCGGCAAAAGCTGAAAAGCCGAAACGTCGACATTTGAGGCCTCACGAGCGTGTGATCTCTCATGTGGAAAAACTGAGCCCACAATCGAGGGTGGTAGACTGAAGAGGCCATTACGAGTATTCTCGTGCACTTGGGCCGTTATGGGTCACGTTGGGCCGAAATGGGTCGTGTGGGCCCAATGGGCTCGTGGGCCCCACACGGATAAAAGTTACGAAAGTGGCAAAAACTGGATTGGGCTATGTGGATCACATAGCCGTGATTGAATTTGGGCCAAATGGGCCACACGAGCGTGTGGCCCATTTGGGTCGAATATTGGGTTTTGAGCCCATTCACACTGTTTCGACCAAATAGATTATCTGTGTCGCTCGAGACGACTGTAGGCCTTCGGAAAGGTCGTTAACTGTACTGATACCCGTAAGGAGTAAAATGACTGAATTACCCCTAATGAGTAAAATGACTGAATTACCCCTAATGAGTAAAATGACCAAAATACCCCTAAAGGGAAAAATTATCGTTTTACCCCTAATACCTAAAAATGACTATTTTACCCCTAGAGATAGATTGACAGATGAAAATATGTACTGTATGTCTGTACTGAGTAGGTCATGTTACATACACGAAATATTGATGACATGGCAAACTACATGGGGTTGGGATTTTGTTTGGAGGAAGCACTGTTACTGGTGGCTCTGCCACACATACTGATACTAGTGGCTCTGTCACAATTACTGTTACTGGTGGATTTGCCACATATACTGTACTGGTAGCTCTTCTGCGTTATTATTACTGGCAGCTATGCTGCAATATTGGTGTAAGGGCTGGGGGGTCGACTTTGTTCCCACATGGTGTGTTGGGTTGGTACGGGTGGTGTGCTGGCTGGATTGGGGTGGGTTTGCATACTTGTACCATACTGATATTGTATCGGGCTTAGGCCCACACTGTTACCGTATTGGGCTAAGGCCCACACTCCACTATTACTGAACAGGGCTCAGGCCTAGACTGTTACCGCATGTATTACTGATTGAGTGATAAGGGATTACACACTGAGTTATCGTAACTCACCCTTTTCTTTTAACTGCACAGGTAATCCCTAGCCTTAGATGATTTGGAGCTGCGAGAGACTTGGAGGTGGCCACATGTTCGCGAGTTAGACTTAGCTATTTAAA
Organism: Gossypium sturtianum; assembly: GCA_025698515.1. Lineage (NCBI taxonomy): Eukaryota > Viridiplantae > Streptophyta > Magnoliopsida > Malvales > Malvaceae > Gossypium > Gossypium sturtianum. The sequence goes on along the minus strand of CM046946.1, from coordinate 50,618,075 downwards.
TATTTTCTATTGGGTTGATATTTATGTAATAAAGCCTCTGGTGATTTTATTTTCTTTTTATTGGGTTTAATTTCTTATTTTGAAACTACCAAACTGATACAAATAAGATTTCAAAAATAATAACTATTTTCAATGACAAACAAACGTTTTCAAAATTCAAAATGACACTTATTGGAGCAGCTTCCGTGGGTTTTTAAACCAATAGTAACAAACATGGTAACCGTTTTACTAAGTGGTGTTTTTATAACTTACCAATTGTTTCCTAAGAAATAAGAACTAAATGGATTTTACTCGAATGATTTCTCCCATCTGACTTTTATTTCGAAAAACACTTCGATGTGGCACGCCAGATTCGGTCGTAACGTCTAGGCCAGGTTTGGGGTGTTACAGTGGTCTTGAAGTTCTGAAAGTTGGTGCAAGTTTGAGTGGCAAAAAGGCTTGGTAGATAGTCTTATTTTGTCCACATGGGCCTAGACACGGCCGTTTGTCTCAACCGTGTGGAAGACACGGCCACAAGACATGGCCATGTGCCCAGGCCGTGTGAAGTCTGCACCAGATTATAGGAATTTAATTCGCCACACGGGCTGAGGACACAGGCGTGTGCCTTGGCCGTGTGACTTTATGGAGATGATGACGTCATAAACAGAATGTCAAGGTTTTCACACATGGGCTAAGACACGGGCATGTCATGGCCGTGTGAAGGACACGGGCCATAGACACGGGCATGTGTCAAGCCATGTGAAAACCCCTGTAGGTTCGAAATTGAGAAATAAATCCAAACGGGCTAGGAACATGGGTGTGTGTTATAACACGGTCTGCCCACACGGGCGTGTTCCGTTCTGCACGGGCGTGTGGCCCTGTTTGAGTAAAAAATTTCTTAGTGCTCATAAGAATTCGGATTAGTTCTGAACTACTCCTTATGTATGTTCTGGGCCTCGTAGGCTCGTACAAAGAGCGATATGGATATTTAAGGAAAGTTAAAATTTTGAGTGGAAAATTATGTATCGGTTTGTATGATTGCTTGCTTGTAAGTTTGGTAATGCCTCGTATCCTATTTCAGCGTCGAATACGGGTAAGGGGTGTTACACACCAAGCTAGCTCGGGGATCGGAGACTATCGGAGATTCACTCACACTATCAACATATCATTTTAGGTACCAATGAATTTAACATTTTGAGTTATGGCATGTATAGGGACTTGGTCATTTTGTTATGTGTCATAATTAATTTGGCCAAATGTGTTGGCTTTTGATGGTTGACAATTTATTTTGTAAATGGCCATTAAAATTGGCTAATATTGGTTTAGGTATATATATACAATTGATGATGCCTTTCATACATGTGGAAGTTTGTATGGTATGAGTTGTTAAGCATGTGATGGAAGTGTTAATGTCTTGGTTGTGGTTGATTGGTTGTATGTATATGCTTGGATTAGTGTTATGTTTTGTGGTGTAGGTATGTGCATAAAAAGGTGGCAAAAGGGCTTGGTAAATAGTCTTATTTTTGTCCACACGGGTAGGCACACGGGCGTGTGTCTAGTCCTTGTGTGACACACGGCTTGCCCCATGGGCGTGTGTTCTGGCCATGTGTCCCCTGCACCTTAATTGTTGCAAAACAGAATGCTCAGTAATGAGCACACGGGCCGAGACACGGGCGTGTGTCTCAGCCGTGTGGACGGCACAGCCTCGAACACGGGCGTGTGCCCTGGCCGTGTGAAGTCTGCACCTATTTTATGAAAAATTATGAAAATTTAATCGATCACACGGCCTAAGCACACGGACGTGTCACTTGGCCGTGTGACCTCAATTTGATGATGACTTCATAAACAGAATGCTCCCTAATTTGAACACGGCCTGAAGCACGAGCGTGTCTTAGGGTCACACGGGCGTGTCCCGAACCTACACGGGCGTGTGACCCCTTTTTACATGAAAAGTTTCTAAGTTTCCCAAAAGTTTCAAAACTTCTCAATTTAGTCCCGAACCACTTCCGATGCATTTTTGGGCCTTGTAGGCTCGTGATAGGGACGATATGAATGTATGTGAAAGGTTTTAAATTTGGATGGAAATTTATGTCTCGGTTTTATATGTTTGCTTGTGTTTATGTCCGGTAATGTCTCGTACCCTGTTCTGTCATTAAATACGGGTAAGGGGTGTTACATTTAGTGGTATCAGAGCTACGATTTAGTCGATTCTCAAACTAACGTAGTGTGTGTAAGAGTCTAGCTATACATGCCATAAATGAACTGTGATAGTGTGATGACTTGTAATAGCCCGGTTTAGACCCTAGTCGGAACAACGGTTTCAGGACCACAAATCCGAGTCAAAAAATATTTTAATATTATCTTCCTTGTTTATAGTACGTGAATTAATATGTGTGAAAATTTTGTATGAAAATTTGATCGTTTGAGTGCTCAATTTGATAAAAGGACTTAATCGCGTAAAATGAAAAAGTGACTTGATATTTGTTAAAGTGCTATATTGCTATGGCTTTTATTATGTGGGGTCCTTAAAATGAAATTTGGCCATTGGATAATGGGATGGACGGTAATAGACAACCATTATATGGTTTTCTAATTAATTTATAAAGGTTAAATTTGTAAATGTTATATTAATATGTAATAAATTAAAGCAAAACATAAATTACATGCTTATATTCTTTTTTTGTTAGCCGAATGTAAGGAAAGAAAAAGAAGTCATTTTCTTTGTTTAAGTTTCGGCACCTTGGAGATCAAATTAAGGTATGGATTTTATTTGGTTTTTGATATTTTTTACGTTTTTGAGATCGTTGCTTCGAGTGCTAGCAAACCCATGCTTTAATTTTTGGAATTGATGATGAATTTGAGATTTTCCATTGTTGATAATATGATAAATTTGTTGTTTGATAATGAAAAATAAATGTTTGATGTTTGATTTTTATGTTTAATTAAGTAATTTTTGATAAAAATCCAAATTAGGGATTTATTTGTGAAATTTGAAAGTTTAGTGGATTTTAAATGATATTATAAAGGTTAAAAATGGAAATTGATAATTAAATGATGAAATAATAAAACAAAAGTATGAAAATAGGCCATTATGTTCATCTTTGGCCGATAATAACAAGAAAAGAAAAGAAATAGACTAAGCTAGGGTTCGGCTTTGATATTTGGTGATTAAGGTATGTGTTTTGATCCATTTTTGACAATTTCTATGTTTTTGTGATTGTTGCTTAGCATTTTATTAAGCCCATGCCTCAATTTCTGATTTTGATGAAGATTGTGAGTTAATCCATTAATGAATTTGTGAGTTTAATGATGTTAATTGATGAATTATGAAAGATATGTGTTGGGTTAATATGTTTTGTATTGAGATTTTTGATGAATTTGAGTAATTTGGGCAATTCATGCCCATGTGTTTGATGCAATTTGCCATAAGATGTGGCATGGAAATCGATGTTAATTTTAATGTGTATATGTTGGCTTATGTAATGGCATAGTTTGGTATGGTTGATGATGGTTCAAGTTGTTTTACTTTATTACTTGGTAGGTGTTGAATAATTGCTTATAATGCATGATCTTAAAGGTGATCAATAAATGGTTAGTAGATGATTTATGAGTTGAGCTTGGTGTGTGATTGATGATAAAACACATATTTGAAATAGGTTGAATTGATGAATGTGATATGTGTTTTGTATAGGAAATGGTTATGATTTGAGTTGATGAAATGGAGAGAATTGGTATGGCATGTTTGGTGTATAAAATAACATGTTTTGGCTTCCTATTAATTGTATTGAAATGGTACAAAATGATGTGGTTTATTTGTGCATGAGGAGGGTGAGAAATATGTTTAAACCAAGCCTAATTTTGTGCCACACGGCCTGAGCACACGGGCGTGTGACTCAACCGTGTGACCCCTACTGCTTAAATAAAATAAGTCAGTGTGTTCCACGGCCTAGACACACGGGTGTGTCTGGTGGCCGTGTGGTGCAAGTCAGAATGTATGCCCAGTCTTCACACAGGCTGTGACATGGGCGTGTCTGGTGGCCGTGGCACACGGCCTGTTCACACGGACGTGTGATCCCTAAATGCTTGAAAATTTCAAGTGATTCCTAATGTTTGCAAATGTGATCAGTTTAGTCCCGAACCTTCTCTAAAGCATGTTTAAGGTCTCGTAGACCTTCTAAAGGGACTCTATGAGTATGAATTATTACGAAATGATGTTGTATGATTGATGTTGTGAAATGAGCGTAAAATGTTCCGATATGTCCAGTAGTGCCTCTTAACCCTAGTCTTACGACGGATCCGAGTTAGGGGTGTTATAATTTGCTGGTATCAGAGCTACGGTTTAGTCGATTCTAGGACTAACATAGTGCGTAAGAGTCTAGCTATACATGCCATATATACGAACTGTGATAGTGTGATGAATCCTGATAGATAAAATGTGATAGTAAATGGTTCCCGAACGAGCCGTAGCTAATGATGTTTAAAGTACTGCGCCTTCTCCCACTCAAGGGACAGCGCCGTCTGATTCTAGACCGATTACTAGCGATCAGGAAGGGGAGGCTAAACAAGCCTTCTTTCAAATAATGAATGAGTGGTTCACTCAGTATGTTAGAGCAAATCTGGCTGTTCCTCAACCTTCGTTCCCACAAGTTCCCATAGCTCCCCAAGTTATAGATCCGATTCGTCTGAATAAACCTCCGATTGATAAGATTAGAAAATATGGGGCTGAAGAATTCCGTGCTACTACTGATGATGATGCTGAGAGAGTCAAGTTTTGGCTTGAGAATACGATCCGGGTATTTGATGAGTTGTCATGTACCCCTGATGAATGTGTTAAATGTGTCGTTTCTTTGTTGAGAGATACAACTTACCAATGGTGGAAAACTCTGACTTCTGTTGTTCCAAGAGAACGAATTACCTGGGATTTCTTCCAGACTGAATTCCGAAAGAAATACCTCAGTGAGAGATTTATAGATCAGAAACGCAAAGAGTTTCTTGAATTGAAACAGGGCCGTATGTCTCTTACAGAAGACGAGTGAGAATTTGTGAGACTGAGCCAGTATGCACGAGAATGTGTCTCGACTGAGGTAATAATGTGTAAACGGTTTGAAGACAGCTTGAATGAAGATATCCGTTTGTTAGTTGGAATTCTAGCAATAATAGAATTCGTTGTGCTTGTTGACCGAGCGTGTAAAGTTGAAGAACTCGGGAAAGGGAAAAGAAAAGCTGATTCAAAAGCTAGAGAGGTGCGAAAACGAACAACAAGATAGTCATATCAGTCGGCAACAAAGAAATTCTGAGATGATTATAGCCGTTCAAAGGCTAATGTGGGACATTCAAGTAGAGATCGTGCAAGATCACATTCGAGCTTCCGAGCTCCAACTACTTCAATTGCAAGTGTTGGAAATGTCATATATGAGCGACCTGAGTGTAGACATTATGGTAAAAGACATCCGGGCAATTGTCGATTAAATGATTGAGCTTGTTTCAAATGTGGATCTTTAGATCACTTTATCCGAGACTATCTCGTGTGTGTTGAGCAAGAGATTGTACAAAATCTGAAGTCGAATAACGCTTCAGCTAGGGGTAGACCTCCCAGAAACACGGGAAATGTGAGTGGTAGCCAGAGAGCTATGAAAGATACAGCTACGAGATATGAGGCGAGAGCACTTGCCAGAGCATATGCTATTCGCGCTCACGAAGAAGCTTCATCTCCAGATGTCATTACCGGTACTTTTATTCTTTATGATACTTATGTGATCGCATTGATAGATCTAGGGTCTACTCATTCATATATATGCATGAACTTAGTATCCAGTAAGACTTTGCCTATAGAGTCTACTGAATTTTTAATTAGAGTATCGAACCCCTTAGGCAAGTGTGTTCTGGTTGACAAAGTGTGCAAGAATTGTCCGTTGATGTTTCGAGATATCTGTTTCCCAGCTGATCTAATGTTATTACCCTTTGATGAGTTTGATATAATTCTGGGTATGGATTGGCTAACATCGCATGATGCTGTTGTGAATTGCAAACGAAAGACTATTGAATTGAGATGTCAGAATGATGAAATAATACGGATTTAGTCCAGTGGTTTTAATGGGTTACCGATCGTAATATCTTCAATGAAAGCTCTGAATTATGTTAAAAAGGGATGTGAAGCTTATCTTGCGTATGTGATTGATACGAAAGTGACAGAAAAGAAAGTTGAATCTATGCCAGTTGTTTGTGAGTTTCCTGACGTATTTCCTGAAGAATTATCAGGATTACCTCCGATACGAGAAGTTGAGTTCAGCATTGAGTTAGTGCTGGGGACGACCCCTATCTCAATAGCTCTGTATAGAATGGCTCTGATAGAATTGAAAGAATTGAAATCTCAGTTGCAAGAATTGACAGACAGAGGTTTCGCACGACCGAGCTTTTCTCCTTGGGGCGCTCTCGTTCTATTTGTGAAAAAGAAAGATGGCACGATGAGAATGTGCATTGATTACCGTCAGTTAAACAAAGTGACTATTAAAAACAAATATCCTCTTCCCAGAATCGATGATTTGTTCGATCAGCTGAAAGGAGCTATTGTGTTTTCAAAGATAGATATGAGATCGGGATACTATTAGTTATGAGTAAAAGATTCAGACATTCTGAAAACTGCTTTCAAACGAGGTACGAGCATTATGAATTTTTAGTTATGCCTTTCGGACTAACAAATGCTCCTGCTGTCTTTATGGACTTGATGAACAGAATTTTCAGACCGTATTTAGATCGATTTATTATTGTATTCATTGAGGACATTTTGATTTTTTCGCGTGATGAAATTGAGCATGCCGGACATTTGAAAATTGTGCTACAAACTCTGCGTGATAAGAAATTGTATGCAAAGTTTAGTAAATGTGAGTTTTGGGTGCGTGAAGTTGGCTTTTTGTGCATATTGTGTCAGCATTCGGTATACGATTTGATCTTAGCAAGATTTTAGCAATTTTAGAGTGGAAGCCTCTGAAGAATGTGTTTGAAGTCTACAGTTTTCTGGGACTTGCTGGTTATTACCGATAGTTCGTAAAAGGATTTTCGATGATTGCAACTCCGTTGACGAGATTTCTTCAGAAAGATGTGAAATACAAATGGTCTGAAAAGTGTCAGAAAAGCTTTGATCAGTTGAAAGCCCTTTTGACTGAAGCTCCAGTTTTGGTACAGCAAAAATCGGGTAAAGAGTTCGTGAGTTTTAGTGATGCTTCATTAAACGGTCTGGGTTGCGTCTTGATGCAGAAAGGCAAAGTTATAGCTTATACCTCGAGACAATTGAAACCGCATGAAAAGAATTATCCAACGTACGACCTTGAGTTAGCTACGATTGTGTTTGCTCTAAAAATTTGGCGCCACTATCTTTTCGGTGAGAAATGTCATGTGTTTTCAGATCATAAAAGTCTGAAATATTTGATGACTCAGAAAGACTTGAATCTGCGATAGAGAAGATGGTTAGAACTGTTAAAAGACTACGAGCTTGTGATTGATTATCATCTGGGAAAAGCAAATGTTGTTGCTGATGCTTTGAGTCAAAAATCATTGTTTTCCTTACTTACGACGAATGCTCATTTAGTTCTGTCTATGATGGTTTGGTTTTAGCCGAATTGAAAGCGAGACTGTTGTTCTTACAGCAGATTTGTGATGCCTAAAAAGTTGACAATGAAATGCTAACGAAACGAGCCCAGTGTGATTTGAACTCTGATTCAGAATTTCAAGTTGATGATGACGATTGTCTGAGACTCCGAGATCGGATTTGTGTTCCGAGAAATCCAGAGTTGATTCAGTTGATTTTGAAATAAGCTCATAAAAGTCACTTATCGGTTCATCCGAGAAGTACAAAGATGTATAATGATTTGAAACAACTTTACTGGTGGCCTGGAATGAAAAGAGATATCTCTGATTTTGTTTCGAAATGTTTGATCTGTCAGCAAGTTAAAGCTGAACATCAGGTGTCATCTGGTTTGTTACAACCGATTATGATTTCTGAGTGGAAACGGGATATAGTGACGATGGATTTTGTTTCAGGTTTGCCTTTAACTCCGAGGAAGAAAGATACAATCTGGGTTATAGTTGATAGATTGACAAAATCAGCTCATTTTATTCCGGTGAGAACGGATTATTCGCTTGATAAGTTAGCGGAGTTATACATTTTTTATATTGTGAGATTGCACGAGGTGCCACTATCTATTGTGTCTGAAAAAGATCCCAGGTTTACCTCGCGGTTTTGAAAGAAACTGTAAGAGGCTTTAGGTACGAAATTGCACTTCAGTACTGCTTTTCACCCGTAGATGGATGGTCAATCTGAGCGGATTATTAAGATACTCGAGGATACGTTGAGATGTTGCATTCTTGAGTTTGAAGGTACGTGGGAACAGTATTTTCCATTGATTGAATTCGCGTATAATAATAGTTTTCAATCGAGCATTAAAATGGCACCGTACGAAGCCTTGTATGGTAGGAAATGTCGAACACCTCTGTACTGGTCTGAACTTAGTGAAAATAAAATTCACGGGGTTGATTTGATTAAAGAGATGAGCGAAGTAAAGTAAAAGTGATACGAAATAGTTCAAAGCGTTTATTCGATCGGCGAAATCATACGCAGATTTGGAACGAAAAGATATTGAATTTGAGATCGGTGATAAAGTATTTCTGAAAGTGTCTCCGTGGAAGAAAATACTCCGATTCAGCAGAAAAGGCAAATTGAGTCCGAGATTTATCGGGCCATATGAGATTATCGAGCGTATTGGGTCGGTTGCTTATAGACTGTTGTTACCATCTAAGTAAGAAAAGATCCATAATGTGTTTCATGTATCGATGCTTTGACGATATAGATCCGATCCCTCGCATGTGATTTCTCCATCTGAGATAGAGATTCAGTCTGATATAACTTATGAAGAAGAACCGATTCGTATCTTAACTCGCGAGGTTAAAGAATTGAGAAATAAGAAAATTTTGTTAGTAAAAGTATTATGGCATCGACACGGGGTCGAAGAAGCTACGTGGAAACCCAAATATGCTATGAGACAGCAATATCCGAATCTGGTCAATGGTAAGATTTTCGGGGATGAAAATCCCTAAAGGGGGAGAGTTGTAACAGCCCAGTTTAGACCCTAGTCGAAACAGTTGTTTCGGGACCACAAATTCGAGTCAAAAAAATATTTTAATATTATCTTCCGTGTTTATAGTATGTGAATTGATATGTGTGAAAATTTCGTATGAAAATTTGATCGTTTGAGTGCTCAATTTGATAAAAGGACTTAATCGCGTAAAATGAAAAAGTGACTTGCTATTTGTTAAAGTGCTATATTGCTATGGCTTTTATTATGTGGGGTCCTTAAAATCAAATTTGGCCATTGGATAATGGGATGGACGGTAATAGACAACAATTATATGGTTTTCTAATTAATTTATAAAGGTTAAATTTGTAAATGTTATATTAATATGTAATAAATTAAAACAAAACATAAATCACATGCTTATATTCTTCTTTGTTGGCCGAATGTAAGGAAAGAAAAAGAAGCCATTTTCTTTGTTTAAGGTTCGGCACCTTGGAGATCAGATTAAGGTATGGATTTTATTCAGTTTTTGATAATTTTTACATTTTTTAGATCGTTGCTTCGAGTGCTAGCAAACCCATGCTTTAAATTTCAGAATTGATGATGAATTTGAGATTTTCCATTTTTGATAATGTAATAAATTTGTTGTTTGATGATGAAAAATAAATCTTTGATGTTTGATTTTTATGTTTAATTAAGTGATTTTTGATAAAAATCCAAATTAGGGATTTATTTGTGAAATTTGAAAGTTTAGTGGATTTTAAATTATATTATAAAGGTTAAAAATGGAAATTGATAATTAAATGATGAAATAATAAAACAAAAGTATGAAAATAGGCCATTATGTTCATCTTTGGCCAATAATAACAAGAAAAGAAAAGAAAAAGACTAAGCTAGGGTTCGGCTTTGATATTTGCTGATTAAGGTATGTGCTTTGATCCATTTTTGACAATTTCTATGTTTTTGTGATTGTTGCTTAGTGTAACACCCCATACCCGAGTCCGAGGCTTAGACCGGATACGAGAAGTTACTATGCTTGAACTTGCTTAATCAAGTACTTACGGGCTATAAAATTTTGTTTCAAATTAAGAACTTATCTTTCTTAATCAACTTGTAGTTTTCATGGGCCTACGAGCCCTTAAACTCATGTCCGTAAACTTTCGGAACCCAATCGAAAACTTTTCATTGAAACAAGGGTCACACGCCCATGTGAGTTGAGACACGCCCGTGTAACCCTGAGACACGCCCATGTCTCCTAACTGTGCTTAAAACTCAAGCTTACTGCCAAACTTCACACGGCCATGGCACGCCCGTGGTCCTGGCCTGTGTGAAAAACCTTAGCATTCTACTTATAACACACGGCCATGGCACGCCCGTGGACTTAGACCGTGTACTACAGCTTGATATTCTAACTTAAGGTGTAATGGTGCAGGGTACACACGGCTTAGACACACGCTCGTGTGTCCGACCGTGTGGGCACTTAGAGGCTATTTACCAAGCCAATTGCCACCCTGAAATCAAGAGCAAATTCATACGATCTCAACAACTCAAATCACTACAACTTTAACGAACAATATAACATGCTCCATTGATATCAATAACATACATACTTAGTCAATCTTGGCCAATCATTTAGCCATTTACAAAAGAATAATAATAAACTTGATAGCCCATGCTTTTCCCTTTTCTAAGTCATATACTCAAAATGAAATGTTTCCTATACATGCCATACTTAATAAAAACAACCTGGCTATACCAAAATAGCGGTTGATAGTGTGATTCGAGCTCCGACTTCAACTATCCACAAGTTAGCTTGGCGGGACTACATAGAAAGAAATAATAAGAGACGTAAGCATTTAGCTTAGTAAGTTTGCATAATGCACATAGCAACATACTTGCTTAATATAAACCATTTGACATAAACAATGGCATCATAAATTTCAGCTATAAAGCTTACTTCCTCATACTTGATTCTTACATAACTCATTGTAACATCCTGAATTAGGGGTATTTGAAAATTTAATTATTTGTTCCCATGTGTGTGAGTGTGTTTGAAGAAATAAATATTATGATTTATTTGGCATGATCTAAGGTCTAGAATTAAACCCGAGCTAGGCCTGACTTAGTATTAAAATTTTTTTTAAGTACCTGAAAGGAGGGAGCTAGGCGAGATAGGGCTTTAAAGAAATTTGGGCGAATTATGGCACAAAGAATAGGCTTGGCACAAGTGGCTTGGTGCGCCTAAGGGTGATGCAAGGGAGGTCTTGGGTTCGAGACATAAAGGACGCAAGGGGAGTTTTATTTTTAGGCTTTGGCGTTAAAAGGAGAAGGGCCGAGGTATGAAGGCCTTATAATTAAAAGATGAGGACTCATGACATGAAAGTCCAATGGGGAGAAATGGCCTGGGGCGTTAGAGAAGAGGGCTGCGATGGGAGTCGCGGGTTCGATCCAAAGAAACCGTGCATTGGCGTTTTATTTTTTTAAGTGGCGTGAATTGGCTCGCACATGATTTCTTTGTGTGTTTACATTCGTTGAAAGGAAAGTGATGAGCACATGGTTTCTTTTATTTTTTATTATTTATTTGAAAGAGGTGATAAAGGATAATAAGGATAATATTAGTTTCTAGGTGGATTTTACTTGATTAATTCCAAGGAGAAAATATAGGCATTTAAGTATTCAAATTCTTTTGAATTGCTTCAAGTGAGTGGCCTAGAATTATTTTGGGTGTTTGCCGATTGTTGGACTCCTTGGGGCTGTCCATATTTGATTTCTAATAGAAAAGAAATGCCAAACTCATCAATTTTTCTCTCTCCAAACTGCTTTGCGAATTCTCCCTAGCCTCCCTTGCCAAAATTCTTCCAAAAGTTCTCTTCTTCTCCCGCTTCTTGTTAGCCGAACCTCCCTCTTTTAGAGAAGAAATTCAGCCCCTCCATTTGTGATAGGCCGAATCTCCCTTAAGGAAAGGGTGCTGTTTTCGATTCCCTTCTCTTCATTGAAGATAGCCGAACCCCTCTCACAACACTAAGAGGTGCTGACTTGTGGAGTTAAGGGCCAAGATAATTATCAAGGTAAAGGGCTAGACTCTCTTTTAGGATTGAGATTATGGCCGAATGGCCTATGACTCTTAATGATGTATCTAAATCGTTTGTAGGAAGCTTGCGGGATTTATTTTTCGAGGGTGAGTGGTAAGCACATTCGGCCAAGGGCCTTTGATAAAAGCTTAAGCTGTTTAAATGCCAAACTAATGTGTGTGCCATGGATTTAGGGGCCAAATAAGGCTTCGGGGTTTGTTTGGAAATCAAATCCGCTCAAGGTAAGATCGCAAGAGAGCCCTTGGTATGAATTTTGGTTTGGCCGAATAGGCCTTTGGTATTAACACTGACAATTGGCCGAATGTAGGGTCAAGATCTAGCATCGTAGATCGGCTTCTCGAGATCTAGGAATTACGATAGTAACAGGTGTGTAAGATCTCTCTACACACTTCATTAATTTACATGCTGTTATTATTTGCCTTAGATCTTTTGTTTGTGGTTAGCTTGTGGCATAATCATGGATATCGGGTAAGTCCCCTAACTTGTAATTTTTGATATATGTTTGTATGCCATCACATGATGTTTAATACTATGAAATGATTTATGAAATTTGATGTATAAGCATGTGATGGTGGGATTGATGAGAGGAGGGGGATGAATTATGGATTGTCATCAGTGGTTTTGACCACAACGATTGATTATTTGCGACTAAGTCCCAGTGGTTTGGTACCACCAGGGATTTTGACCACATTTGATATATTGTGACCTATGGTCATCAGTGGTTTTGACCACACGATGGGTTGGCCCCATCATTTAAATTGTGACTTTAGGTCATCAGTGGTTTTGACCACACGGGGTAGAAAAGGAGTATGGATGGCTAGTTGGGTTGCATGAGCATGTTTATTAATGAATTGTGTATGAGATGTATTTTTCGGGTGGGGGATTTACACATTGAGTCTCGGTGACTCACCCTTTCCCTTAACATTTTGCGAGATGAGTAGATCGCGGAGATGGAGCCGGATGGACTCAAGGTGGCCATGCAAATGGAAATCTTAATTAGATGAACTTGGATTTTGTTTTATTTTATTTAATGTTGGTTTTATTTTAACTAAGTTGTAATAAGGCCTCCTAGATATATTTTTTATTATTCTATGTTTTGGATTAATTTGTTTAAACTATTTCTTAACATTAAATTAAGTCCACATGTTTTCTAAAATTTTAATCGCAAAATGTTTTACCGTGCCATCGGGCACACACGAACCCAGTAATAATCGACTTAATGAATATTTTTTTAAAATAAACCTAAGTATGGTTTTTATACACCTCAAATGTTTTAAATTGGACACTATCTTTTATCAAAAAGTTTATTCAGCCTAAAGGAATTTTTCAAAAATATTTTCTCTGTTGTACACCAAATTCGGTCGTAATGCTTGGGCCGGGTTTGGGGTGTTACAAAATTGGTATCAGAGCCAGGTTCAAAGCTCGGCTGTGGGGGCCCAAGGCCAAAAAATATTTTGGTAGGCCTTCTTGAAATATTTTTGGTTTTGAATAGCATGGCACCAAGTCTCCGGCACCTATCCGCCTAGGTAAGTACTCCTAACTTCTGTATGATTTATTGTCTGTAGAAGGGTAGGAAGCATGGAACGTAGATAGTGATAAGTGCTTTAAACCTTAGGACTAGTTACCCCAACAAAAGACATAAGACTTTAAAAGCATAATTAAACAAACCTAGGACCAAGTCACCGAGTTAGGGTGTGGTAACCTTGGTGCGCATGTCTAGGATTGGATCCGGAAGAGTTTGGTACTTAAGCAGTCCTCGTGACTCACCTCCTCTTCGCGGGATTCCTACCTGGTGCGTAGCTTTGGTTCACCCTAACCAAGAGGACTCGGTCATAGGCCAAACACAATAAATAATACCACGACTTTAGAAATTACAAAAACACCCTCAGAGGAAAAAGACGAAACTACCCACAGGATGAGTGAATAAGGATGAAAGATATTAGGAATGGATGTGCTCTTCTATGTAAACTAGGATGGAGGACTTAAACCTTTGATTGATCGAAAGAATTTCTACTAAACTCTTTTCATAAAATTTCGTCGCGGATAACCAAAGTGAAACACGTACTAATCAATAAAAATTCTTAATCGATAAGCGCAATCGTTAGAATGAGTTCAAGAGGTCGTGGATGTCCGCCGCGTGGCGTGGTAGGGGTAGGATGACCTTGTCTGAGCCCGGCAAGGTGCAGTCACAGTGCGGAAATGAGATGCCGGATCTGCGTGGCGAAGCGAATTTCAAATTTCAAGATCGACGGGTGGTGATGATGTCGTATCTCAAGTGTATTACGGGTATTGGAACGAAGGTCGAGGGTGGCGCGGTGCAGGAGCCCGTGAATCGTGGTTGAACGACTCGCTATATGAGCAAAAGTATTTAGGGAGTTTCGGAGTGGCACCACCAGGCGAGCATCTTGGTTGGAAGCAATCGAAAGGATCATGGATGACATAGATTTTACTGGTGAAGAGAAATTAAAGGGTGTAATTTCTTTGCTTGGGATGAGTCATATCGGTGGTGGCTCACCGTAAGGGATGGAGCGGTGGCGAAAATCTCTCACCGGGAATTTTTCAAGGATGCCTATCAAAAGAAGTACATCGGAACTAGCTACGTAGATGCACAATGGAAGGCTTTCTTGAACTGGTTCAAGGCAATAAGACATGGATGGAGCACGGCCGAATTCCTTCGGTTGAGTAGGTATGCTCGTGGTATTGTGGGTACAGAGCATGAACGCTGTGTTAGATTTGAAAATGGGTGAGAGATGAGTCGAGAATGATGATAGCTCCACAGCGAGTGGGAGTTTCTTTGTCTAGTGGAGAAATCTAAGGTTCTTTGAAGGGGTAAGGCGATCAGTTAGACGGAACCAGGATCGAATTGGAATAAGAGGAGCTCAGACCTTTAAAGTTTTACTGTAATCGGCAAAGAGGGCAAGGTTTGGTGGGTCGGATCAAGGCTGCTAGGCTGCTTCTTGCCAATACTCAATGGCCGCTACAGGTGTGCCGGTGTGGCAAGCCTCACAAGGGGGAGTGTTGGAATGGTAATCGTGGATGCTTCGAGTGTGGGTCTATGGAGCATCGAGTTAGAGAGCGCCCTAAGAAAGTCGCTAGGACCGAGATCGAGGCGGGATCATGCACCGAAACGAAGGGACAATCAACAACCAGCAAGGGGTCGCGCGCAGTAGAGGAGGTAATGGTTTGGCAGAGGTCGTGGGGCACCGAGGGGAAATACCGGTGGTGCGAGGCTAGACAACTGGTTTAGTCTATGCCGCGAGGCATCAAGAGGAGGGCGACGCACCGGATGTCATAACCGGTATGTTCTTGATCTTTGATGTGCCTTATAATACCTTGATAGACATTGGCTCAACCCACTCGTACATTGCTAGTAGCGTAGTGGAAACTTTGCATCTAGACTCTGAGCTTACTTCTAGAAAGATGACTGCACTAAGCCCCTAGGTCACTCAGTAGAAGTAAGTAGACTTTATAGGGACGCACCCTAGAACTCCAAGGGGGTCGTGTTTTTGGCTGACTTGATGGAACTACCATTTCGGGAGTTCGATCTAATCCTCGGGATGGATTGGCTAGTAAAGTATCAGGCTAGCCTGGATTGCGCGACTAAGCGCATGGTGTTAAAGACTGAGAAGGGTGATGAGGTGGTGATGATAGGTAAAGGAGAGATTGCACGTCCCACGTGGTATGCGCCTTGAAGGCGCAGAAGATGGTCGAGAAAGGGTTGTGAGGCATTTTTGGTTCGAATATGTGCCTTGGAGGCTAAGGAGTCGCAGATTGAGAAGGTTTGAGCAAGAGGGGAGTTCATCGATGTGTTCCCGGAAGAACTTCAGTGTCCGCCTCCGATCGGGAAGTTGAATTCGGTATAGACTTGTTCCCGGAGCAGGACACGTGTCTATAGCACCGCATCAATGGCACCAAAGGAATTGGTGGAGTGAAGGCTCAAATTCAGAACTCTTGGATCGAGGGTTTATTCGACCAAGTATATCTCCGTGGGGAGCTTTGTGTTATTTGTCAAGAAAAAGGGCGGTTCGATGCGGATGTGTATAGACTACCGCCAATTAAACAAGTGAACGATCAAGAACAAGTATCCGTTGCCTCGGATCGATGACTTGTTTGACCAATTGAAGGGTGCATCGGTGTTTTGAAGATAGATCTTAGGTCGGGTTATCATCAACTTAAAGTGAAGGAGGTTGATGTGCACAAGACGGCATTCGCAGTACAAGGTATGGGCATTACGAGTTTCGGTGATGCCATTTGGGTTGACCAACGCACTGCGGCGTTTATGGACTTGATGAATAGAGTGTTTCAGCAGTACTTGGATCAATTTGTCGTAGTGTTCATAGACGACATATTGGTTTACTCAAAGACGGAGGAGGAGCATGATAAGCATTTGCGAATAGTTACGCAAGTATTGAGGAGAAAGCAGATTTATATGCCAAATTCGGTAAGTGCGAATTTTGGCTAAGGAGGTGGCTTTCTTAGGTCACGTAGTGTCGGTGAAGGGATTAGAGTGGACCCTCGCAAGGTTGAAGCGGTGTTGGATTGGAAACCGCCTAAGTCGGTGGCTGAAATTCGAAGTTTTCTGGGTCTGGCAGGGTACTATCGAAGGTTTGTGGAAGGGTTCTCTTTAATCGCAGCACCGTTGACTAAGTTATTAAGAAAAGGAGTCCCATTTGTATGGTCGGAGATGCAGCAGGAAAGTTTTGACAAGCTAAGGAAAATCTTGACGGAAGCTCCAGTTCTAGTAATCTGACTGAGCGGAAACTGTTCACGGTTTGTTGCGATGCATCCCATACTGGTTTGGGATGTGTGTTGATGCAGGAAGGGAAGGTAGTGGCCTATGCATCCCGTCAGTTAAGACCGCATGAGGTTAACTATCCGACTCACGACTTGGAGTTAGCGGCAGTGGTATTTGCTTTGAAGATATGGAGACATTACTTGTATGGGGAGAAGTCGATAGTCTATACGGATCACAAAAGTCTGAGGTATCTCTTGGCTCGAAGGACTTGAATTTGAGAGGCAGCGCCGATGGATTGAAGCGTTGAAGGACTATGACTATTCAATTGAGTACCATCCGTGCAAGGCTAACGTGGTGGGCGATGCATTGAGTCGGAAGGTCGTGACGGACTTAAGAGCGATGTTTGCTCACCTCGATCTATACGACGATTGAAGTCTTTTGGCGAGAACTTCAAGTTAAGCCAACTGGATCGAGGAGATTAAGGAAAAAGCGGTTGGTAGACGAAGGGTTGAATGCGATAAGGTTGCAAGTTCAAGATGGTGGTTTGGAAGGGTATAGTTTGACCGAGGATGGCGTATTAAGTTTTCAAGAGGCGGCCTTGTATGCAGAAAGATGTGGAATTAAGGCAAAGAATTCTTGAGGTTGCACATAGCGGCCCATACGCTATGCACCACGGAGGTAGCAAGATGTATGGAGATTTGCGGAGAGCAGTTACAGTGGCCGAGGGTTGAAGCGTGAGGTAATCGAATTTGTGGGTAGGTGTCGACTTGTCGGCAGGTAAAGGCCGAACATCGGTTGCCATCGGGATTACTTCAACCAAGAAAGATCCTCGATGGAAGTGGGAGAGGATCACTATGGATTTTCGCTGGGCTACCCCTCACGCCCAGCGGGAAGGACGCATTTGGGTGATTGTGGACCGTCGACCAAGTCAAGACACTTCATATCTCGGTAAGGGTGGATTACTCACTTCGGAAGCTAGCTAAAGCTGTCGTATGTGTCGAAATAGTGAGGTTGCATGGAGTGCAGTATCAATCATCTCGGATAGGGATCCCAGATTTACGTCGAGGTTCTGGAAAGCGTTGCATCAAGCTTTGGGTACACGATTGAACTTGATGATGCCTTTCCACCCACATCGGCGGGCAATCGGAAAGGGTTATACAGATTCTAGAAGATATGCTGAGAGGGCGTGTTTTGGATTTCAGTGGTAGTTAGGAAGAGTATCTACCGTTGGCGGAATTCACTTATAACAATAGTTATCAAGCGAGTATTCAGATGGCACCATACGAAGCACTATATGGGCGAAAATGCCGTACTCCTACGTGTTGGACGGAGTTGGGTGAACGACAAGTTTTGGGTCCAGGGTTGGTAACAGAAACTGAGGAGAAAGTCAAGGTGATCCGGGCTCATCTCAAGGAAGCGTCAGATAGACAGAAGTCTTATGCTGATCTTAGGCGTAAGGAAATGGAGTATGCAGTAGGAGATAAAGTCTTCCTAAAAGTATCACCTTGGAAGAAGGTGTTAAGATTCGGGTGAAAAGGGAAGCTAAGCCCAAGGTTCATTGGGCCGTACACAGTGCTAAAGCGAGTGGGACCGGTAGCTTACCAGCTTGAGTTACCAGCAGAGTTGAGCCAGATACATGACGTTTTCCATGTTTTGATGCTGAGGCGCTATCGATCAGACCCCTCACACGTAGTGCCAGTTGCGGAAATTGAAGTGAACTCAGACTTGTCTTTCGAGGAGGAGCCAGTACAAATCTTGGATCGGGATGTCAAAGTTCTACGTAGGAAGTCAGTGCCTTTGGTGAAGGTGTTGTGGCGGAACCATGGTACGGAGGAGGCCACATGGGAACCCGAGGATGCGATGCGGCAGCAATACCCCCAGCTCTTCTGATCCAGGTAATTTCGAGGTCGAAATTCTTTTTAAGGGGGGTAGAATTGTAACATCCTGAATTAGGGGTATTTGAAAATTTAATTATTTGTTCCCATGTGTGTGAGTGTGTTTGAAGAAATAAATATTATGATTTATTTGGCATGATCTAAGGTCTAGAATTAAACCCAGAGCTAGGCTCGACTTAGTATTAAAATTTCTTTTTAAGTACCTGAAAGGAGGGAGCTAGGCGAGATAGGGCTTTAAAGAAATTTGGGCGAATTATGGCACAAAGAATAGGCTTGGCACAAGTGGCTTGGTGCGCCTAAGGGTGATGCAAGGGAGGTCTTGGGTTCGAGACATAAAGGACGCAAGGGAGTTTTATTTTTAGGCTTTGGCGTTAAAAGGAGAAGGGCGAGGTATGAAGGCCTTATAATTAAAAGATGAGGACTCATGACATGAAAGTCCAATGGGGAGAAATGGCCTGGGGCGTTAGAGGAGAGAGGGGCGCAGTGGGGTCGCGGGTTCGATCCAAAGAAAGCGCATTGGCGTATTTATTTTTTTTTAAGGCGTGAATTGGCTCTGCACATGATTTCTTTGTGTGTTTACATTAATTTGAAAGGAAAGTGATGAGCACATGGTTTCTTTTATTTTTATTATTTATTTGAAGAGGTGATAAAGGATAATAAGGATAATATTAGTTTCTAGGTGGATTTTACTTGATTAATTCCAAGGAGAAAATATAGGCATTTAAGTATTCAAATTCTTTTGAATTGCTTCAAGTGAGTGGCCTAGAATTATTTTGGGTGTTTGCCGATTGTTGGACTCCTTGGGGGCTGTCCATATTTGATTTTTAATAGCAAAGAAGTGCCAAACTCATCAATTTTTTCTCTCCAAGCTTCACTTTGCGAATTCTCCCTAGCCTCCCTTGCCAAAATTCTTCCAAAAGTTCTCTTCTTCCCCGCTTCTTGTTAGCCGAACCTTCCCCTCTTTTAGAGAAGAAATTCCAGCCCCTACATTTGTGATAGGCCGAATCTCCCTTAAGGAAAGGGTGCTATTTTTGATTCCCTTCTCTTCATTGAAGATAGCCGAACCCCTCTCACAACACTAAGAGGTGCTGACTTGTGGAGTTAAGGGCCAAGATAATTATCAAGGTAAAGGGCTAGACTCTCTTTTAGGATTGAGATTATGGCCGAATGGCCTATGACTCTTAATGATGTATCTAAATCGTTTGTAGGAAGCTTATGGATTTATTTTTCCGAGGGTGAGTGGTAAGCACATTCGGCCAAGGGCCTTTGATAAAAGCTTAATTGTTTAAATGCCAAACTAATGTGTGTTCCATGGATTTAGGGGCCAAATAAGGCTTGGGGTTTGTTTGGAAATCAAATCCGCTCAAGGTAAGATCGCAAGAGAGCCCTTGGTATGAATTTTGGTTTGGCGAATAGGCCTTTGGTATTAACACTTGACAATTGGCCGAATGTAGGGTCAAGATCTAGCATCGTAGATCGGCTTCTCGAGATCTAGGAATTACGATAGTAAATGTGTGTAAGATCTCTACACACTTCATTAATTTACATCTTTGTTATTATTTGCCTTAGATCTTTTGTTTGTGGTTAGCTTGTGGCATAATCATGGATATCGGGTAAGTCCCCTAACTTGTAATTTTTGATATATGTTTGCATGCCATCACATGATGTTTAATACTATGAAATGATTTATGAAATTTGATGTATAAGCATGTGATGGTGGGATTGATGAGAGGAGGGGGATGAATTATGGACTGTCATCAGTGGTTTTGACCACAACGATTGATTATTTGCGACTAAGTCCTAGTGGTTTGGTACCACCAGTGGTTTTGACCACATTTGATATATTGTGACCTATGGTCATCAGTGGTTTTGACCACACGATGGGTTGGCCCCATCATTTAAATTGTGACTTTAAGTCATCAGTGGTTTTGACCACACGGGGTAGAAAAGGAGTATGGATGGCTAGTTGGGTTGCATGAGCATGTTTATTAATGAATTGTGTATGAGATGTATTTTCCGGGTGGGGGATTTACACATTGAGTCTCGGTGACTCACCCCTTTCCCTTAACATTTTGCAGATGAGTAGATCGCGGAGATGGAGCCGGATGGACTCAAGGTGGCCATGCAAAGTGGAAATCTTAATTAGATGAACTTGGATTTTGTTTTATTTTATTTAATGTTGGTTTTATTTTAACTAAGTTGTAATAAGGCCTCCTAGATATATTTTTTATTATTCTATGTTTTGGATTAATTTGTTTAAACTATTTCTTAACATTAAATTAAGTCCACATGTTTTCTAAAATTTTAATCGCAAAATGTTTTACCGTGCCATCAGCACACACCGAATCCCAGAATAATCGACTTAATGAATATTTTTTAAAATAAACCTAAGTATGGTTTTTATACACCTCAAATGTTTTAAATCGAACACTATCTTTTATCAAAAAGTTAATTCGGCCTAAAGGAATTTTTCAAAAATACTTTCTCTATAGCACACCAAATTCGGTCGTAATGTTTGGGCCGGGTTTGGGGTGTTACACTCATGAAACTTACTAGTCTCATACTTGATAGGCAAACAAAGTACCTGTATCACTAGATCACATTGATCAGCATACTTGAACATAATAATCATAATTTCTAATTCATCATTCATAACATGAATAATATTCTTTATCACTTGATAATAACCTTACTTACTTAGCTTTCTTGTTATCTCTTTGGAGCTTAACTTGTTGCCCGGTGAATTTATATGAATAACCGAGGATACTAAATCTCATCTAAATTTTGAGGCCATGACTTAACATGGACTTATACGAAGTCTTTCTTGTTCTCACCAAAGCCATGCCTTAACTTGGACTTATATGGGATCTCTTTCTCTTGATAACTTTTCAATGCCAAGCTTGCCTTGGTCTTACATGATAACTTGTTCAATGCCAAGCTTGCCTTGGACTTACATGATAACTTACTCAATGCCAAGCTTGCCTTGGACTTACATGATAACTTACTCAATGCCAAGCTTGCCTTGGACTTACATGATATCTTATTCAATGCCATGCTTGCCTTGGACTTCCATGATATCTTGCTTGCTTGCCGATGCCATGCCTCGGCTTGGTCTTATACGGACTTTCTTGTTTCATGTGGTAGATCGAGTATCCTAAGTTATTCAACTTCAATCGGGGCTTTCTCATGCTTGATCTCATTAATTTCTTTGTTTAACATAACATTAAACATTTTTCATGATAACATTGTACATTATACTAAGCAATTCAATGATATAAATCATAAAGCTTAGAAATCATACAAACTTACCTCAATATACAAAATGTAGCTAGGTATGCAATTTAGTCCTCGACCTTCGTTTTTCTTGATCTATAGTCATAAATAGATCATTTAATATTCACATCGACTAAATTGACCCTTTACTCATACTTGGGCAAAATTACTATTTTTCCCCTATACTTTCTCATATTTGCACTTTTGCCCCAAGGCTCGTAAAATAATTTTCATTCAACTTTCTTAGACTACATGCTTAGCTGATTCATTTTCTCTACTATAGCAATCATCAATTCTCATTATTTCTAGTAGGTATGACTAATTTCTTAACTATTACAAACTAGTCCATACTATCATATTTCATGAAATTCATTAAGGAAAAGATGTTTATCTAACATCAAACTCTCATAATCTTCCTTAAAACATCATTTAACAAGCATGTCATTCATAGATGAAATTTTTGAACATGCATCTTAGCTTATTTTATAGCTAATTCATAATACGAGGACTTCAAAAACACAAAGAATATTAAAAACGGGGCTAAGATGAACTTACTAGCAAGCTTGAAAAAAATGAAGAACCCTAGCTATGGAGTCTTCAAATTTTCGGCAATGGAAGGAAGAAGATGAATGAAATTTTATCATCTTTTTCCTATTTTAATCACTTATTAGACAAATGACCAAAATGCCCTTCTCTTTAAAAAATTCTATTTTACTAACTCATGTCCATTTTTGTCAAAAATTTATAATTTTGGAAAATTTCTATTTAAGGACTCATAATTAATATTCTAAAGCTATTTCATACAAAATGCTTCTAGAAACTCACATTTTACAACTTTTTCAATTTGGTCCTTTTTGACCATTCAACTTCATTTTAGCAAAATTGCTTCATGAAACGTTCACACTAACATGCAAACATGGCATGAACCTTAAAAACTCATAAATTCACCTCGAATTCGTGGTATCACACCACTATTCCGACTAGGCCCTAAATCGGGCTGTTACAATTCTCCCCCTTAGGGATTTTCGTCCTCGAAAATCTTACCAGTGAAAAGGTTTGGGTACTGGTTTCTCATACTCTCTTCTGGTTCCCATGTGGATTCTTCTATTCCATGTATTTGTCACAATACTTTCACTAAGACAATACTTTTCTTTCTTAGCTGCTTCACTTCCCGAGCTAATATCTTGACTGGTTCTTTACCATAAGTCATGTCGGGATGAATCTCTACCTCTGACTGGGGAATTACCTGCGAAGGGTCTGATCGGTAGCGTCTTAACATTGACACGTGAAACACATCATGTATCTTTTCTAACTCTGATGGCAAAGCCAATCTGTAAGCTATAGGCCCAACTTTCTCAGTAATCTCATACGGTCCAATAAAACATGGACTCAACTTGCCTTTTTGGCCAAATCTGAGAACTTTTCTCCAAGGTGACACTTTCAAGAAAACTTTATCTCTTTTCTTTTTAAATCGGAGTAGGATTTCTGACTATCTGAAGCAGCTTTTAAGCACTCTCGTATCACTCTTACTTTCTCTTCAGCTTCTCTAACCAAATCAACCCCGTGAATTTGGTTTTCTTTGAGTTCAGTCCAAAATAAAGGTGTTCTGCATTTACGCCCATATAAAGCCTCATAAGGCGCCATCTTTAAACTCGACTGAAAACTATTATTGTAGGCAAACTCTACTAATGGGAGAAACTTTTCCCAACTGCCTCGGAATTCAAGAATACAACATCTGAGCATATCCTCGAGTACTTGAATTAACCTCTCGGATTGACCGTCAGTTTGAGGATGAAAAGCGGTACTAAAGTTCAACTTTGTACCTAGGGCTTCTTGCAACTTCTTCCAAAATTAGGATTTGAATCTCGTATCTCTATCCGATATGATTGACATAGGAACTCCGTGAAGTGTTACTATTTCTGAAACGTACAAGTCTGCCTACTTGTCAAGCGAGTAATCAACTCGTACAGGTATAAAATGGGCTGATTTTGTGAGTCTATCAACTACAACCTATACGGCATCTTTCTTACTCGGAGATAGTGGTAAACCCGTTACAAAATCCATAGTAATACGGTCCCACTTCCACTCCGAAACTAAAATGGGTTGAAGCAAACCGAAAGGTACTTGGTGTTCCGCCTTTACTTGCTGACAAATCAAGCATTTGGAAACAAAATCTGAAATATATTTCTTCATTCTCGGCCACCAATACTGTTGCTTCAAGTCATTATACACCTTGGTACTACCCGGATGTACAGACAAACATCCATTGTGGGCCTCATGAAAAATTTTCTGAATAAGCTCTTCTTTTCTCGGTACAAAAACTCTGTCTTTGAACATCAGACTTCCATTGGGACTAATTCGGAAGTCAGACTCAACATCTGTCTTGCACTGATCTCTCTAAACTTGCAATTCACTATCCTCTTTTTGGGCTCCAATGATTTCTTGGAGGAAAATTGGTCTAGCTCTCAACTCAGCTAGAATAAAACCATCGTCGGATAAAGTCATCCGTGAATTCATTGCCCTTAATGCAAATAAGGACTTTCTGCTTAAAGCATCGGCGACAACATTCCCCTTTCCTGGATGGTAGTCAATGACTAACTCATAGTCTTTTATCAACTCTAACCATCTCCTTTGCCTTAGATTCAACTCTTTCTGCGTCATCAAGTACTTTAGACTTTTGTGATCGGTGAAGATCCGACATCTCTCACCATATAGATGATATCTCCATATCTTCAATACGAAGACTATGGCAGCTAACTCTAGGTCGTGCGTCAGATAATTCTTCTCATGAGGCTTTAACTGTCTTGAGGCATAAGCAATCATTTGCCTTCTTGCATAAGTACACAGCCTAATCCATTTAAGGATGCATCACTATAAACTATGAATTCTTTCCCCGTCTCAGGTTGTACTAAAACTGGAGCTTCTGTCAATAATGCTTTCAATTTTTTGAAACTTTGTTGGCATATTTCTGTCCACTAGAACTTCACATTTTTCTGTAACAACTTTGTTATCGGGGTTGCAATCATGGAAAACCCCTTGACAAATCGTCTATAATAGTCGGCTAGGCCTAGGAAACTTCTAACCTCAGCGATATTCCTCGGTGGTTTCCAATCCATAATAGTCGAGATCTTACTTGGGTCTACTCGAACCCCTTCTCCTGAGACAATATGCCCAAGAATTCCTACTTCATTGAGCCAAAACTCACTTTTACTGAACTTGGCATACAACTGGTTTTCTCAAAGAACCTGTAAAACTATCCATAGGTGCTCAGCATGCTCATTCTCATCTCGAGAATAAACCAGTATGTCGTCAATAAAAACGACTACAAACTTGTCGAGGTATGGTCTGAAGATGCGGTTCATTAAGTCTATGAATACCACAGGAGCATTGGTTAAACCAAAAGGCATGACTAAAAATTCATAATGCCCATACCTTGTTCGAAAAGCAGTCTTGGATACATCTGACTCCTTTACTCTTTATTGGTAATACCCCGATCTCAAGTCTATCTTAGAGAACACGGTGGCTCCTTTCAATTGATCGAACAAATCGTCGATCCTTGGCAATGGGTACTTGTTCTTTACTGTCACTTTATTAAGCTGACGGTAATCTATGCGCAATCTCATAGTGCCATCCTTCTTTTTCACAAATAAAACTGGAGCACCCTAGGGAGAACAACTTGACCTCGCAAAGCCTTTGTCTGTTAACTCTTGCAACTTTATCTTCAACTCTTTCAACTCTGTTGGATCCATTCTGTAAGGAGTAATAGATATTGGTACAGTACCGGGAGCTAGCTCAATGCTGAACTCAACTTCTCTGATTGGAGGTAATCCCGGTAATTCTTCAGGAAAAACATCCATATGCTCACATACTATCGGTACGGACTCAATCTTTAACTATGTTTCTTTATCATTCATCACAAAGGCCAAATATGCCTCATACCCCTTTCTTATAAATCTCTGTGTCGTCATATGAGAAATCAATACCGGTAATCCACTTTGTTCATCTGATTCTATATGGAGGATATCCCCATTCTCACATCTCATTTCAATGTATTTCTTCCCACAATTAACTATTACATTATGGCGATTAACTGATCCATACCGAGAATGAGATCAAACTCGTCAAACGGTAACAACATAAGGTTTGCTTTAAAACAATGATCTCTAATCATTAATAGACATTCTCTACATACTTCATTCATCAAGACACTCTTGCCTAAAGGATTAGACACTCTAATCACAAATTCTGTAAACTCTATAGGCATACTCAAATCGGATACCAATTTCATGCAAATGTAAGAGTGTGTAGATCCGGGGTCTATTAAAGCAATAACTTTAACATCACGAAGAGAAAAGGTACCCATGATAACATAATGGGAAGATGCCTCTTCGCGAGCGCGAATGGCATAAGTCCATGCAGGTGCCCTACCCTCGGGTCTCGCGGCCTGCTCTCTAGGGTTACCTCTTCCTCTTGCCCCACTTCCTGGGTTTCTCTGCGGTCTTCCTCTGACCATACTCCCGGATCTCGGGTTCTGAGCTCTCTCTTCTTTCATCGTCTCTGGACAATCCTTTATGTAGTGGTCTTGGGAACCACATCTAAAACATGCATTTTTGTGCGCTCGGCATTTTCCAAGGTGACGTCTGCCACACTGTGAGCATTCGGGTCTTTTAGATTGAAAGTTCCCCACACTAGCGACTGAAGTAGTCTGTGCTTTATTTCCCGAATACTGTTTACTCTTGTCTTTCTTTGAAAACCCAATGGAAGTAGCCGATCGGGTGGGTAAATCTCTTGACTTCTTGGATGAGGATTGGGATGACTTATTCCACTGTCTCTTTCTAGAGGCACGAGACTCAATTTCAGACTTTCTCTTCTCTTTTACTAGCTCTTCGACTTTACAAGCTCTCTCCACTAGCACAACAAATTCTTTCAATTCTAGTACAGCAACAAACAGTTTGATGTCCTCATTTAGCCCATCTTCAAATATTTTGCTCATGATGGCCTCGGTGGACACGCATTCTCGAGCGTATTTCTTTGAGTCGCACAAACTCACGCTCATAATCATCACCGACATCTTGCCTTGCTTTAACTCTAAAAATTCTTTTCTTTTTCGATCTACAAATCTTTGATGATATACTTTTTCTTGAACTCTTCTTAGAAGAATTCCCATGTGATCTTCTCCTTGGTACCACTCGATACAAGGGGTGTTCCACCATTGATAGGCGAATCTCTTAAAAGGAGACTACACACTTCATGCTTTCTCGTGTGTGCATGATAGCTCATTAAATACCCTACGATGGTATTTTCTAACCAAAACTCGACTTTTTGGGATCATCTTCTCTTTTCACCCGGAATTGTTCTGCCCCATGTTTCCTGATCCTATCAACTGGAGGTTTGTCTCTTCTTACCACCTCTACTACTTGAGGGGCTTTGGAGTAGGTTGTGGAGCAATGTGGGGTGGAGGGGTTGTACATTTGGGTTCATACGAACGAACTCTGAATACCACGTATTCATCATGTGGAGGAAGGCTTCTCTAGCCCCTTCTCCTCCTTCTTGACTCACCGTAGTGGGTCTATTCTCATTCTCGTTCGGCACCATCCCTTCAGCGGGAGCCGGCGCATTACTTTCTACGTCATCCGCCATATCTCTTTCAGGATCCATTTACTATATATATAAACATAATTTAAGTCATCAGGAGTCGTCACACTATCATTATAAAAACATTCTTACGTATGGCATGTATAGCTAGACTCGTGCTCATGCTACGTTAGTCCTAGAACTGACTAAACCGTAGCTCTGATACCACTAAATGTAACACCCCATACCCGAGTCCGAGGCTTAGACCAGATACGAGAAGTTACTATGCTTGAACTTCCTTAATCAAGTACTTGCGGGCTATAAAATTTTGTTCCAAATTTAGAACTTATCTTTCTTAATCAACCTGTACTTTTCATGGGCCTACGAGGCCTTAAACTCATGTCCGTAAACTTTCGGAACTCAATCGAAAACTTTTCATTGAAATAGGGGTCACACGCCCATGTGAGTTGGGACACGCCCGTGTAACCCTGAGACACGCCCATGTCTCCTAACCGTGCTTAAAACTCGAGCTTACTGCCAAACTTCAAACGGCCATGGCACGCCCGTGGTCCTGGCCCATGTGAAAAACCTTAGCATTCTGACTTATAACACACGGCCATGGCATGCCCGTGGACTTAGACCGTGTACTACAACTTGATATTCTGACTTAAGGAACAATGGTGTAGGGTACACACGGCTTAGACACACGCCCGTGTGTCCGACCGTGTGGGCACTTAGAGGCTATTTACCAAGCCAATTGCCACCCTGAAATCAAGAGCAAATTCATACGATCTCAACAACTCAAATCACTACAACTTTAACGAACAATATAACATGCTCCATTGATATCAATAACATACATACTTAGTCAATCTTGGCCAATCATTTAGCCATTTACAAAAGAATAATAATAAACTTGATAGCCCATGCTTTTCCCTTTTCTAAGTCATATACTCAAAATGAAATGTTTCCTATACATGCCATACTTAATAAAAACAACTTGGGTATACCAAAATAGCGGTTGATAGTGTGATTCGAGCTCCGACTTCAACGATCCACAAGTTAGCTTGGCGGGACTACATAGAAAGAAATAATAAGAGACGTAAGCATTTAGCTTAGTAAGTTTGCATAATGCACATAGCAACATACTTGCTTAATATAAACCATTTGACATAAACAATGGCATCATAAATTTCAGCTATAAAGCTTACTTACTCATACTTGATTCTTACATAACTCATGAAACTTACTAGTCTCATACTTGATAGGCAAACAAAGTACCTGTATCACTAGATCACATTAATCAGCATACTTGAACATAATACTCATAATTTCTAATTCATCATTAATAACATGAATAATATTCATTATCACTTGATAATAACCTTACTTACTTAACTTTCTTGTTATCTCTTTGGAGCTTAACTCGTTGCCCGATGAATTTATATGAATAACCGAGGATACGAAATCTCATCTAAATTTGGAGGCCATGACTTAACATGGACTTATACGAAGTCTTTCTTGTTCTCACCAAAGCCATGCCTTAACTTGGACTTATATGGGATCTCTTTCTCTTGATAACTTTTCAATGCCAAGCTTGCCTTGGTCTTACATGATAACTTGTTCAATGCCAAGCTTGCCTTGGACTTACATGATAACTTACTCAATGCCAAGCTTGCCTTGGACTTACATGATAACTTACTCAATGCCAAGCTTGCCTTGGACTTACATGATATCTTATTCAATGCCAAGCTTGCCTTGGACTTACATGATATCTTGCTTGCTTGCCGATGCCATGCCTCGGCTTGGTCTTATACGGACTTTCTTGTTTCTTGTGGTAGATCGAGTATCCTAAGTTATTCAACTTCAATTGGGGCTTTTTCATGCTTGATCTCATTAATTTCTTTGTTTAACTTAACATTAAACATTTTTCATAATAACATTGTACATTATACTAAGCAATTCAATGATATAAATCATAAAGCTTAGAAATCAAACAAATTTACCTCAATATACAAAATGTAGCTAGGTATGCAATTTAGTCCTCGACCTTGTTCTTGCCTCGGTTTCGTCCGAGCTTCGTTTTTCCTTATCTATAGTCATAAATAGATCATTTAATATTCACATCGACTAAATTGACCCTTTACTCATACTTGGGCAAAATTACTATTTTGCCCTTATACTTTCTCATATTTGCACTTTTGCCCCAAGGCTCGTAAAATAATTTTTATTCAACTTTCTTAGACTACATGCTTAGTTGATTCATTTTATCTACTATAGCAATCATCAATTCTCATTATTTCTAGTAGGTATGACTAATTTCATAACTATTACAAACTAGTCCATACTATCATATTTCATGAAATTCATTAAGGAAAAGATGTTTATCTAACATCAAACTCTCATAATCTTCCTTAAAACATCATTTAACAAGCATTTCATTCATAGATGAAATTTTTGAACATGCATCTTAGCTTATTTTATAGCTAAAAATAGCTAATTCATAATACGAGGACTTCAAAAACCTGAAGAATATAAAAAATGGGGCTAAGATGAACTTACTAGCAAGCTTGAAAAAAATGAAGAACCCTAGCTATGGAGTCTTCAAATTTTCAGGAATGGAAGGAAGAAGATGAATGAAATTTTATCATCTTTTTCCTATTTTAATCACTTATTAGACAAATGACCAAAATGCCCTTCTCTTTAAAAATTTCTATTTTACTAACTCATGTCCATTTTTGTCCAAAATTTATAATTTGGGAAAATTCATATTTAAGGACTCATAATTAATATTCTAAAGCTATTTCATACAAAATGCTTCTAGAAACTCACATTTTACAACTTTTGCAATTTGGTCCTTTTTGACCATTCAACTTCATTTTAGCAAAATTGCTTCATGAAACTTTCACACTAACATGCAAACATGGCATGAACCTTAAAAACTCATAAATTCACCTCGGATTCGTGGTCTCACACCACTATTCTGACTAGGCCCTAAATCGGGCTGTTACATTAGCATTTTATTAAGCCCATGCCTCAATTTCTGATTTTGATGAAGATTGTGAGTTAAGCCATTAATGAATTTGTGAGTTTAATGATGTTAATTGATGAATTATGAAAGATATGTGTTGGATTAATATGTTTTGTATTGAGATTTTTGACGAATTTGAGTAATTTGGGCAATTGATGCCTATTTGTTTGATGCAATTTGCCATGAGATGTGGCTTGGAAATCGATGTTAATTTTAATGTGTATATGTTAACTTATGTAATGGCATAGTTTGGTATGGTTGATGATGGTTCAAGTTGTTTTACTTGATAATTTGGTAGGTGTTGAATAATTGCTTATAATGCATGATCTTAAACGTGATCAATAAATGGTTAGTAGATGATTTATGAGTTGATCTTGGTGTGTAATTGATGAAAAAACACATATTTGAAATAGGTTGAATTGATGAATGTGATATGTGTTTTGTATAGGAAATGATTATGATTTGAGTTGATGAAATGGAGAGAATTGGTATGGCACATTTGGTGTATAAAATAACATGTTTTGGCTGCCTATTAATTGTATTGAAATGGTACAAAATGATGTGGTTTAGTTGTGCATGAGGAGGGTGAGAAATATGGTTTAAACTAAGCCTAATTTTGTGCCACACGGCTTGAGCACACGGACATGTGACTCAAACGTGTGACCCCTGCTGCTTAAATAAAACAAGTTAGTGTGTTCCACGGCCTAGACACACGAGTGTGTCTAGTGGCCGTGTGGTGCAAGTCAGATGTATGCCCTGTTTTCACACGACCTGTGACATGGGCGTGTCTGGTAGCCGTGTGAGGCAGATGGCCTGTTCACACGGACGTGTGATCCCTGAATGCTTGAAAATTTTAAGTGATTCCTAAAGTTTGCAAATGTGATCGGTTTAGTCCCGAACCTTCTCTAAAGCATGTTTAAGGTCTCGTAGACCTTCTAAAGGGACTATATGAGTATGAATTTTTATGAAATGATGTTGTATGATTGATTTTGTGAAATGAGCGTAAAATGTTCCGATATGTCCGGTAATGCCTCTTAACCCTAGTCCGGCGATGGATACGAGTTAGGGGTTTTACATGACTCTTGACAATTTTAAATTGTGTTTTCTTATAGTAATGGATCCCGACCGAGCTGTGGCTAATGACGTTGAAAGTAATGCATTGGCTCCCGCTCAAGGGGCAGCGCCGTCTGATAGTAGACCCACTATGGTTGGTTACGGAGAAGAGGCTAGGGAAGCCTTTCTCCACATGATGAATGAATGGTATACATAATTTGTTCGAACAAATTCGAATGCCCAACCTCTTCCACCCCCACGTATTCCTCGATCGGTTCCCGTAGCTCCACAAGGTATGGAGCTTGTAAGAATGAATAAGCCCCCGGTTGATAAGATCCGAAAGCATGGGGTTGAAGATTTTAGAGCTAATGTGGATGATGATCCCGAGAGAGCCGAGTTTTGGATCGAAAAATCCATCAGGGTATTTGATGAGCTATCTTGCACACTGGCTGAGTGTTTAAAGTGTGCCATTTCACTTCTGAGGGATTCTACATATCACTGGTGGAATACACTGGTATCAATGGTACCAAGAGAGAGGGTTACATGGGAATTATTTCAAGAGGAGTTCCAGAAGAAATATATTAGTCAGTGGTTCATAGATCAGAAACGTAAGGAATTGCTTGAGCTGAAGCAAGGCCGTATGTTAGTTACCGAATATGAATGAGAATTCGTCAGACTTAGTAAATATCCTCTGGAGTGTGTTTCCGCCAAGGCTATTATGTGCAAGAGATTCGAGGATGGTTTCAATGAGGATATTCGTGTGTTAGTTGGGATCTTAGAGCTGAAAGAATTTGTTGTATTGGTTGAATGGGCTTGTAAGGCCAAAGAGTTAAATAAAGAGAAGAAAAAAAGCTGATCTTGAAGCTAAGGATTCGAGGAAAAGACCTATGAGTAAGTCATTCCCGTCTCAGTCAAAGAAATCTAAAGAAATGTATTCCCATTCGAATGTTTCAGCCGGGTATTCACACCGAGATGGTGGGAAGCAACATTCGAGTTTTAAGTCTCTGGCTACTTCAATGGCAAGTGTGGGTAATGTGAGGTCTAACAGACCCGAATGTCAACATTGTGAAAGAAGACATCCCGGTGAGTGTAGGGTGAATGATCGGGCTTGTTTCAAGTGTGGTTCTCAAGAGCATTTTATCCGAGATTTCCCTGAAATGGCTGAGAAAGAAAAATTTCAGAGTGCGAAGCTGAGTAATACTGCTAATAGGGGTAGGCCACCAAGAAACACTGGAAATGGAGCTAGTAGTAAAGGTGTGATGAAAGATACAACCGTGAGATCCGAAGCTCGAGCACCTGCTAGAGCCTATTCCATCCGTGCTCGCGAAGAAGCGACATCTCCCAATGTTATCACTGGTACTTTTTCTTTCTATAATACTGATGTAGTTGCATTGATTGATCCTGGATCGACTCATTCTTATGTTTGTGAGAAATTGGTAACTAGTAAGAACTTGCCTGTTGAATTTACTGATTTTGTGATTAGAGTGTCAAAGCCCTTAGGCAAACATGTTCTAGTTGATAGAGTTTGCAATAATTGTCCATTACTGATTCGAGGTCACTGTTTTTCGGCGGATTTAATGTTGTTGCCATTTGATGAATTTGATGTTATTTTGGGCATGGATTGGTTGATATTGCATGATGCCGTAGTGAACTGTAAAAGAAAGATTATTGAACTGAAATGTGAAAATGGTGAAATTCTTTGGATTGATTCAGATGAACCGGGTGAGTTACCCATTGTAATTTCTTCGATGTCTACCTAAAGATATGTAAGGGAAGGCTATGAAGCTTATCTTTCTTATGTGTTGAATACAAAAGAGTCTGGATTTAAAATTGAATCAATGCCAATAGTTTGTGAATATTCGGATGTGTTCCCGGAAGAATTTCCTGGGTTACCACCAGTTAGAGAAGTTGAGTTTGGTATTGACTTAGTACCAGGGACCTCGCCGATATCTATTGCTCCGTATAGAATGGCTCCGACTGAATTGAAAGAGTTAAAGACTCAGTTGCAAGAGTTGACAGATAAGGGTATTGTGAGACCAAGTTATTCTCCTTGGGGTGCTCCAGTATTGTTCGTAAAGAAGAAAGACGGGTCTATGAGACTTTGTATAGATTACCGACATCTCAATAAGGTAACCATTAAGAACAAGTATCCTTTTCTGAGGATTGATGATCTATTTGACCAACTGAAAGGAGCGACAGTGTTCTCAAAGATAGATTTGAGATCTGGTTACTATCAGTTGAGAGTAAAAGAGTCGGATGTCTGATAATCAGATGTTTGATAAGGCCTGAAAAATGTTAAATTCCATTTGAATAAATGAAAATCGATGGATACGTGATTTTCCTTATTGAATGAGGTCCTGCATTTGTTACTGACGGGATTTAGCTCGGATGAGTAATCCTATTGACCTCATTACAAAAAGGATTTAGCCCAGACTGGTAATCGTGATTAAGCCCTTATGAGCATATGTTGGAAACAGGATTTAGCTTGGACAAGTAATCTTGTTATATTATATGTGTCTCGAGAGTGTGCTTTCTGATTAAGTGCCTTAATGGGTACCCTGAATATGAATTGACATATTTGATTTGTACACCTCGAATGTACTACCTTTGTATCCATCGATATTTCAGATAAATTCAACGGGTAAAAGTTCTTGACAGGAGAAGATATGAATAAGAAACGATTTATTACACATATCATCCTGAAATACGTGAAAATGACGATACGTGATAATAGATTTATGGAAGTATGAAATGATGATATTATACATGGAATTTATTTGATGAGTATGTACATCCTTGATTATAGACTTGTACACCTTGAGTGTACTAATCGTCACCTTGATATTCTGAGTAATATGGGTAAATTTCTGATATGAAATTATCTGAACTCGAGATGAACTATTATGAAATTATACTTGTAATATAAAGAGATGATTTATACGTGATAAATGAATACATGTTGTGGGAAGCATATGTGCAAGGAAACTTGATTGTTGTTGAGCCCATATATGTTTGTGATGTTATTATGGATTATATGACTAACAAGGGCAACGAGGATATGTGTAGGGCTTGAGGGCAAAATGATTTAATATGCCATACATAGTTACCTCAAAATAGAATGAATGGTAAGTTAAGTACCATGTTATACGAACTTACTAAGCATTTTATGCTTACTTAGTTTTATTTCCCTGTTTTAGAGTAAATCGGAAGCTCGTTGGATTGGAAGCTTGGCAGAGATCACTCACACTATCCATCGGCCCATGTCGGTACAATATGGTAAAGCAATTATAGTTGTAATGGCATGTATAGGTTATATTGGCCATATTGGCATGTAAATGTAAATGATGCTTGTAATCTAGCCATTGGAATGACTAGTAATGGTTTGTTTGATATATGTTTAATGTCATACTATGGTAGCTACATATGTGTTAAGTAGTTGATCAAATTATGCCTAACATATGGACTAAACCAAGGCAAGATTATGAACAGGTATGCATGTAATGGTATGCTATGTTGAATGATAGAGTTTGCTTAACTTGAATGCTTGAAATTGTTGGCATTTGGATGTCAGTTTAAGTGCAGGTCATTGGTGTGATTTTGGGTGTGAAATGAAGCTAGAAATAGCTTTATTTTGTCCACACAGGTAGACACACGGACATGTGTCTAGACCTTGTGTGACACACGGCCTGGTACATGGGCGTGTGGATAGGCCGTGTGTCCCCTGCAACTTAAATTCGAGAAAAACAAAATGCTCAGAGTTAAGCACATGGGTAGAGACACAGGCGTGTGGCATGGCCATGTGCACAAGTCAGAGAGTTACACGGGGTCGAACACGACCTGCAGCACGGGCATGTCCTAGGGTCACACGGGTGTGTCCCATGGACCACACGGGCGTGTGAGTCCTGCACCTTGGAAAATTTTTGAAATTTCGCGAAAAATTCTTAGAGGTTCCGATTAAGTTTTGACTCGATTCTAATGCTCGTATTGGGCCTCGAGGGTCCATTTAAGGGACGTTACGAATTATTTCAGAATTTGACTAGTAACCTGTATTAATTATCTGTAAGTGTTTCTGAATGTTTCGATAATGCTCTGTAACCCTGTTCCGGTGAAGGATACGGGTTAGGGGTGTTACATCTCTGGCCTAGTCCCTTCTTGAACTTCCAAAATTCCCTATTTACCTATAATACAGAAAAATACAAGTAAGTTCTATAGAACTTAATGAGTCTTCTTACCTTACTAGCACAACGATAATATGAATGCCCTTCATAACTAGAAATCCATGATTGTCTTGCTCGTATTAAGACAGTACACCATTCCCTTTTTTTCACAGTAAATAATTCCATAGCGGTTTCCCTTGTAATTTCCTTTTTAATTAGTTGCCTTCATGGCTCCTCATACATTTACCTCTTTGAGAAGGAAATCCTCGCGCATTCTTACTTGCTTACTACAGGAGATACTCCATGAACAATCCCCATGATACGCCTTACCCCAATGACTACAGATATTCGTACAACAATACTCTGGTGAATACTCATTATTACGAACTATTAATAGCAGTTTGTATTATTAAGATCAGACTCATATTACAATCCTTCTGGTGGTGATATTCTTTGAAACAGGTGACTTGTAGGCAAATTCTCTATATCTATAATCATACTTACGAGACAGTTGCGGTGGACTTCCATATTGTTCATGTACAATTTCGTATAAACAGATATCTCATATCGTGTTTCCGACACAAAACTCTTACTTAGATTAACAATTTCTTCATTTTAGAGTATAAGAGAATACCCTTATATTGTCCCTAAAGGGACCTAATGGACTGTCATATATAATATGATGTCCATAAAATTTGCCTGTTCAGTGGAATTAAACATAGGATATGCATCTAGCACATGGATTCGTTCCTGGAAAAATTATAAACTTCGGTTCAAGTCTCCAAACAAACTTGCATTTCGTACCACGGTGAATTTTTTTCACTACGATATATGTACAATTGTAAAAATAAGTCGGCGGACCGTCATAACCCGTGTCTGCCTCATGATATTTGTTATCATAGGCACCATGACCTCAAAAATAATAGATTACCTTTTTGCAAGCTTCATACATACGGACATTGGGTAGAATATTCTTTACAAGATAGTTCTAGAGAACTTTCCTTCTAACAAAAATCCTGGCAGACTTTCCCCATATTGGATAGTCTTGACGATACATAAAATAGTCATGGTAGAGCTTCCACATAAAATAGTCCTAACAGACTTTCCACAAAAGATAGTCCTGACAGACTTCCTGCATAAGATAGTCCTTGTGGACTTCCCACATTTACGGTAATGCCATGGCCATAGATTTCCTTTCGTCCCACTAAGGGCTCTCACACGTTCCATAAAAGGGCTCTTATATGTTCCACACAAGGGGCTCTCACAAACGGGTGTGCACTGAGTCTCCATATCATTCATCTCCTTTCCTGGCTCACTCCAACCGAACCTCCCTCAAAGCCACATAAATGTAATGCATATGCAATTCTCATGTATGACCATCCATGTAACACCCATTACCCGTATCCGACGCCAGAACAGGGTACGAGGCATTACCGAACTTAACAGACTTCTTCATACAATATCGGCCCATAATTTCTTTCATACTTAAAAACCCTTCTTTTGTACTCATAATATCACTATTATAGGTCTACTAGACCCTAAACATACATCTAGACTGGTTTGGGACTGAGCCGGAAACTTATGAACACTTAGAAAACTTTTACTCAAAATAGGGCCACACGCCCGTGTGGTAGGGAACACGCCCGTGTGGGCAGGCCGTGTGGCCACACACGCCCATGTCCCTAGCCTGTGCGGATTTTATTTTTCATTTCGAACCTACTGGGGTTTTCACACGCCCTAGCACACGCCCGTGTCTATGGCCCGTGTCCCTCACACGGCCATGACATGTAACACCCATAACCCATATCCATCGCTGGACTAGGGTTAAAAGGTATTACCGGTCAAATCATAAAATTTATACCATCATGACTCACACATCAACACATCTTAGTAATCACCAACACAAAGTCCCTTTAGTAGGTCTACGAGACCTTAAACATGCTTTAAAGAGGGTTCGAGACTAAACCGATCTCATTTAGAAACTTTACAAAACTTAGAAAATTTTTTATCTTAAGTAGGGCACACGTCCGTGTGCCTCACACGGCCATGCCTTAGACCATGTTTTCCCTCGTGTGCAACACTGAATAGAATCACACAGCCTATCACACGCCTATGTGTCTGGCCCGTGTGCAACCCTGACTTGAATCATACGGCCTGTCACACGCCCATGTGTCTGGCCCGTGTACAAGTCTGACCTGATCGAATAAGGATAGTGATGGACACAGGCGAGATACACGCCTGTGTGCTCACCCGTGTGGGCAATTATAGGCCATTTACAAGGCCAAATTGCCACCCAATTTGGGTCAACCCTACATGCTCAATTCCAACATCAATAAACATACATTTCAATAACCATTCTCAACTACCAAATCAAGTATGAAATATACCATTTCATTATCACTATAACATACCATAATGGCCATTCACACAAGACCATATTTACACATTACTTACATTATTATCACATAGTAAAATATGTACCTAAATCACTCCACAATCTTACCAGCCTATACATGCCATATACCATATATACAACTTCCAAAAAGGTACCAAAATAGATGTCCGATAGTTTGATTTAGTCGCTGATGATCCCTGGATCCGAGCTAGCTTTAATAACACTGTAAAACAGAGAAAGACTTCACACAGTAAGCTTTAAAGCTTAGTAAGTTTGTAATATAACACAATTAACTAAACAATCCAAAATTCAATGTGCAAAATTAACTATCACTTAGTTCAATTCACATCTCTACTCAATCTCATCCATGACTATTACTCACTTTCATACCATATCTTTAGGTTCATATACAAGCATTTATAATGCTACTCAATCCAACTCTTTTCATCATTCATTCACATAATCTTCCATCTATCTCATATACATTATCATCAACCACTTAGGTTCTGTACATACCTATACAATCACGTATTTACCTATCACATTTACCACATCGATGCCCGATGCCATAATTCATTCGATCCTCTTTAAACGTTCGATGAACTCACACACTTAGTGTTAATTAATTAGCCGAAGCTATAATAATATCGCACACTTAGTGCCATCACATAAACCGAATTTATCTCGGTATCGCACACTTAGTGCCAAATAATACAGCCAATGCTTTATTTATCTCGCACACTTAGTGCCATTCATCACAGTAACTATTCTATTTACGCACACTTAGTGCCACATATCTTCGAACTCACATTTTGCATTACCAAACTCCACAATCACATTTCCATTCATTTTATCACATAAGAACATTATTTAAACAATACGTATTATACACGAACTTACCTCGGACGTAGAAACAACGATACTAGTCGATCAATCGAGCACTTTGTTCTTGCCTCGATTTAGGTCTAAATTTCTCTTTTCTTAATCTATATAATATCAAATTCAACTCATTCAATTTCATCTTCATCCAAAACAATCTACAAACACATAGTTAGGGCATTTTACACTTTAGCCCTCATAATTCCACATTTTAACATTTTAGTCCTTATTTCATAATTACACAAAATACACATAATTTACTCACACCCAAGCTTAGCTGAATTTAATACTAGTCCCTAGCAGTCCATATCTTTCATTTATTTCACATTTTAACCCTTATAAGTTTCATTTTCACAAATTAGCCCATAATAATAAATTTCATCAAAAATCCTGATACAAAACATATTTATCATTCATCAAGCTCTCATATTTCACCAACTATCAACACAAAGCTCACATATTCATCAATGGCACATCACAAAATCGTTATCAAATTTAGAAATTGAGGAATGGGCTTGATAGGACACAAAGCAACAATCAAAAAAACGTAAAAATTATCGAAAACGGATCAAGAACCATACCTCAATCAGCCAAGATTATTGCCGAATCCCTAAAACTCTTTTTCTTTTATTTTTCCTTTGTATTTTCGGCAAAAACAAAGATGATAACCATAAAATTTGGTTTTGGCTTTATTAATATTAACTTAATTATCATTTTACCAATTTAACCTTATTACTATACTTATAAAATCATCCACTATAAGGTCATTTATGACCACTAACACAACTAATGGTCCATTTCCATAATAAGGACCTCACATATCTGAAAACATAGCATTTAAACACTTTAACCTCTAGCACACAGCTTTTACATTTTATGCGATTAGATCCTTTTTCACAAATTGGCACTCAAATGATAAAATTTTCACAAAGAACTTTCACACATACTTTATCACATGCCACAAACATAAAAAATAGTATTAAATTATTTCTCTGACCTCAGATTTTTGGTCCCGAAACCACTATTCTGACTAGGGTCTAAACCGGGCTGTTACATGACACGCCCGTGTCTTAGCCCGTGTGTGAAAACCTTGGCAATCTATTTATGACGTCAGCAGACACTTAAAAACACATGGCCAAGCCACACGCCCATGTGCTGGCCCGTGTGACGAACTGAATTTTTCATAAATTAGATGCAGGGGACACACGGCCTACCAACACGCCCATGGGGCTGACCGTGTATCACACACGCCCGTGTGTCTATCCGTGTGGGCAAATACAAGGCTATTTACCAAGCCATTTGCCACCTTGAAAAGCAACCACATTCATACCGTTTCAGGCAACACTTAACTTAACAATAATGTCCTTCTAACATACGCTATTAAAACATCCACACCTTAACTACACACTATGACATTATGCACATGCTTCATACATTACTCATTCAATTGCACAAACTTGCTCTTCATGAAATTCATCACCATTGGATAGAAATAACTTAGCTAGTTTTGGCTGATTTCAATAGCCCTTTACAAAATGAATTGAGTAACATTAATTGCCAACACATTGGCTAACCAATATGACATATAACAAAATGACCAAGTTCCTATACATGCCATACCCAAAATAATCAACATTACTATACCAAAAGAATAGCTTGATAGTGTGAACTGAGCTCCGACGTCCTACAATCCCCAAGCTAGCTTGGCGATGCTACAAGAAAAAAGGAAAAAGAGAGGGGGGTAAGCATAAAGCTTAGTAAGTTTGCATGAAATAAATAGCAACATAAAGCCTTATGATAACATCCATACATTACAACGAGTAATAACACAATTTCTCAAGCACATTGACATAACATACTCATGCTTACTCTTACCGATCTCATATCACATATTGGACTCATTTCTCGTAAATTACTTATTTGTACCTGTGTCACTTCATCACATAACTTTAGCACTCTTAAATATTGAACATAAACTTAGCTTTTTATCTCGTTGTACCATTTGGAATATTGAAGGATACTCAAACTCGTCATACTCATAATAAGATGCCAATGCCATATCCCAGATATGGTCTTACATAGGATCACATATTGATATCGATGCCATATCCCAGATATGGTCTTATACGGGATCTCTTATTGATGTCGATGCCATATCCCAGATATGGTCTTATACGAGATCGTATATCGATGCCATGTCTCAGACATGGTCTTACACGATTTCATACCGGAGCCATGTCCCAGACGTGGTCTTACACGGGATTACTTCATGATGCCGATGCCATATCCCAGATATGCTCTTATACCGGATCTCCTTTCGGTGCCGAGGCCATGTCCCAGACATGGTCTTATACGGGACCTTCTTAATCTCATGTCGTGACAATGGTATCCTTTCTATTCCTAAGGTTCAACTGGGACTTTCACATAATATAATTTCATCAATACCTCATTAAGCAATTTCATAGAGATAATATACATTTCTCATGATATCAAGCATATTAAAACATAATAACATTGCGTTGATTTATTACACACAAACTTACCTCGGTAACAAAATATGTACAGTTATTCGATTTAGTCCACCACCTTGTTCTTTCCTCGGTTTCGGTCTGGACTTCGTGTTTCTTTATCTATAATAACAATTTCACTTATTTAACGATCATATTGACTAAAATAACCCATGAATCATACTTTGGCAAAATTACAATTTTGCCCCTAAACTTTCACATAGTTACAAAATGGTCCCTAGGCTCGTATAACTAAATGTACTCATTTCCTTGGTTACCCAAGCCTAGCCGAACACATTTTAAGCTTATAATAGCTCATATTTTCCTTCAAAACTAATTTTTACTACACATTTTATCACTCTTACAACTAGGTCCTTTTTATGAAATTTACATGAAAATCACTTAGAAAGAGATGTTTATCACACATCAAACTTTCATATTCGTCCATTAAACATTAAAATACATGCATATCATACATGGGTAAATTATTGAACATGAAACCTAGTTTAAAATATAGCTAGAAATAGCTAAATCGGGTTACGAGGATCTCAAAAATACGAAGAACATAAAAAATGGGCCTAGGAGGTACTTACAATCAAGCTTGAAAGATGACAAAACCCTAGCTATGGTGAGCTTGAAATTTTCGGCCAAGGTTGAAGAATATGGACACAATTTTTGACTTGTTTTCCCTTTTAATTAACTTATTAACCAAATGACCAAAATGCCCTTAAGGTCCCTTTCTTGAGATTTTTCCTTCCCATGTCTATTTTTGTCCATCATCAAATATAATGGTCTAATTGCTATATAAGGACCTCTAATAATTTTTTTAATACTATCTCATACTTGAAACTTCTAGAATATCAGATTTTTCAATCTTTGCAATTTAGTCCTAATGAATAAATTGATCACTAAATTTTAAAATTTCTTCATGAAATTTTCACACAATCACGTAACATACCATAGACCTCATAAAAACCATAAAACACATATTTCTACTTCAAATTTGTGGTCTCGCAACCACTATTCTAGCTAGGCCCTAAATCGGGCTATTACAATTCCCCCTTTAAGGAATTTCATCCCCAAAAATCTTACCGGTAAAAAGGTTTGGATATTGGTTTCTCATAGCCTCCTCAGGCTCCCATGTAGCCTCTTCTACCCCGTGTCTTTGCCACAATACTTTCACAAGAGTTATACTTTTATTCCTTAACTGTTTGACTTCCCGTGCCAAAATCTTAGTCGACTCTTCGCCATATGTCATATCGGGTTGAATTTCAACCTCTGTAGGTACAATCACATGCGAAGAATCTGATCGGTAATGACGTAACATAGATACATGGAACACATCATGGATCTTTTCCAACTCAGATGGCAAAGCCAAACGGTAGGCTATCGGCCCTATCCTCTCGGTAATCTCATACGGTCCGATAAAGCGTGGACTTAATTTGCCTTTCTGGCCAAACCTGAGAACTTTCTTCCATGGTGATACTTTCAAAAATACCTTATCCCCAACTTGAAACTCAATCTCTTTCCATTTCAATTCTGCGTAGGACTTTTGTCTGTCCAAAGCAACCTTCAAACAATCACGGATCAATTTTACTTTCTCTTTAGTTTCTCTGACCAGATCGACACCGTGAATCTA
The DNA here is from genome assembly GCA_025698515.1 of Gossypium sturtianum. Taxonomy (NCBI): domain Eukaryota; kingdom Viridiplantae; phylum Streptophyta; class Magnoliopsida; order Malvales; family Malvaceae; genus Gossypium; species Gossypium sturtianum. Next base: position 50,574,798 of record CM046946.1, on the reverse strand, counting down.
ATTTTCTCTGAGTTCAGTCCAATACAAAGGCGTTCGACACTTACGCCCATACAATGCCTCATAAGGCGCCATTTTCAAACTCGACTGAAACTATTATTGTAGAAAAATTCCACTAACGGTAAGTACTTCTCCCAGTTGCCTTCAAATTTCAAAACACAGCATCGAAGCATGTCTTCAAGTATCTGTATTACTCTCTTCAACTGTCCGTCGGTTTGTGGATGGAAAGTTGTACTAAAACTGAACTTTGTGCCCAAAGCTTCTTGCAACTTTTTCCAAAATCGTGATGTAAATCTCGGATCTCTATCCGATATAATCGACAACGGTACTCCATGTAGTCTTACAATTTCTGAAACATACAAATCCGCCAACTTATCAAGTGAATAATCAATGCATACCGGTATAAAATAAGCCGACTTCGTAAGTTTATCAACCACAACCCACACGGCATCTTTCTTTTTCGGTGTCAAAGGTAGACCCATCACAAAATCCATAGTAATACGGTCCCATTTCCACTCAGGAACCATAATAGGATGAAGTAGACCCGAAGGTACTTGTTGTTCAGCTTTCACTTGTTGACAAATCAAGCATCTTGATACAAACTCGGAAATATCTTTCTTCATACTCGGCCACCAATACCATTTCTTCAAGTCATTGTACATCTTTGTACTACCTGGATGTACAGATAAACATCCATTACGTAGTTCATGTAAAATTTTCCGAATAAGTTCATCATCTTTCAGTACACAAACCCTATCTCGTAACATCAAATATCCATTAGAATTAATCTGAAAGTCTGACTCAACACCCGACTTGTGATAGCCCGAAATAGGGCTTAATCGGAACAGTGGTTTCGTAACCACAAATCCGAAGTGAAATAGTTTAATTTTATAAATTTTTATTAATTACTGATTGATTGAAATATTGTGTGAAAATATGGATAGGAAATTTTAATGACTTAGTGCCTAATTGTATTTTTAGGACTAAATTGAGAAAAATGCAAAGTGTGTCTATTTAGTGATTAAAGGATTTAATTGAATTATTGCATGAAATTGGAAGTGTTTATATGGAAAATAGACCAAAAATTAATGTTATGGACACATAAGGGTAATTCTAGAAAAATATTTAAGTAAGTGGGTCAAGGGCATTTTTGTCAAAATTTAATAAAAGACAAAATAAGATGAAAACAAGTGTTCATCTTCTTCAAATTAGACCCCTTGCTACCGAAAATTTCATGTCACCATAGCTAGGGTTTTTGATTTTTCTAAGCTCAATTGTAAGTGATTTCTTGCCCCGTTTTTAATTGGTTTCATATTTTTATGCTTATTGAAGCTTGAATTTCATGTTTCTACCATTTATTTTAAATGAAATTAAAGTTTAAAAATTGACCCATTCATGATATAGTTGTAATTTGATGAGTGATGATAGATAATGAATGTTTGAAGTGCTAATTACGAGTTTTACTAGATGAATTTCGATAAAAATGTTGAAAACGGACTAAATGGTGAAATATAGTAAAGTGTGCATAAAGTTGGGATTTTGTGAAATTGAGGGCTGTTATGAGCATGAAATATGATTTAGTGAGGTTTGAAATTTAAGAAATTTAGTGAATTTTATTTTTACGAGTTTTAGGACAAAAGTGAAATATTTAAAAAGTTATGGGAAAAAAATGTAAGTTTGCCAAAATATTGTGTATGAATTGTATTTGAATGGAATGTTGAGAAAATGTATTAAATTGTGCTAATATAGATCAAGAAAGAAGGAATAGTGAAAGTGATCAGGGAAAAGAGAAGGTTATCGACTAATTTATGTAAATAGTCATTTTGCATCCGAGGTAAGTTATGTGTAAATAATAGCAATATATTTTTATAAATTGTGAATTATATTTGATATGTGAATTAATATTGAATGTGGAAGGAAAATTGCTCATGAATTATTCAAGTGATAAAGTGTTTAAAATAAGTGTTAAGAGTAAATTCCCGGTTGAACTTAGGAATAGAAGTGGATACAAGTGATATATCACTTGTATCCACTTTTACAGTGTTATAGTGAGTCCCGGGTGCTGGGTGATCTAGCATGTGTTGCAGACACCTGACAGCTTGAGTGAGCAGGCTCGTGGGCATTTCCAGTGTTATTGATCAGTGGTAGCTTCGGCTACATTACAGTGGTAGCTTCGGCTACAATTCAGTGGTAGTTACATAGCTACATTACAGTGGTAGCTTCAGCTACATATCAGTGGTAGCTTCGGCCACATATCAGTGTGGCACTTATGTGCTAATTCTCTATGTATCCGTGTATATTCCGAGTGTTCAACGGGATTAATAATGAATTAAAGTGAATATGAGATGAAGTGTGTATGCAGGTATAATTGAAAGAATGAGTATACGTGATAAATGTTAAGTATATAAATGTATGTGTAAGTGAATTGGTAAGATTGTACATGTGTAAGTGATTGAATTTGCTAAGAAGGATATTGATTAGTTATATATAAAAATGTTAATTATTAATTGAGTGCTTATTGTTTACATGTAACTTACTAAGCTATTAGTAGCTTACTCGTTCTTTTCCTTTCCTTTGTTTTATAGCGTGTTGAACTTACTTGGATTGGAGATCGTCGGAGCCTCGTATCACACTATCAAGCCTTTACTTTGGTATATAAATGCTTTTGAAATGTTTTAAGTTATGGCATGTACAGGTATCGAATTATTTTGTATGGATACCTAAGTGATATTTACTACAAAGAAAGTATGGAAAAGTATAAATTTTCAATGAAACAGTTTTTGGATAGCAGCGGTGGCATGATTTGTAAAAAATCACCAAAAATAAGGAAAATGGAATTAGAAATTGAATAAGATATAGAATTAAATAATATTGTGTCTACTTTCATATGAAAGAAACAGTGTAAGAAAAAGATTTTTATATTCTGTGATATTTGAGTTTTAGTGAGACAGGGTCAGAATGGTATTTGAAGTCCCCTGTTTAGACTTTAGAAAATCATTTAAAATTTTAAAAAAATAATTATGAATTATAATTTATATGTCTAGATTCCTTAGTGAGTCTACTTTTAATAGAAACAAGTAGAAACATCATATAAAAATTGTACAATGAGATAATTGATTTTTAGTGAAGAGTGGGCAGAACCGTTGGACAGAGAAATAGGGGAAAATTTAATGAATAAACTGTACTAATTTGCTGAACCAAAAATTCTGAAAATTTTATGGTGAGAATATATATGAGTCTATTTTCAGGAAAAATTTACGGATCTAAATTTCGATTTTAGGAACTCGAGTTATAATTAAATTAATGATTGTTGCGCAGATGGACAGATTTATTGTGAATGATGAAATAATTTATTTTTATACCCGAAGTAGTAAGTTAAGTTAAATAACGCCTCGTGCTCGACTCCGGAAACGGTCTCGAGTGAGTGGTGTTACATTTATTGGTATCAGAGCTACGGTTTAGTTGATTCTCAGACAAACGTAGCGAGTGTAATAGACTACCTATACATGCCATAATTGAATAATGATAGTGTGACTACTCCTGACATCTTAAAATGTTTTCTTTTATATAGTAATGGATCCTAATGGAGCTACAGCTAATGATGCTCAAAGTAATATGTCTGCTCCAGCGCAAGGGACGGCGCCAGATGAAAATTGACCCGAGACTCAAGGTCAAGGAGATGAGGCTCGAGAAGCCTTTCTCCATATGATGAGCAATTGGTATACCGAGTTTGTTAGAACTAATCCTAATGCTCAACCTCCTCCGCCCCCTCCTATTCCTCAAGCTATTCCCATAGCTCCTCAACAAACTGAAGTGTTAAGATTGTCAAAGCTTCCAGTGGATAAAATTTGAAAGTATTGAGCCGAAGAGTTTCGAGCTAATGTAAATGATGATCCTGAGAGAGCAGAGCTCTGGCTTGAAAATACCATCAGAGTGTTGGATGAATTATCTTGTACTCCAGAATCTCAAATGTGCTATCTCATTGTTGAGGGATTCGGCTTATAATTGGTGGAAAACTTTAGTGTCAGTGGTGCCTAAAGAGAAAGTTACATGGGATTTCTTTCAAGAGGAATTCTGAAAGAAGTACATAAGTCAGCGTTTCATTGATCAAAAGAGAAAAGAGTTTCTTGAATTGAAACAAGGGCGCATGACGGTAGCTGAATATGAACGAGAATTTGTCAAATTAAGCAAGTATGCCCAAGAGTGTGTATCTAATGAAGCTACATTGTGCAAGAGGTTTGAAGATGGATTGAACGAGGATATTCGATTGTTAGTGGGAATTCTTGAAATTAAAGAGTTAGTGGTACTAGTTGAAAGAGCTATCAAAGCTGAAGAACTGAGCAAAGAGAAAAGAAAGATGGAAAGTGAAGTAAGAGATGCAAGAAAAAGATCAATGGGCAAGTCATTTTAGTCTCAAGCAAAGAAGTCTAGAGAAATGAATACTCGATCTAATGTTTCTAGTGTGAATTTTCAAAGAGATCGAGGAAGACAAAATTCAAGTTCTAAAGCTCAAGCGACCTCTATGGCAAGTGTAGGTAGTGTTAAACCTATTAGACCGGAATGTCAACATTGTGGAAAACGAAATTTGGGAGAATGTTATTTAATCAGACGAGCATGTTTTAAGTGTGGATCTCAAGATCATTTTGTGAAAGATTGTCCAGAAAGAGAAGAGATAGAAAAGTTTCAGAATGTGAAATCGAGCAGTGTGACTACTAGAGGAAGACCACCAAGAAATGTGGGGACTAGAACAAGTGGTAAAGGTGTAACAAAAGACACCACCGTAAGATCCGAAGCAAGAGCTCCAGCGAGAGCTTATGCCATCCGAGCTAGAGAAGAAGCATCTTCCCCTAATGTGATCACTGGTATATTTTCTCTTTACGACACTAATGTTCTTGCATTGATTGATCCTGGTTCTACTCATTCGTATGTATGCATGAATTTAGTGTCTGATAAGAATTTGTGTGTTGAATCGATTGAGTATGTGGTTAAAGTGTCGAATCCTTTAGACAAGCATGTGATAGTTGATAAAATATGTAAAAATTGTCCTTTGATGATGCAAAGTCATTGTTTCCCTGCCAACTTGATGTTGTTGCCATTTGATGAGTTTGATGTTATTTTGGGAATGGATTGGTTGACATTACATAAGGCCAAGATAGATTGTAGTCAGAAAATTCTCGAGTTGAAGTGTAGTAGCGGTGAAGTTCTTCGGGTTAAAACAGATAAGTCAAATATGATGGCAATTGTGATTTCTGCCATGTCTGCTCAGAAATGTTTAAAAAATGGTTGTGAAGCATATCTTGCTTATGTGTTAAATACAAAAGTTTCTGAAATAAAGATCGAATCAGTGCCGGTGGTATGTGAATATTTAGATGTGTTTCCGGAAGAGTTGTCAGGTTTGCCTCCGGTTAGAGAAGTGGAATTTGGTATTGAAGTAATGCCCGGTACCGCTCCAATATCGATTGCTCCCTACAGAATGGCACCAACCGAACTGAAAGAATTAAAAGTGCAATTACAAGAGTTGACTGATAAAGGATTTGTGAGACCAAGTTACTCCCCGTGGGGTGCTCCCATGCTATTTGTGAAGAAAAAGGATGGGACATTGAGATTATGTATTTATTATCGTCAACTTAACAAAGTGACAGTGAAAAATAAGTATCCATTGCCTCAAATAGATGATTTGTTTGATCAGTTAAAGGATGCCACCGTGTTTTCCAAAATTTATTTGAGATCCGGGTATTACCAATTGAGGGTTAAAGAGTCAGATGTGCCAAAGACTGCTTCCAGAACCAGGTATGGGCATTATGAGTTTCTGGTTATGCCGTTTGGGTTAACTAATGCACCCGCATTATTCATGGATTTGATGAACTAGATATTCAGACCGTACTTAGACAGATTTGTGGTAATATTCATTGATGATATTTTGGTTTATTCTCAAGATGAAGAAGAACACGCAGAACATTTGAGAATTATGTTACAAATTCTGCTTGAGAAATAGTTATATGCTAAATTCAGTAAATGTGAATTTTGGCTTCGAGAAGTGGGTTTTCTTGGACATATTGTATCCGCCGAAGGCATCAGGGTAGATCCAAGTAAAATATCAGCTATTGTCAATTGGAGTCCACCGAAGAATGTATCTGAAGTTAGAAGTTTCTTGGGTTTAGCTGGTTATTATCGAAGATTTGTACATGGATTCTCTATGATAGCTTCTCCGATGACTCGATTATTGCAAAAAGATGTAAAGTTCGAGTGGACTGATGAATATCAGCAGAGTTTCAATCGATTCAAAGATCTACTAACGAAAGCACCTATATTAGTGCAGCCTGAACCGGGAAAGGAATTTGTTATTTACAGTGATGCCTCATTAAATGGTTTAGGTTGTGTCTTGAAGCAATAAGGTAAAGTAATAGCTTATGCATCAAGACAACTTAAACCACGTGAAAGAAATTACCCAGTACATGATCTTTAATTAGCTGCTATTGTATTTACGATGAAGATATGGCGGCATTACTTGTACGGTGAGAAATGTCATATTTATACTGATCATAAAAGCTTGAAATATTTGATGACACAGAAAGATTTAAATTTGAGGCAGCGCAGGTGGCTTCAACTGATAAAGGACTATGATTTGATTATTGATTACCATTCGGGTAAGGCTAATGTTGTAGCTGATGCTTTGAGTCAGAAATCTCTGTTTGCTTTACGAGCTATGAATACCCGGTTGTCACTGACTGATGATGGTTCAATCATAGCTGAATTGAGAGCTAAACCGACATTTCTATAGCAAATATGTAAAGCTCAAAAGAATGATGAGAAGTTACAGGATAAACGGGTACAATGTGAGTCAGGAAATGATTCAGAATTTTAGATTGGGACTGATGGTTGTTTATTATTCAGAGGCAGAGTTTGCATACCGAAGAATTCAGAGCTTGTACAGAAGATTTTACATGAGGCGCAGAGTAGCATTATGTTTGTACATCCGGGAAGTAATAAAATGTATAATGATTTGAAGAAGATGTACTGGTGGCCAAGTATGAAACGTGATATTTCTAAGTTTGTATCAAGATGTCTGATATGTCAACAGGTCAAAGCAGAACATTAGGTACCTTCGGGATTACTCCAGCCAATTACTATACCGGAACTAAAATGGGAAAGAATTACTATGGATTTTGTGTCGGGATTACCATTGTCACCGAAAAAGAAAGACTCAATTTGGGTGATAGTTGATCGATTGACTAATTCGGCTCATTTCATTCCTGTGCGAATGAATTTTTCACTTGACAAGTTAGCCGAATTGTATATTGCTGAAATAGCCCGATTACATGGTGTGCGTATGTCTATTATATCTGATCGAGATCCATGGTTTACTTCAAGGTTTTGGAAGAAGTTACAAGAGGCATTGGGTACTAAATTGAATTTTAGTACAGCATTCCATCCTCAAACCGATGGATAGTCTGAAAGAGTAATTCAAGTACTTGAAGACATGTTGAGATGTTGTGTATTGGAATTTGAAGGTAATTGGGAAAGATATCTACCTTTGGTGGAATTTGCATATAATAATAGTTATCAATCGAGCATAAAAATGGCACCTTATGAAGCATTGTATGGACGAAAGTGTCGTACTCCATTATATTGGACTGAAGTTAATGAAAATCGGTTGCATGGAGTTGATTTGGTAAAAGAAACCAAAGAAAAAGTGAAGATAATCCGTGATTGTTTGAAAGCTGTATCGGATCGACAGAAGTCGTATGCGGACTTGAAAAGAAAAGAGATTGAATTTCAAGTGGGTGATAAAGTATTTTTGAAAGTGTCTCCATGGAAGAAAATTTTGAGATTTGGCCGTAGAGGTAAATTAAGTCCAAGATTTATTGGTCCGTATGAAGTGATAGAAAGAATCGGTCCAGTGGCTTATTGATTGTCTTTACCATCAGAATTAGAAAGAATTCATAATGTGTTTCATGTTTCTATGTTGAGGAGATATTGATCGGACCCATCGCATGTGATTTCACCGACTGAAGTAGAAATTCGATCGGTTATGACATACGAAGAAGAGCCGATTCGAATCATAGCATGAGAAGTGAAACAGTTGAGAAACAAAGAAATTGCTTTAGTGAAAGTGTTCTGGCAACGACATGGAGTGGAAGACGCAACATGGGAAACTGAGGAGGCTATGAGGAAACAGTATCCTAACTTATTCACTGGTAAGAATTTTCGGGGACGAAAATCCTTAAAGGGGGGAGAATTGTGATAGCCCGAAATAGGGCCTAATCGAAACAGTGGTTTTGTAACCACAAATCCGAAGTGAAATAGTTTAATTTTATAAATTTTTATTAATTACTGATTGATTGAAATATTGTGTGAAAATATGGATAGCAAATTTTAATGATTTAATGCCTAATTGAATTTTTAGGACTAAATTGAGAAAAATGCAAAGTGTGTCTAATTAGTGATTAAAGGATTTAATTGAATTATTGCATGAAATTGGAAGTGTTTATGTGGCAAATAGACCAAAAACTAATGTTATGGACACATAAGGGTAATTCTAGAAAAATATTTAAGTGGGTCAAGGGCATTTTTGTCAAAATTGAATAAAAGACAAAATAAGATGAAAACAAGTGTTCATCTTCTTCAAATTAGACCCCTTGCTGTCGAAAATTTCATGTCACCGTAGCTAGGGTTTTTGATTTTTCTAAGCTCAATTGTAAGTGATTTCTTGCCCCATTTTTAATTATTTTCGTATTTTTATGCTTATTGAAGCTTTAATTTCATGTTTCTACCATTTATTTTAAATGAAATTAAAGTTTAAAAATTGACCCATTCATGATATAGTTGTAATTTGATGAGTGATGATAGATAATGAATGTTTGAAGTGCTAATTACGAGTTTTACTAGATGAATTTCGATAAAAATGTTGAAAAAGGACTAAATGGTGAAAGAGAGTAAAGTGTGCATAAAGTTATGATTTTGTGAAATAGAGGGCAATTATGTGCATGAAATATGATTTAGTGAGGTTTGAAATTTAAGAAATTTAGTGAATTTTATTTTTACGAGTTTTAGGACAAAAGTGTAATTTTTGAAAAGTTATGAAAAAAAATGTAAGTTTGCCAAAATATTGTGTATGAATTGTATTTGAATGGAATGTTGATAAAATGTATTAAATTGAGCTAATATAGATCAGGAAAGAAGGAATAGTGAAAGTGATCGGGGAAAACAGAAGGTTATCGACTAATTTACGAAAATAGTCGTTTTGCATCTGAGGTGAGTTATGTGTAAATAATAGCAATATATTTTTATAAATTGTGAATTATATTTGATATGTGAATTAATATTGAATGTGGAAGGAAAATTGCTCATGAATTATTCAAGTGATAAAGTGTTTAAAATAAGTGTTAAGAGTAAATTCCCGGTTGAAATTAGGAATAGAAGTGGATACAAGTGATATATCACTAGAGACCAGTGTTACAGTGTTATAGTGTGTCCCGGGTGCTGGGTGATCTAGCATGTGTTGTAGACACCTGACAGCTTGAGTGAGCAGGCCCGTGGGCATTTCCAGTGTTATTGATCAGTGGTATCTTCGGCTACATTACAGTGGTAGTTTTGGCTACATTTCAGTGGTAGTTACATAGCTACATTACAGTGCTAGCTTCGGTTACATATCAGTGGTAGCTTCGGCTACATACCAGTGTGGCACTTATGTGCTAATTCTCTACGTATCCGTTTATATTTTGAGTTTTCAATGGGATTAATAATGAATTAAAGTGAATATGAGATGAAGTGTGTATGCAGGTATAATTGAAAGAATGAGTATACGTGATAAAGGGTAAGTATATAAATGTATGTGCAAGTGAATTTGTAAGATTGTACATGTGTAAGTGATTGAATTTGCTAAGAAGGATATTGATTAGTTATATGTAAAAATGTTAATTATTAATTGAGTGCTTATTGTTTACATGTAACTTACTAAGCTATTAGTAGCTTACTCGTTCTTTTCCTTTCCTTTGTTTTATAGCGTGTTGAACTTACTTGGATTGGAGATTGTCGGAGCCTCGTATCACACTATCAAGCCTTTACTTTGGTATATAAATGCTTTTGAAATGTTTTAAGTTATGGCATGTATAGGGATCGAATTATTTTGTACGGATACCTAAGTGATATTTACTACAAAGAAAGTATGAAAAAGTAAAAAATTTCAATGAAACAGTTTTTGGATAGCAGGGGTGGCATGATTTTTGAAAAATTACCAAAAATAGGAGAAATGGAATTAGATAGTGAGTAAGATATAGAATTAAATCTTATTGTGTCTACTTTCATATGAAAGAAACAGTGTAAGCAAAATAATTTTATATTCTATGATATTTGAATTTTAGTGAGACAGGGTCAGAATGGTATTTCAAGTCCCCTGTTTAGACTTTTAAAAATCAGTTAAACTTTTAAAAAAATAATTATGAATTATAATTTATATGTCTAGATTCCTTAGTGAGTATAATTTCATTAGAAACAAGTAGGAACAACATATAAAAAATTTACAATGAGATAATTTATTTTTAGTGAAGAGTGGTCAGAACCGTTGGACAGAGAAACAGGGGAGACTTTAATGAATAAACTGTACTAATTGGCTGAACCAAAAATTCTGAAAATTTATGGTGAGAAGATATTTGAGTCTAGTTTCAGGGAAAATTTACGGATCTAATTTCGAGTTTTTTAACTCGAGTTATAATTAAATTAATGACTGTTGCGCAGATGGAAAGATTTATTGTGAATGATGAAATAAATCATTTTTATACCCGAAGTAGTAAGTTAAGTTAAATAATGCCTCGTGCTCGACTCCGGCAACGGTATCGAGTGAGTGGTGTTACACGACTCACACTGAACTCTCTTGGCTTGCAAACCACTGTTGCCTTTCTGAGCTTCACAAATCTCTTGGAGAAACATCGGTCTAGCTCTCAACTCAGCTAGAATAGATCCATCATCCGATAAGCCCAACCGTGTATTCATAGCTCTCAATGCGAAGAAAGATTTCCTACTCAAACCATCGGCGACCACGTTCGCCTTTCCGGGGTGATAGTCAATCACTAACTCGTAATCCTTTATCAATTCTAACCATCTTCGTTGCCTTAGGTTCAATTCTTTTTGAGTCATCAAGTATTTTAAACTCTTGTGATCAGTGAATACCCGACATTTCTCGCCATACAAATAGTGTCTCCAAATCTTCAATGCAAATACAATGGCAGCTAACTCTAAATCATGTGTCGGGTAATTCTTCTCGTGCGGTTTTAATTGTCTAGAGGCATAAGCTATCACCTTGCCCTCTTGCATGAGTACACATCCCAATCCATTCATGGATGCATCACTATAAACCACAAATTCTTTTCCCGGTTCAGGTTGCACTAAAACTGGAGCCTCAGTCAACATTGCCTTTAGTTTCTCAAAACTCTGTTGGCACTTTTCTGTCCATTCAAACTTTACATCTTTTTGTAATAGCCTCGTCATCGGAGTAGCTATCATGGAAAATCCTTTGACAAACCGTCTGTAATAACCAGCTAGGCCCAGAAAACTTCTAACCTCGGATACATTCCTCGGTGGTTTCCAATCAACAATAACTGAAATCTTACTTGAGTCAACTTGAATTCCATCACCCGAAACAATGTGTCCCAAAAATCTGACTTCTTTAAGCCAAAATTCACTTTTACTAAACTTGGCATATAACTGATTATCTCGTAAAATTTGTAAGACCGTTCTCAAGTGCTCAGCATGCTCATTCTCATCACGAGAATAAATCAATATATCATCAATAAAGACTACAATAAATTTATCCAAATATGGCCGAAATATGCAGTTCATTAAGTCATTGAATACAGTAGGGGCTTTGGTTAAACCAAAAGGCATGACTAAAAATTCATAGTGACCATACCTTGTCCGAAATGCAGTTTTCAGCATATCTGCGTCTTTGACTCTCAACTGGTAATAACCTAACCTCAAGTTTATCTTGGAAAACACAGTGGTTCCCTTTTAGTTGGTCGAATAAATCATTGATTCTAGGCAAGGGATACTTGTTCTTTACGGTTACTTTATTCAGTTGCTGATAATCTATACATAACCTCATAGAACCATCTTTCTTTTTCACAAATAACACGGGAGCACCCCACGGAGAATAACTCAGTCTTGCGAAACCTTTATCCGTCAACTCTTCTAACTGTGCCTTTAATTCTTTCAACTCGGTTGGAGCCATCTTGTATGGAGCAATTGAAATGGGGGCAGTACCAGGGGCTAACTCAATGCCAAATTCAACCTCTCTAACCGGAGGCAATCCTGGCAATTCTTCTGGGAATACATGTGGGTACTCACATACTATAGGCACTGATTCAATTCTTAACTTAGTCTCTTTGGCATTTATCACAAAGGAAAGGTAAGCTTCATATCCCTTTCTTACGTATTTCTGAGCAGACATATAAGAAATCACTACAAGCAATCTGTCCTGTTCATCTGATTCAACACAGAGAATATCCCCATTTTCAAATTTTAATTCAATAAACTTCCTTCAACAATTTACTATCACATCATGAGAAATTAACCAATCCATACCAAGAATTAAATCGAATTCATCAAATGGCAATAGCATGAGATTTGCCGGAAAATAATGACCTTTAATCATCAAAGGGCAATCTTTGCATACATTGTCAACTAACACACATTTGCCTAGGGGATTTGACACTTTTATCACAAATTCTATAGACTCTACAGGCATGTTCATACTAGATACTAATTTCATACATACATACGAGTGGGTAGACCCCGGATCAATTAAAGCAACAACATGAGTATCATAGAGAGAAAATGTACCCGTAATAACATCAGGGGAGGACGCCTCTTCACGAGCGCGAATGGCATAAGGCCACGCAGGCACTCTACCCTCGGATCTTGCAGTCTACTCTCTAGATGTATTCTTACTACTCGTTCTGTTTCCCGAATTTCTCTGTGGCCTTCCTCTAGTAGTACTTCCCGATCTTGCACTCTGAAATTTCTCTTTTTCAACCATCTCGGGCCATTCTCTAATAAAATGATCTTGGGATCCACACTTGAAACAAGCTCTCTCATGTGCTCGACACTCACCGGGGTGACGTCTGCCACACTGTGAACATTTTAGTCTACTTGGTCGAGCATTACCGACACTAGCAATAGAAGTGGTCTGAGCTTTAGAACCCGAGTACTATTTCCCTTTACCTCGGTTTGAAAACCCAACTGAAGTGGCTGATTGAGTAGTGAACTCTCTCGATTTCTTGGACAAGGATTGAAATGACTTTCCCAATTGTCTCTTCCTCGAGTCACGAGACTCAATCTCAGCCTTTCTTTTCTCTTTGGCCAATTCCTCGGCCCAGCACGCTCTCTCTACCAGCACATCAAATTCCTTTAGTTCTAGAACGCCAACAAACAACCGGATATCCTCATTTAACCTGTCCTCAAATCTTTTACACATAATGGCTTTAGTGGATACGGACTCCCGAGCATATTTACTGAGCCTTACAAACTCACGTTCATATTCGGTTACCGTTATTCGACTTTGTTTTAACCCAAGGAACTCCTTTCTTTTCTGGTCGATGAACCTTTGGCTAATGTACTTCTTTTGGAACTATTTTTAGAAAAATTCCCAATTAACTTTCTCCCTTGGTACCACTGACACAAGGGTATTCCACCATTGGTAAGCCGAATCTCTCAAGAGAGACACAACACATTTCATACACTCTCCAGGTGTGCAAGATAGTTCATCAAATATTCTGATAGTATTTTCAAGCCAAAATTTTGCTATTTCTGGATCATCATCCTTGTTAGCTCGAAATTCTTCAGCTCCTTGTTTCCGAATTCTATCAACCGGGGGCTTTTTCCTTCTCATCACTTCTACAACTTGGGGAGCTACAGGGGTAGGCTGAGGAATAGGTGGGGGTCGAGGGGGTTGCGCATTCGGATTCGTTCGATCAAACTCATTATACCAAGCATTCATCATGTGGAGAAAGGCTTCCCTAGCCTCTTCTCCTCCTCTCTGACTCACAGTCATTGGTCTATTCTCATTTTCAATTGGCACCGTCCCTTGGGTGGGGGTCGACGGGTTACTCTCTACATCATCCGCCACTGCTCTGTCGGGATCCATTTACTATATGAAAACATAATTTAAATCGTTAGGAGTAGTCACACTATCATTATGTAAATACTCATACGTATGGCATGTATAGCTAGACTCGTGCATACGCTATGTTAGTCCGAGAATCGACTAAACCGTAGCTCTGATACAACTAAATGTAACACCCCTTACCCGTATCCGACACCGAAACAGGGTACGAGGCATTACTGAACTTAACAGACTTCTTCGTACAATATCGGGCCATAAATTTCTTTCATACTTAAAAACCCTTCTTTCGTACTCATAATATCACTATTATAGGTCTACTAGACCCTAAACATACATCTAGACTAGTTCGGGACTGAGCCGTAAATTTACGAACACTTAGAATTTTTTTACTCAAAACAGGGCCACACGCCCGTGTGGTAGGGAACACGCCTGTGTGGGCAAGCCGTGTGGTCACACACGACCATGTCCCTAGCCTGTGCAGATTTTATTTTTCATTTCGAACCTAAAGGGGTTTTCACACAGCCTGGCACACGCCTGTTTCTGTGGCCCGTGTCCCTCACAAGGCCATGACACTCCCGTGTCTTAGCACGTGTGTGAAAACCTTGGCATTTTGTTTATGACGTCAGCAGACACTTAGGGACACATGGCCAAGCCACACACCCGTGTGCTGGCCCGTGTGACGAACTAAATTTTTCGCCAATTAGATGCAGGGGACACACGGCCTACCAACACGCCCATGGGGCTGACCGTGTATCACACACGGCCTAGACTCACGCCCGTGTGTCTATCCATGTGGACAAATACAGGGCTATTTACCAAGCCATTTGCCACCCTGAAAAGCAACCACATTCATACAGTTTAAGGCAACACTTAACTTAACAATAATGTCCTTCTAACATATGCTATTAAAACATCCACACCTTAACTACACAATATGAAATTATGCACATGCTTCATACATTACTCATTCAATTGAACAAACTTGCTCTTCATGAAATTCATCACCATTGGATAGAAATAACTTAGCTAGTTTTGGCCGATTTCAATAGCCATTTACAAAACAAATTGAGTAACATTAATAGCTAACACATTGGCTAACCAATATGACATATAACAAAATGACCAAGTTCCTATACATGCCATACCCAAAATAATCAACATTACTATACCAAAAGAATAGCTTGATAGTATGAACCAAGCTCCGACGTCCTACGATCCCCGAGCTAGCTTGGCGATGCTACAAGAAAAGGGAAAAGAGAGGGGGTAAGCATAAAGCTTAGTAAGTTTGCATGGAATATATAGCAACATAAAGGCTTATGATAACATCCATACATTACATCGAGTAATAACACAATTTCTTAAGCACATTGACATAAGTTACTCATGCTTATTCTTACCGATCTCATATCACATATCGGACTTCTTTCTCCTAAATTACTCATATGTACTTGTGTCACTTCATCACATAACTTTAGCACTCTTACATATTGAACATGAACTTAGCTCTTTATCCCGTTGAACCATTTGGAATATTTAAGGATACTTAAACTCGTCATACTCGTAATAAGATTCCAATGCCATATCCCAGATAGGGTCTTACATGGGATCACATATTGATGCCTATGCCATATCCCAAATATGGTCTTATACGGGATCTCTTATCGATGTCGATGCCATATCCCAGATATGGTCTTATACAAGATCTTATTTCGATGCCATGTCCCAGACATGGTCTTAGACGGGATTACTTCATGATGCCGATGCCATATCCCAGATATGGTCTTATACAAGATCTCCTTTCGGTGCCGAGGCCATGTCCCAGACATGCTCTTATACAGGACCTTCTTAATCTCATGTCGTGACAATGGTATCCTTTCTATTCCTAAGGTTCAACCGGGACTTTCACATAATATAATTTCATCAATAACTCATTAATCAATTTCATAGAGATAATATACATTTCTCATGATATCAAGCATATTAAAACATAATAACATTGAGTTGATTTATTACACACAAACTTACCTCGCTAACAAAATATGTATAGTTATTCGATTTAGTCCACCACCTTGTTCTTTCCTCGATTTTGGTCTGGACTTCATGTTTCTTGATCTATAATAACAATTTCACTTATTTAACGATCACATTGACTAAAATAACCCATGATTCATACTTTGGCAAAATTACAATTTTACCCCTAAACATTCACATATTTACAAAATGGTCTCTAGGCTCGTATAATGAAATGTACTCATTTCCTGTAACACCCCAAACCCGGCCTAGAAGTTAGGCCCGAATCTGGCGTGTCACATTGAAGGAAGTTGAACTTGCATCATTGAGTAAACATGATATTTTAGAAAACGATTGCTAATGTTTTAAGAAAACCCCGTATTTATAAGTTTAACAGTTATAAATGAAAACTTAGAAAAAAAATAAACCAATAGCCTTATTACAAAATATTAACCCAAAATAAATAATCTTAAAATAAGGTAAAAATTGAAATTACTAAAGTTCACGAGTAGTATCTCCGATGTATAGCCACCCCCGAGTCCTCCACGGCTCCCAATCCTCTATCGCTGGGAATTACCTGAAAATTTTAATAAAAAGAGGGGGGTGAGTTTACGAAAACTCAGTGTGTAATTCCCCACATGAACCATAACTGGGCCCGAGCCCATTAAAATACCATCTGGGCCTTAGCCCTTACGGAAACAATCTGGGCCTTAGCCCTATTAGCATGGTATAGCAGATAATGAATGCAATGCAATGCAATGCATCCCAACCCAACCTAATTATCCATCCGCTACACACCACCCATTCCAGCCAAAACACACCAGTGGGGATTTCTACAATCAACCCTCATCCGCTACACACCATCGATGGCGATCATCTTTGTCATCCATGCTGCGATCCTTTGCTCATCACCGAAATTGTGGCTGTGCCACTGAAATAATGTGACAAAGTCACCAAAATATGTGGCAGAGCCACCGAAATAATAATATAATCGGCACACAACCTTGGGTAAATATGATAGACACAGAGTCATCAATAACTGTATTATGTTTGGCACTTAGCCATCAGCGACGGTAATATAATCGGCACACAGCCTTGGGTAAATACGATTGGCACAAAGCCATAATCAAGATGGCACGGAGCCATATTTACATTGGCACATAGCCATTATATAGAATGTGGCAGAGCCACCGAAATATGTGGCAGAGTCACCGAAATACACTGCCCCTTTTCATCAATATCATATCCCAATCCCATGCAATATGTCTTGTATGTCATGCTCAATCATTACTCATGTATGCAGAATGGCCATGCTCAGTAACAATCATTTAAACATGTAATAAAAGCATATCAGTCATACAACCACAGCCAAATCGGTCATATCATAACACAAGCCAATCAGTTACCTACAAGGGCAAATCAGTCATTTTACCTTGTAAGGGTATTTCGATAATCCTACCCTTCAAGGGTAGTTCGATAATTCTACTCATAACTAATTCCTGTATGCAGTGCATCTCAAACATAATCAATCATACAATTAACACATAAAACGCTAGTACTACCACGAGGGTACAACGGTCATTTTGTCGTTTAGGGGTAAAACGGTAATTTTGCAAACCAAGGGTATCTCAGTAATTTTGCACTTAATGGCCTTTCCGACGGCCTACTGTCGCCTCGAGCGACACGGATACCTTTTCTTATCGAAATGGTGCAATTGGGCCTAGGGCCTATTCCAAGCCCAAATGGCCCCTGCACGCTCGTGTGGCCCATTTAGCCCAAATCTAGCCACAGATATTAGATTCACATAGTCTAGTCCAATTTCTACTACACAGTCATACAATTTATTCATATGGGCCCAAGGGCCCATTGGGCCCGCCTTGGCCCATCATAGCCCAAGCAGCCTCAACCTACAAGAATACTCATGGTGGCCTCGACTATTGCGTTGAAGCTCCCACACGTGCGCTCGCACGCTCGTGTGGATACCATTGCCGTGACCGGCACTTCGACATTTGCCGCTCTACAACTGGAGTAGAGGGAGTTACACACCTGATAGGAATCTGGTGCTAATCCGCGCTCCGACCACTCCTGTGCCCAAACGCCCTACAAGGTATATCCTTCCTCCTACCATAGAATGCTCTATATATAGCTAGCTTCTCACCTTCCTTCTTTGTATCTTTTCGATGTGGGATCCTTCACGTCGAGAGAGTTTAAATCCAACTCAAACTCTTGCCGTCAATTCGCAAAATAAATACTCCCTTGCTTTTCATGAGATTCGAACCTAGGCTCCCTTCAATAGTTCAACACGCCACTTGCCACCAAGCCACAAGCTCCTCTTGTGTCTAAAATCATGCGCAACTAAATATAAATCTATGGCCAAATTCTAAAGTCCATTTAAAAAGAAAATCAAAATGCAAGCACCAAGACTTGAACCTTGGACCCCTTACTCCCTTGTGTGGCGTCACCCCCTTGCTCCCTAAGTGGCGTCACTTTGCCACTCCACCACACACTCCACTTGTGTCATTTTTCTCCACATTTTATTCTTAAAGCCTACCTACCAACTCCCAGGGTTTTTTCACCTAAAACCAAAATTTTCCTGAAGCCCAAGTTTGATCCCGGGACTTCATAGAAGGCCCCCTAACCTTCCAAAATCACTCACCTAATAGGTCCAACTTGCATGAGAGCCGTTCTCTTGTTCTCAAAAATTTTAAATGCTACTACGCCCAAGGCCCATTGGGCCCAGTCTTACTAGGCCCAAATTCGGGATGTTACAAATCTACCCTCCTTAAAGAAATTTCGTCCTCAAAATTTCCAGCTATAGAAATAGTCGCACATCCTAACCTACAACACTACACTCACGCTGCGCACTCTGATTCTAAAACAGTAATACACTTTCTAACTTAAGCTTGCAACCTCTTCACACAACCAAATATCTAATACAGAAGCAAACAGATATTTAACACTCATACATAAAAAAAATTCATTCAAACATCACATCCAAAACATACACAGAATAAATACAGTCATTATAGCATATAATAAGTAAGGGACTTCTGGTGATTTGTCACGGAGACTCGGGTGCCATACTTCCAATAAAGATACTTTTTTTAAACCAAATTTCAAATAACTCTAAAATAAACATTTTCGAACCCATTCTACAACCGAGTTTTGTAACCTGGCTCTGATACCATAATTGTAACACCCCAAACCCGGCCTAGAAGTTAGGCCCAAATCTGGCGTGTCACATTGAAGGAAGTTGAACTTGCATCGTTGAGTAAACATGATATTTTAGAAAACGATTGCTAATGTTTTAATAAAACCCCGTATTTATAAGTTTAACAGTTATAAATGAAAACTTAGAAAAAAATAAACCAATAGCCTTATTATAAAATATTAACCCAAAATAAACAATCTTAAAATAAGGTAAAAATCAAAATTACTAAAGTTCACGAGTAGTATCTCCGATGTATAGCCACCCCCGAGTCCTCCACGGCTCCCAATCCTCTATCGCTGGGAATTACCTGAAACATTTAATAAAAAGAGGGGGGTGAGTTTAAGAAAACTCAGTGTGTAATTCCCCACATGAACCATAACTGGGCCCGAGCCCATTAAAATACCATCTGGGCCTTAGCCCTTACGGAAACAATCTGGGCCTTAGACCTATTAGCATGGTATAGCAGATAATGAATGCAATGCAATGCAATGCATCCCAACCCAACCTAATTATCCATCCGCTACACACCACCCATTCCGGCCAAAACACACGATTGGGGATTTCTACAATCAACCCTCATCCGCTACACACCATCGATGGCGATCATCTTTGTCATCACTGCTGATCCACACCGCTCATCGCGAAATTGTGGCGGTGCCATCGAAATAATGTGACAAAGTCACCAAAATATGTGGCGAGCCACCGAAATAATAATATAATCGGCACATGACCTTGGGTAAATATGATAGAACAGAGTCATCAATAAGCGTATTATGTTTGGCACATAGCCATCGGTGACGGTAATATAATCGGACACTGACCTTGGGTAAATACGATTGGCACAAAGCCATAATCAAGATGGCACGGAGCCATATTTAGGTTGGCACATAGCCATTATATAGAATGTGGTGAGCACCGAAATATGTGGCGAGTCACCAAATACTGCGCCCCTTTTCATCAATATCATATCCCAATCCCATGCAATATGTCTTGTATGTCATGCTCAATCATTACTCATGTATGCAGAATGGCCATGCTCAGTAACAATAATTTAAACATGTAATAAAAGCATATCAGTGATACAACCACAGCCAAATCGGTCATATCATAACACAAGCCAATCAGTTACCTACAAGGGCAAATCAGTCATTTTACCTTGTAAGGGTATTTCGGTAATCCTACCCTTCAAGGGTAGTTCGATAATTCTACTCATAACTAATTCCTGTATGCAGTGCATCTTAAACATAATCCATCATACAATTAACACATAAAACGCTAGTACTACCACGAGGGTACAACGGTCATTTTGTCGTTTAGGGGTAAAACAGTAATTTTGCAAACTGAGGGTATTTCAGTAATTTTGCATTTAATGGCCTTTCCAATGGCCTACTGTCGCCTCGAGCGACACGGATACCTTTTCTTATCGAAACGGTGCAATTGGGCGTAGGGCCTATTCTCGGCCCAAATGGGCCCACACGCTCGTGTGGCCCATTTAGCCCAAATCTAGCCACAGATATTAGATTCACATAGTCTAGTCCAATTTCTACTACACAGTCATACAATTTATTCATATGGGCTCAAGGGCCCATTGGGCCCACCTTGGCCCATCATGGCCCAAGCAGCCTCAACCTACAAGAATACTCATGGTGGCCTCGACTATTGCGTTGAAGCTCCCACACGTGCGCTCGCACACTCGTGTGGCTACCATTGCCCTGACCGGCACTTCGGCATTTGCCGCTCTACAACTAGAGTAGAGAGAGTTACACACCTGATAGGAATCTGGTGCTAATCCGCACTCCGACCACTCCTGTGCCCAAACGCCCTCCAAGGTATATCCTTCCTCTTACCATAGAATGCTCTATATATAGCTAGCTTCTCACCTTCCTTCTTTGTATCTTTCCGATGTGGGATCCCTTCGTCAGTAGAGTTTAAATCCAACTCAAACTATTGCCGTCCAATTCGCAAAATAAATACTCCCTTGCTTTTCATGAGATTCGAACCCAGGCTCCCTTCAATAGTTCAACACGCCACTTGCCACCAAGCCACAAGCTCCTCTTGTGTCTAAAATCATGCGCAACTAAATATAAATCTATGGCCAAATTCTAAAGTCCATTTAAAAAAAAAAATCAAAATGCAAGCACCAAGACTTGAACCTTGGACCCCTTACTCCCTTGTGTGGCGTCACCCCCTTGCTCCTTAAGTGGCGTCACTTTGCCACTCCACCACACACTCCACTTGTGTCATTTTTCTCCACATTTTATTCTTAAAGCCTACCTACCAACTCCCAGGGTTTTTTCACCTAAAACCAAAATTTTCCTAAAGCCCAAGTTTGATCCCGGGACTTCATAGAAGGCCCCCTAACCTTCCAAAATCACTCACCTAATAGGTCCAACTTGCATGAGAGCCGTTCTCTTGTTCTCAGAAATTTTAAACGCTACTACGCCCGAGGCCCATTGGGCCCAGTCTTACTAGGCCCAAATTCGGGATGTTACATTTCCTTGGTTACCCAAGCCTAGCCGAACCCATCTTAAGCTTATAATTGCTCATATTTTCCTTCAAAACTGTTTTTACTACACATTTTATCACTTTTACAACTAGGTCCTTTTTATGAAATTTCCATGAAAATCACTTAGAAAAAGATGTTTATCACACATCAAACTTTCATATTTCTCCATTAAACATTAAAATACATGCATATCATACATGGGTAAATTTTTGAACATGAACCCTAGCTTAAAATATAGCTAGAAATAGCTAAATCGGGTTACAAGGATCTGAAAAATATGAAGAACATCAAAAATGGGGCTAGGAGGTACTTACAATCAAGCTTGAAAGATGACAAGACCCTAGCTATGGTGAGCTTGAAATTTTCGGCCAAGATTGAAGAAGATGGACACAATTTTTGACTTGTTTTCCCTTTTAATTAACTTATTAACCAAATGACCAAAATGCCCTTAAGGTCCCTTTCTTGAGATTTTTCCTTCCCATGTCTATTTTTCTCCATCATCAAATATAATGGTCTAATTGCTAAATAAGGACCTCTAATAATTTTTTAATACTATCTCATACTTGAAACTTCTAGAATATCATATTTTTCAATCTCTGTAATTTAGTCCTAATAAATAAATTGATCACTAAATTTTAAAATCTCATCATGAAATTTTCACACAATCATGTAACATACCATAGACCTCATAAAAATCATAAAACACATATTTCTACTTCAGATTTGTGGTCTCGCAACCACTTTTCTGACAAGGCCCTAAATTGGGCTGTTACAATCCAAACCTCCTCAAGACCACACAAATAGAATGCATATCAAACACACATTCCGCCAATAAATGCTTTTAATCATAGTTTATACAACATGCCAATCATTCTATTGAAATATCATAACCATACTTACAATCAGCAAATCATATCATTTTAATACGTAATAATGTATTACGCCAAACAAATCATTTTCTCAATCTTACCAGCATGCAAGATTTCCGATTTCCAAGACTTAATTATTAGTCTCTCCCCTTTATGCACAAAAATTCCTCAATCTTTCTATCTTCCATTGCAAACCAGAGAAAAGAAGAACAAAAAAACAAAAGAATCATCCCCGGAGAAAAATGCTTGTCCTATATATATAGTCCTTCCGACCCTTATCACCAAAGCCAATTCATAGCCACTTGGAAATACCTTAATCATCATGTCTCCCACTAACTTATACTTAGTTCAATACTAATGAGATTACGGTTGAAATCCAACTTTTCCTCAACCTGCCTACTACTTGTTCTTATTTGCGAAAAGAACTCGTCAGATTATTTGTGGCAACTCTCCCACCCTTTGAGAAAATTTCATCCCTGAAATATGAATGGTTGATATGTGAGCATGAATGATGAATTGGCATGAACGATTGTATGATTTGATCGTAGTCGAGTCCAATGGGCTATATGAGCATGAAATTGGTTTAACGGGCTATATGAGCATCAAAATTGGCTTAATGGGCTATATGAGCATGAAATTGGCTTAATGGGCTATATGACATGACATGGGCTTAATGGGCCTTATGGGTTTTTAGAAATATATGTTAGGGTTTAATAAACTCTAGGCCTAGTTTGACAAACTCTTGAATAACATAAAAATCTTGTAATAATCAAACATGTCTGTGGACAAGTCGATAGGTTAGGGTGTGGTAATTGATATATGCATGTTTAGGATTGGATCTAGGGAGAGCTTGGTATTTAAGCGGTCCTAGTGGCCCACCTCCTCTTCTCTGGAATCCTACCTGGTGCGTAGTGTCTGTTCACTTTAGCCGCGAGGACTTATTGATGGGCCAAAGTTCATAACTAAAACCCGAGATGAAAAAAATTACAGAAATACCCCTGTAGGGTAGAATTATGAAAATACCCCTGTAGGACAAAATTATGAAAATACCCCTGTAGGGCAGAATTACGAAAATACCCTTGATTGTGAAATGACTAAAATACCCCTTATGTGTTAAATATAAGTTTTATGGATGTTACTCATGTGCATGCCACATTCATATGACATTCTATTTAGGATGCATATGGGGGGAATTATGGTACGGAGGAAGAATTTGAGGATCGCATAGTCGCTTGCCGACCGTGGATCCACCGGTGGCTTTAAGCCCATTATATGATTAGCGACTTTCTTCGCAACGTTGAGTAGTGCATTGTGAGTGCTACCATTGGAGTGTAGCGGAGGGGTGGGTCGAGCTAGAATTCCCCACAGGTGTATAAGGTTGGAAGGGAAATAGAGTGTAGCGGATGGATTTTTGGGGAGGGTTTGCATTACCTTATTTTGCATATGATATGATATGATATGATCTGATATGAGGTCATTATGGGCTAAGGCCCAAGACCACCGATTTTGATAGGGCTTAGGCCCAATGTGATAATTGTATATTAAATTGGTTGCCAAGGGTCGTACACATTGAGTTTCGAAACTCACACCCTTTTATTTAATGTTTCAAGTGACGCTCAGTAGACAGCTCGACGTGGAAGAGGGACTCGGAGATGGCCACATTGCAAGTTAATTGGAAGTTTTTTGTTTATTTGTTTCGAATGACTTTAGTTTAAATCTTTTATTTCCATTGGTTGTAATAAGGCCTTGTATCTCCAATTTGACGTTACTTATGGGTTTTATTATTATTTCCGCTGCTTACTTTTTATTTCAACTTAAATAAATTTCTAAAGTTTAACAAGGTTTTCAAAATAACTACAACCTATGGGATTTTATCTTAAAACATGGGCTTTCTTCTTAACTTAACAAGATTCAAGGGTTTTGGGCTTTTAGGCCTTAGATTTTAACTTAGCAAAATTGTTTGAGATTGTACCTTTGATGTGACATTCCCAGATTCGGCCATAATGTCTGGGCCGAGTTTGGGGGTGTTACATTTAGTTGTATCAGAGCCCAGTTGCAATGCTCGGGCTGTGAAATGGGCTTTAGATTTTAGGTTTTTAAAATAAGTGGATTAAAGAGTTTTTGTAGGATCTTGTAGTGTGGTTCACCGAGCCCTTGACTTCGAGCCAAGTAAGTTTTTCTGTTTTTTACTTGTTTAAATTACTGAACTATAATTAGATATTGGGCTACTTAAACAATAGGTTCTGAGAGACTAAAGCCCGTAGGGAACATAAGCCTGTAGTTGATTTACGACCGCGAAACAACTTTTCAATTATCACTCGCATAAGACATGTGTTTTTAACAGTGGAACTATGCACTAATTTCATAAAATTCTAACCTAGAAATACGCATGCAACGATGAGTGCTAGAAGAGGTACAAGAGGTCGCGGCAGAGGCCGTGGAAGTGTTAGGGCAGGGTTGTCAGAGTCAGGCCATATGCCCAACGTTGGAGTAGAGGAGGCTCCAGCCTCACCAGTAGCGGAAAGGGGACCATATGAATGGGCTACCGCTACAGAAGATGCAGTATCGCAGGCCATGTTAAGAACCTTAGAAAGGGTCGTTGGGCCCAATAATGGTACGGGAAGTCGTGGGTCAATCGCAGATCGACTCTGAGCTAATGGGGCAGAGATTTTCAAAGGAGTAGCGGGGGTGGCCCCGAATGTGGTGGAGTATTGGTTGGAAGCTACGGAAAGAATTATGGACGACCTGGATTGCTCGGCGGAACAAAAGTTAAAAGGGCTGATATCCTTACTTAGAGAGGAAGCTTATCAGTGGTGGTTGACTGTAAATGAGGGCAACCAACCGGAGCAGATCACCTGGGAGTTCTTCAAGTTGACATTTCAGGAGAAGTACATTGGAGCGGCCTATGTAGATGCCCGAAGGAAGGAGTTTTTGAATCTGACTCAAGGAGATAAGTCGGTAGTAGTGTATGAGGCAGAGTTTTTGCGCCTCAGTCAATATGCCAAGGGGATAGTCGCAACAGAGCATGAGAGATGTGTACGGTTCGAGGATGGGTTAAGAGACAATCTTAGGGTGCTTATAGCTCCCCAGAGGGAGCAGGACTTTGTGGTCTTGGTGGAGAAAGCAAAGATAGCGGAGGAAGTAAAGCGCACGGAGCGCCTCCACCGAGAAAAGGAGAAGGGAAAGAACAAACGGAACGTGGAAACTATTGGGGCTGAACAGAGGCCTCCAAGGAGGGCCAGAGTGAATGGGCCGGTTAGAGCTGAGGCCCCTATTGCTGTTGCTAATACCGGGATACCACATTGTGTTGTGTGTGGAAAAGGGCATACAGGTGAATGTTGGAGGAGAATAGGAGCTTGTTTGAGCTGTGGATCTATGGAACATAGGATTAGAGAGTGCCCGAGAAGGCCAAATCAGGAGCGAGCCGATGGCAGAGGTAATTTTTAGCCACAGAGGGGTGATCAACAACCACAAAGGGGCCGTGGACAAGCCAGGGGCGATAATGGTAATTAACGCGGTCGTAGAGCACCAGGTAGAGGTGCAGGTTATGCTGAGGCGAGTCAGCCAGCTTTGGTCTATGCAGCACGTCGCCAAAGGGACGAAGACGTTCCAGATGCGAATAATGGTGCGTACCCTACCATAGTATACTGAGTGTTTATTTTGGCTTTAGAATCAGAGTGCGCAGTGAAAGCATAGCTGTGAGACTTGGGAAGTACGATTAATAGTTAGTTGGAAATTTCGAGGATGAAATTTCTTTAAGGAGGGTAGAATTGTAACGCCCCAAATTTGGGCCTAGTAGATTTGGGCCTATTGGGTTGTAACGCCCCAAAAATCCCGAAACTTTAAATTTCTATGCACTGAGGTTGGTATGTATGAGTAGCACTTAAAATATTAATTTTAAGGTATTATCGGGATTACTTGAAGTCTTAGAGATAGGGAAGACCGTAGGGAAAAATTTATTTTTCTTGCTTTAGTGGACCTTAGTCTCAGGCATTAGGCCTCTTAAGCAGATTAAGGCGAAAGTAAGACACAAATGGGCTTGTGGTTCAGTGGTAAGGTAGCGTCACTAGGGGAGCTACAAGGTGGCGTGAAGAGGTCCAAGGTTCGAGTAGTGGTAAAATGTTTTTGGAGTGTTTAATTTTGCATAGTGGACGGCCAGAGTTGTGTGGAATTTGGAATCTTTCATTGAAGGGTTTGAATTGGTCTTGTGAGCTAATAAAGGAGGGAATTTTGGATGAGATAAGGGAGATATCATGGAGAAAAATTAGGAGATGAGAAGTGGGAAGAGTTGGTGCCGAATTGGACTGTGGGGGAAGGTAGGATTCGGCTATTTGCTATAAAAGGAGGTGCCGAATTCCTTTGAGAGGTTCCTTGGGTTCCATTACTTTTCTTTTTCTCCCCCTTAGCCGAATTCTTCCATTTGTCGAAAAAAAAACCCATCATTCCTTTGCCAAATTTTGGTTTTCTCTCTAGCCGAATTCCCCATACCTTATCTTCTTAAATTCTTTTTATTGTTCACCTTTAGTTCTAGCCGATCACTTCTCCACTTCTTCTCCTTATTGGTGCCGAATTGTCTCTGTCACCGTACTAATCCCAAAAGCCAAATTTAGGCCGCAGGATCGAAAGTGGATTTGGTAAGTATTCGGTTAACCTCTCTTGTACGTTTTACGAAAAGCCGAAAAGCTATCTAACTGACCTATCGTTAACTCTGTGGTAACAAGGATAAGGTTCAAAGATCGCAAGCGTGGTAGGATCGTTAGCAAGGGTAAGTGTTCTTTACTTCGGTTTAAGGGTTGGTCGAATGGTCATATATGTTGTGAGGGTGACTTGTGTTGGATGCAAGTCATCTATTACTTAGGCTATAATATTTAAGTTGGTACAGATCTAGGGTCTAATCGCAGTTGGTGTTAAAGAAAGGAGATATTAAGGCTTGTCGCACACGGTAAGGCTACGGTGAGGTTTCAATTTTTGATAAAGTTTGTATTTAGCCTATGATTAATGATTAAGGAATATCGAATGTAGGTTCGTGACTAAGAGGAATTCGCAGCACACGCTATTACCAGGTGTGTACAAACACTACACACACGATATCGACAATGCCGAAAAGCCGAAAAGTGGCTAAATGGGCCTGCCGAACTTGTAGGCCCAAAACAGAAATGGTTGATATGTGAGCATGAATGATGAATTGGCATGAACGGTTGTATGATTTGATCTTATTCGAGTCCAATGGGCTATATGAGCATGAAATTGGTTTAACGGGCTATATGAGCATGAAATTAGCTTAATGGGCATGAAATTGGCTTAATGGGCTATATGACATGAAATGGGCTTAATGGGCCTTATGGGTTTTGAGAAATATATGTTAGGGTTTAATGAACTCTAGGCCTAGTTTTGAGAAACTCTTGAATAACATAATACTCTTGTAATAATCAAACATGTCTGTGGACAAGTCAATAGGTTAGGGTGTGGTAATGGACATATGCATGTTTAGGATTGGATTTAGGGAGAGCTTGGTATTTAAGCAGTCCTAGTGACCCACCTCCTCTTCTCTAGAATCCTACCTGGTGCGTAGTGTCTGTTCACTTTAGCCACGAGGACTTGTTGATGGGCCAAAATTCATAACTAAAACCCGAGATGAAAGAAATTACAGAAATACCCCTGTAGGGAAGAATTACGGAAATACCCCAGTATGGCATAATTACGCAAATGCCCTTGATTGTGAAATGACTAAAATACCCCTATGTGTTAAATATAAGTTTTATGGATGTTACTCATGTGCATGCTGCATTCATATGATATTCTGTTTAGGATGCATATGAGCAGAATTATGGTACAGAGGAAGAATTTGAGGATCGCATAGTCGCTTGACAACCGTGGATCCACAGGTGGCTTTAAGCCCATTATATGATTAGCAGCTTTGCTGCAACGTTGAGTAGTGCCGCTGTGAGTGCTACCATTAGAGTGTAGCGGAGAGGTGGATCGAGCTAGAATTCCCCACAGGTGTATAAGGTTGGAAGGGAAATTGAGTGTAGCGGATGGATTTTTGGAGAGGGTTTTGCATTACCTTGTTTTGCATATGATATGATCTGATATGAGGTCATTGTGGGCTAAGGCCCAAGACCATCGATTTTGATAGGGCTTAGGCCCAATGTGATAATTGTATATTAAATTGATTGCCAAGGGTCGTACACACTGAGTTTCAAAACTCACACCCTTTTATTTAATGTTTCAGGTGACGCTCAGTAGACGGCTCGACGTGGAGGAGGGACTCGGAGATGGCCACATTGCAAGTTAATTGGAAGTTTTTTGTTTATTTGTTTCGAATGACGTTAGTTTAAATCATTTATTTCCATTGGTTGTAATAAGGCCTTGTATCTCCAATTTGACGTTACTTATGGGTTTTATTATTATTTCCTCTATTTAATTTTTATTTCAACTTCAATAAATTTCTAAAGTTTAACAAGGTTTTCAAAATAACAATAACCTATGGGCTTTTATCTTAAAACATGGGCTTTCTTCTTAACTTAACAAGATTCAAGGATTTTTAGCTTTTAGGCCTTAGATTTTGACTTAGCAAAAATGTTTGAGATTGTGTCTTTGATGTGACATTCCTGGATTCGGCCATAGCGTCTGGGCCGAGTTTGGGGGTGATACACAATTAGTCACTTTGGCGAATAGTCTCATATGGGATAAAATATTACGGAGTGTAGGAGTAAATATTCTTAGTAGATAATGGCTCTTTATTACTCACCCTAGGCAGATACTTATTTTCGCAAGATGATTCAACGGATATTACTGGTTTTCTAAATACCAAGGGGTCACCAAAACATGTCAAATGTAGATTAGGGAATGTGAACAATTTTTCACCATCTGTGTAACAGCCCGATTTAGGGGCTAGTCAGAACAGTGATCTCGAAATCACTAAACCGGGGTTAGAGGGAATTATTTTCATGTTATTTTATGTGTTATAACATGTTTATAAGGGTGCATGAAAATTTTGGTGCCTTAATTTTAGCAATTTCTAGCTAAATCGTGAAAAAGGACTAAATCGCATAAAGTGCGAAAATTCTATTTTAGTTGCTAGAGGTGCCAAATAGCTATGGATTATTAATTGGAGGTCCCTAATGTGCAATTTGTCCTTGTTTTAAGTGAGTTGGCCGGCCATGTGGCAAGGGGGACAAAGACATTAAATTTTGGTCAAAAGTTGGTGGTATTAGTTGGTCAAATGAATAAAATAAGATGATATAAGCAAAAGTTGTCATCTTTTCCTTATTTCTTCTTCCCCAACCGAAAATATCAGCCATGGGAGGGCTTAGAAGGCTTGAAAATTTCAGCAACTCAATTCCTCTTCAAGTAAGTGATTTTGATGGCTTTAGTTGATAATTTTTGTACTTTTGGAGTCCCCAAAGCTTAAGCTAGCTAATTAGGGGACTATTTTGCAAAACGGTTGAGATTCTAGGGATTTAACATGATGGGTCTCATGTTGGTTGATGAGTTTTATGGAATAAAATGAATGGTAGGATGATGATAAACAACTTTTGTGAAAGGTGTTTTTATGAAAACACCTAATTTGGGCCAAAATGCAAAAGTTATAAATTGTTCATTAGGGCATGAAATAGTTGGAATTGTGGATAGTTGTAAGAGGATTAAATGTTCAGCTAGGCTTGTTTATTGAGAAAATGTGATAAAAAATTATTTACGAGCCTAGGGGCAAAATCGTAATTTTGCCAAAGTGTAGGGGCAAAAGAGTCATTTTTGCCTAGAGTGTAGATTATGATATATTATGATTTATAAGTGATTAAATTGGTAAATTCTGTTGTTCTAGATTAAAGAAATCGAGTTTCGGACCTAGAATGGGTGAAAAGAGAAAGGTGGGCAAAAGTCTATTTTCGGACCTTTCGACATCGAGGTAAGTTCATGTGCTAAATTATACAATTCTAAGTGAAGCATTTAATGTTCCAATGTCCTGTGGAATGCATAATCACACTATGAGTGTATTGAATGTATTTTAACGAGATGTCAAGAGAATTGTTCTTAGGCATAGAGGGAAAGCAAATAGTAAGATATGTTGATAATTAAGGTCCCGTATAAGACCATATTTGGAATATGGCCTCGGTATGAGATATTGAATAAGACCATTTCAGGGACATGGCACCAATATGCTATTCCATGTGAGGCCCTATCAAGGGCATGATGTCGAGGTGAGATTGTAAGTATGAGATTCAAAAGTGTTATTTAATAATTTGAGTGATTCCACAGATATGTTGAAAATGAGAATGTATGTGGTTGTCTCATGAGAGGTACAGGTATGTGTTAGAACTAAATTAAGGTGAATTGGGTATGTGATTAGCCCATAGCGGGTCATGTGTGTATGATGCATCTTAATTGTATGTGCTATTTTTATAATTGCATTGCGTAAAAGTAAATGATTATTGTAGAAATCTATGTAAGGATGCCAGTGTGTGAGAATATTCTCAGATGAACATTTGAAATAGAGAAATGCAGGTGATTATATATATATGTATATCCGTAAATGTATAATAATGGTGGGCTGTGTGCCATACCATCTTCCTAATTATTAGTGATGGGTTGTGTGCGATACCATCAATAATGTTATTAATGGTGGGCGAAGTGCGTTACCACCTTATTATTCATTATCGATGGGCTGTGTGCGATACAATCGAGTTTAGTTTCAAATGGTGGGCTAAGTGCGATACCACCCTATTAAAGAACGATGGTGGGCTAAGTGTGATACCACCTTATTAAAGAATGATGGTGGGCTAAGTGCGATACCACCCTATAAGAGATTCGATGGTAGGCTAAGTGCGTAACCACCGAGAGATTGGTAGCATGAGTGGTTTATTGAGAATGCATGATGTGTTGTTTTATATGATCTTGTGATGATCAGTGCAGGATGTATGCTAATTAAACAAGCGAATTGGCTTGTGGCATGGTAAGTTATTGAATGCGAGCATTAAGCCAAAATATGGTTAGAATGTGGTAAGGGACGAAATGAGTAAGCATATGAATATTGATAGTTGATTTTTAATTGCATATTAACTTACTAAGCATTATTGCTTACCCTTCTTTCTTTCTCATCTCTTATAGGTTAATTTAGCTAGCTCGGGTTGGAGACCGCCGGGGATGTTTTCACACTATCGAGGAGACACTTGGTATGAGGTATCAAGTCATTATGAGTCATGGCATGTATAAGGCTAGTACATGAGGTTGATTAAGTCATTGTTATTGTGCCAACTGTGTTGGCCTAAATGAGTTATGGGATAATTGTATAATGCCATAGTTGTTGGCTATTATGTTATATGAAAAGATGTATTTATCTATATGGGATAGCAATTCAATTTGAGTGGTTATGAATGTGATGGATGAGTATAAGTTGTGTAAGCTCTATGGATGCAAAGAGCTTGGAAAATAGCCTTGTTCGGGTTCACATGGGTAGGCACACGGGCGTGTGTCTAGGCCGTGTTAAGTCTGCACTTTAAAATTAGAATTGGAATGGTCACACGGTTAAAGCACACGGGCGTGCCGAGGCCGTGTCGAATAAGTCAAAATATTAAGGTATGGCACACGGTTTAGGCCCACGGGCGTGTCAAAACCGTGTGTGATTAGTCAGTGTCGACCACGGGTGAAAGGCACGGACGTGTGATAGGGTACACGGGCGTGTGCCTTAACCGTGGGTAAATTGGCAGAATACTGGGATTTTAGGCACGGTATGGTGACATGGGCGTGTGTGCCTATGCACGGGCGTGTCTCGTTCTACACGGGCGTGTGAACTCTGTAATTGAAGAGAAAGATTTTAAGAATCGTAAAAGTTTTGGTTAGTCTCAAGAGCCCTCGTATGTATTAGTGAAGCCTCGTAAGTTGAGAATGAGGTGATTGAGGTGAATGAAGAGAGTAGTCACGATTAGCCTAAGTAGCGACCGTGAGGCTTAAGTCCCAGAACGCTCGCACTCGCTCCGGTATTGGATACGGGTAAGGGGTGTTACATTTAGTGGTATCAGAGCTATGGTTTAGTCGGTTCTAGGACTAACTTAGCGTGAGTAAGAGTCTAGCTATACATGCCATATGTGGACCGTGATAGTGTGATGTCTCCCGGCTCTAACGAAATTGTTTTGTGAAAACAGTGATGGTTCCCAATCGAGCTAAATCCAATAATGTTGTAAGTGATAATGGGGAAATTGAAATGCTCTTATGCAATGATGAGATTCAAAGAGGTATGAGTAGAAGTATATGACATTTGTGTGATAATGCATGAAATGAGAAGTTTATCTGCATTGGCTGGATATGCATAAGGCGTTATATACTCAACCTATTAGGTTAGGTGCATATAGTGAGTAAATTTACCCAGAGAATGGGGTATATGTGTATGTGTAATTGTTTGAACGATGCATGATCAATATGTCCACATAGTTGAATCTCATGTGCGACTATTAAAATGGATGATGTATAATGTTTTATTTCGTGACTCTGTATGAAACTACAAGTATTATGGTGTGAGAGTTAAACTGGGAAGTTTGACTAAGTTGAATGCAGGGATGGGTACGGTCGTTCAATGATAAAATGATGAATAAGACCATGGTTGGACCATGGCGATACATGTGATCCCATGTAAGACCATGTTTGGGACATGGCATTGGTGACAAATAGTGATCCCGTGTAAGACCACGTCTGGGACCTGGCTTCGGTATAAAATCGTGTAAGACCGTAGCGGGGCTATGATGTTGTGATACGAGTAAGACCATAGTTGGACTATGACAATCAAGTAAATGACGTACCCAAAACCCGTAAGACATTCTCTAGATTAATGAGTCATAGTAAGAGAAAGTAGAGTTAAATGTTGAGTATTTGAGTAGATATTAATGTGGAACTTGAGTAAGTGAAATCAGAGTTCGAAAAGTATAAGTGATAGGGACAATTGTAGCGTGATAAACGTGAAAACTCACTTGTGACGAGTTGTGTGACCATGATGATATTTCATTGATGATGAATAGTAAATCACATGTATGTGGTCACGAGAGTCAAGTTGTGGGACGCTACGGCCTCACCCCTTACCACTGTTGAATTATGACGAGATGTTATGAGAGTTAAGTTGAGCAAGTTTGCATTCGGTTAGTGCAATGATTATGTTAGCATTTTGAGAATGCTTTGTATCATATTGATACATGATACTCTACTATATAGAGTAATTGTTGTTGAGCACGAGGTTGAAGTCCTAGGGGACTACAATGAACACGAGAATTGTATAAGTCCATATCCGGAATATGGCATCGGTACTTGAGGTGGCAGTCCAATAAGACCATATTTTGAATATGCCATTGGCATTGGCATTTAGAAGTGCTTCCATATAAGGTCACCTCTAGAATGCAGCTTTGGCTTTTAAATTGTGTTAATGATTATATTATGCTTTTTTGAGTATTCCTAGTGATCTTTGGGACAGATCGACGAGTCTAGAAGTAGAAAGTAAAATTGTACTAAAGTCATGTGAATGAGTGAATGCAGACACTCGTGAGCGAGTCGCAAGGAAATGAGTATGAGTATAGAGTGTGGCGCGGTATGTGCTTAATAAAGGCAATTGTAAGAAAGTATGTCTGAATGCTTTAACGATTGTATTGATTATACAATGTTAAGAGCAAAGAAAAAGTTAGCCTAGGCTCTTTGACTCAAGTGAGTAGGAAGCCTAAGGTTTATGATTATCGATATTTTCTTAAATTGATGTTCATTAATGAAAGGAATCATTAAGGAGTTTTGAGGACGGAAATGGTTAAAGAAACAATGTTTAAACTGTGAGAGTATTCGATTATGATAACCATAGTTGTATGGATCATAATGACCTCTTTAAGCATTATGTGTTAATATCTTTTTCCTTTCAGGGGCGATGAGGTTGTTTATCCCATGAATTAATTTCGTGTGTGAATATTAGCCGAGTGTGAAATTAGATTAAACGGTTGTCAGTTTAGTAACTGGAATTGACGTTCTTTATTCTCCTCGTAACCCTATTTGGGTGTTTTGAGGGGGAAGATGGAGATGATTCTAGTATAAGGAGTGAAATCCTGAGTTTCACATCGTGTGATGGGTTTTCAGACAGGTCGAATAGAATTATTGATTTGATCAAGATTGTACCTGCTATTGTTAGATGTGACGACGGTAAAGGTTTTAGATTAGTATAGCAAGAGAAACTCAGATGAGGGTGTGTTTGAAATATGTTTTCAGTGTGGAGAAAAGAGTAGATTAATGCATTGAGATATGATTCGAGTTCTGTGTATATCCACGCATAAATCAACAAAGAGAGTAAATTTATGTGTGTTCGTGAGTAGAGAACATGATACGATGATATTCTCATTGAAATGTTAAAACCGCGATGGTTGGGTTGAAAGCTATAAAAGGAACTATTAATTGAAAGTTCTAGTATTGAGTTCAGTCTGAATCGAGAAAAAGAGTTGACAGGTTGGTGATCCAAAGACAATCACTTTTGTATCTGTGTTGTGAGCTAGATGTTTTGTAATGATCCATGGGAAAAATCGATGTGTATTTTCTGAATTTTAATGAGTGAGGATATCATATGCTGCAGAAGATTTTGAAGATGAAATAGTGAAATGACTTGAACTATTACAATGGCAAATATAGTTATTGTAATACTTCCCAGATAGTAGACAAAGAAGTTCAGAAGGGGGATAGTGAATGGTATTTTAAATGAGCTTAGAATGAGTTTGTCTGAGATGTTAAAATTCAAGTTGGATAAGGTTTCTGTTGTTGATGTTACTTTGAGATAGATATTGTATGTGGAAGAATTCAGAACTTATGCAGAAGTTTTGGTATGAGATTTAGTAGTAGCATGTCTACTAATGCAAGAATAAAGAAGTACTGTTAGGTGCATAAATGTTTTGACAGTAGAGTACATTTCACGATATGACTGAGTTTAGGGTCAGAAGTAGTTGACCACTAAAAGCTGAGTTTTCAAAGCATACAAGTCAAGATTATTACAGTCGGTAAATGCTTTAATGAGAAAGTGAGATAAAACTTATAGATTTTGAATTTGGTTTGACAAAATTCTCAAGAAAGGGAAATGTCATTCGAATTGTAGCAAATAAACCGGTAAAGATCCGAATGATCATTTGGATGCGTGCAGAGTTCTAAATTAGTGGATTACAGGATTACTAAGTATACGCTCTAGAGGAAGAAATACCTGGGTCACAAGTGATGCTTCAACCTTGCGTGTGATAGCTTAAAGGTTGATGACAAGAGAAACTTGAGGATAAGTGGATTTGTGATTTTGAAGAGTTTATGGAAACGTTTTAAGAATGTTGGTAGCAACTCCTTCTAATAAGATTTTCCGGGACGAAAATCCCTAAGGGGGGGAGAGTTGTAACAGCCCGATTTAGGGGCTAGTCAGAACAGTGATCTCAGAATCACAAAACCGAGGATAGAGGGAATTATTTTCATGTTATTTTATGTGTTATAACATGTTTATAAGCGTGCATGAAAATTTTGGTGCCTTAATTTTAGCAATTTCTAGCTAAATCGTGAAAAAGGACTAAATCGCATAAAGTGCAAAAATTCTATTTTAGTTGCTAGAGGTGCCAAATAGCTATGGATTATTAATTGGAGGTCCCTAATGTGCAATTTCGCCTTGTTTTAAGTGAGTTGGTCGGCCATGTGACAAGGGGGACAAAGACATTAAATTTTGGTCAAAAGTTGGTGGTATTAGTTGGTCAAATGAATAAAATAAGATGATATAGGAAAAAGTTGTCATCTTTTCCTTATTTCTTCTTCCCCAACCGAAAATATCAGCCATGGGAGGGCTTTGAAGGCTTGAAAATTTCAGCAACTCAATTCCTCTTCAAGTAAGTGATTTTGATGGCTTAAGTTGATAATTTTTGTACTTTTGGAGTCCCCAAAGCTTAAGCTAGCTAATGAGGGGACTATTTTGCAAAACGGTTGAGATTCTAGGGATTTACCATGATGGGTCTCATGTTGGTTGATGATTTTTATGGAAGAAAATGAATGGTAGGATGATGATAAACAACTTTTGTGAAAGGTGTTGTTATGAAAACACCTAATTTGGGCTAAAATGAAAAAGTTATAAATTGTTCATTAGGGCATGAAATAGTTGGAATTGTGGATAGTTGTAAGATGATTAAATGTTCAGCTAGGTTTGTTTATCGAGAAAATGTGATAAAAATTTATTTACGAGCCTAGGGGTAAAATCGTAATTTTGCCAAAGTGTAGGGGCAAAATAGTCATTTTTGCCTAGACTGTAGATTATGATATATTATGATTTATAAGTGATTAAATTGGTAAATTTCGTTGTTCTAGATTAAAGAAATCGAGTTTTGGACCTAGAACGGGTGAAAAGAGAAAGGTGGGCAAAAGTCCATTTTCGGACCTTTCGACATCGAGGTCAGTTCATGTGCTAAATTATACAATTCTAAGTGAAGCATTTAATGTTCCAATGTCGTGTGGAATGTATAATCACACTATGAGTGTATTGAATGTATTTTAACGAGATGTCAAGAGAATTGTTCTTAGGAATAGAGGGAAAGCAAATAGTAAGATATGTTGATAATTAAGGTCCCGTATAAGACCATATTTGGAATATGGCCTCGGTATGAGATATTGAATAAGACCATGTCAGGGACATGGCACCGATATGATATTCCATGTGAGGCCCTATCAAGGGCATGATGTCGAGGTGAGATTGTAAGTATGAGATTCAAAAGTGTTATTTAATAATTTGAGTGATTCCACAGATATGTTGAAAACGAGAATGTATGTGGTTGTATCATGAGAGGTACAAGTATGTGTTAGAACTAAATTAAAGTGAATTGGGTATGTGATTAGCCCATAGTGGGTCATGTGTGTATGATGCATCTTAATTGTATGTGCTGTTTTTATAATTGCATTGCGTAAAAGTAAATGATTATTGTAGAAATCTATGTAAGGATGTCAGTGTGTGAGAATGTTCTCAGATGAACATTTGAAATAGAGAAATGCAGGTGATTATATATATGTATATATCCATAAATTTATAATAATGGTGGGCTGTGTGCGAACTACCTTCCTAATTATTAGTGATGGGCTGTGTGCGATACCATCAATAATGTTATTAATGGTGGGCTGAGTGCGTTACCACCTTATTATTCATTACCGATAGGCTGTGTGCGATACCATCGAGTTTAGTTTCAAATGGTGGGCTAAGTGCGATACCACCCTATTAAAGAACGATGGTGGGTTAAGTGCGTAACCACCGAGAGATTGGTAGCATGAGTGGTTTATTGAGAATGCATGATGTGTTGTTTTATATGATCTTTTGATGATCAGTGCAGGATGTATGCTAATTAAACAAGCGAATTGGCTTGTGGCATGGTAAGTTAATGAATGCGAGCATTAAGCCAAAATATGGTTAGAATGTGGTAAGGGATGAAATGAGTAAGCATATGAATATTGATAGTTGATTTTTAATTGCATATGAACTTACTAAGCATTATTACTTACCCTTCTTTCTTTCTCATCTCTTATAGGTTAATTTAGCTAGCTCGGGTTGGAGACCGCCGGAGATGTTTTCACACTATCGAGGAGACACTTGGTATGAGGTATCAAGTCATTATGAGTCATGGCATGTATAGGGCTAGTACATGAGGTTGATTAAGTCATTGTTATTGTGCCAACTGTGTTGGCCTAAATGAGTTATGGGATAATTGTATAATGCCATAGTTGTTGGCTATTATGTTATATGAAAAGATGTATTTATCTATTTGGGATGGCAATTCAATTTGAGTGGTTATGAATGTGATGGATGAGTATAAGTTGTGTAAGCTCTATGGATGCAAAGAGATTGGCAAATAGCCTTGTTCTGGTTCACATGGGTAGGCACACGGGCGTGTGTCTAGGCCGTGTTAAGTCTGCACTTTAAAATTAGTATTGGAATGGTCACATGGTTAAAGCACACGGGCGTGCCGAGGCTGTGTCGAATAAGTCAAAATACTAAGGTATGGCACACGGTTTAGGCCCACGGGCTTGTCAAAACCGTGTGTGATTAGTCAGTGTTGACCACGGGTGAAAGGCACGGACGTGTGATAGGGTACACGGGCGTGCTTCCAAAATGCATGGGCGTGTGCCTTAACCGTGGGTAAATTGGCAGAATACTGGGTTTTTAGGCACGGTATAGGGACATGGGCGTGTGTGCCTATGCCCGGACGTGTCTCATTCTACACGGGCGTGTGAGCTCTGTAATTGAAGAGAAAGATTTTAAGAATCGTAAAAGTTTCGGATTAGTCTCGAGAGCCCTCATGTGTATGAGTGAAGCCTCGTAAGTCGAGAATGAGGTGATTGAGGTGAATGAGGAGAGTAGTCACGATTAGCCTAAGTAGCGACCGTGAGGCTTAAGTCCGATAACGCCTCGTACCTCGTTCCGGTATTGGATACGGGTGAGGGGTGTTACAATCTGAACTTGAAACTCCCAGGATACGTTTACCTTATATAACGAATTGCATAGAAAGTAAATTGTTACTTTCTCTATTTGTTTTCCCTAAATTTTTTTCACTTAATTCCTTCATAAACTCTAATCTTTTTATTCTTCGATTCAACTTCATCCCTTTTTTGTAACCTCCAAAACCCTACCTAGACATTACGGTCAAATTATGAAGGCTACATTGGCCACCAGAATGGCACAGAAAGACTTTTGTAATTTACAACATACTTTAAAACCTTTTTTTACTTTTTATTAACAACTAGGGAACTTGGGTATTTGTCCTTATTTTGAGAAAATATGTTAATTTCAAAAATCACGTATATTTGGAATTTCCTTTGTAAAGATCATTCATTTAAAAAACGAAATTGTATTTTATCCAAAACTTATTTTCATTTTCGCAACGAAAAAGAATGATTTTGTTAAATGTTATTAAAAAAAAATTTCATGCATCATCTTATCAAATACCACTTTATGCATTTTTAAAAACTTAATGTTGTAACACCCTTAACCCGTCTCTGTCGCTGGATTAGGATTGTGAAGTATTACAGTACAAATCGAAGAATTCAACATCATATAGTAATAACTAATCAAATTTAAATACTAACATTCAATTACACATTTCATTCATAGCATAAATACATTTATGGGCCTTAAACCAAGCCTACGGGGCCTTAAAAATAGTTTGAGAATAGTTAGGGACTGATTTGAAACAAAATAGAAAATTCTAGAAATATCTGAAAATTTTGGAAACAGGGGTCACATGGCCGTGTGGCAAAGCCCAAGCAATGTGGCTCAAAAACATGGTTGTGTGGCCAACCGTGAACAATTCAAAATATTGGACCCATGGCCATGTCCCAGCCCGTATGCCCACCCATTTGACTATTCAAAATAGGGTTACACGGCCGTGTTGTAGGCCATGTGCCAAACCGTGTGTGTATTCGAAATAACGTCACACGACCGTGTCGCCAGGCCGTGTAACCCTCTATTACTGTGTGGACCAATCGACACTTAAAATTTAAAATGACACACAATTGTGTGGTGTGACCGTGTGACAGCTCATGTCCTAACCCATGTGCTACCAAAATAACCCCTAATGCAAGCCAATTCAACAACCCTTTCTTAAACAACAAGACGAACCATTTCCAAACACCTTCACACATTAAAACACAATCAAACACACCTAAAAACATGCCAAAATCAATCAATCTAGGTGCCTAACCAATATGTCATCACTTGGCACCATATTTCATACGCCAAATCAATTCAAATTCAACCCTACAAATTTATACCATAAACATATATCAAACATACCAATTAACCAATTCTTTTTCAATTCATTCCACCATTAACTTTCTACTTTAAAAAGGCCTAAGTAAATGATAAAACATACATATACATAAATACTTACAAACCAAATTCAAGATCACATATATACAAATAGGCTTGAAATGAACTCAAACCATACCACATTGACAAAATAGCTTAAAACTCCTATTACATGACATTTATAACCAACAACAAAATAACAATGTAACATCCTAAAATTTAGAATTTTATGTGTTGCATGATATCTTGTGTGAGGCTAGCTAAAATATTAATTGTGTATGTTTAGGGGTTCTATGAAGGCTCGGGGTTGAATTGGGCCCTAGTAAAAATTTTGTGTTTAAGCATTTTAAGGAGAGATAGTAAGTGGCATCAAGGCTTATGGAATAGGTGAGTAATTTGCTAGCATAATTGAGCAAATGGCAAATAGGTTGTGGCGTCACATGAAGGACTTTAAGGGAAGAGGTTTGAATCCAATTTGGTGCAAATTTTGGCTATTATTTTTTTTGTGTTCCTTCCCTAAGTGTCGGCCAAGGTGGTATTTAAGGCAGGGAAGACTTTTTAATTATGGTATGGTGGCTAAGGAAATAAGGCAAGGGTGAGGGTAAGGAAAGAAATCAAAAGAAAAAGGCAAGATAAGGGAACATGTTGGCCTTTTTCATGGGTGATGTTTTGGAAAGTGTTTTTGGTCAACACTTATCCCTTTTGGCAAAGAAAAACACGGTTTGGGAAGGGGTATTGGGGTAGCTGAATTCTTCATTTGTCATTTGGCAAACTTTGGTGCTTGTTAGGCCAAATTCCGTTTAGCATTATTTTGTGTCATTTTCTCCAAACTTTTTCTTCTCTTTGCCGAAACTTCAAGGCATTAGTGAGCATTTTCTTCATTTCTTTCTTGTTTGCCGAAAGTACCTAAGCCATTGAGACCAAATTATTTCACTCATTTTCCTTTGGAAAACCGAATCTAGTTAAGCACTCCTTTTCCATCTTTCTTTTCCTTTTTACAAAATTTTCCAACCCTTCTTTCTTCTTCTCTAATCCATACCCCCATAGCTGAATATTCTTGCTCATTTTTCCTCTATAGCCGAACCCTTCATCTCTTCTTTATCATTTCTTCTCATTCGTATTGACACTCACTCCTTTGATCAATCGGTAAGTGGTTCTATTCTATCTTTTTACTTTTCTTTTTCCTAGCCGAATGTGTGCTATCAACATTAAGATATTCACTTTGTTCCAACCGAAATATCTTCCTTTCATAACTCTTTACAATGTGATTACTTCTAATGTAGAGTTATAGTGGAAGGCCGAAACTTTGACTCATCTGTAGCCATTGTACAATCGTTGGGAATCGATTTTATAATCTTTAAGGTAAGGGATTCATCATGGTTCTTTTTAGATCTTTTTCATTGACGGTTAGTTTGCTAAACGAAATTGTGGTTGTGACTAATCAATTATATTTTTAGGGACTAAATCACTCGATCTATCCACTTGTTGATCATACGAATCTAGTGGTAAGCCGAATCTTTTTCGTAGTCAATCATCTCATATCAACATAATATCGTCCTGACTAAGATTTTATCTGATGGAGGCTAGGGGTACCGACTTGAAAGGGAAAGCGAGTGGAGAACACAAAAGGAGCGAATCTGCGATCCCTATTCCTAAATTCAAACGAAGGGCAGTATTGGCGGTTTGGGATTTTCCACCGGGTTGTGGACCATCATCCGGTGAGAATCGACAAATCATGGTCGTTCACGATTTAGAGAGTAAGTATTTTAGATCGATGATTTAGATTTAGATTAATAAAATTCTCATTCATTAGATTAATCGAGTGTTATGTTGTCATAGGTGCCGACGATCAAGAGAGTTTAATACTTACCGTAATCAGGTGTGTAATCTCACCAAGTCCTCAGTAAAATGTGTTTTAGCATCATATTAGAAATATCGAACATTGTTGCTTAAAAACTCAAAATCGGTAAAATGGTATGAATCGAGTGATTTGCCTAAACATCGTAAATACTGAGTTTTGTCAAAATAGAGATTATTTATAAAATTACGAAAATGCCCCTATGAGCCGAATCATGGAAATGCCCCTAAAGGGCCGATTTGCTAGAATACCTTAATGGGTTGTATTGCTTATAAATCCTTAAAAGTGCCGAATTACGAAAATACCCTTATGGGCTGAATTACGAAAATGCCCCTGTGGGCCGATTTGATAGATTACCCTAATGGGCTAAACTACAAAGTGTGATAATGGGCTGATTTATCGTAACAAATCTCCGGATTGATGATTGTGGTTTATATTTGAAATTATTATGTTTTATAATATATGTGGCATTGCATAATTTTTCGCAATGGATGGGAAAAATGTTGAAGAGAAGTGTAGCCCGGTGGCTTTGCCACAAAAATGTGTATTAATATGTTTCATTATGATTCCGGTGG
This sequence comes from Gossypium sturtianum, assembly GCA_025698515.1. Lineage (NCBI taxonomy): Eukaryota > Viridiplantae > Streptophyta > Magnoliopsida > Malvales > Malvaceae > Gossypium > Gossypium sturtianum. The sequence continues at coordinate 50,531,841 of CM046946.1, read as the reverse complement.
CTTGGCCACAATCAAATTATTATATAAATGGCAACTTGCCTGCGATTGGTGTGTTTGGAGGATGGTTATCTAGGATTGGTTGGGTTGCATACATTCATACATTTGCTTCATTTTAAGATTGTTATGTAAAAGGGCTTAGGCCCATGATATTGCTATATGGGTTCAGGCCCAGTGGATGACGATAAGGGATTTCACACTGAGTTTTTGTAACTCACTCCCCCTTTTTCTTAACCCTTGTAGGTAATGCTCAGTGATGTGGATTTGGGCCATGGATGACTCGATGGAGGCCATACTTCAGTAATGGTGTTATTGAACTTTAGATTTCTATTTCTACTTATTTTACTCCTCTTACTATTTTGGGTTTTTATGTTGTAATAAGGCCTCTGGAATATTTTATTTTTGCTTTTATGTTTGTCGTACTTACTATTTTGCTTGAATGATTTTAAATGGGTATTTTTCTAAAAACTTAAATAAAGGTGTTCCAAAATAGATTAACAAATGGATTTCATAACAAACTTTTACAAATATTTTAACTCAGAAAGTTTTTCTCGAACTATTAACGATATTTTCAAAAGTCACGATTTATAAAGATTTCTAGTTCAAATTATTGATTTATCAAACAACCTTCGAGGTTAGTATTACTTTATCAAATATTTCAAATCAACTCGTTTTCTCAAAAGGATTTAACATGTTTTTCTCATGTGACATGTCAGATCCGGTCTTAACGCATGGGCCGAGTTTGGGGTGTTACATTTTATGGTATTAGAGCCCGGTTACAAAACTCGGCTGTGGTTTGGGTTCAAATACGTTTTCAAAGCAGTTTAAATTTTAAATTATACATGTATTTTCTAAAAGAAGTATGGCACCATGAGTATCCGGCACCAAGTCAAGTAAGTAAATGTTATCATTTTATGATTATGATTATTGTGATATGACCGTAGAAAAACTCTAGAACTTTTAGTTTTAGGAGCTGAAACTATAGAGATTGAGACTATAGGATGCGTTTTGCGAACACGACTTTACTTCTTATACTTCATAAAATATTGTTTAATAAACACTGAAATAGTATAACTGATTCATAAGACTCTTAATCAGATTAAATCAAACTAGCAAATCTAAGCGCTAGAGGACATGGACGCGGTAGACGTGGCCGTGGTAGAGGCTGAGGTGCTAGAGTTGTGTCTGAGGCATCGGGGCATATGCCGAAAATGGACGCACCTGAGTCACCTGTGACTGAAGCTGGGTCACACGATCATATGAGAGAGGACGACGCTCTGTCCCAAGCAATGTTGCGAGTTCTGGAAAGGGTTGCTGGGGCAAGAACTGGGTCGGCATCTCGTGGGTCAATATCGGAGCGACTCAGATCGAATAGAGCTGAGGTTTTTAGGGGTATCTCGGGAGTAGCCCCAAATGTATCGTAGTACTGGCTTGAGGCGGTGGAGTGAATCATGGATGATTTGGATTGCACCGCCGAGCAGAAACTGAATGGAGTAGTGTCTTTGCTGAGAGACGAGGGGTACCAGTGGTGGCTCACTTTGCTGGAAGGCATTCAGGCCGATCGCATTACCTGGGAATTCTTTAAGACCGCATTTCAAGGAAAATATGTCGGGGCTAGCTATGTGGATGCCCGAAGAAAGGAATTCCTGAATCTGGTCTAAGGAGGTAAATCTGTGGCAGCATATGAGGCAGAATTTCTGCGTTTGAGTCAGTATGCCCGGGGAATAGTGCCGACTGACTACGAATGTTGTGTGCGTTTTGAGGACGGGTTGCGTGATGAGTTGCGGGTACTAATAGCCCCACAGAAGGAGAGAAATTTTGCCACACTGATGGAGAAAGCAAAGATAGCTGAAGAAGCTAAACACTCGGAGCGGCAGAATCGAGACAAGGATAGGGGCAAGAGTAAGAGAGGCTCTGGGTACTCAGGTCCCGCTAGAGGTTTTCGTAAGAGGCCCGGGAATGAGGAGCCAGCTCGAACGAGAATACAAGCTACTACCAATCAGCTACAGCCCTGTGCGGATTGTGGGAAACTCCACTTGGGTGAATGCTGGAAGAGAACCGGTGGTAGCTTCAAATGTGGTTCCAAGGACCACCGACTTAGAGATTACCCTCGACTGCCTGCTCAGACTCAGGTTATTCGTAACAATGATGCGCAGCCAGCTAGAGGCGCTCAACAGCCACTGAGAGGTCGTGGGCCAGGTCGAGGTGTTAATGGCATAGTACGAGGTCAGGGTGCACCGGGTAGAGGTACTGGTAATAGGGGTAACGCGGAGGCAAGATAGCCCGGGTTGGTCTATGCGGTCAGACTTCGGGAGGATGGCGATGCACCGGATGTCATAACCGATACGTTTTTCATAGCTGATGTACCTGTTACTGCTTTGATTGATATTGGATTCGTATGTTGCTTGTGATGTGTCTGGAACCTTAAACATTAGATCTGAGATTACTGCTAGAGAAACAACTGTAATTAGCCCTTTAGGACAGTCGGTGATAGTAAATAAGTTGTTTAGGGATGTGCCCTTAGAGATCTGTGGGGAAATATTTCTAGCGGATTTGATGGAACTGCCATTCGGTGAGTTCGACCTTATTTTGGGATGGACTGGTTGGTGAAACACCGTGCAAACTTAGATTGTGCTGCAAAGCAGATGGTGCTAAGAACTTCAGAGGATAAGGAAGTGATGATGATAGGTGAAAAAGAAACTATCTCGTCTAATGTGGTATCCGCTTTAAAAGCGAGAAAAGTTGGTGCGAAAGGGGTGTGGAGCATTCTTAGCCTTTATCAGTGATTTGGATGCCAAAGAGTTGACGATAGAAAGTGTCAGAACGGTGAAAGAGTTTTCGGACGTCTTTCCTGATGAGCTTCTAGGATTGCCTCCAGATCGGGAGGTAGAGTTTGGCATTGAGCTTGCCGGGAACGGCTCTGGTGTCCATTGCTCCTTATAGAATGGCGCCGAAGGAGTTAGCGGAGCTTAAAGCTCAGATTCAGGAGTTGTTGGATCGCGGATTCATTCGACTGAGTGTGTCACCGTGGGGAGCACCGGTCTTGTTCGTTAAGAAGAAGGATGGGTCGATGCGTATGTGCATCGATTATAGGAAATTGAATAAACTGACGATCAAGAACAAGTATTTGTTGCCGAGAATCGATGATCTGTTTGATCAACTACGAGGAGCTTCAGTTTTCTCGAAGATAGATTTGAGATCGGGTTATCACCAGCTTAAATTCAAAGAGGCTGATATTCATAAGACTGCGTTTCAAACTCGTTATGGGCATTACGAGTTCTTGGTGATGTCGTTCGAGTTGACGAATGCACCAGCTGCATTTATGGACATGATGAACCGAGTCTTCCAACCCTATTTAGATTGGTTTGTGGCGGTGTTCATAGATGACATCTTGGTGTACTCGAAGAATGAAGAAGAACATGATTCGCATATGAGGGTAGTATTATAAATATTAAAGGAGAAGCAATTGTTTTCCAAATTCAGTAAGTGTGAATTTTGGCTAAGGGAAGTGACCTTTTTGGGGCATGTTGTGTCTGCCGAAAGAATTAGAGTTGATCCCCGGAAGGTCGAGGCTGTGTTGGACTGGAAACCACCGAAGTCAGTGGCTGAAATTTAGAGTTTCTTAGGGTTGGCTGGTTATTACAGGCGGTTCGTTGAGGGGTTTTCGTTGATTACTGCACCCCTATCTAAGCTGTTACGTAAGGGAGTATCGTTTGTGTGGTCAGATAAGCAGCAAGAGAGCTTTGAGAAATTGAAGAAGATTCTGATAGAAGCACCAGTATTGATTCAACCTGAGGCTGGTAAGGAGTTCATTGTTTATTGCAATGCGTCACACACGGGCTTGGGATGTGTATTGATGCAAGGGGGAAAGGTAGTGGCTTATGCATCTCGTCAATTAAGGCCGCATGAGGTGAACTATCCTACTCATGATTTGGAGTTAGCTGCAGTGGTGTTTGCTCTTAAGATTTGGAGACACTATCTGTATGGTGAGAAGTCGATTATCTATACGGATCATAAGAGTCTGAAGTACCTCCTTACCTAGAAGGAGTTGAACTTAAGACAGCGGAGGTGGATAGAATTGTTGAAAGATTATGACTTCTCAATCGAGTATCATCCCGGAAAGGCTAACGTAGTGGCAGATGCGTTGAGTCGTAAGGTGATATCAGACTTGAGAGAGATGTTCGCCCATCTTAGCCTGTATGAAGATGGTAGTCTGCTAGTCGAACTTTAGGTGAAGCCTGCATGGGTAAGTCAGATTAAGGAGAAGCAGTTAATAGATGAAAGGTTGGGTTCCTTACTTCGGCAAATGGAAGGCGGTGAGATAGGGGATTTTGGATTGAATAGTGACGGAGTATTGTGTTTCTGCGGAAGAATTTGTATGCCCAAAGATTCAGAATTGAGACAAATGATTCTGCGTGAGGCGCATAGTAGCCCATATGCTATGCACCCTGGGGGAAATAAGATGTACCGAGACCTCCGTGAGCAGTATTGGTGGACAGGATTGAAACAGGAGGTTACTGATTTCGTGAGTAAGTGCTTAACATGTCAGCAAGTGAAGGCGGAACATCAATTACTGTCGGGATTGCTACAACCGGTGAAAATTCCATTATGGAAATGGGAAAGGATAACGATGGACTTTGTTAGTGGGTTACCCTTATCACCTACTAAGAAAGATTCTGTTTGGGTAATAGTGGATTGGTTGACAAAGACTGCTCATTTCATACCTGTTCGTATGGATTATTCATTGCAGAAGTTGGCCAAGTTGTATGTAGCGGAGATCATGAGGTTACATGGGGTACCAGTGTCTATTATATCAGACAGGGACCCTAGGTTTACATCACGGTTTTGGAAGGCTTTACATGAAGCTTCGGGAACAAGGTTAAACTTCAGCATGGCATTTCATCCGCAGACAGATGGTCAGTCAGAGAGAGTAATACAGATCCTGGAAGACATGTTAAGGGGCTGTGTGATCGAGTTCAGGGGTAGCTGGGAAGATTTTCTACCATTGGCAGAGTTTGCATACAACAACAGCTATCAATCCAGCATCGAGATGGCACCCTACGAGGCATTGTATGGTCGTAGGTGTCGTACTCCTACTTGTTGGACTGAGCTGGGGGAGCGACAATTATTGGGTCCTGAGTTGATTTTGGAGACGGAGGAAAAAGTAAAGGTAATTCGGGCATGGTTAAAGGAAGCTTCGGATAGACAAAAATCGTACGCAGATCTGAAGCGTAAGGATATTGAGTTTGCGGTGGGAGATCAGGTCTTTCTAAAGGTCTCACCTTGGAAGAAGATCTTTAGATTTGGACGGAAGGGCAAGTTGAGCCCTAGGTTCATCGGACCATACCGTGTATTGAAGCGTGTTGGGCCAGTGGCTTATCAGCTTGAGTTACCTCCGGAGTTAAGTCAAATACATAGTGTATTCCATGTCTCTATGTTAAGGCATTATCATTCGGATCCATCTCATGTTGTACCAGTGGAGGAAGTTGAGTTAAGACTTGACTTATCCTATGAAGAGGAGCCAGTACAGATTTTAGATCGGGACGTTCAGGTGCTGAGAAGGAAGTCGGTACCGTTAGTCAAAGTTCTATGGCGTAATAACGGATCGAAGGAAGCTACGTGGGAGCCTGAGGACGCGATTCGGAAGCAATATCCTCATCTCTTTTAAACAAGGTAAATTTCGAGGCCGAAATTTTCTTTAAGTGGGGTAGAACTGTAACATCCTAAAATTTAGAATTTTATGTGTTGCATGATATCTTGTGTGAGGCTAGCTAAAATATTAATTGTCTATGTTTAGGGGTTCTATGAAGGCTCGGGGTTGAATTGGGCCCTAGTAAAAATTTTGTGTTTAAGCCTTTTAAGGAGAGATAGTAAGTGGCATCAAGGCTTATGGAATAGGTGAGTAATTTGCTAGCATAATTGAACATATGGAAAAGAGGTTATGGCGTCACATGAAGGACTTTAAGGGAAGAGGTTCGAATCCCATTTGGTGCAAATTTTGGCTATTCTTTTTTTGTGTTCCTTCCCTAAGTGTCGGCCAAGGTGGTATTTAAGGCAAGGAAGACTTTTTAATTATGGTATGGTGGCTAAGGAAATAAGGCAAGGGTGAGGGTAAGGAAAGAAATCAAAAGAAAAAGGCACGATAAGGGAACATGTTGGCCTTTTTCATGGGTGATGTTTTGGAAAGTGTTTTTGGTCAACACTTATCCATTTTGGCAAAGCAAAACACGGTTTGGGAAGGGGTATTAGGGTAGCCGAATTCTTCATTTGTCATTTGGCAAACTTTGGTGCTTGTTAGGCCAAATTCCTTTTAGCATTATTTTGTGTCATTTTCTCCAAACTTCTTCTTCTCTTTGCCGAAACTTCAAACCATTAGTGAGCATTTTCTTCATTTCTTTCTTGTTTGCCGAAAGTACCAAAGCCATTGAGACCAAATTATTTCACTCATTTTCCTTTGGAAAACTGAATCTAGTTAAGCACTCATTTTCCATCATTCTTTTCATTTTTACAAAATTCTCCAACCCTTCTTTCTTCTTCTCTAATCCATACTCCCATAGCCGAATATTCTTGCTCATTTTTCCTCTATAGCCGAACCCTTCATCTCTTCTTTATCATTTCTTCTCATTCGTATTAACACTCACTCCTTTGATCAATCGGTAAGTGGTTCTATTCTATCTTTTTACTTTTCTTTTTCCTAGCCGAATGTGTACTATCAACATTCAGATATTCACTTTGTTCCAACCGAAATATCTTCCTTTCATAACTCTTTACAATGTGATCACTTCTAATGTAGAGTTATAGTGGAAGGCCAAAACTTTGACTCATCCTTAGCCATTGTACAATCATTGGGAATCGGTTTTATAATCTTTAAGGTAAGGGATTCATCATGGTTCTTTTTAGATCTTTTTCATTGACCGGTTAGTTTGCTAAACGGAATAGTGGTTGTGACTAATCAATTATATTTTTAGGGACTAAATCACTCGATCTATCCACTTGTTGATCATACGATTCTAGTGGTAAGCCGAATCTTTTCCGTAGTCAATCATCTCATATCAACGTAATATCGTTCTGACTAAGATTTTATCTAATGGAGGCTAGGGGTACCGACTTGAAAGGGAAAGCAAGTGGAGAACACAAAAGGAGCGGATCTGCGATCCCTATTCCTAAATTCAAACGAAGGGCAGTATCGGTGGTTCGGGATTTTCCACTGAGTTGTGGACCATCATCCGGTGAGAATCAACAAATCGTGGTCGTTCACGATTTAGAGAGTAAGTATTTTAGATCGATGATTTAGATTTAGATTAATAAAAATCTCATTCATTAGATTAATCGAGTGTTATGTTGTCATAGGTGCCGACGATCAAGAGAGTTTAATACTTACCGTAATCAGGAGTGTAATCTCACCGAAGTCCCGTAAATCTGTGTTTTAGCATCATATTAGAAATATCGATCATTGTTGCTTAAAAACTCAAAATCGGTAAAATGATATGAATCGAGTGATTTGCCTAAACATCGTAAATACTGAGTTTTGTCAAAATAGGGAATATTTGTAAAATTAGAAAAATGCCCCTATGAGCCGAATCACGAAAATGCCCCTAAAGGGCCGATTTGCTAGAATGCCTTAACGGGCTGTATTGCTTATAAATCCTTAAAAGTTCTGAATTACGAAAATATCCTTATGGGCCGAACTACGAAAATGCCCTTATGGGCCGATTTGATAGATTGCCCTAATGGGCCGAACTACAAAGTGTGATAATGGGCTGATTTATCGTAACAAATCTCTGGATTGATGATTGTTGTTTATATTTGAAATTATTATGTTTTATAATATATGTGGCATTGCATAATTTTTCGCAAGGGATGGGAAAAATGTTGAAGAGAAGTGTAGCCCGGTGGCTTTGCCACAAAAATGTGTATTAATATGTTTCATTATGATTCCGGTGGCTTGGCCACAATCAAATTATTATATAAATGGCAACTTTCCTGCGATTGGTGTGTTTGGCGGATGGTTATCTAGGATGGGTTGTGTTGCATACATTCATACATTTGCTTCATTTTAAGATTATTATGTAAAAGGGCTTAGGCCCATGATATTGCTATATGGGTTCAGGCCCAGTGGATGACGGTAAGGGATTTCACACTGAGTTCTTGTAACTCACTGTCCCTTTTTCTTAACCCTTGTAGGTAATGCTCAGTGATGTGGATTTGGGCCATGGATGACTCGATGGAGGCCATACTTCAGTAATGGTGTTATTGAACTTTAGATTTCTATTTCCGCTTATTTTACTACTCTAACTATTTTGGGTTTTTATGTTGTAATAAGGCCTCTGGAATATTTTATTTTTGCTTTATGTTTGTCGTACTTACTATTTTACTTGAATGATTTTAAATGGGTATTTTTATAAAAACTTAAATAAAGGTTTTCCTAAATAGATTAACAAATGGATTTCATAACAAACTTTTACAAATATTTTAACTCTAAAAGTTTTTCTCGAACTATCAATGATATTTTCAAAAGTCACGATTTATAAAGATTTCTAGTTCAAATTATTGATTTATCAAACAACCTTCGAGGTTAGTAGTACTTTATCAAATATTTCAAATCAACTCGTTATCTCAAAAGGATTTAACATGTTTTTCTCATGTGACATGTCAGATCCGGTCTGAACGCATGGGCCGGGTTTGAGGTGTTACAAAGAATACAACTACCAAAGTGATGGATTGATAGTGTGAATGTGCTCTGACTAGATTCCAACCTATCGAGATTTCCGATGATCTACATAAAAGAGAAAGAAATAACTAACATATGTAATTAGCTTAGTAAGCTCATATAATGAAAACTTAAACTTATCGAACATATTATGTTTAAACCATTCAAGCATAATTTCATCAGATCATAAGCATACTTTTCTTTCCTATACACACCACTTCACAAGGTTAGTAGGTGTATCAATGAACATATAAATCCAACCAATTCATAGAACATATCACGATAAGCATTTCAAATACATATTTCATCCATCATATATTCAACAAACACCCTTTCCATTTCAAGTACTCATATCTATGTTTTCCGTTTCATCTTTCAAGATTATAGATAATTTCATATACATAAATATTCGTTTTAAGCTTTAGTCACCCGTTGAACCAAATCAAATAACATGGGATACTTAGGAAATGCTCACACAAGCTATGACTGTAACATGTAATCGTATATGCTTACACAAGTTGTGGGTTAGGATATTAAGCTACACAATGATGCTCACACGAGCTGTGGAGAATCTGTAACAAAAAGAGGACCTCAGCCATTGGTAGGCCATCCAAGACCAACACTCGAAACTGTAAATAACCCCTAATGACTTGTAATTTGTATCATAAGTATTCACTAGGTTTAAATGAGACATATTCTATATCCAATCCTTTAACTTCATTCCATTATACCACTTCCAATATACATCCATGAAATTCATGTTTTTCACACATAATCATCAATTTAACTAATATTACGATTTAGTCCAAATCATTAGTTAACATTTTATAATCAATTAAAGTTATAAAAAGCATAAAATTTATCAAACATTCATCCAAAATATAAATTAACAAGCTTAATCATTATACGAACTTATCTCGACAAAAACAGTTGTAATGAAAAAGTCGACGACTACTTCAATATTTTAGCTTTTCCACGATTTAAGTCCGATTGGCCCGTTTCTTGGTCTAAATAATCATTTTTAGTCAATTAAATAATTCAAATAGTTTGTATAACTAATTCAAGCCTATAACCCTTATCAATGTGAATTTACAAAATCACCCTTACATTTTAACCTTTCTACAATTTAATCACTAACCTGAAACTTACAATTTAACCACAATTAACCAAAATCCAAGTTAGCCAAATTTCTTAGGGTTCCTAATCAACCCATATTTATCATCATTTCAGAATATTTCCATGAAGTTTTACTATTTAATCTATTAAATCCTTAAACATTAATATTACTAAAAACCAATTAACAAACTATTTCTATTTAACTATCAACCTTATTAATCTAACAACTAAATTCAAAACACATTCAATTCATTCATGGTAAGTCCCTAAAATTTTAACAATTGCACAAATTAACTCCCGGGTTAATTAAACTAAGCTTAAACGATCTTAAAAACGTAAATATCACTAAAAACAAATCTCAAAATCACAACCTTGCAAAGGGAGAAGTTTGGTCGAACCTTCTTGAGTAAAAAATGGTGTTTTTTAGCTTGAGGAAGAAGAACATAAATAAAATAAAATGCTTTACTTTTGTTTTATTATAATTTAACTTAACTTTTCTTTTAATTTTACTAAAATATAACATATAAATTAACTAATATTGAACACAAACCGTGATTACCATTTACTTATGGTATTATTTCAACATAAACCCTTGTGACTTTATTAATTTAAGTATTTAACACATTTGGCTAATAAAACTTAAATTTTGTATCTTTTATAATTTAGTTCTTTTTATTTAATTAAATATTAAAATGTTAAAATTTCTTAAACAAAATTTACTACGACTTTAATAAATACTCGTAAATATTAAATTAATAATATTTACTAACTCACTTGTAGGAAATGTGGTCCCAAAACCATTGTTTCCAACACCACTAAAAACGTGTTATTACAACTCTCCTCCTAAAGGAATTTTCATCCCCAAAAATCTTATTAGAAAATAGGTTTGGGTATTGCACTTTCATAGCTTCCTCTGGTTCCCATGTAGCTTCTTCAACTCCTTGACGGTGCCAAAGAACCTTAACTAAAGCTATGCATTTATTTCTGAACTCTCTAATTTCTCGAGCCAAAATTCTAACCGGTTCCTCACTATACAACATATCAGGCTGTAATTCCACATCAACTGGTGAAATCACGTGTGAGGGATTAGATTTGTACCTTCTCAACATTAACACATGGAAAATATTATGGATTTTCTCTAATTCTAATGGTAAAGCTAAATGATAAGCTATTGGCCAAAATCTTTTAATAATCTCATACAACTCAATGAAACGCGGACTAGCTTTTCTTTTCAGCCAAAATGGGGAACTTTCTTTGAAGGTGATACTTTCAAAAATACTCTATCGCCAACTTAAAATTTGATGTCTTTTCTTTTCAAATCAGCGTATGATTTCTAACGGTCAGAAGCAGCTTTCAAAAGGTCTTGTATTACTTTCACTTTTTCTTCAGTTTTGCGAATCAAATCGACACTCAACAACTTTTTCTCACTTCGTTCAGTCCAGTGGAGTTCTACATTTTCTACAATACAAAGCTTCGTACGGGACCATTTTAATACTTGACTGGTAACTATTATTATAAGCGAACTAAACCAAATGAAGAAATCTCTCCCAGCCACTTTTGAATTCAAGAATACAACAACGAAACATATCTTTGAGTAACTAAATCAGTCGCTCAAACTGGCCATCTGTCTAGGGATGAAATGTTCTACTAAAATTTAATTTAGTTCCCAAAGCTTTGTGTAATTTACTACGGAATCTAGTAGTAAATCGTGGATCGCGATCGAAAATAATTAACAACGGTACCCCGTGTAGTCTGACAATCTCGAAAATATATAACTCTACCAATTTTTTAGTGAAAAGTATTTGCGTACAAGAATTAAATGTACAGATTTATCCTGACGATCAACAACAACCCAAATGACATCTTTATTCCATGGAGATAACGGTAACATTGATACGAAATTCGTAGTAACCCGTTCCTATTTCCAGTCTGGAATCATAATAAGCTGTAACAATCCCGAAGGTACTTGATGCTCGTCATTTACTTGCTAACAAATTAAACATTTAGATATAAACTCTAAGATCTCTTGTTTCATACCTTGCCACCAGTACATCTATTTCAATTGATAGTACATTTGATTACTAACGGGGTGAATTGAGTAACTATTACTGTTAGCTTCTGTAACGCGTAGGTTTGTGCAAGTGTACACAGTCGTAAGTAAGTATTGAGTTATCATCTCCACAGGGATTGTATTTGTGCTAAGTCACTTAATTTATAAAATTATATTAACAATTTAGTAAATAAAAACACCATATAGTTGAGAAGTGGTGATTAAAATATATTAAACTAAATGCAATGATCCCTAATGCAAATTATCCTAAGTATGCAAACTATATGAATGAAATATATTTTAATAAAATTAAACACAATTTGCAACAATTATAACATAAATAAACTAGGACAATTACTTTAATTAAACTCAATTTATTATCAACATGCTTAATACCATTTGGAAAAACATTCCATGGCAACTCGATCTTTCATGAGTTTGGAAACCACATTAGGTCCTTTCGGAATCCTTTACTTAGTAAATACGCATTTTACTGATCTTTATTTACTAAGGGTTTCTTAGCATTCGTGGTGAGGTAACAGGACGTGTCGAGGTTTGAAAGCAGTTTAATCACACAAATCTAAAAACTATGTAGATACAGAGCTTGGTCGAGTTGTTATGCAACCTACAATTTAATCGATCGGGATCTAAATTGAGCATGCACATTTAAATTATGTGTCCATTAGCCGTCAATGCGGTCGGGATCGCTCAACTAATTCAGTGCATTTCAATCACGTATGAACGAAATACAGACTTGATTTTAATTGAAAACATGATCGATTGAGGCACAAACATTATAAGCATGAATCAACTAAATATTATTTAATCAAAGTAATCATCCTAGCTTAAATAAAATTAAGCTAACATTGTTGTAAACAAGAACAAAGAACACATAGCAAACATCTTTAGATTAAATTAAAGAAAGGAAAGATTAAACCCAATTCAGAGCGGCTGTCACCCAAGACTCTGACTGACAAGGCTCCTTCGTTCCTTTGCTTTGTTCCTTTGCTGATGGCTCTCCAAGGTGGCTGACCAAGGGTTCTTTAAGAGGCTTAATTGCTAAAACCTCTATGAAGATGTGATGCTAGGCGTGGGAATGGAAAAGTCTAAGAGAATTTGGAGAGAAGAGAGAATGATGAATGATGAAAATGAATGAGGAATGATTGAGGGATGCTTGAGGGATGATGAATGAGGGAATGAGAGGGTCTTATTTATAGGTGAGGAGAGAGGGATAGTTTGCTAAAAATAGTGGATGTTAACCTCTTCAAATCTCTTCAAATTGTGGCCGTCCATGCTTAGTGGCTTTTGACTTGATTTTTGCTTAATTTTTAAGCAATTTTGGATGCCACACAACTCAAGACTGAGACTCGATCAATCGTAAATCTTCGGGAAAATATCTAATTTCTTTAACACTGCAAGGACCTTGTGTAATTAAACCAAATAATGGTTTAAATAGATAGTCATGTGTAGCCAAATATTGGGTTTACTTGGTCTCTGTAACGCCTCAAAATTTAAATTTTTATTTTTGCGAATGTGTGACACAATTGAGTATCTTCTTCAGTAGTTAAGTGTTCTGGGTGTGTGTGGGAGGTCCCAAGTTCTAGCCATGACTTGGGAAAATTTTGGTATTTTTATGAATAAAGCCTAATCATTGGTCAATAGGCTTTTATTTAATTGTTGATAAGCTTATATCAGAATGGGCCTACTAGTCTGGGGGTTAAGCAGTGTGTTGGCTTGCTGATGGTCCTGTGTTCGAATCCCTGCGTGAGCAAGGGAGATTATTTTTGCTCGGGTTGGTGGCTGAGAGTTTGAGTTGTATTGGAAATCTGAGTAGGGGAAGTTTGATGGAGAGAATTTTGGAGTGAATTAAGGGATTTTGGGGATATCGGGATTCTTATCGAATTATTCTGTTCATATTTTTTTCTTTTCTCCAAAAATAATTTTTTTTGTTTTCTCTTCTCCTCTTCTCCCTTTTTGCAGCCGTTTTCCTTTTCCATTGTTTTTCCTTCCTGCCGAAATTCTTGTGCTCTCCCATTCTTTTTCTCCTTAAATTCTTTCCACTCGGTCTCGTGTTATTCCACGATTAACTGTGATCGTTTTGTAAGTACTCATATTTTTTACGTTTGTTTCTCTCCAAAAACTCTATCGATTTTTCCATTGGGATTTCCTCTCTTTTTTACCGAAACCTACCCTTCTCTTCCCATTTTATTTCGATTTTGCTTCCATCTCGACTGCAATCAGACTTTTGTTCCTTATTTTGGCGTTCCATGGACAACTTCGGTAAGTGATTTTATGTGGTTTATAGTTGAGAATGTTAAGTTTCTGACTAGAGGTTATTCTGATGTTTGGGCAGCATCATTTCACTAGGATCGAGACTATTCTGGTACTTCTTCGTAAGAAAATCGATTTGAAGCATTGGGGGTAAGTTTCAATCGCTCAATAGTTTAGTAACCCAATCGGGTTGTTTTTAATTCATCGGTTAAGTGATTAACTGAGTAGTATTTTGGTCAATTATAGGTTCGGGATTGCTTGGAGTTGCTTTTGTATCAAAAACGATACAGGTGTGTACCAAAAACGTAGAAAATAGGGTTTTGGCGAAAGCTAAAAACCCCACTGTCGACGCCAAACGGGCGTGTGGTTGCCCGTGTGGTAGGCCGTGTGCGACCACACGGCCGTGCGATCGACAAGGCTAGGCCTTGCGTGCAAGACACAACCGTGTGACGGCCAATACCAAATTGGGACGTGCAGGCCACACGGGCGTGTGGGCCCACACGGGCAGGCCACATGGGCGTGTGAGTCCATTTTTACTGAATTGATTGCTAAGGTTGCACAGGTCACCCAAGTCGACTGTGAACCTACTGTAGGGTTGGTAAGCATCACCTAGACCCCTAATTATGTGAACTTACTATTTGATTTAGATATATTGAGCTTGATGATAGTATGCATGTATACTGAACTGACTATATGTATTTATATCATGAGATAGCATGTCATGATTTTTATGTTGCATTGCATGGGGTTGGGTTGATTATATTTGAAGGAAGTGTACTGAATGGCTCTTAAGCCTAATATACTGGCAGCTCAGCTGCAAATTACTATTCTGTGCCGCATTCGGTACTACTTGGAGTGTAGGGATGGGTGGGTTGATTTAATCCCCACATGGAGTGTAGGGTTGGACGGAGATGATGTGTAGAGGCTGGTTGGTTATGACTTTTTTATTGAATATTGCATGATCAAGCATCGATATCGTGACGGGCTAAGGCCCCATCGCATATTTGATATGTCTTCGAGATGGGCTAAGGCCCAAATCTGCATCGAGATTTGAAAGGGGCTTAGGCCCAAAACTATATTTGACTGTGCACTGTGTCTATTATTTGTTTGTTTTCTGTGGGATTACATACTAAGTTTACGTAAACTCACCCCTCTCTGTTTAATGTGCACAGGTAATCCCCATACCTAGACAGATTGGTGCGGTAGAGGACTCGACGGTGACCACAGTTTTTGGACTTTACATTTTTTTATTTATGATTTGTGGTTTTATTATTATTGGGATGTAATTTGAGGACTCTTGGGACTTTTTCTTAAATTTGGTTTTTATTTATTTGTGGAATTATAACTGCTAGTCGTATAAAGTTCGGTTTCTAAAAAGTTAACATATTTTCTAAACTCATGATTACTTAAACTACTTTGTTTTAAAAGCTTCCGCAACGAGAAACGTTTTAAAGCAAATGTTTTAAATAATTAAAATGATTCCCTTCAGAACTAATAAGAGATAAAGATAGGTAATAACATGGAAATGATTTTATTGTAATAATTTAGTTTTCGAACACACTATCATGTGACATCGCCAGATTTAGCCATAACTTCTAGGCTGGGTTTGGGGTGTTACATTTTGTGGTATCAGAGCCAGGTTGCAAAACTCAGGTGTGGATTATGGGTTTTTAAAAATTTGGTTTTTGAAGGGTTGATTTTCAAATGATTTGAAATGTTTCTACTGAGTATGTGGTACACTGAGTCTCCGTCGTCAATCCTGTAAGTACTCTGAAACTGATTTTTGCTTAAACTGAAAATGCTATGATATTATGAAACTACTGTGGGTAGTAAACTGTGAAAATACTCTAGTTCGTATAGACTGAAAACTGTAATTAAACTGAAACTATAGTAAACTACTAAAGACTGCGACAAACAAAAATAAACTCTAAACTTCTGGTACTGTTTTACATAAAATATTTGTTAATAAACACTGGAATTGTAACTGATTCATAAAACTTTTAATACAGATAAATTCAATTAGATATGAGCACACGAGGTATCCATGAATGGGGTACTAGAGGCTGAGGTAGAGGTCGTAGAGGGGCTCGAGCTGAGTCCTCGTCATCGGGCAGTTGCCAAATTTGGATACGAGTGAGTCGCCAGTGTCGCCCGCTACTGAGACTGGGTCTCAAGATCGTATGGTTGGGGACGATGCATTGTCCCAGGCTATGCTCAGGATTTTGAATAGGGTCACTGGGCCCAATACTGGATCTGGGGGACAAGGGTTGGTTACGGAATGACTCTAGTCCAATGGAGCTGAGCTTTTCAGGGTTGTTACTGGAGTCGCCCCTAATGTGGCCGAGTAGTAGATTGAGGCCACAGAGAGGATCATGGATGATCTAGACTGCACCCCCGAGCAAAAATTAAAGGGTGCAGTCTCACTGTTGCGGCATGAGGCTTATCAGTGGTGGCTGACTGTTAAGGAGGGCACTCAGCCCGAACGTCTGACCTAGGAGTTCTTCAAGACTGCCTTCTGGAGAAAATATGTGGGGGTGAGCTACGTGGATGCCCGTAGGAGGGAGTTCTTGAACCTTGCTCAGGGAGATCGATCTGTGGTCGAGTATGAGGTCGAATTCCTACGACTGAGCCGTTATACGTGAGGAATGGTGGTGAATGAGTATGAGCAATGTGTCCGCTTCGAGGATGGCCTCAGGGATAATTTGAGATTCCTGTTAGCTCCGCAGAGGGAGCATGATTTTTCTTTACTGGTTGAGAAGGCAAAGATCGCCGAGGAGGTTAAGCACGCTGAACGCCAAAACCGTGACAGAGAAAGAGGTAGGAACAAGAGGGAATCAGAGCCCTCGAGTTCTGTATAGAGGCCTAAGAAAAAGGCTAGAGCTGATGGGCCAGTTAGAGCTGGGCCCCCTATTGCTGCTACTGGACGGCAGCCATGTGTTGATTGTGGTAGACGCCATCAGGGCGAGTGTTGGAGAAGGAGGATCACCGTATTAGGGAGTGTGTAACATCCTAGTTTAGGGCCTAGTCAGAATAGTGGTTTGAGACCACAAATCTGAGGGTCATGAATGAGTTTTTGAGGCTTATAATATGTATGCATGCTAGTGTGAAAGTTTCATGAAGCAATTTTGTGAAATTGTGGTTGAATTGTCCAAAAGGACTAAATTGCAAAAGTTGCAAAATGTGTGTTTCTAGAAGCTATATGTGTGAAATAGCTTTAGATTATTAATTAGAGGTCCTTAAATAGCAATTTATCCAAATTATAATTTTTGGACAAAAATGGGCATGGATGAGTTAAAATTGAAAGTTTATCAAAAAGGGCATTTTGGTCATTTATCAATTAAATGATTAAAATAGGTGAAAATATGATAGAAATTCATTCATCTTCTTCCCATAGCTGCCGAAAATTTGAGAAGCCATTTTTAGGGTTCTTTCAATTTTTCAAGCTTGCTAGTAAGTGCTCCTAAGCCCGGTTTTTGATATTTTTCGTATTTTTAAAGTCCCCGTAGCATGAGTAAGCTATTTATAGCTATTTGGTGAGCTATCATGGATGTTCAAAAATGTACATATGTATGACATGCATGTATTTTGATGTTTTATGGAAGAATATGAAGGCTTGATGTAGTAGAAACATCTTTTGCTAAGTGATTTTCCATGAAAATGCATGTAGGGACTTAGTTGTGAAAATCTTAAGTTTGGTCATACATGGGTGATTTAGTGAGATTTGATGAATGCTTTAGTTGAGTAAGTGGTTCGGCTAAGCATGAAAGAGTAGAAAGTTGAATAAAAATCACTTTACGAGCCTTTGGGACTAAAGTGTAAATATGAGAAAGTTTAGGGGCAAAATAGTAATTTTGCTAAAGTATGAGATGTGAGTCAATTTAGTCAATGTGTGTATTGAATAAGCTGATTCATTCATTATAGATCAAGAAAGACGAAGCCCGGATCGAAACCGAGGCAAAAGCAAGGTGGTGGACTAAATTGCACATTTCAATACTTTTGAGTATCGAGGTAAGTCTATGCATAAACAATGCATTCATACTTAAAATTTGTAAATGCTAGCTAGGGTGTAGCATGAATGAGAATTAATGAGAATGATTGGGAACCTATGTGGTTTAAGTAGAATGAATGCAATATAGATGTGAATGGATGAATAACTGGGTAAATAGACTTGTGCATGTGTTGTGATAATGCTAGATGGTGGGCTAAGTGCGATACCATCCAAATGCATATTGACGATGAGCTGGCTATGTGCGATGCTATCGTTAGGTATATCATTTAGTGGCTATGTGCGAGATCACGATGATTACCTTTGTGGTAGGCTAAGTGCGATACCACCTTATAAATTGATTGTGGTGTGCTAAGTGCGAAACCCCGAGATATTGGCTGTGTGGATTAATTGTGTATATTAGCTGTGTGAAATAGCTGTGTGGATAAGATATGTTGATTAGCTGTGTGGATTAGCTATGTGAGTTAGCTATATAGATGCATTATTGAGCAATAATGACGTGTTGTATATTGTGTAAATGTGATATTGAATGCAGGGGTGCATTTCAATAATTATGAGCATGTGACTCATGATGTGTTGGTAATATGGTAAGGGATAGAAAGAGTAAGCATAGTTGTATATTATATGTTGGTATAATGCTAATTATGGTTGGGCTTATACTATGATGCTTAATTGTTTATGTGTAAACTTACTAAGCTCAAAGCTTACCCTCTTTCTTTTCCCTTGTCTTATAGATTAAAAGCGTTGAAATGAGATACGAGGATCATCAGAAGATAGCCCACATATCAGCACACTTTGGTACATGAAACTTAATGTTTTGTACATGGCATGTATAGGGGCTAGATAAGTTAGTAAATTTTGTTGTAAATGGCTAAGATGTGTTGGCCTATAGATGGATAGCTTATTTTGTATAATGCAATGGTTGTTGGCTATTACATTATAGGAAAGAAAGATGTAGTTTTCTATGTGAGAATGAACTTCAATTTGAGTTGAATATGATGGTGTTAGATGAGTATATGTTGTGTATGTTAGAAGGGTGAAAAGAACTTGACACTTACTCTTGTTCTTAACCATGTGGGTAGACACACGGGCGTGTGTCTAGACCATGTGTGACACACGGTCAGCCCACGGGCGTGTGCTGTGGCCGTGCGTCCTCTGCATGATAAAATTTGAAAATAGAATAGACCAGGAACTAGTCACACGGGCGTGTGTCTAGAGCGTGTGGGATTCATCAGTGTTGGCCACGGGATAGCCACACGGGCGTGTGTCCAGACTCTAGGCTGTGCGAGGGAAGTCAGTGTTCACCACGGTTGGGGAGCACGGGTGTGCCATGGCCGTGGGGCAATTGGCAGAATGCTCGAGTTTTTAGCACGGCTAGGGAACATGGGCGTGTGTGTCCATGCCCGGGCGTGTCTAATCTTGCACGGGCGTGTGAGACCTGTATATAAGAGAAAAAATTTAAGGATCGTAAAAGTTCTGAATTAGTCTCGAGAGCCTTCGTGTGTATGAGTGAGGCCTCGTAAGTCGAGAATGAGGTAAGGGGTGTTACATTTAGTGGTATCAGAGCTATGGTTGAGTCGGTTCTAGGACTACCGTAGCGGGTGTAAGAGTCTAGCTATACATGCCATAAGTGTACGATGATAGTGTGGTGGTTTATGATGATTTTAAATCTTGTTTTATATAGAATATGGATTCCGATCCATTGACTGCTGATGAAGCAGCTAGTAATGCGCCGGCTCCTGCGCAAGGAAATCGCAAGGTGCAAAGTGAACCCGAGGCGAGGGGTCAAGGGAAGAGGCACGAGAAGCCTTTCTCCATATGATGAGTGATTAGTACTCGAACTACGTCCGAGCGAACCCTAACGCTCAACCTCCTCCACCTCCTCCTATACCTCAACCAAATCCTGTGGCTCCTCAAGGTATGGATGTAGTGAGGATATCAAAACCCCCGGTGGATAAGATTAGGAAACACGGGGCTGAGGAGTTTAGAGCTAAGGTAGATGATGACCCAGAGAGGGCGGAGTTCTGGTTGGAGAACTCGATGAGGGTGTTCGATGAGCTCTCATGTACACCTGAGGAGAGTTTGAAGTGTGCCATATCATTGCTGAGAGATTTGGCATACCCCTAGTGGAAGACGGTGACATTAGTGGTCCCAAAAGAGCGGGTGACGTGGGACTTCTTTCTGGAAGAGTTCTGGAAGAAGTATATAAGCCAGAGGTTTATCGACGAAAAAGGAAAGAATTCCTTGAGTGAAGGAAGGAAGGATGACAAGAATGAGCACGAGCGTGAGTTTGTTAGGCTTAGCAAATACGCTCAAGAATGTGTGTCGACAGAGACCATCTTGTGCAAGAGGTTCGAAGATGGGCTGAATGAGGATATCAAACTTCTAGTTGGCATTTTAGAGTTGAAAGAATTCATGGTATTAGTTGAGAGGGCAAGTAAGGCCGAAGAGTTGAGTTCAGATAAGAGGAGGGCTGTGAGTGAAGCCCGAGATGCGAGAAAGAGACCGATGGGCAAGTCGTATCAAGCCAAGTCAAAAAGGTCCAAGGAAGTGAATCCTCGGATGTCAGCCTCAACGGGGTATTCGCATCGAGACTTGGACAATACTTTTCAGGGTTCGAGAGTCCGAGCTCCCTCGACGGAAAGTGTGGGCAATACAAAGAGTAAACCGGAGTGTCCTAGTTGTGGTAGGTATCACACCGGAGAGTGTTGGGGAAACAGTCGGAAATGTTACAAATGTGGTTCCCCTGACCACTTTATCCGTAACTGTCCCAAGAAGGATGATAAGGAAGAGAGGCAAGAAGTGAGACCTAGTGATGTGTCTACGAGGGGTAGACCACCAAGGAACCCAAGAGGTGGGGCTAGTGGTAGAGGTGCGCCCGGGGACTCTCTTTGTGAGACCAGAGGGTCGGGCACTGCGAGGACGCACGCCATTCGCACTCGCGAAGAGGCATCCTCCCCTGATGTGATAACGGGTACTTTTTCTCTCTTTGACACCTCTGTTATTGCTTTAATAGATCCAGGGTCTACTTACTCTTATATTCGAATGAGATTAGCATCTAGTTTGATTATGACCATTGAGTCTACGGACATTGTGATTAAGGTGTCAAACCCGTTAGGAAAGCATGTGTTAGTGGACAAAGTGTGTAAGAATTGTCCTTTGTTGATTGAGAATCATTATTTTCTGGCAAACCTGATGTTGTTGCAGTTTGATGAGTTTGATTTAATCCTAGGCATGGATTGGTTGACTACCCATAGTGTCTTAGTGAACTGTGGTAGTAAGTTTATTGAACTGAAATGTGAGAGTGGAGATGTAGTTCGAATTGAATCAGGTGGATTGGACAGTCTACCCGTGATGATTTCTTCCTTAGTGGCCGAGAAACGTTTAAGAAAAGGGTGTGAGTCCTATCTTGTGTTTGTCTTGAATACTCAAGAGGTTGGAGTAGGGTTTGAAACAGTGCCAGTGGTATGTGAGTACCCAGATGTGTTTCCGGAAGAGTTACCTGGATTACCTCTAGTGAGAGAGGTCGAGTTTGGAATTGAGTTGGTTCCGGGAATGACACCTATTTCAATTGCCTCGTACAAAATGGCACATGTAGAGTTGAAAGAACTGAAGGTTCAGTTACAAGAGTTGACAGATAAGGGTTTTGCAAGACCGAGCTACTCGCCGTGGGGTGCTCCGGTATTGTTTGTGAAGAAGAAAGATGGGTCCATGAGGTTGTGTATAGACTATAGACAACTGAACAAGGTGACGATTAACAATAAGTATCCTTTACCAAGGATTGATGATCTTTTCGATCAACTGAAGGGAGCTACAGTGTTCTCCAAGATAGACTTGAGGTCTGGTTATTATCAGCTCAGAGTGAAAGAGCAAGATGTGTTGAAAACTGCATTTCGGACAAGGTATGGCCATTATGAGTTTTTGGTAATGCCGTTTGGTTCGACGAATGCACCTGCGATTTTTATGGATCTGATGAACCGTATTTTCAGACCATATGTGGACAAGTTTGTGGTTTTCTTTATTGACGACATATTGATCTATTCCCGGGATGAAAATGATCATGAAGAGCACTTGAGAATTGTCTTGCAAACTTTGAGACACAAGCAGTTGTATGCTAAGTTTAGCAAGAGTGAGTTTTGGCTCTGAGAGGTCGGATTCCTAGGACACATGGTTTCAGGTGATGGTGTTAGAGTTGACCCGAGTAAGATATCGGCTGTTATGGATTGGAAATCACCGAGGAATGTGTCAGAAATCAGAAGTTTCTTGGGATTAGTAGGATATTACAGACGTTTCGTAAAGTGGTTCTCCGTGATTGCTACCCCGATGACGAAGCTATTGCATAAAGATGTCAAGTTTGAATGGACTGAGACATGTCAACAGAGCTTTGAGAGACTGAAAACAATGTTGATTGAGGCACCAGTTTTGGTTCAACCAGAATCAAGGAAGGAGTTCGTGGTATATAGTGATGCGTCATTTAATGGTCTAGGTTGCGTGTTGATGCAAGAGGGTAAGGTAGTCGCTTACGCCTCGACGCAGTTAAAAACGCACGAGAAGAATTATCCGACTCACGATTTGGAGTTGGCTGTGATTGTGTTTGCGTTAAAGATTTGGCGACATTATTTGTATGGCGAAAAGTGCCGAATCTTTACGGATCACAAGAGTTTAATTTATTTGATGGATCAGAAGGATCTGAATCTGAGACAGAGACGGTGGCTTGAATTGTTGAAACACTATGAGTTAGTCATTGATTACCACCCGAGAAAAGCGAATGTGGTTGCGGATGCCTTGAGTAGGAAATCCCTGTATGCTCTAAGAGTTATGAGAGCGAGTTTAGCATTGTCTGATGATGGTGCTATTTTGGCAGAGTTGAGAGCTAAGCAACTATTTGTTCAACAAATATGTGAAGCTCAGAGAAATGACAGCGAGATGCAAGCTAAGATAGCTAAGTGCGGATCAGAAAGTGATTCTGATTTTCGAATGAATTTGAATGGTTGTCTAATGTATCGTGACAGAATTTGTGTTCCTAAAAATGAAGAGTTGATTCGAATGGTTTTGTATGAGGCCCACAGTGGATGCTTGTCAGTACATCCTGGCAGTACGAAAATGTACAACGATTTGAGAAAGTTTTATTGGTGGCCGGGTATGAAAAGAGATATTTCAGAGTTTGTGACTAAGTGTCTGATTTGCCAACAACTAAAAGTTGAGCATCAAGTGCCTTCGAAATTGCTTCAGCCAGTGATGGTTCCCGAATGGAAGTGGGATCGGGTTACCATGGATTTTTTGATGAGGTTCGACGGCGACTCAGAAAGAGAGATCTTTGTGTGGGTTGTTGTTGATAGATTGATCGAAGTCACTCACTTTATTCCAAAGACGTGTTGATTATTCACTGGATAAGTTAGCTGAGTTGTATGTAGCAGAGATAGTGAGATTGCATGGTGTACCTATGTCTATTATATCGGATAGAGATCCGAGGTTTACTTCGAGATTTTGGAAGAAGTTGCAAGAGGCCATGGGTACGAGATTGAATTTCAGTACTGCGTTCCATCCGCAATTCGATGGTCAGTCTGAAAGAGTGATTCAAGTTCTTGAAGATATGCTTCGATGCTGTGTGCTAGAATTCGAAGGTAGTTGGGAGAGATATCTACCTTTGGTCGAATTCGCCTATAACAATAGTTATCAGTAGAGTATACAGAGGCACCGTATGAGGCTTTGTATGGCCGTAAGTGTCAGACTCCTTTGTATTGGACTGAGCTTAGCGAGAAACGGATCTATGGGGTCGATCTA
Organism: Gossypium sturtianum; assembly: GCA_025698515.1. Taxonomy (NCBI): domain Eukaryota; kingdom Viridiplantae; phylum Streptophyta; class Magnoliopsida; order Malvales; family Malvaceae; genus Gossypium; species Gossypium sturtianum. Next base: position 50,507,907 of record CM046946.1, on the reverse strand, counting down.
GTAAAAGAGACCGAATACAAAGTGAAAGTAATCCGTACTAGTCTGAAAGCTACTTCGGATCGACAGAAGTCATATGCGGATTTGAAAAGAAAAGAAATAGAGTTTGAGGTAGTCGACAAAGCATTTTTGAAAGTATCACCGTGGAAGAATATTATGAGATTTGGACAAAAAGGGAAATTGAGTCCAAGGTTCATAGGGCCGTATGAGATTACAGACAGAATTGGGCCTTTAGCTTATCGATTGGCTTTGTCGGTAGAGTTAGAAAAGATTCATAACGTGTTCCATGTGTCGATGTTGCGACGGTATCGGTCCGATCCTTCACATGTGATTCCTTTAACGGAAATTGAGATAAGATCGAATATGTCTTATGAAGAGGAGCCGATTAAGATCTTGGCTCGAGAAGTGAAATAGTTGAGAAATAAGAGCATAGCACTAGTGAAAGTGTTATGGCAAAAACATGGTGTGGAAGAGGCTACGTGGGAAACGGAAGAAGCTATGAGAGAGCAACATCTAAACCTCTTTATTGGTAAGATTTTCGGGGACAAAAATCTCTAAAGGGGGGAGAGTTGTAACATCCCGGTTTAGGGCCTAGTCAGAATAATGGTTCGAGACCACAAATCCGAGGGTCATGAATGAGTTTTTGAGGCTTATAATATGTATGCATGCTAGTGTGAAAGTTTCATGAAGCAATTTTGTGAAACTGTGGTTGAATTGTCCAAAAGGACTAAATTGCAAAAGTTACAAAATGTGTGTTTCTAGAAGCTATATGTGTGAAATAGCTTTAGATTATTAATTAGAGGTCCTTAAATAGCAATTTATCCAAATTCTAATTTTTGGACAAAAATAGGCATGGATGAGTTAAAATTGAAAGTTTATTAAAAAAGGGCATTTTGGTCATTTATCAATTAAGTGATTAAAATAGGTGAAAAGATGATAGAAATTCATTCATCTTCTTCCCATAGCTGCCGAAAATTTGAGAAGCCATTGTTAGGGTTCTTTCAATTTTTCAAGCTTGCTAGTAAGTGCTCCTAAGCCCGATTTTTGATATTCTTCGTATTTTTGAAGTCCCGATAGCATGAGTAAGCTATTTATAGCTATTTGGTGAGCTATCATGGATGTTCAAAAATGTACATATGTATGACATGCATATATTTTGATGTTTTATGGAAGAATATGAAGGCTTGATGTAGTAGAAACATCTTTTGCTAAGTGATTTTCCATGAAAATGCATGTAGGGACTTAGTTGTGAAAATCTTAAGTTTGGTCATACATGGGTGATTTAGTGAGATTTGATGAATGCTTTAGTTGAGTAAGTGGTTCGGCTAAGCATGAAAGAGTAGAAAGTTGAATAAAAATTACTTTACGAGCCTTTGGGACTAAAGTGTAAATATGAGAAAGTTTAAGGGCAAAATAGTAATTTTGATAATGTATGAGATGTGGGTCAATTTAGTCAATGTGTGCATTGAATAAGCTAATTCATTCATTATAGATCAAGAAAGAGAAAGCCCAGATCGAAACCGAGGCAAAAGAAAGGTGGTGGACTAAATTGCACATTTCAATACTTTTGAGTATCGAGGTAAGTCTATGCATAAACAATGCATTCATACTTACAATTTGTAAATGCCAGCTAGGGTGTAGCATGAAGGAGAATGAATGAGAATGACTGGGAACCTGTGTGGTTCAAGTAGAATGAATGCAATATAGATGTGAATGGATGAATAATTGGGTAAATAGACTTGTGCATGTGTTGTGATAATGCTAGATGGTGGGCTAAGTGCGATACCATCCAAATGCATATTGACGATGAGCTGGCTATGTGCGATGCTATCGTTAGGTATATCATTTAGTGGCTATGTGCGAGATCACGATGATTACCTTTGTGGTAGGCTAAGTGTGATGCCACCTTATAAATTGATTGTGGTGTGCTAAGTGCGAAACCCCGAGATATTGGCTGTGTGGATTAATTGTGTATATTAGCTGTGTGAAATAGCTGTGTGGATAAGATATGTGGATTAGCTGTGTCGATTAGCTATGTGAGTTAGCTATATAGATGCATTATTGAGAAATAATGACGTGTTGTATATTGTGTAAATGTGATATTGAATGCAGGGGTGCATTTCAATAATTATGAGCATGTGACTCATGATGTGTTGGTAATATGGTAAGGGATAGAAAGAGTAAGCATAGTTGTATATTATATGTTGGTATAATGCTAATTGTGGTTGGGCTTATACTATGATGCTTAATTGTTTATGTGTAAACTTACTAAGCTCAAAGCTTACTCTCTTTCTTTTCCCTTGTCTTATAGATTAAAAGCGTTGAACCGAGATACGAGGATCATCAGAAGATAGCCCACATATCAGCACACTTTGGTACATGAAACTTAATGTTTTGTATATGGCATGTATAGGGGCTAGATAAGTTTGTAAATTTTGTTGTAAATGGCTAAGATGTGTTGGCCTATAGATGGGTAGCTTATTTTGTATAATGCAATGGTTGTTGGTTATTACATTATATGAAAGAAAGATGTAGTTTTCTATGTGAGAATGCACTTCAATTTGAGTTGATTATGTTGGTGTTAGATGAGTATATGTTGTGTATGTTAGAAGGGTTAAAAGAACTTGACACTTAGTCTTGTTCTTGACCATGTGGGTAGACACACGGGCGTGTGTCTAGACCATGTGTGACACACGGTTAGCCCACGGGCGTGTGCTGTGGCCGTGCGTCCTCTGCATGTTAAAATTTGAAAATAGAATAGACCACGGACTAGTCACACGGGCGTGTGCCTAGGGCGTATGGGATTCATCAGTGTTGGCCACGGGATAGCAACACGGGCATGTGTCTAGACTCTAGGCCGTGCGAGGGAAGTCAGTGTTCACCACGGTTGGGGAGCACGGGTGTGCCATGGCCGTGGGGCAATTGGCAGAATGCTCGAGTTTTTAGCACGGCTAGGGAACATGGGCGTGTGTGTCCATGCACGGGCGTGTCTAATCTTGCACGGGTGTGTGAGACCTGTATATAAGAGAAAAATTTTAAGGATAGTAAAAGTTCTGGATTAGTCTCGAGAGCCCTCGTGTGTATGAGTGAGGCCTCGTAAGTCGAGAATGAGGTTATATCGAGTAATGACGTTAAGCGTAAGTGGCGATTAAGCTGTTTGGGTTCGGTAACACCTCGGGCCCGGTTTCCGGCGTAGAACCCAGGTAAGGGGTGTTACAGAGTGTCCGCTAAGGACTGATCAGATTCAGGAGTTATTGGATTGCGGGTTCATCCGCCCTAGTGTGTCTCCGTAAGGAGCACCAGTACTATTTTTGAAGAAGAAGGATAGATCCATGCAGATGTGTATCGACTATCGGCAACTGAACAAGTTGACCATTAAGAACAAGTACCCGTTACCGAGGATAGATGACCTGTTTGACCAGTTCCGAGGAGCTTCGGTATTCTCCAAGATTGACCTCCGATCTGGGTATCATCAGTTGAGGGTCAAGGAGGCTGGCATACATATGACGGCATTTAGGACTCGTTATGGTCACTACGAGTTCCTAGTGATGCCATTTGGACTGACTAATGCGCCGGCAACTTTCATGGATCTAATGAACCGAGTATTTCAGCCTTATTTGGAACGGTTTTTCATGGTGTTCATCGACGACATACTGGTTTTTGCCGATGGGATTCGTGTTGACCTTCGAAAGATTGAGGCTGTGTTGGACTGGAAGTAGCCTAGGAATGTGTCTGAGATCCGCAGTTTCCTGGGGCTGGCGGGTTATTATCGGTGGTTTGTGGAAGGCTTCCCGTTGATTGTAGCACCCTTAACTAAGCTACTACGCATGGGGGTACCTTTTAACTGGACTGATACGCAGTAGGAGAGTTTTGAGAAGCTCAAGACTGTACTGACTAAGGCTCATGTTCTGATACAGCCTGAATCTGGAAAGGAGTTCACAGTTTATAGTGATGCATCACATGTTGGTTTGGGATGTGTGTTGATGCAGGATGGTAAGGTGGTAGCATATGCATCTCGTCAGCTTAAGACACATGAGGCAAACTATCCGACGCATGATTTGGAGCTGGCCGCCGTGGTATTTGCACTGAAAATCTAGAGGCATTATTTGTACGGTGAGAAGTGTATCATCTACACTAATCACAAAAGCCTCAAGTATCTCCTTAGTCAGAAGGAGCTGAATCTTAGGCAGCGTAGATGGATTGAGCTGCTTAAGGACTACGATTGCACCATTGAGTACCATCCTGTCAAGGCCAATGTGGTGGTCGATACTTTGAGCCGTAGGGCTATGACTGATCTGAGGGCGATGTTTGCTCACCTTAGTTTATTTGATAATGTAGTCTGTTAGCCGAGCTTCAGGTTAAACTGACATGGATTGAGTAGATTAAGGGTAAGCAGTTGAAGGACGAGTCTTTCGGTGTTCGGTTCCGACAGGTTGAGAGTGGTAGCACTACGGATTTTGGACTGAATAGTGATGGGGTACTCTGCTTCCGTGGGAGAATCTATGTGCCGAATAATACTGATTTGAGGCAGTCTATACTGAGAGAGGCGCATAGTAGCGCTTATGCTATGCATCTTGGTGGAATTAAGATGTACCGAGACCTTCGTGAGTTATATTGCTGGCCAGGGTTGAAACGTGAGGTTACTGATTTTGTGGTGAGATGTCTGACACGCCAGCAGGTTAAGGCTGAGCATCAATTATCTTCGGGTTTTCTGCAACCAGTTAAGATTCCTCTATGGAAGTGGAAGCGTGTAACTATGGATTTTGTTAGTGGGTTGCCTCTAACACCCACTAAGAAGGATTCAGTATGGGTCATCGTGGATCGATTGACCAAGTCTGCTCACTTTATACCGGTTCGTACTGATTATTCTCTGCAGAAGCTGGCGAAGCTTTATATTTCTGAGATATTAAGACTGCATGGGGTACCAGTTTCGATCATCTCTAATAGGGATCCTCGTTTCACGTCTTGGTTTTGATGAAAGTTGCATGAGGCTCTGGGTTCAAGGTTGGACTTCAGTATTGCGTTCCATCCTCAGACCGATGGTCAATCTGAGAGGGTGATTCAGATACTGGAGGACATGTTGAGGAGCTGTGTTATTGATTTCCGAGGCGGTTGGGAGGATTATCTGTCGTTAGTGGAGTTTGCCTATAATAATAGTTACCAGTCCAGCATCCAGATGGCACCTTACGAGGTACTATATGGTCGTAAGTGTTGCACTCCCTTATGTTGGACTGAGTTAGGCGAGCGACGTGTTTTGGGTCCTAAATTGGTTTTCGAGACAGAGGATAAGGTTAGATTGATTTGGGATCATTTGAAAGCGGCTTTTGACAGGTAGAAGCCTTATGCGGACCTGAAGAGACGCGAGATTGAGTATTCTTTGGGGGACTCCGTATTTTTCAAGGTCTCGCCATGGAAGAAGGTTTTGAGGTTTGGTCGTAAGGGCAAGTTGAGCCCTAGATTTATTGGACCTTACCGTATTCTGAAACGAGTGGGATCAGTTGCTTATTAGTTGGAGCTACCTCCAAAGTTGGATCGTATTCATGACGTGTTCAACGTCTCTATGTTGTGGCGCTACCGCTCTGATCCTACTCATATTGTCCCTATTGAAGAGATTGAGGTTAGGCCAGACTTGACCAATGAGGAGGAGCCTGTCCAGATTCTGAATCGTGACGTAAAGGTTCTGAGGAGGAAGTCTATCACTTTGGTGAAGGTTCTATGGCGTAATCATATCACTAAGGAGGCCACGTGGGAGCCTGAGGATGCAATGCGTCAGTAATATCCTCATCTATTCTGATCAGGTAAATTTCGACGACGAAATTTTCTTTTAGGGGGTAGAGTTGTAACGCCCCAAAATTTAAATTTTTGTTTTTGCAAATGAGTGACGCAATTGAGTATTTGCTTCAGTGGTTAGGTGTTCTGGGTATGTGTTGGAGGTCCTAAGTTCAAGCCATGACTTGGGCAAATTTTGGTATTTTTCTGAATAAAGCCCAATCTTTGGTCAATAGGCTTTTATTTAATTGTTGATAAGCTTATATCAGAATGGGCCTGCTGGTCTGGTGGTTGAGTAGTGTGTTGGCTTGCTGATGGTCTTGTGTTCGAATCCCTGCGTGAGCAAGGGAGATTATTTTTGCTCAGGTTGGTGGCTGAGAGATTGAGTTCTATTGGAAATCTGAGTAGTGAAAGTTTGATGGAGAGAATTTTAGAGTGAATTAAGGGATTTTGGGGTTATCGGGATTCTTATCGAATTATTCTGTTCATATTTTTTCTTTTCTTTTTTTTCCCCAAAGATAAAATTTTCGATTTTCTCTTCTCCCTTTTTGCTGCCGTTTTCCTTTCCCATTGTTTTTCCTTACTGTCGAAATTCTTGTGCTCTCCCATTCTTTTTCTCCTCAACTTCTTTCTACTCAGTCTTGTGTCATTCCATGATTAACTACGATCATTCGGTAAGTACTCATATTTTTGACGTTTGTTTCTCTCCAAAAACTCTGCCGATTTTTCCATTTGGATTTCCTCTCTCTTTTGCCGAAACCTACCCTTCTCTTCTCATTTTCTTTCGATTTTGCTCCCATCTCGACTGCAATCGCACTTTTGTTCCTTATTTTGGCATTTCGTGGACAACTTCGGTAAGTGATTTTATGTGGTTTGTAGTTGAGAATGTTAAGTTTCTGACTAGGGGTTATTCTGATGTTTGGGCAGCATCATTTCGCCAGGATCGAGATTCTTCTGGTACTACTTTGTAAGCAAATCGATTTGATGTGTCGGGGGGAGTTTCAATTTCTCAATAGTTGAGTAACCCGCTCGGGTTGGTTTTAATTTGTTGGTTAAGTGATCAACTGAGTAGTATTTTGGTAAATTATAGGTTTGGGATTGCTTGGAGTTGCTTTTGCGTCACGGGCGTGTGGTTGCCCGTGTGGTAGGCCGTGTGCAACCACACGGCCGTGCGATCGACGAGGCCAAGCCGTGTGTGCAAGACACGGCTGTGTGATGGCCAAGGCCAAATTTGGCCGTGCGGGCCACACGGGCAAGCCACATGGGCGTCTGAGCCCATTTTCACTGAATTGATTGCTAAGGTTGCACGGGTCACCCAAGTCGACTGTGAACCTACTGTAGGGTCGGTAAGCATCACTTAGACCCCTAATTGTGTGAACTGACTGTTTGATTTAGATATATTGAGCATGATGATAGTATGCATGTATACTAAACTGGTTATATGTACTGATATCATGAGATAACATGTCATGATTTGTATGTTGCATTGCATGGGGTTGGGTTGATTATATTTGGAGGAAGTGTACTAAAAGGCTCTTAATCCTAATATACTGGCAGCTCAGCTGCAAATTACTGTTTTGTGCCGCATTTAGTACTACCTTGAGTGTAGGGATGGGTGGGTTGATTTAATCCCCACATGGAGTGTAGGGTTGGACGGAGATGGTGTGTAGAGGCTAGTTGGGTAGGACTTTGTTACTTAATATTGCATGACTGCTACTAATACTGTGATGGGCTAAAACCCTACTGCATATTTGATAATGTACTGAGATGGGCTAAGGCCCAAACTATTACTGATACTGAAAGGGGCTTAAGCCCAAAACTGTATTTGAGTGTGCATTGTGTCTACTATTGTTTGTTTTCTGTGGGATTACACACTGAGTTTACGTAAACTCACCCCTCTCTGTTTAATGTGCACAGCTAATCCCCAGACCGAAACGGATCGGTGCGGCGGAGGACTCGACGGTGACCACAATTTTTGGACTTTACGTTTTTTTTATTTATGTTTTATGGTTTTATTATTATTGGGATGTAATTTGAGGACTCTTGGGACTTTTGCTTAAATTTGGTTTTTATTTATTTGTGGAATTATAATTGCTAGTCGTAGGAAGTTCAGTTTCCAAAAAGTTAACGTATTTTCTAAACTCACGATTAGTTAAACTGCTTTGTTTTAAAAGCTTCTGCAATGAGAAACGTTTTAAAGAAAATGTTTTAAATAAGTAAAACGATTCCCTTTAGAACTAATAAGAGATAAAGATAGGTAATAACATGGAAATGATTTTATTGTAATAATTTAGTTTTCGAACACACTATCATGTGACATCGCCAGATTCGGCCATAATGTCTAGGCCGGGTTTGGGGTGTTACAGTCTCCAATTTAGACGGTTTTGTAATCCAGCAAAGCTATCAGACCTGTCCAGAATAAATCAACGAGTTAGAGGACCAAAGAATAAAATTTATCCAATTTAATTCATTAATTAAAACCCAAATTATTAATGAAATATTTTACAATGAATTATTAAATATAATTTAAGATTTTATTATTTAATTTAATCATGCATGGCCCACTTTATGTCTTAAAAAATATAATATATTCAAATTAATATAAAATAAGCCATTTATTGCATGAAAACTATATAATAAAGCATAAAATCAAATTTTAATAATTTCTATGTCCTAATTTCATATTTTGACATATTTCATTAATTTATTAAACAATTACTTAATTTTAACAACAGATTTAAGTAAAAAGGTGATAAATTACATAGAAAAAATCCTATATATTTTTCCGTTTACACACCCCCAAACTTAAATCATTGCTCGTTTCGAGTAATGTTTATGCACAGCAAAAGGTCTTGCTAAGGCAAAATTGCTAATTGTGTAAGCAGCATCAATTTTTGTCCCATAACCATGCATTAAAAACTTCATGCTTATCGATCTTCTTTATTAGCAAGTAATTCATATGCAAACATTCCTTAAGATTATACTAAGCTTCAAAATATGCCAACATGAATCATAGTTTGCATGTATGTCACAGCCATAGATAACATTCTTGATTCAACATAATTTCCTATAAATCAAGCAAACAATCACAAGGTTTATTTATGATCTTCATATGTTGAACTGAGGACTTCCTCTCCACTAATGTAGGTGACATAATCATCAAATCAATAGGTCTTTTATAAGGTTGTAATGGGGCTCGGTTAAAGGTAGGGATTTTAAGAGATGGGACATTTCGGTTTTAAAAATATTAACCTTTAACTTTATCTTGGTTTTCTCGTAATACAACCTTTTTCTTTAAGTGAACCTTTGGAACACCCCCAAACTTATTTTGAACTTAAGCTCATAAATTTCTCCTTTTTGGAGACTGAGCAAACTTTTCTTTGCTTTTTTTTAAGCATGAGCACATTCATCTTTATGAAAATTTCCTCAAATGTTGATTCCCAAGACAACTTTAGTTAAGATAGGTTCACAAAATTAGGGTAACTTTAAAAAGATGGTAATTGGCTTATAATGTAGGTTCATTGCAAAAAAAACAGGCCTTTAATCTCAAAATTACAGTTTCAAGGGTCTAATATCATAGGGTTGGCTTGAAAAGGCTCAAACGGTCTAAAGGAATAGTGCCTATATCATTTTAGATTTTTATGTCCCCTAGGATTTCGCCTCAAGAAAGTTACTAAGTCAATTCTAAAGATATAAACCTTCATGCATGTCTAATCTCAAAAGAAACTAAGTTTTCATGGAAAACATTACTAAGGCTAAGATCATACAAGCATTCCATTCTTCATGATAACATACTTTCACTTAGATAAAATCATCATTCATACTTGCATACAAACTATCTCAAGAATAAAAATATCTCTAAACATTTATTTATTAAAACATACTTATGAAAGAAATGATTGAAACATACTTGAAAAAATTTAAAAGTTTGAGCAATTTATTTGCCTTACCCCCTTTAAAAAGAAGCATTGTCCTCATTGTAAGAACAAATTAATGAATGAAAACTGAAAACCAGGTAAGGTTGTGAAGAAAGAGAGGTGAGTCATTAAGACTGCTTAAATACCAAGTCTTCCCTAATAACCCAATCCTAGACATGTTCATTCCCATTACCACATCACTTAGTCTTATTCTTTCTAAAGAAGTGTTAAGTTTGTTCATGCTTGCTATGTTTTATTCTGTAGAAATTAAATCCTAATTACTAAAGAAATAAATTCCTAAGGACCTAAAAATAATTAAATAAATAACAAGAAAAGAATCCCCCCTTTTATTTTTCTGACTCATTCCCTTTATCTTCTTTAGCTCCATCTCTGCTTGCATCGTCAGTATCTTCCGTCCATGTCTTAAAGATAGCATCTGGGAACTCAGGAATAAAAGTATTAGAGATATTCTTAAAAGTATTTCGAATTGAGTCATCTCTAATTTTTGCATATTTCCAGTAAGTTTGTTGTTGATTGTACATGAACTTGCACATATCCATCAAAATTGACAACTTTGATTTCCTTGAAGTACTTGCAGAAGTCGACATGGGAGTTGTATATTCAGGTTCAACACTTAGCTTGACTAGTTCTACTTCTAGCTCAAACCTTGGTTCAGGAATGTTCGGTTCCTTATCAGATTCTTCCTTTGTTGTCTCAGAATCGAATTAGCTTGATTTCAGTTCCATCTGTTGACTCCTTAGTATTCGGCTTAGTTGGCTCTTCTTGCTCGCCTTGATTTAGCTCATGCACCCTCTCTACTAATCTTTCAGGATCATAATTTGTAATGCATCCTTGAACATATCTCCCCTTCAGATTTGCTTGTGTTTTAACATGAGCCTTTAAGCAAAGTGAAGTGATTAATGATGGGAAATAAGCACTTCCTGCCTTCTTTTTAGCACAATCATGAATCTCCTTGAAGATAATTATCCCAACATTAATGGACTTTTCTGTCAAAATTGCATATAACAAAAGCATCCGTTCCATCGAGATGGTGGAACTATGTGAGATAGGCATAAAACTGTAGCGAACAAAATAAAACCATACCTTTGCTACTGGTTTTAAGTATTCTCTTCGACAAGAATGGCTGCCATACTTTCTTATAATCCATTGGGATCCCGGATTTGTCACAACATCAAGCACTTGTTGAAGAAAATCCCAATTGATATTGTTCATCATAGGGTAGTACTCATCTTCTTCAACATCAGGTAAATTAAATAAATCATTGATGGACTTAGAAGTAAGAGGTACCTTTTTCTTTCGAACGATGACTTCAGTAGCATCTTGCGTAGTCAAACTAGAATAGATTTCTCGAACTAGTTCATCATCGGGAAGTGAACGAGCATCATAAAATCTTTCCCACTTGAGAGCATTGATATTTTTTCTAACCGGTATAGGAACAACCATCAAATCATTACTCTTCAAGTCAAAACCTTTTTCCGGCATCATAGGTTGATGCTTGAAGATTGAATCAAATCTCTCTTTCACTTCTTCATCGATCAAAATCAGGTTTTCAGGAGTAGTCTTTGAAGATCTGGTTCTTTTGTGAGACATGGTATCTTTTCCCAAAAATTTGGCAAAGTTTCTGTACAAGAGAGAAAAGAGAAATCGGCAAAGTGGGTAGAACTTGCTACGGCAAAAATCTTGCGACGGCAAAGAAGGAGCAACGACGATGACATGTGACAGCAACGACAGGGTGCGACGGCGACAACGATGTGCGATAACAATGATTGTGCTTCGGCAATCTCTTTGCGGCGGCAATAAGGAATTTTGATAGAAAGGGAAGAGAACTAGGGTTTCTTTCAGGATTTGAGGTTGGCGGCACAAAAAAAGGAGATTTAGGGATTTTTAGGGTGTAAGCAAATTGCTTTGAGGGATATGAAAATTAGTAGAATGGAGAGGGATTTATATAGGGAAATATTAAGGCAACATGTACCAAAAATTTAGCTACATTAGGGTTACTTGGGCGTCAAGCAATGGGTGTTACGGCAAGGCATGGATTTTTCCCTCCTTTTTGCTATCTTGGGCCTCAAACTCAGACTGTATCTTAAAAAAAATTGATTAGTACTTGGGCCAAATTTGACCCCCTTTATTAACATAAAAATTTAAAATTTAAACAGAACAAATGAAACTTAAAAATTTTAAATCTTAATTAGAAAATTTCTTCTTAACAACTTACATTAAATTAATTCCCAGGAAAGGTTGGAGGGGTCACAGCGGTCCCGGTTAAGTTCCAATCTCCTTAGACAGAATTAATTAAATGTAATAAGTTAAGAAAATAAGTTCTAATTATTTATTTATTTACAAAATGAGTTCATGAAAAATTAAGGGTCTGTTAATTTCAACGAGGATTCAACTCGCCCAACTTCACCATCCCAGTAGTGTTTGAGACGTTGACCATTAACTTTAAACGTACCTCCGTAATTGTTGTATACTTCAATAGCTCCATAAGGATAAACTCGGTAGATGGTATAAGGTCCTTTCCATCGGGATTTAAGCTTCCCAGGAAATAACTTCAACCTTGAATTAAACAACAAAACCTTCTGACCTTCTTTAAACTCGCGAGGTTGTATATGACTATCATGCCATCTCTTTGATCATTCTTTACACACTTTTGCATTCTCATAGGAAAACAACCTCAGCTCTTCCAACTCATCAAGGTGTAACATCCTTCTCTCACCGGCTTGTTTAAGATAAAAGTTCAAATGCTTCAAAGCCCAGTGAGCTTTCTTCTCCAACTCTAATGGCAAATGACATGCCTTTCCAAAGACTAACTGATAAGGATTCATTCCTAACGGTGTCTTAAATGCTATTTGATAGGCCTATTGTAACATCCCGGTTTAGGGCCTAGTCAGAATAGTGGTACGAGACCACAAATTCGAGGTATATGAATGATTTTTTGAGGTTTATGCTATGTATGCATGCTAGTGTGAATGTTTCATGAAGTAATTTTGTGAAATTATGGTTGAATTGTCCAAAAGGACTAAATTGCAAAAGTTGCAAAATGTGTGTTTCTAGAAGTTATATGTGTGAAATAGCTTTAGATTATTAATTAGATGTCCTTGAATAGAAATTTTTCCAATTTCTAATATTTGGACAAAATTGGGCATGGATGAGTTAAAATAGAAAGTTTATCAAAAAGGGCATTTTGGTCATTTAACAAAGAAGTGATTTAAAAGGAAAAAGATGACAAAATCATGCTCATCTTCTTCCCCTCATTGCCGAAAATTTGAAGGAAGCCATAACTAGGGTTCTTCAATTTTTCAAGCTTGCTTGTAAGTGTATCTAGCCTCGTTTTTTATATTCTTTGTATTTTTGAAGTCCTAGTAGCATGAGTAAGCTATTTTTAGCTATTTGACGAGCTAAAATGGATGTTCAAAAATGTGGTCATGTATGACATGCATGTATTTTGTTGTTTTATGGAAGATTATGAAAGCTTGATGTAGTAGAAACATCTTTTGTTAAGTGATTTTCCATGAAAATGCATGTAGGGACTTGATTGTGAAAATCTTAAGTTTGGTCATACATGTGTGTTTTAGTGAGAATTGATGATAGCTTTAGTTGAATAAGTGGTTCGGCTAAGCATGAAAGACTAGAAAGTTGAATAAAAATCACTTTACGAGCCTTTGGGGCTAAAGTGTAAATATGAGAAAGTTTAGGGGCAAAATAGTAATTTTGCTAAAGTATGAGATGTGGGTCAATTTAGTCAATGTATGTATTGAATAAGCTGATTTATTCATTATAGATCAAGAAAGACGAAGCCCGGATCGAAACCGAGGAAAAAGCAAGGTGTTGGACTAAATTGCAAGTCTCAATACTTTTGAGTACCGAGGTAAGTCTATGCATAAACAATGCATTCATACTTACAATTTGTTAATGATAGCTAGTGTATAGCTTGTTTGAGATTGATTGAGAACCTATGTGGTTCAAGTAGAATAAATGTAGTAGAGTTGTGAGTGGATGTTTAATTGAGTAAGTAGACATGTGAATGTGTCGTGATAATGCTAGATGGCAGGCTAAGTGCGATACCATCCTAATGCATATTGACGATGAGTTGGCTATGTGTGACGATATCGTTAGGTATATCGTTTAGTGGGCTAAGTGAGAAAACCCTATGATTACCTTTGTGGTAGGCTAAGTGCGATACCACCTTATTAATCGACTGTGGTGTGCTAAGTGCGAAACCACCGAGACATTTCTTTGTGTGGGTTAAGCGTGTGGATTAGCCATGTGATTGCATTATTGAGTAAAGAAGTCGTGTGGATGCATTATTAAGTTAATTAGCTGTGTGGATGAATTATTGAGAAATAATGATGTGTTGTATATTGTGTAAATGTGACATTGAATGCAGGGGTGCATTTCGATGGTTATGAGTATGTGACTCATGATGTGTTGGAAATATGGTAAGGGATAGAAAGAGTAAGCATAGTTGTGAATTACTTATGTTAGTATAATGCTAATTGTTGCTTAGCTTATACTATGTTGCGTAATTGTTTATGTGTAAACTTACTAAGCTCAAAGCTTTCTTTCTTTCTTTTCCCTTGTCTTATAGAGTAAAGGTGTTGAATCGAGATACGAGGATCATTTGGAAGATCACCCACACTATCAGCACACCCTGGTACATTAGACTTAATGTTTTGTATATGGCATGTATAGGGGCTAGACTAGTTAGTGAATTTTGTTGTAAATGGCTAAGATGTGTTGGCCTTTAGATGGATAGTGTATTTTGTATAATGCCATGGTTGTTGGCTATTACATTATATGAAAGAAAGATGTAGTTTTCTATGTGAGATTGCACTTCAATTTGAGTTGATTATGGATGTGTTGTATGAGTGCATGTTGTGTAAGCTATAAGGGTGAGAAGAGCTTGGCCATGTGGATAGACACACGGGTGTGTGTCTAGGCCATGTGTGACCCACGGTCAGCCCACGGGCGTGTGCTTTGGCCGTGTGTCCCCTGCATGTTAGTATTTGAAGTCAGAATAGACCATGGACTAGTCACACGGGCGTGTGCCTAGGGCGTGTAGGTTTAATCAGTGTTGGCCACGGGCTAGCCACACGGGCGTGTGTCTAGACTCTAGGCCGTGTTAAAGTAGTCAGTGTGCACCACGGGTGGTAAGCACGGGCGTGTGCCTTGGCCGTGGGGAATTGGCAGAATGCTGGGGTTTTAGGCACGGTTTGGGGACATGGGCGTGTGTGTCCATGCACGGGCGTGTCTAATCTTGCACGGGCGTATGAGACCTGTATAAAAGAGAAAAATTTTAAGATAGGAAAAAGTTTTGGTTTAGTCTCGAGAGCCCTCGTGTGTATGAGTGAGGCCTCGTAAGTCGAGAAAGAAGGTTATTGAGATGACTTTAGAGAGTAGTTACGACGAGCCTTTGTGGCGATCAAGTGGATTGAGTTCAGAACGCCGCCCGGCCCGATTACGGCGTAGAACCCGGTGGGGTGTTACATTTAGTGGTATCAGAGCTATGGTTTAGTCGGTTCTAGGACTATCGTAACGGGTGTAAGAGTCTAGCTATACATGCCATAAGTGTACAATGATAGTGTGGTGGCTTCTGGTGATTTTAAATCTTGTTTTATATAGAATATGGAATTCGATCAATCGACTGCTGATGAAGCAGCTAGTAATGCGCCGGCTCCTGCACAAGGAACCGCGCCCATTGAGAGTGCAGCCGAGGTCAGGGGTCAAGGGGAAGAGGCACGAGAAGCCTTTCTCCAGATGATGAGCAATTGGTACTCGAATTATGTTCGAGTGAACCCTAATGCTCAACCTCCTCCACCTCCTCCTCCTATACCTCAGCCAAATCCAGTGGCTCCTCAAGGTATGGATGTAGTGGGGATATCGAAATCCCTGGTGGATAAGATTAGGAAACACGGGGTTGAGGAGTTTAGAGCTAAGGTAGATGATGACCCAGAGAGGGTGGAGTTCTGGTTGGAGAACTCGATGAGGGTGTTCGATGAACTCTCATGTACACCTGAGGAGAGCTTGAAGTGTGTCGTATCCTTGCTAAGAGATTCGACATACCATTGGTGGAAAACACTAACGTTTGTAGTCCCGAGAGAGCGGGTGACGTGGGACTTATTTCTGGAAGAGTTTCAGAAGAAGTATATAAGCCAGCAATTTACTGATCGGAAAATGAAGGAATTCCTTTAGTTGAAGAAAGAAAGGATGTCAGTAGCAGAGTATGAGCGTGAGTTTGTTAGGCTTAGCAAATACGCTCAAGAATGTGTATCGACTGAGACCATCTTGTGTAAGAGGTTCAAAGATGGGCTGAATGAGGACATCAAACTCCTAGTGGGCATTTTGGAGTTGAAAGAATTTGTGGTATTAGTTGAGAGGGCAAGTAAGGCCGAAGAGCTGAGTTCAGAAAAGAGGAGGGCTGTGAGTGAAGCCCGAGATGCTAGAAAGAGGTCGATGGGCAAGTCATAC
Source organism: Gossypium sturtianum (assembly GCA_025698515.1). Classification (NCBI taxonomy): domain Eukaryota; kingdom Viridiplantae; phylum Streptophyta; class Magnoliopsida; order Malvales; family Malvaceae; genus Gossypium; species Gossypium sturtianum. The sequence continues at coordinate 50,491,735 of CM046946.1, read as the reverse complement.
CAAGCCCAGTCGAAAAAATCCAAGGAAGTGAATCCTCGGACGATAGCACCAGTGGGTTATTCGCATCGAGACTTGGGAAATACTCACTCGGGTTCGAGAGTCCAAGCTACCTCGATGGAAAGTGTGGGCAATCCAAAGAGTAAACTGGAGTGTCCAAGTTGTGGTAGATATCACACCGGAGAGTGTTGGGGAAATAGTCGGAAATGTTATATGTGTGGTTCCCTTGACCACTTTATCTGAAACTGCCTCGAGAGGGATGATAACGAAGACAAGCAAGAAATGAGACCTAGCAATGTGTCTGCAATGGGTAGACCACCAAGGAACCTGAAAGGTGGGAATAGTGGTAGAGGTGCGCCCAGAGATTTTGCTGTGAGACCAGAGGGTTGGGCACCTGCGAGGACGTATGCTATTCGCGCTCGTGAAGAAGCATCCTCCCCGGATGTGATAACGGGTACATTTTCTCTCTATGACACCTTTGTTATTGCATTAATAGATCCAAGGTCTACTCATTCCTATATTTGCATGAGATTAGCATCTAGTTTGAGTATGACCGTTGAGTCTACGGACATAGTGGTTAAGGTGTCAAACCCGTTAGGAAAGCATGTGTTAGTGGACAGAGTGTGTAAGAATTGTCCTTTATTGATTGAGAATCATTGTTTTCCGGCAAACCTTATGTTGTTGCCGTTTGATGAGTTTGATTTAATCCTAGGCATGGATTGGTTGACTACCCATAGTGTTTTAGTGAACTGTGGTAGTAAGTTTATTGAATTGAAATGTGAGAGTGGAGATGTGGTTCGGGTTGAATTAGGTGGATCGGATAGTCTACCAGTGATGGTTTCTTCCCTAGTGGCTGAGAAATGTTTGAGAAAAGGATGTGAGTCCTATCTTGCTTTTGTGTTGAATACTCGAGAGGTTGGAGTAGAGTTTGAAACAGTGCCAGTGGTATGTGAGTATCCAGATGTATTTCCGGAAGAGTTACCCGGATTACCTCCAGTGAGAGAGGTCGAGTTTGGAATTGAGTTGGTTCCGGGAACGGCACCTATTTCAATTGCTCCATATAGAATGGCTTTGTAGAGTTGAAAGAATCAAGGTTGATTGCAAGAGTTGATGAGATAAGGGTTTTGCAAGACCGAGCTACTCGCCGTAGGGTGCTCCAGTATTATTCGTGAAGAAGAAAGATGGGTCTATGAGGTTGTGTTGTAACACCCCAAACCCAGCCCACGAGCCTTGACCGGATCCGGTATGTCACTGAGAAAAACGTTTGAAAAAGATTTAACTTACGAGTGAAAACACGAAAATTTGTTCTCATTTGTAAAACATTATATACTTAAAATGCCAAGTAAAATTTGGATGTTACATAATATCTAGATTTAAAAACTTTAATATATAGATATATTTTAAATTGTAAGTTGTTGAAAATAAAGTCATTTCCAAATAGTAATTTAATCGGCAATCCAACTAAAACATATTAATAAACTTCAACTACTTAAAGTGGCCCTTATTACATCAAATAAGTATCCAAAATACTGAAATATATGACGTGCATAAAATTAAATAAAACATCTTACGCATGGAACAAATAAAATTAACTTCGCATGGCCACCTTTGTATCCTCTCCAACCCGGTCCAGAATCACGTATCACTGCGATGTTGATAATTATTTGGGTGAGTCACACGGACTCGGTGTGCAATTAGACCACTTTGAATTCCACCCACAAATTAAACCATATATCAACCCGCATAACGATTAACAAGGCGACTTATTCTTATAATATCACATTTGGGCTTGGCCCATATTCATACCACTTATCGATAATCTGATAATTAACCACTTGTTTCCACATAATGGGCTTAGCCCATTTCCATCTTCGATCCACATTCACATATAGGGCTTGGGCCGTAATCCCATTAGATACACATATCCGATGTAATTATGCAAATGCACCCAACCCAAACCTAGGGTCCATCCTCTACACACCCCCGTATCCAGCCACCACACACGTGGGATTACTAAATCACCCTCCAACTGCTACACACCAATTTCGGCAATTAATGCCGTCCACGATGTAGCTCGTAGCTAACATCAAACCACGATGAGGCACATAGCTACTCATCAACCACGATATGGCACTAAGGCGATATCAACCACGATGAGGCACGCAGAGCCACTCATCAATCCACGTGAACTTAATCACAATTAATCCAAAACGCGACCTCGATCAAGACCAATCCACGATGTAGCTCATGGCTAACATTAAACCACGAACTCGAAGTACACCCTGTCCTTCTTTCACATTCATATCCCATCCCATGCACATGCAACGTACAATAGTGACATAATAAAATAGTGCATGTACATGTTATTCATGCATTCAATCATATTCACATTCATAACCAGATTTCATCGGTTTTGGTAATCGACACGATTATCGACATACCCCTTAAGGGCATCCATTTCATAATTGCTCTGCACTTATTAGCACATATATAACACATATACAACACATGCAAGTATCACATAAATCCCGGAAAACGGTAGGCTAACTACACACCTTATCACTTGAAGCACTACGCTCTCGATCCCGATGCTATCGCTAAACGAAACTACAGCTATCTGCCTATTTTCCTGCTCTGCTGCTGGCCCACACCCTGGTGGCCAATCCCGAACGGCAGAAACCGATCTCTTCTTAAACTTCGGGATAGGGACTACCCCTTTCTCTCCTTGACTGGTATTCGCCTCCATCAACAATACTTAATCAGAATCAAAACGGTTAATCACCACTATACGAGATCTTAACCGAATAAACCACAACTTAACATCCTTACCCAAATGAATCAAAATCCCGAAAAGCTTCTGCTTACTCTTGTCGTCGATTTGCCCCTAAATAACCATAGTCAAAATCGGCTAACACTTAAATATCCATAACATGGCCTATGACCGAATATTACCATCCACTTACCTTGCTTACCTAAATCCCGAAATCACTACCTGTCTATGAAGTTGTCGAAATCCCTGAGTGAAACCACATTAGAATCGGCTTTAAGCATATATCTTAGGAAAATGGCCCTTGGCCGAATACTACATTGCTTACCTTGATCACTTCAAATCCCGAGAGACTCCTTTAATGCCTCCTTCCTCCGGCTACACACAAAAGAACACATCACTATGGCCTTAAAGAACATTCGGCCAACCTTAGACCAAGGCCTAATCACTTGATTTCGCCACACTAAAAGAGAGAACCAAAAACCGATGGTTTAAAGAGGAGATTACTTACCACTACACGCCTGCTTGAAGAGACTACCAGAGAGTAGCCAACGGCACCACTCTAGAAGATTCAGCCTCAAAGACTTGCGGAATAGAAGAGAGAATAGGCACCTTTGAGATTCGGCTATGACTCAAAATGAAGATGAGATATTTGGCTAAGAAAAGAAAAGAGTTTGAGAAAGAGATGTGAATTCGGCCAAGAAAGCAAATAGATCAAAGTGATCAAAGTTTCGACTAAAGTTCTAAATGACAAAGAGTCATTCGGCTATTCAAGAAAAAGACTTGAATTGGGGTTGAGAGAAAAAGAATAGGAAGAGAAAGTGAGAAGAAATTCGGCAAGGCACTAAAAGAGAAAGAAAAAAAAAAGATGGATACCCTTCAATTAAAATTCGGCACACACTCATTAACACCCTTCAAAGCCGAAAATGCCACCCCCTTGGAGTCCTATATTCGGCCACTTCTCATCCCCCCTCTCAAATCCCAAAATTTTTTCCTATTTTCTCTCTTCAACACTCATTCAAAAAGTTTGAATGAGTCCAACCTTTATCTCTTATTCCTAGCCGAACTTTAAAATAAAACGAAGTCTTATCCTCATCCCTTTGGAGTCCCAATGCCGTCCAACACTCCCCCTTTCTACCTTGACGCAAAAAGCAAAATAAAATAACACCTTATCTTTCGCCTCATGACTCGACACCGAGCCCTTCACCCTTGCTTGAGGTGTCATTCACCAAGGCCCTAAGTGGCGCCTCCAAGCCACTTTACCAAGCCCAATCTTATGTCCAAGATCCCTTACAATTTTCCTTAAGGCCTCCTTATCCTAACTCCCCCTACTAAACTCAAAATCTGATATTTTTCCAAGGCACTCTCCTACATCCTAGGGTTCTCCAAACCCTTAAAACACAACTAAACACACACTAGGCCCACTATCACTTGAATTATGCACTAACCACATAACCCCTAAATCCCGGATGTTACAGTTCTACCCTCCTTAAAAATAATTTCGTCCTCGAAATTACTTGGTTAAACTAGCTAGGGTACTGCTATTCCTCGGACTTCTAAAGGCCCTCACTAAAAGTTTACCTACCACCACTGATCACCCTAACGAACTAGGTACGGTCATCTTCCTAGATACAATCTCAAGGTTCACATTCAAGGTTCCAAACACCTCACTAGCCTTATAAGAATAAGCTAACTCCATAACAAACAAGGCAATAAAGGGTATTCCAGGAACAAGGAACGTGCTGTTATCACATCCTGGCACATCTTTCTTCTCGCGATGGCTGACTGCCTAAACCAACCTTGGTTGTCTCGCCTCTGAACCTTCAGCACCCCTACTTGGTGTTCCACGACCTCTGCCGGAACCATTTCCTCCATGGTTTGGACCACGACCCTTTGTCGTCTGGGGACAATTTTTAACCAAATGAGCCTTAGACCCACAATGGAAACATTCTTTACTATTTCCCCAACACTCTCCAGCATGAGCTCTTCCACACCGAGCACATGTACGACTCCGATTTTGAGAAACTGGCACAAGTGTACGTATAGCATTCTCGGTCCTTGGTCTCTTTTGAAAATCCTCAGATGATACCGATGGTCCAAAACTCCTCTTATTCCAACTCTTATTCTTCTCTCGGTTCTGTCTCGCGGTTCTCTTAACTTCCTCAGCTATCCGAGCTTTCTCCACTAGAATAGCAAAGTCCCTTTCTCTTTGCGGAGCAATCAACACTCATAGCTCATCTCGCAATCCGTCTTCAAATCTAACACACCTTTTCGTAATCGGTGGCCACGATCCCTTGGCATCTTGACTTAACCGCACAAATTACGCTTCATACTCGCCACCGACTTACTTCCTTGAACCAAGTTTAGAAACGCCTTCCTTTGCGAGTCTAAATGGCTGGCTCCAACATACTTCCCTTCAAACTTAAGCTTAAAATACTCCCAATCCAATCGATCTGCAGGACACCTTGCCTGACGGTGAGCCACCATCGATAAGCCTCGTCTCGGAGCAACGAGACAGCACCTTTCAGCTTTTCCTCAGCAGTACAGTTCAAATCATCCATGATTCTTTCGACCGCTTCTAACCAAAATTCCGCTACATTCGGAGCTACTACGGATACTCCTCTAAAAACCTCAGCTCCGTTTGACCTTAGTCTTTCCGATACTGACTTCCAAGCTCCATTTCCCTTACCAGCTTTTGCCACTTGCTCTAGCACTCACAGCATAGCCTGCAATACTGCGTCATCTCCTCCTGTCGGATCTTTATCCTCCGCGCCTACTGCTAGCGGCGGCACATCATTTTCTGACCCATGGCCAAACCCTATTGGTTCCGATACAGTCGTTCGACCACGTCCTCTAGAACTCATATCTAACGTCGCGATTTAATCTGATTAAAAGTTTTATACATTAGTAATTTGTTCCACGCGATTATCCATGAACGATTTTATGCAAAGACGTTTTAGAAGTAGTTCTTTCGATCAATCAAAGTTTCACTCAAGTTCACTATTCTAATTCGAGAATCACATTCACATTCATCAATAGAGACACATTCATTCATCCACCATACTACTATGGCATTTTATCCATTCCCAACCCAAGGGTAATTTCGTCATTTATCCTATAAGGGTATTTTGGTAATAAATCAGGATCAATTTGAAAAAATTTACAAAGGTATTTCAAAATTTTCAAAGCTCAGGGTTATTTTAAAATTTCTCTCAATCGGAGGTATAGTAAAAATTTTGGAAATCAGGGTCATTTTGGTAATTTTGTAAGTCAAGGGTATTTTAGTAAATTTCCAAATCAGGATATCTGGATATTTTTCAAATAGAGTTTCTGGGTATTTCTGTAAAGCAAGGTTATTTTAGTAAAAATCGAGGGTAGTACGGTAAATTTATAAACCAGGGGCATTTTAGTAATTTTACAACCAGGGGTATTTGGGTAATTTTGTCAACCGGGAATAATTCGAAAAATGTTTCTCTCAAAATCTAATTTAGTGTTTTCAAATTAAAAGAGCAATTTGGAGATTTAAAAAAACTAAGGTTTTTATAAACAGCAAGGCTAGTCCCTTTCGGGTTTTAATTATCGAATTTAGCCGGTGACTAAGTCCTCTTGGTTAGGGTGAACCGTAGCTACGCACCAGGTAGGATTCGAGTAAAGAGGAGGTGAGTCACTAGGACTGCTTAAGTACCAAGCTCTTACTGAATCCACTCCTAGACATGCGCACAACTGTTGCCACACCCTAGCTCGGTGACTTAGTTCACAGGTTCGTTTAATGATTCTTAAGTCTTATGCATTCTGTGTTGGAGTAGACTAGTCCTAGGGTCCAATAGCCCTAATCTACTAATCTACGATCCCTTAATGCCCACATAGTTCACATATTCAAATCACTTCAATAGTCAGAAGTACTTACCTGGTGGACCTCGGGCCGAAGATACAGGTGCCATGCCAGAATAACCTGAAAAAAAGTCCATATTTTGAAAAGCCCATCTTAGAAAATGTTTTTGGACCCAAAACCCCCAAAGCCAAGTTTTGAACCGGGCTCTGATACCAAATTGTAACACCCCAAACCTGGCCCATGAGCCTTGACCGGATCTGGTATGTCACTGAGAAAAATGTTTGAAAAAGATTTAACTTACGAGTGAAAACACGAAAATTTGTTGTCATTTGTAAAACATTATATACTTAAAATGCCAAGTAAAATTTGGATGTTACATAATATCCGGATTTAAAAACTTTAATATATAGATATATTTTAAATTGTAAGTTGTTGAAAATAAAGTCATTTCCAAATAGTAATTTAATCGGCAATCCAACTAAAACATATTAATAAACTTCAACTACTTAAAGTGGCCCTTATTACATCAAATAAGTATCCAAAATCTTTTGAAATATATGACGTGCATAAAATTAAATAAAACATCTTCTGCATGGAACAAATAAAATTAACTTCTGCATTGCCACCTTTGTATCCTCTCCAACCCGGTCCAAGAATCACGTATCACCTGCGATGTTGATAATTATTTGGGTGAGTCACACGGACTCAGTGTGCAATTAGACCATCGAATTCCACCCACAAATTAAACCATATATCAACCCGCATAACGATTAACAAGGCGACTTATTCTTATAATATCACATTTCGGGCTTGGCCCATATTCATACCACTTATCGATAATCTGATAATTAACCACTTGTTTCCACATAATGGGCTTAGCCCATTTCCACACTGATCCACATTCACATATAGGGCTTGGCCCATAATCCCATTAGATACACATATCCGATGTAATTATGCAAATGCACCCAACCCAAACCTAGGGTCCATCCTCTACACACCCCCGTATCCAGCCACCATACACTAGGGGATTACTAAATCACCCTCCAACCGCTACACACCAATTTCGGCAATTAATACCGTCCACGATGTAGCTCGTAGCTAACATCAAACCACGATGAGGCACATAGCTACTCATCAACCACGATATGGCACTAAGCCGATATCAACCACGATGAGGCACAGAGCCACTCATCAATCCACGTGAACTTAATCACAAGTAATCTACAACGCGACCTCAGTCAGCGCCAATCCACGATGTAGCTCATGGCTAACATCAAACCACGTACTCGAAGTACACCCTGTCCTTCTTTCACATTCATATCCTATCCCATGCACATGCAACGTACAATAGTGACATGATAAAATAGTGCATGTACATGTTATTCATGCATTCAATCATATTCACATTCATAACCACATTTCATCAGTTTTGGTACTGACCTTATGCTGCCCTCATGACTCGAACTTGAGCCCTTCACCCTTGCTTGAGGCGTCATTCACCAAGGCCCTAAGTGGCACCTCCAAGCCACTTTACCAAGCCCAATATTATGTCCAAGATCCCATACAAATTTCCTTAAGGCCTCCTTATCCTAACTCCCCCTACTAAACTCAAAATCTCATATTTTTCCAAGGCACTCTCCTACATCCTAGGGTTCTCCAAACCCTTAAAACACAACCAAACACACACTAGGCCCACTATCACTTGAATTATGCACTAACCACATAACCCCTAAATCCCGGATGTTACATGTGTATAGACTATAAACAACTGAACAAGGTGACGGTGAAGAATAAGTATCCTTTACCAAGGATTGATGATCTTTTTTATCAGTTGAAGGGAGCTACAGTGTTCTCCAAGATAGACTTGAGGTCTGGTTATTATCAGCTCAGAGTGAAAGAACAAGATGTGTTGAAAACTGCATTTCGGACAAGGTATGGCCATTATGAGTTTTTGGTTATGCCGTTTGGTTTGACGAACGCACCTGCGATTTTTATAGATCTGATGAACCGTGTTTTCAGACCATATGTGGACAAGTTTGTAGTTGTCTTTATTGATGATATATTGATCTATTCTTGGGATGAGAACGATCACGAAGAGCATTTGAGAATTATCTTGCAAACTTTGAGAGATAAGCAGTTGTATGCTAAGTTTAGCAAGAGTGAGTGAGTGTGATCTAGGACACATGGTGTCAGGTGATGGTGTCAGAGTTGACCCGAGTAAGATATCGGCTGTTTTGGATTGGAAACCGCCGAGGAACGTGTCTGAAATTAGAAGTTTCTTGGGATTAGCAGGATATTACAGACATTTCGTAAAGGGGTTCTCCGTGATTGCTACTCCGATAACGAAGTTGTTGCATAAAGATGTAAAGTTTGAATGGACTGAGACATGTCAACAGAGTTTCGAGAGACTGAAGACATTATTGACTGAGGCACCGATTTTAGTTCAACCAGAATCGGGAAAAGAGTTTGTGGTTTACAGTGATGCATCGTTTAATGGTCTCGGTTGCGTGTTGATGCAAGAGGGTAAGGTAGTCGCTTACGCCTCGAGGCAGCTAAAACCGCACGAGAAGAATTATTCGACTCATGATTTGGAGTTAGCTGTGATTGTTTTTGCATTAAAGATTTGGCGACATTACTTGTATGGTGAGAAGTGTCAAATCTTTACGGATCACAAGAGTTTAAAGTATTTGATGGATCAGAAGGATCTGAATTTGCGGGAGAGACGGTGGCTTGAGTTGTTGAAAGACTATGAGTTAGTCATTGATTACCACCCGAGAAAAGCGAATGTGGTTGCGGATGCCCTGAGCAGGAAATCCTTGTATGCTCTAAGAGTTATGAGCACGAGTTTAGCATTGTCTGACGATGGTGCTATTTTGGAAGAATTGAGAGCTAAGCCGCTATTTGTTCAACAAATATGTGAGGCTCAGAGAAATGACAGTGAGATGCAAGCTAAGATAGCTAAGTGCGGATCAGAAAGTGATTATGATTTTCGAGTGTATTTGAATGGTTGTCTGATGTATTGTGGAAGAATTTGTGTTCCTAAAGATGAGGAGTTGATTCGGAAGGTTTTGCATGAGGCCTATAGTGGATGTTTGTCAGTATATCCGAGCAGTACGAAAATGTACAACGACTTGAGGAAGTTGTATTGGTGGACGGGTATGAAAAGAGATATTCCAGAGTTTTGTGACAAAGTGTTTAATTTGTCAACAAGTGAAAGCTGAGCATCAAGTGCCTTCGGGATTGCTTCAGCCAGTAATGGTACCCGAATGGAAGTGGGATCGGATTACCATGGATTTTGTAACGGGGTTGCCGATGACTCCAAGAAAGAAAGATGTTGTGTGGGTTGTTGTGGATAGATTGACGAAGTCGGCTCACTTTATTCCAGTACGTGTTGATTATTCACTGGATAAGTTAGCTGAGTTGTATGTGGCAGAGATAGTGAGATTGCATGGTGTACCTGTATCTATTATATCGAATAGAGATCCGAGGTTTACTTCGAGATTTTGGAAGAAGTTGCAAGAGGCCATGGGTACGAGATTGAATTTCAGTACTGTGTACCATCCGCAAACCGATGGTCAGTCTGAAAGAGTGATTCAAGTTCTTGAAGATATGCTTCGATGCTTTGTGTTAGAATTTAAAGGTAGTTGGGAGAGATATCTACCTTTGGTCAAATTCGCATATAATAATAGTTATCAGTCGAGTATACAGATGGCACCGTATGAGGCTTTGTATGGTCGTAAGTGTCGGACTCCTTTGTATTGGACCGGGCTTAGTGAGAAGCGGATCCATGGGGTCGATCTAGTGAAAGAAAATGAAGAGAAGGTAAAAGTAATCCGTAATAGTCTAAGAGCTACTTCGGACCGACAGAAGTCGTACGGGAATTTGAAAAGAAAAGAAATTGAGTTTGAAGTGGGCGACAAAGTGTTTTTGAAAGTGTCCCCGTGGAAGAAGATTATGAGATTTGGACGAAAAGAAAAATTGAGTCCAAGATTCATAGGGTCGTATGAGATTACAGATAGAATTGGGCCTGTAGCATACCTGTTGGCTTTGCCGGTAGAGTTGGAAAAGATTCATAATGTGTTCTATGTGTCGATGTTGCGACGGTATCGTTCCGATCCTTCACATGTGATTTCTTTGACGGAAATTGAGATAAGACCGGATATGTCTTATGAAGAGGAGCCGATTAAGATCTTGGCTCGAGAAGTGAAACAGTTGAGAAATAAGAGCATAGCACTAGTGAAAGTGTTATGGCAGAAACATGGTGTGGAAGAAGCTATGTGGGAAACGGAAGAAGCTATGAGAGAGCAACATCCAAACCTCTTTACTGGTAAGATTTTCGGGGGCGAAAATCTCTAAAGGGGGAGAGTTGTAACATCCCGATTTAGGGCCTAGTCGGAATAGTGGTGCGAGACCACAAATCTGAGGTATATGAATGAGTTTTTGAGGTTTATGCTATGTATGCATGCTAGTGTGAAAGTTTCATGAAGTAATTTTGTGAAATTGTGGTTGAATTGTCCAAAAGGACTAAATTGCAAAAGTTGAAAAATGTGTGTTTCTAGAAGCTATATGTGTGAAATAGCTTTAGATTATTAATTAGAGGTCCCTAAATAGCAATTTTTCCAAGTTCTAATATTTGGACAAAATTGGGCATGGATGAGTTAAAATAGAAAGTTTATCAAAAAGGGCATTTTGGTCATTTAACAAATAAGTGATTAAAAAGGAGAAAAGATGACAAAATCATGCTCATCTTCTTCGTCTCATTGTCGAAAATTTGAAGGAAGCCATAGCTAGGGTTCTTCAATTTTTCAAGCTTGCTAGTAAGTGTATCTAGCCTCGTTTTTGATATTCTTTGTATTTTTGAAGTCCTAGTAGCATGAGTAAGCTATTTTTAGCTATTTGATGAGCTAAAATGGATGTTCAAAAATGTGGTCATGTATGACATGCATGTATTTTGTTGTTTTATGGAAGATTATGAAAGCTTGATGTAGTAGAAACATCTTTTGTTAAGTGATTTTCCATTAAAATGCATGTAGGGACTTGATTGTGAAAATCTTAAGTTTGGTCATACATGTGTGTTTTAGTGAGAATCGATGATAGATTTAGTTGAATAAGTGGTTCGGCTAAGCATGAAAGACTAGAAAGTTGAATAAAAATCACTTTACGGGCCTTTGGGGATAAAGTGTAAATATGAGAAAGTTTAGAGGCAAAATAGTAATTTTGCTAAAGTATGATGTGTGGGTCAATTTAATCAATGTATGTATTGAATAAGCTGATTTATTCATTATAGATCAAGAAAGACGAAGCCCGGATCAAAACCGAGGCAAAAGCAAGGTGGTGGACTAAATTGCAAGTCTCAATACTTTTGAGTACCAAGGTAAGTCTATGCATAAACAATGCATTCATACTTACAATTTGTTGTTGATAGCTAGTGTATAGCTTGTTCGAGATTGATTGAGAACCTATGTGGTTCAAGTAGAATGAATGTAGTAGAGTTGTGAATGGATGTTTAATTGAGTAAGTAGACATTTAAATGTGTAGTGATAATGCTAGATGGCAGGCTAAGTGCGATACCATCCTAATGCATATTGACGATGAGCTGGCTATGTGCGAAGCTATCATTAGGTATATCATTTAGTGGGCTAAGTGAGAAACCCCTATGATTACCTTTGTGGTAGGCTAAGTGCGATACCACCTTATTAATCGACTGTGGTGTGCTAAGTGCGAAACCACCGAGACATTTCTTTGTGTGGGTTAACCGTGTGGATTAGCCATGTGATTGCATTATTGAGTAAAGAAGTCGTGTGGATGCATTATTAAGTTAATTAGTCGTGTGGATGAATTATTGAGAAATAATCTTTGTGTTGTATATTGTGTAAATGTGACATTGAATGGGGTGCATTTCGATGGTTATGAGTATGTGACTCATGATGTGTTGGAAATGTGGTAAGGGATAGAAAGAGTAAGCATAGTTGTGAATTACTTATGTTAGTATAATGCTAATTGTTGCTTAGCTTATACTATGTTGCTTAATTGTTTATGTGTAAACTTACTAAGCCTAAAGCTTACTTTCTTTCTTTTCCCTTGTCTTATAGAGTAAAGGTGTTGAATCGAGATACGAGGATCATTTGGAAGATCGCCCACACTATCAGCACACCCTGGTACATTAGACTTAATGTTTTGTATATGGCATGTATAGGGGCTAGACTAGTTAGTGAATTTTGTTGTAAATGGCTAAGATGTGTTGGCCTTTAGATTGATAGTGTATTTTGTATAATGCCATGGTTATTGGCTATTACATTATATGAAAGAAAGATGTAGTTTTCTATGTGAGATTGCACTTTAATTTGAGTTGATTATGGATGTGTTGTATGAGTGCATGTTGTGTAAGCTATAAGGGTGAGAAGATCTTAGCAAATAGCTTTGTTCTTGGCCATGTGGATAGACACACGGGCATGTGTCTAGGCCATGTGTGACCCACAGTCAGTCCACGAGCATGTGCTTTGGCCGTGTGTCCCTTGCATGTTAGTATTTGAAGTCAGAATAGACCACAGACTAGTCACAAGGGCGTGTGCCTAGGGCGTGTGGGATTAATCAGTGTTGGCCACGGGCTAGCCACACGGGCGTGTGTCTAGACTCTAGGCTGTGTTAAAGTAGTCAGTGTGCACCACGGGTGGTAAGCACGAGCGTGTGCCTTAGCCGTGGGGCATTGGCAGAATGCTGGGGTTTTAGGTACGGTTTGGGGACATGGGCGTGTGTGTCCATGCACGGGCGTGTCTAATCTTGCACGGGCGTGTGAGACCTATATAAAAGAGAAAAATTTTAAGATTGGAAAAATTTTCGGTTTAGTCTCGAGAGCCCTCGTGTGTATGAGTGAGGCCTCATAAGTCGAGAAAGAAGGTTGTTGAGATGACTTCAGAGAGTAGTTACGACGAGCCTTTGTGGTGATCAAGTGGATTGAGTTCGGTAATGCCTCGGGCCCGGTTCCGGCGTAGAACATGGGTAAGGGGTGTTACACCCATAATACATCATCGAGCCTTCGAGACCAATCTTTTCTGCTAGGGCGTACTACCTTTTCAAGGATACCTTTGATTTCGCGATTCACTCTTTCAACTTGCCCATTAGGCTGGGGGTGATAGGCAATAGCAATCTTGTGCTTCGCATCATATTTTTCAAGCAACCACTTAAGCCATTTGTTCAAAAAGTGAGAACCTTCATCACTAATAATAGCTCTTGGTGTCCCAAATCGTGTAAACACGTGCTTATGTAGGAATCGTATGACTACCTTAGCATCATTTGTAGGGTATGCTTCAGCTTCAACCCACTTGGATACATAGTCCACATAAACTAAGATGTATTTGTTCCCATATGAAGAAGGAAACGGGCCTAAGAAGTCAATGCCCCATACGTCGAACAATTCAATCTTCAAAATATTTGTCAAGGGCATCTCATTCCTCCTTGATGTATTTCTAGTCCTTTGGCATTTATCACAGTTCTTCACATAAGCATAAGCATCTTTAAATAGTGTAGGCCAAAAGAAACCTGCTTGCAAAATCTTTGCTACAGTACGTGAACCACCAAAGTGTGCCCCTCTTGGAGATGAATGGCAATGATACAAGATCTCAGCAATCTCGCTTTCAGCTACACACTTTCGGATTATATTATCTACATATTATTTAAACAAAAATGGATCCTCTCAAAGATAATACCGACTATCATGAAGGAATTTTTTTCTTTGTTGGTATGTCATTTCTCGAGGAATTATTCCACATGCAAGATAATTGGCAAAATCAGCAACCAAGGTATTTCATGAATTCGATTTACATCAAATAAGTGTTCATCTGGGAAATTCTCGTTGATAGGCACACATGATCGAGTTACCTCATCATGCTCCAACCTCGACAGATGATCAGCTATTTGATTTTCAACACCTTTTCTGTCTTGGATCTCAAGGTCAAATTCTTGGAGTAAAAGTATCCAACGAATTAGCCTTGATTTTGCATCTTTCTTCGTGAGCAAGTATTTAATGGCTACATGGTCAGTAAATACTGTAACTTTGGTACCTATAAGATAAGAGCGGAATTTTTCAAAAGCAAAAACTATAGCGAAGAGTTCCTTTTCAGTTACTGTATAATTGAGTTGGGCTCCCGTCAAAGTTCCACTTGCATAGTAAATAGGGTGAAACACTTTGTTTCTTCTTTGACCCATCAAAACTCTAACGGAATAGTCACTTGCATCGCACATCAACTCAAAAGGTGAGTTCCAATCAAATGTAATGATTATTGGGGATGAGATTAACCGCTTCTTTAGATCTTAAAAAGCTTCCAAACATGCTTTGTTAAAATCAAACACTGTATCTTTCTCTAACAAAAAACACAACGGTATAGAAATTTTTGTGAAATCTTTGATAAACCTTCGGTAAAAACCGGCATGGCCTAAGAAACTTATGACTCATTTCACATTCACTGGGGCCGATATTCTTTCAATTACGTCCACCTTTGCTTTATCGACTTCAATTCCTTTCTCTGAGATCTTATGACCTAAGAGAATCCCTTCCTTGACCATAAAATGGCAATTTTCCCAATTAAGGACAAGATTCGTCTCTTCGCATCTCTTTAGTACCTTAGCCAAATGACTCAAACAGATATCATAAGTGTTACCAAAAATAGAAAAATCATTCATGAAAACCTCAACAAAATTTTCAACCATATCAGTAAATATTGCCATCATGCATCGTTGAAAAGTTGTAGGTGCATTGCATAAACCAAAAGGCATTTGCCTAAAAGCAAACGTACTGTACGGACAAGTAAAAGTTGTTTTATGTTGGCCCTCCAGGGCTACAACTATTTGGTTATATCCCGAATAGCCATCTAAAAAACAATAGAATTCATTACCTTCCAGTCGATCTAACATCTGATCCATAAAAGGCAACAGAAAATGGTCCTTCCGAGTGGCTTTGTTCAACATTATGTAATCAATATGGATTCTCCAACTAGTAACAATTCTCGTTGGAATTAACTCGTTACGCTCATTTTCAACAATCGTGATTCCACCTTTCTTCGGCATACACTGCACCGGACTTACCCACAAACTATCTGAAATAGGATAGATGATTCCTGCATCTAACCATTTAATGACTTTCTTTCTCACAACTTCTTTCATAATAGGATTGAGCTTCCTTTGCCCATCAATTCGAGCTCTTTCACCTTCTTCTAAAACTATTTTATGCATGCAAAAATATGGGCTTATACCTCGAATATCAGCTATGGTCCAACCAATTGCTTTCTTAAATTTCTTTAGAACAAGAATTAGTTTCTCCTCTTTATCTTTCATCAATTCCGCTGAAATAATCACAGGAAAAGTAGAACAGTCACCTAAATAAACATATTTCAAATGGGAAGGAAGTACCTTTAGTTCTAGTTTAGGTGGTTCTCCAATTGACAACTTGGGTTGCACACATTCCCTGACTTCCAACTCCAACGGTTCAAACTGTGTGGATTGAATAAAATTTCTCGGATTGGTTTCCATCAAAGCCATGTTTTCTTCACCTTCTTCATCCTCCAAAGTGTCAAGATCTAAGGCTTTCTCCAATGGATCTTCTTCAAAATTTCTTTCCATAGAAACCAAGGTTTCTATCTCTTCCATAACTGAACACTCTTCTGTCGGATCGGGAAATTTCATAGCTTTAAGAATGTTAAAGGTTACCTGATCGCCTTGAACTCGCATGGTGAGTTCACCTTTCTTTACATCAATTAATGTTCTTCCCGTGGCTAAGAAATGTCTCCCAAGGATGATCGGCACTTCCTTATCTGCTTCAAAATCTAAGACAATGAAATCAGCAGGAAAAATAAATTTATTGACTCTTACCAAAACATCCTCGATCTTTCCTTCGGGATATGCTAAAGATCGATCTACTAGCTAAAGCGTCACAGTTGTAGGTCTTACTTCACCTATCCATAACATCTTGAAAATAGACTTATGCATCAAGTTGATACTTGCTCCTAAGTCACACAAAGCTTTACCAGAGTAAGATTCACCAATGTTACAGGGTATAGTAAAGCTTCACGGGTCTTTCAATTCCTGGTGGCGTTTGTTCTGCAGAACGCACCGCACTCCTTTGTCAAGGCAACAGCCTCATACTCACTCATTGTTTCTTCTTGGACAGTTTATCCTTCATAAACTTCACATAATTTGGCATTTGTTCTAAAGCCTCCACCAATGGAATATTGATGTGTAAATCGCTTCGTAACATCCAAAACTTCTTGAATTGCACCTCTGCTTTCGCTTGTGTTGCTGCAATCTTTGCGGATATGGAGGTGATGGAACTTTTGGTTGAACCGGACAACTTTTCTGAGTAGGTAAATCTGCATCCAAATAAGATGTTAAAATATCTGAATTCACTAAGTCAAGGTTTACCTTGTCAGACTTTGCAGATTCTAATTCCTTTGGTGTAGGAATTTCAACAGTTGGTTGATTCCTCTCAATGGGCTTATCTTCAACATCAATCAATCGGGGTTCCAGAATTTTACCACTTCGCAATGCCACTACCTTGATATGTTCTTTACCCAAATTTCTTGGATTCTCAGTATCGCTCGGCAAGGTTCCTTGCTGTCTATTACATAGCTCCGTAGCTAACTGACCCATTTGGTTTTCCAAATTTTTCAGTGTTGCTGCTTGGCTTTGGATCAAAGCGTCATTCTTTTCCATGTACGCTTTCAACAAGTTCTCTGAACTGTTTGATGCCTCAGCTTGAGGTGGTTTTGGAGCTTGCTGATTAAACCCTTGAGATTGGTTGGGTCTTTGCTGCAATAAGTTGTTGTTCGGTCCATTTCCTTGGTTGCGCCAAGAAAAGTTAGGATGATTACGCCATGAAGGATTGTAGAAGTTGGATTGGGGTCCTTGTCCACTCCTATTTTGATAATGGTTCCCCATATAGTACACTGACTCGGGATTTGATGGACAATTCTCAAAATAATAACCTTCCCCACAGTACACACAGGAAACTTCTTCAAACGGACTTGGTGGCTGAGTTGAAAAATTATTAGCACTATTAGCGTTTAATTGTTTTAACATAGAGGAAATAGACGATACCTGAGCTGGTAACGAAGTGAGGGTGTCAACTTCATGAACTCTGGCTACACGTCTTCATGAAGCTGTTCGATTTGTTGGCTAATGATATTTATTACTCGCGATCTTCTCGATGATCTCATAAGCCTCATTATAAGACTTAGACAAAATTGCACCATTCGCAGAAACATCTACCATTAATCTTGTATGTGCATTGAGACCATTATAGAATGTCTCCAACTGGATACAATGAGGAATCCCATGATGAGGACACTTACGAAGTAACTCCCTAAATCGCTCCCAAGCCTCATACAAAGACTCGTCATCCAATTGTTGGAAAGTTGTGATCTCGTTCCTCAACTTAGCGTTTTTGCTAGGTGGGAAATACTTAACCAAAAATCTCTCTGCTAATTCTTGCCATGTAGATATGGAACTTGGTGGCAATGAATTGAGCCATGCTCGTGCTCGATCTCGCAACGAGTACGAAAACAACTTCAACCTCAGTGCATTTTCAGTCACATCGACTATCTTGAATGAATCACTCACCTCCATAAACAATCGAAGGTGGAGATGTGGATCTTCCGTGGGCATACCACTAAATTGGCCCACCGTTTGTAGCATTTGAAACATCACTGGTTTCAATTCAAATTGGGTTGCCTCAATATCTGGCCTTCTAATTCCTGGGTTTAACTCACTGAAAAGTGGCACAGCATATTGTCTAATGCATCGATCCCTATCATCGGCAATAAGGATGAGATTTCATACATGATCGGCTTCATTACCTTGGTCTTGATTCTGATTTCCAAGGTCCATCTCGACTTGTCTTTGAGCTGTTCGTTCACGTCTTCTTTGCCTGCAAGTTCGCTCAATTTCAGGGTCTACAGGGAGTAAATTGATAATTTGATCTATGCTCATAAGCATCTAAAAAGAAAATAAAAAAATTAAAAAGAATAAGTTAGTAATGTTAGGAAGGAATCAAATTGAAAATAAATAATTTCACAAAAAAATGACTATGGCAACTGTAATAGCCCGTTTAGGCCTGGGCCTGAATAAATAAAAAAATAATAAAATAAAATAAACCAATGTCCAGTTTTTATTACAGTCCAAATAAATTACCCAAACCCAATTATCCCAAAACCAAAATTCAAACCCAATCCATTACAGCAGCCCAATTAACATAACAAGCCACACTACCCAAAACTAAACCCCTAACCCAACAAACTCAAAACCTACGGGGCCCAAAAGGACCCAAATACCAAACAGAATCAGAAGCCTAGGGTTTCTGAAACCCTAGGCGCCGCAAGCGCTTTGCACAGCCCCTAGTTGCGCCGCAATCAGTGCACGGATAGCGCTCCACCGCCGTGGTTCTCGCCATTCACCTGCAAAACAAGGAAAGAAAATAGAGAGTAGCAGCAGATTGTGATTTTGTATTTATTTTCCGATTTTATTTTTGGGTTATAAATAACCCTAAGGCAATCTGTAAGAAGACCACAACATACACAAAAAAAATACAAGAGAATACAGAGATTAAAAAACCCAATAACAGAGGTGATTTCCGAATATTCATTTTCGTCCTTTTTTTTCTTTCGATTCGTGCATTTTTTTTGTATACAAAATACTATTAAAAATAAAGAGAATGAGTTCACCTTTTGATTCGCGCTAAAAAATGGGATTTTTGACTTCTCGGCTGCCGTGTATGGTTGCGCGTAAGGTGGCGCGTGCGGTGGCGCGCGGCGGCGATGACCGGTCGGAGCTCTCGTCGAAAATTGTTGGGGGCAGAGAGAATGAAGAGAGAGCTTTTTTTTTTTTTTTTTTTTGCAATAGAAAGAAGAAATGAAAATTTTACAAAAAAATTTGGCTTTTATAGCCTGTTGGAACGACGCCGTTTTGGGCAGCCTCCCTAACGCCTGATACGACGTCGTTTCAACCCCTTCAGCCCGCGCATTGACCCAACCCGGGGAGGATCTGCGTGTTTCTGTAAAATGGGATATATACCATTTTAGCCCCTCCGCATTTTTTTTATTTTTTTAATTCAGTTTTTTTAATTATAATTCGCCCGAGTAATTTTCTTGCTGATTCATTTTAGGCCCCCTCGATGCCGCGCGTTTTGGATTGGGGGAATAATTTCCCAATTAGTCTCTATCTCTTTGGGGCGCGTTACAATTCGGTCCCTTTCCTTTTATTTATTTTTAGATTTACCCCAAGTTTTTATTTTAAGCTTAATATAGTCCTTTTTCTTATTTTCTTTTATTATTTTTCGATTATTGTCATTTTTTTATTATTGTTAATATTTTTAATATTATTATTGTATTTATCATTATTATTATTACTTTTCTTATTATTAATATTGTTATTATTATTCTTATTATTATTATTATAATTATTATTAATATTATTATTACTATTTTAGTATTATTATTACTATCATCTTGTTATTACCACTATTATTTTTATTAATAATATTAATAATATTACTTTTAACATTACCAATATTATTATTTTAATATTACCACTACTATTATTTTTTATTTTATTTATAATTGACTTTATTATTATTATTATATTCATTAGTATTTTTATTTTTATTTTTATTATTAACACTTTTTTATTTTCACTAGTACTATTATTACTATTTTTATTATTATTAATATTATTTTTTATTTTTTTCCATTATCATTATTATCACTATTTATCATTACTGTTACTATTATTTTTATTATTAATACTATTGTTTATTTTAAATATTTTCTCTTTTATTTTTATTATTACTAATATTATTTTTATTATTACTATTATTTGTTTATTAATACATTTTATTATTGTTATTATTGCATTTTTGTCACTATTTTTCTTTTATTACATATTATTTGTTTGAATTTTCATTTATTTTTGCTTTTATTATTGTAATTTATAGTATCTCCCTCATTTCTACCCTAGTATGCATGTCTATTATAATTCGTCTTTCATTCTATTACGGCCATATCACATTTTATTCAAGCCCTTACATTTTATCCGATTTTCAAAATAAGCAAACACTCCGCGTTCTAGGGTTCGAAAGAAATCGTACCCTAACTTACTGGATTTCGATTTTTCTCTTCGAGTCCAAAGAACCTATTACTCTCTTTTTAAAAGTTAAATAAAAACTTATTCTCGAGAATTCAAAATTGTCGTGTCCTAACTCACTGGATATGACGTTTTTTTATCTCAGGATAAGGATTTCAGAAAACAAGGAAATGTTTCGTGTTTGGAAGTTCGAGAAATTGTGCCCTAACGTGCTGGGTTTCAGTTTTATGTTCGTCCAAATAACTAAATATCCTTTTAATTTAGTGTTTTGGGAAATTAAGGGACGATCTTAGTTTCGGGGGTTATAATGTCGCACCCTAACGTACTGGATGTGATATCTTATCCTTTTGGAACAAAGGAGTCTTAATATTCCAAACGGGTTATACAAACATTCTTTAAAAGGAATTGTATCTTAAAATCTTTTCAAATTCTCGACATAAGGACATTAATTAATCAAATCGGTACCAATTTTGGGTGTCACGAGGGTGCTAATCCTTCCTAAATGTAATCGACTCGAACCTATTTTTCTAAATTTCAGAGACCAAAAGCGTCGTTTTAATAAATCAAAATATTTTAACGATAAATCTCAAGGTGACCCAATCACACCTCAAAAAGGATTGGTGGTGACTCCATTTCCATTTTTAAAGTCGACCTCGTTTTCAAAAAAAAATGGTTCCGACAGCTTGGCGACTCCACTACGGAATTAACAGGAGAGTCAAACCGCAAAATTGATTATTTCCTGTCATTTTGTCTAAATTTGAAAATCTGATTTGAAAAATATGATCCATTTACTTGCATGTTGTTCTTGTAAAGTATTTCTGCATTGCATTGCATGACCGTTGTGGTCACACCCTCTTAAGTGGGAGTGAGAAGCTACTCCTTCGTGAGGTTTTCACCTCCGTGCAGGATAGTGAATCGCTTCCGGGATACATTCGTACCTATGTCTTCGTGAGAGTTTCATCTCCGTGCAGCCATAAGGAAATGTATTCCCCTGAACTGAACTCGGTCCGTATGAGCCTATAATGGGTGAGGATCGGGGAATCTGCTGGTTCGGGTACCCCAACTTTAGAGCTAAACCACATGTAGAAAACCTAAGGGCTTACCCTAGGTAGAACTATGCCAAACCCTAGTGGTCACCTAGATAGGTGCCCTATTTTGTTATTTATTTCTCTTTTGCTAACGTGTTCTCTTTTGTTTTGATTGCATTGCATTCACATCATAGAAAAGAGGTGTTGATTCAAATTCGATTGCTAAATAGAAGAGTTTGTCATGAGAAAATCGATTTCTTGATAAAGTGGATTATAATACGGTCGTCCAAATATGGTTCAAGTAAACACAACGAGAGAAGACTGATAGTCCATGAAGGAATACAAGACTTTATTGCCCAAGGATTCAAGCTGACAAAGACTATTCGAGAGTCATTACATCTCGGCTTTCTTGAAGAGGCTAACAAGCATTGTTGAATTAAGTGAGCAGTGAGTTGCGACCCAGATCAAGTAAAAAGAGCTAGTAGAGACATTTATTAGAAAGTTCGTGAGATTGGACCTTAATATTCGGATAAAAAGAAAGGGATCAATGTCTTCGCTTGGAATAGGAGGGAAAGGCCGTATAAATATCCGTTTTATGTAAATGAATTTATTTTCTAGAAAATTTATTCTAATGGAATTGAATTCAGAATCAATGCCTCTCTTTCTTTTTGCATTCATTTCACGCATTTGCATTACATCGCATCATATGCATTAAAATCCATAGAAGGACCCTAATTAGTTGAAGTTATTTCAGAAAAAGAGAGAAAGAGAAAACGATAATCTGGAAACTAAACATCATTACGGTACTCGCGCTAAGACGAAAGACATGGATTAGAGACTCGAATAGTTCCAAATAGACATGAAGACCAGCTGCAAGAGTAATTGGCGAAGATCCAACAAGATATGAGAGAACAAATGATGGAAGCCCAAAAGAATATTGTGGCTCAAATGACTCAGCTACTGAATGGGGCAATGGACAAGGGAAAAGGCCCCATGACTAATGCTGGAGAAGATAATGAGGATTATCCTCCGGGTTTTACCCCACCGCATGCACAAACACGACCTGAAGCATATCCTCGAGAGCCATCTGTCACAATTAGGCCTCAACAAGGTTAAGCTGATACTGGGGTGCCTATGAATTTCCAAGTTGGCTCAGGATCTAACCCAGGAGATAACCCTGCTAATCCTGTTATCCCTGATTTAGATATAGCAGAGAGGGAAGGGACTAGAATTGAATTACCAAGGCAGTTAGAGGACCGTTGTAGATGGTTAGAAGAAAAGTTCAAGGCCTTGGAAAACACTGATAATCACCATGGAATTGATGCTAAAGACTTGAGCTTAGTTCCAGATTTGGTGCTTCCTCACAAGTTCAAGATGCCAGAATTTGAGAAGTACAATGGGGCTAGCTCTCCTGAAGCTCATATTACCATTATCTGTAGACGGATGACTGGTATGTTAATAACGATCAACTGTTGATCCATTTTTTCCAAGATAGCTTAGTGGGGGAAGCGTCTAGGTGGTACAACCAATTGAGCCGTGCTAGGATTAGTTCCTGGAGAGACCTAGCACAAGCATTTATGAAACAATACAATCATGTGACAGACATGACACCTGACAGAATCACCTTGCAAAACATGGAGAAGAAATCAAATGAAAGCTTCAGGCAGTATGCACAAAGGTGGAGGGAAGTTGCCATGCAAGTTCAGCCACCGCTCCTAGAAAAGGAAACAACAATGCTTTTTATCAATACCTTAAAGGCCCCATTCATTACTCACATGATAGGAAGTACCACAAAGAGCTTTACGGATATAGTAATGGCGGGAGAAATGATTGAAAATGCCATAAAGGGTGGCAAGATAGAAACAGGGGAAAACACCAAAAGGTCAGCTCCAAGGAAAAAGGAGAACGAGGTGAATAATACGAGTACATATAACAAAGGGTACTCGAAGTCATTTATTGTCAGTCAACCAAAAGTGACCACTAGCTATCAAGGCTCTTCAATACAGGAATCCAATTCGAGGCCAAATACAGAAAAGCTCCAGTTCACACCCATCTCGATGACATATCAGGAGCTGTATCAGAATCTTTTTGATGTGCATGTGGTCTTACTCGGAACCTATTCAACCTCCATTCCCAAAATGGTATAATGAGAATGCCCAATGCGAGTACCACACAGGAATAATGGGTCACTCAATTGAAAACTGTACTACGTTTAAAAAGTTGGTCGAAAGGTTCATTAAAATGGGAATTGTGAAGTTCGACGTTTCATCAGAACCTGATCACTTTGACGAGGCAGTAAATGCGATAATTGAAGGAGGAGACAAGAAAGTTGTGACTCCTTGAAGAAGTCAAAAGCGAAGAGGGAACCGGGGAATGAAGTTTTCAAGCCCTTGCATACTTGGGAGTGTTTTGAATAATGGGACTGTGGAAGAGATCCCTGTATTTTTAGAGCTAATCTAGAGTAATATTCAAAACACGCTTGTTGCCTTAAGCCTAGAGGCAATAAGAAACCTTTTTTGAAATTGACTTGTGTCCAGAATTTTTATTTCAATAAAATGCATCTTTTTGAGCAAATATTCTTTTATTTTTCCATTTCATACTGTACAAACAATTGTTCTTAGTTTTTTTTTGTTCATTCGACTTTCTTTCAAATATTCTTTCATTCTTCATTCATGACCATACAAATAATCATTCTTTTAATCATTTATTCTTTGGAATCTTCCTTCAAACCTATAATAGGTCTCCAGATATCAACGATTATGAGCAACGTTGCTACTGACTCAGAGTCTCCTTTCGAGTAAGATATGTGTCTGGAGGGATCTCAGGACTTTGAAGATGATAGAGATTGTAACCTATCTTCTGATTTGTTAAGGATGGTAGAACATTATGAAAAATAGATCCTACTTTACATAGGGTTAATGGACATTGTGAGCCTAGGAAAGGGGTGAAGATCGAAGCCCAGTTCACCACAGAAATAAGGCAAGACATCATTGAGTTATTTTCAAGAATTCAAAGATGTTTTCGCATGATCATATCAAGACACGCCTGGGAAAATCTTAAAAGAGGTCCATAAGGGTGTTTAAAGAACATGATAATGGTTCTACAATAGCTAGGCTAATCATAAGGTTCGGGTACTATTGGTCCACCATAAAAGGGAGATTGCTTCAGTTATGTCGTAAATGCCAAATTGAGGAAGACAAGACCTATGTGCCTCATCTATTTCTTCACAGATTTTTTATATGAATGTATATTATGGGGCCGATCTCGTCAAAAGCTTCTAGTCAACATCGATTCATCATCGTGGTCGTCGTTTACTTCACTAAGAGGGTGGAAGTAGCTTCATATGCCAATGTTACAAAGTCGATAGTCATCAAATTCTTAAAAAAAAAGATATCAGGTGCCGACAAAGAGTGCTAAAAAGGATAATGTCAAAAGTGTGGAAGTTTGTTCAAAGATCAGACGCCATATCACAATGCAGTAAAGGCAGCAAAAGAAAAAAAATAAAAACAAAAACAACAAAACAAGGATCATGGGAAAGATGACTGAGACTTGTAAATATTGACATAAAGAAGTTACCATTTACCCTTTGTCTTATTGAACGTTGGCTAGAACCTTTGTTGTGGCAACACATTTCTCATTGGAGTAGAAACAGTTTTGTAACATCCCAAAATTGGGCCTAGTAGGATTGGGCCCAATGGGCCTTGAGTGTAGGAGTGTTTAAAATTTTGAGAACAAGAGAATGGCATTATTTCAAGTTGGACTTATTAAGAAGGTAATTTTGGAAAGTTACGAGGTTTCTATGAAGTTCCAGGTTCAAGTTGGGCCTTAGTAAAATTTTGTGTTTAAGCCTATTAAGGAGAGATAGTAAGTGGCATCAAGGCATATGGAAATAAAAGAGTAAATTGCTAGCATAAATGAGCAATTGGTAAAAGGGTTATGGCGCCACATGTAGGACTTTAAGGGAAGAGGTTCAAATCCCACCAAGTGCAAATATTTTGGATTAAATTTTTGTACTAATAAGGTAAGTGTCGCCCAAGGCTTTAATATGGTATGGAAGACTGTTTTTAATTTTGGAAGGGAGGCTAAGGAATATGGTAAGGAGGAAGATAAGGGAAAAAGAGGGGAAAGAAATGAAAGGAAAAGGCAAGTAAGGGGAACAAGTGGCTTATTTCATGGAGAATGTTATGGAAAGGATGGTTGGCAAAATTTTGACCCTTATGGCCATGTATGTGGATGGTTTTATGTGTAAGGGGGGTAGCCGATTTTTTTTTGGTGTTTTGGTAAAGCTTTAGTACTTGTTTTGGTCAAATTCCTTTAGCATCAAGTGTGCCATTTTCTCCAAATTACTATTCTCTTAGCCGAATTTCTCCTTTGCCTTTTGATAGAATTTTGGTGTTTGTTAGGCCAAAATCTACTTTTGCACAATTTTGTGTTTTCTCCAAATCTCTTCTTTTGCCTTGTGCCGAAATTACAAGCCATTAAAGAACATATTCTTTTATTTTCTTTCTTCTTGTTGCCGAATGTACCCAAACCATTGAGACCAAAATTTGTTCATTCATCTCTTCTTTATCATTTTCTCAAGTGGGTTGGCACTCTTTTCTTCGATTGAATCAGTAAGTGAATTTTTTCCTATGTTCATATTCTTTTCTTTCTAGCCGAATAGGTATTTATCACTATTCAGTTGTAAATCTTGATCTTAACCGAAATGGTGTTATTTTCCATTCCTTCATATTGTAATCACCCTCTTTTTCGTAGTGTTCTAAGTGGGTGGTCGTGTATCATTCTAGACCTAAGTCAAACGGTGGAAATTGGATCCAATATCGATAAGGTAAGGAGTCTTTTCATAGTCCATTCGATATCACTACTCGGTTATTGTGTTAATCGGATCGGAGTTTCAACTAATCGATTATGTTTTAGGGACGAAATCACTAGATATGTTCTACCTTCGGACATAGTGGTAAGTGATTCAAGTGTAAGTGATACGAAATCATTTGGAAATCCGAGGCTAACTTTTGGTTGGTATTGTTCTAGGTCATCGACGAGTGGTTCGTTAGGAAATCAAAATCAGGTGTGTAATCCCGTACCTTCCGAATACATGTTTGATATGGTGTGTAATCTCACATCTCTCTGAAAGTTTGTATGATACGTTCTGTGATTTGGTCAAAATACCGAAGAAAACTGAAAACCAGCATCCGTGATCACTCGGGCGTGCGTATGATCGTAGTGGTAATCGTATGTTGTAATAAAATAGTTTCGGTCAGAAACAGTAACGTGTATTTAAAAAATCATGAAAAATAGGAGAAAAATAATTACAAAGTGAATAAGATATCATATTAAAGCTTACTGTGTCTGTTTTGATATGGAAGAAATGGAGAAGGAAAAGGAATTTTATATTCTGAGATATCTTAACTTTAGTGAGACTGGTTCTGAATGACTTCGTGGTTCCCTGATCTGTCTTGGAAAAATTTAATAAAATTTTACAAAGTGAATTATGAGTTATAGTTTATATGTACAGATTCCTTAGTGAGTCTATTTTCAATAGAAACAAGTGGAATCAACATATGAAAACTGTACAGTGAGATATTTGAATTTTGGGTAAGAGAGGTCAGAATCGTTGGTCAGTGAAACAATGGAATCTTTAAGGAATAAACTGTACTAAATGGCTAAGTCAAAAATTCTGGAAATATTTTAGTAGGAAGATATATGAGTCTAGTCTCAAGGAAAATTTACGGAGTTAGATTTCGGGATTCCTAACTCAGGTTATAGTAAATTTAGTTAGTACGACGCAGATGGACAGTTTTGATTTTTATGCTCCACATTAGTAGTTAAGACTAGGTTGCGAAATTTCCAAAATACCCTTAGTTGCAAAATTACCGAATTACCCTTAGTGCGTAAATTATCGAAATTATGAAAATGCCCCTAAAGGGCTGAATTATATATCTGAATAAATTGTTGTGAATAGCTATGCATTATATACATGATTTGCATGGGATGGGATAATGATGAAGAGAAGTTCTGGTAGCTCTGCTACATAATTCTGGTAGCTCCGCCACAAATATGAAAAATGGCGATGCCATGTAAATTCTGTTAATCTGGTGGATTGTCCACAAATTTTATATAATTGGCTTAATGCCTACGTTTGGTGTGTTGGCGGGGTGGGTGACTAAAGCTCCCCACAGGTGTGCTGGTTGGTACGGGTGGTGTGTATCGGATGGAAATCTAGGTTTGGTTTGGGAATTGCATATCATATGCATATTATATTTGATACATTATTGTTGTTGTAAATGGGTTTAGGCCCAAAATATTGCTAATTGGGTTCGGCCCAATGAATAACTGAGTAAGGGGATTTCACATCGAGTTCTTGTAACTCACCCCCTTTCTCTTAACACTTGTAGGTAATGCTTGATGATATGGACTTGGGCTATGGATGACTCGAGGAGGCCATACTTGAAATGATTTATTTGGACTTTAGACTTCTTTCTAGTTTATTTTATTACTTTACTATTTTGGGTTAAATGTTGTAATAAGGCCTCTAGACTATTTTTATTTTTGCTTTTTGGTTGGGATGTTTTTATTATTTTTCTTAAATTGTTTAAAAAGGGGAATTTTCTAAAAACTTAAACAATGGTTTCCAAAATCGATTAACAAATGGATTTCAAAATAAACTTTTACAAATATTTTTAACACGGATATCTTCTCTCGAACTATTAACGATATTTCCAAAAGACTTGGATTCTCTTTCGAATTTTCAACGTCGTTTTCAAAAGTCACAGTTTTGTAAGATCATTAGTTCAAATTTATCGATTTATCAATCAAATCTTTGAGGTTAGTATTATTTTATCAAATCAAACTTGTTTTCTTGATTTTTAACAAAGCAATATTTTAGTACGAACAAAAAGGGTTTAACATGTTTTGCTCGTGTGACATACCAAATCCGCTCATAACGCATGGGCCGGGTTTGGGGTGTTACAAGTTTTTCCAATTGAACCTAATCGAAGGAGAAAAGGTTAAAAGCTATCTGTCACAGCCAGATGATGCGAGCTTACGTTAAAGTGGTTCATCCTAGGGAATTCCACGAAAGGGACCTGATGTTGAAAAAGATTTTTCTTATACAAAAGGATTTATGAGGAAAGCAGATGCCAAACTAGGAAGGACCTTATGTAGTAAAAAAGGACCTATTCTAGAGGAGAATTGATATTGACCGAGATGGATGGTGAAGACTTGCCCAATTCGGCGAATTCAGGTTCAGTCAAGAAGTATTTTACTAGAAAGGGGAAAGGCCAAGGTGAAAACCCGCAAAGGGCACCTTGAGATAATAAAAAAACAAAGAGGAGAGGCAAAGGCGAAAACCCGCAAAGGGCGCTTTGAGACCAAAGGGGTTTTGAGCTGAAAACCCGAAAAGGGCGGCTCAAATTTTGATCAAAGATAGGGCATGTGGTAGTCTTGCTATGCATGAATTAACAATGAGGAAGTATGCTACGTCTTGGGGCATTGACAAAGTACTCCGGATCCTATAAACACGTATTGAGCTCAAAATGGTTCTCAAGAAGTTTGTACAGAGAAGCTCAAGCTGCGATATCTGGGGCACCTAGCTTCTATCTTATCCATTTTGAATTTGCTATCTTTGATTATTTTATTCTTTTCAAGATACACCCCAATCAATTTTCTTCTATGGCTTTGGTTATCTTTGATTACTTTATTCTTTTCAAGATACATCCCAGTCAATTTTCTCTTATTGCCTTGGTTACCTTTGATTAACTTATTTGTTTTGAGCTATGCTCCTGATTAATTTCTTTCCCGTCTATTGTTGTGATCTTTTTCAAGCATTTTATATTGAAATAACGATTAATTGACTAATAATACTTTCATAAAAGAAGTTTCGCATATTACTCTAGAAGTTTCTAATTAATACAAGAATCTGAAATCGGGCTACTGTTTAGAACTCACCAAACCTAAGGGTTGGAAATATTGAAAGATGATTATCTCTTCGGATCTTTTATTAGATAAGACATTTCGTCGGTGATACCATCTCGAAAAATGATGAGTAATGTCAACCCAAGTGTAAAAGGGGATCATTCTTGGGAAAATAAAAATGACACCCTGCATTCTTGCAAATTTCAGGCACATACATCTGGGGAATGGTGTAACAGATCAAATTGATTGAATATGATACAAATTCTATACCTCTGAGTTGTAACAGGATGAATGGAAGAAACCAAATGTTATTTTCCTGAAGTTGCAGTGGGAGGTACAAACTTTATGTCTCAAGGTTCAAGTGGAGTGGACTCAGAATTATCATGGGGCAAATTATTTGAGCAGAATATGATTGATACTTTGAGAGGAACGAGGATGAAGAACAAATGAGTGATGACACCTTAAGTAGGAATCGTGCTCATAACATTTCTGCATTCATATATCATAGCGCGTCTAATTAGGAGTATTTGATTCATTTCGATCAGGGCATCTTAATCATTCGACATAAGCATATACCCATTCTACAGGTTATGTCCTCTGTAGGACAATGTAGTAGGGTAGATTGAAGATATTAGCCTGCCTCCCTGAAGTTGCAGAGGAGCAGATTGAAGACAGCAGATCTTATCTTCCTGAAGTTGCAGGAAGCAGATCGAAGATATTAGCCTGCCTTCCTGAAGTTGCAGCGGGGTAGACTAAAGACAGAAGATCTTATATTCCTGAAGTTCGAGGAAGCAGATCGAAGATATTAGCCTGCCTCCCTGAAGTTACAGTGGAGCAGACTGAAGACAGCAGATCTTATCTTCCTAAAGTTGCAGGAAGCAGATCGAAAATATTAGCCTACCTTCCTGAAGTTGCAGCGGAGCAAACTGAAGGCAGCAGATCTTATTTTCCTAAAGTTACAGGAAGCAGATCAAAGATATTAGCCTGCCTCCCGGTTACTGATGGAGCAGATCGAAGATGATGAGATCTTATCTTCCGAAGTTGCGAAGCGATCGGAAATATTAACTGCGCCTTCCCGAAGTTGCAGCGAGGAGCATCAAGGCGCAGATCTTATTTTCCTGAAGTTGCAGGAAGCAGATCGAAGATATTAGCCTGCCTTCCTGAAGTTACAGCAGAGCAGACTAAAGACAGCAGATCTTATCTTCCTGAAGTTACAAGAAGCATATCGAAGATATTAGCCTGCCTTCCTGAAGTTGCAGCGGAGTAGACTAAAGACAGCAGATCTTATCTTCCTGAAGTTGTAGGAAGCAGATCGAAGATATTAGTCTGTCTTCCTGAAGTTGCAGCGGTTCAGACTAAAGACAGCAGATCTTATCTTCCTGAAGTTGCAGGAAGTAGATCGAAGATATTAGCCTACCTTCCTAAAGTTGCAGCGGAGCAAACTAAAGACAGCAGATCTTATCTTCCTGAAGTTGGAGGAAGCAGATCGAAGATATTAGCCTGCCTCCCTGAAGTTGCAGTGGAGCAGACTAAAATAGCAGATCTAGCATTCCTGAAGTTGCAGTGAAGCAGATCGAAGATACTAGTCTAGCATCCCTGAGTTTGCAGTGGAGCAGACCGAAGACATCAGATCTTGTCTTCCTGAAGTTGCAGTGAAGCCGATAAAAGACATCAGCCTTGCCTCTCTGAGTTTGCAGTAGAGCAGGCTAAAAGACAATAGATCTTGCCTTCCTGAGATTTAAGTAAAGCGGATCGAATATACTAGTCTGGCATCCCTGAAGTTGCAGCAGAGCAGACTTAAGATAACAGATCTTGTTTTCCTGAGATTGCAGTGAAGCAGATCGAGGATACTAGTCTAACCTCCTTGAAGTTGCAGTGGAGCAGACTGAAGATAGCAGATCTTGTCTTCCTGAGTTCGCAGCGAAGCGGATCAAAGATATCAACCTGGCATCCCTGAGTTTGTAGTAGAGCAGACTAAAGATAGTAAATCTCATCTTCCTGAAGTTGCAGTGAAGCAGATTGAAGATATTAGCTTATCTTCCTGAAGATACAACCATTTGACAAGACCGGGCAAAATGGGTCCTTTTATCGTCTTTGCTCTATTCTCGTTACACAACAATGAGCAAAGAGGGGCAGCTGTAATAGCCCATTTAGGCCCGGGCCTGAATAAATAAAAAATAATAAAATAAAATAAACCAATGTCCAGTTTTTATTACAGTCCAAATAAATTACCCAAACCCAATTATCCCAAAACCAAAATTCAAACCCAATCCATTACAGCAGCCCAATTAACATTACAAGCCACACTACCCAAAACTAAACCCCTAACCCAACAAACCCAAAACCTGCGCGGCCCAAAAGGACCTAAATACCAAACAGATCAGAAGCCTAGGTATTCTGAAACCCTAGGCGCCGCAAGCGCCCTGCATAGCCCCTAGTTGCGCCGTAATCAGTGCACGGATAGCACTCCACCACCGTGGTTCTCTCCAGTCACCTGCAAAACAAGGAAAGAAAATAGACAGTAGCAGCAGATTGTGATTTTGTATTTATTTTCTGATTTTATTTTTGGGTTATAAATAACCCTAAGGCAATCTGTAGGAAGACCACAATATACGCAAGAAAAATACAAGAGAATACATAGATTAAAAAACCCAATAACAGAGGTGATTTCCGAATATTCATTTTCGTCCTTTTTTTATTTCGATTCGTGCATTTTTTTTGTATACAAAATACTATTAAAAATAAAGAGAATGAGTTCACCTTTTGATTCGTGCTAAAAAATGGGAATTTTGACTTCTCGGTCACCGTGTATGGTGGCGCGTATGGTGGCGCGTGCGGTGGCGCGCGGCGGCGGTGACCGGTCGGAGCTCTTACCGAAAATCGCTGGGGGCAGAGAGAATGAAGAGATTGTAACATCCTAAAATTTGAATTTTTATATGTTGCATTATTTTGGTGCTCAGCTAGTTTATTTATCCTATGTGTGTGTTAAAATAGTCCTGAGAAGGTTCGAGATTTATTTGGAGTTGGTATAATTTTTGGAAATTAGTACTTTAATGAAATGGAACAAGTGACCTTAAAGCCTAAGGTAATTAAGTGGTAAAAAGATAGCATAATTGAGTTAGTAGTAAATAGGATATGCGCCACATGTATTGTCTTGAGAGGAAAGGTTCGAATCCCTTGGTATGCATTTTTTTGTAACTCAAAATTTTTGCACTCTCCTATTAAGTGTCGGCCAAGCTTTATTTTTGGTATGTTGGACTTTTAATTTTTTATGGTAAGGTGGCTGAATTTTTGAAGAACTTTGGGTAAGGATAGGTGCTTGTTGGGCACATTTCTTTTTGGTCATTTTTGTCTTCTCTCAAAGCATTTTCTCTCCATCTTTTCTCTCCCTAGCCGAATGCACATTGAACATTTGTGAGCATCTTTTGTTTTTCTTCTTTTGGTCATTTGATTTTGACCATTTGGTCTTATTTTGCCTAACCTCTCAAGTCATTTTCCCTAGTGCCGAAAACACAAAAACTTGAAGGCCATTTTTCTCTTTTTCTTTTCTTCTCCATTGCCGAATGCTCTCTAGCATCAAACCTCTCTCTTTGCTCCTACTTCATCTTTGAAAACCAAAACACAAACCTCTCATCCTCTATTTCTTTCTTTCTCTTTTCTTCATATTGCTCATTCTTACAAACATATTTTTCTCCCTTCTCTTTTCCTCCATGGCCGAATGTTGCTAACACCATTTTCTTCAATTTTTCTTCATAGCCGAATCTTCCTCTTCACATATATTTTCTTATCAATCATTCTTTCTACTCTCGTTTTGATCAATCGGTAAGAACCCTCTTCGATTCTCTATTTTCTTCTTTTTCTTTTGACGAATCTACATATTGGTTTGGGAGGGTCTTTTGACCGAAAATATCATCCTCTATCTTTCTCTCTTAGACAATCTTTTTCGTCTTTATAGTGAAATAGAGAAAGGCCGAAACTCAGAGTGTTCGTAATCATTGTGAATCGCTAGGATTCGGTCCAAAGTGTTAAGGTAAGGGTTTCTATCAAGGACTTTCATATTACTCGTTATTTCGTTAAAGATGGGGTTTACTAATTGATTTTATCTTAGGGACGCTATCGCTCGATTTTCATCCCTTGAACATAAAGATTTTGTGGTAAGCCAATTTCGCCCTTAAAACCAATAGTCTTAATTTTCGAAATATTAGTTGGACTAATATTCTTTTGTCAATGGATGCAAACAAGATAGGGTCAAAAAGGGTGGTGAATAGTGTTCGGAAGAGGGGCGGATTCTCTATTCCCTCTAGTTTCAAGCGAAGGGCTGTTTCGGTAATCTGAGATTTTCCACCGGGTTGTGGACCCTCATCCGGTGAAAATCAGTTATTTGATGTTGTTCTTAGTTCTGAGCCATTAGCTGTTCGGGATTTTCCAACGGGTTGTGAACCGTCAACCGGGGAGAACCGACAAATAGTAGTTGTTCGAGATTCTGAGGGTAAAAATCTAGATCGCTTACTTTAGCATAGATTTATTTTAAGTGTTAGTGTTCGAATCGAGCGTTATAACGTATTTAGGTATCGACGATCAGGAAAGTGTAGTCCTCACTGTAATCAGGTGTGTAATCTCACACTGTATCTCATGGGTTAGATGACTATACCGTAGTAAACATTGGATTAAAAATCGCAAAGTTGGTGAAATCGGGAAAATATGGTATAATTAACACTTTAGTGTTAAGATCGTGAAATCGGTATTAAGAATGTGGTAAATTACGAAATTGCCCTTAAATGGGCTAAAACGATAAAATGTGATATTTTGGGCCATATGTGTTATTTGATAAATTGGCCAAGTGTGATATAAGATGAAATGGGCCAAATTGTGAAACAGGCCAAAATGTGATATAGGCCAGATTGCAATAATTTTTATAATGGGTCTTATGTTGGAATAATTATATGAATGAATTATTATGCATGTTGTATACATGATTGCATGGGTTGGGATATTTGACGAAGAGAAGTTCTGGTAGCTTTGCTACAAAATTACGATGGCCGTGCGATTTAATATATGGCTTAATTGCCCAGTTAATATATGGCTTAATTGCCCAGTTTGCTATATGGCTTCGTGCCCAGTTTAATATATGGCTTAATTGCCCAGTTAATAAATAGTTTAATTGCCCAGTTTGCTATATGGCTTCGTGCCCTGTTTCATATATGGCTAAATGCCCAGTTTGTTGTGTTGGCAGGGTGGGTGACTAAAGCTCCCCACAAGTGTGCTGGTTGGTACGGGTGGTGTGTAGCGGATGGAAATTTAGGTTTGGTTTGGGAATTGCATATTACATGCATTCTACACATGTTAAATTGTTATATTTGAAATGGGCTTTGGCCCAATAAATGTTTAATTGAATTTTGGCCCAGTGAAAATGGTAAGTGAATTACACACTGAGTTCTAAGTAACTCACCCCTGTTTTCTTTACCCTCCTCAGGTAATGATCAGTGATGGAGGCTTGGGCCGGGGACGACTCAATGGAGGCCATACTACGAATTATGGGTTAATTAAATTTCGGATTTCTTTTTAAGTACTTTTTATTATTATTGCTATTATGTAATAAGGCCTCTGGTTAAATTTTTATGGATGTTTTACTTGTGGATGGATTTTATAATACGCTTTAAATACTTACGTGGGGTTTCTTTTCAAAAAAAATAGAAATAAATGTTTTCTTAAAATAAACATGCATAAAGGGTTTTCATTCTTAAATATTTTAACTCCCAAAATTGTCTGTTAACAACGTTCTTCCAAAATTTTATTTTCAAAATTATTTTTGAACTCTATTAATTTTTCTCGAAATATTATTCTAATTTCTTTTAAGTTTCAATTTATAAATTCTTATGTCTCAAATTGTTTGATTTATCAATCAACCTTAGTTTTCAATAAACTTCAAGTCAAGATATTTTGAAAATCTGATTTCTTAAAATCTTTAAAAAGACTAGATGTATATTCCTTTCCGTGTGACATGTCGAATTTGGTCTTAATGCATAGACCGGGTTTGGGGTGTTACATTTTATGGTATCAGAGCCAAGTTTCAAAACTCGGCTGTGGTTTGGGTTCAACAACGATTTTCGTTTAAAATTTTTTTAAATTTATAGAATACATGTTTTTAAAGGTAGTATGGCACCACGAGCATCCGGCACCAAGTCAAGTAAGTATTCGTATACTGAATGATTATTATTGTGATATAGGAACACTCTAGATCTTCTAGTTTTAGGTGTTGAAACTGTAGAGATTGAGACTATAGGATGTGATTGCGAAAACAACTCTATCTCTTCTCAAAAAATATCGTTAATAAACACTGAAATAGTATTTTGATTCATAAAACTTGTAATCAGATTAAACCGAAATAGTCAAAATGAGCGCTAGAGGACGTGGACGTGGTAGACGTGGCCGTGGTAGAGGCCGAGGTGCTAGGGGTTGTGTCCAAGCGTCGGGACATGTACGTAAATGGGCCGACCGCATCACCCGGATCGAGACTGGATCACGTGACCATACGAGAGACGACATTGCCTTAACCCAAGCAATGTTGCGAGTCTTGGAAAGGGTTGCTGGAGCTAGAACTGGGCCAGCAGCTCGTGGATCAATATCAAAACGACTTAGATCGAGTGGTACCGAGGTTTTTAGGGGTATCTCGGGAGTAGCCCCAAATGTAGCAGAGTATTGGCTCGAGTCTGTGGAGCAGATCATGGATGATTTAGAGTGCACCACCGAGCAGAAACTGAGAGGAGCTGTGTCCTTGTTGAGGGACGAGGCGTATCAATGGTGGCTTACTGTTCGAGAAGGCACTCAAGCTGAACATGTTACTTGGGATTTCTTCAAAACTGCATTCCAAGGAAAGTATGTCGGGGCAAGTTATGTGGATGCCCGGAGGAAGGAATTCTTGAATCTGGTTCAAGGAAATAATACGGTGGCAGCTTACGAGGCAGAATTTCTACGCTTGAGCCGTTACGCTCGAACAATAGTGCCAACTGATCATGAGCGTTGTGTACGCTTTGAGGATGGGCTGAATGATGAGTTGCGGGTTCTGATAGCCCCGCAACAAGAAAGGACTTTTGCCACGCTTGTGGAGAAAGCCAAGATAGCCGAAGAGGCTAAGAACTCAGAACGTCAGAACCGGGAAAGAGTCAGAGGAAAGAGGGACTTTAAGTACTCGAGTTCTGCTAAAAGGTTCCAAAAGAGGCCTCGGAATGATGAGCCAGCTCAAGCTAGAGCACCTGCGGCTACCAACCAGATCCAACAATGTGCTGCTTGTGGAAGAAGACACCCCGGGGAATGTTGGAAGAGAACCGGTGGTTGTTTTAAATGTGGTTCTAAGGACCACCAATTCCCTCGACGGACTGCTCCGACTCAAGAAGCTCGTAACCCTGATGCACAGCCAACTAGAGGCGCTTAGCAGCCACCGAGGGGTCGTGGACCAAGTCGTGGTGGTAATGGCGCTGGACGAGGTCAAGGTGCATCGGGTCGAGGTAATGGCTTCAGAGGTAACGCGAAGGCAAGACAACCAGGGTTAGTCTATGCGGTCAGGCGTCGGGAGGATGGCGATGCACCTGATGTGATAACTGGTACGTTCTTCATCTTTGAGGTACTTGTTACAGCTTTGATAGATATCAGGTCTACCCACTCGTATTTTGCTAGTGCCATATTTGGAAATCTGAATATTAGATCTGAGATTACCGATAGAGTGATGACGGTAATTAGTCCTTTAGGATAGTCTGTGGTCGTGAATAAATTGTATAGATACGTGCCTTTAGAAATTCAAAGAGAAATATTTTTGGTGGATTTGATGGAATTGCCTTTCGGCAAGTTTGATCTTATTTTGGGCATGGATTGGTTGGTGAAGCACCGGGTGCACTTAGATTGTACTGCAAAGCGGATGTCGATCAGGACTTTAGGAGATAAGGAAGTTGTGATGATAGGCGAGCGGAGAAATTATTTAGCAAATATGGTATCTGCTTTAAAGGCAGAAAAGTTGGTGCGGAAAGGGTATAGAGCGTTCGTAGCCTTCATTAGTGCTTTGGATGCCAAGGAATTATCGGTGGAAGGTGTTAGAACGGTGAAAGAATTTTCAGATGTCTTTCCCGAGGAACTTCTGGGTTTACCTCCAGACCGGGAAGTAGAGTTTGGCATTGAGCTTTTTCCCAAAATGGCTCCGGTGTCCATTGCTCCTTATAGGATGGCGCCGAAGGAGTTAACGGAGTTTAAGGCTCAAATTCAGGAGTTGTTGGATCGGGGATTCATTCGACCGAATGTGTCATCATGGGGAGCACCGGTCTTGTTCGTCAAGAAGAAGGATGGGTCGATGCGTATGTGCATCGATTATAGGCAGTTGAATAAGTTGACGATCAAGAATAGGTATCCATTGTCGAGAATCGATGACCTGTTTGATCAGTTGAGAGGAGCTTCAGTTTTCTCCAAGACTGATTTGAGATCGGGTTATCATTAACTCAAGGTTAAGGAGGCAGATATTCATAAGACGGCATTCCGAACTCATTATGGACATTATGAGTTTTTGGTGATGCTGTTTGGGTTGACCAATGCACCAGCTGCATTTATGGACATGATGAACCGGGTCTTCCAACCCTACTTAGACCAGTTCGTGGTGGTGTTCATAGTTGATATTTTAGTATACTCGACGAATGAAGAAGAGCATGACTCTCATCTACGCATAGTATTGCAAATACTGCGAGAAAAGTAACTTTATGCCAAATTCAGTAAGTGTGAATTTTGGCTGAAGGAAGTGACCTTCTTGGGACATGTTGTGTCAGCCGAAGGAAGCAGAGTTGATCCTCGGAAGGTAGAGGCTGTGTTGGATTGGAAACCACCGAAGTCAGTGGCTGAGATTCAGAGTTTCTTAGGTTTGGCTGGCTATTATAGACGTTTTGTTGAGGGGTTTTCGTTGATTGCTGCGCCCCTAACTAAGCTGTTGCGAAAGGGAGTACTGTTTGTGTGGACAGATAAACAACAAAAGAGTTTTGAGAAATTGAAGAAGATTTTGACGGAAGCACAAGTACTGATTCAGCCTGAGGCTAGAAAAGAGTTTATTGTTTATTTTAATGCGTCATACACGGGTTTAGGATGTGTGTTGATGCAAGGTGGAAAGGTGGTGGCTTATGCATCCCGTCAGTTAAGGCCGCACGAAGTCAACTATCCTACTCATGACTTGGAGTTGGCTGCTGTGGTTTTTGCTTTAAAAATTCTGAGGCATTATCTCTATGGTGAGAAGTCCATCATTTATACGGACCATAAGAGTCTTAAGTACCTCCTTACCCAAAAGGAGTTGAACTTAAGACAACGGAGGTGGGTGGAGCTGTTAAAGGATTATGACTTCTCAATCGAGTATCATCCTGGAAAGGCTAACGTGGTCGCAGACGCATTGAGTCGTAAGGTAATATCGGAGTTAAGAGCAATGTTTGCTCATCTCAGTTTGTATGAGGATGGCAGTCTGCTAGCGGAACTTCAGGTGAAGCCTTTGTGGTTAGAACAGATCAAGGAGAAGCAGATATCAGATGAAAAGTTGGGTCCCTTAATTCAACAAGTTGAAAGTGGTGTAATAGGGGATTTTGGAATGAATAAGGATGGAGTGCTGTGTTTTCACAGAAGAGTGTGTATGCCCATAGATTCGGATTTGAGACAAGTGATTCTGTGTGAGGCGCATAGTAGCCCTTATGCTATGCACCCCGGAGAAAGTAAGATGTATCGTGACCTCCGTGAACAGTATTGGTGGCCACGATTAAAGCGGGAGGTTACTGATTTCGTGGGTAAGTGTTTGACTTGTCAACAAGTGAAGGCAGAACATCAATTGCCGTCAGGATT
Organism: Gossypium sturtianum; assembly: GCA_025698515.1. Lineage (NCBI taxonomy): Eukaryota > Viridiplantae > Streptophyta > Magnoliopsida > Malvales > Malvaceae > Gossypium > Gossypium sturtianum. The sequence goes on along the minus strand of CM046946.1, from coordinate 50,452,215 downwards.
GCTTCAACCAGTGAAGATTCCATTATGGAAATGGGAGCGGATAACGATGGACTTTGTTAGTGGGTTACCCTTAACACCTACTAAGAAAGATTCCGTCTGGGTAATAGTGGATCGATTGACAAAGGCTGCCCATTTTCTACCAATTCGTACGGATTACTCACTACAGAAGTTGGCTAAGTTGTATGTATCGGAGATCGTGAGGTTGTATGGGGTACCAGTGTCTATTATATTGGACAGGGACCCTAGGTTTACATCGCGGTTTTGGAAAGCTTTGCATGAGGCTTTGGGAACAAAGTTAAACTTTAGTACGACTTTTCATCCTCAGTCAGATGGTCAGTCAGAAAGAGTAATTCAGATTTTGGAAGACATGTTAAGGGGTTGTGTGATTGACTTCAGAGGTAGTTGGGAAGATTTTCTACCGTTGGCGAGTTTGCGTGATAATAACGATTATCAATCCAAAGATCCAAATGGCACCTTATGAAGCATTATATGGTCGTAGGTGTCGTACCCCTACTTGTTGGACTGAATTGGGGGAACGGCAGTTATTGGGTCCTGAATTGATATCAGAGACGGAAGAAAAAGTAAAGGTGTTTTGAGCACGGTTAAAGGAAGCTTCGAATAGACAAAAGTCGTATGCGGACCTGAAGCGTAAGGATATTGAGTTTAAAGTGGGAGATCAGGTTTTTTTTAAGGTCTCACCGTGGAAGAAGATCTTCAGATTTGGAAAGAAAGGCAAGTTGAGCCCTAGGTTCATTAGACCGTATCGCGTGTCGAAGCGTGTAGGACCAGTGGCTTATCAGCTTGAATTACCTCCGGAGTTGAGTCAGATTCATAATGTTTTCCATGTCTCTATGTTTAGGCGTTATCGATCAGATCTGTCTCATATAGTACCGGTAGAGGAAGTTGAGTTAAGGCCTGACTTATCGTTCGAGGAAGAGCCAGTGAAAATTTTAGATAGAGATGTTAAGGTGCTAAGAAAGAAGTCAGTACTGTTGGTAAATTTCTATGGCATAATCACAGAGCGGAGGAAGCTACATGGGAGCCTGAGGACATGATTCGACAGCAATACCCTCACCTCTTTTAACCAGGTAAATTTCGAGGACGAAATTTTCTTTAAGGGGGGGTAGAATTGTAACATCCTAAAATTTGAATTTTTATATGTTGCATTATTTTGGTGCTCAGCTAGTTTATTTATCCTATGTGTGTGTTAAAATAGTCCTGAGAAGGTTCGGGATTTATTTGGAGTTGGTATAATTTTTGGAAATTAGTACTTTAATGAAATGGAACAAGTGACCTTAAAGCCTAAGGTAATTAAGTGGTAAAAATATAGCATAATTGAGTTAGTAGTAAAGAGGATATGCGCCACATGTATTATCTTGAGAGGAAAGGTTCGAATCCCTTGGTATGCATTTTTTTGTAACTTAAAATTTTTGCACTCTCCTATTAATTGTCGGCCAAGCTTTATTTTTGGTATGTTGGACTTTTACTTTTTTATGGTAAGGTGGCTAAGAGAAAAGGCAAGTGTAAACTTAAGGAAGGGAATCATACAAATAAGGTATGTAGGGGGAACACAAGGCACTTTATAGGGAGTGTGTTTTGGAAAGTTTGGAATGGCCAAACTTTGACCTTGGTAGCCATGTATTTGGACGGTTTTAGGGGCTAGGGGGGTGGCCAAATTTTTGAAGAACTTTGGGTAAGGATAGGTTCTTGTTGGGCACATTTCTTTTGGTCATTTTGTCTTCTCTCAAAGCATTTCTCTCCATCTTTTCTCTCCCTAGCCGAATGCACATTGAACATTTGTGAGCATCTTTTGTTTTTCTTCTTTTGGTCATTTCATTTTGACCATTTGGTCTTATTTTGCCTAACCTCTCAAGTCATTTTCCCTAGTGCCGAAAACACCAAAACTTGAAGGCCATTTTTCTCTTTTTCTTTTCTTCTCCATTGTCGAATGCTCTCTAGCATCAAACCTCTCTCTTTGCTCCTACTTCATCTTTTGAAAATCAAACACAAACCTCTCATCCTCTATTTCTTTCTTTCTCTTTTTTTCATATTTCTCATTCTTACAAACATATTTTTCTCCCTTCTCTTTTCCTCCATGGCCGAATGTTGCTAACATCATTTTCTTCATTTTTTCTTCATAGCCGAATCTTCCTCTTCACATATATTTTCTTATCAATCATTCTTTCTACTCTCGTTTTGATCAATCGGTAAGAACCCTCTTCGATTCTCTATTTTCTTCTTTTTCTTTTGACGAATCTACATATTGGTTTGGGAGGGTCTTTTGACCGAAAATATCATCCTCTATCTTTCTCTCTTAGACAATCTTTTTCGTCTTTATAGTGAAATAGAGAAAGGCCGAAATTCGGAGTGTTCGTAATCATTGTGAATCGCTAGGATTCGGTCCAAAGTGTTAAGGTAAGGGTTTCTATCAAGGACTTCCATATTACTCGTTATTTCGTTAAAGATGGGGTTTACTAATCGATTTTATCTTAGGGACGCTATCGCTCGATTTTCATCCCTTGAACATAAAGATTTTGTGGTAAGCCGATTTCGCCCTTAAAACCAATAGTCTTAATTTCCAAAATATTAGTTGGACTAATATTCTTTTGTCAATGGAGGCAAACAAGATAGGGTCAAAAAGGGTGGTGAATAGTGTTCGGAAGAGGGGCGGATTCTCTATTCCCTCTAGTTTTAAGCGAATGGCTGTTTCGACAATCCGAGATTTTCCACCGGGTTGTGGACCCTCATCCGGTGAAAATCAGTTATTTGAGGTTGTTCGTAGTTCTGAGCCATTAGCTGTTCGGGATTTTCCAACGGGTTGTGAACCGTCAACCGGGGAGAACCGACAAATAGTAGTTGTTCGAGATTCCGAGGGTAAAAATCTAGACCGCTTACATTAGCATAGATTTATTTTAAGTGTTAGTGTTCTAATCAAGCGTTATAACGTATTTAGGTATCGACGATCAGGAAAGTGTAGTCCTCACCGTAATCAGGTTTGTAATCTCACATTGTATCTCATGGGTTAGATGACTATACCGTAGTAAACATTGGATTAAAAATCGCAAAGCTGGTGAAATCGGGAAAATATGGTATAATTAACACTTTAGTGTTAAGATCGTGAAATCGGTATTAAGAATGTGGTAAATTATGAAATTGCCCTTAAAGGGGCTAAAACGATAAAATGTGATATTTTGGGCCATATGTGATATTTTGGGCCATATGTGATAAATGAGCCATATGTGTTATTTGATAAATTGGCCAAGTGTGATATAAGATGAAATGGGCCAAATTGTGAAATAGGCCAAAATGTGATATAGGCCAGATTGCAATAATTTTTATAATGGGCCTTATGTTGGAATAATTATATGAATGAATTATTATGCATGTTGTATACATGATTGCATGGGTTGGGATATTTGTGAAGAGAAGTTACGGTAGCTTTGCTACAAAATTCTGATGGCTTCGTGCCCAGTTTAATATATGGCTTAATTGCCCAATTTGCTATATGGCTTCGTGCCCAGTTTAATATATGGCTTAATTGCCCAGTTAATATATGGCTTAATTGCCCAGTTTGCTATATGGCTTCGTGCCCAGTTTAATATATGGCTAAATGCCCAGTTTGGTGTGTTGGCGGGGTGGGTGACTAAAGCTCCCCACAGGTGTGCTGGTTGGTATGGGTGGTGTGTAGCGGATGGAAATTTAGGTTTGGTTTGGGAATTGCATATTACATGCATTCTACACATGTTAAATTGTTATATTTGAAATGGGCTTTGGCCCAATAAATGTTTAATTGAATTTTGGCCCAGTGAAAATGGTAAGTGAATTACACACTGAGTTCTAAGTAACTCACCCCTGTTTTCTTTACCCTCCTCAGGTAATGATCGGTGATGGAGGCTTGGGTAGGGGACGACTCGATGGAGGCCATACTACGAATTATGGGTTAATTAAATTTCAGATTTCTTTTTAAGTACTTTTTATTATTATTGCTATTATGTAATAAGGCCTCTGGTTAAATTTTTATGGATGTTTTACTTGTGGATGGATTTTATAATACGCTTTAAATACTTAAGTGGGGTTTCTTTTCAAAAAAATAGAAATAAATGTTTTCTTAAAATAAACATGCATAAAGGGTTTTCATTCTTAAATATTTTAACTCGCAAAATTGTCTGTTAACAACGTTCTTCCAAAATTTTATTTTCAAAATTATTTTCGAACTCTATCAATTTTTCTCGAAATATTATTCTAATTTCTTTTAAGTTTCAATTTATAAATTCTTATGTCTCAAATTGTTTGATTTATCAATCAACCTTAGTTTTCAATAAACTTCAAGTCAAGATATTTTGCAAATCCGATTTCTTAAAATCTTTAAAAAAGACTAGATGTATATTCCTTTCCGTGTGACATGTCGAATTTTGTCTTAATGCATAGACCGGGTTTGGGGTGTTACAGAGATAGCTTCCGTTTTTTTTTTTTAAATAGAAAGAAGAAATGTAAATTTTACAAAAAAATTTGGCTTTTATAGCCTGTTAGAACGGCGCCGTGTTGGGCAGCCTCCCTAAAGCCTGAAACGACGTCGTTTCAACCCCTTCAGCCCGCGCGTTGACCCGACCCGAGGAGGATCCGCGTGTTTTTGTAAAACAAGATATATACCGTTTTAGCCCCTCCGCAATTTTTTTATTTTTTTAATTCAGTTTTTTTAATTATAATTTGCCCCAGTAATTTTCTTGCTGATTCATTTTAGTCCCCCTCGATGCCGCGCGTTTTGGATTGGGGGAATAATTTCCCAATTAGTCCCTATCTCTTTGGGGCGCGTTACAATTCGGTCCCTTTCCTTTTATTTATTTTTAGATTTACCCCAAGTTTTTATTTTAAGCTTAATTTAGTCATTTTTCTTATTTTCTTTTATTATTTTTCAATTATTGTCATTTTTATTATTGTTATTATTATTAATATTAATATTATTATTGTATTTATCATTATTATTAATATTATTATTGTATTTATCATTATTATTATTACTTTTCTTATTATTAATATTGTTATTATTATTATTATTATTATTATTATTATTATTATTATTATAATTATTATTAATATTATTATTACTATTACTATTTTAGTATTATTATTACTATCATCTTGTTATTACCACTATTATTTTTATTAATATTATTATTAATATTACTTTTAACATTACCAGTATTATTATTTTAATATTACTACTACTATTATTTTATTTTATTTATAATTGACTTTATTATTATTATTATATTAATTAGTATTTTTATTTTTATTATTATTATTAACACTATTTTTATTTTCATTAGTACTATTATTACTATTTTTATTATTATTAATATTATTTTTTATTTTTTTCCATTATCATTATTTCACTATTTATCATTACTGTTACTATTATTTTTATTATTAATACTATTGTTTATTTTAAATGTTTTCTCTATTATTTTTATTCTTACTAATATTATTTTTATTAATACTATTATTTGTTTATTAATACATTTTATTATTGTTATTATTGCATTTTTGTCACTATTTTTCTTTTATTACATATTATTTGTTCGAATTTTCATTTATTTTTGCTTTTATTATTGTAATTTATAGTATCTCCCTCATTTCTACACTAGTATGCATGTCTACTATAATTCGTCTTTCATTCTATTACGGCCATATCACATTTTATTCAAGGCCTTACATTTTATCCGATTTTCAAAATAAGCAAACACTCCGCGTTCTAGGGTTCGAAAGAAATCGTACCCTAACTTACTGGATTTCGATTTTTCTCTTCGAGTCCAAAGAACCTATTACTTTCTTTTTAAAAGTTAAATAAAAACTTATTCTCAAGAATTCAAAATTGTCGTGTCCTAACTCACTGGATATGGTGTTTTGTTATCTCGGGATAAGGATTTAAGAAAAAAAGGCAATGTTTCATGTTTGGAAGTTCAAGAAATTGTGCCCTAACGTGCTGGGTTTCGGTTTTACGTTCGTCCAAATAACTAAATATCCTTTTAATTTCGTGTTTTGGGAAATTAAGGGACGATCTTAGTTTCGGGGGTTATAATGTCGCACCCTAGCGTACTGGATGTGATATCTTATCCTTTTGGAACAAAGGAGTCTTAATATTCCAAAACGGGTTATACAAACATTCTTTAAAGGGAATTGTATCTTAAAATCTTTTCAAATTCTCGACATAAGGACATTAATTAATCAAATTGGTACCAATTTTGGGCGTCACGAGGGTGCTAATCCTTCCTCGTGCGTAATCGACTCCCGAACCCGTTTTTCTAAACTTCGTAGACCAAAACTATCGTTTTAATAAATCAAAATATTTTAACGATAAATCTCAAGGTGACCCGATCACACCTCAAAAAGGATGGGTGGCAACTCCATTTTCGTTTTTAAAGTCGACCCCGTTTTCCAAACCAAAAAAATGGTTTCGACAGCAATAATTGACAATCCCTGGCAACGACGCCAAAAACTTGTAACGCGTAAGTTTGTGCAAGTGTACACAGTCGTTATCAAGTAATGTTATCAAGTAATAAGTATTGAGTTATCGTCTCCACAGGGATTGTATTTGTGCTAAGTCACTTAATTTGTAAAATTATATTAACAATTTAGTAAATAAAAACACCATATAGTTGAGAAGTGGTGATTAAAATATATTAAACTAAATGCAATGATCCCTAAAGCAAATTATCCTAAGTATGCAAACTATATGAATGAAATAGATTTTAGTAAAATTAAATACAATTTGCAACAATTATAACATAAATAAACTAGGACAATTTTTTTAATTAAACTCAATTTATTATCAACATGCTTAATAACATTCGGAAAAACATTCCATGGCAACTCGATCTTTCATGAGTTTGGAAACCACATTAGGTCCTTTCGGAATCCTTTACTTAGTAAATACACATTTTACTGATCCTTATTTACTAAGGGTTTCTTAGCATTCGTGTGAGGTAACAGGGATGTGTCAGGTTTGAAACAGTTTAATCACACAAATCTAAAAACTATGCAGATAACAGAGCTTTGTCAAACTAATATAAAATAAGCCATTTATTGCATGAAAACTATATAATAAAGCATAAAATCACATTTTAATAATTTCTATGTCCTAAATTCATATTTTCACATATTTCATTAATTTATTAAACAATTACTTACTTTTAACAACGGATTTAAGTAAAAAGGTGATAAATTACATAGGAAAAATCCTATATATTTTTTCGTTTACAGCTTCCCGTAAAATCTCTTGTTTAACTTCAGAATATTTCAAAACACACAATTGGTTTTGAAAGTACAAGCTATCATTTATAACAATGTGAAATTCTAAGTTTGGTAATTTCTCAATCTGTTCTCAATTAGCAACCAATTCAAAATCATTTTTCTGAGCTTCGCGAATTTGTTACAGAAACATCGATTTAGCTTTTAATTCACCTAAAATGGAACCATCACCAATAAGTGTCAGATGAGTATTCAAAGCTAATAATGACTTCCGACTCAAAGCATCCACAAGAACATTAGTTTTTCTTGGGTGATAGTCGATACTCAAATCATAATATTTTAACAACTCCAACCATCCATGCTATCGTAAATTCAGTCCTTTTTGGGACACCAAATATTTCAAGCTTTTGTGATCAATGAAAATGTGGCATTTTTCTCCATATAGGTAGTTTCGCACAATTTTTAGGGCTAACACAATAGCTGAAAGCTCCAAATCATGTGTCGGGTAATTTTTCTCATGCGGTTTCAATTGTTGGGGAGCATAAGCTACAACCTTGCCTTCCTACATTAAAACACATCCCAAACTGTTAAGCAAAGGATCGCTATAAATCACAAATTCTTTGCTGGAATCTAGCTAACTTGACATAGGGGCTTCGATTAACATCACTTTCCATTGATCGAGACTCTGTTGACATTTATTTACCAGACAAAATTTACATCTTTCTAAAGTAGCTTCCTCAACGCAATCATAAAAAAACCTTTAACAAAATGTCTGTAAAATCATGCCAAACCCAGAAAACTTGCTATTTCGGTAACATTTTTTCGGAGGCTGCCAGTCCAAAATAGCTGATATCTTACTCGGATCCACTCGTATGTCGATACCACATCGCCCAAAAATTTGACTTCTCGAAGCGAAGACTCACATTTACTGAGTTTTGCAAATAATTGTTTCTCCAACAAAGTCTGCAATACAATGCTTAAATGTTGGGCATGCTTAATCTCATCCCTCGAATAAATCGATATATCATCGATGAAAAAAACAACAAACTTGTCTGAATATGGCTAAAATATTTTGTTCATCAGGTCCACAAATACAACAGGTGCATTCGTTAAACCAAACGGTATAACCAAAAATTCATAGTGTTCGTACCTTGTTCTGAAAGTTGTTTTCGACACATCTAAATCTTTAACCTGAAGTTGATAATATCCATAGCTGAGATCAATTGTGGAAAATATTCTTGCACCTTTTAGTTGATCAAACAAATCATCAATACGAGGCAACAGGTACTTGTTCTTGATTGTGACTTTGTTAAGTTGCCAATAATCAATACTCAAATGCATTGATCCTTTTTTTTTCTTAACAAATAATACAGTTGCGCCCCAAGGAGAAACATTAGGCCGAAAAAATCCTCTATCTATCAATTCTTGCAACTGTGCTTTTAATTCTTTTAACTCAGTCGATGCCATAATGTATGGAGCAATCGATATCAAAGGAGTTCCCAGTATTAATTCAATAGCAACTCAACTTCTCTGATTGGCGGTAACCTGGCAACTCTTCTAGAAATACATATGTGAAATAAAAAACAGCCAGAACTGATTCTAACTTCGATTCTGAAGCTCTGGTGTCTAGTATATATGCTAAATACACCTTACACCCTTTTCGTATAAATTCTAAGCTACCAAAGCAGAGATAATATTGGTGGCACTATCAAATCTATCTGATTCGGTTCTGACTGTTTCACCATTCTGACATTTCATAATAATCTGTTTTCATATACAGTTCACAACTGTATCATGCAAAGTCAACGAATCTATGTCGAGAATCACATCAATTTATCAAACAACAATAGCATCAAATTAGTCGAAAATTTGCAATCCTAAATTTTTAGTGGATAATTTCTACAATCTTTATCAACTAACACATATTGACCTATCAGATTAGTTACTTTGACTTCAAATTCAGTTGACTCTACTGGTATTTTCTTATCTATTACTAATGCAGTGCATATGCACGAGTGCATTGACCCCAGGTTAACCAAAGCATAAATAGTAACATCGAAAAGAGAAAATGTACCGAAAATCACGTCAGGTGTTAAAGCATCTTCCCGAGCTCGAATCACATAAGCCCTAGCTGGTGCTCTCGCCTCGGATCGAATTGTAGTTTCCTTTGTGCTACTTAGACTAACTATCGTATTTCCACTACTCTTCGGTGGCCTACCTTTATCAAACATTTTAAGCTTTATTCCTGTCTGATCTATCTGGGCAATCTTAAAGAAAATGGTCGAACAAACCACATTTAAAGAACGACACTTCTTTCAACCGACACTTCCCAAAATGTCTTTTGTTGCATTGATAATGTAACACCCCTTACCCATATCCGATGCCGGGACAGGGTAGGAGGCATTACCGGACTTAACTTGCTTAAATATACATCCTCGGCTATAAAATTCCGTTTAAACTTTAAACTTTTTCATTCTTATTCATAACGTCCTTAATATGGGCCTACGAGGCCCTAAACATACAATCAGGAGGTTTCGAGATTAGACTGAAAACTTTTATGCACTTAGAATTTTTTTACCTAAAATAGGGCCACAGGCCCGTGTGGGATGGAACACAATCGTGTGGGCAGGCCGTGTGGTCACACACGCCCATGTTCCCAGCCCGTGTAGAAATTATTTTTCATTTCAAACTTACAGGAATTTTCACACGGCCGGACACATGCCCGTGTCTGTGGCCCGTGTCCTCCACACGGCCTAGACATGCCCGTGTCCTCACCCGTGTGAGAAAACCCTTGCATTCTGTTTATGACATCAGCAATCCCTTAAGTGCACACGGCCTAGGCACACGCCCGTGTGCTGGCCTGTGTGGCGAATCAAATTCTCTCAAATTTGATGCAGGGGACACACGGCCTGTCCACACACCCATGGGGTTGGCTGTGTGTCACCCACAGCCTAGACACACGCCCGTGTGTCTACCCGTGTGGAAAATTATAAGGCTATTTACGACCCTGAAAACATAATCACACATATACCAACTCAAGCAACACATAATATGGCAATAATATAATATGAAGAATCCCTATCCATCATTCATACACTTCACATTTTAAAACTATCAATTGCATGAACTCCCACTACATGAAACTCATCATCATTAAAGTATGAACTTGATAAATATTGGCCAATTCTCAATGGCCATTTACAAAATGAGTGTATAACATTAGTAGCCAACACTTTAGCTTCCAAATATGACATAACACAAAATGACCAAGTTTCCTATACATGCCATACTCAAATTAACTTTACTTTACTATACCAAAAGAATGATTGATAGTGTGATCCGAGCTCCGACGTCCTACGATCCTCGAGCTAGCTTGGCGAAACTACAAGGAAAAAGGAAAAGAGAGGGGTAAGCTTATTGCTTAGTAAGTTTGCATGAATTAAAAATAGCAACATAAATACTCATGATAAAAATCCATTCATCTCATAGAACGATAAAAACACAAGTTCTCAAATACTTTGACATACTTAATTATACTTACGCTTACCCATCACATATCACATTAGGGTTTCATAACTCACATTTTACTCATAGTACCTGTATCACTTCATCACATAGTTTAGCAATTATGCTATCATAAACATAAACTTAAATCGTAAACATCTTTCACTTAAATGTAACTCTTTGCAATCTTTGTATAGCTTAACTCTTGCCATCTTTGCATACTTAGTTCTTTTGCCCATTGAATTTCTCGGAATATTGGAGGATACTCAATCTCATCAAACATGTATCTCGATACCAATGCCATATCCCAGACATGGTCTTACATGGGATCACCTCCTAATGCCGATGCCATATCCCAGATATGGTCTTACATGGGATCTCTTAGCTCGATGTCGATGCCATGTCCCAGACATGGTCTTACACGAGATCGTACATAGATGTCGATGCCATGTCCCAGACATGGTCTTACACGAGATCTTACATAGATGTCGATGCCATGTCCAAGACATGGTCTTACACAAGATCTTTCTTTGGTGCCGAGGCCATGTCCCAGACATGGTCTTATACGGGACCTCATTCATTTGGAGCCGATGCCATATCCCAGATATGGTCTTACACGGGACCTTCCTTATTCGATGCCGATGCCATGTCCCAGACATGGTCTTACACGGGACCTTCCTTATCTCATGTCGTGACATAGGTATCCTCGTTATTCCGAATTTCAACCAGGACTTAAACTTAATACATTTTCATTTCAATTTCATCAAAGCATCATAAATTAAATTGATGGAATTATTATACATTTCTCATAAAATAAAATAAATACTAGTATAATAACATTGTATATCTTTAATTTCATGCAAACTTACCTCAGTACTCAAAATGTGTGTAATTGATCAATTTAGTCCACAATCTTGTTCTTGCCTCGGTTTCGGTCCGGGCTTCGTGTTTCTTGATCTATAATAACAATTCACTTGTTTAATACTCACATTGACTAAATTGACTCATAAATCATACTTTGGCAAAATTATGATTTTGCCCCTAAACTTTCACATATTTACACTTTTACCCCTAGGCTCGTAAAATGATTTTTATTCAGCTTTCTTGTATTTTAAGCCTAGCCGAATCTTTTTCTTAATTATAACAACCTCTAATTTCCACTATTTCACCCATGTATGACCACTTTCTTATCTTTTACAATTTAGTCCTTTTATGCATTTTTCATGAAAATTACTTAGAAAAAGATGTTTATCATACATCAAACTCTCATATTCTTCCATAAAACATCAAAATACATGCATGTCATACATGGGTAAATTTTTGAACATAAAACCTAGCTCAAAATATAGCTACAAATAGCTAAACCGAGCTACGAGGATCTCAAAAATACGAAAAACATTAAAAACGGGACTAGGATGCACTTACTCTCAAGCTTGGAAGTTGAAGAAACCCTAGCTATGGTCCTCTTGTGATTTTAGGCCAAGGAGGAAGAAGATGGACATGATTTTTGGCTTTTTTTCCCTTTTTAATTCTTTTATTAACCAAATGACAAAAATGCCCTTAAGGCCCTTTCTTTAGATTTTTCCTTCCCATGTCCATTTTTGTCCATTTTAACATTTACTGGTCTAATTGCTAAATAAGGACCTCTAGTAATTTTTATAATTCTATTTCATACTTAAATCTTCTAGAATCTCTTATTTTCTACTTTTAGCAAACTAGTCCTAATGGACAAATTATTCACTAATTAATAACATTTCTTCATGAATTTTCTCATAATCATGCAATCATATCATAAGCCTCTTAAAAATCATAAATCACATATTTCTACTTCAGATTTGTGGTATCGCAACCATTATTCCGACTAGGCCCTAAATCGGGCTGTTACAATTCTCCCCCTTAGGGATTTTTGTCCCCGAAAATCTTACCGGTGAAAAGGTTTGGGTACTGGTTCCTCATAGCCTCCTCGGGTTCCCATGCAGCATCTACTACCCCATGTCTTTCCCATAATACATTCACGAGAGCTATACTTTTATTCCTTAGTTGCTTAACTTCCCGTGCTAGAATCTTAATCGGTTCCTCGCCATAAGTCAAGTCGAGTTGAATTTCAACCTCTTCTGGTGTAATCACATGCGAAGGATCTGATCGGTAACGTCGCAACATGGATACGTGAAAAACATTGTAACACCCCTAACCCGTAACCATCACCGGTCTAGGGCTAAGAGGCATTACCGGACAATCGAAAACTTTTACGAACATTACACATCAATACGTATATCATTGTCATATCATAACAGAATACAAGTATATAGTCCCTTAATGAGGTCTACGAGACCTTAAACATTCATTAGAAAGGGGTCGGGACTAAACCGGGATCAGTAAATTTTTTTTTCAAAAATCAAATATTTTTCTAAGTTACAGAAGTCACACGCCCGTGTGGGCAGGCCGTTTGCCTCACACGGCCTCAGACATGCCCATGTGCCCGAGTTGTGTCAAAATAGGGCATACATACTGACTTGTCCACATGGCCTGAGACACGCCCGTGTGCCTCACCCGTGGTCGAGCCTGACTTGCATCACACGGCCAGTCACACACCCGTGTGTCCAGCCCGTGGTCGAGCCTGACTTGTTTTTGAAACACAATCTCGAAGGACACGGTTGAGCCACACGCCCGTGTGCTCCACCATGTGGGCAAATATAGGCCATTTACAAGGCCAAATTGCCACCCACACATTAGGCTATACCTACAAGCACAAATAAGCATCATTCCAAGCATCAAAAGTACCCAAAACATACCAACATATCCATCTTTTCTAACCAAACATAAACATATCAAACACACCAAATTATACTACATTTATCTCATTCTCAACACAAGCATTTCCCAAGCATAAACCATTCAAAACTTACCATTTCATGATGATACTCTTTCATCAATATAATACTAACTTTGCATCTTAAGACTTACAATAAATTAGACTATCTCATTAGCTCAAGCATTAGCCAACAAACCATACCAAACTATGAAATCATATAGCATAACTACTCATTCACATCTCGATCATTGTCTAGCCATATCACATGGCTATTTATATACAACTCAAAACATAATCCAAACTAACTAGCCTATACATGCCATACTTAGCTATTTACACATTCAAAAGGTACCAAAAATGAAGTTTGATAGTGTGGTGATGATCCTCGACGATCCCCGAGCCTTCCGTAGCTTTAACGATCTATGAAACAATGCAAACACACACAGAGTAAGCTTTCAAAAGCTTAGTAAGCCATATACAAATAAACTTAACATATAAAAATTTATTATCATATCAATTGCAAGATCATTTATTTATCTCAAATGTAATTTCATACTTCTTCTTTGGCACATTTGTTTAGCCATTGCTTTCCTACAATTCATATCTTCATTTACCTCTTTTAATCATAGCAACTCCATACATATATTACATTTAATCTCATCAAGTCTATGCACATATTTCACTAGTGCATATACACATATATACTTACCATTTATGCTCAACCATAGAGTACATCACAAACGTACCTGAAACGATTACGCATTTCACATAGTGTTTCATTTCTCGGAATTGCCCGTTGAACCATTTGGAATCAAATAGGATACTCGGAATGCACAGAATAATCGTACAATGCCAACGTCCGAGACGTGGTCTTACATGTAATGAAATATCGATGCCACTGTCCTAGACAGGGTCTTATACAAATCAAATACGATGCCAATGTCCCAAACATGGTCTTACACGTAAATATCATATCGATGCCAACGTCCTAGACGTGGTCTTACACAATATCACATATCGGAAACCTATGTCATGACATATGTAATCCTATCTATTCCTAAGTTTGTACAGGGCTTTTTAGATATTGACACTTTGTCGATACTTTCTCGGATTTCATATATATATCATCTCGAACACATTAATCACAATTAAATTTCATAGGTACATAAATAAACCAATTCAAATACATTTATTTGTATATAGACTTACCTCAGATTCAGATATAAACAGACGAATTTGGCTACTCAATTACTTTCGACTTTCCTCGATCTAAATCTATTTTCTTCGATTCTTGATCTATACATATTCAAATTTAACCCATTTATTCACCAAATCATTCAATTCAATCTAAAAACACACATTTAGGTCAATTTACAAATTAGCCCTCACATTTTCACATTTTGACATTTAAGTCATTCTTTCATAAAATCACAAAACACACATAATTTCATATTACCCATGCTTGGGTAAATTCTCTATAGGTCCCTAGCAACCCATATTTTTCATTTATTTCACATTTTAGTCCTTAAAAATATTATTTTCTCAATTTAGTCCAAATTACTTAAATTCATCAAAAATCGAAAGACAAACTATGTTAATAAATCACATATCTTTCATATTTCATATTCAAACATCACAAAACTCATGAATTCATCAATGGAACATTTCAAAATCATCATCAATTTACAAAATTAAGACATGGGTTTTGAAGTATTCGAAGAAACGATTACAAAAACGTAGAAATGATAAAAAACCAATAAAAAACTAACCTTGAATCTAGATGAACAAAGCCGAAACCTAGCTTAGCTTTCTTCTTTTCTTTTTCTTTGATATTTTCAGCATTAAAAGATGAACATGGCTTATTTTCATGTTTTTGTTATATTAATTAACACATAATTTACAAATTACCTTAATGCCGTTAATGAAATAATTATATCATCTTATAATATATGGACATAAATGTCCACTTACTTAATAGTGGTATTATAACCTTTTAAGGACTTATAATAATTTAAATCATAGCAATTTAGCACACTATCAATTAGAATGCCACTTTCACATTTTCTACGATTAAGTCCTTTTCTCAATTTAAGCACACAAACAATAAAATTAGTTCACGAAACTTTCACACATACTTAATCACATACTGTAAGCACAGAAAATAATATTAAAAATATTTTTTTGACTCGGATTTGTGGTCCCAAAAAAACTGTTCTGACTAGGGTCTAAACCGAACTGTTACAATTCTCCCCCTTAAGGATTTTCGTCCCCGAAAATCTTACCGTTAAATAGATTCAGAAATTGTTGTCTCATTGCATCTTCAGGCTCCTATGTAGCCTCTTCTACTCCGTGTCGATGCCATAATACTTTTACTAACGGGATTTTCTTATTTTGCAATTCTTTAACCTCGTGAGCTAAGATACAAATCGGTTCTTCTTCGTAAGTCATATCGGATCGAATTTTAATCTCAGACGGAGAAATCACATGCGAGGGATCAGATCTGTATCGACGAAGCATAGACACGTGAAACACATTATGAATCTTTTCTAGTTCAGGTGGTAGCAACAATCTGTACGCAACTGGTCCGATGCGCTCAATAATTTCATACGACCCGATGAACCTCAGACTCAATTTGCGTTTTCTACCAAAACGAAGTATTTTCTTCCACAAAGACACTTTCAAGAACACTTTATCACCGATTTCAAACTCGATATCTTTCCGTTTCAAATTTGCATAAGATTTCTGATGATCAGAGGCAGCTTTCAGACTATCATGAATCACTTTCACTTTTTGCTCTGTTTCTTTTATCAAATCGACCCCGTGTATCTTATTTTCACTGAGCTCGGTCCAATACAAAGGTGTTCGACATTTGCGTCCGTACAAAGCCTCGTAAGGTGCCATTTTAATGGTCAACTGAAAACTATTATTATATGCAAACTCAATCAATGGAAAATATTGTTCCCACATACCATCAAACTCAAGGATGCAACATCTCAACATATCCTCAAGAATCTGAATAATCCTCTCAGATTGACCATCTGTTTGTGGGTGAAAAGCTGTACTAAAATGCAATTTAGTACCTAAAGCCTCTTACAGTTTCTTCCAGAATCGTGAAGTGAACCTCAGATCTCTATCAAACACAATAGATAGTGGCACCCTGTGCAATCTCGCAATATCTAAAATATAAAGCTCAGCTAATTTAACAAGTGAGTAATCAGATCGTACCGAAATAAAATGGGCTGATTTCGTCAATCTATCAAATACAACCCAAATTGCATCTTTCTTCCTCAAAGTCAATGGCAACCCTGAGACAAAATCCATTGTTACTCTATCCCATTTCCACTCAGGAATCATTATCGGTTGTAACAAACCAGATGGCACTTGATGTTCAACTTTAACTTGCTGATAGACTAAACATTTTGAAACAAAGTCAGAGATGTCTCGTTTCATACCAGACCACCAATAATGTTGCTTCAAATCATGGTACATTTTTGTACTTCCCGGATGAACAGATAAGCGACTGTTATGTGCTTCATTCAAGATCAACTGAATCAACTCTGGGTTTCTCGAAACACAAATCTCGTCATAGGAGTTGCAATCATAGAAAAGCCTTTTACGAACCGTTGATAATAACCAGCAAGTCCTAGAAAACTACGAACTTCAGACACATTTTTCGAAGGCTTTCACTCCAAAATAGCTGAAATCTTGCTCAGATCAACTCGTGTACCAGATGCTGACACAATATGCCAAGTAAACTAACTTCACGCAACCAGAATTCACATTTACTGAACTTAGCATACAATTGTTTATCTCGCAGAGTTTGTAGCACAATTCTTAGATGTTTAGCATGCTCATTTTCGTCACACGAATAAACCAAAATGTCATCAATGAATACAACAACAAATTGATCTAAATACGGTCTGAAAATTCTGTTCATCAAAACCATAAAGACAGCAGGAGCATTTGTTAATCCGAAAGGCATAACTAAAAACTCATAATGCCCGTACCTCATTCTGAAAGCAGTTTTCGTGTAACACCCCTAACCCGTATCCGTCGCCGGATTGGGGTAACGAGGCATTATCGACCTTAACACATATCAGAACAGTCATAATTCACATGTTTAAAACTCCACCATTCAATCATATAAAATACTTCTCATATAATATTCGAATAATCAAAGTATCAGATAACTTATTTCTTTACAAATTATATGCGCATACATTAAAACATGCAAACATATATTAATATATTACATATAACTAATATATGAATCATATTACACAACATAAATACCTCCCACATGTGTGACGTTGATATTAGTCAATATGTGCAAACATGATTGATACATTAATTTAAGTTAAAACATCCACACGGTAAAAGTTATACATTTACTTATACTATATGTGAACAATTATTATTTAAGATTAAACATACCTCTTTCCTAGTCATAAGACCATTAGCATATAACTATAATAATCTAAAAAATTTTGAGCACAAATCACAACTAAAAGTACACTCAATTCACATACCAATTTACCATACTTAAATTACAAACATATAACCAAAACACCAACCAAATTTTAAACACAAATCATGTCCACCATTAACCATTTACTATATACTAAAATAACCAACAACTAAACCATTAATTCACATCCATTTGACTAATATACGAATCACCATTTTTGGTTCCAATAATTAAGTTCGTAATATACTTAGTTTAATAACATATTACTTACACATACACGGCATACAAGACATATACACTTATTTCTATATATTACACATAAAGTGACTTTAAGACTAAGTCAAATATACAAATTTTCTTATTACATATTTAATGTATTTATAACCATATCCATTTGAGTCATTTTCAAACATTCACATTACCATTCATGCCAAATTCGTATACTATGATCATGTTTATACAATACTTTCATAACCTCCTATAATCTATACCTAAAACCGCATATAAATACCAACTATTTATGTAACGCCCCGAATTTGAGCCTAGAAGTATTGGGCCTTGAGTATGGGTCCGTAAGGAGGCTGCAATTAGGTATTTAATTGTGCAAGGAAATGACACAATTAAATGTCTGCTCAAGTGGTTAAGGGTCCTGAGAAGTGTTGGAAAAGTCCTTGGTTCTTACCAGGCTTTAGCAAAAATTTTGGTTTTAAGTGAATAAAACCCTGGATTCTTGGATGTAGGCCTTTTAAATTATTTTGATAAAAAAATGACACAAGGAAGCATGTGGCCTAGTGGTTGTGGCGTTATTAAGGTTGTAAGGGAGCTTGGGTTCAAATCTTGGCTCTTGCAGAATTTCTTTAATTTTTGGCTCTTATAAGAATCTGGACACTGGCACATAGGTTTTATAAATATTTACGCATGTTTTAAGTCACAAAAAGAGCTTGTGTTGTGGTGGCATGTAGCGTCTGGAGCATAGGAGAGGGAAAGGGTTCGAATCCTATTGCAAGCAAAAAGGGATATTTTATTTTGCAGTTGGGACGGTTTTGGAGGATTGATGGAGGGATCCCACATCAGGAAGCTATCATGAGAGTAGGCGAGAAGCTGGCTTTATATAGAGCGATCTATGAGGAGAGTAAGCATACCTTGGTTGGCATTTGGGCATAGGAGTGATCGGAGTGCGGATTAAATCCAGATTCCTATCAGGTGTGTATTTCACACTACTCTAGCTGTAGAGCGGCAAATGCCGAAATGCCGGTCACACGACGATGGTAGCCACACGAGCGTGCGGGCGCACGTGTGGGAGCTTCGACGCGAGAGTTGTGGTCATCATGAGTGCTCTTGTGGGTTTAGGCTGTTTGGGCCACGATGGGCCGAAAGGGGCCATGCGGGGCCAATGGGCCCGTGGGCCCAATCGGATAAGTTGTATGATTGTGTAGTAAATATTGGACTAGACTATATGAATCTCATATGTGTGGCTAGATTTGGGCTAAATGGGCCACACGAGCGTGTGGGCCCATTTAGGCCGAGAATGGGCCCTAGGCCCATTCGCATCGTTATCTCTGTTTAGAATACCTTGGATTACAAAATTACTGAAATACCATTGGTTTACAAAATTACTGAAATACCCTTGGTTTACAAAATTACTGAAATACCCTTGGTTTACAAAGTTACTTAAATAACCTTGGTTTACAAAATTACTGAAATACCCTTGGTTTCCAAAATTACTGAAATACCCTTGGTTTACAAAATTACTAAAACACCCTCGACTTGTAAAATTACCGAAGTACCCCCGATTTGTAAAATTACAGAAGTACCCCCAGTCTATAAAATTACCGAAGTACCCTCGGTTTGTAAAATTACCGAAATACACTCAGTTTGTGAAATTACCAAAGTACCCCTAATTTGCCAAATTACTGAAATACCCTCAATTTTAAAAATTATCAAAATACCCTTGATTTGTAAAATTATCGAAATACCCCTAATTTGTGAAATACCCTTGGAGGGTAGAATTACCGAAATACCCCTATAGGGTAGAATTACTAAAATACCCCTATAGGGTAGAATTACCGAAATACCCCTGTTGGGTAGATTTACTGAAATACCTCTGTAGGGTAGGATTACCGTAATACCCTTGTAAGGGTAAAATGATCGTTTTGCCCCTCGAGGGTAATTGACTCACTTGAGGTATGATTGGACTGATTTGACGGTAATTGACTGTTGAGACTGTGTATGTATGATTGTTTATGGGCATAACATTTCGCATACATGACATACTGCATGGGCTTGGGATATTGATACTCTGATAGGGTCGCATGGGTAGCATGACAACTGTGGATCCAGTATTGATCTGTTAAGGTCACACGGATCGCATGAGACGACTGTGGACCGACGACTGTGCCAACCTAAATATGGCTCTGTGCCATCTTGATTATGGCTTTGTGCCAATCGTATTTACCCGTGGCTATGTGCCTAACATATATACCGATGACTTTGTGTCGATCATATTTACCCGTGGCTATGTGCCGATTATATTACCGTAGCTGATGGCTATGTGTCGATCTTATTACAGTTGCCGATGGCTATGTACCAATTTTGAGACCGTTACTGAAGGCTTAAAGCCGCATAAATACTAGCAGCTATGCTGCGATTTTGGCTAGTGTCGCAACCGGTGCTAACATTGGGAGTGTAGGGATGGCGTGGGTGATTTATTCCCCGCAGGTAGTGCAGGGTTGGACGGAGGCAAGTGTAGGGTTGGATGGGATGGGTTAGCATGCATCACACATTATGCCCTTGATTTGTAAAATTACCGAAATACCCTTGATTTGTAAAATTACTGAAATACCCAGATTTGTGAAATACCCCTGTAGGGTAGAATTACCGAAATACCCCTGTAGGGTAGAATTACCGAAATACCCTTGTTGGGTAGAATTACTGAAATACCTCTGTAGGGTAGGATTACCGTAATACCCTTGTAAGGGTAAAATGACCGTTTTTCCCCTCGAGGGTGATTGACTCACTTGAGGTATGATTGGACTGATTTGACGGTAATTGAGTATTGTGACTGTGTATGTATGATTGTTTATGGGCATAATGTTTCGCATACATGACATACTGCATGGGGTTGGGATATTGGTACGGAGGAAGTTCTGATAGGGTCGCACAGGTCGCATGACGACTGTGGATCAAGTATTGATCTGTTAAGGTCGCACGGATCGCATGAGACGACTGTGGACCGACTGACAGCTTAAAGCCGTGTACTCTGATTTTGGCTCTGTGCCAACCTAAATTTGGCTCTGTGCCATCTTGATTATGGCTTTGTGCCAATCGTATTTACCCGTGGCTGTGTGCAGGTTATATTACCGTAGCTGATGGCTATGTGCCGATCGTATTACAGTTACAGATGGCTATGTGCCAATTATGAGACCGTTACTGAAGGCTTAAAGCCGCATAAATACTAGCAGCTATGCTGTGATTTTGGCTAGTGCCGCAACCGGTGCTAACATTAGGAATGTAGGGATGGCATGGGTGATTTATTCCCCGTAGGTAGTGTAGGGTTGGACGGAGGCAAGTGCAGGGTTGGATGGGATGGGTTAGCATGCATCACACATTATGCATATGGAATTGATTCTAATAAGGGCCGAGACCCGAGTGAAATTTTACTGGGCTTAGGCCCACTTGTTCTGTTATTGGTTTGGGCTAGGCCCAATTGATTCTGTTATGGGCTGTGACCCAAATGATATTGTAGTGGGCTCTGGCCCATGTATGCTCGACCTGCATCTTTGCATCATTTTCGTTAAAAGGGCTTTGGCCCTGCATCATTTAGGTTTCTATTCAGATACTTTATCGTTACTCTTGTAAGGGGATTACACACTGAGTTTTCGTAAACTCACCCCGTTTTTAACTGTGTAGGTAATCCCCAGCCTTAGACGGATCGGTGCTGCGAGGGACTCGGAGAAGGCCACACACTGCTTGTGTTTTCCGTTTTGATTAGTTACATTCAAGTATTTTGATTTGGGTTGCAATAAGGCCTCTTTAAGTTTCTGGATTTTAACTATGGGCCTTTCTTTACTTTGAATTATATCTGTTAGAAGTAAATCACGATTTTCCAAAATGCTAACTGTTTTTAAAATGGCACTGCATTTTCGTAACATTTTCGAAATGGTTTCGGAACTTAATCTTTCTCATAAATAAATTACTTTCAAAATCAGCTTCCGCAACTGAAAAGATGTTTTGGGATTGAAACTAATAAATTTTCAAGGTACCACGTTTTAAAAATAAACCAAGGTAACTGGGTTTTTACTTAAGCCTTTAAACAAGAAGGGTTTTCAATTAAAACATGGTTTTCGAAAAACACTTCAATGCGACACGCCAGATTCGGGCCTAACTTCTAGGCCGAGTTTGGGGTGTTACAATTTACGCATGTTATATACACATACTTACCACCACCATCAAACCTCAATAGCTATCTCAGGAGAGAATATATCATAAGCACACATATATTTTTATTTTAATTAAATATAGCCGAATATACTCATGCATTGAACAACTTAATAATTATATCACAAATAACCGAATTTATTACATGAACATATAACATAAACATTAATCACATATATGAATACAAATCACGTTGCGTAATCAAAAAATACCTTTTATGCATGTCATATATCATATTTACCCAAATGAGCTTAAACCATGATCAGACATATTCGAATTCAAGCATGAAAATCAAGCCATAAAACCATGCATAAACACACCCTGAAATATATTTCTATAATAAGCTAATGCCATGACCGAATTCACATAAACCTTAATACCATGATTAAGCCATTTTCGCATGGCTATATATATATACATGCCCAAAAATCAAACTTAAATATTCCATCTATGCTATACATGCCATAAACTAAATTCACTTAGTAAAATACCGAAGAAATAATCAATAGTGTGATAGGCTTTGCTGACGATCCCAGAGCTCGTAACTTGAATGCAAAATCTATAAAACAGAGGTAAACAAAACACACACAGTAAGCTATTTAAGCTTAGTAAGTCATAAGCAAATCAACATTTAATCATATACAAAATTTATCTATTCAAACTAAAATAAGCTATTATCAATCATATACCCTTTCAATATAATTTCATATATCAAAAAATATAAGTTATGCATAATTTCTACTTTGGCCAAATACACTATTAATCATTAATATAATATACCATTTCTTTCCACAATACATATACATCAATAGGCCGAATACTCACATAATCAAATATACCATTACGTAAATCATATTACATGTAACTTTACAATATCATTTTAAGTACACTACGTACCATAATTTCATATCTCAGTATGAATACATACCTGAGCATTTCTATCTTGATTTACACTCGATCTTAACTTATCATTGCCCGTTGAACCGTTCCAAAATAAAAAAGGATACTCGGATAGTAGGAAGCTCGTACAATGCCAACGTCCCAGATGTGGTCTTACATGTAATCATATATCGATGCCACTATCCCAGACAGGGTCTTACATGAATCAAATACGATGCCAATGTCCTAGACATGGTCTTACACGTAAACACAAGTCGGTGCCAACGTCCCAGACGTGGTCTTACACGATAACACATATCGGATATCCTATGTCATGACATATGTATCCTAACTATTCCTAGGGTTCGTACGGGGCTTTCGGACATTGAATCTCGATCAAATTGAACTCGGAATATAGTTTATTTCTCAAATTCATATTCGGCTATGAAATGAATTTAATCAAACAATTAAAGTTATAACATAAAAAATATATATTCATAAATATAGCAACATTTAAATGCTTATTGACTTATCTCGGACGTCGACGGACGGTAAAATCGACTAATCGACTACTTTCGTTTTTCCCCGGTCCAAATCTATTTTCTTTGGTTCTTGATCTAAACAGATTCAAATTAAGCTTATTTAAGCACCATTCTATTCAATTTAGTCTAAAAACATATAAATGGGCAAATTACTATTTTGCCCCTGACATTTCACACTTTTTACAATTTAGTCCCTATTACACAAAACACAAAATACACAAAATTTCACATTACCCATGCTTGGCTGAATATTACCTATGTTCATACAAGTCCATACATTTCATTTATTTCACATTTTAGTCCCTCAAAAATTTATTTTTATAATATAGTCCTAATTACTCAATTTCATCGAAAATTCAAAGACAAAACATGTTAATCCTTCACATATCTTTAATATTTCATCATCAAACAACAAAAATCACAAGCTATCATCAATGGCAAAATACAAAATCATCACTAATTTCAAAAATTAAAGCATGGGTTTTAAAGTATACGAAGCAACGATTTCAAAAACGTAAAAATTATCAAAAATCGAACAAAAACTAACCTTGAATCAAGCTACCACCATTACCGAATTTTCAAGCTTTCAACCTAAGTTTTTCTATCCCTGTTTCGGTAGCTAAAAATATGAAAACATGGTTTTATTCTTTAATGTTTTGTATATATTAACATAATTTTCATTTTACAATTTTAACCTTTAATAATAAAATTATAAAACATAGTTTCCAAGGTCATTATTGACCATAACCGTCCACTATCAATAATAATAGGCTAATTGCCTTTTAAGGACTTTGCATTATAAAGACATTAGCAAATTAGCATTGACACATTAATTAGTCAATTTTACATTTTACGCGATTAAGTCCTTTTATTTAATTGGACACTTAAACAACAAAATTAAAAAATGAAAATTTAACACAAGATAATTCATACATAAATAAACACTGAAAATAATTTTAAAAATATTTTTCAGACTCAAATTTGTGGTCCTGAAACCACTGTTCTGATTAGGGTCAAATCGGGCTATTACATTTCAGAATGTCTGAATCTTTTACTCGTAACTAATAATACCCCGATCTCAGATCTATCTTTAAAAACACGGTGGCTCCTTTCAGCTGATCAAACAAATCATTAATTCTGGGCAGAGGATATTTGTTCTTTATAGTCACTTTGTTCAACTTACGGTAATCAATGCACATTCTCATTATGCCATCTTTCTTTTTCACAAATAGAACTGGAGCACCCCAAGGTGAGAAACTCGGTCGTGCAAATCCTCTATCGGTCAACTCTTGCAACTGTGACTTCAACTCTTTCTGTAACAGCCCGATTTAGACCCTAGTCGGAATAGTGGTATCGAGACCACAAATCCGAGGTTGTAAAAATATTTTAATATTATTTTTGGTGCCTACAGTATGTGAATTAGCCTGTGTGAAGATTTTAATAATTGTGTGTTTAATTTGCAAAAAGGACTTAATCGCATAAAGAGTAAAATGTTGTGTGCTGATTGTTAAGTGCTTAATTGTTGTTGTCTTTATAATTTGGAGGAATTATATTGCAATTATCCCATTTTATAGTTAGTGGAAGATGATAGCATGGCATAAGGTGTTATTATTAATTTTCATTAAGGGTAAAATGGTAAAATGCCAATTAAGTTAATATTAAATAAAACAAAACCAAATTTGTTCATCTTTTATCCATCTATTTCCGAAATTGAGAAAACAAAGAAGGGTTTAGGAGTTTGAAGCATTCGGCTACAACTTAGCTCAATTAAGGTATGATTTTTTATCGGTTTTTGATAATTTCTACGTTTTTGTAATCGCTGCTTTGTGCTGTAGCTAGCCCATGCTTTAATTTTAGAAATGGATGGTGATTTTGAGATATGCTATTGATGAATGCTTGAGATTTGTGATAGTTGATGATGAAATATGGAAGATATGTGAAGGATGAACATGTTTTGTCTTTGAATTTTTAGTGAAATTGTGTAATTTGGGCTAAATTGAGAAAAGTGTAAATAGACGGACTAAAATGTGAAATAAATGAAATGTGTGGACTTGTATGAACATAGAGAGAATTCGGCTAGGCGTGGGTGGAATGAAATTATGTGTATTTTGGGATTTTATGAAATAAGGACTAAAGTGTTGAAATGTGAAAATGTGAGGGCTATTTTTTAAAATGCCCTAATTATGTGTGTTTGGACTAAATTGAATGAATTGGTGATTGAATAATTTAAATTTATATGTGTATAGACAAAGAAAGGAGAGGTTCGGATCGAGATCGAGGCAAAGATAAAGTGCTCGATTAATCGACCGTTTCGGTATTTCGACGTCCGAGGTAAGTTCGGACATAATACGTATATTTAACTATGTTTAATGTTATGAAATGAATGTTATGATATTATTGAATTGTAAATGCTATGTGAGGAATCGAGTTATGTAGCACTAAGTGTGCGTATTTGAAAATATGACCGAGATGATTAGCACTGGGTATGCGAAATAATATAAGCTTCGGCTTTGTGGTTGGCACTATGTGTGTGATACCGAATTACGTTCAGTTTTGTATTGAGGCACTAAGTGTGCGATGTTATTTAAGCTTCGGCAATGAATTGAGGCACTAAGTGTGCGATGTTAATTTAGTTTCGACTATAAATTGGGCACTAAGTGTGTGACCAAACCCAATGAATAAGGAAGGTTGAATCAAAATGCAATATCGAGCATAAATTAGCTTGGATGGTGAGTAACTATGTGTTGGCAAAGGTATGTATTGAACCTTTGTGGTTGATGAGATTGTGTAAGATTTCATGAATGGTTGAGTAGGATTATTGGCTATGAATGATATGGTATAAACAATTGGGAATTTATCTATGTGATGAGTTCATTTTGTGCATTGTATTTGAGCTATTAAATTAAAGGTATTATGTTACGAACTTACTAAGCTTCGAAAGCTTACTGTGTGATTTGTTTCTATGTTTTACAGTGTTAGTAAAGCTAGCTCAGATTCAGGGATCGTCAGCATCTCTATCACTCTATCGACAATCTATTTTGGTACTTCTGAAGATGTGCATATTTGAATATTGCATGTATAGGCTAGTTGTGTTGAAATATGTTTGAGATGTGTAAATAGTCATGTGATATGGCTAGATAAATGTTGGTAATATGCATGAGTGATTATGGTATATGAAGTATATTTTGGAATGGTTTGATGGAAATGAAATAGTCTTATGAATGGTAAACTTAGTGATGGATTGATGCCATTGTTATCTAGTGATATTATGGATGAATCATGCTTGGTTATGCATGTGTTTTAGTTGTGCAATTTGGTATATAAGTTGACATGATTAGAAATGAGATTGGATGGGATGATAAGTTGACCATTTGACATGTATTGGTTGCCAAATTGTGTGTGAAAATAGGCTTGTATGTGCTTGTAGTTATGACCCAAGTGTGGGTGGCATTTTGGCCTTTAAAATGGTCTATTTTGCATACATGGCCAAGGGACACGGGCGTGTGTCTCTGCCGTGTGGCTCAAGGGCCACTTCGAAGTGTGCCTGGTGGCCGTGTAACCAAGTCAGTAGCTAGCTTAATTTCATACGACCATGGCACACGGGCGTGTCTGGTAACCGTGTGGACAAGTCAGTATGTATGCCCTGTTTTGGCACAGCCTAGACACATGGGCGTGTCTGGTAGCCGTGTGAGGCACACGGCCTGACTGCACGGGCGTGTGACCTCTGCAGTTTTAAAAAAATGTTCAAATTCCAAGAATTCTCGTATGTATTCGGTGTAGTCCCGACCTCTTTTTAACACGTGTTTAAGGTCTCGTAGACCGTAATAAGGGACTATATGTTTATATTTGAATATGTTTAATTGATGATTGACTTAGTGTTGTGAAATGGATGTGAAAAATATCATCTTTTCTACTCTTCTTCTCCACCAAAAATTAGCAGCAAAAATAAGGGTTTGAGAGCTCAAAATTTCAACAAGCTTTTCTCCTTACAAGTAAATGATTTTGGTGGTTTTATTTGATAATTTTTGTACTTTTGGAACCCCTAAAGCTTAAGCTAGCTAATGAGGGGACTATTTTGCAAAATGGTTGAAAGATGAGGGATTTTCCATGAGAGTGTTTATGTTGTTTGATGAGTTTTTATGGAAGAAAATGAATGTGAGAGGGTTAAAGAACAACTTTTGTGAAAGGTGTTTCCATGAAAACACCTAAAAGGGACCTATTTGTAAAGGTTATAAATTGAGTAGTAAATGCATGAAATAATTGAAATTTTGAGTTGCTATTAGAGGGAATATGAATTTAGGCTTGAGTGTGTGAAAAATGAACACATTTCATTTTACGAGCCTAGGAGCAAAATTGTAATTTTGCCAAAGTATAAGAGCAAAACGGTCATTTTTGCCTAAGTAGAAATTTTGAAGTGTCATGATTTGTGTAGTGATTAAATGAGTAAATTTTATTATTTTAGATCAAGAAGAACGCGGAAACAACCTTGACCGGGGAAAAGGCAAGGTTTCAGACTAAACCACAAATTAACATATTTTGCACCGAGGTAAATTTATGTGTAAACGATACATCTCTATTACGGATGCTTTAACTATTAATGCATTGTGTGGATGAAATTGCTTATTGGTGAGAGTTATTGAAATAGTAGAAAATGTGAAAACTCACTGATGAACCTTCAGAAGAGAAATAATGAGTACAGATTAATATCCGTAAATATATAAATTTGGTGGGCTATGTGCGATACCACCTTATTATTTATTAACAATGGGCTATGTGTGATACCATCGTATTTATTATCATTTTGGTGGAATATGTGCGATACCACTGTAATTATCATTTTTGTGGGCTATGTGCGATTCCACCGTAATTATCATTGTTAGTGGGTTGTGTGCGATACCACCCTATTATTGATGAATGGTGGGCTGTGTGCGAAACCACCGGGTAGCTTGTATCATTCCGAAGGGTTCATCGAGAAACTTCTTTAAGTAAACATTTCATGTGGTTTTGTGGTGTTAAGTGCAGGGCATAAGTATAAGTAAATGTGAGCAATGTGTATGAAACATGGTTGGGATGTGGTAAGAGTTGAGATGAGTAAGCATGATTATGAAAATGTAAATTGTTCTTACATAGTATGTAATGTTTTTGGTTGATTAGCATATGATATGATGCTTATTGTTTACATGTAAACTTACTAAGCTTAAAGCTTTCTCCCTTCTCTTTTCCCTTGTTTTATAGTGTCAAAGAGCCAGCTCGGGATACGAAGATAATCAGAAGATCACCCACACTATTAGCACATCTTGGTATATTTAGACTTAGCATTTTGAGTATGGCATGTACAGGGACTAGGCTTAGTTGAATGTCATATTGTTTTGGCCAAATGTGTTGGCTCATTCAAAGATGAACTCTTTTGTATAAGGCCATAGTTGGTGACTCTTTCTTATTAATCTATAAAGAGATGAAGTTATTCATGATTGTGCAAGTAGCATGTTGATTACTTGGTTTAAGTATGCATGAACGGGTTAATGGTCGAATGGGATTTATGTTTGTATAAGCTAGGGTGATAGAAAGAGCTTGGCAATTAGCCTAATTCTTGGCCACACGGGTAGACACACGGGCGTGTGTCTAGGCCGTGTGTGACACACGGTCAATCTCATGGGCGTGTGGTTAGGCCGTGTGTCCCCTTGCATGCTAGGTTTACAAGTCAGTATGCTCAGTAGTAAACACATGGGTAGAGACACGGCCATGTGTCTCAGTCGTGTGGAAGGCACGGCCATGGACACGGGCGTGTGCCTAGGCTGTGTGACATTTAGGGGTACGGGAGGGGGCAGAGGTTGTTGAGCCATTGGATTTGTTTTCATAAAATCGATGAACCATTTAGACATAATATGGAAGAAGGCTTCCCGAGCCTCACTTCCTCTACCCGTAGAAACGGTCTCCCTATGGATAGCCCCTTGTATGGAGGCTTGACCATTGCTCCCCGCTTCATCGAAATTAGCTCGGTTGGATGACATCTTGTATAGATAAGAGAAACATAATCAATTTGAGTCAGGAGACATCACACTATCATTGGTTTTATAAGGACATGCATTTCTAGACTCTAGACATGCTATGTTTAGTCCAAAAAACGACTAAATCGTAGGTCTGATACCACTAAATGTAACTCCCCTAACCCATCTCTATCGCTGGTTTAGGGTTACAGAGTATTACAGTACAAATCGAAGCATTCAACATCATATAGTAACAATTAATCAATTTAAATACTAACATTCAATTACACATTTCATTCATAGCATAAATACATTGACAGGTCTTAAACGAAGCCTACGAGGCCTTAAAAATAGTTTGATAACAATTAGGGACTAATTTGAAATAAAACAGAAAAATCTAGAAAAATCTAAAAATTTTTGAAATTCAGGTCACACTGCAATGTGGCCAGCCCGTGGGTAAAACACACGCTGTGTGGCAAACCATGTACAATTTGATATATGGGACATACGGTCGTGTCCTAGCCCGTGTGCTTGCCCGTATGAGTATTTGAAATAGGGTCAAACGGTCATGTCGCAGGCCGTGTGTGTATTCGCAGTAAGGTCACACGGCCGTATAACTCTCTGTGATCGAGTGAGGCACACGTCCCTGTGACAGCCCGTGTCCCAGGCCGTGTACTACCAAAATAACCCCTAATGCAAACCAATTCAACAACCCTTTCTTACACACCAAGACAAACCATTTCCAAACACTTTCAGTCATTAAAACACAATCAAACACACCTAAAACATGGCAAAACCAATCAATCTAGGTGCAAACCAATATGTCATCTCTTGGCACCACAATTCATACACCAAATCAATCCAAATTCAACCTACAAATTATACCATATACATATATCAAGCATACCAATTAATCAAATCTTTCTCAATTCATTCCACCATTAACTATCTACTTTAAAAAGGCCTAAATAAATTACAAAACATACATATATATAAATACTTACAAACCAAATTCAAGATCACATATATACAAGTAGGCTAGAAATGAACTCAAACCATACCACATTGACAAAATAGCTTAAACCTCTTATTACATTCCATTTATAACCAACAACAAAATAACAAAACATCTACCAAAGTGATGGATAGATAGTGTGAATGTGCTCCAACTAGCTTCCAACTGATCGAGTTTTCCGAAGATCTACAAAAAAGAAAAAGAAATAACTAACATATGTAATTAGCTTAGTAAGCTCATATAATGAAAACTTAAACTTACCGAACATATTATGTTTAAACCATTCAAGCATAATTTCATTATATCATAAGCATACTTTTCTTTCCTATACACACCTCTTCACAAGGTTAGTTTGTGTATTAATGAACATATAAATCTAACCAATTCATGAAACATATCATAATAAGCATTTCAAATACATATGTCATCCATCATATATTAAATAAACTCCTTTTTCACTTCAAGTACTCATATCAACGTTTTCCATTTCATCTTTCAAGATTATAGATAATTTCATACACATACATATTTGTTTTAAGCTTTAGTCACCCGTTGAACCAAATGAAATAACATCGGATACTTGGGAAATGTTGACACAAACTGTGACTATAACATGTAACCTTATATGCTCACACGAGCTATAAGTCGGTATGTTAAGCTACACGATGCTACTCACCTGAGTTGTAGAGAATCCGTAACAAATAAAGGACCTCAGCCATTAGTAGGACATCCAAGACCAGCACCCGAAAATGTAAGTAACCCCTAATGACATGTCATTTGTATTCTAATTATTCAAGAGGTTCAAACGAGACATATTCCTTATCCAATCCTTTAACTTCATTCCATTATACCACTTCCAATATACATCCATGAAATTCAAGTTTTTCACACATAATCATCAATTTAACTAATATTATGATTTAGTCCTAATCATTAGTTAACATTTTATAATCAATTAAAGTTACACAAATCATAACATTTATTAAACATTCATCAAAATAGAAATTAACATGTAACATTCAAAAATATAAATTTTTATGTTGCATTATTTTGGGTGCTGAGCTTGTTAGACTATTCAATTGTGTGTGTTAAGGTAGTCCTGAGATGGCTCGGGATTTATTTGGAATTAGTAAAATATTTTGGCATTTGGTACTTTAAGGTAATGGAATAAGTGACCTTAAAGCTTAAGGTAATAAAGTGGTAAAAAGCTAGCATAATTGAGCTATCAGTGAAGAGGATATGGCGCCATATGTGTTACCTTGAGGGAAGGAGTTCGAATCCCTTTGTGTGCATGTGTGAACTTTATTTTTTTTGCTTTCCTTCCTTATAGTGTCGGTCAAGGATGAGCTTATGGTAAGTTGGACTTTATTTTTTTTATGGCAAGATGGCTAAGAGAAAAAGGCAAGATTGAACTTAGGGAAAGGAATCAAATGGAAAAGGCATGTAGTGTGAACTTAAGGCTTATTCCAAGGGTGATGTTTTGGAAAGTTTGGGTGGCCAAACTTTGACCAATTGGCCATGCATTTGGACGGTTTTTGGGGCTAAGGGGGATGGCCGAATTTTTGCTAGCATTTTGGTAAGGTAGGTGCTAGTTTTGGTAATTTTTTTCATTAGAAAATTGGTGTATCAAATTTTTTCTCTCCAAAATTCTTCTCCCTAGCCGAATGTGTCATGAGCAATAGGTAAACTTTCATTTTGTTTTGGCCAAGTCTTTTTGACCATTTTGGTACCATCTTCCATTCTTCCCCAAGCTCTTTTCCTCCTTGTGCCGAAACCATACAACCTTGAAGGGGCATTTTCATTTCATTTCTTTTCTTCTCTTTGCCGAATGCACACCAACGTCAAGACTTTTTCTTTGTTTATTTTTCATCCTTGAAAACCGAAACATAAACACCCTATCTCCTATTTCTTTTTCTTCTTCTTTTCTTCTTGCAAAAACTCTCAAACATCACTCCCTCCCTAATATTTTCACTATGGTCGAATGTCATTGATCATCTCCCAATAGCCGAATCTTCCACTTCACACATATTTTCTTCTCAACCATTTTTCTACTCACACTTTGATCAATCGGTAAGAACACTCTCTTCAATTCTCTTATTTTTCTTCTATTGCCGAATTCATATGTTGGCTTGGGAGGGTCTTTATGACCGAAATCATCATTCGCTCTCTTTCAAACAAAACCCTTTCTTCTTTGTAGTGGTATAGTGGAGTGTCGATTGTTTCTACATCGCTTAATCGACTCTAACCATAGGAAGATCGTGTGAAAAAGGAATTTCATCGTTCAAGGTAAGGATTCTTCGAGGATTCTTTATTACTTTTTATTCGTTAAAGATAGTGTTGTTTAATCGATAATATTATAGGGACTTTATCGCTTGATTTTCATCTTGAGATCATACAAATTTTTGTGGTAAGCTGACCTCACCTCTAAGATCTATCATTCTTAGCAACGTAATATTTGTTTGGACTAAAATTTGTTTCAATGGAGACAAGCAAGATCGAATCAAAAGGGGTAGTGATTGGTGATCGAAAAAGGAGCGGGTTAGCGATCCCTACTCCTAAATACAAACGAAGGGCTGTTTCGACGATTCGAGATTTTCCACCGGGTTGTGGACCCTCATCTGGTGAGAAGCAACTATTCGAGGTTGTTCGCAATTGTGAGGCATCAGTGATTCAGGATTTTCCACTGGGTTGTGGACTGTCAATTAGGGAGAATCGACAAGTAGTAGTTATTCGCGATTCCGAGGGTAAAAACCTAGACCGATTTTCTTAGAGTAGATTTACTATAAGTGTACATGTTCTAATCGAGTGTTAAAAATATTTTTAGGTGTCGATGATCAAGAAAGTGTAGTGCTTACCGTAATCAGGTGTGTTATCTCACAACGTATTCCATGGGTTAGATAATTATATTGTGTTAATCGCTTGATTAAATCACATGTTAGTGAAATCGGGTAAAATGGCATAATTATCACTATGTTGGTAAAGACTATGAAATCGGTATTAAGACTGTGAAAATTACAAAATTGCCGTCAATGGGCCAAATCGATAAATTGTAATATGGGCCAAATGTGATATTTGATAAATGGGCCAAGTGTGATATGTGCTATATGGGCTAAATGTGATATTTGATATATGGGCCAAGTGTGATATGTGCTATATGGGCTAAATGTGATATTTGATATATGGGCCAAGTGTGATATGTGCTATATGGGCCAAATGTGATATTTGATATATGGGCCAAGTGTGATATGTGCTATATGGGCCAAATGTGATATCGACCAGTTTGTGAAAATTTTTATAATGGGCCATATGTTTGTAACAATTATATGAATGGATGGTTGTAAATGAATATGCATATTATGTACATGATTTGCATGGGTTGGGATATGTAACACCCCAAACCCGACTCATGAGTCCTGACCGGATCTGGTATGTCACGGAGTAAAATAATTTGGACCAATTTGAAAGTTTGGTGAAAATTTGATAAAATTTGGCTAAGGTTTTAAAACGGTGTTGGAAAACTCAATTGGGCTTTTATAAACATGGTTGGGTTGATGAACCCTTTGAAATTGTCTGATTATTTAAAATTTAAGGAACTTTCAAAATCATGATTGACGTGGTGAATTTTGTTACCCGATGGTAACTTCTTTGAAAACTCGTAAAAGTTATTAAGTTAGAAAAGTTACTTTTAACCTGTTCAATTAATTTTTATAAGATTCCATTTGAAATAACATAAGTAAAGTAAAGCAATAAAATAAACATCCAAGAATTAGCGGCCTTATTACAACCCAAATTAAAAGACTTTAAAAAAATAAATAAGATTAACTTAAACAAAGTAATTTCAGATCCATCGATAAGCATGGTCGCCTCGAGTCTCTCGGCTCCATCTCCGCGTTCTACTCATCTCGCAAAATGGTAAAGGAAGGGGTGAGTCACCAAGACTCAAAGTGTGTAAATCCCCCACCCGGAAAATACATCTCATACATAATTCATTAATAAACATGCTCATGCAACCTAACTAGCCATCCATACTCCTTTTCTACCCCGTGTGGTCAAAACCACTGATGACTTAAAGTCACAATTTAAATGATGGGGCCAACCCATCGCGGTGGTCAAAACCACCGATGACCATAGGTCATGTAATATCAAATATGGTCAAAACCATCTTTGGTGGTACCAAACCACCGGGACTTAGTCGCAAATAATCAATCGTTGTGGTCAAAACCACTGATGACCATAGGTATTAATAATCTGATGGGGCCAACCCATCTTGTGGTCAAAACCACTGACGACAGTCCATAGTTCATCCCCCTCCTCTCATCAATCCCACCATCACATGCTTATACAACAAATTTCATATATCATGTCATAGTATTAAACATCATGTGATGGCATGCAAACATATATCAAAAATCACAAGTTAGGGGACTTACCCGGAATCCATGTTTAAGCCCACAAGCATATCATAGATCACTACCAAAATTTATACTCAAGACAATAATATAGCAAGTTTATTAATAATGTAACATCCCGAAATTAGGCCTAGTAGGATTGGGCCCAATGGGCCTTGATTTTTAAAATTTTTGAGAACGGCATTAATACAAGTTAGACTTATTAGGTAAGTTATTTTGGAAGGTTAGAGGGCTTCTATGAAGTCCCAGGATCAAATATTAGCTTTGGGGAAATTTTGGTTTTAGGTGAAAAAAAACCCTGGAAGTTGGCAGGGTAGGCCTTAAGAATAAAATGTGGGGAAAAATGACACAAGTGGAGTGTGTGGTGGAGTGGCAAAGTGACGCCACATAAGAGACAAGGGGGTGACGCCACAAGGAAGGAGGGAGGTCCAAGGTTCAAGTCTTGGCTTTTGCATTTTGGTTTTCTTTTTACTTGGACCTCAGAATTTGGCTATAGATTTATATTTAGTTGCGCATGGTTTAAGACACAAGAGGAGCTTGTGGCCAAGTGGCTAGCAGCGTGGATTATGTTGCAAGGGAGCACAGGTTCGAATCTCATGAGAAGCAAGGGAGTATTTATTTTGCGGTGCCGACGGGAAGAGTTTCAGCTTGAATTTAAACTCTCATCGACGAAGGGATCCTACATCGGAAAGATACAAAAAGGAAGGTGAAGTGCTAGCTATATAAAGAGCATTCCGGGAGGAGGGTTGACATACCTTGAGGGCGTTTGGGCACAGGAGTGGTCTGAGCGCGGATTAGCACCGATTCCTATCGTGTGTAACTCTCTACTCTAGCTGCAGAGAGCGGCAAATGCCGAAGTGCCGATCACGGCAATAGTAGTTACACGAGCGCGTGCGAGCGCACGTGGGGCTTCGACTCGATAGTTGAGGCCATCGTAGTATTCTTGTGGGTTGGGGTCGCTTGGGCGCGATGGGCGGAAGTGGGCCCAATGGG
Organism: Gossypium sturtianum; assembly: GCA_025698515.1. NCBI lineage: Eukaryota > Viridiplantae > Streptophyta > Magnoliopsida > Malvales > Malvaceae > Gossypium > Gossypium sturtianum. Next base: position 50,415,921 of record CM046946.1, on the reverse strand, counting down.
CCCGTGGGCCTTATGAGTAAATTCTGCGATTGTGTAGTATATAGTGAACTAGACTAGGTGGAACTTATATACATGGCTAGATTTGTGCTAGGTGGGCCACACGAGGCGTGTGGGCTCGAATGGGCGTAATCGAGTTTTAGGCCCAATCGTCCTCAGAGAGACGACCAGGAAATGGTAATGAGTCGCTCGGGGTGACATTTGGGCCTTTGGGAAAGGCCATTCCAGTCTGAAATTACCGATATGCCCTTGGTGGGTAAATTACGAAAATGCCCTTGGTGGGTAAATTACCGATATACCCTTGGTAGGTAAATTACGAAAATGCCCTTGGTAGGTAAAATTACTGTTATACCCTTAGAGGTTGATTAGGGTGATTATGTTGTTTTATGTCTATCCGATTATGATGGTAATTCATGTTATACTTATATTTGATATATGTCTAGCATACATGACATAATCGTGCATACACGAATTATTATGTCATATTGCATGGGTATGATGAGAGGAGGGAGAATGATGATATCCGTGTCTTTGGGACACTCTGTGTCTTTGGGACACGGAGGTTTGGCACCCAAAGTGGTTTGGTACCACGCTTGATTTTGTGACTTCGGTCACCAAAGTGATTTGGTATCACATTTGTGTCTTTGGGACACCAGAGGTTTGGCACCTCATTGCGACTCGCCCCGTGGTTAACACCACCGTGGGTTGGCCCCACTTTGAGATATGGGATCGTCTGCTAGTGATTTGGTATCACACGATGGGTTGGCCCCATCATCGGATTTGTGACTGCGGTCACCAGTGATTTGGTATCACACTGTGTCTTTGGGACACCAGAGGTTTGGCACCTCATTGCGACTCGTCCCTGTGGTTAACACCACCGTGGGTTGGCCCCACTTTGAGATATGGGATCGTCTGCTAGTGATTTGGTATCACACGATGGGTTGGCCCCATCATTGGATTATTCGTGACTTTGGGTCACCAGTGGTTTGGCACCACACTTATGGATATCGTGACTTTGGGTCACCAGTGGTTTGGCACCACCAGTGGTTTGGTACCACACGGGGTAGAGAAAGGAGCATTGGATGGCTAGGTTTGGGTGCATGATATGCATATTTTCATATGAAATTGTGTAAGGGCCTGTTGGATGGGGATTTACACACTGAGTCTCGATGACTCACCCCTTAGTTAAATTTTGCAGGTAATCATTAGATCGCGGATTTGGGAGCTGAGGTGGACTCGTGGAGGCCATACATATGTTTACTCGTAAATTTGTTTCTTTTATTTGGACTTATTTTTATTTGAGTTTTTGTTATGTAATAAGGCCTTGGGTATTTTATTTGGTTTCAGCTTTCAATTTGTTTATTGCTTATTATTAAATGATCAATATGGGATTTTCTTAAAATGATAATAAACCATTTCTTATTCAAAATTTCTTAAACTCGATTTCTCACCACAACTATAAAGAATATGAGCTTTTTAACGAATGCACAGTTTTTAGACATTCCTTTCATGTGACATGCCAGATTCGGTCGTAACATTTAGGCCGGGTTTGGGGTGTTACAATTGTGGTATCAGAGCCAAGTTCAAAAACTCGGCTGTGGGTTTGGGTTCAAAAAAATGTTTTCAAAAGATGGTTTGGAAAATGATTTAGAAAAATATATATCTGTTTTTTTTTAATATGGCACCCGAGTCTCCGGCACCAATCCGCACGGTAAGTTTCCTGATACTTTGCTTTGTTATATGATGTATTTTGAATATCTATTCGTGTGTTTGGGTTGGATGTGATGTTCGCATATAGAGTTGATTATGCATTTAAATATTTGTCCTGCTTTAATGGTTAGGTTTTTTTAGTATGTGTAGGATTTCTAAATTCTAGTTAAAAGTATATTAGGTTATTGGAATCAGAGTGTAGGCGTGAGAGCACGTTGTAGGTTAGGTGGTACGAATGTTCCTGTAGTTGGAAATTTCGAGGACGAAATTTCTTTAAGGAGGGTAGATTTGTAACATCCCGAAATTAGGCCTAGTAGGATTGGGCCCAATGGGCCTTGATTTTTAAAATTTTTGAGAACGGCATTAATACAAGTTAGACTTATTAGGTAAGTTATTTTGGAAGGTTAGAGGGCTTCTATGAAGTCCCAGGATCAAATATTAGCTTTGGGGAAATTTTGGTCTTAGGTGAAAAAAAACCCTGGAAGTTGGCAGGTAGGCCTTAAGAATAAAATGTGGGGAAAAATGACACAAGTGGAGTGTGTGGTGGAGTGGCAAAGTGACGCCACATAAGAGACAAGGGGGTGACGCCACAAGGAAGGAGGGAGGTCCAAGGTTCAAGTCTTGGCTTTTGCATTTTGGTTTTCTTTTTACTTGGACCTCAGAATTTGGCTATAGATTTATATTTAGTTGCGCATGGTTTAAGACACAAGAGGAGCTTGTGGCCAAGTGGCTAGCAGCGTGGATTATGTTGCAAGGGAGCACGGGTTCGAATCTCATGAGAAGCAAGGAGTATTTATTTTCATGATGCTGACGGGAAGAGTTTTGATTGAATTTAAACTCATCGACGAAGGGATCCCACATCGGAAAGATACAAAAAAGGAAGGTGAAGTGCTAGCTATATAAAGAGCATTCCAGGAGGAGGGTTGACATACCTTGGAGGGCGTTTGGGCACAGGAGTGGTCGGAGCGCGGATTAGCACCAGATTCCTATCGGTGTGTAACTCTCTCTACTCTAGCCAGTAGAGCGGCAAAATGCCGGAAGTGCCGATCACGGCAATAGTAGCCACACGAGCGCATGCGAGCGCACGTGTGGGGCTTCGACTCGATAGTTGAGGCCATCAGTAGTATTCTTGTGGGTTGGGGTCGCTTAGGCGCGATGGGCGGAAGTGGGCCCAATGGGCCCGTGGGCCCTTATGAGTAAATTCTGCGATTGTGTAGTATATAGTGAACTAGACTAGGTGGAACTTATATACATGGCTAGATTTGTGCTAGGTGGGCCACACGAGCGTGTGGGCTCGAATGGGCCAGAATCGAGTTTTAGGCCCAATCGTCCGGTACGACCGGAAATGGTAGCGGAGTCGCTCGGGGTGACATTTGGGCCTTTGGGAAAGGCCATTCCAGGTACGAAATTACCGATATGCCCTTGGTGGGTAAATTACGAAAATGCCCTTGGTGGGTAAATTACCGATATACCCTTGGTAGGTAAATTACGAAAATGCCCTTGGTAGGTAAAATTACGGTTATACCCTTAGAGGTTGATTAGGGTGATTATGTTGTTTTATGTCTATCTGATTATGATGGTAATTCATGTTATACTTATATTTGATATATGTCTAGCATACATGACATACTGCATACACGAATTATTATGTCATATTGCATGGGTATGATGAGAGGAGGGAGAATGATGATATCCGTGTCTTTGGGACACTGTGTCTTTGGGACACCAGAGGTTTGGCACCTCCAGTGGTTTGGTACCACAGTTGATTTTGTGACTTCGGTCACCAGTGATTTGGTATCACATTTGTGTCTTTGGGACACCAGAGGTTTGGCACCTCATTGCGACTCGTCCCTGTGGTTAACACCACCGTGGGTTGGCCCCACTTTGAGATATGGGATCGTCTGCTAGTGATTTGGTATCACACGATGGGTTGGCCCCATCATTGGATTATTCGTGACTTTGGGTCACCAGTGGGTTTGGCACCACACTTATGGATATCGTGACTTTGGGTCACCGGTGGTTTGGCACCACCAAAGTGGTTTGGTACCACAGGGTAGAGAAAGGAGCATTGGATGGCTAGGTTTGGGTGCATGATATGCATATTTTCATATGAAATTGTGTAAGGGCTGTTGGATGGGGATTTACACACTGAGTCTCGATGACTCACCCCTTAGTTAAATTTTTGCGGGTAATCATTAGATCGCGGATTTGGGAGCTGAGGTGGACTCGTGGAGGCCATACATATGTTTACTCGTAAATTTGTTTCTTTTATTTGGACTTATTTTTATTTGAGTTTTTGTTATGTAATAAGGCCTTGGGTATTTTATTTGGTTTCACTTTCAATTTGTTTATTGCTTATTATTAAATGATCAATATGGGATTTTCTTAAAATGATAATAAACCATTTCTTATTCAAAATTTCTTAAACTCGATTTCTCACCACAACTATAAAGAATATGAGCTTTTTAACGAATGCACAGTTTTTAGACATTCCTTTCATGTGACATGCCAGATTCGGTCGTAACATTTAGGCCGGGTTTGGGGTGTTACAAATAAAGTGTGTAAAGAGTTTACACACCTGTTTCTACCGGAATTCCTAGATCCCGAAGATTCGATCTACGTCGCTAGATCTCTTGTCCTTACAAATGATTTGGTTTCCTACCAAATCCCGAGCCAAGCGATGGTTCACCCCCCCGACAATCAGCCACACCTTCCTCCTAAACCGATTGGGGAAGAAGAGAGCACCCTTTTCTTTGATGTTCGGCCAAAACTACAGCAAATAGGGAGGAGTAGATTCTTGGCTAAAGAGATGCTGGAATTTTGAATAATTTTGGGCGGTTTGTCTAAGGGAATTTTTGACAAGATGGTAGGGGTTGGCTAATGGAGGAAGAAAAGAAAAAGAAAATATGTAGGGAAATCAATGGTGATTTTTGGCTAAGTAAAGAGGAAGATGCTTTGGAAAATTTTGAAGGATTTCCTAGGGGAAATTCAGCGAAGAAAGAGAGGAAAAAGAAGAAGAAATAGTTGCTGGAATTTTTGGGCACTTCTTCTTTGTACAAAAATCAATTTTGAACACAACCCCAAGGAGTCCCAATGCTGGCCAATCCCTCCCTTTTAGGTGATAAATTCCACTTTTATTTATCACAAAACAAAGCGAATTATCCTACATTTAATCCTTTATTCACCTTCAACAATTAATAACAATTAAACTACTAATAATCCCCCCTTCCAGCCGATTTTTTTGCAAAAAAATAAAACCTTATTTTTATCAATTTAAAGAGTCCACATTCATGCCAATTTCCACCCATGCACGCCAGTAGCAAAAGAAAAGAAATTAAAGACCAAACTGCTGCTATGCTGGCTCGAACCAGTGACCTCAAGCGGCTGACCCTCGCCACGCCTTAAGCCACTCTTTCCTTTGGGTGTCATGACATAAAGCCCTCACCTTTTAATTATAAGCCTTCTTCCTGGCCCTTACTCCTTCAACGCCAAAGCCCAAAAAATAAAACTCCTTGCGTCCCTTGCGTTTCGAACCTGAGACCTTCGTGCCAACACCCTTAAGTGGCGCCCCAAGCCACTCCGCCCACCTGCCTTTCATGTCAATAAGCCCCCTGATTTAAATATAAGGCCTTCCTAGGCCAAAAAAGCCCACAAGGAAAAAACATTTCCCCCTTGTTCTCGCCGAGGCTCGAACCCAAGACCCCCTTGGACGCCACCTCCAAGGCACCTAAGTGGCGCATGAAGGCCACTTAGCCATCTTCGTTCTTTGTGTCACGTTTAGCCCAAAATTTTATTTAAGCCCTAACTTCTCCTAGCTCCTTTCTTTTAAGTACATTAAAAAGTTTTTTTAATTCCAACTTCAACCTAATTCGGGGTTGTTTCTAGACCCTAAATCATGCCAAATAAAATCATATTTATTTATTTCTTGAAGCCCACATGGAATTTATTTAAATTATAAATAACCCCTAATTCGTGGTGTTACAATTTTACCCCCTTAAAAATAATTTCGTCCTCGAAATTACTTACGAAACGAATAGTCGTACATCTTGACTCACCGTGCTACGCTTATGTCTGCGCACTGATCTTAATAGAACCGTCCTACTTCCTAGGCACAATCTCTAAGTTCACAACCAAGGTTTGTGCACTTCCCTAGTAAAACAAGAAAAACTCTACAATAATCAAAGCAATTAAGGGTATTCCGTAAGTAAGGAACATACACGTTGTTGCATCCGCACATCCTCCTCCTCGCGACGCCAACCGCATAAACCAACCTTGGTTGCCTCGCCTCGCACCTTCAAGCACCTCGGCCACGCCGTTACCATTTCCATTACCTCTAATCGCATCTCGACCCTCTGTGGTTGTTGGTTATCCCTTCTGTTCGGTGCACGATCCTGACCTTCCGTTCTCAGCCTAGCTGCCTTCCTAGGACAGTCTCTAACTCGATGCTCCATAGACCCACATTCAAAGCATCCATGATTACCATTCCAACACTCCCCCTTGTGAAACTTGCCACACTTATCACACCGTGGCGGCCATTGAGGATTAGTAGCAGCAGCAGGCCTAGCAGCTTGATCCGACCCATCAAACCTCGTCCTCTTTTGTTCATTACCTGAGAACCTTGAAGGTTCCGAGCTCCTCTTATTCCAATTCCGTTCTTGGTTCCGCTTAACGGACTGTCTTACTCCCTCAGCAACTTTAGACTTCTCCACAAGAACAGCAAACTCTCGTTCCTGTTGTGGAGCTATCATCATTCTCAGCTCATCTCTAAGCCCATCTTCGAACCTGACACAGCGCTCATGCTCGGTACCCACAATACCACGAGCATACTTACTCAACTGGAGGAACTCGGCCTCATATTCTGCCACTGACTTATTTCCCTGAACCAGGTTCAAGAAAGCCTTTCGCTGTGCGTCTACATAGCTAGTTCCAATATACTTCTTTTGATAGGCATCCTTGAAAAATTCCTAGGTGAGGTTTTCTGCCACCGTTCCATCCCTTACAGTGAGCCACCACTGATATGACTCATCCCAAAGCAAAGAAATTATACCCTTTAATTTCTCCTCAGCTGTAAAATCTATGTCATCCATGATCCTTTCAGTTGCTTCCAACCAGGACTCGCCCAGACTGGTGCCACTCCGGAAACTCCCCTAAATACTTCTGCTCCATTAGCCCGGAGTCGTTCAACCACAGATTTACGGGCTCCTGCACCCGCGCCGGCCTCAGCAACTCGTTCCAATACCCGTAATACAGCTTGAGATACGACATCATCACCACCCGTCTGATCTTGAAATTCAGTTTTCGCCGCCGGCAGATCCGGCATCTCATTTCCAGACCCGTGACCAGACCTTGCTGGCTCCGACAAGGTCATCCTACCCCTACCACGGCCACGCGGCGGACGTCCACGACCTCTTGAACTCATTCTAACGATTGCGTTTATCTGTTTAAGAATTTTATGCATTAGTATTTCACTTGGTTATCCGCGAAGAAATTTTATGAAGAGAGTTTACTAGGGATTCTTTCGATCAATCAAAGTTTTAAGTCCTCTATCCTAGTTCACATAGAAAGGCACATCCATTCCTTAATACCTTTCATGCATATTCACTCTTCGGACATTTCTGTCCGTTTCTATCCCAGGGGTATTTTCGTCATTTTGCCACTAGGGGCATTTTGGTAATTTTGGTAAGTCGAAAATATTTTGAAATTTTGCCAAAAATAAAATCTCACTACTATTAAAAAGAGATGCTTTAATGATTTTAAAACTAGAGTTTCCATAAAACATGGCTAATCCCTTTCGGGTTTTATTTATTATGTTTAGCCTATGACCGAGTCCTCTTGGTTAGGGTGAACCAAAGCTACGCACCAGGTAGGAATCCTGCGAAGAGGAGGTGAGTCACGAGGACTGCTTAAATACCAAGCTCTTCCGGATCCAATCCTAGACATGCGCACTAGGGTTACCACACCCTAACTCGGTGACTTGGTCGTAGGTTTGTTTAATTAGGCACTTAAAGTCTTATGTACTCTGTTTGGGGTAAACTAATCCTAGTGTTCAACCACTTAATCATACTATCTACGTTCCATACCATACCCTTCTACAGATAATAATTCATACAGAAGTTAGAGGTACTTACCTGGGCAGATTGGTGCCGGAGACTCGGTGCCATGCTGTTCAAGCCAAAACAGTTTCAACTCATTCTAATAAGGCCTACTAACATAAAAACAAAACATTTTGGGTCTTGCGCCCCCCACAGCCGAGTTTTGAACTGGGCTCTGATACCAATTTTGTAACACCCCAAACCCGGCCCATGAGTCCTGACCGGATCTGGTTTGTCACGGAGTAAAATAATTTGGACCAATTTGAAAGTTTGGTGAAAATATGATAAAATTTGGCTAAGGTTTTAAAACGGTGTTGGAAAACTCAATTGGGCTTTTATAAACATGGTTGGGTTGATGAACCCTTTGAAATTGTCTGATTATTTAAAATTTAAGGAACTTTCAAAATCATGATTGACGTGGTGAATTTTGTTACCCGATGGTAACTTCTTTGAAAACTCGTAAAAGTTATTAAGTTAGAAAAGTTACTTTTAACCGGTTCAATTAATTTTTATAAGATTCCATTTAAAATAACATAAGTAAAGTAAAGCAATAAAATAAACATCCAAGAATTAGCGGCCTTATTACAACCCAAATTAAAAGACTTTTAAAAAAATAAATAAGATTAACTTAAACAAAGTAATTTCAGATCCACTGATAAGCATGGCCGCCTCGAGTCCTCTCCGGCTCCATCTCCGCCTTCTACTCATCTGCAAAATGGTAAAGGAAGGGGGTGAGTCACCAAGACTTCGATGTGTAAATCCCCACCCCGAAAAATACATCTCATACACAATTCATTAATAAACATGCTCATGCAACCCAACTAGCCATCCATACTCCTTTTCTACCCCGTGTGGTCAAAACCACTGATGACTTAAAGTCACAATTTAAATGATGGGGCCAACCCATTGTGTGGTCAAAACCACTGATGACCATAGGTCACGTAATATCAAATGTGGTCAAAACCACTGGTGGTACCAAACCACTGGGACTTAGTCGCAAATAATCAATCGTTGTGGTCAAAACCACTGATGACCATAGGTCACAATAATCTGATGGGGCCAACCCATCTTGTGGTCAAAACCACTAACGACAGTCCATAGTTCATCCCCCTCCTCTCCTCAATCCCACCATCACATGCTTATACAACAAATTTCATATATCATGTCATAGTATTAAACATCATGTGATGGCATGCAAACATATATCAAAAATCACAAGTTAGGGGACTTACCCGGAATCCATGTTTAAGCCCACAAGCATATCATAGATCACTACCAAAATTTATACTCAAGACAATAATATAGCAAGTTTATTAATAAAGTGTGTAAAGAGTTTACACACCTGTTTCTACCCTAGATCCCAAAGATCCGATCTACGTCGCTCGATCTATTGTCCTTACAAATGATTTGGTTTCCTACCAAATCCCGAGCCAAGCAATGGTTCATTCCCCGACAATCGGCCACACCTTCCTCCTAAATCGATTGGGGAAGAAGAGAGCACCCTTTTCTTTGATGTTCGGCCAAAACTACAAAGCAAATAGGGAGGAGTAGATTCAAGCAAAGAGATGCTGGAATTTTGAATAATTTTGGGCAGTTTGTCTAAGGGAATTTCACAAGTGACAAGATGGTAGGGGTTCAGCTAATGGAGGAAGAAAAGAAAAAGAAAATATGTAGGGGAAATCAATGGTGATTTTTGGCTAAGTAAAAGAGGAAGATGATGGAAAATTTTGAAGGATTTCCTAGGGGAAATTCGGCAGCAGCAGAGGAAAAAGAAGAAGAAATAGTTGCTAGAATTTTTGGGCACTTCTTGCTGTACAAAAATCAATTTTGAACAGCCCCCCAAGGAGTCCCAATGCTGGCCAATCCCTCCCTTTTAGGTGATAAATTCCAGCTTTTATTTATCACAAAACAAAGCAGAATTATCCTACATTTAATCCTTTATTCACCTTCAACAATTAATAACAATTAAACTACTAATAATCCCCCATTCCAGCCGAATTTTTTGCAAAAAATAAAACCTTATTTTTATCAATTTAAAGAGTCCACATTCATGCCAATTTCACCCATGCACGCCAAAGAAAGCAAAGAAAAGAAATTAAAGACCAAGCTCGCCGCTATGCCGGCTCGAACCCGATGACCTCAAGCGCGTGCCCCGCTTTCACGCCTTAAGCCACTCTTCCCTTTGGATATCATGACATAAAGCCCTCACCTTTTAATTATAAGCCTTCTTCCTGGCCCTTACTCCTTCAACGCCAAAGCCCAAAAAATAAAACTCCTTGCGTCCCTTGCGTTTCGAACCTGAGACCTTCGTGCCAACACCCTTAAGTGGCGCCCCAAGCCACTCCACCCACCTGCCTTTCATGTCAATAAGCCCCCCTGATTTAATTATAAGGCCTTCCTAGGCCAAAAATCGCACAAGAAAAAAAAACATTTCCCCCTTGTTCCTGCCGAGGCTCGAACCCAAGACCCCCTTGGACGCCACCTCCAAGGCACCTAAGTGGCGCATGAAGGCCACTTAGCCATGCTGTTCTTTGTGTCACGTTTCGCCCAAAATTTTATTTAAGCCCTAACTTCTCCTAGCTCCTTTCTTTCAAGTACCTTAAAAGAGTTTTTTTTAATTCCAACTTCAACCTAATTGAGGTTGTTTCTAGACCCTAAATCATGCCAAATAAAATCATATTTATTTATTTCTTGAAGCCCACATGGAATTTATTTAAATTATAAATAACCCTAATTCAGGTGGTGTTACAGGATATTTGACGTAAGAGAAGTTTCGTAGCTTTGCTACAAAATTCGTGGCTCGCCACAACCGAGAAATGGCAATGCCATGTAAACTCAGAATCTGGTGGCTTGTCCACAAATTGATAAACGGCTCAATGCCTATTTTGGTGTGTTGGCGGGGTGGGTGACTAAAGCTCTCACTGTGTGTGTTGGTTGGTACGGGTGGTGTGTAGCAGATGGAAATTAGGTTTGCTTTGGGAATTGCATATCACATTCATTTTATACATATTATTATGTTATATTTGTAAATGGGCTTTGGCCTAACATATGCTTAATTGGATTTTGCCCAAATGGACATGGTAAGTGGTTTACACATCGAAGTTCTAGTAACTCACCCCATTTTCCTTATTCCTTTCTGTAATGGTCGGTGATGGAGACTTGGGGCGTGGATGACTCAGTGGTGGCCATACTTCGTAAACGGTTAAATTTGGATTTTGGATTTCTTTAGTATTTTTAATTACTTTACTATTTTGAATTAAGGTTGTAATAAGGCCTCTGGATTAATTTTTGTTTTGTTTATTGTGTGATGAATTTTATAAACTGCTTAAAGTATTTCAAATTATAATATTATTTTTCTAAAAACTTAAACAAATGATTTATAATTGAAATGAATATTTAGAAAGGATTTCATAATAATTTTTCATATTTTTAAACTCGAAAATTACTTTCGAACTACTAACAATATTTTCAAAAGACTTGAATTCTCTTTGGAAATTTTCAGCGTCGTTTTCAAAAGTCACGGTTTTGTAGATCATTAGTTCAAATTTATCGATTTATCAATCAAATCCTTGAGGATAATAGTATTTTATCAAATTAAACTTTTTCTCTTGATTTTTAGGAAAGCAATAATTTAGTATGAACAAAAAAGATTTAACATGTTTTGCTCGTGTGACATACCAAATCCACTCATAACGCAGGGGCCAGGTTTGGGGTGTTACATTTTATGGTATCAGAGCAAGGTTTCAAAACTCGGCTGTAGTTTGGGTTCAAAAACATTTTTTTTCAAAATTGTTTTGAATTATAGAATGTATGTCTTTAAAGGAAGTATGGCATCACGAGTATCTGGCATCAAGTCAAGTAAGTGTATGTTAATTGAATGATTATTATTGTTATGATATGACTATAGGAACACTCTAGAACTTTTAGTCTTAGGTGTTGAAACTATAGAGATTGAGACTATAGGATACGTTTACGAAAACGAATCTACTTCTTATATCTCATAAAATATCGTTAATAAACACAGAAATAGTATACTGATTCATAAAACTTGTAATCAAGTTAAATCAAAATATTCAATATGAGCGCTAGAGGACGTGGACGTGGTAGACGTGGCCGTGGTAGAGGCCGAGGTGCTAGAGTAGTGTCTGAGGCATCGGGACATGTGTCGGAAATGGACGCACCGGCGTCACCTGTGTCAGAAAATGGATCACATGACCGTATGAGAGAAGACATTGCTCTGTCCTAAGCAATGTTATGAGTCTTGGAAAGGGTTGCTGGGGCTAGATCGGGGCCAGTAGCTCGTGGGTCAATATCGGAGTGACTCAGATTAAATGGTGCTGAGGTTTTTAGGGGTATCTCGGGTGTAGCCCCAAATGTTGCGGAGTATTGGCTCAAAGCTGTGGAACGAATCATGGATGATCTGGAGTGCACCGCCGAGCAGAAGCTAAGAGGAGCTGTGTCCTTGTTGAGGGACGAGGCATATCAATGGTGGCTTACTATTCGGTAGGGCACTCAGGCCGATCGCGTTACTTGGGATTTCTTCAAAACTGCATTTCAAGGAAAGTATGTTAGGGCTAGCTATGTGGATGCCCGAAGGAAGGAATTCCTTAATCTGGTTCAAGGAAGTAAGACCTTGACAGCTTATGAAGCAGAATTTCTGCGTCTGAGCCGTTATGCCCGAGGTATTGTGCCAACTGACTACGAACGCTGCGTGCGTTTTGAAGACGGGTTGAGTGATGAGTTGCGGGTACTGATAGCCCCACAACAAGAAAGGAATTTTGCCACGCTAGTGGAGAAAGCGAAGATAGCCGAAGAGGCTAAGCACTCGGAGCGGCAAAACCGAGAAAAAGACAGAGGTAATAGGGACTTTAAGTACTCGGGTCCTACAAAAAGGTTTCAGAAGAGGCCCAGGAATGATGAGCCAGCTCAAGCTAGAGCACCTGCTGTTACCAATCAACCATGTGCTGATTGTGGAAGAGGACACCCTGGTGAATGCTGGAAGAGAACCGGTGGTTATTTCAAATGTGGTTCTAAGGACCATCAGCTTAAGAATTATCCCCGACGGATCGCCCGACTCAGAAGTCTGGTAACCATGACGCATGACCGCCTAGAGGCGCCGCCAGACCACCGAGGGGCCGTGGACCAGGTCGAGGTGGTAATAGCGCAGGTCGAGGTCAAGGTGCACTGGGCAGAGGTAATGGCTTCAGGGGTAACGTGGAGGCGAGGCAGCCAGGGTTAGTTTATGCGGTAAGACGCCGAGAGGATTGCGATGCACCTGATGTGATAACCGGTACGTTCTTCATCTCTGATGTACCTGTTACTGCTTTGATAGATATCGGATCTACCCATTCGTATGTTGCTAGTTCTATATCTTGAAATCTAAACATTAGATCTGAGATTACTGCTAGGGGGATGACAGTAATTAGTCCCTGAGGATAGTCTATGATGGTGAATAGATTGTTTAGAGACGTGCCCTTAGAAATTCAAGGAGAAATATTTTTGGCGGATTTGATGGAATTGCCTTTAGGTGAGTTCAACCTTATTTTAGGCATGGACTGGTTGGTGAAACACCGTGCGAACTTGGATTGTGCTGCAAAGCAGATGACGATAAAAACTTCAGAAGATAAAGAAGTGGTGATGATAGGTGAAAGGAGAAATTATCTATCGAATGTGGTATCTGCTTTAAAGGAAGAAAAGTTGGTGCGAAAAGGGTGTGGAGCATTCCTAGCCTTCATTAGTGCTTTGGATGCCAAGGATTTATTGGTGGAAAGTGTTAGAACGGTGAAGGAGTTTTCGGATATCTTTCCCGAAGAACTTCTGGGTTTACCTCCGGACCGGGAAGTAGAGTTTGGCATTGAGCTTTTGCTCAGAAAGGCTCCATTGTCCATTGCTTCTTATAGGATGGCGCCAAAGGAGTTAGCGGAGCTTAAAGCTCAAATTCAAGAATTGTTGGATCGGGGATTTATTCGACCGAGTGTGTCTTCATGGGGAGCACCGGTCTTGTTCATCAAGAAGAAGGATGGGTCGATGCGTATGTGCATTGATTATAGGCAGTTGAATAAATTGACGATCAAGAATAGGTATCCGTTGCTGAGAATTGATGACCTGTTCGACCAACTGCGAGGAGCTTCAGTTTTCTCAAAGATAGATTTGAGATCGGGTTATCACCAACTAAAGGTTAAGGAGGCGGATATTCATAAGACGGCGTTTCGAACTCGTTATGGTCACTATGAGTTCTTGGTGATGCCATTTGGTTTGACCAATGCACCAGCTGCATTTATGGACATGATGAACCAGGTCTTCCAACCCTATGTAGATCGGTTCGTGGTGGTGTTCATAGATGACATCTTGGTATACTCAAAGAATGAAGAAGATCATGATTCACATCTATGAATAGTATTGCAAATATTGAGGGAAAAGCAGCTTTATGCCAAATTCAGTAAGTGTGAATTTTGGCTAAAGGAAGTGACTTTCTTGGGACATGTTGTGTCAGCCGAAGGAATCAGGGTTGATCCTCAAAAGGTAGAGGCTGTGTTGGATTGGAAACCACCAAAGTCAGTGGCTGAGATTCGGAGTTTCCTAGGGTTGGCTGGTTATTATAGACGTCTTGTTGAGGGGTTTTCGTTGATTGCTTCACCTCTAACTAAGCTTTTGCGCAAGGGAGTACCATTTGTGTGGTTAGATCAGCAGCAAGAGAGCTTTGAGAAATTGAAGAAGATTCTGATGGAAGCGCCAGTTTTGATTCAACCTGAAGTTGGAAAAGAGTTTATTGTCTACTGCGATGCGTCACACACGGGTTTAGGATGTGTATTGATGAAAGGTGGGAAAGTGGTAGCTTATGCATCTCGTCAGTTAAGGCCGCACGAGGTGAATTTTCCCACTCATGATTTGGAGTTGGCTGCGGTGGTGTTTGCTTTGAAGATTTGGAGACACTGCCTGTACGGTGAGAAGTCGATCATTTATACAGACCATAAGAGTCTAAATTACCTTCTTACCCAAAAGGAGTTGAACTTAAGACAGCGGAGGTGGATAGAGTTGTTGAAGGATTACGACTTCTCAATTGAGTATCACCCTGGAAAGGCTAACGTGGTGACAGACGCGTTGAGTCGTAAGGTGATATCGGAGTTAAGAGCGATGTTTGCTCAACTCAGTTTGTATGAAGATGGTAGTTTGCTAGCCGAACTTCAGGTGAAGCCTATGTGGTTAGAACAGATCAAGGAGAAGCAGTTATCAGATGAAAAGTTGGGTCCCTTACTTCAGCAAGTGGTAGGTGGTGTGATAGGGGATTTTGGATTGAATAATGATAGAGTACTGTGTTTCCGCGGAAGAATTTGTATGCCCAAGGATTCGGATTTGAGACAAATGATTCTGCGAGAGGCGCATAGTAGCCCATATGCTATACACCCCGGGGGAAATAAAATGTATCGAGACCTTCGTGACCAGTATTGGTGGCCAGGGTTGAAACGGGAGGTTACTGAGTTTGTGAGTAGGTGCTTGACATGTCAGCAAGTGAAGGCGAAACATCAATTGCCGTCGGGATTGCTTCAACCGGTGAAGATTCCATTATGGAAGTGGAAACGGATAACGATGGACTTTGTTAGTGGGTTACCCTTATCGCCTACTAAGAAAGATTCCGTCTGGGTAATAGTGGATCGATTGACAAAGACTGCCCATTTTCTACCTGTTCGTACGGATTAATCACTGCAGAAGTTGGCCAAGTTGTATGTAGCGGAGATTGTGAGGTTACATGGGGTACCAGTGTCTATTATTTCGGACAGGGACCCTAGGTTTACATCGCAGTTTTGGAAAGCTTTGCATGAGGCTTTGGGAACAAGGTTAAATTTTAGCACGGCTTTTCATCCTCAGTCAGATGGTCAGTCGAAAAGAGTAATCTAGATTTTGGAAGACATGTTAAGGGGTTGTGTGATTGACTCCAGGGGTAGTTGGGAGGATTTCCTACCGTTGGCAGAATTTGCGATAACAATAGTTATCAATCCAAAGATCCAGATGGCACCCTCACGAGGCTTTGTATGGTCGAGGTGTCGACTCCTACTTGTTGGACCGAATTGGGGAGCGGCGAGCATCGGGTCCCGAGCTGATATCGAGACGGAGGAAAAGGTAAAGGTAATTCGGGCAAGGTTAAAGGAAGCTTCGGATAGACAGAAATCGTATGCGGATCTAAAGCGTAAGGATATTGAATTTGAGGTGGGAGATCAAGTCTTTTTAAAGGTCTCACCTTGGAAGAAAATCTTCAGATTTGGAAGGAAGGGAAAGTTGAGCCTTAGATTCATCGGACTGTACCGTGTGTTGAAGCGTGTAGGACCAGTGGCTTATCAGCTCGAGTTACCTCCGGAGTTGAGCCAGATACATAGTGTATTTCATGTCTCTATGTTAAGGCGTTACGATCGGATCCGTCTCACATAGTACCAAATGAGAGGAAGTTGAGTTAAGGCCCGACTTGTCATTCGAGGAGGAGCCAGTGCAAATTTTAGATCGAGACGTTAAGGTTTTGAGAAGGAAGTCAGTACCGTTAGTCAAAGTTCTATGGCGTAATCACGGAGCGGAGGAAGCTACATGGGAACCCGAGGACACCATTCGACAACAATATCCTCACCTCTTTTAATCAGGTAAATTTCGAGGACGAAATTTTCTTTAAGGGGGTAGAATTGTAACATTCAAAAATTTAAATTTTTATGTTGCATTATTTTAAAAGTCTTGAGCTTCTTAGACTATTCAATTGTGTGTGTTTAGGTAGTCCTGAGATTGCTCGGGATTTATTTGGAATTACTAAAATATTTTGGCATTTGGTACTTTAAGGTAATGGAATAAGTGACCTTAAAGCTTAAGGTAATAAAGTGGTAAAAAGCTAGCATAATTGAGCTATTAGTGAAGAGGATATGGCGCCATATGTGTTACCTTGAGGGAAGGAGTTCGAATCCCTTTGTGTGCATGTGTGAACTTTATTTTTTTTTGCTTTCCTTCCTTATAGTGTCGGTCAAGGATGAGCTTATGGTAAGTTGGACTTTATTTTTTTTATGGCAAGATGGCTAAGAGAAAAACGCAATATTGAACTTAGGGAAAGGAATCAAATGGAAAAGGCATGTAGGGGGAACTTAAGGCTTATTCCAAGGGTGATGTTTTGGAAAGTTTGGGTGGCCAAACTTTGACCAATTGGCCATGCATTTGGACGGTTTTTGGGGCTAAGGGGGATGGCCAAATTTTTGCTAGCATTTTGGTAAGGTAGGTGCTAGTTTTGGTCATTTTTTTTCATTAGCAAATTGGTGTATCAAATTTTTTTCTCTCCAAAATTCTTCTCCCTAGCCGAATGTGTCATGAGCAATAGGTAAACTTTCGTTTTGTTTTGGCCAAGTCTTTTTGACCGTTTTGGTACCATCTTCCATTCTTCCCCAAGCTCTTTTCCTCCTTGTGCCGAAACCATACAATCTTGAAGGGGCATTTTCATTTCTTTTCTTTTCTTCTCTTTGCCGAATGCACACCAACCTCAAGACTTTTTCTTTATTCATTTTTCATCCTTGAAAACCGAAACATAAACACCCTATCTCCTATTTCTTTTTCTTCTTCTTTTCTTCTTGCAAAAACTCTCAAACATCACTCCCTCCCTAATATTTTCACTATGCCCGAATGTCATTGATCATCTCCCCATAGCCGAATCTTCCACTTCACACATATTTTCTTCTCAACCATTTTTCTACTCACACTTTGATCAATCGGTAAGAACACTCTCTTCAATTCTCTTATTTTTCTTCTATTGCCGAATTCATATGTTGGCTTGGGAGGGTCTTTATGAACGGAATCATCATTCTCTCTCTTTCAAACAAAACCCTTTCTTCTTTGTAGTGGTATAGTGGAGTGCCGATTGTTTCTACATCGCTTAATCGACTCTAACCATAGGAAGATCGTGTGAAAAAGGAATTTCATCGTTCAAGGTAAGGATTCTTTGAGGATTCTTTATTACTTTTTATTTGTTAAAGATAGTGTTGTTTAATCGATAATATTATAGGGACTTTATCACTCGATTTTCATCTTGAGATCATACAGATTTTTGTGGTAAGCCGACCTCACCTCTAAGATCTATCATTCTTAGCAACGTAATATTTGTTTGGACTAATTTTTTTCAATGGAGACAAGCAAGATCGAATCAAAAGGGGTAGTGATTGGTGATCAAAAAAGGAGCGGTTTAGCGATCCCTACTCCTAAATACAAACGAAGGGCTGTTTCGACGATTCGAGATTTTCCACCGGGTTGTGGACCCTCATCAGGTGAGAAGCAACTATTCGAGGTTGTTCGCAATTGTGAGGCATCAGCGATTCAGGATTTTCCACCGGGTTGTGGACTGTCAATCAGGGAGAACCGGCAAATAGTAGTTATTCGCGATTCCGAGGGTAAAAACCTAGACCGTTTTTCTTAGAGTAGATTTACTATAAGTGTACATGTTCTAATCGAGCGTTAAAAATATTTTTAGGTGTCGACGATCAGGAAAGTGTAGTGCTTACCGTAATCAGGTGTGTAATCTCACACCGTATTCCATGGGTTAGATAATTATATTGTGTTAATCGCTTGATTAAATCACACGTTAGTGAAATCGGGTAAAATGGCATAATTATCACTATGTTGGTAAAGACTATGAAATCGGTATTAAGACTGTGAAAATTACGAAATTGCCCTTAATAGGCCAAATCGATAAATTGTAATATGGGCCAAATGTGATATTTGATATATGGGCCAAGTGTGATATGTGCTATATGGGCCAAATGTGATATTTGATATATGGGCCAAGTGTGATATGTGCTATATGGGCTAAATGTGATATTTGATATATGGGCCAAGTGTGATATGTGCTATATGGGCCAAATGTGATATGGGCCAGTTTGTGAAAATTTTTATAATGGGCCATATGTTTGTAACAATTATATGAATGGATGGTTGTAAATGAATATGCATATTATGTACATGATTTGCATGGGTTGGGATATTTGACAAAGAGAAGTTTTGGTAGCTTTGCTCCAAAATTCTGGTGGCTCTGCCACAAATCTGAAAAATGGCAATGCCATGTAAACTCTGTAAATCTGGTGGCTTGTCCACAAATTGATAAACGGCTCAATGCCTATTTTGGTGTGTTGGCGGGGTGGGTGACTAAAGCTCCCCACAGGTGTGTTGGTTGGTATGGGTGGTGTGTAGCGGATGGAAATTAGGTTTGCTTTGGGAATTGCATATCACATTCATTTTATACATATTATTATGTTATATTTTTAAATGGGATTTGGCCCAACATATGCTTAATTGGATTTTTGGCCCAGTGGACATGGTAAGTGGTTTACACACTGAGTTCTAGTAACTCACCCGCATTTTCCTTATTCCTTTCAGGTAATGGTCAGTGATGGAGACTTGGGCCGTGGATGACTCGGTGGAGGCCATACTTCGTAAACGGTTAAATTTGGATTTTGGATTTCTTTAGTATTTTTAATTACTTTACTATTTTGAATTAAGGTTGTAGTAAGGCCTCTGGATTAATTTTTGTTTTGTTTATTGTGTGATGAATTTTATAAACTGCTTAAAGTATTTCAAATTATAATATTATTTTTATAAAAACATAAAAAAATGGAAATGAATATTTAGAAAGGATTTCATAATAATTTTTCATATTTTTAAACTGGAAAATTACTTTCGAACTACTAACGATATTTTCAAAAGACTTGAATTCTCTTTGGAAATTTTCAGCGTCGTTTTCAAAAGTCACGGTTTTGTAGATCATTAGTTCAAATTTATCGATTTATCAATCAAATCCTTGAGGATAGTAGTATTTTATCAAATCAAACTTTTTCTCTTGATTTTTAGCAAAGCAATAATTTAGTACGAACAAAAAGGATTTAACATGTTTTGCTCGTGTGACATACCAAATCCGCTCATAACGCATGGGCCGGGTTTGGGGTGTTACATAACAAGCTTAATCATTATACGAACTTACCTCAAAAA
The DNA here is from genome assembly GCA_025698515.1 of Gossypium sturtianum. Classification (NCBI taxonomy): domain Eukaryota; kingdom Viridiplantae; phylum Streptophyta; class Magnoliopsida; order Malvales; family Malvaceae; genus Gossypium; species Gossypium sturtianum. Next base: position 50,396,128 of record CM046946.1, on the reverse strand, counting down.
AAGCAGTTGCAATGACAAAGCCAATGAATAGTCCGATATTTTAGCTTTTCCACGATTTAAGTCCGATTGGCCCGTTTCTTGATCTAAATAATATTTTTCATTAAATAAAATTATTCAAATAGTTTCCATAATTAATCAAGCCCATAATCCTTATCAATGTGAATTTACAAAATTACCCTCACATTTTAACCTTTATGCAATTTAGTCCCTAAACCCAAAACTTACAATTTAACCACAATTAACCAAAACCCAAGCTAGCCGAATTTTTTAGGGTTCCTAATCAACCAATATTTACCATCATTTCAAAATATTTCCATGAAGTTTTACTATTTAATCAATTAAATCCTTAAACATTAATATTACTAAAAACCACTTAACAAAATATTTCTATTTAACTATCAACTTTATTAATCTAACAACTAAGTTCAAAATACATTCAATTCATTCATGGTAAGTCCCCAAAATTGTAACAATTTTACAAATTAACTCCCGGGATAACTAAACTAAGCTTAAATGATCTCAAAAACGTAAAAATCACTAAAAAAAATGAATCTCAAAAGCACAACCACGCGAAGGAGAAGTTTGGTCAAACCTCCTTGACTCAACAATGGTGTTTATCGACTTGAGGAAGAAGAACAACAAAAAATAAAATGTTTTGTTTTTGATTTATTATAATTTAACTTAAATTTTCTTTTACTTTTATTAAAATATAATATTTAAATTAACTAATATTGAAAACTAACCATGAATACCATTTATTTATGGTATTATTGCCACATAAATTCTTGTGAATTTATTAATTTATCTATTTAACACCTTTAGCTAATAAAATTTAACTTTTGTAGCTTTTACGATTTAGTCCCTTTTATTTAATTAACTATTTAAACGTTAAAATTTCTTAACCAAAATTTCGTATGAATTTAATAAATACTCATAAATATTAAATTAATAATATTTACTGACTCACGTATTGGAATTGTGGTCCCAAAACCACTGTTTCTGACAGCACTAAAAATAGGTTGTTTCAAATGTCATGCAAATCGAAATAATAATCCCCAAAATAAAGTTCCATGCCACAGTCCAAATTAAAATTAATATAGTCCCAAAACAATTATTAAAATTAAGCTTAAAGTATTTAAAAGTAAAAATGTCCTAGAAGCTCCTCCGTGTCCAAGTCTAACCTCGGAGTTATCTGTAAAAACAGTAAACTAAAGGGGTGAGCGAAAAAGCTCAGTGTGAGTCTTAATTCCACTAAATAGAATAAACTATAAATCTATATATCATTCAAGCCAATAAATGTACATAATATTATAAACAATACAAAGTTCACAATTTATGTCATGTGTGATCATGTCAATGTAGTGTTTTCAGAAGAAAAAAAAAGGTACTGCAATGTTTTCAGAAAATGGTAATGTAGTGCTTTTAGAAAAAGGTCCTACCCAACTCCACTATACACCATAATAAGAGTTCCCTGAAAACTCATCTAGCCAATAGCACACTAATTTGTGGACAAGCCACAAGATTCACAGATAAACTGCCAGAATTGCAGACAATCTGCCAGAAATGTGGTCATGCCACCAGAATTGCAAATAAACTACCAGAATTATATGATTCCACCACCAGAATTGTAGATAAACTGCCAGATCTTCCACCTTACATAATCGTCCTCCTTACATAATCGACCCAACCCAATGAAAAATGGCATGTTCTTAACTAAGGCAAAGAAGTACAATATGCATGATCAGGATATGCATATAGTGGTAGAAAGAGTAGGCACGATTTAAACATGCGATCAAAGATAGAAAAGTGGCATGAAAACCCATGCAATCGGTCACATAGTACAATAAACACATTTAATGACGCTTTTAGGATAATCAGTATTAAAATCTACATTTTTAATATGTGATAAAATTTCAGTTATAATATGCGTGATTCATCATTTAATCAGTCTCAATAAAAAAATTGAGACATGCATCAATAACACATTATATATGAACATCACTGAGTCTTGAAACAATATACAGACATATATGGCATCACAAATTTGTCAGAATGGAGTCACTTACTTGAATTCAATCCTTTTGAAGGATTCATCAATCACCAAAATAGTCTGGATGTTAAGAAAAAACACTAGCATAAATTATTTTCTTATAATCTTTTAAATCAATTAAACACAACATCGTTTGGATAAAACCCACATCTTTGATTGGAATTTTGATTTCACTACTTTGGTCTCCAATATTCCACTAACGCAGGCTCTGGATTTAAAATACACGAAGTCACACTAATATGTTACTTTCAATTTTCTTTATTCAAAATAATCGTTTTTGAAATCTCATGCACAATAACTTACTTAATCACTCTAACAATAAAGATCTAAATGATCCTTTTTTTGCTAACAGATTTCTAGTGGTCCGTGAGGAATCCTTCAATGAAAATGTAATAAAAGTAATGTATATATGTATATATAAGTTTCTGCATAAGAGAGAAAAAGAAAATTTAAGATTAGATTATACTAACTTTACCTACTATTTACCAATTAAATTGAAGGATTTTGATTCAACAGAATATTTAAGTAGGAGAGTGAATAATGTCTATCAAGAGGCAAAATAAAGAAAAGAGTGAGTATAAATAAATAAAATAAAAATATATCATTATGGAAAAAAGGAGAAATAACAAATAAAAAAGGAGTTTCATTTACGATTAAAGGGGGAAAATAAAGGAGAAGAAAAGAAGAAAAATGGTGGCGACGACGATCTAGCGATGGTGGTGTGGTGGCAGAAAGGAGAGGAAGAAATGGTAGGGATGACAATGATACGGTGGTTGGTTGGTGGTGCAACGGTGGCTAACAGTGGTGGAAGTGTGATCTTTTGTAATTTGATGTAGCAGATCTGTAACATCCCTAACTCGTCTCCATTGTCGAAATAGGGTTACGGAGAATTACTGAGTGAAATAGAACATTTAACTTCACAACAGAACAATTATACGAATTAAATGCAAACTTATAATAATAGAATCTAATCATGGAAAAATAAACTTATGGGCCTCAAATCGAGTCTACAAGGCCCTAAAAATAGTTTGGGAACAATTTGGGATCAAATTGAAACAAATTAGAAAGTTCTTGAAAATTTTTGAAACAAGGGTCACACGTGCTGTGTGGCTAGGCCATGTGACATAGCCCAGTCCGAGTGAACATTCGAAGTCTAGACACACGACCATGTCTCAGCCCATGTGTCGGCCCGTGTGGGTATTCGAAATAGGGCCACATGGCCCTGTGCCAAACCGTGTGTATTCAATAGTGGATCACAGGGCCGTGTCGCTACGCCGTGTAACTCTCTGTGATCGTATGGACCAACCTGCACCTAAAACTTAATAAAATACATGGCCATGTGAGTAGGCCGTGTATGGCACACGGCCATGTGACAGCCAGTGTCCCTGGTCCTGTGCACCAAATATGACATACAAAACAAGCCCAAAACAATGTTATTTCATAGGTATCAAGACACAACCAAAAACAATCATTTTCATGCCTTCAAAACTCAATCAAACAAACATATAACATACCAAAAATCTAACCTAGGTGCCTAACTAATTTGCCCTCATTGACACCACAACTTAAACATCCAATCAAACCTATAAGGAAATAGTGTTTAGTAAGCTCGTATAATCTTAAACTTTAACTTACCGAAAAGGATGTAACTTAACCATTTAACAAGAAAATTCAATATCTCGATCGTAATTTCATTAACCACCTATACACATCACAAATCTCACACGGTTAGTGAGTTCATATATAATACATGTAACTTTATTGTGTTGTCAAATATATACCCAAAAACACATTTGGTACATAACTCAACCATCACATAATCACTTAACATTTAATATCTTTATTTCAATTATCCCTTTTCACATATTTATATTCCAACAAATATTTCCTATAAACACTTCATATAAGCATTCATATATTTATTTCTATATAAACATTTCATATAGTCATTTCATAAAACCATTTATCACATAATCAGTATGTATAAATTCATTCATCAGGATATATATATATTACTGTACTATACAACACAAACCTTATAATGTAACACCCCAAACTCGGCCTAGACGTTATGGCTGAATCTAGCATGTCACATTGAAGTGTTTTTTGAAAACCATGTTTTCATTGAAAACCCTTCTTGAAAAAAAAACTTCTTGCCATTTAGAACTTTTACAAAACCTCAATTTGCATTTGTTTATTTTCAATCGTGGTTTTATTAAAAAGTTATTCCCCTTTAAAATGTTATTACCTTTAAAACCTTATTTGTTGTGGAAGCTTAATTTAAAGGAAATGATTTACGAAAACGTGATATTTAAATATTGAGTTGCGGAAACATAGCGTTTGAAAATAGTTATTATTTTGGAAAATCGTGTTCTACTTCTAGCAGATATAAATCACAATCAATAAAATCCCAAATTTAAAATCCAGAAATTTTTGAGGCCTTATTAAAACCTGAATCAAAATCAAAGTTCTTAAGTAAATAAGCAAAACAGAATAAATCATGTGCAGTTGTGTGGCCCTCTCCGAGTTCCTCGCAGCTCCGAACTGTCTAACGCTGGGGATTACCTGAAAGGTTAAAAATAGGGTGAGTTTATGAAAAACTCAGTGTGTAATCCCCTTATTAAAGAAACAGTCAGTATACAGAAACAAAATCCGTCTGGGCCTGAGCCCTTTAACAGTAACAATACAGTTCAGTTCAGAGTATATGTGAGCCAAAGCTCAAAACAATATCATTTGGGTCACAGCCCATAACAGAATCAATTGGGCCTAGCCCATCACAGCAACAGTGTCAGTATGAATGATGCATGATGCATGCAAACCCATCCAACCCTGCACTTGCCTCTGTCCAACCCTGCACTACCGGTGGGGAATAAATCACCTACGCCATCCCTACACTTACAGTATTAGCACCGGTTGCAGCACTAACCGAAATCGCAGCAAAGCTGCTAGTATATATGCATCTTTCAGCCTTCAATAACGGTCTCATAATTGGCACATAGCCATCGGTAACTGTAATAAGATCGGCACATAGCCATCAGCTACGGTAACATAATCGGCACACAGCCATGGGTAAGTATGATCGACACAAAGTCATCAATAATTACGATTGGCACATAGCCATGGATAAATATGATCGACAAAAAGTCATCAATAATTTCGATCGGCACACAGCCGTTGATAAATATGATTGACACCAAGTTATAAGCAAGACGGCACAGAGCCATAATTAGGTTGGCACAGAGTCATAATCAGATTAACTGGCTTAAAGCCATCGGTAGGTCCCCAGACGTCTCGTGCGACCTTAATAGATCATTACTGGGTCCACAGTCATCTCGTGCGACCCATGCAACCCTATCAAAACAGTACTTCCTCCATAACCAATATCCCAACCCCATGTAGTATGTCATGTATGCAGAATGTCTGGCCCACAAATCATCATATCATTCACAGCTAAGTCAATCAAATCATAGTCATACAATCACAGTCAAATCAGTCAAAGCATAGCAAAAGTCAGTCATTTACCCTCGAGGGGTATAATAGTCATTTACCCTACAGGGGCATTACGGTCATTTTACCCTACAGGGGCATTATGGCCCTTACGGTGTAAATGGGCCCATGGCCCAATATTCGGACTAAGTGGGCCCACACGCTCATGTGGCCCATTTAGCCCAAATTCAGTCACGGCTATGCGAACTACATAGCCCAGTCTAGTATTTGCCACTTAACGTGGATTTTATCCGTGTGGGGCCCACGAGTCCATTGGGCCCACACGTCCCATTTCAGCCAAACGAGGCCCAAGATCACGAGAACGCTCGTTGTGGCCTCTACAATCTATCGCCCATGATTTGTGGGCTCAGTTTACCACACTAGCGATCGCACGCTCGTGGGGCCACAAATGCCAAAGTTTCGGCTTTTCGACTTTTGCCGATTCATAGAAGAGAGGGGTGTGACTACACACCTGTTTAAGCAACCGTTCAAAGTTTCTTAAGTGCCCAACCTACATTCATTCCACATACAGTCAGTCTTTCATATATTATTGTTCAAAGCACTTAATCCCCAAACAATAATCACTACCAACCTTGATTGAGTACCACGCGATCTACTCCTTTTTGATCGCTGACTAAGAACAATCGTATGTCTCTTACTAATTTACTGCCTAACAACAGATCTTATTAGAAATGATCGATTGTAAATGTGGCTTCAATCTACGAATACTATCCTTTCAAAAATAAATGAATATTCGGCCTACCTAAAAATAAGGTATCGAAATTACCTTAATCGAAAGACAGAAGAACGGACCTCGACGGCTTGGTAACCCTTGCACCCTTTCACTTCTTGAGAACACCTAACCCATCGATCACCATATCGCAAAGAAGGAAAGAGAACTGCAGTCAGAGAACATATGGAGAAGAACATTCAGCTTTTTAAAAAATTATTAGAGAGAACAGATTTGAATGAAAGGAGGAAATATGGACACTTACCGATTTATCAGGAACACTTGCAGAACTAAAACAGAGAGGCACAGTGCTGAGATTCGGCCAAAGCTTGGGCATCGAGAGGAGACAAGAGCAAAATTAGTTATTTTGGCACAGGTTGAAACAGAAGAAAGAGAACAGAATGGCTTAGAAAAAGGTAGCACAGAAAATTTGGCAGAACAACAGGAACCGAAACAAAAAAATGCACAAAAGATCAAATGCAAAATTTGACATACAGAGAGAAGAAAGGAAATAAATTGGTGACTGACAAAAAGTGAAAATTCCCTACCAAAATCGATTACTAGGGAGTTCAGAGTCCTAATTTGGCACACCTATTCCCTCACTCCTTCATCCCCCTTGATTTGCTGCATAATCCTTTCCTTGATTTTCTCCACCATCATCTCTTGACCAATTCAAATTCCACCTTCCAGAGTTTCAGTCGACTTCTGCTTCTTACATGGAAAGAGAGCAAAATAAATACTCTTTTTACCTTGCGATGACTTGAACCTTAGACCTCTCAGTTATACCACACGCCACCTTGCCACTACACCACAGGCTCTTTTGTGTCATAATTTAACCACAAATATTTAAGAACCTTCTATCTAGATCCCAATGATTTTATTCACTAAAAATAAAATTTTTGCTAAAGCCCAGGTTTGAACCCAGGACTTCTTAGACACTCCCAAACACTACTAAATCACTTAACCACTGAAGCAGACAGATATTTGTGTTATTTCCTTGCACACATAAACATTTATGTGCAGTCTCCTAGCTAATCCCACGCTCAAGGCCCATTCCTTTTAGGCCCAAATTCAGGGCGTTACAATTCACCCCTCCTTAAAGAAATTTCGTCCTCGAAATTTCCAATTAACAGGGTAGTTGTGTAACAACTACACCACTATGCTACCGCTGCGCACTCTAATCCCAATAACAATAATACACTTTTAACTTAATCTTGAAACCTCTTACACACATCCAAAACATTTAACCACAGAAGCGAACAAATATTTATCACACATGCTTATAATTCCTATATCCAAACAAAACACACTTGACTTAAAAGGGACTGGACAAACTCGAACCCGATGCTCCTTAAATCCATATTTGAGACAGCTCCTGACTTCCTCCAGCATTCACCCGGATGACACCTTTTACAATGCTTGCAAGTCAAAAAGTTCAGATGCGTTTTAACTCGCTTCACAGAACGAGGCTCCTACTTTAGAGGACTGTGATCCCTCTTCTTCGAGCAGTCCATGTAACAGTCTGAATTTGACCCTAATTAGAACGGTGGTTTTGGGACCACGAATCCGAGTTTAAAAATTTTAAAATATTATTTTCTGTATTGATTATATGTGAATTAGTATATGTGAAAGTTTCGTGTAAAAATTTGATTGTATGTGTGCTCAATTAAATAAAAGGATTTAATCGCGCAAAGTGAAAAAGTTACAAACTATAGTGAAAAGTGCCCAAATGTTAGTGGTTTCTTAATATGGGGGCCTTAAAGGGAAAAAAAGCCCATTTTCTAACTTAGTAGACAGTTATGGAAACAACTAACCTTATGAAATAATATTAGTTATTTTATAAAGGAAGGTTAAACTAGTAATTAAACAAATAGTTAATATATATGTTAATTAAAACACAAAATAAGCCATGCTTTGTTCATCTTTCCTTAGCCGAATTCATGCAAGAAAAGAAAGAAAAATAGCCAAGCTTAGGTTGGCCATCTTTTAGCTAAATTAAGGTATGTGGTTAGTTCGGTTTATGTTAATTTTTACGTTTTTGAGATCGTTGCTTTGAATACAAGTCGACCCATGTTAGAATTTTTGAATTTGAGCATGTTTGATATTCGGCTGTTGATAGATGTTTGTGCTTTGTAATGTTTGATGGAAAAATATTAAAAGTATGTTTGAAATTAACATGTTTTGAATTGGAAATTTTGGTGAAATTGAGTATTTTGGGCTAAATTGTAAAAATAAATTTTTGGAGGGGTTCAATTTCAAAATAAATGAAATGTATGAACTTTTATGGATGTATGGAAGATTTGGCCCTAAAGGATTGAGGTCAAATTATGTGTATTTTTTGTTTTGTGCAATATGGATTAAATTGTAAAAGTTGTAAATGTTAGGGGTAAAATGGTAATTTGCCTATTTATGTGTTTTGGGATTAATTTGAAATGAAATGTGCTTGAATGAGCTTAATTTGAATATGTCTAGATCAAGAACAAAGAAAATCGGATTTGGATCGGGGAAAGGCGAAAGTTATCGAATAGTTAGTTTTTGTCGTCCGACGATACCGAGGTAAGTCTATAAGCAATTAAATATTGTTAATGTCAGTTATAACCTTGTACACATGTTGAATTATGAAATCCTAGTTATGAATATAGTGGAAGCCGAATGTGAATAGACAATTTATCCTGAAATGTTATTGAATTTTTAACTGATTGATAAGTACAAGTGATATGAATTATGTATGGTTTATATAATTTTGGTCAGCATGTAATGTAAATGAGATGGTGATAATATTGTATTTTGGGCTTTGAGCCTAGTAGGCCTTGTGCCGGTGAATTATATCGGGCTTCGAGCCTAGCAGGCCTTGTGCCGGTGAAGTGTATCGGGCTTATTGCCTAGCAAGCTAAATGCCGGTGATCAAATTTCGCACCTTTGGTCTAGCAGCTAAATGCTCGGTGTGTATTTTGTGCTTTGATGCCTAGCGGGCTTAATGCCGGTGATGTGTTATAAATAGAGAATTCATGAATCATTTACAAGGTGGAACATATTTACTGCAATAAGCTAAAAGCTCGGGTAAGTATAAGTCTTTCATATTTGTAAGGAATAAGGTAAGTTAGTATATTACCATTCAAATTAAGTAAGATGTGGTATAGTTGAAGGTTCGGTAAGAATTTTAATATGTGCTATTGATCTTACCATTGATGAGTATGATTTATATATAATAGAATTTGAGCTTAAACATGCTTTTTGGAGTATCGGTCATAGCAGACAATGTTAAAGGTGAAAGAGGTTGGATATGTTTGCACATGTGTACAAATGAGTACATGTGATTGATATGTATGTTATATTCATTTGGTTTGGAATATTCAAATACATATTGTATTTATGTGTTTCGATGAGTTTACATGTTTATGGTAAGAAAGTGATAATAGTAAGGTTAAGTGAATTGATAGCATTCGGCCATGATGAATTTACAAATTGAATTGTTTTTATTCAATGCCATAAACCAAATGTTTAAAATGCTTGAATGTTTGAATGTTATATTATAATTGCTTAAGACTTACTAAGCTAGTAAGCTTACTCTGTGTGTGTTCAATGTTCTGTTTTATAGATTTTGGTCAAGCTACGAGCTCAGAGGATCGTCAGAGAAGTCAACCACACTATCATCCCTTTTGGTACTTATAAGCTAGTTGTTTTTTGAATCAAAGGCATGTATAGGTTAGACTAGGTTTTTTAAAAAAAAACCAATGAACTTTTGTCTTGTATATAAGTATAGCCTTGCGAAAATGACATATTTCTTTGGTTAAGTTTATTTTCCATGCTTTTGATATAATGGCTTGATTATAATGCTAGTAGTTGTGTAAATCTGGTCATAGTTTAATCATATATGGAAAGTAATCATATGGTATATATGTCATGGTGTTTGGTCATGTGATTTGGCAATGAGGAAAATGATGGATGCTTGATGAGTTATAGTATGTAATATATTAGCTAAGTAATAGGCTTGTCATATATATATGTGGTGTGCTTGGTATAAGCTTGACATTGGTATGTTTTGCATTTTTTTTTTATGATTCAGTTCAAATGAAGTAAACATGGTTGGGAGATGTATATATTTCGGCTGTGGCATAATTTAGCTTATTTGGAAAGTACGATTTTTATTAGGAATTAATATAAGTTAGTAAGCTTAATACAAAGTATATATATATGTTTGTGATATTGATACATGATTCGGTAGCGTGGTAATAATAAGCATACTGTATATTCGGCCATGTTGCATTAATGATATGTTCGGCCATTGGATAATGATATTAAGGTTGCATATGTATTTGAACAATGAATAGGTATGATTTGGCTGACCATATAAGTATGGTATGAGTATTTATATATAATTGTATATGGATAGTTGCTAGTAGTTAGGTAAAGCATGGTTATAAAAAAGGAAATTCGTATGGTATTTCACTTGCTAGCCGAATTGGATATGAAACATATGGCTAAGTGTATACATGTTGTGAATGAATGGTTAATTTGAAATAGTTCAAAACCCATAGAATTTTTGTGACTGTTATAATTTGCTTAATTGTAATATAGATTTGAAAATACAGTATTTGCTTGTGATTATTAATTCATACATCGACATACACAATATTTATAAAGCAAAGTGTTTAAGTTTTGTTAAGTAACACCTTGTGACCCTAATCCGGTGACGGATACGGGTTAGGGGTGTTACATTTAATTAGTATCAGAGCTTATGGTTTAGTCAATTCTAGGACTATCGTAGCGCTGTGAGTCTAGCTATACATGCCTTAATTTTATAATACGATAGTGTGGTGACTTCTGGCATTTAAATTGTGTTTTATATAGTAAATGGATCCTGACAGAGCCGTAACTGATGATGTAGAGAGCGTAGCGCCTGATCCCACACATGGGTCAGCGCTGGTAGACTCTCGACCTATCTCGGGTAGCCATGAGGGGGAGGCTAAGCAAGCCTTCTACCAGATGATGAATGAATGGTTTACCCAATTTATTCGAACTAATCTGGCTGTACAACAACCTCCACCCCCGAATAATCCAACTCTGATACCTTCAGCACCTCCGATGATAGATCCAATGAGATCTAGCAGGCCTACAGTTGATAAAATCAGGAAACATGGGGCCGAGGAATTTAAAGCTAATGATGATGATGACGTGGAACGAGCTGAGATGTGGCTTGATAATACTATCCGTGTGCTCGATGAGCTTTCATGAACTCCAGACGAATGCTTGAAGTGTGCTATATCCTTACTAAGGGACACCGCATATCACTGGTGGAATACACTAGTATCGGTGGTTTCAAAAGAAAAAGTGACTTGGGATTTCTTTCAGACCGAGTTCCGTAAGAAATATATCAGTCAGAGATTCATTAATCAGAAACGAAAAGAATTTTTGGAATTGAAATAGGGTCGAATGACAGTGACTTAGTATGAACAGAAATTTGTCAGACTGAGCCGATATGCCCGTGAATGTGTGTCAACTGAAGCCATTATGTGTAAAAGATTTGAAGATGGTCTGAATGAAGATATTAAGTTGCTAGTTGGCATACTCGAGATTAGAGAGTTCGTGGTACTTGTCGAACGAGCTTGGGAAAGAGAAAAGAAAGGCTGAAATGGAAGCTAGAGACATTCGTAAAAGATCATCGAGTAAGACATTTCATGTAACACCCCAAACCAGGTCTATGCGTTAAGACGAGATTTGGTTTGTCACACCGAACGAACATCCAAAATTTCTCTAATGATTTAAGTAAACAGTAATGCAAAGCCTTTAGAAATAAGGTTTAATAAAAACTAAGTACAATGAATTAAGAAAAATACTTGGTTGAAATCTTATATATATATTAGTCAAAACCTTAACGCAGTTTTTTTTTTTTAAAGAATTTGAAAGAAATTGAAAAGTAATTTAGGTGTCCAAAATTGTTATAAAACATAATATTTTTAAGAAACTTTATAGATTTAACATAAGCCCATATTAACAGTCTAAAAATAAAGTTAAATCCATCCACACATAAAAACAATCCATAAAAACATAATTAGAGGCCTTATTACAACATACCCAAAATAGTAATTAAAATAAGTAACTTAAATAAAGTTCATAATTTATAAAACCCACGCTCGTAGTATGGCCTCCACCATGTCATCCCCGGCCCAAGTCCACATCAATTTCCATTACCTGAGATGGATAATAAAACGGGGTGAGTTACAAAGAACTCAGTGTGTAACTCACTTACCACCATTATTGGGCCAAACCATCAAGGCATTAATTTGGGCTTGAGCCCAATTACAAACTTTAACAATATAAAATGAAATAAAATATATTAAAATGCATGTAAAATGAATTTCCTAACCAAGCCTAATTTCCATCCGCTACACACCCCCGCACCAACCAAAGACACTGTGGGGATCAAGTCAACCCACCCCGCCAAACACACCAATCGTAAGCATTTAGCCTTTTAAATAATATTGTAGTGCACTACTGAACTAGATTGTGACATAGTCACCGAACTAGAGGCATTAAGCCAAAATTTGTGGTAGAGCCACCGAACTAGATACGTGGCCACAGGCCTTTCTTCTCTTCATCAAATCCCATCCCATGCATTTAAGTATGAATAACAAACTTTAATCATAAATGATTTATCAAGTAACCCATAATACAAATGAGTTTTTAATAAAACCTTTCATTTGGGCCTATTAACAATATAGTATTAAACTTTGGCCATATCTCGAACTAGAGGGTTTTTGGCCCGTTAGCGATCTAGCAAACTTTGGCCCATATTATCGATCTAGCAGTTTTATGGCCCAATTTATCTATCTAGCAATATTTCGGCTCAATTTATCGATCTAGCAATATTTCGGCTCAATTTATCGATCTAGCAATATTTCGGCTCAATTTATCGATCTAGTAATATTTCGGCTCAATTTATCGATCTAGCAATATTTCGGCTCAATTTATCGATCTAGTAATTTTTCCGACTTTAACCGTTTTCATGCTTTTACACAAAAGTGTTAATTATCACATAAATTTCGATTTTGCCATTTTTACGATTTATCATAATACTTACTTTTTAGTATCTAACCCGAAAGATAAGTGTGAAGTTACACACCTGGTTATGGTGAGAACTAGACTTTCCCGCTCGTCAACACCTATACATATCACGATAACTTATGATCATTATACTCTAATAATAAAACCGATCTAAACATAACGATCTAAAATTTACCCTCGGATTTTTGAACTACTTCCACTTTGCGGTTTCTCCCGATTGATGGTTCGTTAACCGAATCAAATCCACGAACAAATAATGGTTCGGAGAGTACGAACTACTTCAAACAATTGATTCTCCTCGGATGAACGTCCACAACCCGGTGGGAAATCCCGAATTGCTGATACAATCCTTTGTTTATACTTAGGGGGATTAATGGTACCACCCTTCTTCCGAACACTATATACGGCTCGTTTCTTCCCTATCTTGATTGTCTTCAAAGACAAAGATCGTTAGCACGTCCTAATCATATATATATATCGATTATGACTAAAGGCTTTGAGAACGAGATTTCCTTACCACAAATATTCTTGTTCCACAAGGGAAATCGATCCAAGCGTTCTATGTCACACACGACCTCTTGATTTCCTATCTTCCGTTATCGCACTAAAGTATAAAAAAAATAAACGTTAATAGAATGAACGTTTATTTTGATCTAAGAAAGCCTTCAAACCACCATCAATATTCGGCCAAATACTATAAACTAATCGAAGACGAAAAAGAACCCTTACCTATTTTCCACGGTTGAAAAGAAACGATTGAGAATGTTGCTTATGAATAGAGAGATATTCGGCTATGAATAATCAAAGAAAAAGAAAATGGTTCGGTTAAGGTACACTAACATTCGGCCATGAAGAGATTAAAGGAGAAAGTATTGATTGAAAAGAAATCAAAATAAGAGAATAGGGATGATGATAATTCGGTTTTCAAAGAAAACAAAAGAGAAAGAAAGAGATGAGTTTAAGATCAAGGCACATTCGGCAATGGAGAAAAGGAGAGAAAAGAAAGGAATGGTCTTTTGATGTAGGTGATTTCGGCACTAATGAGAAAAAGGCACAAAAAGAATACCAAATGATGTGCAATAATGACCAAATGGTCAAAATAATCAAGGCTTACCAAGGATCAAATTCGCCAAGGGAGAGAGGTTGAGAGAATTTGCAAAACTATGCACAAAACTAAGAATGAACAAAAAGAGACTTCAAATCCTAGCCAAACTAACACAAAAATTCGGCTCCCCTAGACCATATTGCAGTCCCTATGCATGGTCAAATGGCCATGATTTTATTTCCATAACCTTTTCCTTGATACTTGCCCCATATCTTCATATCTTTCCTTAATTCTTGATTCCCTTCCATAAGTTAACAATTTCCTTAATCCTTTGATATACTAACTAAAAATAACAAGGTCAACACTTACCATATATGCACTTGGCCGACACTTGCTATACATGTGCAGAAAAATTAAAAATAAAATTCATCTAGATGCTAAACAAGGGATTCGAACCTTCTCCTCATGCACTAACTCATGCGCCAACACCACTTTGCCATATACTCATCTTAAGCTACACTTTGACACATTAATTAACTTATGTGTCAATGCCACTTGCTCCATTTCAAAAAATTTTAAAACTAAAAATTATTCCATCCCCGAATAATTCTAATTCTTCTTCAGACTATAATAAACACGAAAAATAATAAGAAAATTTTCCTTCATAATCTAAACACCAAATCATGCAATAATCGATACTCAAATTTTAGGGTGTTACAACTCTACCCTCCTTAAAAAAAATTTCGTCCTCGAAATTTACCTGTTTGAAAAAGGTGAGGGTATTGTTGCCGAATTACATCTTCAGGCTCCCACGTAGCTTCCTCCACTCCGTGATTTCGCCATAAAATCTTGACCAATGACACGGTTTTCTTTCTTAGCACCTTAACATCTCGGTCTAAGATTTCCACTGGTTCCTCCTCAAAAGACAAGTCTGAATACAACTTCACTTCTTCTACCGGTACTATGTGCGAAGGATCCGATCTATAGCGCTCAAAGCATGTAAACATGAAAAACATTATGAATCTGACTCAACTCCGGAGGTAATTCGATTCGATAGGCCTTTGGACCAACACGCTTCACCACACGATATGGTCCAATGTATCTAGGACTCAATTTGCCCTTCTTCCCAATCCTAAAAATCTTCTTCCAAGGTGAGACCTTCAAGAACACTTGATCCCCACAAAGATACTCGATACTTCTACGCTCGGATCTGCATACGACTTTTGTCTATCTCGAAGCTTCCTTTAACCGTGCTCGAATAGCTTTTACTTTTTCTTCCGTTTCGAGATCACCGACCTAACATCTGTCGTTCGCCCAATTCGGTCCAACAACTAGAGAGAACGACACCTACGACCATATAATGCCTCGTAGGGTGCCATCCGAATGCTAGACGAGAGCTATTGTTGTAAGCAAATTACGCCAATGGTAGAAAATCCTCCCAACTACCTTTGAAGTAGATTATACAACCCCTTAACATGTCTTCCGAATCTGAATTACTCTTTCGGATTGACCATCCGATCGAGGATGAAAAGCAGATGAAGTTTAGCTTTGTTGCCAAAGCTTCATGCAATGCTTTCCAAAACCGTGGCGTAAACCTAGGATCCCTATCTCGATATAATAGACGCGGTACCCCATGCAACCTCACGATTTCGGATCGCATGCGACTTAGCCAACTTCGTGAACGAGTAATCGCATTTAACCGGTAGAAAATGAGCGATCTTCGTCAAACGATCAACAATTACCCAAACAGAGTTTTCTTAGTAGGTGTTAAAGGTAACCCACTAACAAAATCCATTGTTATCCGCTCCCATTTCCAAAGAGGAATCTTTACCGGTTGTAATAATCCTCGGCGGTAATTGATGCTCCGCCTTCACTTGCTGACAAGTTAAACATTTTCCCACAATTTCAGAAATCTCACGCTTCAACCCTGGCCACCAATATTGTTCACGAAGATCCCGATACATCTTATTTCCTCCGGGTGCATAGCATAAGGGCTACTATGCGCTCTCTCGTAGAATCATTTGTCTCAGATCTCAGTCCTTAGGCATACAAATTCTCCCATGAAAACATAACACACCTTCCGCGTTTATGCTAAAATCCTCTATTCCACCATTTTCAACTTGTTGAGTTAATGATCCCAATTTCTTATCTGATATCTGTTTTTCCTTGATTTGCTCTAACCACAGAGGCTTCACCTGAAGTTCCGCTATCAGACTACCATCCTCGTACAAACTTAAATGGGCAAACATTGCTCTCAAATCAGATAGCACCTTACGACTTAACAGCGTCGCTACCACATTAGCTTTTCCGGATGATACTCGATTGAGAAATCATAGTCCTTTAATGACTCCACCCATCTTCGTTGTCTCAAGTTTAATTCCTTCCGAGTAAGAAGATACTTAAGACTCTTGTGATCCGTATAGATGATAGACTTTTCACCGTAGAGGTAATGCCTCCAAATCTTTAGAGCAAACACTCATCGTAGCTAACTCCAAGTCATGAGTAGGGTAGTTTACTTCATGCGGTCTCAATCGACGAGAAGCATAAGCTACCACTTTCCCATTTTGCATCAATACGCAACCTAATCCCGTATGCGACGCATCACAATAAATCAGTAAACTCCTTTCCAGCCTCAAAGTTGAATCAATACTGCGCTCGTCAAAATCTTCTTCAATTCATCGAAACTTTCTTCTTTGTTTTTCAGTCCATATAAACGGTACTCCCTTTTCGCAAAAGCTTAGTTAGTTAGTGCAAAGAATCAACGAAAACCCTCAACAAAGCGCCTATAGTAACCACCAAACCCAAGAAACTCCGAATCTCAACATCGACTTTGGTGGTTTCCAATCCAATACAACCTCAATCTTCCGAGGATCCACCCTTATTCCTTCTGGTGACACCACATGACCCAAGAAAGTCACTTCCTTAACTGAATTCACATTTACCGAATTTGGCATACGATTGATTATCTCGAAGTAATCGCAATACAATTCGCAAATGCGAATCATGCTCTTCTTCATTCCTTGAATATACCGAATGTCATCTATGAATACCACCACAAACCGGTCTAAATATGGTTGAAAGACCCGGTTCATCATATCCATAAATGCGGCTAGTGCATTGGTCAACCCAAGCGGCATCACCAAAAACTCATAATGTCCATAACGAGTCGGAAAAGCCGTCTTGTGAATATCCGCTTCTTTCACCTTAAAGTCGATGATAACCCGATCTCAAATCAATTTTGGAGAAAACTGAAGCTCCCTTCAATTGATCAAACAGGTCGTGAATTCTTGGCAGAGGGTACCTATTCTTGATCGTCAATTTATTTAATTGCCTGTAGTCAATACACATACGCATCGACCCATCTTTCTTCTTAACAAACAAAACCAGTGCTCCCACGGAGACACACTCGGTCGAATAAAGCCTCGATCTAGCAATTCTTGAATTTGAGCTTTAAGCTCCGCCAACTCCTTGGTGCCATTCTATAAGGAGCAATGGACACCTGAGCGTTAGGGCAAAAGCTCAATACCAAATTCCACTTCCCGATCTGGAGGTACACCGAGAAGTTCTTCAGGAAATACATCTGGAAATTCCTTCACTGTTCTCACATCTTCCACTGACAACTCTTTGGCATCTAAAGCACTAATAAATGCTAAAAATGCTCCATACCCTTTTCGCACCAACTTTCTGCCTTAAGTGCAGATACCACATTTGCCAAGTAATTCCTTCGCTCGCCTATCATAATTATTTCTTTATCCTCCACCGTCCTTATTGACATCCGCTTTTCAGCACAATCCAATTTCGCCCGGTGCTTAACCAACCAATCCATGCCCAAAATGATATCGAACTCGCCAAAAGGCAATTCCATCAAATTTGCCAAAAATATTTCTCCTTGAATTTCTAAGGGCACATCTCTAAACAGTTTATTTACCAATACCGATTGTCCTAAAGGACTAATTACCTTCATCTCATTATCGGAAATTTCGAGTCTAAATTCAAGTTTCGGATATGGTGCTAGCAACATACGAATGGGTAGAACCAATATCCATCAAAGCAATAATAGGTACATCAAAAATGAAGAACGCATCAGCTTATCACATCGGTGCATTGCCATCCTCACGGTGTCTAAAGCGCATATACCAATCCTGGCCGTCTTGCATCCGTGTTGCCTCTAGGACCATTGCCTCGACCCGCCGCACCTTGACCACGCCCGGCCCATTATTACCACCACGACTGGTCCACGACTCTCGGTGGTTCTTTGAATTCCTCTTCTTTGGTGGTGCATCAAGATACGAGCTCCCGAGTTGTAACCATTCGACAAGGGCAATTCCTATATTGATGATCCATCGACCCGCATTTATAGCAAGCACCCGTTTTCTTTCAAAGACTCTCCGAATGCCTTTTCCCACAATCAGCACAATCTCGACTCGATTCATGACTACAGTGTTCTTCCTTGAGCTGGTTCCTCGTCCGAGGCCTCTTGAAACCTTCTTGAAGAACACGAATACTTCATATCTCTCTTGCCTCTAGCTCGCGTTCCCGATTCGACGTTAGAGTTCTTAACCTCTTCGGCTATCTTGGCCTTTTCCACAAGCGTGGCAAAAGTTCTAACTTGTTGTGGGGCTATCAAAACCCTCAATTCATCGTTCAAGCCATCCTCAAAGCGCGTACATAACGCTCATGATCCGTTGCCACTATCGTTCGAGCATAGCGACTCAAACATAAGAACTCAGCTTCATATGCTGCCACCGTCTTATTTCCTTGCACCAGGTTCAAGAATTCCTTCCTTCGGGCATCCACATAGCTTGTTCCCACATATTTCCCTTGAAAGGAAGCCTTGAAGAATTCCCAATTAACTAATGCAGCATCAGTGCCTTCTCGGATAGTAAGCCACCATTGGTATGCTTCATCCCTTAACAAAGATACCGCTCCTCTTAGTTTTTGTTCCACGGTACACTCAAGATCGTCCATAATTCGCTCCACTGCCTCAAGCCAATATTCAGCGACATTTGGAGCTACACTTGAGACACCTCTGAAAACCTCAGCTCCACTTGATTTCAAACGTTCCGATATCGTCCCACGAGTTGTTGGCCCAGTTCTAGCTCCAGTGACCCTTTCAAGGACTCGCAGCATTGCTCGCGTCACCGCATTATCTTCTTCCATATGATTATGTGATCCCGTCTCACTTTCGAGTGACGCAGGTGCATCCATTTCTGGCATATGATCCGGTGCTTCGGTTGCGCCTCTAACACCTCGTCCTCTACCACGGCCACGCTCTGCGCGCCCACGACCACGTCCTCTAGAGCTCATAATGACCGATTTAACTGATTAAAGAGATTTATGAATCAAAATACTATTTCAGCTTGTTTATTAACGATGTTTTATGATATGAAAGAGATAGAGTTGTTTTCGCAACCATATCCTATTGTCTCAATCTCTACGGTTTTCAACACCTAAAACTAGAAGTTCTAGAGTGTTTCTTATGATCATATCACAATATAAACAATCGATATACTGAGATACTTACTTGACTTGGCGCGGGATGCTCATGGTGCCATACTACCTTTAAATCAAAAATCTAGAAATTTTGAATTGTTTTTCAAACAAACATCATTATTGAACCCAAACCACACCGAGTTTTGAAAGCGTGTTCGATACCATTAAATGTAACACCCCAAACCAGTGTCTATGCGTTAAGACGAGATTTGGTTTGTCACAATCAACGAACATCAAAATTTCTCTAATGATTTAAGTAAAAAAGTGATGCAAAGCCTTTAGAAATAAGGTTTAATAAAAACTAAGTACAATGAATTGATAAAAATACTTGGTTGAAATCTTATATATATTAGTCAAAACCTTAACGCAGTTTTTTATTTTAAAGAATTTGAAAGAAATTGAAAAGTAATTTAGGTGTCCAAAATTGTTATAAAACATAATATTTTTAAGAAACTTTATAGATTTAACATAAGCCCAAATTAACAGTCTAAAAATAAAGTTAAATCCATCCACACATAAAAACAATCCATAAAAACATAATTAGAGGCCTTATTACAACATACCAAAATTAGTAATTAAAATAAGTAACTTAAATAAAGTTCATAGTTTATAAAACCCACGCTCGTAGTATGGCCTCCACCATGTCATCCCCGGCCCAAGTCCACATCAATTTCCATTACCTGAGATGGATAATAAAACGGGGTGAGTTACAAAGAACTCAGTGTGTAACTCACTTACCACCATTATTGGGCCAAACCATCAAGGCATTAATTTGGGCTTGAGCCTAATTACAAACTTTAACAATATAAAATGAAATAAAATATATTAAAATGCATGTAAAATGAATTTCCCAACCAAGCCTAATTTCCATCCGCTACACACCCCGTACCAACCAAAGACACACTGTGGGGATCAAGTCAACCCACCCCGCTAAACACACCAATCGTAGGCATTCCGCCTTTTAAATAATATTGTAGTGCACTCATGAACTAGATTGTGACATAGTCACCGAACTAGAGGCATTAAGCCAAAATTTGTGGCGAGCCACCGAACTAGATACGTGGCCACAGTGCCTTTCTTCTCTTCATCAAATCCTATCCCATGCATTTAAGTGTGAATAACAAACTTTAATCATAAATGATTTATCAAGTAACCCATAATACAAATGAGTTTTTAATAAAACCTTTCATTTGGGCCTATTAACAATATAGTATTAAACTTTGGCCATATCTCGAACTAGAGGGTTTTTGGCCCATTAGCGATCTAGCAAACTTTGGCCCATATTATCGATCTAGCAGTTTTATGGCCCCATTTATCTATCTAGCAATATTTCGGCTCAATTTATCGATCTAGCAATATTTCGGCTCAATTTATCGATCTAGTAATATTTCGGCTCAATTTATCGATCTAGCAATATTTCGGCTCAATTTATCGATCTAGTAATTTTTCTGACTTTAACCGTTTTCATGCTTTTACACAAAAGTGTTAATTGTCACATAAATTTCGATTTTGCCATTTTTACGATTTATCATAATACTTATCATTTAGTATCTAACTCGAAAGATAAGTGTGAAGTTACACACGGTTATGGTGAGAACTAGACTTTCCCTCCACAACACCTATACATATCACGATAACTTATGATCATTATAATCTAATAATAAAACCGATCTAAACATAACGATCTAAAATTTACCCTCGATTTTTAAACTACTTCCACTTGCGGTTTCTCCCGATTGATGGTTCGTTAACCGAATCAAATCCACTTAAAAATAATGGTTCGGGAGTACGAACTACTTCAAACAATTGATTCTCCTCGGATGAACGCCCACAACCGGTGGGAAATCCCGGACATCGATCTGATCCTTTGTTTATACTTAGGGGGATTAATGGTACCACCCTTCTTTCGAACACTATATACGGCCCGTTTCTTCCCTATCTTGATTGTCTTCAAAGACAAAGATCGTTAGCACGTCCAAATCATATATATATATATCGATTATGACTAAAGGCTTTGAGAACGAGATTTCCTTACCACAAATATTCTTGTTCCACAAGGGAAATCGATCCAAGCGTTCTATGTCACACACGACCTCTTGATTTCCTATCTTCTGTTATCGCACTAAAGTATAACAAAAATAAACGTTAATAGAATGAACGTTTATTTTGATCTAAGAAAGCCTTCAAACCACCATCAATATTCGGCCAAATACTATAAACTAATCGAAGACGAAAAAGAACCCTTACCTATTTTCCACGGTTGAAAAGAAACGATTGAGAATGTTGCTTATGAATAGAGAGATATTCGGCTATGAATAATCAAAGAAAAAGAAAATGGTTCGGTTAAGGTACACTAACATTCAGCCATGAAGAGATTAAAGGAGAAAGTATTGATTGAAAAGAAATCAAAATAAGAGAATAGGGATGATGATAATTCGGTTTTCAAAGAAAACAAAAGAGAAAGAAAGAGATGAGTTTAAGATCAAGGCACATTCGGCAATGGAGAAAAGGAGAGAAAAGAAAGGAATGGTCTTTTGATGTAGGTGATTTCGGCACTAATGAGAAAAAGGCACAAAAAGAATACCAAATGATGTGCAATAATGACCAAATGGTCAAAATAATCAAGGCTTACCAAGAATCAAATTCGGCCAAGGGAGATAGGTTGAGAGAATTTGCAAAACTATGCACAAAACTAAGAATGACCAAAAAGAGACTTCAAATCCTAGCCAAACTAACACAAAAATTCGGCTCCCCTAGACCATATTTAGTCCCTATGCATGGTCAAATGGCCATGATTTTATTTCCATAACCTTTTCCTTGATACTTGCCCCATATCTTCATATCTTTCCTTAATTCTTGATTCCTTCCATAAGTTAACAATTTCCTTAATCCTTTGATATACTAACTAAAAATAACAAGGTCAACACTTACCATATATGCACTTGGCCGACACTTGCTATACATGTGCAGAAAAATTAAAAATAAAATTCATCTAGATGCTAAACAAGGGATTCGAACCTTCTCCCTCATGCACTAACTCATGCGCCAACACCACTTTGCCATATACTCATCTTAAGCTACACTTTGACACATTAATTAACTTATGTGTCAATGCCACTTGCTCCACTTCAATAAATTTTAAAAACTAAAAAATTATTCCATCCCCGAATAATTCTAATTCTTTTTCAGCACTATAATAAACACGAAAAATAATAAGAAAATTTTCCTTCATAATCTAAACACCAAATCATGCAATAATCGATACTCAAATTTTAGGGTGTTACATTTCATTCGGTATCCAAGAAGTTCAAAGATGAATCTGGTCGACATAGAGTTACTTCAGACTTATCTAGACGAGATCGACCACCTGTGGGTTCTCGAGCTACTTCGATGGCCAGTGTTGGTAATGTCTAGCAGAATCGGGTTGAATGAAAGCATTGTGGTAAATGGCATTCAGGGAGTTGTAGATTTCGTGATCGGTCCTGTTTTAAATGTGGATCGTCGAATCATTTTATTCGAGAGTGCCCGATGCTAGCTGAACAAAATACGGCTCAAAATACAAGATCGAGTAATGTATCAGTGCGAGGCAGACCACCTAGGCATTCGGGAAATGTAAATGGCAGTCAGAAAGAAACCAAAGACATCAGAGTTCGATCGAGGCTCGTACACCGCTAGAGCATATGTTTGACGCGTGCGAGAGGATGCTTCTTTCCCGGATGTTATCACCGGTACTTTCACTCTTTATGACACTCATCGTGATTGCATTGATTGATCCGGGTTCGACTCATTCATATGTGTGTGAAACTTTAGTATCCGATGAAGACTCGCTCGTTGAGTCTCATCGAGTTTGTGATTCGTATATCAAACCCCTTGGGTCGATGTGTTCTGGTTGATAAAGTGTGTAAAAGTTGCCCGTTGATGATTCGGGGTTCATGCTTCCAAGTTGATTTAATGTTGTTGCCTTTCGACGAGTTCGATATAATTTTGGGAATGGATTGGTTAACTTTGCACGAAGCTGTTGTTAATTGCAAAAGAAAGACTATTGATTTGAGATGTCAGAACGGTGAAGTTATCCGAATTGAATCTAATGACCTGAATGGGTTACCGGCAGTAATCTCCTCGATGTTAGCTCATAAGCATGTGAGAAAAGGGTGTGAAGCTTACTTGGCTTATGTGTTGGATAGTAAAGTGACTAAAAAGCAGATTGAATCCGTACCAGTTGTGTGTGAATACCCAGATGTGTTTCCTGAAGAATTACCGGGTTTACCACCAGTTCAAGAAATAGAGTTTGGTATTGAATTAGTACCGGGGACGACTCTGATTTCAATAGCTCCGTATCGAATGGCACCTACCGAACTAAAAGAGTTGAAAGCACAGTTGCAAGAGTTAATAGATAGGGGCTTTGCACGACCGAGTTTCTCTCCTTGGGGTGCACCAGTTTTATTTGTGAAAAAGAAAGATGGGACTATGCGAATGTGCATTGATTATCGGCAGCTGAATAAGGTGACTATAAAGAATAAGTACCCGTTGCCACGGATTGACAACTTGTTTGATCAGTTGAAAGGGGCTTCAGTGTTTTCAAAGATAGATTTGAGATCGGGTTATTATCAGTTGCGAGTCAGAGATTCCGATGTACCAAAGACTGCTTTTCAAACGAGGTACGGACATTATGAGTTTCTGGTTAGCCTTTTGGACTTACTAATGCGCCTACTATTTTTATGGATCTGATGAATCAGATTTTTAGACAGTATTTGGATCGGTTTGTGGTAGTGTTTATAGATGATATTCTGATCTACTCCAGAGATGAAACCGAGCATGCTGAGCATCTGAGATT
This sequence comes from Gossypium sturtianum, assembly GCA_025698515.1. Lineage (NCBI taxonomy): Eukaryota > Viridiplantae > Streptophyta > Magnoliopsida > Malvales > Malvaceae > Gossypium > Gossypium sturtianum. Next base: position 50,371,425 of record CM046946.1, on the reverse strand, counting down.
GGTGCTACAAACTTTGCGAGATCAGCAGTTGTATGCAAAGTTTAGTAAGTGTGAGTTCTGGATGAATGAGGTCAGTTTTCTGGGTCACGTTGTTTCAGCGTCAGGCATTCGGGTTGATTCGAATAAAATATCGGCTATACTTGATTGGAAACCACCTAGGAATGTCTCTGAAATTCGAAGCTTCCTGGGACTTGCTGGATACTACAGATGATTCGTGAAAGGTTTTTCAATGATAGCCACACCTTTGACAAAGCTATTACAGAAAGATGTTAAGTTTGAATGGACGAAAAAATGTCAGAAAAGTTTCGATCGGTTGAAAACTCTTTTGACTGAGGCTCCAGTGTTAATTCAGCCTGAATCGGGTAAAGAATTTGTTGTGTATAGTGATGCTTCTTTGAATGGTTTGGGTTGTGTTTTAATGTAAGAAGGTAAATTAGTAGCCTATGCTTCGAGATAGTTGAAGTTACATGAAAGAAATTACCCGGCACATGATTTGGAGTTAGCAGCCATTGTATTCGCGTTGAAGATTTGGCGTCATTACCTATTCGGTGAGAAATGTCATGTTTATTCGGATCACAAAAGTTTAAAGTATTTGATGACTCAGAAAGATTTGAACTTGAGACAACGCAGATGGTTAGAGCTGTTGAAAGATTACGAATTAGTGATTGATTACCATCCGGGGAAAGCCAATGTTGTTGCGGATGCCCTAAGTCGAAAATCATTATTTTCTCTTCGTGCGTTGAACGCACATATGGTTATGTCTGGTGATGGTTTGATAATAGCCGAATTGAAAGCAAGACCGTTGTTTATTCAACAAATTTGTGATGCTCAGAAAGTTAACAAAGATACGATGGTAAGACGAGTTCAGTGTGGAAATGATGCAGAGTTAGAGTTTTGAATCGATGAAAATGACTGTTTGAACTTCAAAGGCCGAATATATGTTCCGAGGAATGTGGATTTGATTCAGATGATATTGAATGAGGCTCATAATAGTCAATTGTTGGTACATCCGGGTAGCACGAAGATGTATAATGATTTGAAACAGTTCTATTGGTGGCCTGGTATGAAACGGGACATATCTGAATTTGTCTCGAAGTGCTTAATTTGTCAGCAAGTAAAAGCCGAACATCAGGTGCCTTCTGGGTTACTTCAGCCGATCATGATACCTGAATGGAAATGGGATAGAATTGCTATGGATTTTGTATTCGGTTTGCCTACGACACCGAGCAAGAAAGATGCAGTCTGGGTTATAGTGGATAGACTAACCAAATCAACTCACTTCATCCCAGTACGTACGGACTATTCGCTCGATAAGCTTGCTGAGTTATATGTATCTCAAATTGTGAAATTGCATGGTGTGCCGATTTCCATTATTTCGGACAGAGACACAAGATTCACGTCGCGGTTTTGGAAGAAATTGCAAGATGCTTTAGGTACCAAACTACACTTTAGCACAGCTTTCCATTCGCAGACAGACGGTCAGTCTGAACGAACCATTCAGATACTTGAGGATATGTTGAGATGTTGTGTCCTCGAGTTTGAAGGTACGTGGGAATGATACTTACCTTTGATTGAATTTGCTTATAATAACAGTTTTCAATCTAGTCTCAAGATGGCACCTTACGAAGCTCTATATGGCCGCAAGTGTCATACACCATTGTACTGGACCGAGCTCAGTGAAAACAAGATACACGGGGTGGATTTGATTAAAGAGACTGAACAGAAAGTAGTGGTAATCCGAGATAGTTTGAAAGTTGCATCAGATCGCCAAAAGTCATACGCGGATTTGAAACGTAAAGACATTGAGTTTCAGATCGGAGACAGGGTATTTTTGAAAGTTTCTCCGTGGAAGAAAGTACTTCGTTTTGGTCGAAAAGGCAAATTAAGTCCGAGATTCATCGGACTGTATGAGATCATCAAACGTGTTGGGCCTGTTGCTTATAGATTGAAGTTGCCTTCTGAATTAGAAAAGATACATAATGTATTCCATGTTTCGATGCTTCGTAAATATAGATCAGATCCGTCACATGTGATCGCCCCGTCTGAGATTGAAATCCGATCTGATATGACGTACGAGGAAGAACCGATCCGTATCTTAGCTCGTGAAGTGAAAGAGTTGAGAAACAAGAAAATTCCGTTAGTAAAAGTACTATGGAATCGACATGGAGTAGAAGAGGCTACGTGGGAGCCTGAGGATTCAATGAGGCAACAATATCCAACTTTGTTAAATGGTAAGATTTTCGGGGACGAAAATCACTAAGGGGGGGAGAGTTGTAACAGTCCAAATTTGACCCTAATCAGAATGGCAGTTTTGGGACCACGAATCCGAGTTTAAAAATTTTAAATTATTATTTTTTGTATTGATTATATGTGAATTAGTATATGTAAAAGTTTCGTGTAAAAATTTGATTGTATGTGTGCTCAATTAAATAAAAGGATTTAATCGCGTAAAGTGAAAAAGTTACAAACTATAGTGAAAAGTGCCCAAGTGTTAGTGGTTTCTTAATATGGGGGCCTTAAAGGGCAAAAAGCCCATTTTCTAACTTAGTGGCCGGTTATGAACACAACTAACCTTATGAAATAATATTAGTTATTTTATAAAGGAAGGTTAAACTAGTAATTAAACAAATAGTTAATATATATGTTAATTAAAACAAAAAATAAGCCATGCTTTGTTCATCTTTCCTTAGCCGAATGCATGCAAGAAAAGAAAGAAAAATAGCCAAGCTTAGTTCGACCATCTTTTAGCTAAATTAAGGTATGTGGTTAGTTCGGTTTATGTTAATTTTTACGTTTTTGAGATTGTTGCTTTGAATACAAGTCGACCCATGTAAGAATTTTTGAATTTGAGCATGTTTGATATTCGGCTATTGATAGATGTTTGTGCTTTGTAATGTTTGATGGAAAAATATTAAAAGTATGTTTGAAATTAACATGTTTTGAATTGGAAATTTTGGTGAAATTGAGTATTTTGGGCTAAATTGTAAAAATAAATTTTTGGAGGGGTTCAATTTCAAAATAAATGAAATGTATGAACTTGTATGGATGTATGGAAGATTCGGCCCTAAAGGATTGAGGTCAAATTATGTGTATTTTGTGTTTTGTGCAATAGGGATTAAATTATAAAAGTTGTAAATGTCAGGGGTAAAATGGTAATTTGCCTATTTATGTGTTTTTGGATTAAATTGAAATGAAATGTGCTTGAATGAGCTTAATTTGAATATGTCTAGATCAAGAACAAAGAAAATCAAATTTGGATCGGGGAAAGGCGAAAGTTATCGAATAGTCGGTTTTTATCGTCCGACGATACCGAGGTAAGTCTATAAGCAAATATATATTGTTAATGTCAGTTATAACCTTGTACACATGTTGAATTATGAAATCCTAGTTATGAATATAGTGGAAGCCGAATGTGAATAGACAATTTATCCCGAAATGTTATTGAATTTTTAACTGATTGATAAGTACAAGTGATATGAATTATGTATGGTTTATATAATTTTTGTCAGCATGTAATGTAAATGAGATGGTGATAATATTGTATTTCGGGCTTTGAGCCTAGCGTGCCTTGTCTCGTGAATTGTATCGGGCTTCGAGCCCAGCGTGCCTTGTGTAGGTGAAGTGTATCGGGCTCATTGCCTAGCAAAGCTAAATGCTGGTGATCAAATTCGGACCTTTGGTCTTGCGGGCTAAATGTCGGGTGTGTATTTGTGCTTTGATGCCTAGCGAGCTTAATGCTTGGTGATGTGTTATAAATAGAGAATTCATGAATCATTTACAAGGTGGATCATATTTAATGCAATAAGCTAAAAGCTCGGGTAAGTATAAGTCTTTCATATTTGTAAGGAATAAGGTAAGTTAGTATATTACCATTCAAATTAAGTAAGATGTGGTATAGTTGAAGCTTGGTAAGAATTTTAATATGTGCTATTGATCTTACCATTGATGAGTATGATTTATATATAATAGAATTTGAGCTTAAACATGCTTTTTTTGGAAAATCGCCATAGCAGGCAATGTTAAAGGTGAAAGAGGTTGGATATGTTTGCACATGTGTGTACAAATAAGTACATGGGATTGATATGTATGTTATATTCATTTGATTTGGAATATTCGAATACATATTGTATTTATGTGTTTGATGAGTTTACATGTTTATGGTAAGAAAGTGATAATAGTTAGGTTAAGTGAATTGATAGCATTAGGCCATGATGAATTTACAAGTTGAATTGTTTTTATTCAATGCCATAAACCAAATGTTTAAAATGCTTGAATGTTTGAATGTTATATTATAATTGCTTAAGACTTACTAAGCTAGTAAGCTTACTCTGTGTGTGTTGAATGTTCTGTTTTATAGATTTTGGTCAAGCTACGAGCTCAGAGGATCGTCAGAGAAGTCAACCACACTATCATCCCTTTTGGTACTTATAAGCTAGTTTTTTATTGAATTAAAGGGATGTACAGGTTAGACTAGGTTTAAAAAAAAAACAATGAACTTTTGTCTTGTATATAAGTATAGCCTTGCGAAAATGGCATATTTCTTTGGTTAAGTTTATTTTCCATGCTTTTGATATAATGGCTTGATTATAATGCTAATGGTTGTGTAAATTAGGTCATAGTTTAATCATATATGGAAAGTAATCATATGGTACATATGTCATGGTGTTTGGTCATGTGGTTTGGCAATGAGGAAAATGATGGATGCTTGATGAGTTATAGTATGTAATATATTAGCTAAGTAATAGGCTTGTCATATATATATGTGGTGTGCTTGGTATAAGCTTGACATTGGAATGTTTTGCATTTTTTTTATGATTCGGTTCAAATGAAGTAAACATGGTTGGGAGATGTATATATTTCGGTTGTGGCATAATTTAGCTTATTTTGAAAGTACGATTTGTATTAGGAATTAGTATAAGTTAGTAAGCTTAATACAAAGTATATATATATGTTTGTGATATTGATACATGATTTGGTAACGTGGTAATAATAAGCATACTGTATATTCGGCCATGTTGCATTAATGATATGTTCGGCCATTGGATACTGATATTAAGGTTGCATATGTATTTGAACAATGAATAGGTATGATTTGGCTGACAATATAAGTATGGTATGAGTATTTATATATAATTGTATATGGATAGTTGCTAGTAGTTGAGTAAAGCATGGTTATAAAAAAGGAAATTCGTATGGTATTTCACTTGCTAGCCGAATTGGATATGAAACATATGGCTAAGTGTATACATGTTGTGAATGAATGGTTAATTCGAAATAGTTAAAAACGCATAGAATTTGTGACTGTTATAATTTGCTTAATTGTAATATAGATTTGAAAATACAGTATTTGCTTGTGATTATTAATTCATACATCAACATACACAATATTTATAAAGCAAAGTGTTTAAGTTTTGTTAAGTAACACCTTGTGACCCTAATCCGGCGACGGATACGGGTTAGAGGTGTTACAGTCCAAGCATCTAGCCTGAAGCATCTCACCAATCTCCTTAACTCTGGTCTCAAACACTTCCTTTACCACCTCTATTATAAATCGGGTCAGTGCCTCAGTCCCAAGCTCCGGGTTACCGCTACCAAAAGTTCGCGGACTTACCTCGACCACCGTCTTCTGAACAATCTCATGTTTCGGGGAAACGGACAACTCCTCGCGACCTTGTTCGCCTTCTAAATCCATCACAGTACTGTTGCTCGCTTAAAAATCTGATTGCCAGAACATTCACTGAATAAATACAAAATCTAACTTAATGCACAGTCTAATATCTAAAGAACTTACGGATTCGGTGTCGGAGACTCAGTAAACCACACTTTTAGGAAAACAGTCGGTACACATTTCAAAAACTTCAATTTTTTCAAACCTCTTTAAAACAATTTTTTCAGAAATTCAATTTTAAAAACCCAATCCACAGTTGAGTTTTGTAACCTGGCTCTGATACCACTAAATGTAACACCCCAAACTCGACCTAGACGTTATAGCCGAATCTGGCATGTCACATTGAAGTGTTCTTTAAAAACCATGTTTTCATTGAAAACCCTTCTTGAAAAAAACTTCTTGCCATTTAGAACATGTACAAAACCTCAGTTTGCGTTTGTTTATTTTCAATCGTGGTTTTATTAAAAAAGTTATTCCCTTTTAAAATGTTATTACCTTTAAAACCTTATTTGTTGTGGAAGCTTAATTTAAAGGAAATGATTTACGATAACGTGATATTTAAAAATTGAGTTGCGGAAACGTAGTGTTTGAAAATAGTTATTGTTTTGGAAAACCGTGTTCTACTTCTAGCAGATATAAATCACAATCAATAAAATCCCAAATTTAAAATCCAGAAATTTTAGAGGCCTTATTACAACCCGAATCAAAATCAAAGTGCTTAAGTAAATGAGCAAAATAGAATAAAACATGTGCAGTTGTGTGGCCCACTCCGATTCCCTCGCAACTCTGAACCGTCTAACACTGGGATTACTTGAAAGGTTAAAAATAGGGTGAGTTTACGAAAAACTCAGTGTGTAATCCCCTTAATAAAGAATAGTAAGTATATAGGAACAAAATACGTCTGGGCCTGAGCCCTTTAACAGTAACAGTATAGTTCAGTTCAGAGTATATGTGAGCCAAAGCCCAAAACAGTATCATTTGGGTCACAGCCCATAACAGAATCAATTGGGCCTAGCCCATCACAGCAACAATGTCGGTATGAATGATGTATGATGCATGCAACCCCATCCAACCATGCACTTGCCTCCGTCCAACCCTACACTACCTGTGGGGAATAAATCACCCACGCCATCCCTACACTTACAGTGTTAGCATCGGTTGCAGCACTAACCGAAATCACAGCAAAGCTGCTAGTATATATGCGACTTTAATCCTTCAGTAACGGTCTCATAATTTGCACATAGCCATCGGTAACTGTAATAAGATCGGCACATAGCCATCAGCTACGATAACATAACCGGCACACAGCCATGGGTAAGTATGATCGACACAAAGTCATCAATAATTACGGACGACACACAGCCATGGATAAAAATGATCTACACCAAGTCATAATCAAGACGGCACAGAGCCATAATTAGGTTGGCATCGAGCCATAATCAGATTAACTGGCTTAAAGCCATCGGTAGGTCCCCATTCGTCTCGTGCAATCTTAGCAGATCATTACTGGGTCTACAGTCGTCTCGTGCGACCCATGGAACCCTATCAGAACAGTACTTCCTCCATAACCAATATCCCAACCCCATGCAGTATGTCATGTATGCAGAATGTCTGGCCCACAAATCATCATATCATTCACAGCTAAGTCAATCAAATCATAGTCATACAATCACAGTCAAATCAGTCAAATCATAGCACAAGCCAGTCATTTACCCTCGAGGGGCATAATAGTCATTTACCCTATAGGGGCATTACGGTCATTTTACCATACAGGGGCATTACGGTCCTTACGGTGTAAATGGGATCAAGGCCCAATATTCGGCCCAACTGGGCCCATATGCTCGTGTGGCCCATTTAGCCCAAATTCAGTCACGGCTATGCGAACAACATAGCCCACTCCAGTATTTGCCACTTAACGTGGATTTTATCCGTGTGGGGCCCACGAGCCTATTGGGCCTACATGACCCATTTCAGCCAAACGAGGCCCAAGATCATGAGAACGCTCGTTGTGGCCTCTACAATCTATCGCCCATGATTTGTGGGCTCGCTTTACCACACGAGCGATCGCACGCTCATGGGGCCACAAATGCCGAAATTTCGGCTTTTCGGCTTTTGTCGATTCACAGATGAGAGGGGTGTGACTACACACCTGTTTAAGCAACTGTTCCAAGTTTCTTAAGCGCCCAACCTACATTCATTCCACATACAGTCAGTCTTTCATATATTATTATTCAAAGCACTTAATCCCCAAACAATAATCACTACCAACCTTGATTGAGTACCACGCGATCTACTCTTTTTTGATCGCTGACTAAGAACAATCGTATATGTGGCTTAAATCTACGAATACTATCCTTTCGAAAACAAATGAATATTCGGCCTACCCAAAAACAAGGTATCGAAATTACCTTACTCGTATAACAGAAGAACGGACCTCGACAGCTTGGTAACCTTTGCACCCCTTCACTTCTTGGGAACACCTAACCCATCGATCACCATATCACAAAGAAGGAACGAGAACCGCAGTCAGAGAACATATGGAGAAGAGCATTCAACTTTTAAAAAAATGATTAGAGAGAACAGATTTGAATGAAATGAGGAAATATGGACGCTTACCAATTTGCTAGGAACACTTGCAGAACTGAAACAGAGAGGGACAGTGCTGAGATTCGGCCAAAGCTTGGGAACCGAGAGAAGACAGGGTCAAAATTGGTGATTTCGGCACAGGTTGAAATAGAAGAAAGAGAATAGAATGGCTTAGAAAAAGGTAGCACAGAAAATTTGGCAGAACAATAGGAACCGAAACAAAAAAATGCACAAAAGATCAAATGCAAAATTCGGCACTACAGGGAGAAGAAAGAAAATAAATTTGTGGCAAAACAGAAACTGACCAAAAGTGAAAATTCCCTACCAAAACCGATTACTAGGGAGTTCAGAGTCCTAATTCAACACACCTATTCCCTCACTCCCCCATCCCCATTGATTTGCTCCACAATACTTTCCTTGATTTTCTCCACCATCATCTCTTGACCAATCCAAATTCCACCTTGCAGAGTTTCAGTCGACTTCTGCTTCTCACATGGCAAGAGAGCAAAATAAATAATCTTTTTACCTTGCCATGACTTGAACCTTAGACCTCTCAGTTATACCACACGCCACCTTTCCACTACACTAAAGGCTCTTTTGTGCCATAATTTAACCACAAATATTTAAGAACCTTCTATCTAGATCCCAATGATTTTATTCACTAAAAATAAAATTTTTGCTAAAGCCCAGGTTTGAACCCAGGACTTCTCAGACACTCCCAAACACTTCTAAATCACTTAACCACTGAAGCAGACAGATATTTGTGTTATTTCCTTACACACATAAACATTTATGTGCAGTCTCCTAGCTGATCCCATGCTCAAGGCCCATTCTTTCTAGGCCCAAATTCAGGGCGTTACATATAGGGTTAGTAAATGTAACAATGAAATATACAATTTCCAACATATCTTTGATCCTGTAATAATAAATATGCCATGTACATATTTCATTTATCACGTAACAAATAAGCATCACTTTTCCATTTAAAGTGTCCATACCTTCATATTCAAACTCACATATATAAATCAGATGACCTTTATACTTAATTATAAAACATGCATACCATGAAACTAACAATTCTTGCCAATATACTATCGTTTCAACTTTCCGAAACATTTAGACTTGGATAATTCATATCATTAAAATACCACATGATAAATGATCATAAACCAAGTCATCGTTATAATAAAATCTCATTTCTGCTAATCGAAAGGATAACACACATTCAAGTTAATTGTAGAAATTTAATCGACTCATGATGTTGCTCACACAAGCTTCAGAGTATTTGCAACACATGCGGGATCTCAAGCCATTGTTACGGTCTATATCATCGGTACATAGTACCTGCTAAATATTCACTGGCTCAAAGTCTGCTAAATAAACACTAGCTCAAAGCCTGCTAAGTAAACAACGGTTCAAAGCCTACTAAATATATACCAACTCAAAGCCTACTAAATAAACACTAGCTCATAGCCTTCTAAGTAATCATCGGCTCAAAACCTGCTAAATAAACACTAACTCAAGGCCTACTAAATGAACACCAGCTCAAGGCCTGCTAATCAGGTACATCACGTACTCAGTATATTTATTTATTATTTATTTTCTAACCATTCACTAGATAAATAACAAAATTAAATCTAATTATAATAAAGCATGTAGTAAGTAAAAATAATTATATACATAGGAATAGTAGTACGAACTTACCTTGACTACAACGGTTGTAAAAGTAAAGTTGATGATTAATCCAAAACCTTAGCTTTTCCTCGATTCAAATCTGGTTGATTCGTTTCTTTATCTCAAAAAAACAATCATGCAAAGGGAGAAGCTTGGCCGAACCTCCTTAACTCAACAATGGTGTCTTTTGGCTAGAGGAAGCAGAACATAAAAATATAAATTGTTTTGTTTTGTTTTTATTATAACTTAACTTGAACTTTTCTTTTTTATTTATTAACTAATAAAACATATATTTTAACATAATAAAAAAACATCAACCGTACCTACCATTTCAATATGGCATATTTTCCACATAAACACCTATACCTATCTTAAATTGATCAATTAACTAATAAAAACTTATTTTTACAACTTTTACGATTTAGTCATTTTTAATTAATTAACTAACTCAACAATTAATTTCTTAATAGAATTGTAATATGAACCTAATAACACTCCATAAATATTTAATAAAATATTTACAGGCTCGGTTTATAGAAACGAGGTACTGATACCTCATTTTTTAAAACCACTTGACTTTAGGGGCATACCACTTGAATCTAATTATTCTTTCAATTAAGAAAAATCATTCAATCAAATTTCAATATGATTCTGTATTTGTCTCGTAAATATTAAATAATAATATTTACGGACTCACTCGTCGGATTTGTGGCCATGAAACCACTATTTCTGACACTATTAAAAAATGGGCTATTACAAGATTAAACTAATTTTCGCACTTTATGAGCTTGAAAACAAGCATTATCATTAGGTTTTAACTATGTTTTAGTAAGTTTACTTAAATTCAATAAAGTGTTCAAATTGAATATTTTATTAACCTTAGGGGCCAAATGAGGCCTAAGGGTGAGCTAATGAACTTTGTGAGTGTGTAGAAGACCATTAGAAGGCGTGCTAAATTGATATTTGTCACTATATCAAAACTTGATATTTGTCACTATATCAAAACACGGAGGGTTCGATGTTGCAACATGAGCAGAATGGAGAAATTCCAAGACTGCTGTAACACCCCTTACCCGTCTTCAATGCCAGAACAGGGCTCAAGGCATTACTGGAATTATAACACAAGCATTCACACAAATTCGAGTTTTATTTAGGGTGCACTCTGACTTGTGCCACGTGCCCGTGTGCTAGGTCGTGTAGCACACACGGCTGTGACACCCACCCGTTGCTCAATTCTGGACATTCTGCTTCTCAAAATTTATGTGCAGGGGACACATGGCCAGAACACATGCCCCGTGGGGCAGACTGTGTGTCTACCTGTGTGGACAAAAACAAGACTATTTACCAAGCCATTTTGCCACCCTCACTTGCACACATCAACACAACATCACATGGCACAAATTCAAGCATATAAGAGCAACCAAACAACCACAACCAAGAAAATAACATGTCATCCTCATGCCATTATTTATCATGCTTAGAACATCAACCTTTCCATACCAAATTGTAACATCCTAAAATTTTGGAATTTATGTTTTACATTATACCATGCGATAGGCTAGTCAATAGTGTTAATTGTGTATGTTTAGGGGCCCTAAGAAGACTTGGGATTGAGTTGAGCCTTAGCAAATTTTTTGTGTTTAAGCACTTTAAGGAGAGAAGGTAAGTGGCATCAAGGCTTAAGGAATTAAGTATGTAATTTTGCTAGCACAAATGGAGCATTGGCAAGGTGGTTGTGGCGTGAAATGGCAGAGGGGAGAACTTGGGTTCGAATCCCAGCTAATGCAAATATTTTGGATTAATTTTTTTTATGCTATATGGTAAGTGTCAGCCATGGCATCAAAGATGGTAAGGAAGACTTTTTATTGAAGGAAAGAACACAAGGGAGAAGAGTAAGGAGAGAAACAAGGGAAGAATAAGGAAAGACATAAAGGAAAAAGGTAAGGGAGGGGACATGTTGGCCGATTTTGTGGAAGGTGTTTGGGAAAGAATATTTTTGGTCAACCATCATCTTTTGGGTGTTATGGGCACACGGTTATGTTAGGGGGAAGGGAGAGCCGAAATTCCTATAGCTTATTTGCAAGATTGTGCATGAAAGGTTGGTTTTCTTTTAACATTTTTGTGCATTTTTTTCCAATCTTTTTCCTTTGTCGACTTTTCCCCATACAAGTAATGCCTCCAAATCTTCAAGGCAAATACCACTGCAGCCAACTCCAAGTCATGTGTCGGATAGTTACCTTCATGAGGCCTCAACTGTCGAGATGCATAAGTGACTACCTTCCCATCTTGCATCAGCACACACCCCAAGCCAGTATGTGATGCATCACAATAAACCATAAATTCCTTTCCTGCCTCAGGCTGAATCAAGACTGGAGCTTCAGTTAGAATCTTCTTCAACTTGTCAAAACTCTCTTGCTGTTTCTCAGTCCACACAAACGGAATCCCTTTTCTCAACAGCTTAGTCAACGGTGCTGCAATCAAGGAAAACCCTTCTACAAACCTTCTGTAGTATCCTGCCAAACCCAGAAAACTTCAAATCTCTGCAACCGACTTAGGTGGTTTCCAATCCAACACTGCCTCGATCTTACGAGGATCCACCCTAATTCCCTCAACTGATACAACATGACCCAAGAAAGTTACCTCCTTAAGCCAGAACTCGCACTTACTAAACTTGGCGTACAACTGCTTCTCTCTTAGAACCTGCAGAACCACTCGAAGATGCGCGTCATGCTCCTCCTCAGATTTCGAGTACACCAAAATGTCGTCTATAAATACTACGACAAATCGGTCCAGATACGGCTGGAACACCCGATTCATCATGTCCATGAATGCTGCCGGCGCGTTGGTCAAACCAAAAGGCATTACCAAAAACTCGTAGTGCCCATACCGAGTACGAAATGCCGTTTTATGAATATCAGCCTCCTTCACTTTGAGCTGATGATACCCCGACCTAAGGTCGATCTTAAAGAAAACTAATGCACCCTTGAGTTGATCAAACAAGTCGTCAATCCTAGGCAATGGATACTTGTTCTTGATTGTCAACTTGTTCAGCTGGCGGTAGTCTATACACATCCGCATCGCACCATCCTTCTTCTTAACAAAAGCTTTGGAGCTCCCCAAGGTGATACACTTGGTCGGATGAAACCTCGGTCCAACAATTCTTGAATCTGAGCCTTTAACTCCACCAATTCTTTCGGCGCCATCCTATAAGGAGTAATAGATACTGGCGCGGTTCCGGGTAACAAGTCTATACCGAACTCAACCTCGCGATCAGGAGGTAGACCCAGGAGTTCCTCTGGAAAAACATCAGCAAATTCCCCTACAGTTCGGACATTCTTCACATCTCCATCCTTAGCTTCCAAAGCACAAACATGCACCAAAAATGATTCACACCCCTTTCTAACCATTTTCTCAGCCTTCAGTGCAGAGACAACATTAGATAAGTAATCTCTCCTATTACCTATCATCACCACCTCAACACCTTCCATGGTCTTCAACACCATGCGCTTAGCTGCGCAATCCAAACTAGCCTGATACTTTACTAGCCAATCCATCCCGAGAATCAGATCGAACTCCCCAAACGGCAGTTCCATCAAGTCGACGAAGCACGACCCTTGAAGTTCTAGGGTACATCCCTATATAGTTTACTTACTTCTACTGAGTGACCTAGAGGGCTTATCACGGTCATCTTCCTAGAAGTAATCTCGAGTCTAAGTTCATGGTTTCCACTATGCTACTAGCAACATACGAGTGCGTCGAACCAACATCAATTAAAGCATTATAAGGTACTCTAAAAATTAAGAACGTCACCGGTTATGACGTCCGGTGCATCGCCCTCCTCTCGACGCCTCATTGCGAGACCAACCCAGTCGTCTCGCCTCGTACCACACTGCACCTCTCGCCCGGTGCTCCACGACCTCTACCGGGGCCATTACCTCCCCGCTGCGAACCTCGGCCCCTCTGTGGCTCACGATTATCCCTCCTAAACCGCGGCACGATTCGATCCTCGATCGCGGCCTTAGATCTCTCGTGGACAATCCCCTAACTCGATGCCCCATCGAGCCACACTCAAAGCATCCCCTGTTGCAGTCCAACATTCCCCGTGTGAGATTTCCCACACCGAGCACACCGTGGCGATGACCGAGTATTAGTAGCAGCTGGCCTAGCAGCTTGATTCGGCCCACTATATCTAACCCTTTTCTGTTGGTTCCCAGAAAACCCAGATAATCCAGAACTCCTTTTATTCCAACCTCTATCCTGATTCCGCCTTACAGACTGTCTTACCCCTTCCACAACCTTAGCTTTCTCCACTAGTACGGCAAACTCCCGTTCCTGCTGTGGGGAAATTATCATCCGCAGCTCGTTCCTCAGCCCATCCTCAAATCTGACACAACACTCATGCTCTGTGCCCACAATACCCTGTGCATACCGACTCAACCGAAGAAATTCCGCCTCATATTCTGCTACAGTTTTATTACCCTGGACCAAGTTCAAGAAAGCTCTACGCTGCGCGTCAACATAGCTAGCCCCTATGTACTTCCTACGATAGGTCGCCCTAAAGAATTCCCAAGTGAGGTCATCCGCCATTGCTCGTCCCTAGCGTGAGCCACCACCGATATGACTCATCTCGCAGCAAAGATACTATGCCCTTCAGCTTTTCCTCAGCTGAAAAATCCAGGTCATCCATGATACGTTTTGTCACCTCCAACCAATACTCCGCCATACTAGGTGCCACACCAGACACACCTCTGAATACCTCTGCACCATTAGCCTTGAGTCGCTCGTCCACAGATTTTCGAGCTCCGGTTCAACGCGCACGCACTCGCAACCCTTTCCGATACGTAGTACACCTGCGACATCGCTGCGTCATTACCACCCGTCTGATCCTGATATTTCGCCCCCATAGCTGGCGGCGGTGGTACCTCATTTTCCGACCCATGTCCGAACCTCACCTGGTTCCGAGACCGTCATCCTACCCTACCTCGTCCACGAGTATTACGCCCACGCCCGTGCACTCATATCTACTTGATATATTCAAATTATTTTAATAATTTTATGCGTTAGACTTTTATTCCATTGTCTCTGTTAAAGCACGATCTTATGAAAAGTTTTAGTAAAGAATTGTTTCAGCGAGTACACATCATCCTATGGTTCATGTCTTTAAAGTAGTTCCTACTACTATTCCATCATGCCACCATCATAATCATATACTCAAGACTCAATAGTTCGGGTACTTACAGGCGGATGGGTGCAGGAGACTGGTGCCATGCTTTCCATCACTACACTTTTCCCATAAAAGCCTTTCACAATCCTTTTTAAAACATTTTTGGGCCTTGGGCCCACAGCCGAGCTGTTGAACTTGGCTCTGATACCACAATTGTAACACCCCAAACCCGGTCAACACACCACGACCGAATCTGGTATGTTACGGAGTGAAAACATTTTAAAAATCATAAGTTTG
Organism: Gossypium sturtianum; assembly: GCA_025698515.1. Taxonomy (NCBI): domain Eukaryota; kingdom Viridiplantae; phylum Streptophyta; class Magnoliopsida; order Malvales; family Malvaceae; genus Gossypium; species Gossypium sturtianum. The sequence goes on along the minus strand of CM046946.1, from coordinate 50,356,036 downwards.
TCAAAAAAAATCTTTAAAGAAGACTCTAGTTTTGTTTTAGGGTTTAGAAAACTCAATAATAATTGATGTTGAAGTTGTTCTAGTAGTTGTTGCAATACTTGAAAAAAAACTCGTGATTAAATCCCATTTGTGATTGCCGATTTTTAGAAAACATTGGATACTTATTAAAACTGAACACGATAAGTGAAATCAAGTTCCGCACCATTTGCCTTTAAAGTGATTTGAAAATTTGAGTTATAAAAATATCCAAGTTACCTTATTATTTTGTACCCGATGGTAACGTTTAAAAACCAGAAGAAATATAGTTTAGAAAACATTGCTTTTCTAGAGTTAATTTTATCAAGTCCATAAATCCTACATATGTAAAATATATATGAGAATAAAAGCAAGTAATAACAAAAACCCAAAATAAACTTAGCGGCCTTATTACAAAACCAAAACCAAATTTAAGGAAAATTACTAAAATTGAAATAGCGGTTTAAAATCAAAACCAACTAAGATGCATGGCCACCTCAAGTCCTCCCCGGCTCCATATCCGCGATCTATGCCTCATCCGCAAAATATAAGGGAAGGGTGAGTCACCAAGACTCGATGTATAAATCCCCAACCCGATAATTCAAGCACTCACACAGATCATCAGTAAAACATGGAGATTATGCAACCCATAACCTAGCCATCCAATCTCCTCTAACTACCCCGTGTGGTCAAAACCACTTTGGTGGTAAAACCATCGTGACCAAGTCACAAATATATATATCGTTGTGGTCCAAAACCTTTGGTGACCGTAGTCACAAATGAAATGATGGGGCCAACCCATCGTGTGGTCAAAACCACTGATGACAATCCCGTAATATATCATGTGGGGCCAACCCACTGTGGTACCAAACCACTGAGACGAGTCACAATAATCCATGTGTGGTCAAAACCACTGGTGACCGTAGTCACAAATATCAATCGTGTGGTCAAAACCACTGGTGGTCAAAACCATTGGGACTTAGTCACAAATCATATCAATAGTGTGGTCAAAACCACTAGTGACTGTAGTCACAAATCAACTAATGGGGCCAACCCATCTTGTGGTCAAAACCACTGGTGACAGTCCAAATAAGTCATTCCCCCTCCTCTCATCAACCCATCATCATGTTCATCACATACGTGTCATAATATCGAATGGTCATGCAAAACATAAATTACATAGCATTTAGCAGAACATGGTGACATAGATATATATATCGTAAATCACATAATAGGGGACTTACCCAGAATCCAAGCTTATGCCGCAAGGCAAAGTCACTAATACCAGGGGTTATGCAGTAACATAATAAGCATCATTAAACTAATAAAGTGTGTAAGCGTTTACACACCTGACTAATAGCGGATCTACGTAAAAATCCCGAAACTACTCAAATCTAGCGAAATCCCGAAGCGTTGTTTCCCTTTCCTACAATCGGCCAAGACCTTGTTAGTAACTAAAAAGCCAATTCGATAGAAATAGAAATCCCGAAGGATATGCCGCCCCAATTTTAGTACTCACCTTAAAGCCGATTTGGTTTCTAACCAAATCCCGAACCACGTGATGATCTCCCTTGTAGTCGGCTAGCACTAAGACCCACAGATAATTAGCTTTCGGCTTCTACCAAAAATACGAAATAGACCCTGAAACATTAAGGCCTTACCTAGATCAACCACCATGTCCCGAAGGCTCCCTGAATTCGGCTATAGCCCTCCCTACAATCGATTTCATCATTCCATTTAGAGTCAAAAGGCCATTCGACCATAACCATAGATCCCGAAAAGAGTAAACCACAAGATCTAGACTTACCTTAATGCAAAAGATCCCTTCGGTACCTAAAGAGGTTCGGCCCTAGCACCAAAGTAAGGAAATCGACAACCCAAAAGAGAAAATAAGACTATTAAAAGATTCGGCCGTCAACCGGAAGAATAAGAGAGAAACAAAGGTGAAATAATAAAGGCTTACCACACCAAGGTTTGGGATTCGGCAAAAGAGAACCCAAGAAGAGATGGACGTCGGCACTTGAGATGATGAAGAGAAACGCAAAAAGAGGGGGTTTATGAGCAAGGTATTCGGCCAAGAGAAGAACAACAACGAGGTCTTGGCTTTTGACAATGAAGAAGAAAAAGAGAATGGGGAAAGAAGAATTCGGCCAAGATGAATGGGGGACTTTCGGCACAAGAGGGGTTTGAAAGGAGAAAGATGTCGACAGAAGAAAGGGGTGTTGATTTTGGCTTTGAACCAAACAGCAAAAGAAGAAAAAGTGCACAAGGTGATTTTCGCAAGGAGAAAATAAACAAAGGGTGAACCGAAAAGAGAAGAAGAAGATAGGGGTTTGAGTTTCGGCTTTAAGAAAAATCAATAGAAGAGGAAAAAGTGACAAAGGTAGATTCGACCAAGAGGGAGTTTTCGGCTCTTCACAGGGGCTGCTAACCAAGGCACATTCGGCCACTACCCAATAGAACCCAAAACCGATAGCCTCCTTGCCCACAGTCCACCATTCGGCCAACTCTTCCCAAGGGAGTTTGAAATAATTCAAACTCCTAAATTTCCTCCCTTCCATTCGTTCAAATCTGTTTGACCCGTTCCACCCTTATCTTACAGAGTCCCACCTGAGCACTCTTCTTCTACCTTGTGGCGTCAAAAATAAAGGAGCAGAAAGAGATTTATGCAGCTCGAACCAAGGTCCTCCTTGCTCCCTGTGGCGTCACCTCCCTTGTACCTGTGTAGCGCCTCCCTTGCCACTCTACCAAGGTAATTCTTGTGTCTTAAACCTCCAATAAATTCTTTTAACCCCTATTTCCCTTAGCTCCATTTCCTTAAGTGCTAAAACAAAATTCTTAGCCCTAACTCAGGCCTAACCTAGGGTTATAACTAGACCCCCAAAACATGTTAAATGAACATTATAGACAATTCATCACATGCAACATGAGCAAAATGCAGGACCCCCGATTTAAGGATGTTACAGAGTTGGGGGAGCGACATTTATTGGGTCCAGAGTTGATCTTGGAGACGGAGGAAAAAGTTAAGGTAATTCGGAGCACACGATTAAAAGAAGCTTTCTGATGCATGTAAATGCACGCGGATCCAAGCGGAAGGAGATAGAGTTCTCTGTGGGTGATCAGGTCTTTTGAAGGTCTCACCTTGGAAGAAGATCTTAAGATTTGGGCGAAAAGGGCAAGTTGAGGCCTAGGTTCATCGGACCTTACCGTGTATTAAAGCGTGTTGGGCCAGTGGCTTATCGGCTTGAGTTACCTCCGGAGTTAGGTCAGATACATAGCGTATTCCATGTCTCGATGTTAAGGCGTTATCGTTCGGATCCGTCTCTTGTTATGCAAGTGGAAGAAGTTGAGATAAGACCTGACTTGTCTTTTGAAGAAGAGCCAGTGCAGATTTTAGATCGAGATATTAAGGTGCTGAGAAAGAAGTCAATTCCGTTGGTCAAAGTATTATGGCGTAATCATGAGTCAGAGAAAGCTACATGGGATCCAGAGGACACGATCCGGCAGCAATATCCTCATCTCTTCTAATCAGGTAAATTTCGAGGCCGAAATTTCTTTAAGGGGGTAGAATTGTAACATCCTGAAATTCGAGAATTTATGTTTTACATTATACCATGCGATAGGCTAGTCAATAGTGTTAATTGTGTATGTTTAGGGGCCCTAAGAAGACTTGGAATTGAGTTGGGCCTTAGCAAAATTTTTGTGTTTAAGCACTTTAAGGAGAGAAGGTAAGTGGCATCAAGGCTTAAGGAATTAAGTATGTAATTTTGCTAGCACAAATGGAGCATTGGCAAGGTGGTTGTGGCGTGAAATGGCAGAGGGGAGAACTTGGGTTCAAATCCCACCTAGTGCAAATATTTTGGATTAAATTTTTTTTTGTGCTATATGGTAAGTGTCGGTCATGGCATCAAAGATGGTAAGGAAGACTTTTTATTGAAGGAAAAGAACACAAGGGAGAAGAGTAAGGAGAGAAACAAGGGAAGAATAAGGAAAGCCATAAAGGAAAAAGGTAAGGGAGGGGACATGTTGGCCGATTTTGTGGAAGGTGTTTGGGAAAGAATATTTTTGGTCAACCATCATCTTTTGGGTGTTATGGGCACACGGTTTTGTTAGGGGGAAGGGAGAGCTGAAATTCCTATAGCTTATTGGCAAGATTGTGCATGAAAGGTTGGTTTTCTTTTAAAATTTTTGTGCATTTTTTCCAATCTTTTTCCTTTGTTGCCGAAACACAAATGACCAAAACACTCAATCCATTTTGGTTCATTTTCTTTTGGTAATAGCCGAACCTCTCTAATACTCCTTTGTCCATCACTTCTTTTCTTTTCTTTTTTACCATTTCCTCAACCATTCTCCTTTTCTCTTAAATCGATACAACTTTGATTGGCCGAATCTTCCTTTCCCTTTTCTCTTCAATAGCTGAATCTTTAACATCTTCTCTCTTCTCCATTCTTGCATGTTGGACATTTCTCCTTGGTTGAATCGGGTAAGGGTTTCATTTCTACTTCTTCCATTTTCTTTTCTTCCTAGCCGAATGTGTGTCCATCACTATTCGGTTGTTCTACTTTGTTTCTAAATTGAAACATCACTCTCTCCTACACTCTCATATTGTGATCAATTCTTTTTCGTAGTGTTATAGTGGGTGGCCGAATACCACATCATTGCCGTTTCATCTCTAGTCATAGGTCCAATTGGTGGGAATCGGGTTCATCATCGATTAAGGTAAGGAGTCTCTTCATAGTCCATTCGATATCGCTACTCGGTTATTGTGTTAATCGGATTGAAAGTTTGACTAATCGATTATTATAGGGACTAGATCGTTCGTTCTTATCTACTCGTTGACCCTTCGGAAGTAGTGGTAAGCCGAAACCTTTTCCTTAGACAATCGTTTTCTATCATCGTAATATCGTTCTGACTAAGACTTTTCCAATGGAGGCAAGTGGTAGCGATTTGAAAAGAAAATCGATAGGAGAGCAAAAAGGGAGTGGGTTTGCGATTCCTACTCCTAAGTTCAAGAGTAGGGCGGTATCGGCGGTTCGAGATTTTCCACCAGGTTGTGGACCATCATCCAGTGAGAATAGGCAAATCGTGGTCGTTCACGATACTAAGGGTAAGCATTTTAGATCGTCTGATTTAGTTTTTGATTAATAAAATCTCGTTTGTTGGTTAATCGAGTGTAATGGTGATTTAGGTGCCGACGATCAAGAAGGGTTAGTCCTCACCGATCAGGTGTGTAATCTCACACCGAAATCCGTAGATTCGAGATTCGATATTATGTTGGAAAAATAGATCGTTATTATTTACAGAGTTAAAAATCGTAATATGGCATAAATCGAGTAACTTGCTTAAATTAATATTATTTCTAAAGATCTGTCAAAATCGGTATTAAATTGCTAAATTACGATAATGCCCCTACAGGCCGATTTACGAAAATGCCCCTATGGGCCGATTTACCAAAATGCCCCTATGGGCCGATTTACCAAAATGCCCATATGGGCTGATTTACCAAAATGCCCCTATGGGCCGATTTACCAATATGCCCCTACGGGTCGATTTGCTAGAATGCCTTAGTGGGCCGAATTTCCAAAGAACTATAATGGGTCGGTTCACCTTAATAAATTACTTGATTAATGGTTGATTTTTATATGTGGATGTTTTATGATGTACGTAGCATTTTTACATATTGCATGGGATGGGAAAATTGTATTTAGAGCAGTGTAGCCTTGTGGCATTGCCACAATTTGTATCTTATTGTGCTTAAATGTGATTTCGGTGGCTTGACCACAAAAATATTATATGATAGCAGTTTGACTGTAAATTTTGGTGTGAGCGGCGGGGTGGGTTGACTTGATCCCCACAGGTGTGATTGGCTGGTCGGGGGTGTGATGGATGAATGGGTTGGGTTGCATACATATACTACATTTTCATTATTACTATGTAAATTGGCTTAGGCCCAAGATTATGCTATGCGGGTTCAGGCCCAGTGGATGACGGTAAGGGGATTATACACTGAGTTCTTGTGACTCACCCCCTTCTTTCTTAACCCTTGCAGGTAATGCTCCGTAATGAGGACTTGGGCCCATGGATGACTCGGAGGAGACCATACTTTGGAAATAATATTTTCAAATATTAGTAAACTACTTTCCCGCTTTATTTCACTATTTTTACTATTTTGGGTTTTCAGTTGTAATAAGGCCTCTGGAATATTTTTATTTTGCTTTAGGTTTAGTCGTACTTATTATCTTGCTTGAATTGTTTTAAAATGGGGATTTTTCTAAAATCATAAATAACGGTTTCCAAAATTGATTAACAAATGGTTTTCATAATAAATATGCACTAATAATTTAACTCGAATTCTATTTCAAATTATCAACGTCATTTCTCAAAAGTCACGGTTTTAAAGTTCACTAGTTCAATTTTCGATTCATCAATCAACCTCTCGAAATTTGTAGTGTTTTATCAAATATTTATAACCAAACTTTTTTTCTTGACCATGACCAAATAACGCCTATTTTAGTAAGAATCACATGTTCTTTATATGTTTTCTTCATGTGACATGTCAGATCCAGTCATACCGCATGGGCCGGGTTTGGGGTGTTACACAAATCATGCAAGATTCCACATTCACAAATGACATTAATATATAAATATACTCATAACCAATATTAGCCAACTTCCATGGCTATATACGAAAATGAACCATAAACCATTATAAGCCAACACATATGGCCAAATTAATAATGACAGATATAACCAAAAGACGAAATCCCTATACATGCCATAAACTCAAAATACTGGAATTCATCAATACCCAAAGTGATAGCTTGATAGTGTGATAGGATCTCTGGCGATCTCCAATCCGAGCTAGCTCAATGACACTATGAAACATGGGAAAGGAAGGGGGTAAGCTATATTGTAACAGTCCGGTTTAGAACCTAGTCGGAATAATGGTTTTGAGACCACAAATCTGAGTCAGAAAAATATTTTAATATTATTTTTTGAGTCTATAGCATGTGAAATGGTATGCGTGAAATTTTTGTGGATTAATTTTGTTGTTTGTGTGCTTAATTTGAGAAAAGGACTAAATCACATTAAATACAATATTAGCATGCTATATGTAAAGGTACCTATTTGATGTGGCTTTAATAATATGGAGTCCTTATGTTCCAATTAAGCCATTGTAACATGGCATGGACGGTAGTGGACATGAATTTTATATATGTTATAAAGCTTCATTAAGGATTAAATGGGAATTGAATAATAAATATGATAATTAATAAAACAAAAGCATGAAAGTGGTCATCTTTTGTTCACCCATTGCTGAAAATGAGAAACGAAATTAGGGATTAAGAGCTTTGAACATTTCGACACCTATCTAGCTTGATTCAAGGTTAGTTTTTGCTCGATTTTTGATAATTTCTATGTTTTTGCAATCGTTGCTTCGTATACTTTAAAACCCATTCTTTAATTTTATGAATTGATTATGATTTTGAAATGTGCCATTGATGAATTGATAAGTTTTGTGATGTTTGAAGATGAAATATGGAAGATATGTGATAGATTAACATAGTTTGTCTTTGGATTTTTGATGAATTTGAGTAATTTGGACTAAATTGAGAAAATAATATTTTGAGGGACTAAAATGTGAAATAAATGAAATGTATGGACTTGTATGAAGCTTGTGAAAATTCGGCTAGGCATGGGTAACATGAAATTTTGTGTATTTTGTGATTTTATGAAATAGGGACTAAAATGTCAAAAAGTGAAGATATGGGGGCTAATTTGTAAATTGCCCTAAATGTGTGTTGTTGGATTGAATTGAGTAAATTGGTGAATAAAAGAGTTAAATTTGAATATGTATAGATCAAGAACCGAAGAAAACGGATTTAGACCGCGGAAAGTCGAAAGTGATTGAATAGTCGAATCCGTCTGATTATTCGAATCTGAGGTAAGTCTATATACAAATAAATGTATTTGAATTGGTTTTATTTGTGTGCCTATGAAATTTAATTGTGATTAATGTGTTTGAGATGATATATACATGAAATCCGAGAAAGTATGGACCAAGTGTCAATATCCGAAAAGTCCCGTACGAACCTAGGAATAGATAGGATTTTATATGTCATGACTTAGGTTTTCGATATGTGATATCGTGTAAGACCACGTCTGGGACTTTGGCATCGGTATGAGATGTATGAGTAAGACCATGTCTGGGACATTGGCATCGTATTTGATTCGTGTAAGACCCTCTCTAGGACCGTGGCATTGATATTTGGGTGCATGTAAGACCACGTCTAGGACGTTGGCATTGTACGATTATTCCGAGTAATTCGAGTATCCTATTTGATTCCGAATGGTTCAACGGGCAATTTCGAGAAAATAAAGACTATGTAAAATGTATGACCGTTTCAGGTACGTTTGAAATGTATACTATGATGGAGTATTGAAAGGTAGGTATTTTTGAACTTGCAAGGGATATATGTGCATAGATTTAATGAGACAAAATGTGATATAGATATGAATGTGTCATGTTTAAAAGAGATAATTGGAAATATGACTTGTTGGTAGGTAATGGCTAAACTAATAAGCCAAATAAGAACTATGAGTATGCCATTGAGATGTTATTGATCTTGTATATGATATAACTATGAATGTTCATATGATAAGATTATTTGTATATGGCTTACTAAGCTTTGGAAAGCTTACTTTGTGTGTGTTTGCATTATCTTATAGATCTTTAAAGCTACGGAAGGCCCCGGGGATCGTCGTGGATCGTCATCACACTATCCAACCACATTTTGGTACCTTATGATCATGTATATGTTAAGTATGGCATGTATAGTCTGGTTGAAATGGATTATGTTTGAGATGTCTGAATAGCCATGTGATATGGCTAGATAATTGTATGTAATGTGAATGAGTAGTCATGATATATGATGCATATTTTGGTAAGGTATGATGGCTATTGAGATGATCATAATTATGATATGATTATGAGGCAAAGTTGCTATTTTATTGATGACAAGATGTTATATTGTGATGGTAAGATTGCGGATGAAACTTGTTCAGAAATGTTTGTGATCTAGTGGAGCTAAATGGTACCTAAATTGGTGTGTTTGTAATGTTTATGAATGGGTAGAAAAGATGTTCAATTTGGTATGTTTTGGTTGCCATTGGTGTATGAAATGATGATTGTATGTGCTTGTAAGGTTAGCCCATTTGTGGGTGGCATTTTGGCCTTGAAAATGGCCCATAATTGCTTGCCCACACAGTTGAGCACACGGGCATGTGGCTCGACCATATCCTTCGTGGTTGTAATTCAAAACAAGTCAGGCTCGACCATGGGCTGGACACATGGGCGTGTGACTGGCCATGTGATGCAAGTCAGGCTCGACCACGGGTGAGGCACACGGGCGTGTCTCAGGCCGTGTGGTCAAGTCAGTATGTATGCCCTGTTTTGACATGGCTCGGGCACATAGGCGTGTCTGAGGCCGTGTGAGGCACAAGGCCCGCTCACACGGGCGTGTGGCCTCTGTAACTTTGAAAAATGTTTGATTTTCGGAAAAAAATTGTATGATACCGGTTTAGTCCTGATTCTTTTCTAATGTATGTTTAAGGTCTCGAAGACCTCATTAATGGACTATATGCTCATATTCTGCTATGATTTGACGACGATATACTTTATGTTACGAAATGTCTGAAAAAGTTTCCGATTGTCCGGTAATGCCTTTTAAGCATAGACGGGAGATGGTTACGGGTTAAGGGTGTTACATATATAGCTTAGTAAGTCCGTATGAATATAATAAGAAACTCTTACCAATCATTTACCAAGTCCAACAATATAAACATAAGATAATATAAATTGCTATAAATCTCACAGTTACAATTTATTCAGTCACATTGTTTGTTCTATCAATTTGTAAGTATAATTTAACATGTCTTGGCATTAGCCTAACCATCGCAATCTCTCAATTATAACATATTACCACAACCAACAAACCATTTCAAACCTCATAGAAAACATACACATTAATTATGAGTATTTACCATTTCTCAAATTAGTACTAGAAATAGGTAGATCATGTTACAAGGATTTCAAAAACATAAAAATCATTAAAAATAGGGCTAGAACGGACTTACAATCGATCTTGGAAGCTTAGCCAAAACTACCTATGTCTTCTTGGTATATTCGGCCATGGGAGGAAGAAGATGGACAACTTTTTGGCTTTATTTTGGCTTTTTAATTCATTTTAATTACCAAATTACTAAAATGCCCTTAATGACAAACTTCAGAAACATACCTAACCATGTCCATTTTTGTCCACCAACTTAACCAATGGTCTAATTACCATTTGAAGATCTCCAATTTAAAATTTCATAACAATTAGACACCTTTAACCTATTGAACTCACATTTTTCACTTATTACAATTTAGTCATTTTGACTAAATTGAGAGCCCAAACGTCAAAATTTTTGAACGAAATTTTCACAAAATCGTTCCATAAAACTGTAGACCATAAAAATATAATAAAAATAAATTTTTCTATGTCGGATTTGTGGTCCCGAAACCACTATTCTGACTAGACCTAAATTCGGGCTGTTACAACTTTCCCCCCTTTAGGGATTTTTGTCCCCGAAAATCTTACCGGAATATAAATTCGATTTCCACGTAGACTCCTCTATCTTGTGACACTGCCAAAGAACCCTCACTAAGGTTATGCTTTTATTTCTCAACTTTCTAACCTCCCGTGTCAAAATTCCGATCGATTTTTTGTTATACAACACATTGGCTGAATCTTAATCCCTATCGGAGAATTCATACTCAAAGAGTCCAATCGATACCATCGCAACATAGATACACAAAACACATTTTGAATCTTTTTCCAAGGCAATACTTTCGGAAGGATGGTATCGCGGAACGGGAATTTCATATCCCCATGTTTCAAAATCACATATGTTTTCTGATAATCTGAAGTGGATTCTAAACTGCCACGAATCACTTTTACTTTCTGTATGATTTCTGATCGGATAGTCTCTGAAACATATAACTCAACTAATCTATCATGTTACATACCCAATCACTAGCACATCTATTTCAAAAAACTATGCATTTTATTACTCCCTGAATGAACAAACGAGCTACTACTGAGCTTCGTACAAATTTTTTTGCATAATATCTAAATTTTTCAGTGCACAAATTCTATCTCAGAATAATGATAAAGTCATAAGGTTCAACCTAAAATTCAGAATCAAAAGTCATCTCATCCAGTACTCGTTTAGTTTACCACTCACTATCACATTCCTGAGGTTCTCAATCTTGCAAAGAAAACATCGCTTTAGCTTCTAATTTATCTAGATTCAGACCGTCATCAAATAAGATTAATCATGTATCCAATACTGACAAAATAATCAAAGGTTTTCCATTCAAGCATTTGCAACTATATCTACTTTCCAAAGGTTAATCGATAACTGCTCACAATCTTTCAATAGTTCAAGCCATCTATGCTGTTTTAAATTCAGATACTTTTGTGACATTAGATACTTTAAACTCTTGGGATCAAGAAACGTATGACATTTTTCGTCGGATAACCAATGTCATCAAATTCTCAACACAGACATAAAGAGTTGACGACTCTAAATCACCCGTCAGACAGTTCTTTTCATGTGACTTTAACCGTCTGAAAGCATAAACTATCACTTTGCATTCTTGTATTAAAAAACATTCTAATCCGTTCGATAGTGCATAGCTGAAAAATTACAATTTCTTTCCTCAATTTAAACTGGACCCAGAATTAGTGCTTCGGTTAACAATACCTTCAACTATTTTCAACTTTGCTACCACTCAACAGACCATTCAAACTTTCAAAAATGTGATAACTTTATCAATCAAAACAACTTTAACTCATAATAATATCATCCAATTAGAACTGATCTAATAGGTACGTCCTTGTATCTCACCCTTTTTGAATATAAATTATTCATTCAGACTGTTCGTCAATTTACACATGAATGTACAAGATTTTATCTTCTTACCTGAGGATAAACTTAAATGCATATAACTCAATTTACCTTTCAACTAACCAGCTCGCTCAGATAAAAACAACTGAGTCGATCTCAACTATCAAATAATATCATATCAAAATACTCCCTTCTTCATGCTGTTAAAACAATTCAAACATACAATCTTTCAAAATTTCCTCACATGCTAGTCAAAGATCTTTACAACTGCATTAGCTCAAGGAAACAAAATATCCTGATTGAACTCATTGACCTTAATCAAACTTACCTGAGAAAAGAAAACCATCGTACAATTTAAGCTTGAGCTTCCACTATCTATACCTTTGCCGATGTCAATTCCTTTCACAAAAGTTAGAGAAATCCTGATACCAGAATCACCACGTTCCTGTGATCGAACCAGAAATACAACCATAATAGACATGGTTATCACAAGCCAAAGAACACACTTTAAAGATGAGCCATGATTGATAATTTACGAAATAAGGCTGATAAGAAAATCGAGATAAGGAAATCCAAGATGCGATATCATACTGGAAATCCAAGAACAGAACTCATAAGAAAATAGTAAAGATCTTGATGATTCCTCAGAGAAAACCAAAAGAAGAACAATGCTTATACGCTCTGGATTTAATTGTAACAAAGATAATATATTTTCCAAATATATATATTATAAAACAACATCCAGTAGAAACAGAAGAATAGCCTCACATAAATTTTTACCAACAACTTTTATTCCAAACTTAATAGAATAGAATCCCAAAGAGAGATATAAGAAATGCTGCTCATCAACCAACCAGACTAACTGCGCTATCATCTATCATTCTATTCAGCTAGCATTCTCATACGATAAGAATTCCATCAGAAAACAAACAATCACATATATATCTGAGGATACATTAATATATATAATACCCAGGAGAGATCATCATAATCTATTTCATTACAACTGTTACACTCAGACATCTTTACGATTCAAATATCATTTCTCTGACTAATTCTGTCATCACTAATCCCGTGTTATTCCATACAATAATGAAAATCAATTCGAAAGAAATTCTAGCAAATACATACTTTAGACATCATACTTGAATGAGTAGATTAGCCGAGATTAACTTTTTCTTTAACCGTGACATCGCGAAATCTGAATGATCTTTAGAATAACCAGGCATTTTTTCCAGAACTATATTCACTTGCCAAACTATTCTTAACTCTGACCACATTATTAGTTATTCCGCTACTAAACTCTTTAGTCTCTTACTTGTGAGCTTATTCAACTTAAATCTCGTGAAATTTCATTATAAAATACCATATTGGTAAGGGGGTGAGGTCGTAAAGCCTCTAACTCAACTCTTATAAGTACACACATATAACTTAGCATTTATCATCAACATAATATCTTCACAATCATATAATTCACTTCAAGCTAATTAACATACATATTTATGTTACACGAACTTTCTGATTATCTTTATTCAAACAAGTGTACTTAAACATACATTCCATAAATTTTGAGTAAGTTTACTTATCACATTCACTTAATCAAACAAGTTAGGCACATAACATCATATGAATGCCAAACAAACATGGATGAGCTTATCAAAATATAAACTTTCATTTCACTTCACCTTTCCATATTTCAAGAATAATTCCCATTGAACTATTGTAATTTCGAGGGATACTCGGGTAGTATACTCAAGGTATGCAAGTTAACAATCCGTCAATTCATATTCAAAAGTGCAATTTTTGGTACATTTCATAGAGCACTCTCTCGAGGCACATATGATATAACAGGATTGCTAGTCCAGGCTAAATCTTTTCAGTAATGTATGCTCTAAAGGGCTTACTCTGGATTACCCGTCCGGGCTAAATCCATTTCATAACATATGCTCGAGAGGGCTTAATTCAGGATTACCCTTCTGGGCTAAATCCTTTTTGCAACATTTAAAAAATTTTACCCGTTTCATAAAATCACCATAATCGATCAAAATACAACATTCAACCGGAACAATGACATTTTATCCATATTTCTCAACTTATGGTTATTTGATTTTGTACATCATCGCATACATATCATGAACTCTTATTCATACCTTTCCAAGCTTCAACTCATCACAAACACATTTTCAAATATCTTAGTATCACTTTCAGCGTTTTCAAAAAATAGCTCAGTTAGAAAGCATCTCTGCCTCAACAAAACAATTTCATCAGAGTTGGGAGATATCACACTATCACAGGTAGTAATATGGAATGTATAGCTAGACTCACATACGCTACGTTAGTCCAAGAATTGACTAAACCATAGCTCTGATACCACTAAATGTAACACTCCTTACCCGTATTCAACGCCATAATAGGGTACAAGGCATTATTGGACATATGCACAAGCAAACATACAAAACCGAGACTTAAATTTTGTGCCCAAATTAAAATCATTCATAAAATCACTTATACAAGCCTACGAGGCCCAAAACATGCTTTGGAGGTGGTTCGAGACTAAACAGAGAACTTTAGAAATTCTTACAAAACTTAAAAATTTTTTCCATATTAAAGGGCTCATACGCCCGCGTGGTCTAAGGGACACGCCCGTGTGACCCTGGGACACACCCGTGCTATAGGCCGTGTTCAAATTAGGGTGCTCTCTGACTTGTGCCACACGCCCGTGCCACACGCTCGTGTGCTAGGCCGTGTAGCACACACGGCTGAGACACACGCCCGCGTCCTCAATTCTGGACATTCTGTTTTCTCAAAATTAAGGTGCAGGGGACACACGGCCGGAACACATGCCCGTGAGGTAGACCGTGTGTTACACACGGCCTAGACACACGCCCATGTGTCTATCCATATGGACAAGAACAAGGCTATTTACCAAGCCATTTTTCCACCCTCACTTGCACACATCAACACAACATCATATGGCACAAATTCAAGCATATAAGAGCAACTAAACAACCAAAACCATGACAATAGCATGTCATCCTCATGCCATTATTTATCATGCTTAGAACACCAACCTTTCCACACCAAATCATGCAAGATTCCACATTCATTAGGCTTCATTCAACTACTTTCTAGCTACCAAATGATACTCAAATTCCTCATCTCATCAATAGGTCACATTTCCAAAAATCACACAATCATGCCATAAATTACAATTCCAAACATTTCACATTCACCAAGCATACCATGATCATATCACTATAGACATTGACACATATATGAATATACTTAGGCTTACAACCATGTTAGCCAATATGAGCCAACTTACATGGCCAAATAGCAAAACAAGCCTTTGACAATCACAAGCCAACTCATTGGCTACAATCACAATGACACATTTAACATGTAACAGTCTGGTTTAGATCCTAGTCAGAATAGTGGTTTCGAGACCAAAAATCTGAGTCAAAAAATTTTTTTAATATTATTTTCTATTTTTATAGTATGTGAAGTGACATGTGTGAAATTTCTGTGATTTAATTTTATCGTTTGTGTGCTTACTTTGATAAAAGGACTTAATCGCATTAAATGCAAAAGTGGCTAATTATTTGTTAAAGTGCTAAAGTTCTATGTCTTTTTAATGTAGGGGTCCTTAAGTTGATATTATACCATTGAAATATTGGATGGACATAAAAACCAATGGTTAGTGGATTTTAAATGAAAATAAAAAGGCTAAAATGGTAATTAATGTATTAATATGTAATAAACTAAAATAAAACAAAAGTTTAGTGGAGTTCATCTTGGTTCTTGCCGAAATTGAAGAAAGAAAACCTAAGGTTCTTGCATTTTGATATTCGACTACTTCCAAGTTTGATTAAAGGTTCGTTTTTTTCAGTTTTTGATAATTTTTATGTTTTTGAGATCGTTGCTTTGAATACTAGCTAGCCCATGCTTGATTTTTTGAATTTGATGATGAATTCATGAATTGATATTGATGATAGTTTGTGATTTGTGTTGTTTGATGATGGAAAATAAAAGATATGTGATAGATTAATATGTTTTGTCTTTGGATTTTTGATGAATTTGAGTAAATTGGACTAAGTTTTGAAATTGTTATTTTGAGGGACTAAAATATGAAATAAATGAAATATGTGGGCTTATATGAACTAGAGGAAAATTTGGCTAGGCACTTGTATAAAGAAATTTTGTGAATTTTGTGTTTTGTGAAACAGGGACTAAATTGTGAAAAATGTGAAATGTCAGGGGCAAAAGTGTAATTAGGCCATTTATTTGTTTTTTGATGAATTTGATTGAACATGTGATTAAATAAGTTAAATTTTGTACTAATTTAGATCAAGAAAAGAAGAAATCGAAATTGGATCGGGGGAAATCTAAAGTTGTCGAATAGTTGTCTAGGTTCGTTCATTTTTTTTCGAGGTAAGTTCATAAGTAAATAAATGTTGTTAAATTTGATTATATATATATTATTTGTACTGAAATGAATTATTAATTGTACATATATGTGAATGCCGAATTAGTAAGAGTGAGGAAGAATTGTCTACGAGCTTGAATCGATCGAGTTACAACGTCCGAAAGCCCCGTATGAACCTTAGGAATAGTTAGGATACATATGTCATGACATAGGATTCAAATATGTGTTTTCGTGTAAGACCACGTCTGGGACTTTGGCATCGACTTGTGTTTACGTGTAAGACCATGTCTGGGACATTGGCATCGTATTTGATTCGTGTAAGACCCTGTCTGGGACAGTGGCATCGATATGTGATTACATGTAAGACCACGTCTGGAACGTTGGCATTGTACGAGATTTCCGAGTATCCTTATTGACTCTGAATGGTTCAACGGGCATTATCGAGATAAGATCGAATGTGAAAAACGAACTAAAAGGTTCAGGTATGTGCTATGTTATAAGAATATGAAAGTAAGGTAATTATATGTTTGAGATGAATATATGAATTAGATATGATAAAAGAGATATTTATATGTACTTATGAGTATATGTGCATTCGGCCATTGATGTTATAATGCTATTGTAATGTGACAATGTTTGAGTTTGCAAGCATAATAAATATACATTTGGTTAAGGTTTGTTTAATTTGGCTAGTTGATTTAATGTTTATTAGATCATTATTTACTTATGACTTACTAAGCTATGAAAGCTTACTCTGTGTGTGTGTTTGTTCATTGTTTTATAGATTATCAAAGGTACGAAAAGCTCGAGGATCATCGAGGATCATCACCAGACTATCAAAATATATTTTGGTACCTTTTGAAAATGTACATATTGAAGTATGGCATGTATAGGCTAGAGAACTTTGATTATGTTTTGAAATGTGTAAATATAGCCATGTGATATGGCTTGTTAATGAATGTGCTTATGGATGAGTTTAGTCCATGCTATATGATGCAAAGGTTGGTATGTTTTGATATGCTCATGAATGGCAAAATGAAATGGTCAATTTTGGTAAGTTTTATGGTTAATTTGGAGAATTGATATAACGAGAAATGTTATGAATTGATATGGATTAAATGATGTATAAATCACATATTGTGATGGGAAATTAGTGCCTGAAATTGGTATGTTTGAGTTAGACTTGTATATGGAAATGAATGATGTTGTTAAAGGTCAAGTTGTGCATGATTTGGTATGTTTTTGGTTTCCTTTGGGACATAAATTTGGGTTTGTTAGATGCTTGTAGGTTTGACCCAAATTTTGGGTGGCAAATTGGCCTTGCAAATGGCCTATACTTGTCCACACGGTTGCATTTCAAAATAAGTCAGGAAGCCACGAGGGTGGACACACGCGCGTGCAGGATCGCCGTGTGAGCAAGTCAGTAACCTCTAGAATTTCACACTGCCTGGCACACGGGTGTGTCTTGTGGCCGTGTTGACAAGTCAGTATGTATGCCCTGTTTTGCCACGGCCTAGATACATGAATGTGTCTAATGTCGTGTGAGGCACACGGCCTGCCCACATAGGCGTGTGACCTCTGTAACTTTGAAAAATGTTTAATTTTTGAAAAAATTTGTATGTGCTCTGTTTAGTCCTGACTCCTTCCCAATGCATGTTTAAGGTCTCGTAGACCTTTTAAAGGGACTCTATGTGTATTTTTTGTTATGGAATGTTTGTGAATGTTTGATGTTAATGAAATGTTTATGTTTTGATCTGATATGTCCGGTAACGCCTCTTAACCTTAGTCTAGCGACGGATACGGGTTAGGGGTGTTACATTTTATTGGTATCAGAGCTACGGTTTAGTCGATTCTAGGACTAACGTTGCTTGTGTGCGTCTAGCTATACATGCCATATTTATAAACTGGGATAGTGTGATGATTCTTGACAATTGAAATGTGTTTTCGTATAGTAAATGGATCTCGATCGAGCTGTAGCTGATGATGTGGAAAGTAATGCGCCCGCCCTACTCGGGGGGCAGCGCCGGCTAATTCTAGGCCGATTTCGAGTAGTCATGAGAGTGAGCCTAAACAAGCCTTCTATAAGATGATGAACGATTGGTTCACACAGTACATTCGTACAAATCCGGCTGTTCAACAACCCCTACCCCCGCCTAATCCTCCTCCGATACCTGTAATACCTCAAGTACTTGATCTGATGAGATCACATAAGCCCCCTGTTGATAAAATTAGAAAATACGGGGCTGAAGAATTCAGAGCTACTGTTGATGATGATGCTGAGCGAGCTGAATTCTAGCTCAATAATACTATTCGTGTGTTTGATGAGCTATCCTGTACACCTGAGGAGTGTATTAAATGTGTTGTATCATTGCTTCGAGATTTTGCATATCACTGGTGGAATACACTAGTTTTGGTGGTTCCAAAAGAACAGGTTACCTGGGAGTTCTTTCAGACTGAATTCCGTAAGAAATACATCAGTCAGAGATTCATTGATCCAAAGCGCAAAGAATTCCTCGAGTTGAAACAGGGTCGTATGACCGGAACAGAATATGAGCGGGAATTTGTGAGACTTAGCAGATATGCCCTAGAGTGTGTTTCGACAGAAGCAATTATGTGTAAAAGATTCGAAGACGGGCTGAATGAAGACATTAAATTGCTCGTTGGGATTCTTGAAATAAAAGAGTTCGTTGTACTTGTTGAGCGAGCATGCAAAGCTAAAGAACTTGGGAAAGAGAAAAGAAAAGCTAATTTTGAAGCTAGAGATTTCTATAAGAGATCATCGAGTAAGACATTTCAGTCAGCATCAAAGAAATTTTGAGATGACTTTAGCCGTTCAAAGGCTACTGCGGGTTATTCTAGACGTGATCAGGACAGACCACCTGTGAGTTTGAAAACTACCTCAGTAGCTAGTGTTGGTAACGTCAGACCAAATCAACCGGAGTGCAAATATTGTGGTAAACGACATCCTGGCAGTTGTAGATTGAATGATCGGGCCTATTTCAAATGTGGATCATTAGATCATTTCATCCATGAATGCCCTGAGTTAGCTGAGCAAAACACAGTACAGAATGCGAGACCGAGTAACATGTCAGCCCGAGGTAGACCACCCGTAAAAACACGGGTAATGTGAGTAGCGGTCGAGAAAGGAACTAAAGTCACAATTTGTTAGATCCGAGGCTCGCGACCGCCGAGCTTATGCTATTCGCGCTCGTGAAGAGGCTTCATCCCGAGATGTTATTACTGGTACATTCACTCTCTATGATACTAGTGTTGTTGCATTGATTGATCTCTGTTCGACTCATTCTTATGAATGTGAGACTTTAGTATCCAATAAGACTTTACCTGTAGAGTCTACTAAGTTTGTGATTAGAGTATCGAACCCCTAAGGCCGGTGTGTTTTGGTTGATAAAGTGTGCAATAATTGTCCGTTGATGATTCATGATTCATGTTTTTCGGCTGATTTGATGTTGTTTCCATTCGACGAGTTTGATATAATTCTGGGTATGGATTGGTTAACCTTGCATGATGTTATTGTGAACTGCAAACGAAAGACTATTGATTTGCGATGTCAGAATGATGAGATTATTCGGATTGAGTCTAATGATCTGAATGGTTTACTAGCAGTGATATCTTCGATGTTAGCTCAAAAATATGTGAGAAAGGGTTGTGAAGCTTACTTTGCTTATGTGCTCGACTCTAAAGTGACCGAAAAGAAGATTGAATCAGTACCAATTGTGTGCGAGTATCCGAATGTGGTTCCCGAAGAATTACTGGGTTTGCCACCAATCCGAGAGGTAGAGTTTGGTATTGAGTTAGTGTCGGGGACGACTCTGATATCGATAGCTCTGTACAGAATGGCACCGACTGAATTAAAAGAGTTGAAGACTCAGTTGCTAGAATTGATTGATAGAGGCTTCGCACGACCGAGTTTTTCTCACTAGGTGCACTAGTTTTGTTTGTGAAAAAGAAAGACGGAACTATGAGAATGTGCATTGATTACCGATAGATCAATAAGGTGACTATAAAGAATAAATATCCTTTGCCACAGATTGATGACTTGTTCGATCAGTTGAAAGGGGCTACAGTGTTTTCTAAGATAGATCTGAGATTGGGTTACTATCAGTTGCGAGTTAAAGACTCCGATGTGCCGAAAACTGCTTTCCGAATGAGATACAGACACTATGAGTTTCTGGTTATGCCTTTCGGACTTACTAATGCACCTGCTATTTTTATGGATTTAATGAATCGGATCTTCAGACAGTATTTGGATTGATTTGTGGTTGTGTTCATAGATAACATATTGATCTATTCCCGTGATGAATTCGAGCATGCTGAACATTTGAGATTAGTGTTACAGAGTTTACATGACAAGCAATTGTATGCAAAGTTCAGTAAATGTGAGTTTTGGTTATGAGAAATCAATTTTCTGGGACATTTTGTATCGGCATCGGGTATTCGGGTTGATCCGAACAAGGTTTCAGCTATACTAGATTTGAAACCTCCTAGAAATGTATCCGAAGTCTGAAGTTTTCTGGGACTACCTGGTTACTATAGACAGTTCGTAAAAGGTTTCTATATGATTGCAACCCCGATGACGTGACTACTTCAAAAAGATGTTAAGTTCGAGTGGTCAAAAAAGTGCCAGAAAAATTTTGATTAGTTGAAAGCTTTGTTGACCGAAGCTCCAGTGCTAGTTCAGCCAGAATCAGGTAAAGAATTCATTATCTATAGTGATGCATCTATGAACGGTTTAGGCTATGTTTTGATGCAGGAAGGCAAAGTTATAGCTTATGCCTCAAGACAGGTAAAGCCACGCAAAAAGAACTATCCGACACAAGATCTGGAATTGGCAGCTATTGTGTTTATGTTGAAAATTTGGCGCCACTATTTGTTCGGTGAGAAATGTCACGCCTATTCTGATGAAAAAAGCTTAAAATATTTGTTAACTTAGAAAGATCTAAATTTACGACAACGGAGATGGTTAGAGTTGTTAAAAGATTATGAGCTTGTAATTGATTACCATCCAGGGGAAGCCAATGTTGTTGCTGATGCTCTGAGTCGAAAATCATTGTTTGCCCTTCGTGTGATGAATACTCAGTTGGCCCTATCGGATGACGGTTCGATAGTAGCTGAGTTGAAAGCGAAACCGTTATTTATTCAGCAAATTTGTGAGGCTAAGAAAGTTGATAATGAATTGATAGCAAAACAGGCTCAATGTGATACGAATGCTGATTCAGAGTTCCGAATTGATACTGAAGGTTGTTTGAGGTTCAAAGACCGAATGTGTATTCTGAGAAATTCAGAGTTGATTCAGATGATTTTTAATGAAGCTCATAGTAGTCGACTATCTGTTCACCCGGGTAGTACAAAAATGTATAATGATTTGAAACAGTTTTATTGGTGGCATGGTATGAAATGAGACATTTCTGACTTTGTTTTGAAATGTTGATCTATCAGCAAGTCAAAGCTGAGCATCAAGTACCTTCTGGGTTACTACAACCGATTATGATGCCCGAATGGAAATGGGACAGAGTCACAATGGATTTTGTATCGGGTTTACCTTTGACATCGAGCAAGAAAAATACAATCTGGGTTATAGTTGATAGGTTGACAAAATCAGCTCATTTTATTCCGATGAGAACGGATTATTCACTTGATAAGCTTGCTGAGTTGTACATTTCTCAGACTCTGAGATTGCATAGAGTACCTATTTTTATTGTGTCGGATAGGGATCCGAGATTTGCATCACAGTTTTGGAAGAAACTACAAGATGCACTAGGTACGAAACTACACTTTAGCACTGCTTTCCATCCGCAGACAGATGGTCAGTCTGAACGAGTTATTCAGATACTCAAGGATATGTTGAGATGTTGCATTCTTGAGTTTAAAGGTGCGTGGGAACGATACTTGCCACTGATTGAATTTGCGTATAATAATAGCTTTCAATCGAGTATCAAAATGACACCTTACGAGGCTTTGTACGGTCGCAAATGTAGAACACCTTTGTATTGGACTGAACTCAGTGAGAATAAGATACACGGGGTTGATTTGATCAAAGAGACTGAACAGAAAGTGAAAGTGATTCGTAATAGTCTGAAAGCCGCATCAGATCGTCAGAAGTCGTACGCGGACTTGAAACAAAAAGATATTGAGTTTTAGATCGGGGACAAAGTTTTTTTGAAAGTCTCACCGTGGAAGAAAATACTCCAATTTGGTCGTAAAGGCAAATTAAGTCCAAAATTCATTGGGCCGTATGAGATTATAGAGCGTATTGGGCCGATTGCTTACAGACTGTTGTTGCCACCTGAGTTAGAAAATATTCATAATGTATTTCATGTTTCGATGCTTCGAAGATATCGATCCGACCCATCACATGTAATTTCTCCGTCTGAGATTGAGATTCGATCCGATATGATATACGAGGAAGAACCGATCCGGATTTTAGATCACGAAGTGAAAGAATTGAGAAATAAGAAAATTTCTTTAGTAAAAGTCTTATGGCATCGACATGGGGTTGAAGAAGCTATGTGGGAGCCCAAAGATACAATGAGAGAACGTTACCCAAACCTTTTCGCCGGTAAGATTTTCGGGGACGAAAGTCCCTATGGGGGGAGTTGTAACAGTCTAGTTTAGACCCTAGTCGGAATAGTGGTTTCGGGACCACAAATCCGTGTTAGAAAAATATTTTAATATTATTTTCTATGTTTATAGTATGTGAATTGACATGTGTGAAATTTCTGTGATTTAATTTGATCGTTTGTGTGCTTAATTTGATAAAAGGACTTAATCGCACTAAATGCAAAAGTGGTTAATTATTTGTTAAAGTGCTAAAGTGTTATGTCTTTTTAATGTGGGGGGTCCTTAAGTTGATATTATACCATTGAAATATTGGATGGACATAAAAACCAATGGTTAGTGGATTTTAAATGAAAATAAAAAGGCTAAAATGGTAATTAATGTATTAATATGTAATAAACTAAAATAAAACAAAAGTTTACTGGAGTTCATCTTGGTTCTTGCTGAAATTGAAGAAAGGAAACCTAAGGTTCTTGCATTTTGATATTCGGCTACTTCCAAGTTTGATTAAAGGTTTGTTTTTGTTTAGTTTTTGATAATTTTTATGTTTTTGAGATTGTTGCTTTGAATACTAGCTAGCCCATGCTTGAATTTTTGAATTTGGTGATGAATTCATGAATTGATATTGATGATAGTTTGTGATTTTTGTTGTTTGATGATGGAAAATAAAAGATATGTGATAGATTATTATGTTTTGTCTTTGGATTTTTGATGAATTTGAGTAAATTTGATTAATTTGTGAAAATGTTATTTTGAGGGACTAAAATATGAAATAAATGAAATGTGTGGCCTTTTATGAACTAGAGGAAAATTTGGCTAGGCACTTGTATAAAGAAATTTTGTGAATTTTGTGTTTTGTGAAATAGGGACAAAATTGTGAAAAATGTGAAATGTCAGGGGCAAAAGTGTAATTAGGCCATTTATGTGTTTTTGGATGAATTTGATTGAATATGTGATTAAATAAGTTAAATTTTGTACTAATTTAGATCAAGAAAAGAAGAAATTGGAATTGGATCGGGGGAAATCTAAAGTTGTCGAATAGTTGTCTCGGTTCGTTCATCTCTGTCCGAGGTAAGTTCATAAGTAAATAAATGTCGTTAAATTTGATTATATATATTATTTGTACCGAAAAGAATTATTAGTTGTAAATATATGTGAATTCTGAATTAGTAAGAGTGAGGAAGAATTGTCTACGAGCTTGAGTCGATCGAGTTACACCGTCCGAAAGCCTAGTATGTAACATCCCTTACCCGGGTTCTACACCGGGAATCGGGCCCGAGGCGTTACCGAACTCAAACCGCTTAATCGCCACTTAGGCTCAACGTCATTACTCGATATAACCTCATTCTCGACTTACGAGGCCTCACTCATACACACGAGGGCTCTCGAGACTAATCCGAAACTTTTACGATCCTTAAACTTTTTCTCTTATATACAGGTCTCACACGCCCGTGCAAGATTAGGCACGCCCGTGCATGGACACACACGCCCATGTTCCCTAGCCGTGCTAAAAACTCGAGCATTCTGCCAATTGCCCCACGGCCATGGCACGCCCGTGCTCCCCAACCGTGGTGAACACTGACTAATCCCACACGCCCTAGGCACACGCCCGTGCGACTAGTCCGTGGTCTATTCTATTTTCAAATATTAACATGCAGAGGACGTACGGCCACAGCATACGCCCGTGGGCTGACCGTGTGTCACACATGGTCTAGACACACGCCCGTGTGTCTACCCACATGGTCAAGAACAAGACTAAGTCTCAAGTTCCTTTCACCCTTCTAACATACACAACATATACTCATCTAACACCATCATAATCAACTCAAATTGAAGTGCATTCTCACATAGAAAACTACATCCTTCTTTCATATAATGTAATAGCCAACAACCATGGCATTATACAACATAAGCTATCCATCTATAGGCCAACACATCTTAGCCATTTACAACAAAATTTATTAACTTATCTAGCCCCTATACATGCCATATACAAAACATTAAGTTTCATGTACCAAAGTGCGCTGATATGTGGGCTATCTTCTGATGATCCTCGTATCTCGATCCAACGCTTTAATCTATAAGACAATCGAAAAGAAAGAGAGTAAGCTTTGAGCTTAGTAAGTTTACACATAAACAAATAAGCAACATAGTATAAGCTAAGCAACTATTAGCATTATACCAACAAGTAATTCACAAATATGCTTACTCTTTCTATCCCTTACCACATTTCCAACACATCATGAGTCACATACTCATAACCATTGAAATGCACCCCTGCATTCAATATCACATTTATGTAATATACAACACATCATTATTTATCGTAATACATCCACACAGTCAATCCACATAACTTATCCACACAGCTCATCCACACAGTCAATCCACAGCCAATATCTCGGTGGTTTCGCGCTTAGCACACCACATTTGATTAATAAGGTTGTATCCCACTTAGCCTACCACAATGGTATTTGTAGTGATTCAGCACATAGCTCACTAGATGATATACCTCACGATAGCATCGCACATAGCTAGCTCATCGTCAATATGCATTAGGATGGTATCGCATTTAGCTTACCATCTAGCATTATCACAACACATGCACAAGTCTATTTACCCAATTATTCATCCATTCACATCTATATTACATTCATTCTACTCGAACCACATAGGTTCCAAATCATTCTCATTCATTCTCATTCATGATACACCCTAGCTAGCATTTACAAATTGTAAGTATGAAGGCATTGTTTATGCATACACTTACCTCGATACTCAAAAGTATTGAAATATACAATTTAGTCCACCACCTTGCTTTTGCCTCGGTTTTGATCCGGGCTTCATCTTTCTTGATCTATAATGAATAAATCAGCTTATTCAATACACACATTGACTAAATTGACCCACATCTCATACTTTAGTATTTTGCCCCTAAACTTTCTCATATTTACACTTTAGTCCCAAAGGCTCGTAAAGTGATTTTTATTCAACTTTCTACTCTTTCATGCTTATCCGAACCACTTACTCAACTAAAGCATTCATCAAATCTCACTAAATCACCCATGTATGACCAAACTTAAGATTTTCACAACTAAGTCCCTACATGAATTTTCATGGAAGATCACTTAGCAAAAGATGTTTCTACTACATCAAGCCTTCATATTCTTCCATAAAACATCAAAATACATGCATGTCATACATATGTACATTTTTGAACATCCATGATAGCTCACCAAATAGCTATAAATAGCTTACTCATGCTACCGGGACTTCAAAAATACGAAGAATATCAAAAATCGGGCTTAGGAGCACTTACTAGCAAGCTTGAAAAATTGAAAGAACCCTAATAATGGCTTCTCAAATTTTTGGCAGCTATGGGAAGAAGATGAATGAATTTCTATCATCTTTTTACCTATTTTAATCACTTAATTGATAAATGACCAAAATGCCCTTTTTGATAAACTTTGAATTTTAACTCATCCATGCCCATTTTTGTCCAAAAATTAGAATTTGGATAATTTGCTATTTAAAGACCTCTAATTAATAATCTAAAGCTATTTCACACATATAGCTTCTAGAAACACACATTTTGCAACTTTTGCAATTTAGTCCTTTTGGACAATTCAACCACAATTTCACAAAATTGTTTCATGAAACTTTCACACTAGCATGCATACATAATATACGCCTCAAAAACTCATTCATGACCCACGGATTTGTGGTCTGAAACCACTATTCTGACTAGCACCACAAATTTTTTCAACTCTAAAATACCCACTAGGAGTTTGATATCCTCATTCAGCCCATCTTCGAACCTCTTGCACAAGATGATCTCTGTCGACACACATTCTTGAGCGTATTTGCTAAGCCTAACAAAATCACGCTCAGACTCACCATCGTCATCCTTCCTTGCTTCAGCTCAAGGAATTCTTTCCTTTTTCGGTTAGTAAACCTCTGGCTTATATACTTCTTTCGGAACTCTTCCAGAAATAAGTCCCACGTCACCCGCTCTTTTGGGACCACTAACGTCAGCGTCTTCCACCAGTGGTACGCCGAATCTCTTAGTAACGATACGGCACATTTCAAACTCTCCTCAGGTGTACATGAGAGCTCATCGAACACCCTCACCGAGTTCTCCAACCAGAACTCTGCCCTCTCTGGGTCATCATCTACCTTAGCTCTAAACTCCTCAGCCCCGTGTTTCCCAATCTTATCCACCGGGGGTTTCGATATCCTTACTACATCCATACCTTGAGGAGCCACAGGATTTGGCTGAGGTATAGGAGGAGGTGGAGGAGGTTGAGTGTTAGGGTTCGCTCGAATGTAGTCCGAGTACCAATCACTCATCATATGGAGAAAGGCTACTCGTGCCTCTTCCCTTTGACCCCTCGCCTCGGGTCCACTTTGCACCGGTGCGGTTCCTTGCGCAGGAGCCGGCGCATTACTAGCTGCTTCATCAGCAGTCAATGGATCAGAATCCATATTCTATATAAAACAAGATTTAAAATCATCAGAAACCACCACACTATCATCGTACACTTATGGCATGTATAGCTAGACTCTTACACCCGCTACGGTAGTCATAGAACCGACTAAACCATAGCTCCGATACCACTAAATGTAAGCACCCTTACCCAGGTTCTACGCCGAGAACCGGGCCTGAGGCGTTACCGAACTCAAACCACTTAATCGCCACTTAGGCTCAACATCATTTCTCGATATAACCTTATTCTCGACTAACGACGCCTCACCCATACACACGAGGGCTCTCGAGACTAATCCAAAACTTTTACGATCCTTAAACTTTTTCTCTTATATACAGGTCTCACACGCTCGTGCAAGATTAGGCACGCCCGTGCATGGACACACACGCCCATGTTCCCTAGCCATGCTAAAAACTCGAGCATTCTGCTAATTGCCCCACGGCCATGGCACACCCGTGCTCCCCAATCGTGGTGAACACTGACTAATCCCACACGCCCTAGGCACACGCCCGTGTGACTAGTCCGTGGTCTATTCTATTTTCAAATATTAACATGTAGAGGACGCACGGCCACAGCACACTCCCGTGGGCTAACCGTGTGTCACACATGGACTAGACACACACCCGTGTGTCTACCCACATGGTCAGGAACAAGACTAAGTGTCAAGTTCCTTTCACCCTTCTAACATACACAACATATACTCATCTAACACCATCATAATCAACTCAAATTGAAGTGCATTCTCACATAGAAAACTACATATTTCTTTCATATAATGTAATAGCCAACAACCATGGCATTATACAAAATAAGCTATCCATCTATAGGCCAACACATCTTAGCCATTTACAACAAATTTTACTAACTTATCTAGCCCCTATACATGCCATATACAAAACATTAAGTTTCATGTACCAAAGTGCGCTGATATGTGGGCTATCTTCTGATGATCCTCGTATCTCGATTCAACGCTTTAATCAATAAGACAAGGTAAAAGAAAGAGAGTAAGCTTTGAGCTTAGTAAGTTTACACATAAACAAATAAGCAACATAGTATAAGCTAAGCAACTATTAGCATTATACCAACAAGTAATTCACAACTATGCTTACTCTTTCTATCCCTTACCACATTTCCAACACATCATGAGTCACATACTCATAACCATTGAAATGCACCCCTGCATTCAATATCACATTTATGTAATATACAACACATCATTATTTATCGTAATACATCCACACAGTCAATCCACATAACTTATCCACACAGCTAAAACACACAGTCAATCCACAGCCAATATCTCGGTGGTTTCGCGCTTAGCACACCACATTTGATTAATAAGGTGGTATCGCACTTAGCCTACCACAATGGTATTCGTAGTGATTCAACGCATAGCTCACTAGATGATATACCTCACGATAGCATCGCACATAGCTAGCTCATCGTCAATATGCATTAGGATGGTATCGCATTTAGCCTACCATCTAGCATTATCACAACACATGCACAAGTCTATTTACCCAATTATTCATCCATTCACATCTATATTACATTCATTCTACTCGAACCACATAGGTTCCCAATCATTCCCATTCATTCTCATTCATGATACACCCTAGCTAGCATTTACAAATTGTAAGTATGAAGGCATTGTTTATGCATAGACTTACCTCGATACTCAAAAGTATTGAAATGTGTAATTTAGTCCACCACCTTGCTTTTGCCTCGGTTTTGATCTGGGCTTCGTCTTTCTTGATCTATAATGAATAAATCAGCTTATTCAATACACACATTGACTAAATTGACCCACATCTCATACTTTAGTATTTTGCCCCTAAACTTTCTCATATTTACACTTTAGTCCCAAAGGCTCGTAAAGTGATTTTTATACAGCTTTCTACTCTTTCATGCTTAGCCGAACCACTTACTCAACTAAAGCATTCATCAAATCTCACTAAATCACCCATGTATGACCAAACTTAAGATTTTCACAACTAAGTCCCTATATGCATTTTCATGGAAGATCACTTAGCAAAAGATGTTTCTACTACATCAAGCCTTCATATTCTTCCATAAAACATCAAAATACATGCATTTCATACATATGTACATTTTTGAACATCCATGATAGCTCACCAAATAGCTATAAATAGCTTACTCATGCTACCGGGACTTCAAAAATACGAAGAATATCAAAAATCGAGCTTAGGAGCACTTACTAGCAAGCTTGAAAAATTGAAAGAACCCTAACAATGGCTTCTCAAATTTTTGGCAGCTATGGGAAGAAGATGAATGAATTTCTATCATCTTTTTACCTATTTTAATCACTTAATTGATAAATGACCAAAATGCCCTTTTTGATAAACTTTGAATTTTAACTCATCCATGCCCATTTTTGTCCAAAAATTAAAATTTGGATAATTTGCTATTTAAGGACCTCTAATTAATAATCTAAAGCTATTTCACACATATAGCTTCTAGAAACACACATTTTACAACTTTTGCAATTTAGTCCTTTTGGACAATTCAACCACAAATTCACAAAATTTCTTCATGAAACTTTTACATTAGCATGCATACATAATATAAGCCTCAAAAACTCATTCATGACCCACGGATTTGTGGTCTGAAACCACTATTCTGACTAGGCCCTAAACTGGGATGTTACACCGTACGAACCTTCGGAATAGTTAGGATACATATGCCATTATGTAGGATTTTGATATGTGTTTTCGTGTAAGACCATGTCTGGGATGTTGGCATCGACTTGTTTTTATGTGTAAGACCATGTCTGAGACATTGGCATCGTATTTGATTCGTGTAAGACCCTGTCTGGGACAGTGGCATTGATATGTGATTACATGTAAGACCACGTCTGGAACGTTGGCATTGTACGAGATTTCTGACTATCCGAGTATCCTTATTGATTCCGAATGGTTTAACAGGCATTATCGAGATAAGATAGAATGTGAAAAATGAACTAAAAGGTTCAGGTATGTGCTATGTTATAAGAATATGAATGTAAGGTAATTATATGTTTGAGATGAATATATGAATTAGATATGATAAAAGAGATATATATATGTACTTATGAGTATATGTGCATTCGGCCTTTGAAGTTATGATGCTATTGTATATGTGACAATTTTTGAGTTTGCAAGCATAATAAATATACATTTGTTTAAGGTTTGTTTGATTTTGCTAGTTGATCTAATGTTTATTAGATCATTATTTGCTTATGACTTACTAAGCTATGAAAGCTTACTCTGTGTGTGTGTTTGTTCATTGTTTTATAGATTATCAAAGCTACGAAAAGCTCGGGGATCATCGAGGGTCATCACCAGACTATCGAACTATATTTTGGTACCTTTTGAAAATGTACATATTGAAGTATGGCATGTATAGGCTAGAGAACTTTGATTATATTTTGAAATGTGTAAATATAGCCATGTGATGTGGCTTGTTAATGAATGTGCTTATGGATGAGTTTAGTCCATGCTATACGATGGAAAGGTTGGTATGTTTTGATATGCTCATGAATGGCCAAATGAAATGGTCAATTTTGGTAAGTTTTATGGTTAATTTGGAAAATTGATATGATGAAAAATGCTATTAATTGATATGGATTAAATGATGTATGAATCACATATTGTGATGGGAAATTGGTCCCTGAAATTGGTATGTTTGAGTTGGACTTGTATATGGAAATGAATGATGTTGTTAAGGGTCAAGTTGTGCATGATTTGGTATGTTTTTGGTTGCCTTTGGGACATAAATTGGGGTTTGTTAGATGCTTGTAGGTTTGACCCAAATTTTGGGTGGCAATTTGGCCTTGCGAATGGCCTATACTTTCCTACACGGTAGAGCACACGGGCGTGTGTCTCGATCGTGTCTCTCAAGGTTGCATTTTGAAATAACTCAGGAAGCCACACGGCTTGGACACACGGGCATGTGACTGGCCGTGTGTGTAACATCCCGATTTAAGGCCTAGTCGGATTAGTGGTGCGAGACAACAAATCTGAGGTATATGTATGAGTTTTGAGGTTTATGCTATGTTTGCATGTTAGTGTGAAAGTTTCATGAAGCAATTTCGTTAAATTGCGGTTGAATTGTCCAAAATGAGTAAATTGCAAAAGTTGCAAAATGTGAAATTCTAGAAGCTATTTGTATGAAATAGCTTTGGATTATCAATTAGAGGTCCTTAAATAGTAATTTTCCCAAATTCTAATTTTTGGACAAAAATGGGCATGAGTGGATGGTATTGAAAAAGTTTGACTAAGGGGCATTTTGGTCATTTGTCAATTAAGTGATTAAAAAGAGAAAAAGATGACAAAATTTCATTCATCTTCTTCTCCAAGCTGCCGAAAATTTCAAGAAGCCATTGTTAGGGCTCTTCAAATTTTCAAGCTTGCTAGTAAGTGCATCCAAGCCCCATTTTTGATATTCTTCGTATTTTTGAAGTCCTAGTAACATGAGTAAGCTATTTTTAGCTATATGTTGAGCTAAGATTGATGTTCAAAAATGTAACCATGTATGACATGCATGTATTTTGATGTTTTATGGAAGAATATGAAGTCCTGATGTAGTAGAAACATCTTTTGCTAAGTGAATTCCAAGAAAAATACATGTAGGGACTAGTTTGTGAATGTCTTGAGATTGGTCATACATGAGTGATTTAGTGAGAATTGATGATTAATTTAGTTGAGTAAATGATTCGGCTAAGCATGAAAGGCTAGAAGGTTGAATAAAAATCACTTTACGAGCCTTGGGGCAAAAGTATAAACATGAGGAAGTTTAGGGGCAAAATGGTAATTTTGCTAAAGTATAAGATAAGGGTCAATTTCGTCAATGTATGTATTGAACGGGTTGATTTGTCATTTTAGATCAAGAAAGACGAAGCCCGGATCTTAACCGAGGCAAGGGCAAGGTCGTGGACTAAATTGCACATCTCTATACTTTTTGAGTATCGAGGTAAGTTTATGTATGAACGATGCATTTATGCGTATACATTGTTAATGCTAGCTAATGTGTAGCATAATTGAGAACCTATTCAATTCTAGTGGAATGAATGAGATAGTAGTTGTGAATGGATAAATGTATTACAAGTAGACATGTGAATGTGTTGTGATAATGCTTGATAGTGGGCTAAGTGCGATACCACCTTGATACTTAACAATGATGGGCTGTGTACGATACTATTGTTAAGCATATTATTTAGTGAGCTATGTGCGAAATCACTATAATTATCCTTTGTGGTATGCTATGTGCGATACTAGCTTATGATCTGATTGTGGTGGGCTAAGTGCGAAACCACCGAGTAATTTAGCTGTGTGGATGTATTATTGAGAAATAATGATGTGTTGTATTTTGAGTAAATGTGCTATTGAGTGCAGGGGTGCATGTCAATGATTATGAGTATGTGACTCATGATGTGTTGGAGATGTTGTAAGGGATAGAAAGAGTAAGCATAGTAGTGGATGTGAATTACATATGTTAGTATAATGCTAATTGTTGTTTAGCTTATACTAGAATTCTTAAATTGTTTATGAGTAAACTTACTAGGCTCAAAGCTTACTCCTTTCTTTTCCCTTGTCTTATAGAGAACAAGGATTGAATCGTGATACGCGGATTAATCAGAAGATCGCCCACACTATCAACACACTCTGGTACATTGGACTTAATGTTTTGTATATGGCATGTATAGGGGCTAGATAAGTTAGTGAATTTTGTTGTATTGGCAAAGATGTGTTGGTCATTAGATGGATAAACTATTTTTGTATAATGCCATGGTTGTTGGCTACTTTATTATATAAAAGATGTAGTTATCCATGTAAGATTGTGTTTCAAAATGAGTTGGTTATGGATGTGTTGAATGAGTACATGTTGTGTATACTAGAGGGGTGGGAAGAGCTTAGCAAATAGCTTTGTTCTTGTCCATGTGGATAGACACACGGGCAGGTGTCTAGGCCATGTGTGACACACGGCCAGCCCACGGGCGTGTGACTTGGTCATGTCACTTTGGTAGATTCGAGTGTTATAGGCCACAGGCTAGCCACACGGGCGTGTGTCTAGGCTTTAGGCCGTGTAAAGTCATCAGTGCTCACCACGGGTGGAGAGCACGGGCGTGTGCCCTAGCCGTGGGACTTTGGCAGAATACTTGAGTTTTGTGCACAGTTTGTGGACATGGGCGTGTGTGACTACACACGGGCATGTATCATCTTACACGGGCGTGTGGCCCTGTTGGAATGGAAAATTTTTAAATTCGTAAGAGTTTCCGATGTGGTCTCGAGAGCCCTCGTGTATATGAGTAAGGTCTCGTAAGTTGAGAATGAGGTCGTTATGGTGACTAAGAGAGAGTAGTCACGTTGAGCCTAAATGGCGATCAAGTGGTTTTATTTCGGTAATGCCTCAGGCCCGGTTTCAGCGTAGAATACGAGTAAGGGGTGTTACATTTAGTGGTATCAGAGCTATAGTTTAGTCGGTTCTAGGACTACCGTAGGGGTGTAAGGGTCTAGCTATACATGCCATAAGTGTACAATGATAGCGTGGTGGTTTCTGATGATTTTAAACATTGTTTTATATAGTATATGGATCCCGAACAATCGACTGCTGATGAAGTAGCTAGTAATGCGCCAGCTCCTGCGCAAGGAACCGCGCCTATTGAGAGTGGACCCGAGGTTAGAGGTCAAGTGGAAGAGGCTCGGGAAGCCTTTCTCCAGATGATGAGTAATTGGTACTCAGATTATGTTCGAACAAACCCTAATGCTCAACCTCCTCCACCTCCTTCTATACCTCAGCCAATTCCAGTGGCTCCTCAAGGAATTGATGTAGTGAGGATATCGAAACCCCCGGTGGATAAGATTAGGAAACACAGGGCTGAGAAGTTTAGAGCTAAGGTAGATGATGACCCCGAGAGGGCAGAGTTCTGGCTAGAGAACTCAATGAGAGTATTCGATGAACTCTCTTGTACACTTGAAGAGAATCTGAAGTGTGTCGTATCTTTGCTGAGGGACTCAGCATACCATTGGTGGAAGACGTTGACGTCGGTAGTCCCAAAAGAATGGGTGACGTGGGACTTCTTTCTGGAAGATTTCTGGAAGAAGTATATAAGCCAGCGATTTACTGATCGGAAAAGGAAGGAATTCCTTGAGCTGAAGCAAGGAAGAATGACAGTAGCAGAATATAAGCGCAAATTTGTTAGGCTTAGCAAGTACGCGCAAGAATGTGTGTCGACAGAGACCATCTTGTGTAAAAGGTTCGAAGACGGACTGAAAGAGGATATTAAGCTCCTAGTGGGTATTTTGGAGTTGAAAGAGTTTGTTGTGTTGGTTGAAAGGGCAAGAAAGGCCGAGGAATTAAGTAAGGAAAAGAGAAGGGCTGTGAGTGAAGCCCGAGATGCTAGAAAATGACCGATGGGCAAATCATATCTAGCCCAGTTGAAAAGATCCAAGGAAGTGAATCCTCGGATGACAATACCAGTGGGATATCCACGTCGAGACTTGGACAACACTCATTCGGGTTTGAGAGTCCAAGCCACCTCGATGGAAAGTGTGGGCAATCTGAAGAACAAACCGGAGTGTCCAAGTTGTGGTAGGTATCATACCAGAGAGTGTTGGGGAAACAACCGAAGTTGTTATAAGTGTGGTTCCCCCGACCATTTTATCCGATATTACCCCAAGAGGATGATAAGGAAGAGAAGCAAGAGGCAAGACCTAGCAATGTGTCTGCAAGGGGTAGACCACCAAGGAACTTGAGAGGTGGGACTAGTGGTAGAGGTGCATCCAAAGACTCTGCTTTGAGACCGGAGGGTCGGGCACCTGCGAGGGCGTATGCCATTCGTGCCCGCAAAGAGGTATCATCCCCAGATGTGATAACAGGTACTTTTTCTCTTTTTGACACCTTTGTTATTGCTTTAATAGATCCAGGGTCTACTTATTCTTATATTTGCATGAGATTGGCATCTAGTTTGAGTATGACCGTTGAGTTTACAGATATTGTGGTTAAGGTGTCAAACCCGTTAGGTAAGCATGTGTTAGTGGACAAGGTGTGTAAGAATTGTCCTTTATTGATTAAGAGTCATTACTTTCCGGTAGACCATTTGTTGTTGCCGTTTGATGAGTTTGACTTAATCCTTGGCATGGATTGGTTGACTACCCATGATGTCTTAGTGAACTGTGGTAGTAAGTTTATTGAATTGAAATATGAGAACGGAGATGTTCTTCGGGTTGAATCAAGTGGATCGGATAGTCTACCAGTGATGATTTCTTCCCTAGTGGCTGAGAAATGTTTGAAAAAATGGTGTGAGTCCTATCTCGCTTTTGTTTTGAATACTAAAGAGGTTGGAGTAAAGTTTGATACAGTGCCGGTGGTATGTGAGTATCCGGAAGAGTTACCCGGATTACCTCCAGAGAGAGAGGTCGAGTTTGGGATTGAGTTAGTTCTGGGAATGGCACCTATTTCAATTGCTCCGTATAGGATGGCACCATTAGAGTTGAAAGAACTGAAGGTTCAGTTGCAAGAGTTGACAGATAAGGGTTTTGCAAGACCGAGCTACTCACCGTGGGGGTGCTCTGGTACTATTTGTAAAGAAGAAAGATGGGTCAATGAGGTTGTGTATAGACTATAGTCAACTCAATAAAGTGACGGTGAAGAATAAGTCTCCTTTACCAAGGATTGATGATCTTTTTGATCAACTGAAAGGAGCTACAGTGTTCTCCAAGATTGACCTGAGGTCTAGTTATTACCAGTTGAGAGTGAAAGAGCAAGATGTGTTGAAAACTGCATTTCGAACAAGGTATGGCCATTATGAGCTTTTAGTCATGCCGTTTGGTTTAACGAATGCACCTGCGACTTTTATGGATTTGATGAACCGTGTCTTCCGACCGTATGTTGATAAGTTTTTAGTTGTCTTCATTGATGACATATTGATCTATTCTCGGGATGAGAACGATCATGAGGAACATTTGAGAATTGTCTTGCAAACTTTAAGGGATAAGCAATTGTATGCTAAGTTTAGCAAGAGTGAGTTTTGGCTCCGAGAGGTTGGATTCCTAGGACACATTGTGTCGGGTGATGGTGTCAGAGTTGACCCGAGTAAGATATCGGCTGTTGTGGATTGGAAACAGCTGAGGAATATGTTAGAAGTCAGAAGCTTCTTGGGATTGGCAGGATATTACAGATGCTTCGTAAAGGGGTTCTCTGTAATTACTACCCCGATGAGGAAATTGTTGCATAAGGATGTCAAGTTTGGTTGGACTGAGACATGTCAACAGAGTTTTGAGAGATTGAAAAAATTGTTGACTGAGGCACCGGTTTTCGTTCAACCAGAATCGGGGAAAGAGTTCGTGGTTTTTAGTGATGCATTATTTAATGGTCTCGGTTGCGTGTTTATGCAAAAGGGTAAGGTAGTCGCTTACGCGTCGAGGCAGTTAAAACCGCATGAGAAGAATTATCCGACTTATGATTTGGAGTTGGCTGCGATTGTTTTTGCATTAAAGATTTGGCGACATTATTTATACGGTGAGAAGTTTCTAATCTTTACGGATCACAAGAGTTTGAAGTATTTGATGGATCAAAAGGATTTGAATTTGCGATAGAGGTAGTGGCTCGAGTTATTGAAAGACTATGAGTTAGTCATTGATTACCACCTGGGAAAAGTGAATGTGGTTGCGGATGCCTTGAGTAGGAAATCCTTGTATGCTCTAAGAGATTTGAGCACGAGTTTAGCATTGTCTGATGATGGTGCTATATTGGCAGAGTTGAGAGCTAAGCCACTATTTGTTCAACAGATATGTGAGGCTCAGAGAAATGATAGTGAGATGCAAGCTAAGAGAACTAAGTGTGGATCAGAAAGTGATTCTGATTTTCGAGTGGGTTCGGATAGTTGTTTGTTGTACCATGACAGAATTTGTGTACCTAGAGATGAAGAATTGATCTGAAAGGTTTTGCAGGAGGCACATAGTGGTTATTTGTCAGTACACCCGGGCAGTACGAAAATGTACAATGACTAGGGGAAATTTTATTGGTGGCCAGGTATGAAAAAAGACATTTCTGAGTTTGTGGTGAAGTGTCTGATTTGTCAACAGGTAAAAGCTGAGCATCAAGTACCTTCGAGATTGCTTCAGCCAGTGATGGTTCCCGAATGGAAATGGGATCGGGTTTCCATGGATTTTGTGACGGGGTTGCCTTTGACTCCGAAAGAGAGGGACGCTGTGTGGGTTATTGTGGATAGATTGACAAGTCGGCTCATTTTATTCCAGTACGTGTTGATTATTCACTGGACAAGTTAGCCGAATTGTATGTTGCAGAGATAGTGAGGTTGCATGGTGTGCCTGTGTCTATAATATCGGATAGAGATCCGAGATTTACTTCGAGGTTTTGGAAGAATTTGCAAGAGGCCATGGGTACGAGGTTAAATTTCAGTACTGCGTTCCATCCACAAATAGATGGTCAGTCTGAAAGAGTGATTCAAGTTCTCAAAGATATGCTTCGATGCTGTGTGTTAGAATTTGAAGGTAGTTGGGAGAGATATCTACCTTTGGTCGAGTTTGCCTACAACAACAGTTATCAGTCGAGTATACAGATGGCACCTTATGAAGCTTTGTATGGTCGTAAGTGTCAGACTCCTTTGTATTGGACCGAGCTTAGTGAGAAACGAATCCATGGGGTCGATCTAGTAAAAGAGACTGAGGAGAAAGTGAAAGTAGTCCGTAATAGTCTAAAAGTTGCTTCGGACCGACAGAAGTCGTACGCAGATTTGAAAAGAAAGGAAATTGAGTTTGAGGTGGGTGACAATGTGTTTTTAAAAGTGTCCCCGTGGAAGAAAATCTTGAGATTCGAACGAAAGGGGAAATTGAGTCCGAGATTCACAGGGCCGTATGAGATTATAGATAGAGTTGGGCCAGTAGCATACAGGTTGGCTTTGCCGATAGAATTGGACAAGATCCATAATGTGTTCCATGTGTCGATGTTGCGACGGTATCGCTCCGATCCTTCACATGTGATTCCTTCAACGGAAATTGAGATAAGACCAGATATGTCTTATGAAGAGGAGCCAATTAAGATCTTAGCTCGAGAAGTGAAACAGTTGGGGAATAAGAGCATAGCCCTAGTGTTATGGCAGAAACACGGTGTGGAAGAGGCTACGTGGGAACTGGAAGAAAGCATGAGAGAGCAGCATCCAAACCTTTTTACTTGTAAGATTTTCGAGGGCAAAAATCTCTAAAGGGGGGAGAGTTGTAACATCCTGATTTAAGGCCTAGTCGGAGTAGTGGTGCGAGACCACAAATCTGAGGTATATGTATGAGTTTTGAGGTTTATGCTATGTTTGCATGTTAGTGTGAAAGTTTCATGAAGTAATTTTGTTAAATTGCGGTTGAATTGTCCAAAAGGACTAAATTACAAAAGTTGCAAAATGTGAAATTCTAGAAGCTATTTGTATGAAATAGCTTTGGATTATCAATTAGAGGTCCATAAATAGTAATTTTCCCAAATTCTAATTTTTGGACAAAAATGGGCATGAGTGGATGGTATTGGAAAAGTTTGACTAAGGGGCATTTTGGTCATTTGTCAATTAAGTGATTAAAAAGAGAAAAAGATGACAAAATTTCATTCATCTTCTTCTCCAAGCTGCGGAAAATTTCAAGAAGCTATTGTTAGGGCTCTTTAATTTTTCAAGCATGCTAGTAAGTGCATCCAAGCCCCGTTTTTGATATTCTTCGTATTTTTGAAGTCCTAGTAACATGAGTAAGCTATTTTTAGCTATATGTTGAGCTAGGATTGATGTTCAAAAATGTAACCATGTATGACATGCATGTATTTTGATGTTTTATGGAAGAATATGAAGGCTTGATGGAGTAGAAACATCTTTTGCTAAGTGAATTCCATGAAAAATGCATGTAGGGACTAGTTTGTGAATGTCTTGAGATTGGTCATACATGAGTGATTTAGTGAGAATTGATGATTGCTTTAGTTGAGTAAAAGATTTGGCTAAGCATGAAGGGGTAGAAGGTTGAATAAAAATAACTTTACGAGCCTTGGGGCAAAAGTATAAATATGAGGAAGTTTAGGGGCAAAATGTTAATTTTGCTAAAGTATGAGATAAGGGTCAATTTAGTCAATGTATGTATTGAACGGGTTGATTTATCATTTTAGATCAGGAAAGACGAAGCCCGGATCTTAATCGAGGCAAGAGCAAGGTCGTGGACTAAATTGCACATCTCTATACTTTTTGAGTACCGAGGTAAGTTTACGTATGAAAGATGCATTTATGCGTATACATTGTTAATGCTAGCTAATGTGTAGCATAATTGAGAACCTATTCAATTCTAGTGGAATGAATGAGATAGTAGTTGTGAATGCATGAATGTATTACAAGTAGACATGTGAATGTATAGTGATAATGCTTGATAGTGGGGTAAGTGCGATACCACCTTGATACTTAAAAATGATGGGCTGTGTGCGATACTATTATTAAGCATATTACTTAGTGAGCTATGTGCGGAATCACTATAATTATCCTTTGTGGTAGGCTATGTGCGATACTAGCTTATGATCTGATTATGGTGGGCTAAGTGCGAAACCACCGAGTAATTTAGCTGTGTGGATGTATTATTGAGAAATAATGATGTGTTGTATTTTGAGTAAATGTGCTATTGAGTGCAGGGGTGCATGTCAATGATTATGAGTATGTGACTCATGATGTGTTGGAGATGTTGTAAGGGATAGAAAGAGTAAGCATAGTAGTGGATGTGAATTACATATGTTAGTATAATTCTAATTGTTGTTTAGCTTATACTAGAATTCTTAAATTGTTTATGTGTAAACTTACTAGGCTTAAAGCTTACTCCTTTCTTTTCCCTTGTCTTATAGAGAACAACGATTGAATCGTGATACGCGGATTAATCGGAAGATCGCCCACACTATCAGCACACTCTGGTACATTGGACTTAATGTTTTGTATATGGCATGTATAGGGGCTAGATAAGTTAGTGAATTTTGTTGTATTGGCTAAGATGTGTTGGCCATTAGATGGATAAACTATTTTTGTATGATGCCATGGTTGTTGGCTACTTTATTATATAAAAGATGTAGTTATCCATGTAAGATTGTGTTTCAAAATGAGTTGGTTATGGATGTGTTGAATGAGTACATGTTGTGTATACTAGAGGGGTGAGAAGAGCTTAGCAAATAGCTTTGTTCTTGTCCATGTGGATAGACACACGGGCAGATGTCTAGGCCATGTGTGACACACGGCCAGCCCACGGGCGTGTGACTTGGCCGTGTCACTTTGGCAGATTCGAGTGTTATAGGCCACGGGCTAGCCACACGGTCGTGTGTCTAGGCTTTAAGCCGTGTAAAGTAGTCAGTGGTCACCACGAGTGGAGAGCACGGGCGTGTGCCCTAGACGTGGGACTTTGGCAGAATGCTTGAGTTTTGTGCACGGTTTGTGGGCATGGGCGTGTGTGACTACACACGGGCGTGTATCATCTTACACGGGCGTGTGGC
The DNA here is from genome assembly GCA_025698515.1 of Gossypium sturtianum. Taxonomy (NCBI): domain Eukaryota; kingdom Viridiplantae; phylum Streptophyta; class Magnoliopsida; order Malvales; family Malvaceae; genus Gossypium; species Gossypium sturtianum. Next base: position 50,315,071 of record CM046946.1, on the reverse strand, counting down.
CCTGTTGGAATGGAAAAATTTTAAATTTGTAAGAGTTTCCGATATGGTCTTGAGAGCCCTCGTGTATATGAGTAAGGTCTCGTAAGTTTAGAATGAGGTCGTTATGGTGACTAAGAGAGAGTAGTCACGTTGAGCCTAAGTGAGGATCAAGTGGTTTTATTTTGGTAATGCCTCGGGCCCGGTTCTGAGGTAGAATACGAGTAAGGGGTGTTACATTTAGTGGTATCAGAGCTATGATTTAGTCGGTTCTAGGACTACCGTAGTGGGTATAAGGGTCTAGCTATACATGCCATAAGTGTACAATGATAGTGTGGTGGTTTCTGATGATTTTAAACCTTGTTTTATATAGTATATGGATCCCGATCAATCGACTGCTGATGAAGCAGCTAGTAATGTGCCGGCTCCTGCGCAAAGAACCGCGCCTGTTGAGAGTGGACCCGAGGTTAGGGGTCACGGGAAGGAGGCTCAGGAAGCCTTTCTCCAGATGATGAGTAATTGGTACTCGGATTATGTTCGAGCGAACCCTAATGCTCAACCTCCTCCACCTCCTCCTATACCTCAGCCAATTCCAGTGGCTCCTCAAGGTATTGATGTAGTGAGGATATCAAAACCCCCGGTGGATAAGATTAGGAAACACGGGACTGAGGAGTTTAGAGCTAAGGTAGATGATGACCCCGAGAGGGAAAAGTTCTGGCTAGAGAACTCAATGAGAGTATTCGATGAACTCTCTTGTACACCTGAAGAGAACCTGAAGTGTGCCGTATCTTTGCTGAGGGACTCGGCATACCATTGGTGGAAGACGTTGACGTCGGTAGTCCTGAAAGAACGGGTGACGTGGGACTTCTTTCTGGAAGAATTTCGGAAGAAGTATATAAGCCAGCGATTTACTGATCGAAAATGGAAGGAATTCCTTGAGCTGAAGCAAGGAAGAATGACAGTAGCAGAATATGAGCGCGAATTTGATAGGCTTAGCAAGTACGCGCAAAAATGTGTGTTGATAGAGACTATCTTGTGTAAAAGGTTCAAAGACGGACTGGACGAGGATATTAAGCTCCTAGTGGGTATTTTGGAGTTGAAAGAGTTTGTTGTGTTGGTTGAAAGGGCAAGTAAGGCCGGGGAATTGAGTAAGGAAAAGAGAAGGGCTGTGAGTGAAGCCCGAGATGCGAGAAAACGACCGATGGGCAAATCATATCAAGCACAGTCGAAAAGATCCAAGGAAGTGAATCCTTAGACGACGACACCAGTGGGATATCCACCTCGAGACTTGAACAACACTAGTTCGGGTTCGAGAGTCCAAGCCACCTCGATGGAAAGTGTGGGCAATCCGAAGAACAAACTGGAGTGTCCAAGTTGTGGTAGGTATCATACCAGAGAGTGTTGGGGAAACAACCGAAGTTGTTATAAGTGTGGTTCCCCCGACCATTTTATCCGAAATTGCCCCGAGAGGGATGATAAGGAAGAGAAGCAAGAGACAAGACCTAGTGATGTGTCTGCAAGGGGTAGACCACCAAGGAACCTGAGAGGTGGGACTAGTGGTAGAGCTGCGTCCAAAGACTCTGCTATGAGACCAGGAGGGTCGGGCACTGCGAGGGCGTATGCCATTCGCGCCGCAAGAGGCGCCATCATCCCGGATGTGATAACGGGTACTTTTTCTCTTTTTGACACCTTTGTTATTGCTTTAATAGATCCAGGGTCTACTCATTCTTATATTTGCATGAGATTGGCATCTAGTTTGAGTATGACCGTTGAGTTTACAGATATTGTGGTTAAGGTGTCAAACTCGTTAGGTAAGCATGTGTTAGTGGACAAGGTGTGTAAGAATTGTCCTTTATTGATTAAGAGTCATTGCTTTCCAGCAGACCTTATGTTGTTGCCGTTTGATGGGTTTGACTTAATCCTTGCCATGGATTGGTTGACTACCCATGATTTCTTATTGAACTGTGGTAGTAAGTTTATCAAATTGAAATGTGAGAATGGAGATGTTTTTCGGGTTGAATCAGGTGGATCGGATAGTCTACCTGTGATGATTTCTTCCCTAGTGGCTGAGAAATGTTTGAGAAAAAGGGTGTGAGTCCTATCTCGCTTTTGTTTTGAATACTCAAGAGGTTGGAGTAATGTTTGATATAGTGCCGGTGGTATGTGAGTATCCGGATGTATTCTCGGAAGAGTTACCCGGATTACCTCCGCAGAGAGAGGTCGTGTTTGGGATTGAGTTAGTTCTGGGAACGGCACCTATTTCAATTGATCCGTATAGGATGGCACTTTTAGAGTTGAAAGAACTGAAGGTTCAGTTGCAAGAGTTGATAGATAAGGGTTTTGCAAGACCGAGCTACTCACCGTAGGGGTGCTCCGGTACTATTTGTAAAGAAGAAAGATGGGTCTATGAGGTTGTGTATAGACTATAGGCAACTCAATAAAGTGACGGTGAAGAATAAGTCTCCTTTACCAAGGATTGATGATCTTTTTGATCAACTGAAAGGAGCTACAGTGTTCTCCAAGATCGACCTGAGGTCTGGTTATTACCAGTTGAGAGTGAAAGAGCAAGATGTGTTGAAAACTGTATTTCGAACAAGGTATGGCCATTATGAGTTTTTAGTCATACCGTTTGGTTTAACGAATGCACCTGCGATTTTTATGGATTTGATGAACCGTGTCTTCCGACCGTATGTGGATAAGTTTGTAGTTGTCTTCATTGACGACATATTGATCTATTCTCGGGATGAGAACGATCATGAGGAACATTTGAGAATTGTCTTGCAAACTTTAAGGGATAAGCAATTGTATGCTAAGTTTAGCAAGAGTGAGTTTTGGCTCTGAGAGGTCGGATTCCTAGGACACATTGTGTCGGGTGATGGTGTCAGAGTTGACTCGAGTAAGATATCGGCTATTGTGGATTGGAAACAGCCGAGGACGTGTCAGAAGTCAGAAGCTTCTTGGGATTGGCGGGATATTACAGATGTTTCACAAAGGGGTTCTCTGTAATTGCTACCCCGATGACGAAATTATTGCATAAGGATGTCAAGTTTGATTGGACTGAGACATGTCAACAGAGTTTTGAGAGATTGAAAACATTGTTGACTGAGGCGCCGATTTTGGTTCAACCAGAATCGGGGAAAGAGTTTGTGGTTTTTAGTGATGTGTCGTTTAATGGTCTCGGTTGCATGTTGATGCAAGAGGGTAAGGTAGTCGCTTACGCCTCGAGGCATTTAAAACCGCATGAGAAGAATTATTCGACTCATGATTTGGTGTTGGATGCGATTGTTTTCACGTAAAAGATTTGGCGACATTATTTATACCGTGAGAAGTGTCGAATCTTTACGGATAACAAGAGTTTGAAGTATTTGATGGATCAAAAGGATTGGAATTTACGACAGAGGCGGTGGCTCGAGTTATTGAAAGACTATGAGTTAGTCATTGATTACCACCCAGGAAAAGCGAATGTGGTTACCGATGACTTGAGTAGAAAATCCTTGTATGCTCTAAGAGTTTTGAGCACGATTTTAGCATTGTCTGATGATGGTGCTATATTGGCAGAGTTGAGAGCTAAGCCACTATTTGTTCAACAGATATGTGAGGCTCAGAGAAATGATAGTGAGATGCAAGCTAAGAGAACTAAGTGTGGATCAGAAAGTGATTCTGATTTTCGAGTGGGTTCGGATGGTTGTTTGTTGTACCATGACAGAATTTGTGTACCTAGAGATGAAGAATTGATTCGAAAGGTTTTGCATGAGGCACATAGTGGTTATTTGTCAGTACACCCGGGCAGTACGAAAATGTACAATGACTTGAGGAAATTTTATTGGTGGCCAGGTATGAAAAGAGACATTTCTGAGTTTGTGGCGAAGTGTCTGGTTTGTCAACAGGTAAAAGCTGAGCATAAAGTACCTTCGGGATTTCTTCAGCCAGTGATGGTTCCCGAATGGAAATGGGATCGGGTTTCCATCGATTTTGTGACGGGGTTGCCTTTGACTCCGAAAAAGGGGGACGCTGTGTGGGTTGTTGTGGATAGATTGACAAAGTCGGCTCATTTTATTCCAGTATGTGTTGATTATTCACTGGACAAGTTAGCCGAATTGTATGTTACAGAGATAGTGAGGTTGCATGGTGTGCCTGTGTCTATAATATCGGATAGAGATCCGAGATTTACTTCGAGGTTTTGGAAGAAGTTGCAAGAGGCCATGGGTACGAGGTTAAATTTCAGTACTACATTCCATCCACAAACAGATGGTTAGTCTGAAAGTGTGATTCAAGTTCTCGAAGATATGCTTCGATGCTGTGTGTTAGAATTTGAAGGTAGTTTGGAGAGATATCTACCTTTGGTCGAGTTTGCCTACAACAACAGTTATCAGTCGAGTATATATATGGCACCGTATGAAGCTTTGTATGCTCGTAAGTTTCGGACTCCTTTGTTTTGGATCGATCTTAGTGAGAAGCGAATCCATGCAGTCGATCTAGTAAAAGGGACTGATGAGAAAGTGAAAGTAATCTGTAATAGTCTGAAAGTTGCTTCGGACCGACAGAAGTCGTACGCAGATTTGAAAAGAAAGGAAATTGAGTTTGAGGTGTGTGACAATGTGTTTTTAAAAGTGTCCCCGTGGAAGAAAATCATGAGATTCGGATGAAAGGGGAAATTGAGTCCGAGATTCATAGGGCCGTATGAGATTACAGATAGAGTTGGTGAATGTTTGTGAATGTTTGATGTTAATGAAATGTTTATGTTTTGATCTGATATGTCCAGTAACGCCTCTTAACCTTAGTCTGGCGACGGATACGGGTTAGGGGTGTTACATAAAAAAATGACTAAGTCCCTATACTTGCCATAAACTCAAAATACTTGAATTCATCAATAGCCATAGTGATAGCTTGATAGTGTGATAGGATCTCCGGGGATTTCCAACCCGAGCTAGCTCAATAACCCTATAAGACATTGGAAAGGAAGGGGGTAAGCTATATATATAGCTTAGTAAGTCCATACGAAAATAATAAGCAACTCTTACCAATCATTTACCAAGTCCAACAATATAAACATAAGATAGTACAAATTGCTATAAAACTCACAGTTATAATTTATTCAGTCACATTGTTTACTCTATCAATTTGCAAGCATATTTTAACATGTTTTGACATTAGCCTAATAACCGTAGTCTCTCCATTATAACAAATTACCACAATCAACCAATCATTTCATAGCTCATAATAAACATGCACATTAATTATTAGTATTCACCTCTCAAGCATATACTTTAACATCTTTCAATTGTTTAAAGCTCATATTTTTCATACTTTCATAATCATTTTAATAGGCAATTATGCCAATCTTTCCTTTTTCTCATATCCGATAAATCACAATTTGTGTGAATGAATCATGCTATATCATAACTCAATTTGGCCTGAAAGCCAATTACGCAATCACCAACCAAATTTACCATGAATTTCATACATAACAAGTATATACCAATAGTCACAAGGTTCTCACAAATCATTCTTGTGGAAATCATGAACTCACAATTTCGTATCGATATGGTATCCCAGATATAGTCTTACATGTAATCGATGCTAATAGCCCAGCAATGGTCTTACACGAAGTCTCATATCGATGCCATATCCCAGATATGGTCTTTCACGTAATCTCAGTAACCCTAATGTCATGACATTTGTATCCTATCTATTCTTAAGGTTCAACCGGGACTTTCGTTGTAACGAATCTCTGTCGGTCATTTCTGTAGCATCGTACTCAATAGCATTCACATATCATTTCAATATTATAGCATTTACCAAAATTAGATCAATTAAGCATTTATACACATATAATTTAATGCTTATTAAATATATGAACTTACCTCGGCATAGAAACGGGAAAAAGGACTAAATCGTCAAATACTTGTTTTTCCCCCTTCTAGTTTCGAACCTCATTTTTCTTGATCTATAATATCACATTTAACTTATTTAAACATTATACTATTCAAATCAGCCCAAAATCACATTATGGAAAAATTGCATTTTTGCCCCTAAACTTTTGACGTTTTACATTTTAGTCCCTAAGCTCGTAAAATAAATTTCATTCAATTTCTTCAAAACCCAAGCCTAGTCGAACCATTTTTATACTCATAACAGCCTACATTTTTAATTTATTCACATTTTTCTACTCATTTTATAGACTTTTACAAATAAGTCCTTTTTGACATTTTTACCGAAAATATATTTCTAAAGTTTTTCATTAAGGGCATTTTAGTAATTTGGTAATTAAAATGAATTAAAAAGCCAAAATAAAGCCAAAAATTGTCCATCTTCTTCCCCATTGTCAAATTTTACTAGGAGAAACCATGGCTAGGGTTTGTAAAGGTTTCGAGCTCGATTGTAAGTCTGTTCTTGCCCCGTTTTTAATGCTCTTTACATTTTTGAAGTCGTTGTAACCCGATCTACCTATTTCTACCACTAATTTAAGAAATGATCAAGGTCTAGGGTTTGACCCATATCAGAAATGTGTGTATTTTGATGTTTGATGGTAGAAAATGCATGTTAGTTGTTTGTTAAACGACTTTTGCTAAGTGATTTTCGGTAAAAATGTCAAAAAGGACTTATTTGTAAAAGTTGTAAAATATGTAGTAAAAATGTTAGTAAATGAGAAATGTGGGCTGTTATGAGTATGAAAATGGTTCGGCTAGGCTTGGGTTTTGAAGAAATTGAATGAAAATCATTTTACGAGCCTAGGGACTAAATTGTAAAATGTTAAAAGTTTAGAGGCAAAAATGTAATTTTGCCATAATGTGACTTTTGGGTTGAAATGAATAATGTGTTGATTAAAAGAGATGAATTTGGTATTATAGATAAAGAAAAATGAAGTTCGGGTCTAGATCAAGGGAAAAACAAAGTGTTTGACGATTAGGTCCATTTTCGCTATTTTTGTATCGAGGTAAGTTTGTATGTAAATAATGCAATGTTATAATTGTATTTATAATATTTTTTATTGCATGAATTGTATTATTGACTTTATGGATGAAATTGACAAAGTTTTGATAAGCGAGTAAATCCCAGTTGAACTGTAACACCCCTTATCCGTGTCCGACGCCAGGACCAAATACGAGGCATTACCATGCTTGACCTTGCTTGAACATGTAATATCGGGCTATAAAATTTCATTCCAACTTAAAAGTTCTCTTTTTATTCATAACATACATATCATGGCCTACAAGGCCTTAAACGTTCATCCGGAAGGTTTCAGAGTTCAACCGGAAACTTTTACACTCTTTGAATTTTTTTTCCTAAACATGGGTCACATGCCCGTGTGTGACTTGGGACACGCCCGTGTGGTCACACACGCCCACGTCCCTAGCCCGTGTAGAATTTATTTTCATTTCAAACCTACAGGGATTTTTACACGGCCAGACACACGCCCGTGTCAATGGCCCGTGTCCCTCACACGGCCTAGACACGCCCGTGTCCACACTCGTGTGTGAAAACTAGGGGTATCCTATTTATGACGTCAGCAACCCCCTAAAAAGCACACGGCCTAGGCACACGCCCGTGTGCTGACCCTTGTGACGATTCAAATTTTTGTAATTAAAATGGAGGGGACATACGGCCTATCAACACACCCATGGGAGTTGACTGTGTGTCACACACGGCCTAGACACACACCCGTGTGTCTACCCATGTGGACATCTATAGGCTATTTCCCAAGCCTATTTGCCACCCTGAAACATAAAACCATTCATTTCATCATAAGTAACACATAACATAGCAACATGAAACTATTTAAGAATCTTTAAGTTATCATTCAATCCATCCACATTTCATTCAATAACTTGCATGAATATTCATTTCATTATACTCATCAACCTTGTAATATGAATTTGACAATATTGGCCAATTCACCATGGCCATTTACAAAATGAGTGTATAACATTAATGGCCAACCCAATTAGCCTTCAATGATGGCATGACACAAAATGATCAAGTTCCTGTACATGCCATACTCAAAATGAATTAACTTAACTATACCAAAAGAACGATTGATAGTGTGATCCGAGCTCTGACGTTCTATGATCCCCGAGCTAACTTGGCGGAACTACAAGGAAAAGGGAAAAGAGAGGGGTAAGCATATAGCTTAGTAAGTTTGCATGAAATTCTAAAGCAACATAATAGCTCAAACCAAAATTCATCCATCTCATGGAACAATAGCAACGTAGTCTAAATTACTTAAGTATACTTACTCACACTTATTATTAGCCATCTCATGTCACATTATGATTACGTAATTTGTACTTACACATGGTACCTGTATCACTTAATCACATGACTTAGCACATATGCTAACATGAACATAAACTCAAATCTTCATCATTCTTATCATGAATGAAACTCAAGATCATCCATAAACGGATTTGGCTCTATACCATTTTACATACTTAACGCTTTGGACCACAGACTAATTAGATTATCGTAGGATAATTGAACTCATCGTGCATAAATCTTGATGCCAACGCCATATCCTAGATATGGTCGTACATGGAATCACTCCTTGATGCCGATGCCATATCCCAGATATGGTCTTACACAGAACCTTATAGCTTCGATGTCGATGCCATATCCCAGATATGGTCTTATACAATATCGTACATGAATGTCGATGCCATGTCCCAGACATGGTCTTATACGAGATTTTCCTTTGGTGCCGAGGCCATATCCCATACATGGTCTTACATGGGACCTTCTATATTCAATGTTAATACATGGGTATTTTCATTATTCTAAATCTTTATCCGGGATTTCACATAGCTCATTTTCACCATTTCCTCATCGAGGCTTCATCACTCGATTTTCATGGTAATAACATATATTGTCATAATATTAAATAGTTTCAAATATCGAAACATTATGAAACTCTATCTTCATACAAACTTACCTGGATTCTGTTCTTGCCTCAGTTTCGATCCGGGCTTCGTGTTTCTTGATCTATAATAATAAATTTCACTTATTAAATACATGCATTGACTAAATCGACTCATAATTCATATTTTGGCAAAATTATGATTTTGCCCCTTAACTTTTACATAATTACACTTTTTCCCCTAGGCTCGTAAAATGATTTTCATTCAACTTTCTTGCATTTCAAGCCTAGCCGAATCATATTCTCAACTATAACAACCTTCAATTTCCACTATTTCACTCATGTATGACCATTTATATAACTTTTACATTTTGGTCCTTTTATACATTTTTCATGAAAACTACTTAGAAAAATATGTTTATCATACATCAAACTTTCATATTCTTTCATAAAACATCAAAATACATGCATGTCATACATGGTTAAATTTTTGAACATGAACCCTAGCTCAAAATATAGCTAGAAATAGCTAAACCGAGCTACGAGGGTCTCAAAAATACAAAGAACATTAAAACGGGGTTAGGATGCACTTACAATCAAGCTTGGAAGTTGAAGAAACCCTAGCTATGGCTCCTTGCAAATTTCGGCTAAGGGAGAAGAAGATGGACAAGATTTTTGCTTCTTTTTCCCTTTTAATTCTTTTATTAACCAAATGACTAAAATGCCCTTAATGATCCTTTCTTGAGATTTTTCCTTACCATGTCCACTTTTGTCCATCATCTAATATAATGGTCTAAGTGCTAAATAAGGACCTCTAGAAATTTTCATAATTCTATTTCATACTTAAATCTTTCAGAATCTCATATTTTCTCATCTTTGCATTTTAGTCCTAACGGACAATTTAATCACTAATTAATAAAATTTCTTCATGAAATTTTCACATCATCATACAATGACCTCATAAGCTTCATGGAAATTATAAAACTCATTTTTCTACTTCGGGTTTGTAGTCTCGCACCACTATTCCAACGAAGCCCTAAATCGGGCTGGTACATGAACCTTAGGAATAGATAAGATATAAATGTCATGACATTAGGGTTACTGAGATTACGTGTAAGACCATATCTGGGATATGGCATCGATATGAGACTTCGTATAAGACCATAGCTGGGCTATTGGCATCAATAAGATATTACATGTAAGACCATATCTAGGATATGGCATTGATACGGTACTGTGTACGAGATTCCCAAGTATCCTTTAGTATTCCAAATGGTTCAACAAGAAATGTTGACGAAATGTTCAACGGGTATGTTGAAGATGATAAAGTACATGATTATGTTACGAGTTGTTACAAGTATGTACGAAAAACTTGAATAAAATGGATTCAGTATATGATGAACAATTGGTAAGAATGTGATTAAGTATGTTGTGCTTATGAAGCTTAAATGACATTTATGTTCATATGTGTTATGTTGATATTAAATGACATTTATGGTCATATGACATTTATGAAGTTTTAATGACATTTATGTTAATATTTGTTAAGTTATTTATATGTCAAATGTATGTCAAATGTATTGTATTATTTGCATATGAACTTACTAAGCTATATAGCTTACCCCCTTCCTTTTCCATGTTTTATAGTGTCATTGAGCTATCTCGAATTGGAGATCGTCGGAGATCCTATCACACTGTCAAGCTATCACTTTGGGTATTGATAAATTCAAGTATTTTGAGTTTATAGCATGTATAGGGACTTAGTCATCTTGTTAAATGTGTCATTGTGATTGTAGCCAATGTGTTGGCTTGTGATTGTCAAAGGTTTGTTTTGATAATTGGCCATGTAGATTGGTTTATTTGGGCTATCATGGTTGTAAGCCTAAGTGTGTATATATATATGTGTGGGTGTGTTAATGTTTGGTGATATGGTCATGGTATGCTTGGTGAATGATAGAAATGTTATTTATGACATGAATGTGAGATGTTTGGAAATATGGTCTATTGATGAAATGATAAAGTGGTGTACAATTAGGTATCTTGAAAGTAGTCAATTGTGACTTAGTAAATGTTGTGAGTATGATAGATGTTGATATTGTATTGGCATGTGTTGGTCATAATTGTGGATGTTTTGGTTGCCTAAGTATGTTATGTTTTATGCCTTTGAATTGGTGTAAGTGTATGTATGAACAAGGGTGACAAATGGCTTGGTAAATAGCCTTTATTTTGTCTACACGGGTAGACACACAGGCATGTGTCTAGGTCGTGTGTGACACACGGTTTGCCCCACGGGCATGTGTTCCTATCGTGTGTCCCCTGCACCTTAATTGTTGCAAAACAAAATGTCCAGAATTGAGCACACGGGCAGAGACACGGGCGTGTGTCTCAGCCATGTGTGCTACATGGCCTAGCACACGGGCGTGTGGCACGGTCGTGTGGCACAAGTCAAAAAGCACCCTAAATTGAACACAGTCTGAAACACGGGTGTGTCCTAGGGTCACACGGGTGTGTCCCTTGGACCACACAGGCGTGTGAGCCCTGCTTCTAGTAAAAATTTTCTAAGTTTTATAAAAAATTCCTGAGTTCTCGGTTTAGTCCCGAACCACCTCCAAAGCATGTTTTGGACCTCGTAGGCTTGTATAAGGGAATTTATGATCGATTATGAATGATTTTAGTTTGGACGCAAAATTTATAACTCGAAATTGTGTGAATGCTTGTGTTATAAGTTCGGTAATGCCTCGAGCCCTGTTCCTGCATTGAATACAGGTAAGGGGTGTTACAGAGATAAGGAGCATTCATTTTCAAAAAGCTTTATGCTATTTAGATGCTAGTATAAACTTAATGCCCTTATCTATTTATGAAAAAAAATCGGGGTAGGGGACCTCAAAAGCACTCAAACTACACTAAAATTAGCTTATAGATCTGCAATCCAACCTAAGGGAGTGTTAGAAGATGTATTAGTTAAGGTGCGCAGTTTTATTATCTCGGCAGATTTCGTAGTTTTAGATTTCGAAAAGGATAGAGAGATACCCATCTTGTTGGGAAGACCTTTTCTAGCCGCATCCAGATCCACAAATTAATTTAGAGAAAAATGAAATGACGATGAAAATTAATGATGAAATTGACGTTTTTAGATGTGGACCTCACTAAAGTGAGGAAACTAGGGGAGTAGTGTCATTACCTCTTTACCTTCGAATCTAACTACCCTGAATCCAAGGATACGCTTAATGTGATTAATGCAGGGCTAAAGGGCTGGTATAAGGAAGGATGCAAGCTAAAAAATGAAGTGGCATGACGGTTGATGGACAAATGCTGAACGAGGTTCGAGTGGGAATGTGTCAGTGGAACTGCCGGATGAATCCGGTGGTAAAATGTGATGAAACGTTAATTAAAATTTTCTTGGATATTATTATATATTCAAATAACCATGTAGTTTAGATCCTAACTTATATGTATGTTTACTATAGACTGAGACATACTAAAAAGGGAAAATTTTGGCTTAAATAAAGTCGGCGTCGCCACATGACAACTCCATGTCGTAACACTACATGTATAAATGCAAGAATTCGGGAAAGCACTTCGGTACCGCGACATGGATGATAGTTTCCCTAATTTTTCCAAACTATACGATATGTTGTGACACAACACCTTGTTGTCGCGATGTCAATAAACTGGCAGAGATGTTGCAACACGGAACCCCTGTGTAACGACATCACTACAATTTCTTGTAGGTGACCCGACCCGGTAGTGCAACTCGATGGCTTTAAAATCCATTTTAGTCAATTTTTAACCATCTAATAACATTCTTTTTACCCTAAAAACCCATTAGTCACCTATTTAAACATTTCTTAACTCTTTAATCTTCCTAACCTTCTCAAATCTCTTAAAACCTCATAAACTCTTAAACCCAATTTACACATTTTCATTAATTTGGTTAAAACTCCATCTCTCAATCATCCTTGGTGCAACAAAAAATGAGAACACCCAATGGAAAAATTGATGCTGCACAAAATTACAGCATCATTCTTGGCCATATATTCTTTTAACAAAGCTTCAATGGAAGTTGAAGATTATACCTAACCTTGTTGAGCATTTTGCCTCGGCTTAGGATGATTATAACCAAGAAGTGCATTGTTGGCATTCTGTCTTGAGGTATTTTTTAAATTCCCCGCACCTTGATAACTCCAATAGAAATTTGGATGTTACTTCCACCCTGAATTGTAGGTGTTGGAATATGTGTTATTATTCCAGTTAAAATCACCCATGTAGTATATCGATGCTAGGTTTGATGGGCATTCGTCAAACACATGATTTTCACCGCAATAAGCACATGACAGCTTGGCTGATTTCATCTCTTGGACTGCAGTTGGATTTTCATTATTTTAATCATATTAGCTAGAGAAGATACTTAGCTTGTCAACGAAGTGATTGCATCAAGCTCTATGGTACCAACAACACTTCTACCAGTCCCAACTCTCGTGATCAGATATTGATAATCATTATTGGCAATCTTTTTCAAAATCTCGTATGCTTAATTATAAGTTTTATCCAAAAAAGTAACATTGGAAAATGCATCAACTACCATCCTCGTATGCCCATTCAACTCATTATAAAACATTTCCATTTGAGTCCAGTGTTGGAATCCATGCATCGGACATTTTTGAATTAACTCCTGAAATCATTCCCAAGCTTCATATAGCTTCTCATCCTCCATCTGCCGAAAGGACGTAATATCATTTCTCAACTTGGAATTCATAGTAGGTGGGTTATACCATAGCAAGAATCTCTGGCAAAGATCATTCCATGATGCAACTGTTCCCAATGACAAAGCATTTAGCCATGCTCTCGCATGATCTCTTAAAGAATACGAGAATAGCTTAAGTCTTAAGGCATCTTCAGGAACACTCTGCTATTTGAATCAATCACATACTTCTAAAAAGAGTCTTAAATGTAATCGTAGGTCTTCAGTGGGGAGTCCATTGACTATCCTACAGTTTGCAACATTTGGAACATTATCGGTTTCAATTAAAATTGCTGAGCTTGTATATTTGGTCTAACTATCCTTAGATTCAGATCATCCAACATTGGGACGACATGCTCTCTAATTGGCCTATCTTGATCATCTACCACAAGTCCAATGTGAGGATTTTCATTGAGATATTTTAAATTACCATTAAGATCATTCCTATTTCCAGCCATTTTTCTCAATTTTTTTCTCTTTCTCCGCAAGGTTCTGTTAATCTCCGGATCAAATAGGTATTATGTGTTACTAGAATCTCTCTTATCATGCACTGATGGAAAACCTATAAAAATTAAATACACTAAGTTAAATAAAACTACTAAGTAAAATAACCAAACCAAATTTCACCAAATTATCGATCCCCGGCAACGGTGCCAAAAACTTGTCGCGTGTGAAATGATATGTGATTTTGTGCAAGTATACACATTGGGTTAAGTAACGAAGTGGTAAGTGAGTATCATTTCCATAAGGATCGGATTGAGGCAAAAAAAGTGGTCAAGTTATTTTAATGGGTGTTATTAATGCTATGGTGAAAACAATGATAAGTATGCAGTGACAATTGGTGGAGTAATTATGTAAGCAATACGTGGAATTAATGAATAACTAGAAATTCTATGGCAAAAGTGAAAGCAGAAATGTAATGAAAATAACGAGAGTAATTATCCAAATAGAATGTATATAAAGAAATAAACAACTAAATATGTTGTGGCAAAGATTCTACGACAAAGAATAAGGATAGAGTGATGTTGATTCGGAAGGTTGGGATTACCCAAAACCGACCCTAACTGTCAATAATGCCTTGGCAAAATCGTATCTACTTTATTGCACAAAAGAGTTCTAAACTGGCCTACCTCTCGCGAGGACAAAACCTCAAGTTAGCTTGCCCGTGCCTAGAGGCTTTTTAGATATCTTGCATGGGTTCCTTCTGTATGATCGTGACGCTCTTTCTAGAGTCGACTACAAGTTTCGATCAAATACTTGCTCATTCCATTCAATTTTAATCCAACCAACCCAACCCTTTCATATTTAGAATCAGTTTATAGCATGCGAACAACCTTCTATGTCTAGAGATCGTTGCATTTTAATTAAGAAATAAGAATAATAAAATGAAACAGTACAGTAAATTAGATATATATTGTATCCATAAAAAAAGTTAAGGTTTCATCGAAAGTAATCCCAACCCTATGAGATTTAGCTCATGGGTTGGGAAATAAAATTCCAAACCAAAGTATTATCCAACATTGCATTCAACTACTCCAATTCAATCTTTCAAAAGAACACTAATGGAAATAACGAAAGAATTTTAGGAAGTAGCTTTGGCTTGCCCAATCCACACTTCAATACCATAATGTCCTATGATGGTTAGGAAGGACTACCTTCGACTTCCTTTCCTTTTCATAGCCAAACCCTTATTTATGCCTAAGGATCTCTCCCACTTTTATTCCTCCTTGGCTTCTTATAGGCTTTTTCCCTAAGGTAAATCCAACAACCCAACTTTATCTTCTCCTCTTTTTAAATTCTTTTTTCAACAACCCAATATTATCTTATTTTTTAAAAAAAAAAAATTTTTTCTAGGATAAAAAAAAACAGCCTAGAATTACCTTCCCTCTTTTTAGGCAGATTTTTCTAATACAAGTATAGCTGGGCTAAAACTGGTATGCGTTAAGTGTTGACTCGCTCTTATTGGAATTGCCACGACATTCATGCTGGCAAAATGTCTAACATTTTGCCCCTGAAAACCTTCACTCCTTTATTTCTCGTTCCTCAACCTGCACCCACCAAACCACCAAACACAGAAAACTCCACCACAAGCGTTTAAAGTACCTAATATTTAAACATAGTCCAAGCTCCTCATGCAATGATAAAAATACTAGTGAAATGTCTTAAAATGCTACTGAATGTACCTAAGTACAAGTAATTGACTAGGTCTAAAGGCATGAAATATAACTCTTTTCAAAAGTTGTCAA
The DNA here is from genome assembly GCA_025698515.1 of Gossypium sturtianum. Classification (NCBI taxonomy): domain Eukaryota; kingdom Viridiplantae; phylum Streptophyta; class Magnoliopsida; order Malvales; family Malvaceae; genus Gossypium; species Gossypium sturtianum. Next base: position 50,299,254 of record CM046946.1, on the reverse strand, counting down.
TCCTAAATGATATCATTGTGGTCCAAAAGTTCAAGAATTTTATGCATATTTGAGGGATTACGAGTATACAAATACTGACAGCCATACATGGGATAGTGTATTTGTGTGGGGGATAGAAGTTAAAGTAATCCCTCGAATTATTTGTGATTTTTACAATGCTCCATACTATGACCAAGATTTTATTGATGAAATAGATTTAGAATACTTCTTAACAAAAGGAAGAGGTGAATGGAAACACCACCCAAGTACTAGTATCCCAACCTCCTTAAATAAAATTATCATGTTCCCAGAGGCTAAAATTTGGATTCAATTTGTGTGTACATGAATAGTCCATACTTTAAATGTATATAACGTTAATACCTTTCAAGCAGTTTTACTATATGCTATTATGTAGAAAAAACAGGTGTGTACCAGAAAGTGGATCCACCAGAACATAAAAAGTCGTATTAGTGGCCAAAAAGTGGGAGTCTTCTTTCCCCACTTAGTGATGACTTTATGGAAAAGAGCATGTGTTTCTATGGCATCCACCGAACAGTCGCTGAAACCATCTCGAAGTATTATCGGTGATACCTTGTTTCAACAGTACATAGAGCTTCAAGAAAAATAAATAAAAGATTGGAACAAACAACAACAAGGAGAGACAACTACACTAGCTTCATCACAAGGGTTGGCACGAGCTGAACAGGAAGTTGGTGAGAGTAGTCATCCTAATCTGGATTGGATTATATAGTGGATGTAAGAGTTTGGGGCCCTATTTCAAGAATTTGCAAGGCAAAACAATATCAGGGTCCCCAATTATACACCAGACATGTTTGGGCCTACGCCATCCGGACAAGAAGAATGGGAGCTTAGAAGTGAAGAGGAAGGAGAGGGGCACGGAAGTGATGAGATGGATGATGAGGAGGATGATTAAAACTTAATTCTGTTATGGATTGGATTAAGCTGTTGGATGATTTTAATTTGTTTTAAGAGTAGGATAATAATAGATATTTGCTTATTTTGTGTTTTATTTTTATTTTCTTTGTAGGAACTCTACATGAAGGAAACACAACAATTTGAACTATCACCGAATAAAGGAGAAAGTACCCACTAATAGCAGATGGAATGACCACGATCAATCATGTAACTTTTTTCCTTCTATTTTTATGGGCTACATATTGAGGACAATGTGTTCACTAAAGTGTGAGGGGTAACATAGAAAACTTGTATCAATTTTTATGCTTTTCTTTCAATTTTTCTTGTCAATAGTGTGCTTGATCTTGTAAAAATACATTGGTTGGTTAGGAGCATGTACATAGGTTGCTTGTGTTCACAAATAAATTTGGCATGATGGTAGGTGATTTTCAATTTCTGATTATTAGACTACTAAGTTCTATATATTACACTGTAAATAGGTATTAAAGCAATTGAATGAACCAAATGATATAGAGAATACATGGAAATGAGCGTGCTAGTGTGAATGATAAATTGTTGAATTTGTGGTTGTTTGGTTAATTAGAGTTGTGAATATTGAGATACCTAGGGATGACTTAAGGCATTGTGTGGAATACACCCAGAGCCAAAAAAGCTAACCCTATCTTTAGTACCAATTTTTGAGCTGGAAAACACTTCTTAATGAACCTTTGATCCAAAACCCGAGCCAAAAATATCAATTTGTACTTATCATTTTTCTTTGGTCCTAAATTGTACGACTATAGATGTCTAGCCATACGTATTGAGGGTTAACTAGATACATCATGGCAGAATTTGTAAAAAAATTTAGTGAAATCAGAGGGATTGATGTGACATAGTGATTATACCTTAGCCAAATTGTGTAACAAAAGAAAATTTCAAAAAGAAAATCAAAACGAGTGGAAAAAGTCCTTGAAAAGTAAAAACATCTGTGAATGAGATGTGTTGAAAAAGAAAAAAATGTGACAAAGTCACAATAGTAGAAAAGCTCGTTCATTAAGTGAACAAAAACTCGTGAGTTAACCATGGTTGTTATATTATATTGTGACTTCCTAGGTATAGAAATAAGGAAGGTGAGAGAAGGAGACATAAGTGTACTTCCTAGGTATATAACCATGGTTGTTATATTATATTGTGACTTCCATGTTTTCATTGAAAAACCCTTGTACGTTGAAAGATTATTAATTTTATTCCCAAAATATCTTTTTAGTTGCTGAAGCTAATTTTGAGAGTAATTGATTTACGAAAAAGATTAAGTCGCGAAACCATTTCGAAAGTGTTGCGAAAACGTAGTGTTGTTTTAAAAACAGTTAACATTTTGAAAAAAACTGTGATTTACTTCTAACGGATATAAGTCAAAGTAAATAAAAACCCCAAGTTAAATCTAGAACCTTAAAGAGGCCTTATTACAACCCGAATCAAAATATTTAAAACTAATAGTCAAAACAGAAAACATAAGTAGTGTGTGGCCTTCTCCGAGTCCCTCGCAGCACCGACCCTCCTAACACTGGGAATCACCTGCACAGTTAAAACGGGGTGAGTTTACGAAATCTCAGTGTGTAATCCCCTTACTAGAGTAACAGTCAGTACACAGAAATGGAAACCGCAACAGTCTGGGCCCAAGCCCTTTAACAGTAACAGCACAGTCCAGTACAGAGCATACGTGGGCCAAAACCCATTACAACATCATTTGGGTCACAGCCCATAACAGAATCAATTGGGCCTAGCCCAAACCAACAACAGAACAAGTGGGCCTAAGCCCAAGACAAATGATGTGATCTCATAAACAGATATGCAACAGTATGAGGATGCATCCCACCCCGATCCAGCCAACACACCATCTGTACCAACCCTACACTTACGTGGGAATAAAATCGACCCACCCAGCCATCACACCAATGTTAGAACTGGTTGCGGCCCTAACCGAAATCGCAGCAAAGTTGTTGGTATATATATGCGGCTCTAAGCCTTCAGAAGCAGTATTATAATTGGCACAAAGCCATCAGTAATTGTATTATGTTTGGCACATAGCCATCAGCGACGGTAATATAATCGGCACACAGCCATGGGTAAACATGATCGACACAGAGTCATCGATATATATGTTAGGCACATAGCCACGGGTAAATACGATTGGCACAAAGCCATAATCAAGATGCCACAGAGCCATATTTAGGTTTGCATCGAGCCATCATCAGATTACGTGACTTTAAGCCGTCCGTCGATCCACAGTCGTCTCATGCGACCCGTGCAACCTTACCAGATCAATATTGGATCCACAGTCGTCTCATGTGACCCGTACGACCCTATCAGAACTTCCTCCGTATCAATGTCCCAACCCCATGCAATATGTCGTGTATGTCATGCTCAATCATTACACGTGTATGCAAAATGGCCATGCCCAGTAACAGTCATTTACACACATATTAAAAGCACATCAGTCACACGACCACAGTCGTGTCAGTTAAAACACAGTCATACGATCACATACAAATCAGTCAATTCATAGTCTAAGTTAGTATTTACCCACAAGGGCAAAATAGTCATTTTACCCTATAAGGGCGTTTCGGTAATCCTACCCTTCAAGGGTATTTCGGTAATTTTACAAATCAAAGGTCAGTACTTTTAAAAATCAAGGGTATTTCAGTAATTTTGCCAACTGAGGGTATTTCGGTAATTTTACAATCTAAGGGTATTTCGGTAATTTTACAAATTAAGGGTATTTTAGTAATTTTGCAAACCGAGGGTATTTCGATAATTTTACAAATCGAGGTCTCAGCGACCCAACAAAAGGTCCACCGTCACCTCGGGCGACTTAAGCAACCTATACAGTCACAATGGTGTAAATAGGCCTAAGGCCCATTACTCGGCCCAAGTGGGCCCACACACTCGTGTGCCCCATTTAGCCCAGAAACGGTCACAGTTATACAACCGTCATAGTCCAAACAACACTCATGCATTTTATCCGTGTGGGCCCACAAGCCCACTGGGCCCACACAGCCCATTTCGGCCTAATGAGGCCCAGAACGGCTAAAGACCACGAGAGCGCTCGTGGTGGCCCCTACAAACTAACGCCCATGCTCGTGGACTCGGTCCACCACACGTGCGATCACACACTCGTGTGGCATCATTCACCGGTATTTCATCTTTTTGGCATTTTGTCGATCTACAATCAGAAGGAGTGTGGTTACACACCTTTTTCGAAATAGCGCAGAAAACCCCGAATGTCGAACCTATTATAACTGTAACTACGGTTAAAACCTTAACACATGAATTGAAAGAGCCATTAATCAAAACCCATTCAAAAGATTACCTACCAACGCCTTGCTTGAACGAGCGTGGATTGAACCTACTTAGATCGTCGACGAAAAAGGATTACAGACCCCTCAATGAATATTTGCTTAAGCAACGAGCCTTATTAAACAAAACTATTTCTAGAATATGACTTAAAATCTCAATACCAGCATCATAGGGCAATCGACCAATGAATCAACTTACCCCAACTATACGATCGATTGACAATAGGAAGTTTTGAACACCTCTGCCCACTGAGAAACCCCTTACTTGAACTCAATGTCAGACAAGGAGATTCCGACCGAATGCCAGAGGATAGTTGCTGAATCAATGACGAAAGTCAAGGTGAAAAGAATGCAGTATTCGGCTAGCCTCCCATAGAAAAGGGGTGATAACAGATACGGATTAAAAAAGACCAAAGAAGGGGAAAGAGAATCTGGGAAAAGAGAAGATGATGCATTCGGCCAAGTAAAGCAAACGAAAAGGAGAGAAGAAAAAAACAAAGGGAGATTCAGTTATTGAAAGAAGCACCGACAGAATATTGGAGAAAAAGAAGAGGAAGATGTATTTGCTAACGCAAAAAAAAAGGTAGAGAGAAAGATAGAAAAATGATTCAGTAGAGAGACAGAGAAGTAAAATTCGGTAAAAAGGGAAAGAACCTCAATTGCACAAATCTCCCCACAAAAGAAAAATTGAGGTTGCACTAAAAGAATTCGGCAAACTGTACGGCTTCCCCATACGACACCAACGACTTACTAGGAAAAATGCTTAATTCTGCCTTTACCAAAACCGAACTCCCCAAAGTCTAGAGACCAAAACAGCAGACACTTCCCTTCCCACTCAAATTCCTATTTTTCCTCCATAAATCACTCCTTTAATCTCTCCACAATCTACTCCATGATTCTCTCCACAACAACCTCATCCATCAGAATTCTAATGCAACACAAACTCCAGTCGTCCCAACTGAAAAATAAATACCCCATTATGTTGTGCCAACACTCAAACCTCAGACCTCAAGATTACTCCACATGCCACCTTGCCACTAGACCACAAGCTCTTCTGTGACTTAAAACATGCGCAAATATTTATAAAGCCTATGTGCCAGTGTCCATATTCTTTTAAGAGTAAAATTTCAAAATACTGCAAGGGCCAAGACTTGAACCTAGGCTCCCCTACAACTTTAATGACGCCACAGCCACTAGGCCACATGCTTCCTTGCGTCATGATTTCCCTAACAATATTCTTAAAGCCTACTCACTTACATCCAGGGTTTTATTCACCTAAAACCAATTTTTTTCCTAAAGCCCAGGTTTGAACCCAAGACTTCATGGAAGCCCCCTAACCTTCCAAACTCACTCACCTAATAGGTTCAACTTGCATTAGTGCCATTCTCTTGTTCTCAAAAATTTAAATGCTCCCATGCCCAAGGCCCAATAGGCCCAATTCTACTAGGCCCGAATTTAGGGTGTTACAAGTATTTTGTTAACCTTAGGGGCCGAATGAGGCCTAAGGGTGAGCTAATGAACTTTGTCAGTATGCAAGAGACCATTAGAAGGTGTGCTAAATCGATGCTAGTCACTATGTTGCAACACGGAGGATTCAATGTCGCAACACTAGGAGCAGAGTGAGAAATTTCGAGACTGCCTTTGATGTCGCGACATAGCCAAATGGTGTTGCGACATACCCTTGAAGACATCCTGAACAAGGGTATAGTGACTTCTTTGTCGTGACACAAGTCCTGATGTGTCGCGACATCGACTCTAGTTGAGAATTAATACGACCCATGGGGTGTTTTGGTTCGCACAATCTAACTTAAAGCTTGGAAACATCAGCTAACCTAGGTTGAAGGACGACGACCACCTCAAATCTATAAATAAGCTCATTTGGCACATCTTATGCACACCAATTACTTAGCTTAGAATCTCTCTTTTAAATTCTAGTTTAGTTTTTCTCTTTTCTTAAGTTTTTAGGGTTATTTCAGTTTGTTATTTGATTATCCCAAGAGATCTGGTTTGTGGATGAGATTAAACCTTGTGGATTAATTCTTATTCATAATACAAATTAGGCTTTTTCTTAAACTTTATTGATAAACCGTAATATATACATATTTTAATCCCATATTTAGCGTACTTTTGGATTATTTATCCTTTGAATTGTTGAATTTGATGCTCCTAATCCTTTAATTTCATGTTTTATACTTAAGAGAGCATCGGAGGTTGAAAAGAACGAGAAACGGGCTAAAACGGACCAAATGGGCCAAAGTAGGAAATCAACACGGCCTAGGCCCAAGCCACACGGCCGTGTCCCTTTAGCAGGCTCGACCACGGCCTGGATTTGATTCACACGGGCGTGTTGCACAGGCGTGTCCCTGCTGTGGCCAAGATGAATTTCACTCGGATTAGGATACTTGTGGGCCAAGTGAGGCATCCTGAAAGCCTATATAAACACCCTAGAGGGCAACCTAAAGGGGGAGGTCGACAGAAGCCTTCTGTCGGGGGGCGTCCAGCTAGGCCAATAAGCCAAACCAGAGAGGTCAGAATTGTGGGATTTACTTGAAGAAAGCCAGTTGATTCATCTCAAGAAGCCGAAATCATACTCAAGACGGAGGATCTCTCCTTCAATTCCTTCAGGGGTTTTAGGGTTTTCTTATGTTTTGTTTTATATTTTCTTCTGAGATGTATTCTTTTCTGATTATGAACTAAACCCCTTAGATACCTGAGGGGGATGAAACCTAAGACGGATCTTGTTATTATTTTCTGAACAATATGATAAATACTTGATTTGTTCTTAACTATGTGTTCTTAATTCTTGTTTTGATATTTCAGGATATTGATTCAAGTATTGATGTGCTTAGGCAGTGGAGGAATATTCCCTGTTTAAGATTACATCTAGCATAGTTAAGCGGAGTTGATCGCAACCCTAGAGATTGGATGACAAAAATCTACCGGATTAGGGTCAAACCTAATATGGGAGTCCATAGATCGAGTTAATGCAATCCTAGGGGTTTTAATTAGAAAGAGATTTCAATTAATCAACCTAGGGTTAGGCGTTAGTAGCCTCGAGAGAGGTATTAATATAAATTAGGGAATCCTACGGATCAAGTCAAGTGAATAAATCGTTTGGTTCAGAGTTAAATAACAAGTGAAATCTAGGTGGATTCTTCCTTGGGTATCGTCTTAATCAATTGGTTTTTCCCACAAGTATTTTCCCCAATTCATTCTCTATGTCTTAGCGTCTTTAGCTTGGTAGTTAGTTAATTTTAGAATAAACAACAAATCTCTTAATTCTTAGGCTAAATAATAAAAAGAAAGTCAGTATTAGTACTTTTGGTTCCTTTGGGTTCGACATTCCGGTCTTGCCACTAAGCTATACTACTGTTTGATAGGTGCACTTGCCTCAATCGTGGTGATAGTTAGTTTCTAGGTTAGATCATTCATTACATAAATATTAAGACTCTCGACACACGATCAAGTTTTTAGCGCCATTGCCGGGGAACCAAAATATTAAGAACGCTCAATTTTTATTACTTTAGCCATTTTTATTTTTGCGATTTACTTTTATTTTGTTTTTAACTTTACTAATTTTTCTTCTTTTATTTGTTCCTTGCAGGTACCCCTAGTTTATGACTAGAAGGAACTTGACAGGACCTTAATTTAAGACAGTGATATTGAAGGTGCCGTTCGCAGAAATCGTAGAGAAATAAGGTGAAGCTTAAATTTCATAGAAGAAGAGCAAGAAGACGAAACCAATACTACCGAAGAGATGGCTGAGAATAATCCGCTACCTCCAGAGGTGGCCAAAAATCATGCTCCTCGAACTATGTATGATTATGCTAAACCTAATTTAACAGGAACTGAGTCAAGTATTGTTAGACCTGCTATTGCTGCAAATAATTTTGAACTGAAACCTAACACTATATAGATGATACAGCAATTTGTTCAGTTTGATGGTTTGCAGGATGAAGATCCAAATACTCACTTGGCGAATTTCCTAGAATTTTGTGATACTTTCAGAATAAATGGCGTTTCTGATGATGCCATCCGTCTTCAGTTATTTCCCTTTTGTTTGAGGAATAAAGCAAAACAGTGGTTGAATTCTCTTCCACGAGGGTCAATCACTACATGGGATAAAGTGATCGAAAATTTCTTGTTAAAATATTTTCCACCAGCCAAAATGGCCAAGTTGAGGAATGATATCTCTTTTTTTGTGCAGATGGATCTAGAAACACTATATGATGCATGGGTGATCGCTATGATTTGTCAAAGTTTTAAAATTTATAAAGAGAATGATCGAACTTGGAAATTAGCTATGACAACGGTTTGAGGCAAGCGCACCTATCGAACAGTAGTATAGTTAAGGCAAGACCGGATTGTCAAACCCAAAGGAACTAAAAGTACTAATACTAACTTTCTTTTTATTATTTAGCCTTAAAATTGAAGTGAATTTTTTTAATCTAAAATTAACTGATTACTAAGCTAAAGATGCGAAGACAAAGAGAACGAAATTGGGGAAATACTTGTGGAAAAAACCAATTGATTAAGACAATACCTGAGGAAGAATTCACCTAGACTTCACTTGTTATTTAACTCTGAACCAGATGATTTATTCACTTGACTTGATCCGTAGGATTCCCTAATTTATATTAATACCTCTCTCGAGGCTACTAACGTCTAACCCTAGGTTGATTAATTGAAATCTCTTTCTAATTAAAACCCCTAAAATTGCATTAACTCGATCTATGGACTCCCATATTATGTTTGACCCTAATCTGGCAGATTTTCGTCATCCTATCTCTAGGGTTGCGATCAACTCCGCTTAATTATGCTAGATCTACTCTTAGAAAGGTTCTATTCCTCCTCTACCTAAGCACATCAGTACTTGAATCAATATCCTAAAATATCAAAACAAGAATTAAGAACACATAATTAAGAACAAATCAAGTATTTATCATATAGTTCAGAGAAAACAATAACAAGATTCGTCTTAGGTTTCATCCCCTCGTGTATTTTAGGTTTAGTTCATAATGATAAAAGAAAACATCTCATAAGAAAAGATAAAACAAAACATAAGAAAAACCCTAAAACCCCCTGAAGGAATTGAAGAGATATCCTCCGTCTTGAGTATGACTCCGGCTTCTTGAGATGAATCAACTGGCTTTCTTCGAGTAAATTCCCACAAATCTACCCTTTCTGGCTCGACTCCTTGGCCTAGCTAGACGCCCCCCAAATAGTTGGCCTCTAGGGTGTGTATATAGTCTTTTGGAATGTGTTTCTTTACCCCTAAGTATCCTAATTCGAGTGAAATTCCTCTTCTCCACGGTAGGGATACGCCCTTGGCACACGCCCGTGTGAATCGTGGCCAGGCCGTGTTCGAGTCTGATTAGGGAGGCACTGCCGTGTTACTTGGGCCCAGGCCGTGTCGATTTCATGATTTGGCCCATTTGGTCCATTTTAGGCACGTTTCTCGTTCTTTTCATCCTCCGATGCTCTCCTGAGTATAAAACATGAAATTAAGGGATTAAGAGCACCAAATTACACAAATTAAGGGAAAAATCATCCAAAAGCATGCTAAATGTGGGCTTAAAATATGTTACTATTACGGTTTATCAAATACCCCCACACTTAAGCTTTTGCTTGTCCTCAAGCAAAATTCTCAACTCATAATTAAAGCGAACTTCCCTCGATTCATAATATTCATCAATAATGTTTCATCATAATTAAAAGATAATTCATACATGGATAATTCAACTCAAAGAGTCCTAAAGATTCAAACAATCTAAGTCATACATTTTGTAGCATGAAAACATAGGTGTTTCCCCTCATCTAAATAATTACCTCTGGTTCAAAATCGACAAGGATTGACATCCTCACTAAAGATTCACTCAAATCACTCGAGGTGTTTAAGGTTCAGGAAAAAGCACTCATAAGTCAAACATGAAAAGTTAATCCCATAGGCTTGCATGAAAATCAAATCTCCACCACTATAATATGAGATACACAAATCAAAAGGTCTTTAATAGGGTTGTAACGGGGCTTGGGTTAAAGGTGTTGATAAAGGCTGAATTAGAGGGTTAAAATCGAGATTGACCTGACAAATTACCTAACTAGAAAAATGAGCTAATTACATAAACTTGTAATACTAAAAATACGAGCTTTTTCTTCAAGATGTGGAATTTAAATATGTAAGCTCACTTAATTATTAGACTAATAAAACTAATACTGAATATACTTCGTCATTTTTTTTACGAGCAAATCAAAAAAGAATACATAATAAATGATGAATTAACTATCGAAATAAATAGGCAATCGATCAAATCAAATCTCGATATAAGGGTAGTCAAAAGGAACAGTGATAACAAAAACAAAGGGTTTCAGGTTAATATTAGTGGGTGAGTCAATAAAAAGGGTTGTTAGGATCAAAAGGGGTTCACTAGGGGTTAATTATGGAGGTAGGCTTTTTACTGGAGTGAGTGGGTTAAGTCCTAGGTGCCTTCACCATCTTTGTATATCAAATCAAAAGTGTGGTCTCGACATGTATAATCGATGCAAGTTCTAGAATAACAAATCAATGTTGACACACTCATAATCAATAAAGTGAGCAAGAAAAAGAATATATGCTCTATAAGGCTCAAAATCTCACAAGAAAAAAATATGGGTTTTTGATGTCAACCTCGTAAATTTCAAACTTCAAAGTAATATTCAAATTTAGGTAGACAACCTAAAATTTTTTTCTATTTCTGAAAAATAGACTTATCATGCTCGATTCTCTATTATTTTAAAGTTTAAATTATCAATGCACAATTATCAATGACTTAATCTAAAATATATCAATAAAAATCATAAATCACAGGAAATTTCATTCTGATCATAATATGAGAAACTTACTTTAAGAAACAAGACATAATTCAGGACTTGAGAATAATGTAAAAAGTTTGGCACTTTTAAGTTTTACCCCCCTACACTTAAGATGTACATTGCCCGCAATGTACAAAGATAGATAGAAATTTATAAAAGATAGGGAGAGATGAAACTTCCTGAATTTGGATGGATTCCTTGAGTTGGAGGTGTGGAAACTTGATTCAGAGATGAAGGATAAGTTAGAGCAGGCGTCTCTGCTGGTGGTATGGGGGCTGCCCACTATTACTGCGCTAGATGAAAAAATTGGGTAGCCCGTGAAGAAATAGCCAAGAAATACTAAGAAAAATTCAAATTAAACTAATTATTTATTTAAAGACAAGAAAGATAAAGAGAAAGATCGTAAAAAGTAAAAAAAACAAGAAAAAGAAAAGACTTATGGACTAAGGAGTCCTTATTGTTGGATGGTTCGCGAGGTGGGTGTGATTTCTAAGGCCGCGGTGATGTTAAGCGAGAGGTCGTGGTGGGGTGATTCCCAAGCGCCTGAAGAACCTAAAAACAAGAAAATAAAATAAGATACACTAAATTTAGTGGAAGAGAAGTTAAGATAAGGAAAATAAAGGAGAATAGAAAATAAAAGTAAGAGTTAAATGGCCTCAAAGATCCTTGGCTTGTCGAATAATTGAAGCGGCCGGCATGAACTTATGTAGATCGATCTCTCACAGGGAGACTGTGCTTGGATCCTCCCACTTCTTCAACATAGATGTGGAGGTCAAGGGTTTGGGGAAGGATTAGAGAAGAAAAGTAGGGAGAGGTCTGAGAAAGAAAGGGAAAAGAAAATGGGATGGCAGAGATGGGAGGGGTGGGTGTTTTAAATAGAAATTTCAAGACTAGTACATTCCCATGCCCGTGTACCATGGGCGTGTTGGGTCACACGACCGTGTCGCATGGCCGTGTTATGCTTCTCTCGTTTCTCCCACGCCCATGTTCGAGTCACCACGCCCGTGTAGGATCAAACAATGTCGACCACGACCGCATCGCACGGGCCTGGCGAGTTAGTTAGAGCCCGTGTGACTTCCCTCAGTGTCGGCCACGGCCATATCACACGACCGTGGCAATTTAGAGTCGTTCGTGATCTGGGAATCTTTCATCATTGGCTCGTACTACCTCTGCTATGTCAGTATTAAAGTCCGTAGTGTCCACACGGCCACGGCCACGGCCGTGTGCAAGGCCGCGTGGTATGGAAATCTACACTTTGGTTAGTTTAAAATTAAATTCTAAAAAGGAAAAATAAAAGTAAAAATGAAAATGTAAAAATTAATGGAGTTAGTGCTCGGGTTGCCTCCCGAGAAGCGCTCATTTAAAGTCTTAAGCTAGACTTACCTCTCATTCGCATAATCAGGGTGGTTTGAAGAGTTGAACATCTTTCCTCATGCTATCTATCCTATTATCCATGTATAATTCAAGTCGAGTAGTGTTTATTTTGAAAGTGCCAAATATAGTATTACTTACCTTGACTGTTCCGTATGGGAAACCTTGATTACCCTAAAAGGGATTTCTTTGTTTGTATTAGGGTCAGGAGGAGATATTCAAGGGTCTGCTTTATCTAACAATACCTGATCTCCTATTTTGAATTTGTTTATCTCGTAGAGTGGCTTTGGTTCTGCTTCGTGTATCCCTAGTTTTTCCTTGAAATGCATCTTCCACTCGTCTAGTTTATCGATCTGAAACCTTCGATCCTCATGAATTATTTCCTTGTTGGCATGGGGTCTAGGATCAGGTTCAGTTGTGTTCTTTCGTGGTGCTTCCTGAAAAGAAGGGTTAACCGAATGGTTATTGATGGAATGTACATTCTCACCTTGTTTACTCGATGTTCTAACCGAATCAAGATCCTGAAGAGTGACTGTCTCGTCACCTACACAGAGTATGAGTTCACCTACGTCGACATCAATTTTAGTCCTGGCAGTTGCTAAAAAAGGCCTTCCTAGAATTAAAGGGATACTATTGTCCTCATCCATGTCTAAAACAACAAAGTCTACTGGCAATACGAATTTATCAATTTTCACTAGCACATCTTCGATTATACCCCTAGGAATTCTAATAGTTTTATCAGCTAATTGAATGCTCATCCTAGTTTGTTTGGGTTTCCCTAGACCTAGCTGTTTAAACATTTTATAAGGCATGACATTTATGCTTGCCCCTAAATCAGCTAACGCATTATCAATAAATAAACTACCAATTAAGCATGGAATTGTAAAACTCCCTGGATCTTTTAATTTTCATGGTAGTTTATTTTGTAGAATTGCTAAGCGCATTGCGTTTAGCTCCACATGCAATGTTTCGTCTACCCTTCACTTGTTTTTCAAGAGCTCTTTTAAAATTTCCTAGAATCTGTCATCTGCGAAAGAGCTTCAAGTAATGGTAAGTTAATATGCAATTTCTTTAAAAGTTTAAGAAACTTACCGAACTGTTCTTCTGTGTCGTCTCTCCTCATTGCTTCGGGGTATAGTATGCGAGGTTGGTACTCTTTGATTACCGGTTTTGGCTTTTCTTGGGTTACCTCAACCTTACCTTTTTCTATCACACTTTCTTGCCTTAGATTGGGCTCATCTAACCCTACATTATCATGAGCTGATAGGGCTTGAATCTGCTCCTTTGGGTTAGTTTCAGTGTTGCTTGGCAATCTACCTTGTGGTCGTTCTGACATGATCTTGGTAAGTTGACCTACCTGATTCTTGATATCTTGAATTGATGCTTGCTAACTTTCAAGTGCTGTCTCAGCTTTTTGAAGACGGGTTTCTGAGACTACTATGAATTTTGTCAGCATCTCCTCAAGGTTTGGCTTCTTTTCCTGTGGGTAGGGCTGATTTTGAAAATTTGGAGGGGGTTGTTATCTTTGATTTCCTTGACCACCCCATGAAAAATTGGGGTGGTTCCTCCGACCTGGATTATAAGTATTACTATAAGGGTTATTGTTAGATTTAAAGTTGTTACCCATATAGTTCATCTGTTCGCTCTCTGTGCCCAGATGGTAGGGTGGGTACTCAGGATTCACCATGCCTCCACTTGCGTCGCACTGCATGACTGGATGTACCTGCGAAGAACACAAACCATCAATCTTTTTATTTAGCACCTCTACCTAATTTGATAGCATGGTTACTGCGCCGAGGTTGAAAATTCCGTTTGCTTTTGTTGGCCTTGTCCTTGTAACTTGCCACTGGTAGTTATTCAATGACATCTCTTCTATAAAATCATAGGCCGCTTCGGGAGTTTTGTTATTCAGAGTTCCGCCGGCGGCTGAATCGATTAATTGCCTTGTTGAGGGGTTCACACCGTTGTAAAAAGTTTGGACCTGTAGCCACAAGGGTAATCCATGGTGTGGGCACCTTCTCAACAAATCCTTGTATCTCTCCCATGAATCATAAAGTGTCTCTAAATCCATTTGCACAAAAGAAGAGATATCATTCCTTAACTTGGCCGTTTTGGCCGGCGGAAAATATTTAAAGAAAAATTTTTCGGTTATTTGATCCCATGTAGTGATTGACCCTCGTGGAAGAGAATGCAACCACTGTTTGGCTTTATTCCTCAAAGAGAAGGGGAATAACTGAAGACGGATGGCATCTTCAGTAACACTGTTTATTTTGAAAGTGTCGGAAAATTCTAGGAAATTTGCCAAGTGATTATTTGGATCTTCATCCTGCAAACCATCAAACTAAACAAATTACTGTTTCATCTGAATTGTGTTAGGTTTCAGTTCAAAATTATTTGCGGGAATAGCAGGTCTAATAATACTTGACTCAGTTCCTGTTAAACTAGGTTTAGCATAATCATACATAGTTCGAGGGGCATGATGTTCGGCTATCTCTAGAGGTGGCGGATTGTCCTCAACCATCTCTTCGGTAGTATTAATTTTGTCTTCTTGCTCTTCTTCTATGTAGTTTAAGCTTCGCCTTATTTCTCTACAATTTCTGCGAATTGTGCTTTCAATTTCACTGTTGTAAAGTAGGGGTCCTGTCGGGTTCCTTCTAGTCATAAACTAGAGGTACCTGAAAGGAACAAAAGAAAGAAAATTAGCATAGTTAAAAGCAAAATAAGAAATAAAAGTAAATTGCAAAAAAATAAAAATATGGCTAAAGTAATAAAAATTGAGCTTTCTTAATATTTTAGTTCCCCGGCAACGGCGCCAAAAACTTCATCGCTATGATTTGTCAAAGTTTTAAAATTTATAAAGAGAATGATCGAACCTTGAAATTAAATATGACAACGATTTGAGGAAGGCTCACCTATCGAACAATAATATAGTTAAGGCAAGACCGGATTGTCGAACCCAAAGGAACTAAAAGTACTAATACTAACTTTCTTTTTATTATTTAGCCTTAAAATTGAAGTGAATTGTTTTAATCTAAAATTAACTGACTACTAAGCTAAAGATGCAAAGACAAAGAGAACGAAATTGGGGAAATACTTGTGGAAAAAAACCAATTGATTAAGACAATACCTGAGGAAGAATTCACCTAGACTTCACTTGTTATTTAACTCTAAACCAGACGATTTATTCACTTGACTTGATCCGTAGGTTTCCCAAATTTATATTAATACCTCTCTTGAGGCTACTAACGTCTAACCCTAGGTTGATTAATTGAAATCTCTTTCTAATTAAAACCCCTAGAATTGCATTAACTCAATCTATGGACTCCCATATTAGGTTTGACCCTAATCCGGTAGATTTTCGTCATCCTATCTCTAGGGTTGCGATCAACTCCGCTTAATTATACTAGATCTACTCTTAGAAAGGGTCTATTCCTCCTCTGCCTAAGCACATTAGTACTTGAATCAATATCCTGAAATATCAAAACAAGAATTAAGAACACATAATTAAGAACAAATCAAGTATTTATCATAAAGTTCAGAAAACAATAACAAGATTCGTCTTAGGTTTCATCCCCCTCAGGTATTTTAGGGTTTAGTTCATAATGATAAAAGAAAACATCTCATAAGAAAAGATAAAACAAAACATAAGAAAAACCCTAAAACCCCCTGAAGGAATTGAAGAGAGATCCTCCGTCTTGAGTATGACTCCGGCTTCTTAAGCTGAATCAACTGGCTTTCTTCGAGTAAATTCCCACAAATCTACCCTTTCTGGCTCGGCTCCTTGGCCTAGCTAGACGCCCCCCAAAAAGTTGGCCTCTAGGGTGTGTATATAGTCTTTTGGAATGTGTTTCTTTACCCCTAAGTATCCTAATTCGAGTGAAATTCCTCATCTCCACGGTAGGGACACGCCCTTGGCACGCGCCCGTGTGAATCGTGGCCAGGCCGTGTTCGGGTCTAATTAGGGAGGCACGGTCGTGTTGCTTGGGCCTAGGCCGTGGTGATTTCGTGATTTGGACCATTTAGTCCATTTTAGGCCCGTTTCTCATTCTTTTCATCCTCCGATGCTCTACTGAGTGTAAAACATGAAATTAAGGGATTAAGAGCACCAAATTACACAAATTAAGGGAAAAATCATCCAAAAGCATGCTGAATGTGGGCTTAAAATATGTTACTATTACGGTTTACCAATTGGAGAGATACAAGGATTTGTTGAGAAGGTGCCCTCACCATGGGCTACGTTTGTGGCTTCAGGTACAAACCTTCTACAACGATGTGAACCCCTCAACGAGACAATTGATCAATTCAGCCACCGGCAGAATGCTGAACAACAAAACTCCTGAAGCGGCCTATGAGTTTATAGAGGAGATGTCACTGAATAACTATCTGTGACAAGTTACAAGGACAAGGCCAACAAAAGCAGCCGGAGTTTTCAACCTCGACGCAGTAACCATGCTATCAAATTAGGTAGAGATGTTAAACAAAAAGATTGATGGTTTGTGTTCTTCGCAGGTACATCCGGTAATGCAGTGTGCAACAAGTGGAGGTGTGGCGAATCCAGAATACCCACCCTACAATCCTGGCGTGGAAAGCGAGCAGATGAACTATATGGGTAATAATTTTAGATCTCAAAATAACCCCTATAGTAACAATTATAATCCAGGTTGGAGGAACCACCCAAACTTCTCATGGGGTGGTCAAGGAAATCAAAGACAACAACCCCCTCCAGGCTTTCAACAGCAACCCTATCCACAAGAGAAGAAGTCGAACCTTGAGGAAATGCTAACAAAATTCATAGCGGTGTCAGAAACACGTTTCCAAACCACCGAGACAACACTTAAAAATCAACAAGCATTGATTCAAGGGATCGAGAACCAGTTAGGGCATCTTGCTAAGCTGATCTCTGAACGACCGCAAGGAAGCCTACCAAGCTACACTGAGACTAACCCAAAGGAGAAAATTCAAGCCATAACAGCTCATGATAGTGTAGGGTTAGATGAGCCCAATTTAAGGCAAGAGAATGTGGTAGAGGAAGGTAAGGTTGAGGTGAACCATGACAAACTAAAATCGGTAATTAAATAGTACCAACCTCATATACCATACCCCAATGCGATGAAGAAAGACAACACAGACGAACAATTTGGTAAATTTCTTAAACTTTTGAAGAAATTACATATTAACTTACCGTTCCTTGAAGCTCTTTCGCAGATGCCAGATTCAAGGATATTTTTAAAAGAGCTTTTGACAAACAAACGGAAGCTAGACGAGGAGTCGCATGTGGAACTAAATGCAGTGTGCTCAGCAATGTTGCAAAATAGACTACCACGAAAATTAAAAGATACAGGGAGTTTTACAATTTCATTCTTAATTGGTAGTTTATCTGTTGACAATGCTTATGCTGATTTAGGGGCAAGTATAAATGTTATGCCTTATAAAATGTTTAAACAACTAGGTCTAGGGAAACCCAAACAAACTAGGATGAGCATTCAATTAAACCTTCTTTTCAGGAAGCACCACAGAACCACACAATTGAGCCAGATCCTAGACATCATGACAACAAAGAAGTAATTCATGAGGATCGAAGGCTTCATATTGATGAACTAGACGAGTGGAAAACACATTTCAAGGAGAAACTAGGAACACACGAAGCAAAACTGAGGGAACCCCCAAACGAACTTAAAGGAACAATGAATCACGTCAAAATAGGAGATCAGGTATTGTTGGATGAGAAAGACACTCGAGTCGCTATCTCAGACCGTAATACAAATGAAGAAATCCTTTTTACGGTACTGAATGTCTTCCCATACGGAACAGTCAAGGTAACTAATCCTGAATTTAGAACTTTTAAGGTAAACACCACTCGACTCAAACCATATAATGTTAGAATTGATAGCATGAGAAAGGATGTTCAACTCTTCAAACCACCCTGATTATGCGAATGAGAGGTAAGCCTAGCTTAAGACATTAAACAAGCGCTTCTCGGGAGGCAACCCGAGCACTAACCCCCTTTATTTTCATATCTTTGATTTTTAGTACCTAACTAAAGACTAACAAAAGAAAATAAAGCATAGTTTTTCGTGCCACACGGCCTTGCACACGGGCGTGGCCGTGGCCGTGTGGGCATCACGGATTTACACACTGGCATGTCAGAGGTCGTACGAGCCAAGGACGAAAAATCCCCAGATCACGGACGGCTATAAATTGCCACAGCCGTGCGATATGGCTGTGGCCGACACTGAGGAAGTCACACGGTTATGATACACGCCCGTGCTTTGAGGCCGTGGCCGACACTGAGAAAGAGACATGGGCGTGGAGATCTCTACACAGGCGTGGGAGAAACGAACGAGCCACCACACGGCCGTGCGATACGGCCGTATGACCGAACATGCCAACAACACACGAGCGTGGGTAGCACCAAGTCCTTGTTTATTATTTAAGGCCCTCTCTCTTTTTTTCTCACCTTCTCCCCAAATTCTTCTTCCACCAACCCTCAGCCACCAACCCCTTTCCCTTCTCACTATCCTCTCCCTTCATTTTCCCCTTTTCCCTTCCCCTAATTTCTTTTCTTTCACCATCCTCACCACCATCCCCATGCCGAAGAAGCGAAAGGACCCTAGCACAGTCTCCCCGTGCGAGACAGAGCCACATAAGTTCATGACGGCCGCTTCATTTACTCACCAAGCCAAGGACATTTGAGTCCATTTATTTTACCTATGTCTTTTCTCTTCTCCTTTATTTTCCTTCCCTTTATCTTCCTTGTCCTTAAATACATATTTAGTATACTTTGAATTATTCTTCTTATTTCCTGGCTATTTCTTCACAAGTTACCCAATTTCTTCATCTAGCGCAGTGATTGTTGGCGGCCACCATACCACCGCTAGAGACGCTTCCTCCAACTTATCTTTCTCCTCCGAATCAAGTTTCCACACTTCCAACTCAAGGAACCCATCCAAAATTCAGGAAGTTTCACTTCTCTCCCTATATTTTGATTTTTTGTATCTATATCTATCTTTTTACATTGAGGGCAATGTACATCTTAAGTGTGGGGGGTGAATTTTAAAAGTGCCTAAAATTTTTCATTATTCTCAAATCCCTGAATCATGCCTTGTTTTTAAGTAATTTTCTCATATTACTGTTAGAATGAAATTTCCTTTGATTCATGATTTTCATTGATATGTTTTGGATTAAGTCATAGTTAATTGTGCAGTGATGATTTAAACTTTAGGAGACTAGAGAATCGAGCATGATGAGTTTATTTTTAGAATTAAAAAATTGTTAGGTTGTCTACCTGAATCTAATTATTACCTTGAAGTTTGAAATTTACAAGGTTGACATCAAAAGCCCATAATTTTTGTGAGACCTTGAGCCTTTTAGAGCATACATTCCTTTTCGTGCTCACTTTATTGATTATGAGTGTGTCAACATTGATTTGTTATTCTAGAACTTGCTTCGATTATACATGTCGAGACCACACCTTTGATTTGACATACTAAGATGATGAAGGCACTTAGGTTTTAACCCACTTACTCCAGAAAAAGCCTACCTTCATAATTAACCCCTAGTGAACCCCTTTTGAGACTAACAACCCAAATTTTGACTCACCCACTAATATTAACTCAAAACCCACTGTGTATTTGTTATCGCCATCTCTCTTGACTACCCTTATATCGAGATTTGATTTGATCGGTTACTTAATTATTTTCTTTATTTTAGTTGTTAAATTCTATCCTATTATTATTGATTTGTTCTTTAAAAAAATGAAGTATATTCATTATTAGTTCTATGTTATTTGAGCTTAAACTGTTAATTTCATTATTTTTAGAAGAAGCTCATGTTATTAGTATTAAGTTTTCAATTGATGTAATTATTCAGTATTAGTCCAACTTTCTAGTTAGGTAATTTGTCAATTCAGTCTCGATACTAACCCTCTAATTCAAGCCTTTATCCACACCTTTAACATAAGCCCCGTTACAACCCATAAAAGACCTTTTGATTTGTGTATCATATCATTTTACAGTGGTGGAGATTTGATTTTCATGGAAGCCTATGGGATTAACTTTTCATGTTCGACTTCTGAGTGCTTATTTTTGAATTTTAAACACTTTGAGTGATTTGAGTGAACCTTTAGTGAGGATGTCAATTTTTGTCGATTTTGAATTAAAGGTAATTATTTAGGTAAGGGGAAACACCTATTTTTCGTACTATAAAAACTATGACTTTGATTGTTTTAATCTTTAGGAACCTTCTGGTTAAATTATCAATGTATGAATTACCTATGAATTATGATGAAACATTATTAATGAAGGTTATGAATTGAGGGGAGTTAATTTTAATTGTGAGTTAAGAATTTTGCTTGAGGACAAGAAAATGCTTAAGTGTGGGGGTATTTGATAAACCGTAATATATACATATTTTAATCCCACATTTAGCGTACTTTTGGATGATTTATCCTTTGAATTATGGAATTTGATGCTCCTAATCCTTTAATTTCATGTTTTATACTTAGGAGAGCATCGGAGGTCGAAAAGAACGAGAAACGGGTTAAAACGGAAAAAATGGGCCAAAGTAGGAAATCAACACGGCCTGGGCCCAAGCCACACGCCGTACCCCTTTAGCAGGCTCGACCACGGCCTGGATTCGATTCACACGGGCGTGTTGTACGGGCGTGTCCCTGCTGTGGCCAAGATGAATTTCACTCGGATTAGGATACTTGTGGGCAAAGTAAGGCATCCTGAAAGCCTATATAAACACCCTAGAGGGCAACCTAAAGGGGGAGGTCGACAGAAGCCTTCTGTCGGGGGGCATCCAGCTAGGCCAAGAAGCCATGCCAGAGAGGTCAGAGTTGTGGGATTTACTCGAAGAAAGCCAGTTGATTCATCTCAAGAAGCCGAAATCATACTCAAGACGGAGGATCTCTCCTTCAATTCCTTCAGGGGGATTTAGGGTTTTCTTATGTTTTGTTTTATATTTTCTTCTGAGATGTATTCTTTTATGATTATGAACTAAACCCCTCAGATACTTGAGGGGGATTAAACCTAAGACGGATCTTGTTATTATTTTCTGAACTATATGATAAATACTTGATTTTTTCTTAACTATGTGTTCTTAATTCTTGTTTTGATATTTCAAGATACTGATTCAAGTATTGATGTGCTTAGGCAGTGGAGAAATATTCCCTGTTTAAGAGTACATCTAGCATAGTTAAGCAGAGTTGATCGCAACCCTAGAGATAGGATGATGAAAATCTTCCGGATTAGGGTCAAACCTAATATGGGAGTCCATAGATCGAGTTAATGCAATCCTAGGGGTTTTACTTAGAAAGAGATTTCAATTAATCAACCTAGGGTTAGACGTTAGTAGCCTCGAGAGAGGTATTAATATAAATTAGAGAATCCTACGGATCAAGTCAAGTGAATAAATCACCTGGTTCAGAGTTAAATAATAAGTGAAGTCTAGGTGGATTCTTCCTTGGGAATCGTCTTAATCAATTGGTTTTTCCCACAAGTATTTTCCCCAATTCATTCTCTGTGTCTTAGCGTCTTTAGCTTAGTAGTTAGTTAATTTTAGAATAAACAACAAATCTCTTAATTCTTAGGCTAAATAATAAAAAGAAAGTCAATATTAGTACTTTTGGTTCCTTTGGGTTCGACATTACGGTCTTGCCACTAAGCTATATTACTGTTCGATAGGTGCACTTGCCTCAATCGTGGTGATAGTTAGTTTCTAGGTTAGATCATTCATTATATAAATATTAAGGCTCTTGACACACGATCATTTATACTTCCAATTCAATTATCCTGTTTACACTTTATATCAATTTTATATTATTTATGAAAACCATTAGGAACTAATCCCTCAGTGGGGGATTAGTACGTGGAGGTATTATCTATTAACTGTTTTGTAGGGTTACTCAATGTATCAACTGTTTGGGAAAGGTAGAACTTAAAACCTAGGCTTGACGACCCAAGGAAATTATCAAGGTGGGAATTAAACGAAAATTGGTTTGGCCCATCTTTGAACACCTTAACCCTAAACTGGTCTAGACTATGAGGTCGAAAGATAAGTAGTCCTTACTGACTCTTAATTCTAGTGGACCTACCGGAAGATCCTGTTAGGGTATGGACTAGTTGGTTGACAAGGAACCCGAAGAGGCAATTGATGAAGATTACCAAAGCAAGCTAATCACCCATAATCAGATTTGATCAATTTCATTTCTCAATTTCTCGATACTTATTTCCTTATTATTATCATAAAAACCCCAAAAAATCTAGATTATTTATATTTTCGTAATATAACCTATTTCAAGTACTAATTAGATCTTTTGATGTTTAGGTTAAAATTAATCTAGTACTACTTTCCCTTGGGTATGATCCTCGGAGTACTCACTTATTCCGATATAACTATATTACAACTGGACCCATATACTTGGGAATACTACCTCATTCATATATATATATCTTAATTATAGTATTCACACACTGGACGTTAGTACGTTTGGAGGGGACCAAAGTGGTGCAAAAAGCAAAAGTGGTGGCACAAGAGGAGGAGAGAAAAAGAAAGGGGAAAGCAAGCAAAGAGAAGAGACAAAATGATTTGTTTCTCTAGCTACAAAGGATGACTAAAGTGGTCAAAGGGGAGGAAATGACATGTGAAATATTCTAGGAAAAGAAAAGGAAAGGAGGGGGAACAATGGGAGTAAAAAGGGGGTTAAGAAAGAAAGGTAGAGAAAGGTATAGGAGGAAAAATTCTCCCTTGTATGGCAACTTGTAAGGACAAAAAAGGGGATGTTGACCAAGATTCAAATGCAATTTTTTTTAACAAAAAATAATGAGAAGGGAATCAAACTTAAGTTTCAAGGATGAACTCATAACTGTTAACCATCATGCTAGTAACTCATTTATTAACAAACACACAAGGATAATTTTAAAACTGCGGCATGACCACTCACGGTTCACAAACTCGATTCTACTAACCCAATTTTTGAGATCTGACATTTCTCTTCCTCTTTCATCACTGAACTATAGCTTTGACCTGTCGTCAATTGTAGTAGTCAATTTGGGTTAATTCTGCAATTAAGCAGTTTGTTTTCTAAGCAATTTAGTATTTTAATTTATGTTTTCGGTAATTAGGCCGTATGATTAAATATTAATAAAATAAGTATTTTTAACACATTTTGTAACACCCTAAACCTGACCCGACTTATCGGATTCAAATATAAGATGTCACAACACTTACATACTTAACAAAATTTTACAATCGGCGAAAACCATGTTGGATGTGCTTCTTATCTATTTAAAATTCTTTCTAAGACAAAAGGTTTGAATGAAATGTTTATCATTTGTCATAGACTCTCAAAAGTAGTATAAAGCCTTACAACATAAATGTTTGATAAGATAGACACATTCGTAGCATGTATTACTATTTTACATTTGAAAACAAGTTTCTAAAAGTGTCCGTCTATATTCATAACATCGCCCTACGATCAACCACCTCGACGTATTCCTGGCTTGGTCTCTTTTGGCAGACTGGATCAACTCAAGGTCTTGCATTACAAATAGAAATCTGTAAATTCAACAGAACTTAGTTAGTCTTAATCATTATTACCTTTAAACCATATCATTGAGTTTCCCCCGAACTAAGAATTCTAGATTTCCTTTCAGACTTTGGATTATACTTTTCTTAT
The DNA here is from genome assembly GCA_025698515.1 of Gossypium sturtianum. NCBI lineage: Eukaryota > Viridiplantae > Streptophyta > Magnoliopsida > Malvales > Malvaceae > Gossypium > Gossypium sturtianum. The sequence continues at coordinate 50,275,104 of CM046946.1, read as the reverse complement.
TCTTAACGAATAACTATGTGCCAACATCCAACTTAACCACCTTGAACATACTCCACTAGATTGGCTGATCACAGACTACACAATTTATAAAGGATCTTAATCAACACCTGTTTGGAAGATAAAAGTTGGATGAAATTCTCAAGATGATATCCATACTAACTCTAATCTTGATGGATTCCTATACTGGCTCTGGAAACTTTCAGAATACCAGGTACAACGTATGTTTAAGTATATTCAAAAGACGATCTCATATTAAGGAACGTAATATGCTAGATCATCCGAATGAATTCCCAAATGACTTCGATACAAACCAGAGAATACTTTATTTTGGCCAACACTTGCACCACTCATAGTCCTAGGTACACGACGTTTTCTGCCCTAGCGAATCATAATGGTGGGTTCACCAGTCGGCAGGCTACCTAGATTTCTTTCAGAAAATGCCTTAAGAGCATATCTAGGTCTCACCACAAAGGCGGACTAACAACTCGTTGATTAGGAGTTGCGTAATTCACAATAAAGTCCTTCCATAAAACTTGCCACAAGTATTCCCCAGATCACTCCGCCACTGAGGCTTTCTAAATAATACGCCATGAAGGCCTTATCAGAGAATTCGCCAAAACAGCTTTTTAGAGAATTTGCCACAAAGGCTTGGCTTGGCTTGCCACCAAGGCACCACACGAACTGTTGTGTTTGACAATATGGATTTACCTAAACTCAGCATAGTTTGTGGTTTGCCAATCATCACCCCCGAGACACGTAGAAATCCAAATAAGCAAGTGTGGCTCATCCACCATTTCCAAAATATGCCATGGCCATGGTCTTTCCACATAATTGTCACACTAGCCTTTTCTTGTGTTTATTGTCCTGACGGACTTCGTGTTTACGGTCCCGGCAGTCTACATTTCACCATACTGGCCTTCGTGTTTATTGTCCCTACAGACGTCATCAAAGTATCATCGCGGTGTCCATTATCGTACCACATATTTGGCCAACACTCTACCTGAACCCCCTTATCGCCAACCATACTTCAACATGCACTACTCAAATAAATCAACATGGACAATTTCAACTCATACCCTTAATAGAAATCATACTTCCCATACATGCTTTCGACACATCACCGTTTCATACAACACATCATGCACTTAAGAACATACATACACTTACCTCACAGAAAACATGCAAGTACACATGCATATTTCCACTCTTCAAGAATATATACTCATCTATATGGACATCAACCATGCAAAGAATCATTACAAGATAACGTGTAGGGGACAGGTCTAGATACTCACCTTAACCTCAATCTAGAGTTTTTGATCTGATCATCCCTCTCGATGCAGCAACAGTAAGAACTTAAAAGATCATAAAACTTATATTATAATCCCCATTATAGATAGTTTACAATCATTCCAATCACAAGGGTCCCAAAGCAAAGCCTTCCCAATCACACCTTACTTTTGACACCATTCCCATTCAATAATCATAACATATAGAGTTGTAAGACTTACTAGAGATTTTAGTCATCGACTGATTATTTGAAATCTTGACTCTAGCTCAACAAATAAGAAGGAAACATTTTGGTTCGAGAGAGAAGACCTAGAATCGTAAAGTAGAAATAAAGTCATCCCGAATGTCTTCCCTTTACTAGATATAAATTCCCTAACCCCTTATTATGGACTTGACAAGTGAAAATTCTTACCTAACCCAAATCCCTTGATTTTCCCACAAAAATATAGGGGTAAGAGAAGATAATGAATATCTTTTATACTATTTGACTAGTCATGGGGAGGGTCAAATTAATTTGATTGACTCTTGTTGCATAGTGGCCAACCATGCTACTGTGACTATTTATTTAGTTGACTTGCTTTAGCATATAAGCAATGTTTTATGCATCTCTCTATTTTCTTTTGTTCTCTGCTTTGTTGTTGTAGAACCCCAACAACTCACAACTAAACCTATTTCAAGAATCAATTTGAACAGTGCTTCAGTAAACCAAGCGTACTATACCATGGTCGTGACTCACGTATGGCAAAGTCTTAAAGACAATCAAGTCTCCGAAAACATTCTCATACACTTGATAGGATCTTAGTGCTCAACCAAAACTCTGGGCGCACCCTTTCTTCACTTGAAGATACCCTATAACTAAATCCTTAGATACCAGCAACAGGTAGATACTTCAATGGTAGTATACACCAATACCCTAACTTGCCATCTAGCCATCGGAGTGGTCGATTATACTACCATAGCTGCGAAACAGTTTACGTACATACTTTACTCACCTTTTTGGATCTTCCACTTTAGAGGTGTGACACATTTTGTAGGTTTTGTGACCTAATAGGCCGACACAGGCCTTAGGTTGTGCTAATTGGTTTAATTGAGTGTGTAGGATGAAGATATAAAGGCAAAATTTACGTGGAAGCAAGGGTCGAGTGTGCACAAGCTACTTGGGACGTCAAGGCACAAAATAAACAACCAGGGTAGAGTTTGGGTGTCGTGTTGCACCATGCAAGGGGTGTGACACGACACACGTTGATATGCTGCCCATGTTTGTCGAGGGTTTTTTTTTTTTTTTTTGCACACAATCAATATTTTTACAAATAGCTAGGATGTGTCCAAGACCTAATTTGGGCCGCCAACACCTCTATAAATAAGACATTAGGGGTTGAATGTAACTAAGTCATCCTAGATGCCTTCAAAAATCGTACTAGTTTAGGAGTAGATTTATATTATTTTCTTTTTGGTTTTTCTTAACTCTTTTGTTCTCCCTCTTGAAATCAATTTTGATTCAAGAGTTTATTTATTTAATTCAAGTATTTCAGTTTATGTTCTTTTTTATTCATTTTATTTCTTTATTCCAATCAAGAGATTTACTACACCGTTCCCTATTCAATATTAAATCAAAGATTATTCAAATCTATTTTCTCTTCAAAATTAATTATGTTCTGCACATGGTTTATTCAATCGAGATAGAGATTATGAATAATATGAGTGGCTAAATCCCTTAGGAGAGATTAATGAGTGGATGAGGATGTGATAGACGAAGGATTTAGGGTTTCTCAAGAGAGATTAGTTGGTATGAATTACGTGTGCTTAAACCACTAGGATTAACAATCCTAGGAAATTATCATAGGCTAGATGAGGTAGGGAGATAAGTCAAGTCAAGTAAATTGTAATTTATCCTAGTTGAGAAAGTGAGGTCGGAAGATAAGTGAGTATCAACCAATTGATTATTTAATTAGAGGTTAGACCAGGAGGTAATAATTGGTTAATTCGTAGCTATACCACCTTAAAACCCTAATTTGAAGTTAGTTACAAACCCTAAAGCGAGTTAATCTTCTTGATTGGTTTACTGATTTATTTTGTTTTTTATTTTTCTTTCTTTATTTATTTTTATTCCATCAAATTATTTTATGGTTTATCATAATATAGGAATTAACTACTACTTAGACTTATTATTGTAAAAATATTTTTGTTATTTATTCCATCCTCCCTCGGGTATGATCCTTGGAATACTTCTAAGTATTTTGTTGTACAAGCTAAATTACAAATTGACCCCTGCAGTTGCGAGCACCGTCGTTCTTAATCTCTTATATTTTGGGTGTCATATTTTATTATAAACGATAACACATTTATAGGCGATTAAGTTGTTGGTGCCACTGCCGAGAGGTTTCAGCAATAGATTGTGAAAATAATTTCTTACAATTAATACGATAAGTAGGAACATTAGGACCTATAAATACGATTTTTAATTTTTATTTTATTTTATTTTACTTTTATTTTTTGTTCAGGTCATTTATGACCCGAAGCTCTAGCATTCTGATTGAACCACATCCAAATCCAGAGAAACTAATTTAATGCAACCGTCCAGCGATGAATATTTATCCACTTTTGGTTATAAATTTACCACAGGAAAATTCGTTAATTGAGGAGCGTCAAGAGCAACAAGGAAATAATTAAGAAGAAGACCCAATAGCTCAGCCTACCTACATTAGATGAGGTCGAGGAAGCATTGAATGACTGGCGATTAACACCAATAATTTCGAGATAAAGGCGACCACCATCCAAATGATCCCAAATATGCTGCAATTCAAAGAGAACAAGGTTGACAACCCAAATCAACACTTGAAGTGGTTTCTTTAACTATGTGACACCTTTAAATATAACGAGTTATCCAATTGTAACACCCCTAACCCGTATCCGTTATCGGATTAGGGTTACAGAGTATTACCGATCAATTGGAACCTTTAAACATCATAACATTCAATAATTTCAAAAATATCATAAACCATTCATTTTCATATATTCCATCCCTAAACCGAGCCCTTGAGGCCCTTAAAATAGCTTGGGAGCAATTTCGGACTAATTCAAAACAAAATCAGAAGTACAAGGAAAAGAAGCAAAATCTGAAAACAATGGACACATGGCCGTGTGGCAAAACCATGTGGAACCTCCCAGGCCGTGTGACTTTTGAACAAGGGACACATGGTCATGTCCCAGCCCGTGTCCTCACCCGTGTAACTCTCTGAGTAGGGCCACACGGCCGTGTCACATGGCCATGTCACATGCCCGTGTGCCAGGCCATGTAACTCTCTAAGTTGCCCCACATGCCCGTGTGCCAGGCTATGTGTTAGGTCATGTAACTCACTGACTTGCATACGAAAGACCCTCAGATGACACATAGTCGTGTCGCAAGGCCGTGTGCCTCACACGACTGAGTCACACGCTCGTGTATCAGGTAATGTGAAACCAAAATGATCCCTTTCTTGCTCAATTTCGCTTCCTTATTGCATAGGTACCTACACACTTTCAAATACACATGTGGAATATGCAATTCAACTTCAAACACACTCAAACCTAGTCATATTTTTATTTTATGTATCAAACATTTATCAACTTGACACCTCAATGTGTTTCATCACAATTCATTCCCATCTTGTAACGACAAACACATTTATCTATATAAACAAACATCCATTTCATTACAACCTTCAGTTTTCTCATAGCATATCATGTCATACTATGACCTATCAAACACATTTAAGTAACAAGTAAGAGATCACAAGTTGTTCAAGTGCACAACATATAACAACATATTACTCAAAAGCTAGGCATTCGATATAACAATAAATAGTGTCCTAGTACATGCCATATACCAAAACCGAGAAATTTAGTCTACCAAGATTTCTGGATAGTGTGATTCCTAGCGTTGACCCGATCTTCTTAGCCTTCAAAATGTGATCTACAAAATGAACAAATTACAAATAAGCTTAAATGAAGCTTAGTAAGTTCGTTTAAAAATTAATAAACCATTTCAATCAACATAGATTTAATCAACATTAAGCGTAACGATTTCCTATTATACGCAGTTATAACAGTAATTACAACAAAATTCAGTAGTATAGTATACTCAGTGGGCATTGCTCGATTGAGCTTTTTATCAGTATATCCGTAGATTTAAACTCGTTTGAGCTTCACTCAGTATAACAATAGAATTTTCTCGATTGAACATCATTCAGTATAACGCTAAGATTTGCTCAGTTAAGCCCATTTAGTATAACGGTATAATTTGCTCGATTGAGCTTTATTCAGTATAACGGTAAGATTTGGCTCGATAGAGCGCAAAGTAGATTATATAACATTCATTAAGACCATATTAACAAGAATGTAAGCATTTAGGAGTATAAATAAACATACAAACTTACCGAACTGATTTGCAGGAGATTCTAGAGTACAGAGACTAATCCAAAGTTTTACCTTTTCCATGATTATGAGCACATTCTTGATCTAAAAATAATAATTTCATTCAATCAATTATAATAATAACACAATTTGATCATATCATGCAACTAAGTCATTTCGGCAAATTACCTATTTACCCCTTAACTTTTCATTTTATTCAATTAGTTCTTTAGGCCCATGATATCCAAATATTTATTAACTTCATATCAGCCCCTATTTGCAATAATTTCACCTCAAGTACAAGCAACTTATAATTTAATCAATTTAGTCCCTAAACATTCAAAATCATCAAAATCTCTTTTCAAGATAATTAAATCTATCAACAAGATTTCATATTTCATCACAAGTTCTAAGAAATAACTTCATTCATCAATGGAAATTTTTATAATTTTTAACAGTTTCACAAATTGGTCCTCCATTTAGCTAGATCAAGCTAATACAAGTCCAAAAACATAAAAAAAAAAACACTAAAAACGGGCTAAGATTCACTTACCAAATTTTAAAGTTCCCAATTGAAGCGCAAACCCTAAATCTTTTCTTTCTTTATCGTGGGGAGAAGGGTGAAAGGAAGAAGATGAGATTTTTCTCATCTTTTTCTTTGCTTAATTTATTATATATACTATCAATACATTCTCATTAAGGGCCTACGAGGCCTTAATCAAGCATACGGAGGGTCTCAGAACCCAACCGGGAACTTTTGTGCACTTAAAATTTTTTGCCTAAACGGGGGCCACACGCCCGTGTAGGCAGGCCGTGTGGTCACACACGCCCATGTCCCTAGCCCGTGTTGGATTTATTTTCCTTTCGAACCTACAGGGGTTTTCACACGCCCGTGTTCATGGCCCGTGTGCTCCTCACGGCCTAGACACGCCCGTGTCCTCGCTAGTGTGTAAAAACCTGGGTATTCTGTTTGTGACGTCAGCAACCTCAAAAAGGGCACACGGCCTAGGCACATGCCCGTGTGGCTAGCCCGTAGTCGACACTTACTTGACACACTAACATGCAAGGGACACACTGGCTAGCCACACACCCATGGGACTGACCGTGTGTCACACACGGCCTAGACACACGCCCGTGTGCCTACCCGTGTGGACAAGAACAAGGCTATTTGCCAAGCTCTTTTTGCCACCCTAGCTCACACAACATAATTCCAATTCAACACATTAGCAAGCAACTCAATTTATGCAATAACATTTTCTTGAATAACCTCATATCTCATAGCTTAAACATAATGAGCCATCAACTATGGCAATTTACAAAAGAATTCATCCTTAAAGGAGCCAATACATTCTTGGCCAAAATAATAAAACAATTCACTAAGCCTAGCCCCTATACATGCCATACTCAAAATGCTAGTTCTAGATATACCGAGATGAGCTGATAGTGTGGGTGATCTTCCAATTATCCTCGTATCCCGACCCGGCTCTTTGACAATATAGAACAAGGGAAAAGAAAGGGAGTAAGCTTTATGCTTAGTAAGTTTACATGTAAGAACAAACATCATAAAATGTGCTAATCAATAAATAGCATTACATATTAACAAGAACAGTCCAATTTCATGATCATGCTTACTCATTTCATCCCTTACCATATTCCAAGCATATCACGAGCCAAATGCTCACATTATTTAATATACAACCCTGCACTTATCACCACATAATCTCATGAAACAAACTTAACAATTTCACAATAAGTCATTTATAGCATTTCCTAACACTCAGTGGTTTCGCACTTACCCCACTATTTAACTTTAATGGGGTGGTATCGCACTTAGCCCACCAAACGATGGTATCGGACACAGCCCATCATGGATAAATGTTAAGGTGGCATTGCACATAGCCCACCAACAAGAATGATTAGGGTGGTATCGTACACAGCCCACCATTAGTTACTACGGATAACAATCCACATTTACATGCCTAATTCAACCTCCATAAGGAATTTATTCATTTTCTACCACATTCAACCCATTTAAATCGCAAGTGTTCTAAATCATTCAATGCACCAATAAGAAACAACATATTTATTTAAAATGCATCGTTTACACATAAACTTACCCCGGTGCAAAATGCGTTAGTTTGCGGTTTAATCCGAAACCTTGCCTTTTTCCCCAGTAAAGGTTAATTTTTGCGCTCTTCTCGATCTATAACAACAAAATTTCACTCATTCGATTATTCTATAATCATAATACATCATAATCTCTATTAAGTCAAAAATGACCATTTTGCCCTTGTACTATGGCAAAATTATGATTTTGCCCCTAGGCTCGTAAATCAGTTTTCAACACATTTTCTCATTAAGCAAGCCTAGCTGAACATTTATTCCTCTTACAACAACTCACAAAACCATTTATTTCATGCATTTATTACACATTTTCAATCTTCGCATTCAAGTCCTATTTAGGTGTTTTCATGCTAACACCTTTCACAAAAGTTGTTTCTTACCTCATTAACATTCATTTTCTTCCATAAAAACTCAGCAAACAACATAAATGCTCTCATGCCACGTCCCTAGACTTTCAACCATTTTGCAAATTAGTCCCCTCATTAGCTAGCTTAAGTTTTGGGGACTCCAAAAGTACAAAAATCATCAACTAAAACCATCAAAAATCACTTGTGGAAGGACAAGTTGCTGAAATTTCAAAGCTTTCAAAACCCTTCTTTGAATGTAAAAATCGATGGAAAGGAGAAGAGAAGGGAAAAAGATGATAACCTTCCTTTATTTTATCATATTTTATTCATTTAGTCACCAACTATGACAAAATTTTGACCAAATTAAATGCCTTTGTCTCCCTAGACTCTATGGCCGACCAACACACCCCATATGGCGTAATTGCACTTTAAGGACCTCCAATTTAATATTCTATGGCTATTTGACACCTCTACCTTGAAAAATTAGAACTTTCGCACTTTACGTGATTTAGTTCTTAATCACAATTAAGCATTCAATCGTTAAAATTAAAGCACTAAAATTCTCATGTAGCCATATATTTATGCTATAACACATAAAATAATACAAAAATAATTTTCCTCAATCTCGGTTTAGTGGTCTCAAAACCATTGTTCCGACTAGCCCCAAATTCGGGCTGTTACAACTCTCCCCTCCCTTGGAGATTTTCGCCCCCGAAAATCTTACCGGTAAAAAGGTTTGGATATTGCTTCTTCATGGCTTCTTCCGGTTCCCACGTAGCCTCTTCCACATCGTGTTTTTTCCACAACACTTTTACTAAAGCTAAGCTCTTATTTCTTATTTGTTTAACCTCTCAAGCCAATATCTTAATTGGCTCCTCTTCATAGGTCATGTCCGGTCGTATCTCAATTTCCGATGGAGGAATTACATACGAAGGATCGGAACAATATCGTCGCAACATTGACACAGAAAACACGTTGTGTATTTTCTCTAACTCTACCGGCAAAGGCAACTAATATGCCACTGGCCCAATCATTTCGATAACCTCATACGGCCCTATGAATCGTGGCCTCAATTTGCTCTTCCGACCAAACCTTAATATTTTCTTCCACAGGGATACTTTCAGAAATACTTTATCACCCACTTGAAACTCAATTTCTTTTCTTTTCAAGTCCGCGTACGACTTTTGTCGATCCGATGCAGCTTTCAAACTATTACAGATCACTTTCACCTTCTCCTCGGTTTCTTTAATTAAATCCACCCCATGAATTTTCTTCTCACTAAGCTCGGTCCAATACAAGGGAGTCTGACACTTGCGACCATACAAGGCTTTGTACGGAGCCATCCATATACTCGACTGATAACTGTTATTGTAGGCAAACTCAACCAAAGGTAGGTATCTTTCCCAACTACCTTCAAATTGTAACACACAACATTAGAGCATATCCTCAAGAACTTGAATCACTCTTTCAGATTGGCCGTCAGTCTGAGGATGGAATGTAGTACTAAAATTCAACCTTGTACCCAAGGCTTCTTGCAACTTCTTTCAGAACCTCGAAGTAAACCTCGGGTCCCTATCCGAGATAATAGATGTAGGCACTCATTAACATAAAAGTAAACCTCAAAGTAACCTTGTTTCTCACCTCATTAACATTCATTTTCTTCCATAAAAACTCAGCAAACAAAATAAACGCTCTCATGGAAAGTCCCTAGACTTTCAACCAATTTTCAAATTAGTCCCCTCATTAGCTAGCTTAAGTTTTGGGGACTCCAAAAGTACAAAAATCATCAACTAAAACCATCAAAAATCACTTACTTGTGGGAGGAAAAGTTGATGAAATTTCAAAGCTTTCAAAACCCTTCTTTGAATGTAAAAATCGGTGGAAAGGAGAAGAGAAGGGAAAAATATAATAACCTTCCTTTATTTTATCATATTTTATTCATTTAGTCACCAACTATGACCAAATTTTGACCAAATTAAATGCCTTTGTCTCCCTAGACTCTATGGCCGGCCAACACACCCCATATGGCCTAAATGCACTTTAAGGACCTCCAATTTAATATTCTATGGCTATTTGACACCTCTACCTTGAAAAATTAGAACTTTCGCACTTTACGCGATTTAGTCCTTTCTCACAATTAAGCATTCAATCATTAAAATTAAAGCACTAAAATTCTCATGTAGCCATATATTTATGCTATAACACATAAAATAATACAAAAATAATTTTCCTCAATCTCGGTTTAGTGGTCTCGAAACCACTGTTCCGACTAGCCCTAAATTTGGGTTGTTACAATGGTAATTTTGTAATTATTTTAAGTTTCTTAATTAAGCTTTAATAAATCATTAATTAAACCTAATTTAACCATTTTTTTAAGCATAATCTAATCAAATCCCACTAATTAATTTTTCCATTGTTAAAATGCCCTTTTAGCATCTTTAATTTAACTACTCAACCTTTGCAGTTTTTACAATTCAGTCCTTGTTAATTATTAAGCTATCCAAACAATAAAAATTCTCAAAACAAAGTTTAATATAACTCTATAGACCTCATAAATATACTAATTAAATAATATCTACAAAGTATTCCATCAGAATTATGGTCTCAAAACCACTGTTTTCGGCACCAGTGAAAATCGAACTGTTACACCGATGTCGTGTGTCTTCGGTTATTCCCATTTTCATGGTGCGACAATGCGGCCAATTGGTTAGAGTTACTAGAACTGGGTTCCATTACAACATGGAACGACCTAGCGAAAAATTTTCTTTATAATTTTTTTCCTGATTAGTTAAACCATTCAACTCCAATGGGAGATTACCAAACAATTTGAAGGTGAATCCCTATACGAGTCATGAAAGCGGTTCAAGGCGGTGCTAATAAAGTGCCCACGTCATGGACTGTAAGTGTGGCTCCAAATACAAATTTTCTATAACAGTTTTGATGGCCACAACAAGTCTAGCCTAGACGGAGCATCTAGCAGATCTCTTATGTTCCATACGTATGAACGAGCCTACAAAATCATTGAAGGCATGACCATGAATTTGAACATGTGGCTCAATGAGAGGTTTATGTACAAATTGAAGCCTCCAACGGTGAAAACGATAAGTGAAGAAGTCAACAATGTTTGATTCCAACAAATTTTAGAGAATCTTAACTGTTTAGAGACGCCAGTCAAGCCGAAAATAGCAAAGCCACATTACGAGAACCAACCGGAGGAAGCGAGCCACATAAATAATAGGGGACGAGACCCCTATTCAATTAATTTCAATCCCGGTTGGAGGGATCATCTGAACCTAAAGTGGGGAAGTAATCAAGGAGGTGCAAATCAAGTACAAAACCCAACAAAATCCTCCTTATCAACCTCCAACAATGCAACAAAGAACTGTGGGAAATGACCATATTGCGTGTGGTCAAAGATTCGATCAACTAGAAGGGGAGATGCAAACAATGAATGTAATACCCCTCTCCCATCTCCGTCACTAGATTAAGGTTATAGGATGCGACAACAAATATAGAACAAGAACATGCTATTTCAATTCAAAACATTTTTAAAACAATCAATAGTTATCAATCATTCAGTTAGAACATGCTATTCGTGTAAGAACAGCTTAAATCGAGCTTACGAAAGCTTTAAAATAATTTAGAACAAAGCAAGGACTAATTTGAAACTTTAGATAAAAGTGAGGTAAAATTTGAAAAATAAGGGCCTCACGACCGTGTGGCCAGGCCGTGTGCTGCTAAACCACACAGCCGTGTCTTCAAACTATGTGCAACACTGATGCCCTCTAAAGTAGAGTCACATGACCATGTCACCATGCTATGTAACAAACTGTGGCCGTGTGGACCTAATTGTAAAACTTTGCAAATATTCAAATGGTTGTGTGGCTGGGTTGTGTGATAGACTAGGACCATTTCAATAATCCTGCATTTAAATTTCCAGTGACACACGGCCATGTCAACCAACCGTGTGTGACAAACGGACATGTGGTAAACCATGTGATATAAAAAATGGCCAATTTTGCAACTCAAACAATCCAAACCCTTAAGCATTACCAAACACATGTTTATGTACATCAAAATCTTACCTAAAACACTTCAAGAATTCAATCCAAATCATGATGCAAGACAACCTAAAGTGCCTAACCAATATGCCATTTTGGTACCATCACAATCAAATCATAAATCATTACCGAACATTCAAAAATTATAATACCAACATGATTAATTCCAATGATTCATTCAAATATTTTATCTCAAAATGAAATGGTAGATTCTTGCCATGATAAACATACCAAACCTTTCCTTTTAAACAAACATAAGACATGACATACACTTATCAATATTGACCATATGAGTCTCAAGCCAACAACTAACCTTACATCATATATCTAATAATCAACCATGTTTCAAGGATAAGTTAACCTCAACTAAACATGCTTATACCATTCATTCCATCAAACATGACAAAAGGTCTTTAGAAACAACATTACATAATAGCAAAGTCCAAACTTTGCAACTTCTAAAACTTAACTTCAAAACTCATGATTCAAAAACACAACCTATATACATAACATATAACCATTCAAAACACAAACCACAATCAAGAATCAAAGTACCAACATTCAAGATTGAACAAAAATAAATCGCCTATTTACATTCCACAATAAAATTTTAAATGATAGAAAGAATATTGAATCAATATCGGGATAGTGTGAGCTTCGAACGATCTGCTTGACGTGTTCTGCAAGTTGGCAATCTACAGGGAAAGGGAAAACAAATGAGGTAAGAATATACAATACCTAGTAAGTTATAGGTATAAAACCAACTTACCTCATGTTATAACAATACACTACATGCTACTTAGTTTGGTAAAGTTTGTCTATCATGGCAAATAAAATATCAAAAAGGTGAGTTCAACATTTATCATACCATATAGTAACTAAATCACATAACATTTCAATTCACTTAATTCAACATTTGATTCTCATTCACAAAACAAATAATCATTTAATCAATTCACAATCTTAATCATATCATACAATCTATTTACCCACAATACATCATATTTCAAATTAATGTCAAATATTATTTTCATTTTATTGTTTGAATTCTCAGTCAAATACATATTAAACATATGAAATTCACTCCCATATATTAATTAATCTTTATACCAAATATATATATTCATTGCCAAATTAATGTCATTTACTACTTTGTTTCGTAATACGGATTCCAATTCACGTTCATCAATTTGTCACATTTTCATATTACCCCCTAGGCTTCTATAACTGATTCTAAAAATGAATATCTATCATCTGATCATCGTATGAAATCAATCTGAATATCATTTATTCCATTTACATTATACATGTCCCTATTAACTTGACTCAGATGGATACTTGAATCCAACCAATCATACCAATTTGGTACTTAGTGCCTATAAAATAAATCTGAAATAATAAGTTGTGCCCTGTGTTGTTTTGTAAAACCGACAAATATATGTGCCCAACACTGTTTGATATAACCGACAAATGGGGTGACCAGCACTCCCCCACAGTAGTCATATAACCCCGAACTCTTACTACCTTATGGCATGCCAACGATATTCGACTCTGCCCGAATAGTTAATAGGGTGACAGTTTCTTAGTTTCATTACATAATTTCATCAACTAATCATTAATTCTCAATATGATAACATATCACATAACAGTACTGATTCAATTTCACATTATAACATTATATTATACTTTCACATGCATTCAACTTAGTCCTTATCACTATCAACCGGTCTAAATCGAATCAAATTAGCTCATTTCGTCAAATCATCACTTCATCATCTAACATATCCTATTTTAGTCCAATTTAAGGCCAATTACATAATTATTTCAGTTTACAATTCATTGTATTCAATTTAATCCTCTATCTCACCTTTTTTGTACCGAATCTTAAACAATTAAAATTTCAATTAAACATAAGTAAAATTATAATTCTAAATGCATAAGAATTTAACACAAACATATCATATGAACTTACTTGGATAAGACAACAAACAAAAAAGTCTCTAAGGACTAATCAACAAATTTTGTCATTTCTCTAATTTTCTTCAATTTTGTCCAATTTTTGATCTATTTAATAATTCAATTCAATTTATCAATTCCAACCCTATTATTTTATCTTTTTATAAGCATATATCAATTTAATTTTATTATTTGAATCCCCCTAGACTTTTGCATTTTATCAAATTTAATCCCTAAATTTGAACTTATCATACCTTCCAAGTTTGAACTCCAAATTTTAAACTCACTTCAATTGTGTCCATACATAGCCTCCTATTATCTCAATTTTACAAAAAAATCATACCAATTTTTAGATATTCACAATTTTGTCCTTAAACTCAACACTAGAAAATTTTACTTAACAAATTAATCCTATTTCATTTCTAAGTTCAAAAACTTCAATTAACATCAATGGCAACTTTAGAAATCTTTAACAGTTTTGAAAATGGAGATACGAGTTAGCTGGAACTACTTGTAGCAGTCTAAAAACATAAAAATTACTGAAAATGGGTTTTGAAAGGCTTACCATGCAAGGGCTGAGTGTTCATGATTGTTTGAAGCTTTTTCTTTCCCTTCATAATGGTGATATTTTGGTGAAAGACAAGAAATGAAAAGATGGTAACTTTTTTTTTATGTTTTATTACATTTTTTTATTAATTTAATATTATAATTAACATATTTTCAAATAAAAAAAATCATCCACTAACCGTCTATCACTTTTAATAGTGGTCTAATTGCCACTTAGATCCTTGCATATTCTTTAATTAAGCCTTTTAACTAATAAAGTTCAATAGCTATTAACTTTTACCACTTTTACGATTTAGTCCTTGTACCACAATTAACCACTAATTTGATAAAATTTCCTTTTCAAAATTTAATCCATCTATAAAATAACTTCGTAAATATTTTTAAAACATACTTACAAGCTTGGTTTACGAAAATGAGGTCCCGAAACCTCATTTTCCAAAACCACTAACTTTAAGGTCAAACCACTTCTACTTAACTGATTATCTAATTAGCAAATTGATTAGTTCAAAGTTCAATATAACTTTATGATAGACTCTTAAATATTATTTAATAATATTTGCTAACTCGGTCGTTGAGATACGGGGTTCTAAAATCGTCGTTTTTAACACCACTAGCATTTGGGTAGTTACAACGAAGACAACATTTGATAAGTCCAAGCAACGTATGGATGAATCGAGTCCCAAATGGACAACCTATTTGACCAAATGAACCAATTAATGATGATGTTCTAAAAACAAATTAGCCAGAACCCCCAAGCAATATGGATAACAATCTTTGGAGAGATGGGGATTCATAATTCCTGCCAATTTTGTAGTTCTCTATTGTGAGGAAGATCGGGAAACCCCCGTTCTATTGGGTATGCCATTTTTGGCCACTTCTAAATCGACGATTGATCTTGAATGAAATAAATTTATTATAAAGATCAATGACAATGTAGAAGTGTTCAAATGTGGCCGCAATTCCCAAAGTGAGGGGTTAGTTAGGGAGGAATGTTATGTTTATTTAATTTAATCCCTAATAGCCTTGATCGGAGGCATTTCCTGAGTTATGCTCTTGTAGGTACTCATAAGAGGTGAGAACAAGAAAAATGGCATGACTCTGGTGGAAAAAGAGGCAATTGGAATAGCTGAGATGGTCGTGAATGATGATTGAAGTCGATGGTGAAGTTTAAAAAATTGTCAGACACATCCAGTAGCACTACATAGCATCAACCATTGAACTTTAATAAGTTTGTAAAATTTTGTTAATTAGTTTAAATTTCTATTTTGTAGTTAAAATTTAAGATAATTAGGATGTATTTACATGTTAGAATCAGAATAATTTAGGTTTTTTAACATAACAGGATGAAAGGAAGCTAAACGGGGACAAAAATAGATGACCTGAGGACATTGATATACCATAAAGGTATAACAACCCATTTTCAGTGAAATCGAAACAGTGGTTTCAGGACCACAAATATGACCCAAAAATAAAGTTTATTTTTATTTTATTATATGGTCCGTATTATGATAGACATGTCGTGTGAAAATTTTGATACGAAAATTTTATTGATTAAGTGTTTAATTGCGAGAAGGACTAAATCGCATAAAATGTGAAAGTTGAATTTTAGTAGCTATAAGGATTAAATAGCTATGGAATTAAAAACTAGAGGTCCTTATATGGTAATTAGACCATTAAAGAAAAGTATGTAGATTTTGGTGACTCATCCATGGAAATTTAGAAAAAGGGCAAGGACTAAATTTGAATTTGAAAAATATTTAATTAATTAAAAGATGTAAAGAAAATATCATCTTATTTTCTCATCATCTTCAACCTAAAATACATGGAAACCCTATGAGAGAGAGAAGAAACTTTTATGGCTTAATTGGGTAAGTTTCCTTGTCACGTTTTTAGTAATTTTGATATTTTTGAAACCGGGATAACTTAATCTATCTATTTGGGGGATTAATTTGAAAAGTTATCAAGGTATGAAATTTGGGTCATGGATGAATATGCTGAAAATTAGAAATTTATGGTAGAAAATGAAAGGTTGTTGATAGATAAACAACTTTTACAAATTGATTTTTGATGAAAACATGATTTAGGGACTAAAATGTAAAATTGTGAAATTGAAGAAAAATGCTGAATTTTTATGAATACATGTACTGTAAATTTTGTAATGGGATTTTGGTTAGGCTTGGAATAGGGAGTAAATTACACAAATTTCATTTTTCGAGCCTAAGGATGAAATTGGAATTTATGGAAAAGTTAGAGGCAAAATGGTAATTTTGCCTAGGACATAAATTGAGTCCAAATGAGTATGAAATATGAGAAATTGATGATTAAAGCTATTTATATAGATTTGGACAACACAAATTTGAGGTTAGACCGAGGAAAAGAAAAGGTTTCGGATTAGTAGATTACTTACGCGAACAACTGTCGAGGTAAGTTCGTGTAACTTAATCGAGAATGTAAATATGTTTAATTGAATGTTGTGTTTGTATGGAACGTAACTTATATTGATGTAAATTATTTGAATGCTATAATGAAAAAAATTAATACATGCTTGAAATGGTGAAAAAGGGGTTAAGTCCCGATTGAATATTGAATTCCGATGAATACATGTGCTTTCTCGAAATGGATGAGGTCCTGCATTTGTTGCTGACGGATTTAGCTAGGACGAGTAATCCTATTGACCTCATTATAGAAAGGATTTAGCCCAGACGGGTTATCTTGATATAATACCTCTGAGTATACGTTACGATTAGGGTTTAGCCTAGACTGGTAATCTTAATTGAGCTCTTCTGAGCATACATTATATAAAGGATTTAGCCTGGACTGGTAATCCTATTATACAATATGTGGCTCGAGAGCATTTTCCTTGATTAAGTGCCGTAATGGGTACTCTTGAAAAAGAATTGACGGGTTATTGAATCGTACACCTCGAGTGTACCACTTGAGTATCCATCGGAATTTCAATGATTCAACGGACATGAAATTCTTGACATGGTATGAGAATTATGAGATGAAATGATAATGTATTGAAAGAATATTGCATGATAAGCTTATCTATCCTTATTTGATGTATATTTAAAGTTTGTGACTAACATGTTTGATTGGATGCATGTGTTTAGGAAATTTTATCAAATGGATGGAAAACATGATATTGTATGCTTAGATTTAATAAACGGGATTGGTAAGTTTAGTTTCCGTTATACGAACTTACTAAGCATGTAATGCTTATCCCATTTTATTTTCCCCTTTTTTATAGTGCTTGCAGATCATTGGAGCATCGTCACACTATCAACTAGCTTATTTTGGTATATGTAGTAAAATCATTTTGGTATAATGGCAAGTAAAGGACAACTTGGCCATTAGTGGCTTGATAATGATGTTTGTAATCTAGCCATTGGAATGGCTAGTAATGGTTGTTTTGATATACTTATAATGTTACATTATGGTAGCTACTGTAACACCCCTAACCCGTAACCGTCGTCGGATTAGGGTTAAAGAGTATTACAGAACAAACTGGAACGTTTACAATCATTTTACAACACAAAGCATTTCATCATTCAATCATATCAATATATATATATATATAGTCCCTTAATGATGTCTACGAGACCTTAAACAAGTACTAGAAAGGGGTCGGGACTAAACCGGGATATACAAATTGTTTTCCGAAAGTCAAACATTTTTCAAAATTACAGAGGTCACACGCCCGTGTGGGCAGGCCGTTTGCCTCACACGGCCTCAGACACGCCCATGTGCCCGAGCGGTGTCAAAACAGGGCATACATACTAACTTGTCCACACGGCCTGAGACACGCCTGTGTGCCTCACTCGTGGTCGAGCCTGACTTGCATCACATGGCCAGTCGCACACCCGTGTGTCTAGCCCGTGGTCAAGCCTGACTTATTTTGAATTTGCAACCACGAAGAACACGGTCGAGCCACACGCCCGTGTGCTCAACCGTGTGGGCAATTATAGGCCATTTGCAAGGCCAAATTTGCCACCCACACTAAAGATCACCTACAAGCATCTTAACATATGCATTTAAATCTCAAAAGGCAACCAAAAAATACCATTACATGTACCTTATAATCATCATCCACACCATCTAATTTCATGCTCAAATTCAACTCAATAAGTCTATCTAAAATACCAATTCCACATTCCAAATCCTACAAGTCAAGCATCATATAACCCATACCACAAGTTCATGTTTAAACCTCAATTCTCATCAACCATTTAAGCATGAAACATACCATTATCATCATTCACATAATTCCACACATATATACTAACATTATTCAACTTTCAAGCCATATCACATGGAAAAGTTTATACACTTCAAAACATGCCATATCAACTAGCCTATACATGCCATATACCATATATATACATCTTCCAAAAGTGCCAAAATAGTTAGCCGATAGTGTGATTGAGTCGCTGATGAACCCCGGATCTGAGCTAGCTTTAAAGACACTGTAAAATAGAGAAACATTTCACACAGTAAGCTTTAGAGATTAGTAAGTTCGTAATATGATAAACCGTAATATATACATATTTTAATCCCACATTTAGCATACTTTCTGGATGATTTATCCCTTGAATTGTGGAATTTGATGCTCCTAATCCTTTAATTTCATGTTTTATACTTAGGAGAGCATCGGAGGATGAAAAGAACGAGAAACGGGCTGAAAATGGAGCAAATGGGCTTACCTTAGAGACTCACATGGCCTGGACTATCACCCACGGCCGTGCGTTTTGAGTAACAACCGAGACACGGCCTAGAACATCGTACACGGCCAGATCGCACGGCCATGTGTCGCAAACAGGATCGACCACGGCCAAGAGAGTCGACCACGGGCGTGTAACACGGGCGTGTCCCTGCTATAGCCAAGATGAGTTTCATTCGAAATAGGATACTTGTGGGCTAAGAAATACATTCCGAAGCCTATATAAACGCCCTAAGTATAACCTAAAAGGTGTCTTTGGTCGGGGGTGAAGCCAGAGAGGGCTGAACACAGGGGATTACTCCAAGAAAGCCAGTTGATCCATCTCAGAAGCCGAAATCACGCTCAAGACGGAAGATCTTCCCTTCAATTTCTTTCAGGGGGTTTTAGGGTTTTTCTTATGTTTTGTTATTTACTTTTTTCTGAGATGTATCCTTTATTAAACATGAACTAAACCCCTCAAATACCTGAGGGGGATGAAACCTAAGACGGATCTTGTTATTGTTTTCTGAACTGTATGATAAATACTTGATTTGTTCTTAATTATGTGTTCTTAATTCTTGTTTTAATATTTCAGGATATTGATTCAAGTATTGATGTGCTTAGCCAATGGAGCAAAAGTCCCTGCTTAAGAGTAGATCAAGCATATTTAAGCGGAGTTGATCGCAACCCTAGAGATAGGATGACGAAAATCTGCCGGATTAGGGTCAAACCTAATATTAGAATCCATAGATCGAGTTAATTCAACACTAGGGGTTTTAATTAGAAAGAGATTTCAATTAATCAACCTAGGGTTAGACATTAGTAGCCTCGAAAGAGGTATTAATATAAATTAGGGAATCTTACGGATCAAGTCAAGTGAATAAATCATCTGGTTCAGAGTTAAATAACAAGTGAAGTCTAGGTGGATTCTTCCTCGGGTATTATTTTAATCAACTAGTTTTTCCCAAAAGTATTTTCCCAATTCACTCTCTTTGTCTTAGCATCCTTAGTTTAGTAATTAGTTAGATAAACATCAATTCTCTTAATACTTAGGCTAAATAATAAAAAGATAGTAACTACTAGTACTCTTGGTCCTTGAGAATACGATATTTCCGGTCTTTCCATAGCTAGACTACCGAACGATAGGTGCACTTGCCTTATTCGTTGTCATAGTTAGTTTCGAGCAACGATCAAGTTTTTGGCGCCGTTGCCGAGGACTAAGATATTAGGAACACTTGATTTTTATTACTTTAGCCATTTTATTTTTGCAATTAATTTTTAGTTTGCTAATTTTTTCTTTTTCCTTGCTTCTGGCAGGTATGCTAGTTTATGACTAAAAGAAACCCGTCAGGACCTCTACTTTACGATAGTGATATAGAAGGAACCGTTCACAAACACCAAAGATAAATTAGGCAAAGCCTACAGTACATACAAGAAGAGCAAGAGAACGATACCGCTCAAACCGAAGAGATGTCACTGAATAATTATCAGTGGCAAGTCATGAGGAGAAAGCCTAATAAAGCAGCCGATGTTTTCAACCTAGACGCGGTCACCATGTTATCTAACCAGGTAGAGCTTTTAAATAAAATAATTGATGGTTTCTATGGTTCTACGTAGGTAAACCCAATAATGCAATGTGACTCAAATCTGGGAGGGATGAGCAATACAGAATATCCACTTTACAACTCGAGCGCTGAAAACGAACAAGTTCACTATATGGGTAATAATCCTCGACCTCAAAATAACCCTTATAGTAACACTTACAATCCAGGTTGGAGGAATCATCCCAATTTCTCATGGGGAGGTCAAGGAAATCAAGGAAATCAGAGACAACAATCCCCTCCAGGCTTTCAACAACAGCCCTACCCACGAGAAAAGAAGCCGAACCTTGAGGAGATGCTGGAAAAGTTCATCTCGACATCAGAAACTCATTTCCAGAATACCGAAACGGCGTTGAAAACTCAACAAGAATCACTTCAAAGGATTGAGAATAAATTTGGACAGCTAATCCAGTTAGTTTCTGAAAAGCAACCAGGTAATTCACCTAATCCAAAAGAGCATGTGAAAGTAGTTACACTAAGGAGTGGAAAGGAGTTGGTTGAAACTGAAAGAAAGATGCCAAAAGAAATTTCTAAAGAAAAAGAAGAGGAAGTAAACGAGAATGTAATGCCGGCACTTAAAGAACCACCAATTCCATATCCAGCGCAGTTGAAGAAAGACCGCACGGATGCACAATTTGGTAAGTTTCTTGAGCTCTTTAAATAATTACATATTAACTTACCTTTTGTTGAGGCTATTTCGCAGATGCCTACATACCCAAAATTTCTAAAGGAGCTCTTAATGAATAAAAGGAAGCTTGAAAAACTGTCAACCGTGGAGCTTAACGAGGAATGCTCACCTATTCTCCAGAATAAGTTGCCAACCAAATTAAAAGATCCAGGAAGTTTTACCATTCCTTGTTTAATTGGTAGTTTAAATATTGAGGAGGCATTAGCTGACTTAGGTGCCAGTATTAATTTAATGCCTTATAAAATGTTCAAGCACCTCGGTCTTGGGGAACCGAAACCCACTAGGATGAGTATCCAACTAGCCGATAGATCTATTAAATACCCTAGGGGAATTATTGAAGGCGTTTTAGTTAAAGTTGATAAATTCATATTCCTTGTTGACTTTGTTGTGCTCGACATGGATGAGGATGTTGAAGTACCTTTAATTTTAGGACGGCCATTTTTAGCCACGGCTAGGGCTAATATTGATGTAGGTAATGGAAAGCTTGCGCTCAGGGTAGGTGATGAGGAGGTTATCTTTAAAATTTATGATGCTATGCGATACTCTAAAGAGCAAGATGATTCCTGTTATTTTATTGACTCGATTGATCATTTTATTCAGGATTATTTTCAGGAAATAATACATAAAGACACGTTGGAACTATGTCTTGTTCAAGGCGAGGAGGCAGATGATGATGCCAATGAGATGGGGGAGACAAAAATCGAAATAAATCCTAATAGCCCCCTAAGAAAAAAGAGTATGAGGGAATTGAAATAAACGACAAATCTAAACAAAGGCCCTCTATTGAAGAGCCCCCCAAATTGGAATTGAAACAGTTACCAACACACTTAGAGTACGCATTCCTTGGGAGCAATTCTACACTACCGGTAATTATTTCTTCAAACCTAGAACCCAATGAGAAAAAAGAGTTACTATAGGTGTTAAAGGAGCATAAAAGAGCCATAGCCTGGAAAATCTCTAACATAAAAGGGATAAGCCCATCGTTTTGCACCCACAAAATCTTAATGGAAGATGAATATAAACCATGTGTACAACCTCAAAGACGATTAAATCCCAATATGAAGGAAGTTGTCAAAGCGGCGTAATTAAACTTCTAGATCTTTGGAATTATTTATCCTATTTACGATAGTTCTTGGGTAAGTCTGTGCGAGGTTGTTCTAAAGAAAGGAGGCATGGTTGTCATAGCTAATGAAAAGAATGAATTAATTCCGGCCAAGAACAATCACAAGGTTGGAGAGTTTGCATCGACTATAGGAAAGTGAACGATGCCACAAGAAAAGACCACTTTCCCTTACCCTTCATTGATCAAATGCTAGAAAGATTATCTGGCCATATGTACTACTGCTTCCTAGACGGGCTCTCTGGCTACTTCCAAATCCCCATAGCTCCTGAAGATCAAGAAAAGACAACATTCACATGTCCATACGGTACGTTTGCTTATCGAAGAATGCCTTTTGGATTATGTAACGCTCCTGCCACTTTTCAGCGCTGCATGCTAGCCATCTTTGACGAACTTGTGGAAGATATCATGGAGGTATTTATGGATGACTTTTCAGTATTCGGTAATTCGTTCCACCTTTGCCTTAAAAATTTAAAACGAGTCTTAATGAGATGTGAGGAAACAAACCTTGTGCTTAATTGGGAAAAGCGTCACTTCATGGTTCGAGAAGGGATTGTGTTAGGTCATAAAATTTCTAGTAAAAGGATTGAGGTTGATAAAGAAAAAATTGAAACCATAGAAAAATTACCTCATCCCAGTTCAGTTAAGGCTATTAGAAGTTTTTTAGGACATGCCGGTTTCTATAGAAGATTTATTAAGGATTTTTCTAAAATAGCTAAGCCTTTGACAAAATTACTAGAAAAATATGTACCTTTTAATTTTGATCAGGAATGATTAGATGCATTTAATACTCTAAAGACTAAATTAACAAATGCCCCAATTATTATTGCACCTGATTGGAATTTACCCTTTGAACTAATGTGTGATGCGAGTGATTTTGTAGTAGGTGCAGTTTTAGGTCAGCGAAGAGACAAGCATTTCCAACCAACCTATTACGCTGGCAAGACACTGACAGCCGCGCAAGAGAATTACACCACCACAGAAAAAGAATTGCTAGATGTGGTCTTTGCTTTTGATAAATTTAGACAATATTTAATATTATCTAAAGTCTTTGTTTACACTGACCATTCAGCCCTTCGTTATCTTTTAACTAAATCTGATGCAAAACCTAGACTCATAAGATGGATTCTACTTTTACAGGAATTTGACTTGGAGATTCAGGATAAGAAAAGAGCTGAAAACCTGGCAGTAGACCATCTTTCTAGACTTGAAAATCCACATCTTAAAGAACTTAATGAGAGTGAGATTAATAACTCGTTTCCTGAAGAACAACTCTTGGCTATATCCGACGCCGAGGTACCTTGGTTTGCAGATATTGCAAATTATTTAGCTGCTATTGTATTACCAAAAGGGTTGACACATCAGCAAAAGAAGCGATTCTTTACTGATGTGAAAAACTATTTTTGGGAGGACCCTTTTCTTTTTCGTATATGTACAGATCAAGTAATTCGGAGATGAGTCGCAACGGAAGAAGCAAGAAAAATCCTAGAACATTGCCATTCAGGACCCCCAGGAGGACATTATAGTGGGATGAAAACAGCACATAAAACACTCGAATCAGGTTTTTATTGGCCCACTCTGTTCAAGGACGCCAACAGGTATGTTAATTCATGAGATAAATGTCAGAAAACAGGTAATATCTTTAAACGCGATGAAATGCCTCAAACATACATGCTATCATGTGAAATATTTGATGTATGGGGTATCGATTTTATGGGTCCATTCCCTAGCTCATTTGGGAATAAATACATCCTCGTAGCGGTTGATTATATGTCAAAATGGGTGGAAGCTCAAGCTTTACCCACCAATGATGCAAGAGTGGTAGTGCGATTTCTTAAGAAACTTTTCTCTCGATTTGGAACACCTAGAGTAATTATTAGTGATAGGG
The DNA here is from genome assembly GCA_025698515.1 of Gossypium sturtianum. NCBI lineage: Eukaryota > Viridiplantae > Streptophyta > Magnoliopsida > Malvales > Malvaceae > Gossypium > Gossypium sturtianum. Next base: position 50,250,371 of record CM046946.1, on the reverse strand, counting down.
GTACCCATTTTTGTAACACCCAATTAGAGAAAATCTTAAAGAAATATGGAGTACACCACAGAACAGCTACACCTTATCACCCTCAAACCAGTAGACAAGTTGAAGTATCCAATAGAGAACTTAAACGTATCCTAGAGAAAACTGTAGAATCAAACAGGAAAGATTGGGCATCAAAAGTAGATATGCTTTATGGGCCTATAGAACTGCCTTTAAAGCTCCCATAGGAACATCCCCATACAAACTTATTTACGGGAAGAGCTGTCATTTACCATTTGAACTCGAACATAAAGCATTTTGGGCTATAAAATTCTAAAACTACGATCTTAAACTTGTAGGCGAGAAAAGATTGATGCAGTTGAACGAGCTTGATGAGTGGCGAGCAAACGCCTATGAGAGCTCACGATTATACAAAGAAGCAACAAAGTGACGCCATGATGCTTGTCTAAAGCGACCTAAACAGTTCGAAGTTGGAGATCTCGTGTTACTTTATAATTCAAGACTCAAATTATTCCCTGGAAAGCTAAAATCAAGATGGTCAGGTCCATTCGTAATCAGAACTATTTTCCCCTACGGCACAATCTAGGTAACTCATCCGACTTATGGCATTTTGAAGGTAAACGGTCAGTGACTGGAAATTTATAATGGTGAAGATTTTAAGGATACGAGAGAGGAGCTTCAGCTCCGTGAACCTTTATATAGAAATGAAAACATGGTAAGTCTAGCTTAAGACTTTAAACGAGTGCTTATCGGGAGGCAACCCGAGCACTAACCTCATCAACATTCATATTTTTGTTTTTAGCATCTAACTAAGAACTAACTAATTTCATAAGCGCAGGATTTGCTTCCCACACAGCCTAGAACACGGGCGTGGTCATGGCCGTGTGGACACCACGATGAATCATATGGTCGTAGCGAAAACTGTGTGGGCCAAGGAAGAGAAATATTTTCCCAACACGGGCTACGGTAACTGAGTAAATGACACGGGCTGCAATTAAAGGGGCCAAGGTCGTGCGGTACAGCCGTGGTCGATACTGAGTAAATGACACGGGCTACAATTAAAGGGGCCATGGCCGTGCGATACAGCCGTGGTCGATATTGAGTAAACGAAACGGGCGTGAGACACGCCCGTGCCTATAGGGCGTGGTTGACATTGACTAAGTCAACACGGGCGTGCTAACGATTACACGGGCGTGGAAGTAGCGAACAAAGTAGCACACGACCAAGCGATACGACCGTGTGAGCCAACATGCCTAGGTAACACGGGTGTGGGACACAACTCAGACGCTCTTAAACTCAAAATTCTCGAAACACACGGGCTAAAAATGATCCACACACGCCCGTGTGCCCTTATTTCTATATAAACCCCTCACTATTCATCATCTTTTTCCCCAAATTAGTTTCCCCAAACCCTAGCTGTTTTCATTTCTCCCCCTACTAAGTCCGGCTACCACCATCAACACCCCCTCATCTTGTCTCCTCTCCCTTTTTCCTCATTCCCTTCTCCATTTTCCCTTCTTCCTCTCCACGCACACCAGACCACGCCCGTGTGAGTATAACACGCCCGCGCGCCACCAACACGCCCGTGCTCCGACCACCGCCTTAACCGCGCCACTTCCCTCAACAATCTCCACCGGTTCACCCTTCTCCACTATCCTTTGCTTATTTCTTTAAAATTTTCATTATTTTTCATTTTATTGTTTGTTTCATTATTCTTATTTCATGATTTAGTTTTTTATGATTTTCTTAGTATTTGCTCTACTTAGTTTAATTCTATTCTGATATTTATTCATAGTTTTAACATTCCTTGATGATTTATTTAATAAACTATTTAGAACTATTAGGAATTGCATTCTTGGCTGGCAATAATACTTGAATCATTGAGTACTCTTTATTCTACAGGAACATAATGTCGTCTTCTTGAGCCAAGAAAATCGCAGTCCCTGTTTCGAAAAAACGAAAGGGACCCGGTTCATAATCGACACGGGCATCTGTCGAAGTACGACACCCATTCTTACAGTTTCCTCCGAGATCCCAGTAGGACCTTTTTTAGATACTTCGCGCGCGACCCCTCGGCATAGGGAGGCGTATTGATTGGACCGCCTTGGAGCAGGTCGAACTAGCCAACGACGTCCGGGCCCTCCTGACTACCGACCCATGGGGGCAATTCTTCGAGATCATTGAGCCCACATACCTAGAGCTCACTTTAGAGCTCTGTTCCACATTCCACCTCCAGACGGTGATGACGAACCACGATGACCCTGGCACAGTCCAATTCCGTCTCGAAGGCATTATACGTGAACTGAGTGCCCCACAATTCGGGGTCGCCTTGGGGCTCTACACTGACGAATTCATGGCGGACAATGATCTCGAGACACTCCATCGCCACATCCATAACTCCCCTTCTAGATGTTGGAATAACATAGCCCCCGCTTGGGCCTCCTATGACCCTAGTCGCTCCAAGGCGACAGCTCTCGCCCCATCTCTGAGGTACTTACACGCCATCTTAACTCATACATTGACAGGTAGGTGAGAGAGCACCGGGGTCGTCAACACTCACGACGCCTACTTCCTATGGTGCATGGCGAACAGGCACATCTTCGACTTAGCCTACTTCATAGCTCGCGCCATTCAACATCAGACAGAGCAGCATAGTAGAGGGGTGTAACACCCCTAACCCGTATCCGTCGCCGAACTAGGGTTAAAGGCGTTACCGGACAGATCAGAAACATTTTTAGAAGTTCATACATTCATCCATCAATCTCAAACATAATATCCCGTAATACGGTCAACGAGACCTAAAACATACTTATAAACCGAGTCGGGACTAAACCGAATCATATACAGACATTCTCAGAAATTTAAAACTTTTCTAAATTTCAGGGGTTACACGCCCGTGTAGGTAGGCCGTGTTCTTCCCACGGCTGCTGGACACCCCCGTGTGTCCTCCCCATGGTTGAATCTGACTTTACTCCACGGCCACCAAGCACACCCATGTACCTTGGCCGTAGTCGAATATGACTTCACATCCACGCCACGAAGCACGCCCGTGTGCTAAGGCCGTGTACTCTAAGGCCATATACTGACTTTTTCACACGGCTACTAGACATGCCCGTGTGTCTTGGCCGTGTGCTCCTAGGCTAGCTACTGACTTAGCCCCACGGTCACTAGGCACGCCCGTGTGCCACAACCGTGTGACATTATAGGCCATTTGTAAGGCCAAAATGCCACCTAATGGGTCTTACCTACCAGCAAAATCATCAAGACATCTCATGCCTATTTGACAACCAAGAACATACCAAAATAACCATCCAAATTACAAGACTAAAACTCATCTCATCACAAGCATAATTCATTCATTTGCTTAATCAAAACTTGACAATTTCATGTATCAAATAACTATGCCAAAAGCGTACTTCATATATCACATTCATTCAAAAAAATTCTCAACTCATAACTAGCCAAATCACATGGCTAAGTTCATATAACAAACTCATATCAAATACTAGCCTATACATGCCATATCCAGCTATATACATATCCAAAGTGTACCAAAATGAGTTTAGTAGTGTGATGACGATCCTTGAAGGTCCCGAGCCTTCAGTAGCTTTGACGACCTATAAAACAGAGAAAACACACACACAGAGTAAGCTTTCCAAAAGCTTAATAAGTCATAATACAAATAAACTTAACAGAAAAGGCATATATGCATAAGGTACATTGGCACATAACATTTACTTAGCAAACTATCACATATTTGCTTTGGTTTATATACTTGGCCACAGTTGCCACATTCATCCATTCAAGAATCGTATATATATATATACTAACTCTTTCATAATCATTCTTGCATCTCATTCTCATTCTCATATTCAATCATACTTTTCTTTAAATCAAAGTCATATAGGTACTTACCTTTTGTACACACTTAGTGTACATACCAAACGTACCTGAAACGAATATACATTCACGTAATTATTCATAGCTCGGATTTGCTCATTGAACCGTTCAGAATCTAATAGGATACTCGGAGACTCAGAATAATCATACAATGCCAACGTCCCAGACGAGGTCTTACATGTAATAGGATATCGATGCCACTGTCCCAGACAGGGTCTTACACATAAAGCTCATATCGATGCCAACGTCCCAGACATGGTCTTACACGTAAAGCTCATATCGATGCCGACGTCCCAGACGTGGTCTTACACATAAAGCTCATATCAATGCCAACGTCCCAGACGTGGTCTTACACATAAAGCTCATATCGATGCCAACGTCCCAGACGTGGTCTTACACATAAAGCTCATATCGATGCCAACGTCCCAGATGTGGTCTTACACATAAAACTCATATCGATGCCAACGTCCTAGACGTGGTCTTACACATAAAGCTCATATCGATGCCAACGTCCCAGACGTGGTCTTACACATAAAGCTCATATCGATGCCAACATCCCAGACGTGATCTTACACATAAAGCTCATATCGATGCCAATGTCCCAGACGTGGTTTTACACATAAAGCTCATATCGATGAAACGTCCCAGACGTGGTCTTACACATAAAATAGAATAGATACCTTTGTATTCCTAAGTTCATACGGAATTTCTCAGACTTATCACTATCTCAACCTTATCTCGTAATTCATATACATAACATCTCGTAAGCATTCATTATCATCAATAGTCATATGTATATCCTCAATTCAATACAATTACATTTATTAGCAATATGACTTACCTTGGATTCGATTTATCGAAAATGGAAACGACTACTCGGTTACTTTCGCTTTCCCGTGATCTAAGTCCGTTTTCCTCGGTTTCTGATCTATACATATTCAGAATTAATTCTTTTATTCACTAATTCATTCAATTCAGTCCAAGGACACAGATTTAGGGCTATTTGCAAATTAACCCTCACATTTGCACAATTTATCAATTTAGTCCATTTTTCTCAAAACATCAAATTCACAAAATCATCATACCTCCTATCTTAGCCGAATGTATATATATAACATACAAGTCCATATTTTCCATTAAATTTGCAATTTAGTCCTTCAAATTACTATTTTCTCAATTTAGCCCTAATTAGCTAAATCCATCAAAAATTCAAGAACAAAGTATGTTCATCTAGCTCAAATCTTTCATTCAACACCTTAAATCATCTCAAAGCTCAACATATCATCAATGGCATATCACACAAACATCATCAATACACAAAATTGAGACATGGGCTTGATAGTAGACTAAGCAACGATTGCAAAAACGTAGAAATTATTAAAAACCATATCAAAATCATACCTTAATTCAAGCTTGAAATGGCCGAATATGCAAAGCTTTAAAACCTTTCTTTTTCTTACTAGTTTCGGTCAAAACAAAAGAAAATAAAAGATGACCACTTTCATCTTTGGTTCTATTAAAATATAATAATAATTCATTTACCTTTTTAGACATTTAAAAGACATTTGACACCATTAAACAACAAGGGTATATTCGGCAATTTACCATCCATTATCTTATTAATGGCTTAATTGCCATATAAGGCCTTCACCTTTACAAAGCCACAACAAATTGGTACTTTAACAAATAGCAAGCAACTTTCACATTTAATGCAATTCAATCATTTTGTCAAAATAAACACACAAACGGACAAATTAATTCACAGAAATTTAGCACATACTTAGTCACTTATCAGAGGCATAAAAAAAATAATATTAAAATATTATACGGACTCAGATTTGTGGTCCCGAAACCACTGTTCTGACTAGGGTATAAATCGGACTGTTAGAAGGGGTCATCTCCATGTGTCCCTACATCACACGTCTGGCTCGGTATTTTGGGCTCCTCAACACCGCCGCTCAATCCTCCTCACTCACACTGATAGGATAGATGCCCCCACAGGGCATCCAGACGATGATCCACATGAGGATGATTGAGCGCCATCGTGGGTTCGATCCTCCCCAGTATCGGCTAGTGCAAGCCACCGAGCAGGATGATCCAGAGGACATTACAGATGATGTCCCACCACAGAATGAGGAGCCACCATGCGGCCGCTTCAATATCTGACATCTCTGAGTGCCTCACTCGGTTCGAGCTGTACTGTACTCAGCAATTCACCGACACCGCTCGAAGATTTGACAGCATTAAGGAGACTCTTCAGCAGATTTGTCATCACTTTCACATATCGTCGCCTCCACCAGCTCGCGACCCAGCAGATGACGATGACCTTTGAGTCCTTTTATTTTATTTATTATTTATTACTGTTATTTGTATTTATATTTTTATTTTTATTTGTATTTGTATTTGTATTTTTATTTTGCTTTTTATTTTATTTTAGTTTATTTTCTTTTATAATTAAACTTTTTACTTTTCTTGTTTAAAAAGTTTCCTTAGTATAGTTGAATTTCCTTTATCACTGGCTGTCCAACTCTGAGTATCTATAACAACATTCATTAACTAGTAATCTCTAAAATTTAACTGATGACTTCGCAATATAAAAAGGTTCAATGTGCCACTCAAGGAATGAACACATCACCTATACCTAGTCATCTTGTTCATCATTGATCGTCCCTCAAGGATTTCATCCATAATTCAGGAAGTTTCACCTCTCTCCCTCTCTTATTACTTCCTTACTAATCATTATCTAACTTTATACATTGAGGACAATGTACATCTTAAGTGTGGGGGGTCAACTATAGTAGAATCCCTGAATTATGTCTTGTTCTTAAGTAAATTTTCTCATACTACTATTAGAATGAAATTTCTTTTAATTTATGATTTTAATTGATATGTTTTGGATTAAGTCATAGTTAATTGTGCAGTGATGATTTAAAATTTAGGAGACTAGAGAATCAAGCATGATGAATCTATTTTCAGAATTAAAAATTTACTAGGTTGCCTACTTGAATCTAATTATTACCTTGAAGTTTGAAATTTACAAGGTTGACATCAAAAACCCATAATTTTTTGTGAGATTTTAAGCATTTTAGAGCATATATTTTTCTTTCTCACTTTATTGATTATGAGTATGTCAATATTGATTTGTTATTCTAGAACTTGCTTCGATTATACATGTCGAGACCACACATTTGATTTGATATACTAAGATGATAAAGGCACCTAGGTTTTAACCCACTTACTCCATAAAAAGCCTACCTTCATAATTAACCCCTAGTGAACACCTTTGAGACTAATAAACCATTTCTTGACTCACCCATTAATATTAACCCAAAAACCCACTTTGTATTTGTTATCACCATTTCTCTTGACTAACCTTATATCGAGATTTGATTTGATCGGTTACTTAAATATTTTCTTTATTTCAGTTGTTAAATTCTATCTTATTATTATTGTATGATTTAATTCAAAAAAAAATTTAGGAATCTATTCATTATTACTTCTTTGTTATTGGAGCTTAAGCAGTTAATTTTATATTTGAGAAGAAGCTCATGTTATTAGTATTAAGTTTTCAATTGATGTAATTATTGAAGCTTTAGTTGCTCTTGTAGTTAGGTAATTTATCAATTCAGTCTCAATACTAACTCTCTAATTCATCCTTTATCCACACCTTTAACCCAAGCCCCGTTACAACCCTTTTTAAAGACCTTTTGATTAGTGTATCATATCATTTTACAGTGGTGGATATTTGATTTTCATACAAGCCTATGGGATTAACTTTTCATGTTTGACTCTTTAGTGCTTATTTTTGAACCTTAAACACCTTGAGTGATTTGAGTGAACCCTTAGCGAGGATGTCAATTTTTGTTGATTTTGAATCAGAGGTAATTATTTAGGTAAGGGGAAACACCTATGTTTTCGTACTATAAAAACTATCACTTTGATTGTTTGAATCTTTAGGAACCTTCTGGTTAAATTATCAATGTATGAATTACCTATCAATTATGATGAAACATTATTGATGAAGATTATGAATTAAGGTGTAACATCCCGAAATTGGGCCTAGTAGGATTGGGCCCAATGGGCCTTGATTTTAAATTTTTGAGAACGGCATTAATGCAAGTTAGACTTATTAGGTAAGTTATTTTGGAAGGTTAGAGGGCTTCTATGAAGTCCCGGGATCAAATATTAGCTTTGGGGAAATTTTGGTTTTAGGTGGAAAAAAACCCTGGAAGTTGGCAGGTAGGCCTTAAGAATAAAATGTGGGGAAAAATGACACAAGTGGAGTGTGTGGTGTAGTGGCAAAGTGACGCCACATAAGAGACAAGGGGTTGACGCCACAAGGAAGGAAGGAGGTCCAAGGTTCAAGTCTTGGCTTTTGCATTTTGGTTTTCTTTTTACTTGGACCTCAGAATTTGGCTATAGATTTATATTTAGTTGCGCATGGTTTAAGACACAAGAGGAGCTTGTGGCCAAGTGGCTAGCAGCGTGGATTATGTTGCAAGGAGCACAGGTTCGAATCTCATGAGAAGCAAGGGAGTATTTATTTTTATGATCTGGACGGGAAGAGTTTCAGTTGAATTTAAACTCTCTTGACGAAGGATCCCACATCGGAAAGATACAAAGAAGGAAGGTGAAGAGCTAGCTATATAAAGAGCATTCCAAGAGGAGGGTTGACACACCTTGGAAGGCGTTTGGGCATAGGAGTGGTGGGCGCGGATTAACACGAGTCCTATCGGTGTGTAACTCTCTCTACTCTAGTTGTAGAGCGGCAAATGCCCAAGTGCGGTCACGGCAATAGTAGTTACACGGCGTCGCGGCGCGCGTGTGGGGCTTCGACGTGATAGTTGAGGCCATAAGTAGTATTCTTGTGGGTTGGGGTTTGCTTGGGCCGCGATGGGGTGAAGTGGGCCCAATGGGCCCGTAGGCCCTTATGAGTAAATTGTGCGATTGTGTAGTATATAGTGAACTAGACTAGGTGGAACTTATATACATGGCTAGATTTGTGCTAGGTGGGCCACACGAGCGTGTGGGCCCGAATGGGTCGAAATTGGGCTTTAGGCCCAATAGTCCATTTTGACCAGAAATGGTAGTTGGGTCGCTCGGGGCGACACTGGGCCTTTGGAAAGGCCAGTCCAGGTACGAAATTACTGAAATACCCTTAGTGGGTAAATTACCAAAATATCCCTGAAGGGTAAATTACCGATATACCCTTGGTGGGTAAATTACGAAAATGCCTTAGTGGGTAAATTACCGATATACCCTTGGTGGGTAAATTACGAAAATGCCTTGGTGGGTAAATTACCGATATACCCTTGGTGGGTAAATTACGAAAATGCCCTTGGTAGGTAAAATTACGGTTATACCCTTAGAGGTTGATTAGGGTGATTATGTTGTTTTATGTCTATCTGATTATGATGGTAATTCATGTTATACTTATATTTGATATATGTCTAGCATACATGACATACTGCATACACGAATTATTATGTCATATTGCATGGGTATGATGAGAGGAGGGGGAAGATGATATCCGTGTCTTTGGGACACCAGTGGTTTGGTACCACAGATTGATTATTGTGACTTTGGGTCACCAGAGGTTTGGCACCTCAGCGTCTCGTCCCAGTGGCTTAGCACCACAGTGGGTTGGCCCCAGCAGTTGATTATACGGGATTGGCGCGCGGTGATTTGGTATCACACGATGGGTTGGCCCCATCATTGGATTCGTGACTTCGGTCACCGGTGATTTGGTATCACATTTGTGTCTTTGGGACACAGAGGTTTGGCACCTCATAGCGTCTCGTCCCGGTGGCCGTACCACGATGGGTTGGCCCCACGGATGATATCTGGGATTAGCGCCGGTGATTTGGTATCACACGATGGGTTGGCCCCATCATTGGATTCGTGACTTCGTCAAAGTGATTTGGTATCACATTCGTGTCTTTGGGACACCGGTGGTTTGGCACCACAATTATGGATATCGTGACTTTGGGTCACCGGTGGTTTAGCACCACCGGTGGTTTGGTACCACACGGGGTAGAAAAAGGAGTTGCGGATGGCTAGGTTTGGGTGCATGATATGCATATTTTCATATGAAATTGTGTAAGGGCTGTTGGATGGGGATTTACACACCGAGTCTCGATGACTCACCCCCTTAGTTAAATTTTTGCGGGTAATCAATAGATCGCGGATTTGGGAGTCGAGGTGGACTCGTGGAGGCCATACATATGTTTACTCGTAAATTCGTTTCTTTTATTTGGACTTATTTTTATTTGAGTTTTTGTTATGTAATAAGGCCTTGGGTATTTTATTTGGTTTCAGCTTTCAATTTGCTTATTGCTTATTATTAAATGATCAATATGGGATTTTCCTAAAATGATAATAAACCATTTCTTATTCAAAATTACTTAAACTCGATTTCTCACCACAACTATAAAGAATATGAGCTTTTTAACGAATGCACTGTTTTTAGACATTCCATTCATGTGACATGCCAGATTCGATCGTAACGTTTAGGCCGGGTTTGGGGTGTTACAATTATGGTATCAGAGCTTAGGTTCAAAAACTCGGCTATGGGTTTGGGTTCAAAAAATGTTTTCAAAAGATGGTTTGGAAAATGGTTTAGAAAAATATATATCTGTTCTTTTTGTTGAAATATGGCACCCGAGTCTCCTGCACCAATCCGCACTGTAAGTTTCACGATACTTTTCTTTGTTATATCTTTGTATTTTGAATATCTATTCTGTGTGTTTGGGTTGGATGTGATGTTGGATATAGAGTTGATTGCGTCTTTAAATATTTGTGCGCTTTAATGGTTAGGTTTTTTTTTGTATGTGTAGGATTTCTAAATTCTAGTTAAAAGTATATTAGGGTTATTTGAATCAGAGTGCGCAGCGTGAGCACAGCGTTGTAGGTTAGGTGGTACGAATGTTCCTGTAGTTGGAAATTTCGAGGACGAAATTTCTTTAAGGAGGGTAGATTTGTAACATCCCGAAATTGGGCCTAGTAGGATTGGGCCCAATGGGCCTTGATTTTAAATTTTTGAGAACGGCATTAATGCAAGTTAGACTTATTAGGTAAGTTATTTTGGAAGGTTAGAGGGCTTCTATGAAGTCCCGGGATCAAATATTAGCTTTGGGGAAATTTTGGTTTTAGGTGAAAAAAACCCTGGAAGTTGGCAGGTAGGCCTTAAGAATAAAATGTGGGGAAAAATGACACAAGTGGAGTGTGTGGTGTAGTGGCAAAGTGACGCCACATAAGAGACAAGGGGGTGACGCCACAAGGAAGGAAGGAGGTCCAAGGTTCAAGTCTTGGCTTTTGCATTTTGGTTTTCTTTTACTTGGACCTCGAGAATTTGGCTATAGATTTATATTTAGTTATGCATGGTTTAAGACACAAGAGGAGCTTGTGGCCAAGTGGCTAGCAGCGTGGATTATGTTGCAAGGAGCACAGGTTCGAATCTCATGAGAAGCAAGGGAGTATTTATTTCATGGTCTAGACGGGAAGAGTTTCATTGAATTTAAACTCTCTCTTGTGAAGGGATCCCACATCGGAAAGATACAAAGAAGGAAGGTGAAGAGCTAGCTATATAAAGAGCATTCCAGGAGGAGGGTTGACACACCTTGGAAGGCGTTTGGGCATAGGAGTGGTCGGAGCGCGGATTAACACCAGAGTCCTATCATGTGTGTAACTCTCTCTACTCTAGTTGTAGAGCGGCAAATGCCCAAGTGCCGGTCACGGCAATAGTAGCCACACGAGCGTGCGAGCGCACGTGTGGGGCTTCGACGCGATAGTTGGGGCCATAAGTAGTATTCTTGTGGGTTGGGGCTGCTTGGGCCGCGATGGGCTGAAGTGGGCCCAATGGGCCCGTGGGCCCTTATGAGTAAATTGTGCGATTGTGTAGTATATAGTGAACTAGACTAGGTGGAACTTATATACATGGCTAGATTTGTGCTAGGTGGGCCACACGGCGTGTGGGCCCGAATGGGCGAAATTGGGCTTTAGGCCCAATAGTCCATTTTGACCAGAAATGGTAGTTGGGTCGCTTCGGGCGACACGGGCCTTTGGAAAGGCCGGTCCAGTACTGAAATTACTGAAATACCCTTAGTGGGTAAATTTGCAAAATATCCCCTGAAGGGTAAATTACCGATATACCCTTGGTGGGTAAATTACGAAAATGCCTTGGTGGGTAAATTACCGATATACCCTTGGTGGGTAAATTACGAAAATGCCTTGGTGGGTAAATTCACCGATATACCCTTGGTGGGTAAATTACGAAAATGCCCTTGGTAGGTAAAATTACGATTATACCCTTAGAGGTTGATTAGGGTGATTATGTTGTTTTATGTCTATCGGTTATGATGGTAATTCATGTTATACTTATATTTGATATATGTCTAGCATACATGACATAACGCATACACGAATTATTATGTCATATTGCATGGGTATGATGAGAGGAGGGGGAAGATGATATCCGTGTCTTTGGGACACCGGTGGTTTGGCACCACCCGGTGGTTTGGTACCGCAGATTGATTATTGTGACTTTGGGTCACAGAGGTTTGGCACCTCGCGTCTCGTCCCAGTGGCTTAGCACCACAATGGGTTGGCCCCACGATTGATTATACGGGATTGACGCCGGTGATTTGGTATCACACGATGGGTTGGCCCCATCATTGGATTCGTGACTTCGGTCACCAGTGATTTGGTATCACATTCGTGTCTTTGGGACACCAGAGGTTTGGCACCTCATAGCGTCTCGTCCCAGTGGCTTCGTACCACAGTGGGTTGGCCCCACAGATGATAATACGGGATTGACGCCAATAATTTGGTATCACACGATGGGTTGGCCCCATCATTGGATTCGTGACTTCTGTCACCAGTGATTTGGTATCACATTCGTGTCTTTGGGACACCAGTGGTTTGGCACCACAATTATGGATATCGTGACTTTGGGTCACCAGCGGTTTGGCACCACCAGTGGTTTGGTACCACACGGGGTAGAAAAAGGAGTTGCGGATGGCTAGGTTTGGGTGCATGATATGCATATTTTCATATGAAATTATGTAAGGGCCTGTTGGATGGGGATTTACACACGCGAGTCTCGATGACTCACCCCCTTAGTTAAATTTTGCGGGTAATCATTAGATCGCGGATTTGGGAGTGAGGTGGACTCGTGGAGGCCATACATATGTTTACTCGTAAATTCATTTCTTTTATTTGGACTTATTTTTATTTGAGTTTTTGTTATGTAATAAGGCCTTGGGTATTTTATTTGGTTTCAGCTTTCAATTTGCTTATTGCTTATTATTAAATGATCAATATGGGATTTTCCTAAAATGATAATAAACCATTTCTTATTCAAAATTACTTAAACTCGATTTCTCACCACAACTATAAAGAATATGAGTTTTTTAACGAATGCACAGTTTTTAGACATTCCTTTCATGTGACATGCCAGATTCGGTCGTAACGTTTAGGCCGGGTTTGGGGTGTTACATAAGGGGAGTTAATTTTAATTGTGAACTGAGAATTTTGCTTGAGGACAAGCAAATGCTTAAGTGTGGGGGTATTTGATAAACCGTAATATATACATATTTTAATCCCACATTTAGTATACTTTCTGGATGATTTATCCCTTGAATTGTGGAATTTGATGCTTCTAATCCTTTAATTTCATGTTTTATACTTAGGAGAGCATCGGAGGATGAAAAGAATGAGAAACGGGCTGAAAATGGAGCAAATGGGCTTACCTTAGAGACTCACACGGCCTGGACTATCACCCACGGCCGTGCGTTTCGAGTAACAATCGAGAAACGACCTAGAACATCGTACACGGCCAGATCACACGGCCGTGTGTGGCAAACAGGATTGACCACAGCCAAGAGAGTCGGCCACAGGCATGTCACACGGGCGTGTCCCTGCTATAGCCAAGATGAGTTTCATTCGGAATATGATACTTGTGGGCTAAGAAAGACATTCCGAAGCCTATATAAACGCCCTAAGTATAACCTAAAAAGTGTCTTTGGTCGGGGGCGAAGCCAGAGAGGGCTGAACACAGGGGATTACTCCAAGAAAGCCAGTTGATCCATCTCAGAAGCCGAAATCACGCTCAAGACGAAAATCTTCCCTTCAATTTCCTTCAGGGGGTTTTAGGGTTTTTCTTTTGTTTTGTTATTTACTTTCTTTTGAGATGTATCCTTTATTAAACATGAACTAAACCCCTCAAATACCTTAGGGGGATGAAACCTAAGACGGATCTTGTTATTGTTTTCTGAACTGTATGATAAATACTTGATTTGTTCTTAATTATGTGTTCTTAATTCTTGTTTTAATATTTCAGGATACTGATTCAAGTATTGATGTGCTTAGGCAGTGGAGCAAAAGTCCCTGCTTAAGAGTAGATCTAGCATAGTTAAGCGGAGTTGATCGCAACCCTAGAGATAGGATGACAAAAAATCTGCCGGATTAGGGTCAAACCTAATATGGGAATCCATAAATCGAGTTAATACAACACTAGGGGTTTTAATTAGAAAGAGATTTCAATTAATCAACCTAGGGTTAGACGTTAGTAGCCTCGAAAGAGGTATTAATATAAATTAGGGAATCCTACGGATCAAGTCAAGTGAATAAATCGTCTAGTTCAGAGTTAAATAACAAGTGAAGTCTTGGTGGATTCTTCCTCGGGTATTGTTTTAATCAATTTGTTTTTCCCAAAATTATTTTCCCAATTCACTCTCTTTGTCTTAGCATCCTTAGTTTAGTAATTAGTTAGATAAACATCAATTCTCTTAATACTTAGGCTAAATAATAAAAAGATAGTAACTACTAGTACTCTTGGTCCTTGAGGATACGATATTTCCGGTCTTGCCATAGCTATACTACCGAACGATAGGTGCGCTTGCCTTATTCGTTGTCATAGTTAGTTTCGAGCAATGATTCAATTACAATACACAAATCAATCCATCACATAGATCAACACATAAATATATATACCATATCATCCACAACTAATGTGCTCACTCAACCATCCATATATCCATTTACAATTTCATCAATCACATAGGTTCCGTACGTACATTAGCCAACACTTAGTTATTAACCATTCATGCTACTCAATGCTCAATACTTCATTTCGATCAACCTTTGTTATTCGTTCGATTTATTTGCACACTTAGTGCAAAATTCGTAGCCGAAGCTTAAATATCATTGCACACTTAGTGCCTTTACATAGAATCGAATTTATCTTGGTATCGCACACACAGTGCCAATCAATAAAGCCGAGGCTTCCATTACTTCGCACACACAATGCTATTCACCTCTGTCCCAATTCTAATTACGCACACTTAGTGCCACATTTCTCAATTTCACATATAACATTTCTAATTCATTAACCTTGTATTCATTCATTTCATAACACTTAAACATAAATTTACAATTCGTATTATATCCGAACTTTTCTCGGACGTAGAAATATCGAGACTAGTCGATCAATCGAGCACTTTGTCTTTACCTCGATCTCGATCTGAATCTCTCCTTTCTTGGTCTATACATATTCAAATTTAGCTTATTCAATTACCAAATCATTCAATTTAATCCAAACAAACATATTTAGGGCCTTTTACAAAATAGCCCTCACATTTTCACATTTCGACACTTAAGTCCCTATTTCATAAAATCATCAAATGCACATAATTTCATTTCACCCATGCCTTGCCGAATTCTCCTTATATCCATACAAACCCACACATTTCATTTATTTCACATTTTAGTCCTTCAAAATATTATTTTCACAATTTATTCCAAATTTATCAAATTCATTAAAAATCCCAAGACAAAACATGTTAATCTATCACATATCTTTCATATTTCATATTAAAGCAAGGGCTAGCTAGAGCACAAAGCAACGATCACAAAAACGTAGAAATCACTAAAAATCGAGCTC
Organism: Gossypium sturtianum; assembly: GCA_025698515.1. Lineage (NCBI taxonomy): Eukaryota > Viridiplantae > Streptophyta > Magnoliopsida > Malvales > Malvaceae > Gossypium > Gossypium sturtianum. The sequence continues at coordinate 50,234,533 of CM046946.1, read as the reverse complement.
AAAACATACCTTAATTAAGCTATGAGTGTGCCGAAACCTAAAATGCTTCAATGGCTATTCTTTTCTTCAATATTTTTGTGGAAATATGTATGAAAAAGTTGAGCACTTAGCTTTGTTTTATTTGTTATTAACTTAATTTACATTTTACCATTTTACCCTTTTATGAATAACATTTAAATTCCACTAACTTAGGCATTTTTGTCCATCCATTTAGCATATGGAATAATAACAAAATAAGGACCTTTCATTTAATAAGCCATAACAAATTAGCACTTTAACAATCAGCACACAGCTTTTGCATTTTATACGATTAAGTCATTTTCTCAAATTAAGCACTTAATCGATAAAATTTTCACACAGAAATTTCACACATGCTTAGTCACATACTATAAACACCAAAAATAATATTAAAATATTTTTCTGACCTCAAATTTGTGGTCTCGAAACCACTATTCCGACTAGGGTCTAAACCAGGCTATTACAACTCTCCCCCCTTAGGGATTTTCGTCCCCAAAAATCTTACCAGTGAATAGGTTTGGATATTGCTCTCTCATAACATCTTCAGGCTCCTACGTAGCCTCTTCCACTCCGTGTTTGTGCCACAACACTTTCACTAAAGAAATTTTCTTATTTCTTAACTCTTTATTCTCACGTGCCAGAATTTGAATCAGTTCTTCACTATAAGATAAATCTAATTGAATCTCAACCTCAGAAGGAGTAATCACATGAGATGGATCAGATCTGTATCGTCGAAGCATCGATACGTGAAATACATTATGAATCTTTTCTAATTCAGGTGGCAATAGCAATCTATAAGCAACCAGTCCGATTCGTTCAATAATCTCATACGGCCCAATAAACTTCGGACTCAATTTGCCTTTTCTGCCAAAACGAAGTATTTTCTTCCACGGAGACACTTTCAGAAATACTTTGTCACCGATCTCAAATTCAATATCTTTTCATTTCAAATCTGCAAAAGATTTATGATGATCTGAGGCCACTTTTAAACTGTCACAAATCACTTTCACTTTCTACTCAGTCTCTTTGATTAAATCGACCCCGTGAATCTGATTCTCACTAAGCTCAGTCCAGTACAATGGAGTTCGGCATTTTCGACCGTAAAGAGCCTCATACGATGCCATTTTAATGCTAGATTGAAAACTATTATTGTATACGAATTCAATAAACGGAAAATGCTTTTCCCATGTACTTTCAAATTCAAGGATGCAACATCTCAACATATCCTCAAGAATCTGAATGATCCGCTCGGATTGACCATCCGTTTGCAGATGAAATGCAGTACCAAAATGCAGCTTTGTGCCTAAAGCCTCTTGCAATTTCTTCCAAAACCGCAAGGTAAATCTCGGATCTCTGTCAGATACAATGGATAGTGGCACCCCGTGCAATCTCACAATCTCAGAAATATACAATTCAGCTAATTTATCAAGTGAATAATCTGTTCTCACCGAAACAAAATGAGCTGATTTTGTCAATCTGTCAACTATCACCCAGATTGCATCTTTCTTTCTCGGAGTTAAAGGTAGTCCCGACACAAAGTCCATCATGATTCTCTCCCATTTCCACTCAGGAATCATAATCGGTTGTAACAAATGGGATGGAACCTGATGTTCAGCTTTAACTTGCTGACATATAATACATTTCGAAACAAACTCTGAGGTATCCCGTTTCATACCATGCCACCAATAAAACTGTTTCAGATCATTATACATTTTTGTACTTCCCGGATGAACAACCAAACGACTATTATGAGCTTCGTTTAAAATCAACTGAATCATCTCTGAATTCCTCGAAACACAAATCTGATCTCTGAATCTCAAACAATCATCATTATCCACTGGAAATTCTGAGTCAGAATTCAAACCACATTGAATTCGTTTTGTCATCATCTCATTATCACTTTTTTGGGCATCACAAATCTGACCTATAAACATCAGTCTCACTTTCAACTCAGCCAAAACCGAACCATCATCACACAGATCTATTTGAGTACTCATTGCTCGAAAAGCAAACAAAGACTTTCGACTCAAAGCGTCAGCTACAACATTAGCTTTTCCCGGATGATAATCAATTACTAATTCATAGTCTTTTAGTAATTATAACCATCTCTGTTGTCTCAAATTTAATTCTTTCTGAGTCATCAGATATTTCAAACTTTTGTGATCAGTATAAATGTGACATTTCTCACCAAATAGGTAATGACGCCAAATCTTCAATGCAAATACAATCGCAGCTAATTCAAGATCATGCGTCAGGTAGTTCTTTTCATGTGGCTTTAACTGTCTCGAAGCATAAGCTATAACTTTTCCCTCTTGCATCAGCACACAGCCCAAACCATTCAACGATGCATCATTGTAGACTATGAATTCTTTACCCGAATCTGGCTGAACTAACACTAGTGCTTCTGTCAACAATGTTTTCAACTGTTCAAAACTCTGCTGGCACCTTTCTGACCACTCAAATTTAACGTCTTTCTGCAGCAATTTTATCAACGGAGTCACAATCATCGAGAAGCCTTTCACGAACCACCTATAATATCCCGCTACTCCCAGAAAACTACGAACTTCAGACAAATTTCTCGGAGGCTTCCACTCCAAAATAGCTGAAATATTGCTCAGTTCAACTCGTATACCAGATGCTGATAGAATATGTCCTAGAAAACCAACTTCATGCAACCAGAACTCACATTTGTTAAACTTTGCATACAATTTATTCTCACGCAGAGTCTGTAACATAATTTTCAAATGCTCGGCATGTTGCGTCTCATCACAAGAATAAATCAGAATGTCATCAATAAACACAACAACGAGTCGATCCAAATACGGTCTGAATTTCCGATTCATTAAATCCATAAACACTGCAGGAGCATTCGTTAGTCCGGAAGGCATTACTAAAAATTTATAATGTTCGTACCTCGTTCTGAAGGCAGTTTTTGGCACATCTGATTCTTTAACACGTAGCTGATAATAGCCCGATCTCAAATCTATCTTAGAAAACACTGTAGCTCCTTTCAGCTGATTAAACAAATCATCGATGCGCAGTAGAGGATATTTATTCTTTATCGTCACTTTGTTCAACTTTCAATAACCAATACACATCCTTATAGTTCCATCTTTCTTTTTAACAAACAACACAGGAGCACCCCAGGGCAAGAAACTCGGTCGAGCAAATCCTCTATCGGTCAACTCTTGAAACTGAGATTTCAACTCTTTCAATTCTGTCGGTGCCATTCTATATGGAGCTATTGAGATAGGAGTCGTCCCAGGCACTAAGTCAATACCAAACTCAACTTCTCGTATCAGAGGTAGTCCCAGTAATTCTTCAGGAAACACATCTGGGAACTCGCAAACTACAGGTACAGATTCAACTTTCTTTTTAGTCACTTTTGTATCTATCACATACGCAAGATAGGATTCACAACACTTTTTCACATAGTTTAAAGTTTTTATCGAAGATACAACAGCCGGTAACCCATTCAAATCATTGGATTCAATTCGAACTATCTCACCATTTTGACTTCTCAAATCAATACTCTTTCATTTACAATTCACAATAGCATTATGCAAAGTGAGCCAATCCATACCCAGAATTATATCAAATTCATCAAATGGTAGCAACATCAAATTAGCCAGAAAACAGACATCTCGAAACATCAATGGACAGTTCTTGCATATTTTATCAACCAGAACACACTTGCCTAAGGGGTTCAATACTCTAATAACAAATTCAGTAGACTCAATAGGCAGAGTCTTACTAGATACTAGATTCAAACACACATAGAATGAGTAGATCCTGGATCTATCAATGCAATCACATCAGTATCAAATAGAGTAAAAGTACCAGTAATGACGTCTGGAGATGACACTTCTTCTCGTGTGCGAATAGCATAGGCTCGGGCAGATGCACTCACCTCGGATCTCACAGCTGTATCTGATGTTCCTCTCTGACTACCGCTTACATTCCCAGTGTTTCTGGGTGGTCTACCTCTAGCTGTCACATTACTCGATCTCGCATTTTGTACATTTTCTTTCTCAGCTAACTCTGGGCAATCATGAATGAAGTGATCTCGTGATCCATATTTATAGAAAACTCTACTATTGTATTTGCCCCAGCATTCTCCAACGTGTCGTCTTCCACACTGTCTACACTCAGGCTTGTTGCTTTTAACACTACCAACACTTGATTCAATCAGAGTTTGAGTTCTTGGACCAACACTTTGTTTCACACGATCTCTACCCGAATGTCCAATCGAAACATTTGAGCGGTTGGTTGCATCTCGAAATCTCTTGGACGAAGGTTGATATGACTTACTCATCGACCTCTTTGTTTCATCTCTAGCCTCTGAATTCGCTTTCTTCTTTTCTTTGCTTAGTTCTTCAGCTTTCCAGGCTCTTTCAACTAACACAACAAATTCATTCAATTCAAGTATTCCAACCAACAATTTGATGTCTTCATTCAGCCCTTCAATGAAGCATTTACACATATTAGTTTCAGTCGAAACACATTCCCGCGCGTATTGGCTCAATCTCACAAATTCCCGCTCGTACTCAGTAACAGACATGCGGCCCTATTTCAGCTCTTGAAACTCTTTACGTTTCTGATCTATGAATCGTTGACTGATAAACTTCTTTTAGAATTCAACTTGAAAGAAATCCCAAGTGATTATCTCTCTCGGAACCACAGATATCAACGTTTTGCACCAATTATATGCCGTATCTCTCAACAAGGAAACAACACATTTAATGCATTCATCAAGAGTCAATGACATCTCATCAAACACTCGAATTGTATTCTCGAGCCAGAACTCAGCTGTTCAGCATCATCATCAACTGTGGCTCTAAACTCTTCTACTGCATTTGCTCGATCTTATCCACAGGAGGTTTACTCAATCGGATCGGATCTACAACTTGTGGCACTACAGGCACTTGCGGGGGTGAAGGTTGTTGAGTAGCCGGATTTGTTCAAACGAACTCCGAAAACCACTCACTCATCATTTGGAAGAAGGCTTGCTTAGCCTCTCCTCCGTGGCTACTAGCAATCGGCCTAGATTCGGTCGGCGCTGTCCCTTAAGCGGGAGCAGGCGCATTGCTCTCAACATCATCAGCAACTGCTCGTTCAGGATCCATTTCCTATACAAAAACACATTTTTAACTGTCAGGATTCATCACACTATCGCAATTATATATATGGCATGTATAGCTAGACTCACACGCGCTACGTTAGTCCTAGAATCGACTAAACCGTAGCTCTGATACCAATAAAATGTAACACCCTTAACCCGTAACCGTCATCGAATTAGGGTTAAGAAGTATTACCAAACAAACCAGAACGTTTACAATCATTTTATAACACAAAGCATTTCATCATTCAATCATATCAATATATATATAGTCCCTTAATGAGGTCTACGAGACCTTAAACAAGCACTAAAAAGGGGTCGGGACTAAACCGGGATCATACAATTTTTTTTTCTGAAAGTCAAACATTTTTTAAAATTACAGAGGTCACACGCCTGTGTGGGCATTTGCCCGAGCCGTGTCAAAATAGCGCTTACATACTGACTTGTCCACACAGCCTGAGACACACCTGTGTGCCTCACCCGCGGTCGAGCCTGACTTGCATCACACGGCCAGTCACATGCCCGTGTGTCTAACCTATGGTCGAGCCTGACTTGTTTTGAATTTGTAACCACGAAGGACACGGTTGAGCCACACGCCCGTGTGCTCAACCGTGTGGGCAATTATAGGCCATTTGCAAGGCCAAATTTGCCACCCACACTAAAGATCACCTACAAGCATCTTAACATATGCATTTAAATCTCAAATGGCAACCAAAACATACCATTCCATGTACCTTATAATCATCATCCACACCATCTAATTTCATGCTCAAATTCTACTCAATAAGTCTATCTAAAATACCAATTCCACATTCCAAATCCTATAAGTCAAGCATCATATAACCCATACCACAAGTTCATGTTTAAACCCCAATTCTCATCAACCATTTAAGCATGAAACATACCATTATCATCATTCACATAATTCCACCCATATATACTAACATTATTTAACTTTCAAGCCATATCACATGGTAAAGTTTATACACTTCAAAACATGCCATATCAACTAGCCTATACATGCCATATACCATATATATACATCTTCCAAAAGTACCAAAATAGTTAGCAGATAGAGTGATTGAGTCACTGACGATCCCCGGATCTTAGCTAGCTTTAAAGATACTGTAAAACAGCGAACAATTTCACACAGTAAGCTTTAGAGCTTAGTAAGTTTGTAATATAATACATTTAACTCAATGATTCAATTATAATACACTAATTAATCCATCACAAAGATCAACACATAAATATATATACCATATCATCCACAACTAATGTGCTCACTCAACCATCCATATATCCATTTACAATTTCATCAACCACATAGGTTCCGTACGTACCTTAGCCAACACTTAGTTATTGACCATTCATGCTACTCAATGCTCAATAGTTCATTTCGATCAACCTTGGTTACTCGTTCGATTTATTTGCACACTTAGTGCCAAATTCGTAGCCGAAGCTTAAATATCATTGCACACTTAGTGCCTTTACATAAAACCGAATTTATCTCGGTATCGCACATACAATGCCAATCAATAAAGCCGAGGCTTCCATTACTTCGCACACACAGTGCTATTCACCTCTCTCCCAATTCTAATTACGCACACTTAGTGCCACATTTCTCAATTTCACATATAACATTTCTAATTCATTAATATTGTATTCATTCATTTCATAACACTTAAACATAAATTTACAATTTGTATTATATCCGAACTTACCTCAGATGTAGAAATATCGAGACTAGTCGATCAATCGAGCACTTTGTCTTTGCCTCGAACTTGATCCGAATCTCTCCTGTCTTGGTCTATACATATTCAAATTTAGCTCATTCAATTACCAAATCATTCAATTTAATCCAAACACACATATTTAGGGCCTTTTACAAAATAGCCCTCACATTTTCACATTTCGACACTTAAGTCCCTATTTCATAAAATAATCAAATACACATAATTTCATTTCAGCCATGCCTAGCCGAATTCTCCTTATATCCATACAAACCCACATATTTCATTTATTTCACATTTTAGTATTTCAAAATATTATTTTCACAATTTATTCCAAATTTCTCAAATTCACTAAAAATCCCAAGACAAAACATGTTAATCTATCACATATCTTTCATATTTCATCACCAACCATCACAAAGCTCAAGCATTCATCAATGGCACATCTCAAAATCTTCATCAAACTCTAAAATTAAAGCATGGGCTAGCTAGAGCATAAAGCAACGATCACAAAAACGTAGAAATCACTAAAAATCGAGTTCAAAACATACCTTAATTAAGCTATGAGTGTGCCGAAACCTAAAATGCTTCAATGGCTATTCCTTTTTTCAATATTCGGTGGAAATATGTATGAAAAGGATGAGCACTTAGCTTTGTTTTATTTATTATTAACTTAATTTACATTTTACCATTTTACCCTTTTATGAATAATATTTAAATTCCACTAACTTAGGCATTTTTGTCCATCCATTTAGCATATAAAATAATAACAACATAAGGACCTTTCATTTAATAAGCCATAACAAATTAGCACTTTAACAATCAGCACACAGCTTTTGCATTTTATGCGATTAAGTCATTTTCTCAAATTAAGCACACAATCGATAAAATTTTCACACAGAAATTTCACACATGCTTAGTCACATACTATAAACACCAAAAATATATATTAAAATATTTTTTCGACCTCGAATTTGTGGTCTCAAAACCACTATTCCAACTAGGGTCTAAACCGGGCTGTTACATCTATATATATGTTAAGTAGTTAATCCAATTATGTCTAACATATAGATTGAACCAAGGTAAGATGGTAAACATGTATGCATGTAATTGTAACACCCCTAACCCGTAATCGTCGCCGGTCTAGGGTTAAGAGGCATTACCGGACAATCGGAAACTTTTACAGACATTTCGTATCACAAAGTATATCATCGTCAAATCATAACAGAATACAAGTATATAGTTCCTTAAAGCGGTCTACTAGACCTTAAACATGCATTAGAAAGGAGTCGGGACTAAACCGGAATCATACAAAAATTTTCTAAAAATCAAATAAATTTTCAAAATTAAAGAGGTCACACGTCCGTGTGGGCAGGCCGTGTGCCTCACACGGCCTCAGAAACGCCCATGTGTCCGAGCCGTGCCAAAACAGGGCATACATACTGACTTGTCTACACGGCCTGAGACACGCCCGTGTGCCTCACTCGTGGTCGACACTGACTTGCACCACACGGCCAGTCACACGCCCGTGTGTCTAGCCCGTGGTCGAGGCTGACTTGTTTTGAAATTCAACCACGAAGGACACGGTCGAGCCACACGTCCGTGTGCTCAACCGTGTGGGCAAATATAGGCCATTTACAAGGCCAAATTGCCACCCACACATTAGGCTATACCTACAAGCACAAACAAGCATCATTCCAAGCATCAAAAGTACCCAAAACATACCAACATATCCATCTTTTCTAACCATACATGAACATATCAAATACACCAACTTATGCCACATTTATCTCATTCTCAACACAAGCATTTCTAAGTAAAATACATCCACAAATTTACCAATTCATTATGACATCTTTTCATCAATAATAAACTAGTTTTGCATCATTAAAGTTATCATAGATTTGATCATATCATTAGCTCAAACATTAGCCACTAAACATACCAAACTATGCATCATATAGCATAACTACTCATTCACATCTTGATCATTATCTAGCCATATCACATGGCTATTTATATACAACTCAAATATCAACCATTTTAACTAGACTATACATGCCATACTTAAATATTTACACTTTCAAAAGATACCAAAATAGAGTTTGATAGTGTGGTGATGATCCTCGACGATCCACGAGCCTTCCGTAGCTTTAACGATCTATAAAACAATGCAAACACACACACAGAGTAAGCTTTCAAAAGCTTAGTAAGCCATATACAAATAAACTTAACATATAAACATTCATAATCATAACAATTGCAAGATCATTTTTATATCTCAAATGTAATTTCATACTTCTTCTTTGTCTCACTTGTTTAGCCATTGCTTTCCAACAATTCATATCTTCAAATACCTCTTTTAAACATAGCAACTTCATACATATATCAAATTTAATCTCATCAAGTCTATACACATATCTCACTAGTGCATATACACATATATACTTACCATTTATGCTCAACCACAGAGTACATCACAAACGTACGTGAAACGATTACGCATTTCACATAGTATTTCGTTTCTCGAAATTGCCCGTTGAACCATTCAGAATCAAATAGAATACTCGGAATACAAAGATTAATCGTACAATGCCAACGTCCCAGATGTGGTCTTACATGTAATCAAATATCGATGCCACTGTCCCAGACAGGGTCTTACACGAATCACATACGATGCCAATGTCCCAAACATGGTCTTACACGTAAATCTCAAATCAATGCCAACTTCCCAGACGTGTTCTTACATGATATCACATATCATAATCGCTATGTCATGACATATTAATCCTATCTATTCCTAAGGTTCGTACGGGACTTTTCGGATATTGATGCATTGTCGATACTTTCTTGAATTTCTCACGTATTTCATCCAAAGTCATTAATCACAATTCAATATCAAATGAACATAAATAATCCAACTTAAATACATTTATTCATATATGGACTTACCTCGTACGGATATAGACAGACGGATTCGACTATTCAATCACTTTCGACTTTCCTCGGTCTAAGTCCATTTTCTTTGGTTCTTGATCTATACATATTCAAATTTAACCCATTTATTCACCAATTGATTCAATTCAATACAAAAACACACATTTAGGGAAATTTACAAATTAGCCCTCATATTTTCACATTTTGACATTTAAGTCTCTATTTCACAAAATCACAAAATACACAAAATTTCATATCACCCATGCTTAGCAAAATTTCCATATGCTTCATACAAGTCCGTCCATTTCATTTATTTCACATTTTAGTCCCTCAAAATATTATTTTCACAATTTAATCCAAATTACTCAAATTCACCAAAAATCCAAAGACAAAATATGTTAATCTAACACATATATTTCATATTTCATCAACTAACATCACAAAGCTTACAAAATCATCAATGGCTCTTTTCAAAATCATCATAAATTTCCAAAATTGAGGCATGGGTTTTGAAGTACTCGAAGCAACGATTACAAAAACATAGAAATTATCAAAAACCGAACAATTTACATACCTTAATCAAGACTTATAATGGCCGAATATCATGGAAGCTCAAAACCCCTTTCTTTTTCTTATTTTCGGCACAAAGATGAACACAAATGCATGTTATTTTAATGTTTTGTTTTATATTAATGAACATTATTAACTCAATTACCAAATTAACCTTTTAATTAAACATATAAACTTATATAATACAAGCCCATAACCGTTCACTACTATGTTTAGTGGTCTAATATTCACTTAAGGACTTCACCTTTAATAAGCCATGTCAATTCAACACATTAACATATGAATTGCCACTTTTACCTTTTACACGATTTAGTCCTTTTCTCAAATTAAGCACACAGACAACAAAATTAATTCACGAAACTTTCACACATGCTTAATCACATACTGTAAGCACAGAAAAAAATATTAAAATATTTTTTTCTGACTCAGATTTGTGGTCCCGAAACCACTATTCTGACTGGGGTCTAAACCGGACTGTTACAATTCTCCCTCCCTTAGGGATTTTCGTCCCCGAAAATCTTACCGTTAAACAAATTCAGATATTGTTGTCTCATAGAATCTTCGGGCTCCCACGTAGCCTCTTCCACTCCGTGTCGATGCCATAATACCTTTACAAAAGAGATTTTCTTATTTCGTAATTATTTCACCTCGTTAGCTAAGATACGAATTGGTTCTTCTTTGTAAGTCATATCGGATCGGATCTCAATCTTAGACGGAGAAATCATATGCGAAGGATTGGATCTGTATCGTCGAAGCATTGACACATGAAACACATTATGAATCTTTTCTAGCTCAGGTGGTAGCAACAATCTGTACACAACAGGTCCGATGCGCTCAATAATTTCATACGGCCCGATGAACCTCGGACTCAATTTGCCTTTTCTGCCAAAATGAAGTATTTTCTTCCGTAGAGACACTTTCAAGAACACTTTATCATCAATCTCAAATTTGATATCTTTTCGTTTCAAGTTTGCATAAGATTTCTGACGCGGCTTTTAAAATATCACGTATCACTTTCACTTTCTGCTTAGTTTCTTTTATCAAATCGACCCCGTGTATCTTATTTTCACTGAGTTCGGTCCAATACAAAGGTGTACGACATTTGCATTCGTACAAAGCCTCGTAAGGTGCCATTTTAATGCTTGACTGAAAACTATTATTGTACGCAAACTCAATCAACGGCAAATATTGTTCCCACGTACCATTAAACTCAAGAATGCAACGCCTCAACATATCCTCAAGAATCTGAATAATTTGCTCGGGTTGAGCATCCGTCTGTGGGTGAAAAGCTGTACTAAAATGCAATTTAGTACCTAAAGCCTCTTGCAGTTTCTTCCAAAATCGTGAAGTAAACCTTGGATCTCAGTCAGACACAATGGATAGTGGCACCCCGTGCAATCTCACAATATCGAAAATGTATAGCTCAACTAATTTATCAAGTGAGTAATCAGATCGTACCGGAATAAAATGAGCTGATTTCGTCAATCTGTCAACTACGACCCAGACCATAACTTTCTTTCTCGAAGTCAATGGCAACCCTGAAAAAAAATCCATCATCACTCTATCCCATTTCCTCTCGAGAATCATTATCAGTTGTAACAAACCAGATGGCACTTGTTGTTCAGCTTTATCCTACTGGCAGACTAAACATTTCGAAACAAAGTCAGAGATGTCTCGTTTCATACCAGACCACCAGTAATGTTGCTTCAAATCATGGTACATCTTTGTACTTCCCGGATGAACAGATAGGCGACTGTTATGTGCTTCTTTCAAGATCAACTGAATCAACTCTAGGTTTCTCGGAACACAAATTTGATCTCGAAATCTCAAACAATCATCAACATCAACTCAAAATTTCGAATCAGAATTCAAATCACACTGCGCTCGTTTCGCTAACATTTCATTATCAACTTTCTGAGCATCACATATTTGCCGTAAGAACAACGGTTTCGCTTTCAACTCAGCAAAAATTGAACCATCATCAGACAAATCTACATGAGCATTTATCGCACATAATGCAAACAACGATTTTCGACTCAATGCATCAGCAACAACATTTGCCTTACCCGGATGATAATATATCACAAGCTCATAATCTTTCAACAGTTGTAACCATCTTTTCTGTCGCAGATTCAGATCTTCCTGAGTCATCAAATATTTCAGACTTTTATAATCCGAAAACACATGGCATTTTTCACCAAAAAGATAGTGACGCCAAATCTTTAAAGCAAACACAATCGCAGCTAGCTCTAAGTCGTGTGTTGGATAATTCTTTTCATGTGGCTTCAATTGTCTCGAGGCATAAGCTATAACTTTGCCTTCCTGTATCAAAACACATCCCAGTCTATTCAACGAAGCATCACTATGAATCATGAATTCTTTACCTGATTCTGGCTGTACTAGCACTGGAGCTTCGTTCAAAAAGGCTTTCAACTGATCAAAGCTTTTCTGACATTTATCGGACCATTCAAACTTCACATCTTTCTGAAATAATCTCGGCATAGGAGTTGCAATCATCGAAAAGCCTTTTACGATCCGTCGATAATAACCAGCAAGTCCCAAAAAACTACGAACTTCAGACACATTTCTCGGAGGCTTCAACTCCAAAATAGTTGATATCTTGCTCGGATCAACTCTTATACCAGATGCTGACATAATATGCCCCAGAAAACTAACTTCTTGCAACTAGAACTCACATTTACTAAACTTCGTATACAATTGCTTATCTCGCAGAGTTTGTAACACAATTCTCAGATGTTCAGCATGCTCAATTTCATCACGCGAATAAATCAAAATGTCATCAATGAATACAACAACAAATTGATCTAAATACGGTCTGAAAATTCTATTCATCAAATCCATAAAGACAACAGGAGCATTCGTTAGTCTGAAAGCCATAACTAAAAACTCATAATGCCCGTACCTCGTTCTGAAAGCAATTTTTGGGATGTCTGAATCTTTTACTCGCAACTGATAATACACCGATCTCAGATCTATCTTTGAAAACACAGATGCTCTCTTCAACTGATCAAACAAATCATCTATTCTAGGCAGAGGATATTTGTTCTTTATAGTCACTTTGGTCAACTGACGGTAATCAATGCACTTCTCATCGTGCCATCTTTCTTTTTCACAAATAAAACAAGAGCACCCCAAGGTGAGAAACTCGGTCGTGCAAAATCTGTATCGGTCAACTCTTGCAACTGAGACTTCAACTCTTTCAATTCTGTTGGTGCCATTCTATACAGAGCTATCGAAATATGAGTCGTTCCCAGCATTAAATCAATACCAAACTCCACATCTCATACCGGAGGCAATCCTGGTAATTCTTCAGGGAACACGTCAGAGAATTCACAAACAACTGGCATAGATTCAACTTTCTTTTCAGTCACTCTCGAATCAATCACATAGGCAAAATAAGCTTCGCAACCCTTTTTCACATAACTCTGAGCTTTCAACACTGATATCACGGCCGGTAGTCCACTTACATCATTAGATTCAATCCGAACTATTTCATCATTATGACATCTCAAATCAACAATCTTTCTTTTGCAGTTCACAACAGCATCATGCAATGTTAGCCAATCCATACCCCAAATTATGTCAAACTCATCAAAAGGTAATAGCATCAGATCAGTCGGAAAATAGATATCTCAAAACATTAACGGACAGTTCTTGCAGACTTTGTCAACCAGGACACTTTTACCTAAGGGGTTTGATACTCTAATAACAAATTCAGTAGACTCTACAGGCAAAGTCTTACTGGATACTAAGTTCATGCATACATACGAATGAGTAGACCCTGGATCTATCAATGCAATCACAGAAGTATCATAAAGAGTAAATGTACCTGTAATAACATCTGGAGACGAAGCTTCCTCACGAGCTCGAATGGCGTACACTCTAGCAGGTGCCCTAGCTTCAGATCTCACTACTGTATCTCTCATAGTTCTCTGACTACCACCGACATTTCTTGTGTTTCTAGAAGGTCTACCTCTAGTTGAAGCATTATCTGACTTTGGATTCTGTACAATTTCTTCTTCAACAAACTCGGGACAATCTCTAATGAAATGATCTAGTGATCCACATCTGAAATAGGCTCGGTCATTCAATCTACAACTACCCGGATGTCTTTTACCACAATACTTACATTTAGGTCGCTCAGATCAAACATTTCCCACACTGGCCATAGAAGTAGCTGGAGCTTTGAAGTTCAACTGTGATCTAGCTTGATCTCTGTTCGAATGTCCCACATTAGCCTCTGAACGGCTATGCTCATCTCTGAATTTCTTTGAAGCATACTAAAATGATTTGCTTGAGAATCTCTTTCTCACATCTCTAGCTTCATACTCATCTTTTTTTTATCTTTCCCAAGTGTTTCAGCTTTACACGCTCAATCAACAAGCACAACAAATTCTTTTATTTCTAGGATCCCAACTAGCAAATGGATGTCTTCATTTAGGCCGTCTTCAAACCTTTTACACATTATCGCTTCGGTTGAAACACATTCCCGAGCATATTGACTTAGTCTCACGAATTCTCGTTCATACTCAGTGACAGTCATACGACCATGTTTCAATTCTAGAAACTCTTTTCGCTTTTGATCTATAAATCTCTAACTGATATGATTCTTCTGAAACTCAGACTGAAAGAAATCCCATGTAATCCGTTCTTTTGGAACAACAGAAATCAAATTCTTCCACCACTGATAAGCTGCATCTCGTAACAAGGAAATGGCACATTTTATGCATTCTTCAGGGGTTAAGGACATTTCATAAAACACTCAAATTGTGTCCTCGAGCCAAAACTCAGCTTTCTCAGCATCATCTTCATTAGTAGCCATGAACTCTTCAGCCCCATACTTACGGATTTTATCGACCGGAGGCTTATTCAACAAATTCAAGTTCATAAACGAAGGTACAGCAGAAGTCTGAGGAGGATTGGGTAGGGGCAGAGGCTGTGAAATAGCCAAATTTGTTCTAACGTATTGAGTGAACCACTCATTCATCATTTGGAAGAAGGCTTCTTTAACCTCTCCTTCCTGACCGCTAGTAGCCGGTCTCGAATCAGATGGCGCTGTCCCTTGAGCAGGAGCAGGCGCATTACTTTCTACGTCATCAGCTACAACTCTTTTGGGATCCATTACTATGCGAAAAACACATTTTATACGTCAGGATTCATCACACTATCACAGTTCGTATATATGGAATGTATAGCTAGACTCTCACACGCTACGTTAGTCCTAGAATCGACTAAACCGTAGCTCTGATACCAATCAAATGTAACACCACAACCCGTAATCGCCGCGGCCTAGGGTTAAGAGGCATTACCGAACAATCAGAAACTTTTACAAACATTTCGTATCACAAAGTATATCATCGTAAAATCATAACAGAATACAAGCATATAGTCCCTTAAAGAGGTCTACTAGACCTTAAACATGCATTAGAAAAGGGTCGGGACTAAACCGGAATCATACAAAATTTTTCTGAAAATCAAATAATTTTTCAAAATTACAGAGGTCACACGCCTGTGTTGTAACACCCCTAACCCGTATCCGTTGCCGGATTAGGGTTAAAGGCGTTGCCAGACAGAACAGAGACTTTACAGACATTTCATAAGACAATTCATCAATCACAATCATAGTTTCCCTCTTATAGGTCAATGAGACCTTAATCATACTTCAGAGTAGAGTCAGGACTAAACTGAACATATATGAAATTCTCAGAAATTTAAAACATTTCAAAGTCACAGAGGTCACACGCCTGTGTGGGCAGGCCGTGTGCCTCCCACAGCTACTAGACACACCCATGTGTCCTGGCCGTGCCAAAATAGAGCTTGTATACTGACTTATCCACACGGCCACCAGACACGCCCGTGTTCCATGGCCGTGTACTCTTAGGCTAGATACTGACTTATTCACACAGCTACCAGGCACGTCCGTGTACCATGGCCGTGCACACTTGGGTTAGCTACTGACTTAATCCCACGGTCACTAGGCATGCCCGTGTGCCATAACCGTGTATGCATAACAGGCCATTTGCAAGGCCAATATGCCACCACACTAAGGTCATACCTACAAGCATAAACAAGCCTATTTTCACAATCAAATGGCAACCAAAAACACACCAAATGGTCATCATATTATTCCATTCAATCTCATTTCTAAACATGCTAATTTGTACAATCAACTTCCATGTAAATCCAAGCATAATTCAACCATAACCTCACTAAATCACTAAAGCATCAACTCATCCATAAACTTACCATTCATAAGGCCATTTCATTGCCATCAAGCCATACCAAAAAAAATGCACCAAATACCATATTCACCCATGCACATTACGAACATTTAACTAGCCAAATCACATGGCAATTTACATCTCAAACATATACCAAATCACTAGCCTATACATGCCATACTTAGTATATACAAATAAACTTAGTAGAAAATACACATAATCAAATTAATACAACGACATTTATAGATCTCATAGCAAATTCATTACATAATCCTTGGCTCATATGCTTAGCCATATCTTACCACATTCTTTAGCTCAATTATCACATATACACATAGCTCATTTAAGCATATCTTCACATATCATTCCATCATTTCATTGCACATATTCATCTTAGTAAGTACATATAAACAATTACCTTTCATACACACTTAGTGTACATATCAACGTACCTGAAACAGATATACAACTCACATAGTCGTTCATTTCTCGAATTTACATGTTGAACCGTTCGGATACTAATAGGATACTCAAAGTGTTTGAAATAGTTGTACAATGCCAACGTCCCAGACGTGGTCTTACATGTAACCAGATATCGATGCCACTGTCCCAGACAAGGTCTTACATGAATCAATACAATGACAATGTCCCAGACATGGTCTTACACGTAAATCTCATATCGATGCCATCGTCCCAGACGTGGTCATACACGAAATCTCGAATCAATGCCAACGTCCAAGACGTGGTCTTACATGATATCTCGAATCAATGCCAATGTCCCAGACGTGGTCTTACATGATATCACATATCAGACACCTATGTCATGACATACTATCCTATCGATTCCTAGGTTCAGACGGGACTTCTCGGATGTTGACACTATGTCAATTCTATCTTGGAATTCATGTATACATCATCTCATGTGCATCCATCCTTATCAATAGTCATATGAACATATATAATTCAATAAAAATACATTTATTTATATATCGACTTACCTCGGATTCAGATGGTTGATCAGATTCGGTTATTCGACTACTTTCGATTTCCCGCGATCTAAATCTGTTTTCTTCGGTTCTTGATCTATACATATTCAAATTTCACCCTTTTATTCACTAACTCAATCATTTCAATCATAGAACACATATTTAGAGCAATTTACAAATTAGCCCTCACATTTCACATTTGGACAATTTAGTCCCTAATTCACAAAATCACAAATTACACAAAATTACCATATACCCATGCTTAGCCGAATATTCATGTGTCTCATACAAGTCCATACATTTCATTTATTTCACAATTTAGTCCCTCAAAATGCTATTTTCTCAATTTAACCCTAATTAGCTAAATTCATCAAAAATTCAAGAACAAAACATGTTCATTAAACACATATCTCTCATTTAACACCAATATTCATCACAAAGCTCACCATTTCATCAATGGCACATCTCATGATTATCATAAATTCTCAAAATTAAGGCATAGGTTAAAAAGTATACGAAGCAACAATTGCAAAAACGTAGAAATTATCGAAAACAAATAAAAAACTAACCTTGAATCAAGCCTAAACCGTGGCCGAAACCCTTACTCACTATTTTCTTTCTTTTCTTTGCTAATTTCGGCTAAAATAAGATGATAACTATCATCTTTTAGTTGTTTCTTTTATTTATTATCATTATTTACCTATTTACAAAATTATCCCTTCAACTAATAATTAAAACAAACATACATTAAGCGCATATTTTTCCTTTGTTCATCCACTAACTAAATAGTGGTTTAATTACCTCATAAGGGCTCCTCTTTTAAAAGCCACAATCACATAGGTGCTTTAACAAACAGCATACAAATTTTGCATTTCTCACAATTAGATCCTTTTTCCAAATTAAGCACACAGACAGACAAATTAACTTACGGAACTTTAACACATGCTTAATCACATATCAATAACACGAAAAATAATATTAAAATATTTTACTAACTCAGATTTGTGGTCTCGAAACTACTGTTCCAACTAGGGTCTAAACCGGACTGTTATAATTCTCCCCCCTTAGGGATTTTCTTCCCCGAAAATCTTACCGTTAAACAGGTTTGGATATTGTTGTCTCATTGATTCTTCAGGCTCCCACGTAGCCTCTTCCACCCCGTGTCGATACCACAACACTTTCACTAACGAAATTTTCTTATTTCTCAACTCTTTTACTTCACGAGCTAAGATACGGATCGGTTCATCCTCGTAGGTCATATCTGATCGGATTTCAATTTCAGACGGAGCAATCACATGTGACGGATCGTAACGGTATCTACAGAGCATCGAAACATGGAATACATTGTGTATCTTTTCAAGCTCAGATGGAAACAACAATCTGTATGCAACTAGCCAATGAATCTCAGACTTAACTTGCCTTTACGTCCGAATCGGAGTACTCTCTTCCACGGAGATACTTTCAAAAAAACTTTGTCACTGATCACGAATTCAATATCTTTTCATTTTAAGTCTGCATAAGACTTCTGACGATCAGATGCTGCTTTCAGACTATCACTGTTCACTCTCACTTTTTGTTCAGTATCTTCTATCAAATCAACCCCGTGTATCTTATTTTCATTGAGTTCGGTCCAATACAGAGGTGTACGACATTTGCGTCCGTACAAAGCTTCATAAGTTGCCATTCTGATGCTTGACTGAAAACTGTTGTTGTATGCAAATTCAATCAATGGTAGATACTGTTCCCATGTACCATCAAATTCAAGGATGCAACATCTCAACATATCCTCAAGAATCTGAATAATTCGTTCAGACTGGCCATCTGTTTGCGGATGAAAAGCGGTACTGAAATGCAATTTCGTCCCTAAAGTTTCTTGCAATTTCTTCCAGAATCGAGATGTAAACCTCAGATATCTATCTGACAAAATGGATAGTGGCACCCCGTGCAATCTCACAATATCTGAAATGTAAAGCTCGGCTAACTTTTCAAGTGGGAAATCAGACCGTATCAGAATAAAATGGGCAGATTTCGTCAATCGGTCTACTACAACCTAAATCGTATCTTTCTTTCTCGGAGTTAAAGGCAATCTAGAAATGAAATCCATCGTCACTCTATCCCATTTCCACTCAGGAATCAGAATCAGTTGTAGCAAACCAGATGGAACTTGAAGTTCAGCCTTAATTTGCTGACAGACTAAACATTTTGATACAAAATCAGAAATATCTCATTTCATACCTGACCACCAATAGTGTTGCTTGATTATTATACATCTTTGTACTTCTCGAATGAGCAGACATGATATGATATTATGTGCTTCATTCAAAATTAACTAAATTAACTAAGGGTTTCTCAGAACACAAATTCGATCTCGAAATCTTAAGCAACTATCAACATCAACTCGAAATTCAGAATTAGAGTTTGAATCACACTGAGCTCATTTTGCTATCATTTCATTATCAACTTTCTGAGCATCACAAATTTTCTGTAAAAACAATGGTTTTGCTTTCAATTCAGCTAACACAAAGCTATCATTAGATAGATCTAATTGAGCATTCATAGCACATAATGCAGACAGTGATTTTCGACTTAAAGCATCAGTTACAACATTTGCTTTGCCCGAATGATAGTCTATCACAAGTTCATAGTCTTTCAACAGTTCTAGCCATCTTCTCTATCGCAAATTCAAATTTTTCTGGGTCATCAGATACTTCAAACTTTTACGATCAGAAAACACGTGACATTTCTCACCAATGATAATGTCGCCAAATCTTTAATGAGAACACAATCGCGGCTAGCTCAAGGTCGTGTGTCAGATAATTCTTTTCATGAGGCTTCAGTTGTCTCGAGGCATAAGCTATAACTTTGCCTTCTTGTATCAGTACGCATCCCAGACCATTCAACTAAGCATCACTATAAATCACAAACTCTTTGCCGATTCGCCGTACTAGCAGCATCGGAGCTTCATTATGAGTTTTCAAGCGATCAAAGCTTTTTCGACATTTATCGGACCATTTGAATCTCACATCTTTCTAAATCAATTTAGTTAACGGAGTAGCTATCATCGAGAATCCTTTTATAAACCGACGATAATAACTAGCGAGTCCCAGAAAGCTACGGACTTCTGACACATTCCTCAGAGGTTTCCATTCCGAATAATGTAAATCTTACTCGAATCAACTCGTATTCCGTGGTTTCGATACAATACGTTCCAAAAACTAACTTCATGTAACCAAAATTCACATTTGCTGAATTTTGCGTATAATTGCTTTTCTCGCAGAGTTTGCAACACAATTTTCAGATGATTTGCATGCTCAGTTTCATCACGTGAATAAATCAAAATATCGTCAATGAATACAACAACAAATTGATGTAAATACGGTTTGAAAATTTTGTTCATCAAATCCATAAAAACGGCAAGAGCATTTGTTAATCCGAAAGGCATAACTAAAAACTCATAATGCCCGTACCTCATTCTAAAAGCAGTTTTTGGAATGTCTGAATCTTTTACTCTCAACTGGTAATAACCCGATCTCAGATCAATCTTAGAAAACACAGTGGCTCCTTTTAACTGATCAAACAAATCGTCAATCCTGGGCAACGGATATTTGTTCTTTACGGTCACTTTATTCAACTGACGATAATCTATACACATTCTCATCGTGCCATCTTTCTTTTTCACAAACAAAACGGGAGCACCCCACGGTGAAAAAACTCGGTCTAGCGAACCATCTGTTAGTTAACTCTTGCAGCTGTGACTTCAATACTTTCAACTCTATAGGTGCCATTCTATACGGAGCTATCAAAATAGTTTTCGTACCAGGAAATAGATCAATACCAAATTCAACTTCACGTATCGGAGGCAATCTTGGCAATTCTTCAGAGAATACATCAGAAAACTCACAAACAACTGGCACTGATTCAACTTTCTTTTCAGACACTTTCGAATCAATCACATAGGCAAAATAGGCTTCGCAACCCTTTTTCACATAACTCTAAGCTTTCATGTAGCATCCCAAAAGTTAGGGGTTAGTAGTTTTGCTTGAATCCATGTTGTGTTTATTTGGCTTGATGTTTGAGTGAGTTTGGGGGTCCTTTAGAGGCTTGGGTTCGAGGTTGAGCCTTGGAAAAATTTTGTTTTTTTGGTCTTTAGTGGAGAGGGCTTCAGAAAGTAGGACTTAAGTTTAATTGTGTGTGATTAAGAGACACAAGGTGAGCATATGGCAAGGTGGCTGTGACGTCAAGGAGGGAGCAATGGGGAAGGAGTTTGAATCCCACATGTGGCAAGTTAGAGGCTTTTATTTTGCTTACGAGACGACAAGAGGTTGTGTTGGAATCAAATTCTAATGGAGAAGTGTTTGAATTGGTCAAGGTGGTTGGGTGTTTTCAAATGAGAGATGGAGAGTGAATTGAGGAGAGAATCAGGGGATTTGGGGGTGAGAGGTAGTGGTTGGCAGAATGTGGGGTGTGGGGAGGAGAAATTCGGCTAGGGGTTGATTTTGGCATGAAATTCGGCATTTGCTGAGTAGCAATAGGAGAAAACCGAAACCTTTTGGAGGGTGTGCCAAAATTCTCTTGTGTTCTTAGCATTTTTGACATTTTAGGCTTTCTCATTAGACATTTCGGGTTCTTTGTTTTTCACGTTTCCTTCTATTCTCTTTTGCACATTCTTTTCTACTCTCCCCTCACTTGTTTTCTTTTGTGCTCTCTATAACCAAAACATCCCTTCTTCTTCATTGTGCTTCAACTACATTCTCCATAAGCCGAATTCCCCTTTGCCCCATTTGAATTAGTTTCCTTTCCTTTTGCCATTAGCCGAACTTGATCTAGTCTGAAGCGTGATGTGTTTTTGATCATCGAATCTCCTTTTTCATTCGGTTTTTCTATAGTTGCAAGGTAATATTCTCTTTTCTTTTTATATTCTCCTTCTCTTTTCTCTCTCAAAGGACCGAAACACTCATCTTCTAATTCTTTTAATCAGACTAAATCTGAACATTTCTCTCCATCTCAAATATATTTTGTTCCTTTGAAAAAGCCAAAACCTTTGTTGGTTAGTTGCGGAATCTGTGGCACCTTGGGACTCAACTTCGTAAGAGAGTTGACTGAACGTTCAAGCGTAGCAAGAGTTGCCGTCGTTCTTAGTAAGTAGTGTGGTGAGTTGTCAGTTTCAACCTAAAGGATATGTCTTACTTCGGTTAAGGCTAATGATTAAAGTATATGGATTTATAGGTGCGTAATCCCGAGGGTTCAACCTACGCTCATAACAGGTGTGTACTCACACCATTCTAACTATGGATCAGCAAATGCCAAAAAGCCGAAACACCGGCAAACGATGCCACATGAGCGTACGAATGCACGTGTGGTGATCTGAGCCCACGAAAATGGGTGCACGATGCGTGAGGCCACCATGAGCGTTCTTATGGGCTTGGGCAGTTTTGGGCCTCATTTGGTTGTAATGGGCCGAGTAGGCCCAACGGGCCCGTGGGCCCTACGTGAGTAAATGTTGTGGACGTATAGGAAATAAGGAGCCGGCTATGGCGATCACATGGCCAAAGGTAATTTTGGGCCGAATGGGCCACACGAGAGTGTAGGCCCACCTGGGCCGAGTTTTAGACTTTGGGCCCAAATACACCATTTTGATTAAATACAATATTTTTGTCGCTCGAGGCAACTGTAGACCTCTGAAAAGGTCGTAAAATTACTAAAATACCCTCGAAGGGTAAAATGACCGAAATACCCCTGGAGGGTAAGATGACCGTTATGCCCCTGAAGGACAGAATGACTAAAATACTCTACATGTTATATGATTGCTATCGTATGTTTATTATGGTATGTTGCATTCATGTGTTATTATGTTGCATGGGGATGGGATTATTAATACAGAGGAAGTGCTAATAGGATCGCATGGTCACTTGATGACTGTGGATCCACCGAAGGCTTTTAAGCCATGAGCAGCTCTGCTGCAATGATGAGTTAGTGCCGCAACCGGTGCTACCTAAGGAGTGCAGGGATGGGTGGGTCGATTAAATCCCCATAGGATTGCAGGGTTGGACAGGAGACGGAGTGTAGGGTTGGTATGGGCATTAATGCATTGCATACATGGATTTTAATATTGAGATGGGCTTAGGCCCAGATAAATATGATATGTGACATTTGATATGGGCTAAGGCCCAACCGAGGCTATTTTGGGCTGAGGCCCAATTGCCACCGTTTACGCAATGGGCTTTGGCCGGATTGTTGTGATTCATGTTCTTATTAATGAGGTTGTACACACTGAGTTTCGTAAACTCAACCTCTCTTTTAATTTTTCTCGGTAGTCCTCGG
The DNA here is from genome assembly GCA_025698515.1 of Gossypium sturtianum. Lineage (NCBI taxonomy): Eukaryota > Viridiplantae > Streptophyta > Magnoliopsida > Malvales > Malvaceae > Gossypium > Gossypium sturtianum. The sequence continues at coordinate 50,210,607 of CM046946.1, read as the reverse complement.
TAGGCGGTTTGACGTGCGGGGGAGGACTCGAGGTGGCCATCATGAGCAGCTTTGAAATTTGAGTACTCAATTTTACTCTATTTAAACCGATTTCTATTGGGTTGTAATAAGGCCTCTCTTAATTTCTCGGATTTTAATTTACGTATTTTCAGTTTATTACGATTTATATCTCGCTAGAGGTAGAACGCGATTTTCTAAAAACGATAATCGTTTTTAAAACACTACGCTTTTTGCAACTCAATTTTTGGATGACTCGTCTTCGTAAATTATTATTTTAAATTAAGCTTCCACAACAACGAGGTTTTGAAATTAATAACTTTTAGTAAACGTTGATTAAAAATAAACAAATGCAAACTGAGACTAGTTTTTAAATATCAAGAAGAGTTTTCAATGAAAACATGGTTTTCGAAAAATACTTCAGTGTGACACGCCAGATTTGGGCCTAACTTCTAGGCCGGGTTTGGGGTGTTACATTTTGTGGTATCAGAGCACGATTACAAAACTCGGGCTGTGAAATGGGCTTTAGTTTTTAAGATGTTTACAAGTGGTTTTGAAGTGGTTTTGGAAGATTTTGTGTGGCACTCCGAGTCTCTGGCGTCGGACCAAGTAAGTTCTCCACGATCATTGAATTTTGTTTTAAACTGTTATACTGTAGATAGATACTGGGCTTACTTTAGATGGTAGACTATACTGAGACTCTTAGTTAGAGTAAAACTGAAGCCCGTAGGAGACTAAAACTGTAGTGAGTTTGCGATTGCGAAAACAACTCTTAACTACTACTTTCATAAAACATTTGTTTAATTATTGGAACTATGAGCTAAATTCATAAAATTTCTAATTCATATAATACGCGAAGTGATAATGAGTGCTAGAAGGGTGCAAGAGGCCGCGGTAGAGGTCGTGGAAGTGCTAGGGCTCGGTCTTCGGCGTCAGGCCACATGCCCAATGTCGAGGTGAGAAAAGCACCGGCTTCACCAGTAACCAAGACAGGGTCGGTCGATCATTCTTTGGGGATGACGCACTATCTCGTGCAATCTTTGCGTATTTTGGAAAGAGTTCTTTGGTCTGCATTTGGCCTAATACCGTTGTTGGGGGCCGTGGGTCGGTTACAGAACGACTCCGGTCCAATGGGGTAGAGATCTTCACGTGAGTTTCTGGGGTGGTCCTAAGTGTGGCAGAGTACTAGCTAGAGGCCACCGAAAGAATTATGGACAACCTCGACTGCACGCCGGAATAAAATTTGAAGGGTGCTGTGTCTTTGCTGAGGGATGAAGCCTACCAGTGGTGACTTATGGTAAAAGAGGGTACCCCATCTGATCGATTGACCTGGGAATTCTTCAAGTCCACATTTCAGGGAAAGTACATGGGCACTAGCTATGTCGACGCTCGTAGGAAAGAATTTCTGAATCTGGTTCAAGGTGACAAGTCTGTGGCTGAGTACGAGGTAGAATTTTTGCGACTTAGTCAGTATGCTCAAGGAATTGTGGCAACGGAGTACGAACGTTGTGTTAGCTTTGGAGATGGCCTCAGGGACAGTCTTCGAGTGTTGATAGCTCCACAGAGGGAGCGGGACTTTGTCGCATTAGTAGAGAAAGCTAAGATCGCTGAGGATGTGAAGCGCTCTGAGCATCTAAATAGGGAAAGAGAAAGGGGGAGAAACAAGAGGGAGCCTGAGCATTCCGATTCTGATAAGAGATTTAAGAGAAGGGCTAGAGTAGATGGGCCGGTCGAGTTGGACCCCCGTTCTTTGCTCTTTGGGTTACCACCTTGTGCTACTTGTGGGAAAGGTCATGTAGGCGAATGCTGGAGAAGGACAAGGGCTTGTTTGGGTTGTGGTTCCATGGGACATCATTTCAGAGAGTGTCCCAGAAGATCAGATCAGAGGCAAGCTTTCGTAGGGGTAATGTCTGACCATCGAGGGGTGGGATGCGATCCGCCTGTGGGTGTGGACATCTTTGAGGATTGAAACGGTTTGGTCCGTGGAGCTTCAGGTAGAGGTGCTGGTCTTGCGGAGGCGAGGTAGCCAATATTGGTTTATGCAGCACGTCGCCGAGAGGACGGAGACGCCCCAGATGCGAATACTGGTATGTACTTTACCCATAATGTGCTATTTACTTAAGTTGCAATTAGGACTAGAGTGCGCAGCAGAAGCATAGTAGTATAACCGGTATTGTGCGGCTATTAGATAGTTGGAAATTTTGAGGACGAAATTTCTTTAAGGGAGGTAGAATTGTAGCATCCCAAAAGTTAGGGGTTAGTAGTTTTGCTTGAATCCATGTTGTGTTTATTTGGCTTGCTATTTGAGTGAGTTTGGGGGTCCTTTAGAGGCTTGGGTTCGAGGTTGAGCCTGGGAAAAATTTTGTTATTTTGGTCTTTAGTGAAGAGGGCTTCGGAAAGTAGGACTTAAGTTTAATTGTGTGTGATTAAGAGACACAAGGTGAGCATATGGCAAGGTGGCTGTGGCGTCAAGGAGGGAGCAAGGGGGAAGGAGTTCGAATCCCACGGGTGGCAAGTTGGAGGCTTTTATTTTGCTCAGGAGATGACAAAAGGTTGTGTTGGAATCAAATTCTGATGGAGGAGTGTTTGAATTGGTCAAGGTGGTTGGGTGTTTTCGAATGAGAGATGGAGAGTGAATTGAGGAGAGAATCAGGGGATTTGGGGGTGAGAGGTAGTGGTTGGCCGAATGTGGGGTGTGGGGAGGAGAAATTCGGCTAGGGGTTGATTTTGGCATGAAATTCGGCATTTGGTGAGTAGCAATAGGAGAAAATCGAAACCTTTTGGAGGGTGTGCCGAAATTCTCTTGTGTTCTTAGCATTTTTGACATTTTAGGCTTTCTCCTTAGACATTTTGGGTTCTTTGTTTTTCACGTTTCCTTCTATTCTCTTTTTCACATTCTTTTCTACTCTCCTCTCACTTGTTTTATTTTGTGCTCTCCATAACCGAAACATCCCTTCTTCTTCATTGTGCTTCTACTAGTTTCTCCATAAGCCGAATTCCCCTTTACCCCATTTGAATCAGTTTTCTTTTCTTTTGCCATTAGCCGAACTTGATCTAGTCTGAAGCGTGATGTGTTTTTGATCATCGAATCTCCCTTTTCATTCAGTTTTTCTATAGTTGCAAGGTAATAGTCTCTTTTCTTTTTATATTCTCCTTCTCTTTTCTCTCTCAAAGGACCGAAACACTCAACTTCTAATTCTTTTAATCAGGCCGAATCTGAACATTTCTCTCCATCTCAAATCTTGTTTGTTCTTTTGAAAAAGCTGAAACCTTTGTTGGTCAGTTGTCGAATATGTGGCACCTTGGGACTCAACTTCATAAGAGAGTAGACTGAACGTTCAAGCGTAGCAAGAGTTGCCGTCGTTCTTGGTAAGTAGTGTGGTGAGTTGTCAGTTTCAACCTAAATGATATGTCTTACTTCGATTAAGGCTAATGATTAAAGTATATGGATTTATAGGTGCGTAATCCCGAGGGTTCAACCTACGCTCATAACAGGTGTGTACTCACACCATTCTGACTATGGATCAGCAAATGCCGAAGTGCCAAAACACTGGCAAACGATGCCACATGAGCGTGCGAATGCATGTGTGGTGATCCAAGCCCACGGAAATGGGTGCACGATGCGTGAGGCCACCATGAGCGTTCTCATGTAAGGAGCCGTGTATGGCGATCACATGGCCAAAAAGCGATTTTGGCGAATGGGCCACACGAGAGTGTAGGCCCACCTGGGCTGAGTTTTGGGCTTTGGGCCCAAATACACCATTTTGATTAAATGCAATATTTGTGTCGCTTGAGGCAACTGTAGACCTCTGGAAAGGTCGTAAAATTACTAAAATACCCTCGAAGGGTAAAATGACCGAAATACCCCTAGAGGGTAAGATGACCGTTATGCCCCTGAAGGGCAGAATGACTAAAATACTCTACATGTTATATGATTGCTATCGTATGTTTATTATGGTATGTTGCATTCATGTGTTATTATGTTGCATGGGGATGGGATTATTAATACGGAGGAAGTGCTAATAGGATCGCATGGTCGCTTGACGACTGTGGATCCACCGAAGGCTTTTAAGCTATGAGCAGCTCTGCTGCAACGATGAGTTAGTGCCGCAACCGGTGCTACATAAGGAGTATAGGGATGGTTGGGTCGATTAAATCCCCACAGGAGTGCAGGGTTGGAAAGGAGACGGAGTGCAAGGTTGGTATGGGCATTAATACATTGCATACATGGATTTTAATATTGCGGTGGGCTTAGGCCGAGATAAATATGATATGTGACATTTGATATGGGCTAAGGCCAAACCGAGGCTGTTTTGGGCTGAGGCCCAATTGCCACTGTTTCTGTAATGGGCTTCGACCCAGATTGTTGTGATTCATGTTCTTACTAATGAGGGTTGTACACACTGAGTTTTCGTAAACTACCCCTCTCTTTTTAATTTTTCTCAGGTAGTCCACAGTAGGCGGTTTGACGTACGGGAGGACTCGAGGTTGCCACTCTGCGAGCAGCTTTGAAATTTGAGTATTCAATTTTACTCTATTTAAACCGATTTCTATTGGGTAGTAATAAGGCCTCTTTTAATTTTTGGATTTTAATTTGGTATTTTCTGTTTATTACGATTTATATCTGCTAGAGGTAGAACGCGATTTTCTAAAAATGATAACTGTTTTTAAAACACTACATTTTCGCAACTCAATTTTTGGATGACTCGTCTTCGTAAATCATTATTTTAAATTAAGCTTCCGCAACAACGAGGTTTTGAAATTAATAACTTTTAATAAGCGTTGATTAAAAATAAACAAAAGCATAAGCGAGACTTTAGTTTTTAAATATCAAGAAGAGTTTTAAATGAAAACATGGTTTTGAAAAACACTTCAATGTGACACCTTGATTTGGGCCTAACTTCTAGGCTTTGAGTTTGGGAGTTACATTTCAAAGACCGATGATATCTCGTAGGTAGTCTACTCACATCATTAGATTCAATCCGAACTATTTCATCATTCTGACATCTCAAATCAATAATCTTTCTTTTGATGTTCACAACAGCATCATGCAATGTTAGCCAATCCATACCCCAAATTATGTCAAACTCATCAAAAGGTAATAGCATCAGATCAGTCGGAAAATAGATATCTCGAAACATTAACGGACAGTTCTTGCAGACTTTGTCAACCAAGACACTTTTACCTAAGGGGTTTGATACTCTAATAACAAATTCAGTAGACTCTACAGGCAAAGTCTTACTGGATACTAAGTTCATGCATACATACGAATGAGTAGACCCTGGATCTATCAATGCAATCACAGAAGTATCATAAAGAGTAAATGTACACACTGTAATAACATCAGAGACGAAGCTTCCTCACGAGCTCGAATGGCGTACACTCTGGCAGGTGCCCTAGCTTCAGATCTCACTACTGTATCTCTCATAGTTCTATGACTACCACCGGCATTTCTTGTGTTTCTAGAAGGTCTACCTCTAGTTGAAGCATTATCTGACTTTGGATTCTGTACAATTTCTTCTTCAATAGACTCGGGACAATCTCTGATGAAATGATCTAGTGATCCACATCTGAAATAGGCTCGGTCATTCAATCTACAACTACCCGGATGTCTTTTACCACAATACTTACATTTAGGTCTTTCGGATCAAACATTTCCCACATGGCCATAGAAGTATTTGGAGCTTTGAAGTTCAAGCGTGATCTAGCTTGATCTCATTCGAATGTCCCACATTAGCCTCTAAACGGCTATGCTCATCTCTCGAATTTCTTTGAAGCATTTGAAATGATTTGCTTGAGAATCTCTTTCTCACATCTCTAGCTTCATACTCATCTTTTTTTTTTTTTTTATCTTTCCCAAGTGTTTGACTTTACGCTCAATCAACAAGCACAACAAATTCTTTTATTTCTAGGATCCCAACTAGCAAATGGATGTCTTCATTTAGGCCGTCTTCAAACCTTTTACACATTATCGCTTCGGTTGAAACACATTCCCGAGCATATTGACTTAGTCTCACGAATTCTCGTTCATACTCAGTGACAGTCATACGACCATGTTTCAATTCTAGAAACTCTTTTCGCTTTTGATCTATAAATCTCTAACTGATATGATTCTTCTGAAACTCAGACTGAAAGAAATCCCATGTAATCCGTTCTTTTGGAACAACAGAAATCAAATTCTTCCACCACTGATAAGCTGCATCTCGTAACAAGGAAATGACACATTTTATGCATTCTTCAGGGGTTAAGGACATTTCATCAAACACTCAAATTGTGTCCTCGAGCCAAAACTCAACTTTCTCAGCATCATCTTCATTAGTAGCCATGAACTCTTGACCCCATACTTACAGATTTTATCGCCGGAGGCTTATTCAACAAATTCAAGTTCATAAACGAAGGTACAGCAGAAGTCTGAGGAGGATTGGGTAGGGGCAGAGGCTGTGAAATAGCCGAATTTGTTCTAACGTATTGAGTGAACCACTCATTCATCATTTGGAAGAAGGCTTCTTTAGCCTCTCCTTCTCGACCGCTAATGCGGTCTCGAATCGATAGAATGGCGCTGTCCCTTGAGCAGAGCGGGCGCATTACTTTCTACGTCATCAGCTACAACTCTTTTGGGATCCATTACTATGCGAAAAACACATTTTATACGTCAGGATTCATCACACTATCACAGTTCGTATATATGGAATGTATAGCTAGACTCTCACACGCTACGTTAGTCCTAGAATCGACTAAACCGTAGCTCTGATACCAATCAAATGTAACACCCGAACCCGTAACCGTCGCCAGTCTAGGGTTAAGAGGCATTACCGAACAATCAGAAACTTTTACAAACATTTCGTATCACAAAGTATATCATCGTAAAATCATAACAGAATACAAGCATATAGTCCCTTAAAGAGGTCTACTAGACCTTAAACATGCATTAGAAAAGGGTTGGGACTAAACCGAAATCATACAAAATTTTTCTGAAAATCAAATAATTTTTCAAAATTACAGAGGTCACACGCCTGTGTTGTAACACCCCTAACCCGTATCCGTTGCCGGATTAGGGTTAAAGGCGTTGCCAGACAGAACAGAGACTTTACAGACATTTCATAAGATAATTCATCAATCACAATCATAGTTTCCCTCTTATAGGTCAATGAGACCTTAATCATACTTCAGAGTAGAGTCAGGACTAAACTGAACATATATGAAATTCTCAGAAATTTAAAACATTTCAAAGTCACAGAGGTCACACGCCTGTGTGGGCAGGCCGTGTGCCTCCCACAGCTACTAGACACACCCATGTGTCCTGGCCGTGCCAAAATAGAGCTTGTATACTGACTTATCCACACGGCCACCAGACACGCCCGTGTTCCATGGCCGTGTACTCTTAGGCTAGATATCGACTTATTCACCTGACTACGAGCACGTCAGGTGTACCATGGCTGTGCACACTTAGGTTAGCTACTGACTTAATCCCACGGTCACTAGGCATGCCCGTGTGCCATAACCGTGTATGCATAACAGGCCATTTGCAAGGCCAATATGCCACCACACTAAGGTCATACCTACAAGCATAAACAAGCCTATTTTCACAATCAAATGGCAACCAAAAACACACCAAATGGTCATCATATTATTCCATTCAATCTCATTTCTAAACATGCTAATTTGTACAATCAACTTCCATGTAAATCCAAGCATAATTCAACCATAACCTCACTAAATCACTAAAGCATCAACTCATCCATAAACTTACCATTCATAAGGCCATTTCATTGCCATCAAGACATACCAAAAAAAATGCACCAAATACCATATTCACCCATGCACATTACGAACATTTAACTAGCCAAATCACATGGCAATTTACATCTCAAACATATACCAAATCACTAGCCTATACATGCCATACTTAGTATATACATTTTCAAAAGGTACCAAAATGAGTTTGAGTAGTGTGATGACAATTCTCGACGGTCCCCGAGCCTTCAGTAGCTTTTACGATCTGTTACAGAGTAAGCACACACACAGAGTAAGCTTTCAAAAGCTTAGTAAGCCATATACAAATAAACTTAGTAGAAAATACACATAATCAAATTAATACAACGACATTTATAGATCTCATAGCAAATTCATCACATAATCCTTGGCTCATATGCTTAGCCATATCTTACCACATTCTTTAGCTCAATTATCACATATACACATAGCTCATTTAAGCATATCTTCACATATCATTCCATCATTTCATTGCACATATTCATCTTAGTAAGTACATATAAACACTTACCTTTCATACACACTTAGTGTACATATCAACGTACCTGAAACGGATATACAACTCACATAGTCGTTCATTTCTCGAATTTCCCTGTTGAACCATTCGGATACTAATAGGATACTCAAAGTGTTTGAAATAGTTGTACAATGCCAACGTCCCAGACGTGGTCTTACATGTAACCAGATATCGATGCCACTGTCCCAGACAAGGTCTTACATGAATCAATACAATGACAATGTCCCAGACATGGTCTTACACGTAAATCTCATATCGATGCCATCGTCCCAGACGTGGTCATACACAAAATCTCGAATCAATGCCAACGTCCAAGACGTGGTCTTACATGATATCTCGAATCAATGCCAACGTCCCAGACGTGGTCTTACATGATATCACATATCAGACACCTATGTCATGACATACTGTAATATCCCGGGTTAGGGGGCTATTTTGTTGTTGCATGTTATTGCATGTGTTTAGTGTCTTTGTGTGGTTATTTCAGGTGTTTTAGGAGCTTAATTGTAGGCTAGGAGTGTGCACTGAGTGAATGGGAAAATTTTGGTTTTGGGTGTTAAGTGAAGGGAGGCGAGGAAGCGGGGGTTTAAGAATTTTATTTGAGGTTTTGTTGCACAAAGGAAGAGGCTGGCAAAGTGGCAAGGCATGCGCCACATGGGGAGCTTGATGTGGCGTCATTTTCGGTGAGGAGGTCCAGAGTTCAAGCAAATGAGTCCCCATTTTGGCTTCTTTTGGGACGGCATGGAGGAGAGGTAGAAGGCTAGTGGAACTCTACCTTGGACCAAGTCTCCACTTTCAAATGGAGGGTGGAGAGGAAGTTTAGGAGGAGGACTTGGTCATCACATTTGAAATGTGAGGAGTGGAGTGAATGGGGGGATTCTTGGCCGAATTTTGTGGGGTGTTGGAGTGGGGGTGTGGACGGTTTGGTAGAGAGAGGGAGGTGTGCGAAATGCACTTCTCATTTTGTGCATTTTCGGCCAAAAGCATTTGGGAAGCAATTCTCTCTTTGTGCCTTACCAAAACCGAAAGTTTTAGCACTTGCCGAATTGTTCTTTGCTCATTTTGTTTTCTAATTTTCCTTTGCTAGCCGAATGTCACCTTGAAGACACACCGTGGTTTGTTTTCTTTCACTTTTACTTTTGGCCGAACCTAGCATTCCTCTTTCATTCTTTTTCTTTTCTCTTTTGAAACTCTAATAGCCGAATATTCTCCTCCTCATCTTCTTTTCTTTTGTCCATTGTAGCAGAATTCTCCATTTCCTTTCTCCTTTCTTTTTGTGCGAAACTCTACCCATTTACAATCTTTTTCTCTCCTTTACACTAAAGCCGAATTTAAGGATATTAAAACACCAAGCGAATTCTTTTCTCCTATTGTAGCCTTGGCCGAATCTCTTGTGGTTCCCTCCTAGAAGTCATAGTTTGGCCGAATATTGGGTGTTGGTAAGTGCAGGGCCGAATGGCCATATCTCCCTCTTGCGATCTTTGTTGGTTATGGTTTGGTTAAGGGCCGATTATGGTCAGGTTGGAAGGGTGTTAACCGTTTGGTTTAATCTCTTCGTTATAGGGTCTTTGGATTGCGAAATCAAGCGGGAGGAGTCATCTTTTTCTGTTAACCGATTGGTAAGTAAAGGGTAAGCAGTTGGTATATTTTTGTTAGTGCAATCAGTTGATTTCGATTAAGTTTAAAGTGATTAGTGATTAACTATTGGTTTGTTAGAGTGCGATTGTTGGAAGAAGAATCATTGCTTGATTGATTTGGTAAGGAATCAAATCAAGAGTAAGGTAAGGGTTCGATATTAACCCTTTGGGTTTATATGTCTTTGGCCGAATGGTCTTAGTGCCTAAATCTGTGTTGGCCGATTGTTGTAAGGGCTTGATAATCAAGGGACTCGAGTGATTCGTGGGGATCTTTAGACTCGGTTTTACCGGTGTGTAACTAACACACTCTCTACTTAATAACGTTGTTAATAAACTTGATTGCTTAATAAGATTGAAACAGTGAGAAGGATGATTGGATACCCAAAAAGGGTATGTGTACGATTCGGGTAAGTCTGTTCTATGATGAGTATTAATGATAATACATGATATCATGATTTATGTTATGCATGTTATGTGTTGTAATGCTTGATATGTTGGCATGATATGCATGGCTTGTATGAGATGCATAATCCCATGAGTATGATATGTGTGGGTGATACGAGAGGAGGGAGCGGTGGTATATTGTGTTGACGAGCACGGTGCTTTGGTAGCACACTTTGTGACTTTGGGTCACCAGAGGTTTAGCACCTCCGGAGGTTTGGTACCTCGGCGTCGTCCCAGTGGCTCGGTACCACGGTGGGTTGGCCCCACGGATGATTATACTGGGATTGACGCCCGGTGATTTGGTATCACACGATGGGTTGGCCCCATCACCGATTTGTGACTACGGTCACCGGTGCTTTGGTAGCACACTTGTGTCTTTGGGACACGAGAGGTTTGGCACCTCATTGCGACTTGTCCCGTGGTTTGACCACCGTGGGTTGGCCCCACTTGAGAGATATGGGATCGTCTGCTAGTGATTTGGTATCACACGATGGGTTGGCCCCATCATCACCTGGATTTGTGACTACGGTCACAGTGCTTTAGTAGCACATCGTGTCTTTGGGACACCGGTGGTTTGGTACCACAATGATGGATATTGTGTCTTTGGGACACCGGTGTTTTGGTAACACATTGTGACTATATGTCACCGAGTGGTTTGGCACCACCAGTGGTTTGGTACCACACGGGGTAGAAAAGGCGATATGGATGGTTAGGATCGGGTTGCATTAATTATGTTGCTATGTATGATGTGTGTTAGCATGTTGTTTCTTCGGGAGCGGGATTTGCACACTGGGTCACTCGACTCACCCTCTCCTTTGACATTTCGGGTGACTCGTGAGACGCGGACATGGGTAAGGATGGACTCGGGGTGCACATGCCATGCTTAACAAAGTTTTACTCCGACTCTACAATTTGGGTACTTTAGTTTAGTTACTTCTAATTGGGTTTTATTTGGATTTGTAAAAGGCCTTTAAAGTTATGGTTTATGTTGTTTACGCTTTAAGTTGATTTTTGACATGCCTTAACAAAGTAACTTGGAATAAATTTTACTAAAACTTGGAAAGATAATGATTGCAAAACTATAACATGACTGGGTTTTTTTTTTTTAAACTATACCATCGGGTATCACACTAAGTCTTTTTGATAAACAAATATAATGGTTTCCAATTCAAACTTGTAGTTCTCCTAAGTTTAAAAGTGTTTTATGTATCTCTAAGAAACTAATGAGGTTTTAAATGGTATAAACCCGTGTTAACTACACATTACAGCTAAGTTTTCAAAATCTTGGGTTTCAAATACATCAACCGTTTTTTTAACAAGACTACTCAAATTTGTTTCAAACACATTGTGTTTTCACTCACTTTTTAAACGGAACATCTAACTTTTCAAAAACGATTTCCCGTAGCATACCGTCCGGACGTGGTGTCTTGTCCGGGTTTGGGGTGTTACATTTGTGGTATCGAGCCAAGTTCAAAGGCTTTTGTGGGCCCGAGGCCCAAAAAGGTTTTCAAAAGTCTGTTTAAGTGTTTGTTTTGAAAGTATGGTTTGAAAGGCATGGCACCGAGTCTCATTTTGATTCGCCAGGTAAGTACCGGACTATTCTTTGTGATTTGATTGGATATGATATAATCGATGAATAGCAATAGTATACTACTTTAGAGATTGAAACTGATAGGATTCTGTGAACTCGCGAGAACAAATCCTCATTAAATATTCATAAGACTTGCTTTTAAACAAGTGGAATAAATACTGATGCATAAAATTCCTTAACCAGATACGTAGAAAGATTAGACATGAGCACTCGAGGCGGACGTGGCCGTAATACTCGTGGTAGAGGTAGGGGTAGAATGACTGTTTCTGAGCCCGTAGGATCTGGGCAGGGTTCAGAAAATGAGATACCGGTTCCGCCACCAGCTGGAGGTGGTGAGTTCCAAGATCAGACTGGGGACGACGCAGTGTCACAGGCGATGCTGCGGGTGTTGGAAAGGGTAGCTGGGGCAAGTGGTGGTGCAGGAGTCAGGAAATCTGTTCCTGAACGACTCCGGGCTAATGGGGCTGAATTCTTCCGAGGTGTCTCTGGGGTTGCTCCTAGCACTGCTGAATATTGGCTGGAGGCAACCCAGGCGGATCATGGATGATCTGGACTTGGTGGTGAAGAGAAGCCTGAAGGGTATCGTATCGCTTCTCCGGGATGAGTCATATCGGTGGTGGCTCACGGTTCGGGATAGTGTGGCGCAGAGGATTTGACATGGGATTACTTCGTGATTTGCATATCAAAAGAAATACATCGGGGCTAGTTACATCGACTCCCAAGAAAGGCATTTCGAGGCTTGTTCGGGGAGTAAATCCGTTCTGCCGTCACGTGAGTTCTGAAAGTCGAGTAGGTATGCGAGGCATTGTAGCCACCTGAGCATGAGAGGTGTGTTCGTTTCGAGGATGGTGCGAGGCGAGTTGAGGTTCTTGATTGCTCCTCGGCCAGGAGCGAGTTTCTTTGTCTTAGTTGAGAAGGCTAAGGTAGCGAGGGTGTCAAAGAATCGGTAAGGCGAGCATGGGCAGGAGTAGGCTTAAGAGGAGCTTGGGTCTTACGGTTCGTCGGGTAATCCGCGAGAGAGGCTAGACCAGAGGGCGCGAATCGATCTGCTAGGGTTGTTCTTTGCTAGGCGGGGACCACCGCGATGTATGTCGATGTGTGGAAATCTCATTGGGGTGGTTCTTTGGTGGTGGAAAAGGTTGCTTCGAATGTGGTTCTACGGATCATCGCATTGGGGACTGTCGCGTAGGATGGCCGAGGATTCGGTCGAGAGTCGAGCCGTAATCGATTCAGAGGTAATGGACCGCCACCGCGAGAGGGCCGTGGTAATGGCGAGAGATGGTTTTGGATCTGGTGGGGGCCGTGGAGCAGGCGAGAGGTGCGGGTAGTTCGATGCTAGGCGGCTGGATTGGTATATCTTTGCGAGGCGCCGAGAGGAGGCGACGTCTGGGGACGTCATAACCGTGACGTTCTTGATTTTTGGTACCCCTTATCTCGCTTTAATTGATGTGGGTTCTACGCACTCTTATGTTGCCGATAGTATAGTAGAGACAATGGACTTAGACTCGAGATATCTTCTAGGCGGATGATCGTGATTAGTCCGTTAGGTCACTCTGTAGTAGTAGATAAAATTTGTTTAGAGATGTACCTCTAGAACTCCAAGGGTAGTATTTCTTTGCGATCGATGGAAGCGCCGCCGTTTGGGAGTTCGATCGATTCTTGGGATGGATTGGTGGTTAAGTACCGGCGAGGTTGGATTGCGCGACCAAGCGCATGGTTCTTAAGACGGTTGATGGTGATGAGGTGGCTATGATAGGTAATCGGAGGGATTACTTATCAAATGTGGTATCTGCTTTGAAAGCGGAGAAGATGGTCGGGGAAGGGTCGCGAAGCGTATGTAGTTCATGTGTATGCCTTGGAGGCTAAAGAGTCCGCTGTTGAGAAGGTTAAATCTTTGTTAAGGAATTTGCTTGATGTGTTTCTGAGGAGCTTCGGGTTTGCCGCCCGATCGAGAGGTTGAGTTGGGATAGATCATTGCGGGATTGCGCGGTGTCTATTGCTCCGTATAGGATGGCACCAAAGGAATTGGTGGAGCTCAAGGCTCGAGATCCAGGAGTTATTGGATCGAGGTTTTATCGAGCCAAGTGTTTACGCCGGTAAGTGCGCGGTATTATTCGTTAAGAAGAAAGATGGCACGATGCGGATGTGCATAGACTACCGCCTTGATTGAACAAGGCGGCGATTAAAAACAAGTATCCGTTGCCACGGATAGATGACTTGTTTGATCGGTGAAGAGGTCTTCTGCGGTATTTTGAAGATCGACTTGAGGTGCAGGTATCACCGATTGAAGGTTAAGGAGGCGGACATCCATAAAGCGGCGTTTCGGACTCGGTATGGGCACTACGAATTCTGGTAATGCCATTGGGTTGACTAACGCACCGCAGCGGCGTTTATGGATATGATGAATAGGGTGTTTCATTGCGATGATCTGGATCGTTTCGTGGTGGTTTTCATAGACGACATCTTGGTGTACTCAGGGACGGAGGAAGAGCATGATGCGCATTTGAGGTGGTGCTGCGATTACGAGGAAAAGCAACTCTATGCTAAGTTTAGTAAGTGCGAGTTACGGCTTAGAAGTGGACGTTCTTGGGTCATGTAGTGTGGTGAGGGGATTCGTGTAGATCCTCGTAAGATTGAGGTTTGTCTTGGATTGGAAGCCACCTAGGTCGGTGCATTTGAGATTCGGAGTTTTCGGGTTTGGCGGATACTACAGAAGGTTTGTTGAGGTTTTCGTTAATAGCAAGCGCCGATGACCAAGTTGTTAAGAAAAGAGGTTCCGTTTGTATGGTGAGAAACAACAGAAAGCTTCGATAAGTTAAAGAAGATTTTGACCGAGGCTCGGTTACGATTCAACTGAGGTGGTAAGGAATACATACAGTCATCTTGCGATGCATCACATACAGTGCAGGTTGTGTGTTGATGCGGGGAAGGTAAGGTTGTGGCTTACGCTTCTAGGCATTTGAGGCCACATGAGGTTAACTATCCGGACTTACGATTTGGAGCTAGCGGTGTAGTTTTCGCCTTAAAGATTTGGAGGCACTACTTATATGGAGAGAGATCGATAGTCTACACGGATCATAAGAGTCGAAGTATCTCTCGACTCGGAAGGACTTGAATTTGAGGCGGCGTAGATGGGTCGAATTCTTTGAAAGATTATATTGCTGCTCGATTGAGTATCATCGGGTAAGGCTAACGTGGTAGCGCACGCGTTGAGCCGTAAGGTTGTTTCGGACTTAAGAGCTTTGTTTGCCCATTTGAGCTTGTATGATGGCGGGAGTATTTCAGGCGAGCTACGAGTTAAGCCTACTTAGGTTGAGCGATCAGAGAGAAACAGATTGTTGGATGAGGTTACGAGTGCGCGAAGGTTGCAAGTGCAAGATGGTGGTTTGGAGGTTCTGATTTGTCTAGTGAGCGAGGTTACGTGTTTTCAAGGTAAGGCTTGTATGCCCAAAGATGTTGAGTGAGGTGAGAAGATTCTTCAGACGCACATATGATCCTCATGCTATGCATCCTGGAGGTAGCAAAATGTATAAGGATCTTAGAGAAGCGATTTTGGTGGCCTGGTTTGAAGAAAGAGGTGACAGAGTTTGTTGGGAAATGTCTGACTTGTCAGCAGGTCAAGGCTGAACATCAGTTGCCGTCGGGATTGCTTCAGCCTGTAAAGATTCCTCAGTGGAAGTGGGAAAGGATAACCATGGATTTTGTCAGTGGGTTACCGCTTACGCCAAGCAAGAAGGATTCAGTTTGGGTAGTGGTGGATCGTCTGACTAAATCAGCTCACTTTATTCCAGTGAGAGTTGACTATTCACTTCAGAAGCTAGCGAAGCTGTATGTTTCAGAGATAGTGAGGTTGCACGGTGTGCCGGTTTCGATAATCTCGGATAGGGATCCCAGGTTTACGTCAAGGTTCTGGAAAGCGTTGCATCAGGCTCTGGGTACTCGTTTGGATTTCAGCACGGCTTTTCACCCGCAGTCGGACGGGCAATCAGAAAGGGTTATTCAGATCTTAGAGGACATCGCTGAGAGGTTGTGTCTTGGATTTGGAGGTAGTTGGGAGGAGTTTCTACCATTAGGCGAGTTTGCCTACAACAACGATTACCAAGCAAGCATCAAGGTGGCACCGTATGAGGCGTTATATGGTAGGAAGTGTCGCTCACCTACGTGTTGGACGGAGTTGGGTGAGCGTCAATTGTTGGGACCCGAGTTGGTAGGCGAGGCGAGGACAAGGTCAAAGTGATTGGGCTCGATTAAAGGAAGCTTCGGACCGGCGAAGTCTTATGCCGATCTTAAGCGAAAGAGATATAGAGTTTCTTTGTAGGGGATAAAGTTTTCTGAAGGTCTCGCCTTGGAAGAAGGTATTGAGGTTCGGGAAGAAAGGCAAGCTTAGTCCAGAGGTTCATTGGGCCGTATAAGGTATTGAGGCGAGTTGGGCGAGTGGCGTATCGCTTGAGTTGCCGTGAGCTTAATCGATTCACGGCGTTTTCCATGTTTCGATGCTTGGAGGTATCGTTCGAGATCCGTCGCATGTGGTAGCGATGCAAGAGATCGAGGTGAATCGGACTTGTCTCGTGGAAGAGGAACCGGTGCGATTCTTGATCGGGATGTGAAGGTTCTGCGTAGGAAGTCCGTGCCTTTGGTTAAGGTACTTTGGCGGAATCATGGTATAGAGAAGCGACATGGGAACCCGAGGATACGATGAAACAAGCAATACCCGCAACTCTTTTGACCGAGGTAATTTTCGGGGCGAAATTATTTTTAAGGGGGTAGAGCTGTAATATCCGGGTTAGGGGCTATTTTGTTGTTGCATGTTATTGCATGTGTTTAGTGTCTTTGTGTGGTTATTTCGGTGTTTTAGGAGCTTAATTGTAGGCTAGGAGTGTGCCGAGTGAATGGGAAAATTTTGGTTTTTGGGTGTTAAGTGAAGGAGCCGAGGAAGCGGGGTTTAAGAATTTTATTTGAGGTTTTGTTGCACAAAGGAAGAGTGGCAAAGTGGCAAGGCATGCGCCACATGGGGAGCTTGATGTGGCGTCATTTTCGGGTGAGGGAGGTCAGAGTTCAAGCAATGAGTCCCCATTTTGGCTTCTTTTTGGGACGGCATGGAGGAGAGGTAGAAGGCTAGTGGAACTCTACCTTGGACCAAGTCTCCACTTTCAAATGGAGGGTGGAGAGGAAGTTTAGGAGGAGGACTTGGTCATCACATTTGAAATGTGAGGAGTGGAGTGAATGGGGGATTCTTGGCCGAATTTTGTGGGGTGTTGGAGTGGGGGTGTGGACGGTTTGGTAGAGAGAAGGGAGGTGTGCGAAATGCACTTCTCATTTTGTGCATTTTCGGCCAAAAGCATTTGGGAAGCAATTCTCTCTTTGTGCCTTACCAAAACCGAAAGTTTTAGCACTTGCCGAATTGTTCTTTGCTCATTTTGTTTTCTAATTTTCCTTTGCTAGCCGAATGTCACCTTGAAGACACACCCGTGGTTTGTTTTCTTTCACTTTTACTTTTGGCCGAACCTAGCATTCCTCTTTCATTCTTTTTCTTTTTCTCTTTTGAAACTCTAATAGCCAGAATATTCTCCTCCTCATCTTCTTTTCTTTGTCCATTGTAGCCGAATTCTCCATTTCCTTTCTCCTTTCTTTTTGTGCGAAACTCTACCCATTTACAATCTTTTTCTCTCCTTTACACTAAAGCCGAATTTAAGGATATTAAAACACACAAGCCGAATTCTTTTCTCCTATTGTAGCCTTGGCCGAATCTCTTGTGGTTCCCTCCTAGAAGTCATAGTTTGGCGAATATTGGGTGTTGGTAAGTGCGGGGCGAATGGCCATATCTCCCTCTTGCGATCTTTGTTGGTTATGGTTTGGTTAAGGGCCGATTATGGTCAGGTTGGAAGGGTGTTAACCGTTTGGTTTAATCTCTTCGTTATAGGGTCTTTGGATTGCGAAATCAAGCGGGAGGAGTCATCTTTTTCTGTTAACCGATTGGTAAGTAAAGGGTAAGCAGTTGGTATATTTTTGTTAGTGCAATCAGTTGATTTCGATTAAGTTTAAAGTGATTAGTGATTAACTATTGGTTTGTTAGAGTGCCGATTGTTGGAAGAAGAATCATTGCTTGATTCGGATTTGGTAAGGAATCAAATCAAGAGTAAGGTAAGGGTTCGATATTAACCCTTTGGGTTTATATGTCTTTGGCCGAATGGTCTTAGTGCCTAAATCTGTGTTGGCCGATTGTTGTAAGGGCTTGATAATCAAGGGACTCAGAGTGATTCGTGGGGGATCTTTAGACTCGGTTTTACCAGGTGTGTAACTAACACACTCTCTACTTAGTAACGTTGTTAATAAACTTGATTGCTTAATAAGATTGAAACAGTTGAGAAGGATGATTGGATACCCAAAAGGGTATGTGTACGATTCGGGTAAGTCTGTTTCTATGATGAGTATTAATGATAATACATGATATCATGATTTATGTTATGCATGTTATGTGTTGTAATGCTTGATATGTTGGCATGATATGCATGGCTTGTATGAGATGCATAATCCCATGAGTATGATATGTGTGGGTGATACGAGAGGAGGGAGCAGTGGTATATTGTGCTTGCGGAGCACAGGTGTTTTGGTGGAACATTTTGTGACTTTGGGTAACAGAGGTTTGGCACCTCCAGAGGTTTGGTACCTCAGCGTCTCGTCCCAGTGGCTCAGTACCACAATGGGTTGGCCCCACGGATGATTATCGGGATTGGCGCCCGGTGATTTGGTATCACACGATGGGTTGGCCCCATCACCGCATTTGTGACTACGGTCACCGGTGCTTTGGTAACTGCTTGTGTCTTTGGGACACCGGAGGTTTGGCACCTCATTGCGACTTGTCCTGTGGTTTGACCAGCGTGGGTTGGCCCCACTTGAGATATGGGATCGTCGCTAGTGATTTGGTATCACACGATGGGTTGGCCCCATCATCATCGGATTTGTGACTACGGTCACCGTTGCTTTGGTAGCACATCGTGTCTTTGGGACACCGGTGGTTTGGTACCACAATGATGGATATTGTGTCTTTGGGACACGGTGTTTTAGTAACACATTGTGACTATATGTCACGGTGGTTTGGCACCACCAGTGGTTTGGTACCACACGGGGTAGAAAAGGCGATATGGATGGTTAGGATCGGGTTGCATTAATTATGTTGCTATGTATGATGTGTGTTAGCATGTTGTTTCTTCGGGAGCGGGATTTGCACACTGGGTCACTCGACTCACCCTCTCCTTTGACATTTCAGGTGACTCGTAGACGCGGACATGGAGCCGGGATGGACTCGGGGTGCACATGCCATGCTTAACAAAGTTTTACTCCGACTCTACAATTTGGGTACTTTAGTTTAGTTACTTCTAATTGGGTTTTATTTGGATTTGTAAAAGGCCTTTAAAGTTATGGTTTATGTTGTTTACGCTTTAAGTTGATTTTTGACATGCCTTAACAAAGTAACTTGGAATAAATTTTACTAAAACTTGGAAAGATAATGATTGCAAAACTATAACGCACTGGGTTTTTTTTTTTAAACTATACCATCGGGTATCACACTAAGTCTTTTTGATAAACAAATATAACTGGTTTCCAATTCAAACTTGTAGTTCTCCTAAGTTTAAAAGTGTTTTATGTATCTCTAAGAAACTAATGAGGTTTTAAATGGTATAAACCCGTGTTAACTACACATTCTGGCTAAGTTTTCAAAATCTTCGGGTTTCAAATACATCAACCGTTTTTTTTAACAAGACTACTCAAATTTGTTTCAAACACACTGTGTTTTCACTCAGCTTTTAAACGGAACATCTAACTTTTCAAAAACGATTTCCCCGTAGCATACCAGATTCGGACGTGGTGTCTTGTCCGGGTTTGGGGTGTTACACATACTATCCTATCGATTCCTAGGTTCAGACGGGACTTCTCGGATGTTGACACTATGTCAATTCTATCTTGGAATTCATGTATACATCATCTCATGTGCATCCATCCTTATCAATAGTCATATGAACATATATAATTCAATAAAAATACATTTATTTATATATCGACTTACCTCGGATTCAGATGGTTGATCAGATTCGGTTATTCGACTACTTTTGATTTCCCGCGATCTAAATCTGTTTTCTTCGGTTCTTGATCTATACATATTCAAATTTCACCCTTTTATTCACTAACTCAATCATTTCAATCATAGAACACATATTTAGAGCAATTTACAAATTAGCCCTCACATTTCACATTTGGACAATTTAGTCCCTAATTCACAAAATCACAAATTACACAAAATTACCATATACCCATGCTTAGCCGAATATTCATGTGTCTCATACAAGTCCATACATTTCATTTATTTCACAATTTAGTCCCTCAAAATGCTATTTTCTCAATTTAACCCTAATTAGCTAAATTCATCAAAAATTCAAGAACAAAACATGTTCATTAAACACATATCTCTCATTTAACACCAATATTCATCACAAAGCTCACCATTTCATCAATGGCACATCTCATGAATATCATAAATTCTCAAAATTAAGGCATAGGTTAAAAAGTATACGAAGCAACAATTGCAAAAACGTAGAAATTATCGAAAACGAATAAAAAACTAACCTTGAATCAAGCCTAAACCGTGGCCGAAACCCTTACTCACTATTTTCTTTCTTTTCTTTGCTAATTTCGGCTAAAATAAGATGATAACTATCATCTTTTAGTTGTTTCTTTTATTTATTATCATTATTTACCTATTTACAAAATTATCCCTTCAACTAATAATTAAAACAAACATACATTAAGCGCATATTTTTCCTTTGTTCATCCACTAACTAAATAGTGGTTTAATTACCTCATAAGGCCTCCTCTTTTAAAAGCCACAATCACATAGGTGCTTTAACAAACAGCATACAAATTTTGCATTTCTCACAATTAGATCCTTTTTCCAAATTAAGCACACAGACAGACAAATTAACTTACGGAACTTTAACACATGCTTAATCACATATCAATAACACGGAAAATAATATTAAAATATTTTACTGACTCAAATTTGTGGTCTCGAAACTACTGTTCCAACTAGGGTCTAAACCGGACTGTTATAATTCTCCCCCCTTAGGGATTTTCTTCCCCGAAAATCTTACCGTTAAACAGGTTTGGATATTGTTGTCTCATTGATTCTTCAGGCTCCCACGTAGCCTCTTCCACCCCGTGTCGATACCACAACACTTTCACTAACGAAATTTTCTTATTTCTCAACTCTTTTACTTCACGATCTAAGATACGGATCGGTTCATCCTCGTAGGTCATATCTGATCGGATTTCAATTTCAGACAGAGCAATCACATGTGACGGATCGTAACGGTATCTACAGAGCATCGAAACATGGAATACATTGTGTATCTTTTCAAGCTCAGATGGAAACAACAATCTGTACGCAACTAGCCGATGAATCTCGGACTTAACTTGCCTTTACGTCTGAATCGGAGTACTCTCTTCCACGGAGATACTTTCAAAAACACTTTGTCACTGATCACGAATTCAATATCTTTTCATTTTAAGTCTGCATAAGACTTCTGACGATCAGATGCTACTTTCAGACTATCACTGTTCACTCTCACTTTTTGTTCAGTATCTTTTATCAAATCAACCCCGTGTATCTTATTTTCACTGAGTTCGGTCCAATACAGAGGTGTACGACATTTGCGTCCGTACAAAGCTTCATAAGTTGCCATTTTGATGCTTGACTGAAAATTGTTGTTGTATGCAAATTCAATCAATGGTAGATACTGTTCCCATGTACCATCAAATTCAAGGATGCAGCATCTCAACATATCCTCAAGAATCTGAATAATTCGTTCGATCGCCATGTTTGCGGATGAAAAGCGGTACTGAAATGCAATTTTGTCCCTAAAGTTTCTTGTAATTTCTTCCAGAATCGAGATGTAAACCTCAGATATCTATCTGACAAAATGGATAGTGGCACCCCGTGCAATCTCACAATATCTGAAATGTAAAGCTCGGCTAACTTTTCAAGTGGGAAATCAGACCGTATCAGAATAAAATGGGCAGATTTCGTCAATCGATCTACTACAACCCAAATCGTATCTTTCTTTCTCGGAGTTAAAGGCAATCTAGAAATGAAATCCATCGTCACTCTATCCGATTTCCACTCAGGAATCAGAATCAGTTGTAACAAACCAGATGGAACTTGAAGTTCAGCCTTAATTTGCTAACAGACTAAACATTTTGATACAAAATCAAAAATATCTCATTTCATACCTGACCACCAATAGTGTTGCTTCAGATCATTATACATCTTTGTACTTCTCGAATGAACAGATAGATGACTGTTATGTGCTTCATTCAAAATTAACTAAATTAACTAAGGGTTTCTTGGAACACAAATTCGATCTCGAAATCTTAAGCAACTATCAACATCAACTCGAAATTCAGAATCAGAGTTTGAATCACACTGAGCTCATTTTGCTATCATTTCATTATCAACTTTCTGAGCATGACAAATTTGCTGTAAAAACAATGGTTTTGCTTTCAATTCAGCTAACACAAAGCTATCATTAGATAGATCTAATTGAGCATTCATAGCACATAATGCAGACAGTGATTTTCGACTTAAAGCATCAGTTACAACATTTGCTTTGCCCGAATGATAGTCTATCACAAGTTCATAGTCTTTCAACAGTTCTAGCCATCTTCTCTATCGCAAATTCAAATTTTTCTGGGTCATCAGATACTTCAAACTTTTATGATCAGAAAACACGTGACATTTCTCACCGAACAGATAATGTCGCCAAATCTTTAATGAGAACACAATCGCGGCTAGCTCAAGGTCGTGTGTCAGATAATTCTTTTCATGAGGCTTCAGTTGTCTCGAGGCATAAGCTATAACTTTGCCTTCTTGCATCAGTACGCATCCCAGACCATTCAACTAAGCATCACTATAAATCACAAACTCTTTGCCTGATTCTGGCTGTACTAGCACTGGAGCTTCTGTTAACAGAGTTTTCAACTGATCAAAGCTTTTCTGACATTCATCAGACCATTTGAATCTCACATCTTTCTAAATCAATTTAGTTAACGGAGTAGCTATCATCGAGAATCCTTTTATAAACCGACGATAATAACTAGCGAGTCCCAGAAAGCTACGGACTTCTGACACATTCCTCAGAGGTTTCCATTCCAGAATAACAGAAATCTTACTCGAATCAACTCCTATTCCAGAAGCCGATACAATACGTTCCAAAAAACTAACTTCATGTAACCAAAATTCACATTTGCTGAATTTTGCGTATAATTGCTTTTCTCGCAGAGTTTGCAACACAATTTTCAGATGATTTGCATGCTCAGTTTCATCACGTGAATAAATCAAAATATCGTCAATGAATACAACAACAAATTGATGTAAATACGGTTTGAAAATTTTGTTCATCAAATCCATAAAAACGGCAAGAGCATTTGTTAATCCGAAAGGCATAACTAAAAACTCATAATGCCCGTACCTCATTCTGAAAGCAGTTTTTGGAATGTCTGAATCTTTTACTCTCAACTGGTAATAACCCGATCTTAGATAAATCTTAGAAAACACAGTGGCTCCTTTTAACTGATCAAACAAATCGTCAATCCTGGGCAACGGATATTTGTTCTTTACGGTCACTTTATTCAACTGACGATAATCTATACACATTCTCATCGTGCCATCTTTCTTTTTCACAAACAAAATGGGAGCACCCCACGGTGAAAAAACTCGGTCTAGCGAACCATCTGTTAGTTAACTCTTGCAGCTGTGACTTCAATTCTTTCAACTCTATAGGTGCCATTCTATACGGAGCTATCGAAATAGTTTTCGTACCAGGCAATAGATCAATACCAAATTCAACTTCACGTATCGGAGGCAATCTTGGTAATTCTTCAGAGAATACATCAGAAAACTCACAAACAACTGGCACTGATTCAACTTTCTTTTCAGACACTTTCGAATCAATCACATAGGAAAAATAGGCTTCGCAACCCTTTTTCACATAACTCTAAGCTTTCATGTAGCATCCCAAAAGTTAGGGGTTAGTAGTTTTGCTTGAATCCATGTTGTGTTTATTTGGCTTGATGTTTGAGTGAGTTTGGGGGTCCTTTAGAGGCTTGGGTTCGAGGTTGAGCCTTGGAAAAATTTTGTTTTTTTGGTCTTTAGTGGAAAGGGCTTCGGAAAGTAGGACTTAAGTTTAATTGTGTGTGATTAAGAGACACAAGGTGAGCATATGGCAAGGTGTCTGTGACGTCAAGGAGGGAGCAATGGGGAAGGAGTTTGAATCCCACATGTGGCAAGTTGGAGGCTTTTATTTTGCTTAGGAGACGACAAGAGGTTGTGTTGGAATCAAATTCTGATGGAGGAGTGTTTGAATTGGTCAAGGTGGTTGGGTGTTTTCGAATGAGAGATGGAGAGTGAATTGAGGAGAGAATCAGGGGATTTGGGGGTGAGAGGTAGTGGTTGGCCGAATGTGGGGTGTGGGGAGGAGAAATTCGGCTAGGGGTTGATTTTGGCATGAAATTCGGCATTTGCTGAGTAGCAATAGGAGAAAACCGAAACCTTTTGGAGGGTGTGCCAAAATTCTCTTGTGTTCTTAGCATTTTTGACATTTTAGGCTTTCTCATTAGACATTTCGGGTTCTTTGTTTTTCACGTTTCCTTCTATTCTCTTTTGCACATTCTTTTCTACTCTCCCCTCACTTGTTTTCTTTTGTGCTCTCTATAACCAAAACATCCCTTCTTCTTCATTGTGCTTCAACTACATTCTCCATAAGCCGAATTCCCCTTTGCCCCATTTGAATTAGTTTCCTTTCCTTTTTCCATTAGCCGAACTTGATCTAGTCTGAAGCGTGATGTGTTTTCGATCATCGAATCTCCTTTTTCATTCGGTTTTTCTATAGTTGCAAGGTAATAGTCTCTTTTCTTTTTATATTCTCCTTCTCTTTTCTCTCTCAAAGGACCGAAACACTCATCTTCTAATTCTTTTAATCAGGCTAAATCTGAACATTTCTCTGCATCTCAAATCCTTTGAAAAAGCCAAAACCTTTGTTGGTCAGTTGCGGAATCTGTGGCACCTTGGGACTCAACTTCGTAAGAGAGTTGACTGAACGTTCAAGCGTAGCAAGAGTTGCCGTCGTTCTTAGTAAGTAGTGTGGTGAGTTGTCAGTTTCAACCTAAAGGATATGTCTTACTTCGGTTAAGGCTAATGATTAAAGTATATGGATTTATAGGTGCGTAATCCCGAGGGTTCAACCTACGCTCATAACAGGTGTGTACTCACACCATTCTGACTATGGATCAGCAAATGCCAAAAAGCCAAAACACCGGCAAACGATACCACATGAGCGTACGAATGCACGTGTGGTGATCTGAGCCCACGAAAATGGGTCACGATGCGTGAGGCCACCATGAGCGTTCTTATGGGCTTGGGCAGTTTTGGGCCTCGTTTGGTTGTAATGGGCCGAGTAGGCCCAACGGGCCCGTGGGCCCTATGTGAGTAAATGTTGTGGACGTATAGGAAATAAGGAGCCGGCTATGGCGATCACATGGCCAAAGGCAATTTTGGGCCGAATGGGCCACACGAGAGTGTAGGCCCACCTGGGCCGAGTTTTAGGCTTTGGGCCCAAATACACCATTTTGATTAAATGCAATATTTTTGTCGCTCGAGGCGACTGTAGACCTCTGAAAAGGTCGTAAAATTACTAAAATACCCTCGAAGGGTAAAATGACCGAAATACCCCTGGAGGGTAAGATGACCGTTATGCCCCTGAAGGACAGAATGACTAAAATACTCTACATGTTATATGATTGCTATCGTATGTTTATTATGGTATGTTGCATTCATGTGTTATTATGTTGCATGGGGATGGGATTATTAATACGGAGGAAGTGCTAATAGGATCGTATGGTCGCTGACGCATCGTTGATCCACCGAAGGCTTTTAAGCCATGGCGACTCTCTTTGCAATGATGAGTTAGTGCCGCAACCGGTGCTACCTAAGGAGTGCAGGGATGGGTGGGTCGATTAAATCCCCATAGGATTGCAGGGTTGGACAGGAGACGGAGTGTAGGGTTGGTATGGGCATTAATGCATTGCATACATGGATTTTAATATTGAGATGGGCTTAGGCCCAGATAAATATGATATGTGACATTTGATATGGGCTAAGGCCCAACCGAGGCTATTTTGGGCTGAGGCCCAATTGCCACCGTTTCTGCAATGGGCTTTGGCCCGGATTGTTGTGATTCATGTTCTTATTAATGAGGGTTGTACACACTGAGTTTTCGTAAACTCAACCCTCTCTTTTTAATTTTTCTCAGGTAGTCCTCAGTAGGCGGTTTGACGTACGGGAGGACTCGAGGTGGCCACTCTGCGAGCAGCTTTGAAATTTGAGTACTCAATTTTACTCTATTTAAACCGATTTCTATTGGGTTGTAATAAGGCCTCTCTTAATTTCTGGATTTTAATTTCGTATTTTCAGTTTATTACGATTTATATCTGCTAGAGGTAGAACGCGATTTTCTAAAAATGATAACTGTTTTTAAAACACTACGTTTTTGCAACTCAATTTTTGGATGACTCGTCTTCGTAAATTATTATTTTAAATTAAGCTTCCACAACAACGAGGTTTTGAAATTAATAACTTTTAGTAAACGTTGATTAAAAATAAACAAACGCAAACTGAGACTAGTTTTAAAATATCAAGAAGAGTTTTCAATGAAAACATGGTTTTCGAAAAATACTTCAGTGTGACACGCTAGATTCGGGCCTAACTTCTAGGCCGGGTTTGGGGTGTTACATTTTGTGGTATCAGAGCCCGATTGCAAAACTCGGGCTGTGAAATGGGCTTTAGTTTTTAAGATGTTTACAAGTGGTTTTGAAGTGGTTTTGGAAGATTTTGTGTGGCACTCCGAGTCTCTGGCGTCGGACCAAGTAAGTTCTCCTGATACTGAATTTTGTTTTAAACTGTTATACTGTAGATAGATACTTGGCTTACTTTAGATGGTAGACTATACTGAGACTCTTAGTTAGAGTAAAACTGAAGCCCGTAGGAGACTAAAACTGTAGTGAGTTTGCGATTGCGAAAACAACTCTTAACTACTACTTCCATAAAACATTTGTTTAATTATTGGAACTATGAGCTAAATTCATAAAATTTCTAATTCATATAATACGCGAAGTGATAATGAGTGCTAGAAGGGTGCAAGAGGCCGCGGTAGAGGTCGTGGAAGTGCTAGGGCTCGGTCTTCGGCGTCAGGCCACATGCCCAATGTCGAGGTGAGAAAAGCACCGGCTTCACCAGTAACCGAGACAGGGTCGGTCGATCGAGCTGCTGGGGATGACGCACTATCTCAGGCAATGCTGCGTATTTTGGAAAGAGTTGCTGGGTTTGTTTGGCCTAATACCGTTGTTGGGGGCCGTGGGTCAGTTACAGAACGACTCTGGTCCAATGGGGCAGAGATCTTCACGTGAGTTTATGGGGTGGTCCTAAGTGTGGCAGAGTACTAGCTAGAGGCCACCGAAAGAATTATGGACGACCTCGACTGCACGCCGGAATAAAATTTGAAGGGTGCTGTGTCTTTGCTGAGGGATGAAGCCTACCAGTGGTGACTTATGGTAAAAGAGGGTACCCCATCTGATCGATTGACCTGGGAATTCTTCAAGTCCACATTTCAGGGAAAGTACATGGGCACTAGCTATGTCGACGCTCGTAGGAAAGAATTTCTGAATCTGGTTCAAGGTGACAAGTCTGTGGCTGAGTACGAGGCAGAATTTTTGCGACTTAGTCAGTATGCTCAAGGAATTGTGGCAACGGAGTACGAACGTTGTGTTAGCTTTGAAGATGGCCTCAGGGACAGTCTTCGAGTGTTGATAGCTCCACAGAGGGAGCGGGACTTTGTCGCATTAGTAGAGAAAGCTGAGATCGCTGAGGATGTGAAGCGCTCTGAGCATCTAAATAGGGAAAGAGAAAGGGGGAGAAACAAAAGGGAGCCTGAGCATTCCGATTCTGATAAGAGATTTAAGAGAAGGGCTAGAGTAGATGGGCCA
The DNA here is from genome assembly GCA_025698515.1 of Gossypium sturtianum. Classification (NCBI taxonomy): domain Eukaryota; kingdom Viridiplantae; phylum Streptophyta; class Magnoliopsida; order Malvales; family Malvaceae; genus Gossypium; species Gossypium sturtianum. The sequence continues at coordinate 50,182,559 of CM046946.1, read as the reverse complement.
GTCAGAGTTGGACCCCCTGTTGCTGCTACTGGGTTACCACCTTGTGCTACTTGTGGGAAAGGTCATGTAGGCGAATGCTGGAGAAGGACAAGGGCTTGTTTGGGTGGTGGTTCCATGGGACATCATTTCAGAGAGTGTCCCAGAAGATCAGATCAGAGGCAAGCTTTCGTAGGGGTAATGTACAGCCACTGAGGGGTGGACAGCAGCTGCCCAGGGGCCGTGGACATGCTGGGGATTGAAACGGTTTGGGCCGTGGAGCTTCAGGTAGAGGTATTGGTCTTGCGGAGGCGAGGTAGCCAATATTGGTTTATGCAGCACGTCGCCGAGAGGATGGAGACGCCCCAGATGCGAATACTGGTATGTACTTTACCCATAATGTGCTATTTACTTAAGTTGCAATTAGGACTAGAGTGCGCAGCAGAAGCATAGTAGTATAACCGGTATTGTGCGGCTATTAGATAGTTGGAAATTTCGAGGACGAAATTTCTTTAAGGGAGGTAGAATTGTAGCATCCCAAAAGTTAGGGGTTAGTAGTTTTGCTTGAATCCATGTTTTGTTTATTTGGCTTGCTGTTTGAGTGAGTTTGGGGGTCCTTTAGAGGCTTGGGTTCGAGGTTGAGCCTGGGAAAAATTTTGATATTTTGGTCTTTAGTGAAGAGGGCTTCGGAAAGTAGGACTTAAGTTTAATTGTGTGTGATTAAGAGACACAAGGTGAGCATATGGCAAGGTGGCTGTGGCGTCAAGGAGGGAGCAAGGGGGAAGGAGTTCGAATCCCACGGGTGGCAAGTTGGAGGCTTTTATTTTGCTCAGGAGATGACAAAAGGTTGTGTTGGAATCAAATTCTGATGGAGGAGTGTTTGAATTGGTCAAGGTGGTTGGGTGTTTTCGAATGAGAGATGGAGAGTGAATTGAGGAGAGAATCAGGGGATTTGGGGGTGAGAGGTAGTGGTTGGCCGAATGTGGGGTGTGGGGAGGAGAAATTCGGCTAGGGGTTGATTTTGGCATGAAATTCGGCATTTGGTGAGTAGCAATAGGAGAAAATCGAAACCTTTTGGAGGGTGTGCCGAAATTCTCTTGTGTTCTTAGCATTTTTGACATTTTAGGCTTTCTCCTTAGACATTTTGGGTTCTTTGTTTTTCACGTTTCCTTCTATTCTCTTTTGCACATTCTTTTCTACTCTCCTCTCACTTGTTTTATTTTGTGCTCTCCATAACCGAAACATCCCTTCTTCTTCATTGTGCTTCTACTAGTTTCTCCATAAGCCGAATTCCCCTTTGCCCCATTTGAATCAGTTTTCTTTTCTTTTGCCATTAGCCGAACTTGATCTAGTCTGAAGCGTGATGTGTTTTCGATCATCGAATCTCCCTTTTCATTCAGTTTTTCTATAGTTGCAAGGTAATAGTCTCTTTTCTTTTTATATTCTCCTTCTCTTTTCTCTCTCAAAGGACCGAAACACTCAACTTCTAATTCTTTTAATCAGGCCGAATCTGAACATTTCTCTCCATCTCAAATCTTGTTTGTTCTTTTGAAAAAGCTGAAACCTTTGTTGGTCGGGGTTGTCGAATATGTGGCACCTTGGGACTCAACCGTAAGAGAGTAGACCGAACGTTCAAGCGTAGCAAGAGTTGCCGTCGTTCTTGGTAAGTAGTGTGGTGAGTTGTCAGTTTCAACCTAAATGATATGTCTTACTTCGGTTAAGGCTAATGATTAAAGTATATGGATTTATAGGTGCGTAATCCCGAGGGTTCAACCTACGCTAATAACAGGTGTGTACTCACACCATTCTGACTATGGATCAGCAAATGTCGAAAAGCCAAAACACTGGCAAACGATGCCACATGAGCGTGCGAATGCATGTGTGGTGATCCAAGCCCACGGAAATGGGTGCACGATGCGTGAGGCCACCATGAGCGTTCTCATGTAAGGAGCCGTGTATGGCGATCACATGGCCAAAGGCAGTTTTTGGCCGAATGGGCCACACGAGAGTGTAGGCCCACCTGGGCTGAGTTTTGGGCTTTGGGCCCAAATACACCATTTTGATTAAATGCGATATTTGTGTCGCTTGAGGCAACTGTAGACCTCTGGAAAGGTCGTAAAATTACTAAAATACCCTCGAAGGGTAAAATGACCGAAATACCCCTAGAGGGTAAGATGACCGTTATGCCCCTGAAGGGCAGAATGACTAAAATACTCTACATGTTATATGATTGCTATCGTATGTTTATTATGGTATGTTGCATTCATGTGTTATTATGTTGCATGGGGATGGGATTATTAATACGGAGGAAGTGCTAATAGGATCGCATGGTCGCTTGACGATCGTGGATCCACCAAGGCACAAGTTATGAGCGACTCTGCGCAACGATGAGTTAGTGCCGCAACCGGTGCTACATAAGGAGTATAGGGATGGTTGGGTCGATTAAATCCCCACAGGAGTGCAGGGTTGGAAAGGAGACGGAGTGCAAGGTTGGTATGGGCATTAATACATTGCATACATGGATTTTAATATTGCGGTGGGCTTAGGCCGAGATAAATATGATATGTGACATTTGATATGGGCTAAGGCCAAACCGAGGTCATTTTTTAATGAGGCCCAATTGCCATCAAGCTTCGTGTAATGGGCTTCGACCCAGATTGTTGTGATTCATGTTCTTACTAATGAGGGTTGTACACACTGAGTTTTCGTAAACTACCCCTCTCTTTTTAATTTTTCTCAGGTAGTCCACAGTAGGCAGTTTGACGTACGGGAGGACTCGAGGTTGCCACTCTGCGAGCAGCTTTGAAATTTGAGTATTCAATTTTACTCTATTTAAACCGATTTCTATTGGGTAGTAATAAGGCCTCTTTTAATTTCTGGATTTTAATTTGGTATTTTCTGTTTATTACGATTTATATCTGCTAGAGGTAGAACGCGATTTTCTAAAAATGATAACTGTTTTTAAAACACTACATTTCCGCAACTCAATTTTTGGATGACTCGTCTTCGTAAATCATTATTTTAAATTAAGCTTCCGCAACAACGAGGTTTTGAAATTAATAACTTTTAATAAACGTTGATTAAAAATAAACAAACGCAAACTGAGACTTTAGTTTTTAAATATCAAGAAGAGTTTTAAATGAAAACATGGTTTTCGAAAAACACTTCAATGTGACACGCCAGATTTGGGCCTAACTTCTAGGCCGAGTTTGGGGAGTTACATTTCAACACTGATATCTCGGCCGGTAGTCTAATCACATCATTAGATTCAATCCGAACTATTTCATCATTCTGACATCTCAAATCAATAATCTTTCTTTTGATGTTCACAACAGCATCATGCAATGTTAGCCAATCCATTCCAAAAATTATGTCAAACTCATCAAAAGGTAATAGCATCAGATCAGTCGGAAAACAGATATATCAAAACATCAACGGACAGTTCTTGCAGACTTTGTCAACCAGGACACTTTTACTTAAGGGGTTTGATACTCTAATAAAAAATTCAGTAGACTCTACAGGCAAAGTCTTACTGGATACTAAGTTCATGCATACATACGAATGAGTAGACCCTGGATCTATCAATGAAATCACAGAAGTATCATAAAGAGTAAATGTACCTGTAATAACATCTGGAGATGAAGCTTCCTCACGAGCTCGAATGGCGTATGCTCTGGTAGGAGCCCTAGCTTCAGATCTCGCTACTGTATCTCTCGTAGTTCTCTGACTACCACCGACATTTCTTGTGTTTCTAGAAGGTCTACCTCTCCCTGGAGCATTATCTGATCTAAGATTCTAAACAGTCTCTGGCTCAACAGACTCTGGGCAATCACGAATAAAATGATCTAACGATCCACATCTGAAGCAAGCCCGGTCATTCAATCTACAACTTCCCGGATGTCTTTTACCACAGTGCTTACACTCAAGTCGTTCAGATCAAACATTTCCAACACTTGACATTGATGTTGCCGGAGCTTTGGAACTCAAATGTGATCTAGCTCAATCTTTACTAGAATATCCCACATTAGTCTTTGAACGGCCATGTTCATCTCTGAATTTCTTTGAAGTAGAATGAAATGATTTGCTCGGAAATCTTTTTCTCACATCTTTAACTTCAGATTCAGCTTTTCTTTTATCTTTCTCAAGTGCTTCAGCTTTGCACGCTCGATCAACAAGCACAATGAACTCTTTTATCTCTAGAATCCCAACTAGCAAATGAATATTTTCATTGAGGCCATCTTCAAATCTTTTACACATTATCACTTCCGATGATACACATTCTCGAGCATACTGACTCAGTCTCACGAACTCTCGTTCATATTCAGTGACAGACATGCGGCCTTGCTTCAATTCTAGAAATTCCTTTCGTTTCTGATCAATGAATCTCTCACTAATGTATTTCTTCCGAAACTCAATCTGAAAGAAGTCCCATGTGACTCGCTCTTTCGGAAAAACAGAAATCAAAGTTTTCCACCACTGATAGGTCGCGTCTCGTAGCAATGATACAACACATTTAATACTTTCCTCCGGAGTCAAGGACATCTCATCAAATACCCGTATAGTGTTTTCTAACCAGAACTCGACTTTCTCGGCATTGTCATCATTGGTAGCCCTAAACTCTTCAGCCCCATACTTACAGATTTTATCAACCGGAGGCTTGTTCAACAGATTCAAATTCATAGTCTGAGGCATAGCAGATGTCTAAGGGGGATTAAGCGGGGGTGGAGGTTGTGAAACAGTCGGGTTATTTCTTACAAACTGAGTGAACCACTCACTCATCATCTGGAAGAAAGCTTATTTAGCTTCTCCCTCTTGACCGCTCGTAGCCGGTCTCGGATCAGACGGCGCTGTCCCTTGAGCGGGAGTAGGCGCATTACTTTCTACATCGTCAGCTACGGCTCTTTCGGAATCCATTACTATACGAAAATCACATTTCACACGTCAGGATTCATCACACTATCACAGTTCAGATATATGGCATGTATAGCTAGACTCTAAAATACTAGGTTAGTCCGAGAATCGACTAAACCGTAGCTCTAATACCAACCAAATGTAACACCCCTAACCTGTATTCGTTGTCGAATTAGGGTTAAAGGCGTTGCTGGACAGAATGGAGACTTTACAGACATTTCATAAGACAATTCAGCAATCACAATCATAGTGTCCCTCTTATAGGTCAATGAGACCTTAATCATACTTCAGAGTAGAGTCGGGACTAAACCGAACATATATGAAATTCTCGGAAATTTAAAACTTTTCAAAGTCACTGAGGTCACACGCTTGTGTGGGCAGGCCGTGTGCCTCCCACAGCTACTATACACACCCATGTGCCCTGGTCGTGCCAAAATAGAGCTTGTATACTGACTTATCCACACGGCCACCAGACACGCTCGTGTGCCGTGGCCGTGTACTCTTAGGCTAGATCTTGACTTATTCACACGGCTACCAGTCACGTCAGTGTACCATGGTCGTGCACACTTGGGCTAGCTACTGACTTAATCCCACGGTCACTAGGCACGCCCGTGTGCCATAACCGTGTATGCATAACAGACCATTTGCAAGGCCAATATGCCACCACACTAGGGTCATACCTACAAGCATAAACAAGCCTATTTTCACAATCAAATGGCAACCAAAAACACACCAAATGGTCATCATATTATTCCATTCAATCTCATTTCTAAACATGCTAATTTGTACAATCAACTTCCATTTAAATCAAAGTATAATTCAACCATAACCTCACTAAATCACTAAAGCATCAACTCATCCATAAACTTACCATTCATAAGGCTATTTCATTGCCATCAAGCCATACCAAAAAAATGCACCAAATACCATATTCACTCATGCACATTACCAATATTTAACTAGCCTAGTCACATGGCTATTTACATCTCAAACATATACCAAATCACTAGCCTATACATGCCATACTTAGTATATACATTTTCAAAAGGTACCAAAATGAGTTTAAGTAGTGCGATGACAATCCTCGACGGTCCCCGAGCCTTCAGTAGCTTTTACGATCTGTTACAGAGTAAGCACACACACAGAGTAAGCTTTCAAAAGCTTAGTAAGCCATATACAAATAAACTTAGTATAAAATACACATAATCAAATTAATACAACGGCATTTATAGATCTCATAGCAAATTCATCACATAATCCTTGGCTCATATGCTTAGCCATATCTTACCACATTCTTTAGCTCAATTATCACATATACACATAGCTCATTTAAGCATATCTTCACATATCATTCCATCATTTCATTGCACATATTCAACTTAGCAAGTACATATAAACACTTACCTTTCATACACACTTAGTGTACATATCAACGTACCTGAAATGGATATATAACTCACATAGTCGTTCATTTCTCAAATTTTCCCGTTGAACCATTCGGAATCTAATAGGATACTCAAAGTGTTTGATATAGTCATACAATGCCAACGTCCCATATGTGGTCTTACATGTAACCAGATATCGATGCCACTATCCCAGACAAGGTCTTACACGAATCAATACGATGCAATGGCCCAGATATGGTCTTACACGTAAATCTCATATCGATGCCAACGTCCCAGACATGGTCTTACACGAAATCTCGAATCAATGCCAACGTCCCAGACGTGGTCTTACATGATATCACATATCGGACACTTATGCCATGACATATACTATCCTATCTATTCCTAGGTTCAGACGGGACTTCCCGGATGTTGACACTATGTCGATTCTATCTCAGAATTCATGTATACATCATCTCATGTGCATTCATCCTTATCAATAGTCATACGAACATATATAATTCAATACAAATACATTTATTTGTATATCGACTTACCTCGGATTCAGATGGTTGATCGGATTCGGTTATTCGACTACTTTTGCTTTCCCGCGATCTAAATCCATTTTCTTCGGTTCTTGATCTATACATATTCAAATTTCACCCTTTTATTCACTAACTCATTCATTTCTATCAAAGAACACATATTTAGGGCAATTTGCAAATTAGCCCTCACATTTCACATTTGGACAATTTAGTCCCTAATTCACAAAATCACAAATTACACAAAATTACCATATACCCATGCTTAGCCGAATATTCATGTGTCTCATGCAAGTCCATACATTTCATTTATTTTACAATTTAGTCCCTCAAAATGCTATTTTCTCAATTTAGCCCTAATTAGCTAAATTCATCAAAAATTCAACAAAACATGTTCATTAAACACATATCTCTCATTTAACACCAACATTCATCACAAAGCTCACCATTTCATCAATGGCACATCTCATGAATATCATAAATTCTCAAAATTAAGGCATGGGTTACAAAGTATACGAAGCAACAATTGCAAAAACGTAGAAATTATCGAAAACGAATCAAAAACTAACCTTGAATCAATCCTAAACCGTGGCCGAAACCCTTGCTCACTCTTTTCTTTCTTTTCTTTGCTAATTTCGGCTAAAATAAGATGATAACTATCTTCTTTTAGTTGTTTTTTTTATTTATCATTATTATTTACCTATTTACAAAATTATCCCTTCAACTAATAATTAAAACAAACATACATTAAGCGCATATTTGTCCTTTGTTCATCCACTAACTAAATAGTGGTTTAATTGCCTCATAAGGCCTCCTCTTTTAAAAGCCACAATCACATAGGTACTTTAACAAATAGCATACAAATTTTGCATTTCTCACAATTAGATCCTTTTTCCAAATTAAGCACACAGACAGACAAATTAACTTACGAAACTTTAACACATACTTAATCACATATCAATAACACAGAAAATAATATTAAAATATTTTACTGACTCAGATTTGTGGTCTCGAAACCACTGTTCCGACTAGGGTCTAAACCGGACTGTTACACGTGTGGGCAGGTCGTGTGCCTCACACGACCTTAGACACGCCCATTTGTCTGAGCCGTGCCAAAACAGGGCATACATACTGACTTGTCTACACGGCCTGAGACACGTCTGTGTGCCTCACCCGTGGTCGACACTGACTTGCACCACACGGCCAGTCACACGCCCGTGTGTCTAGCCCGTGGTCGAGCCTGACTTATTTTGAAATACAACCACGAAGGACACGGTCGAGCCACACACCCGTGTGCTCAACCGTGTGGGCAAATATAGGCCATTTACAAGGCCAAATTGCCACCCACACATTAAGCTATACCTACAAGCACAAACAAGCATCATTCCAAGCATCAAAAGTATCCAAAACATACCAACATATCCATCTTTTCTAACCATACATGAACATATCAATTACACCAACTTATGCCACATTTATCTCATTCTCAACACAAGAATTTCTAAGTAAAATACATCCACAAATTTACCAATTCATTATGACATCTTTTCATCAATAATAAACTAGTTTTGCATCATAAAACTTATCATAGAATTGATCATCTCATTAGCTCAAACATTTGCCACTAAACATACCAAGCTATGTATCATATAGCATAACTACTCATTCACATCTTGATCATTATCTAGCCATATCACATGGCTATTTATATACAACTCAAACATCAACCATTTTAACTAGACTATACATGCCATACTTAAATATTTACACTTTCAAAAGATACCAAAATAGAGTTTGATAGTGTGGTGATGATCCTCGACGATGCACGAGCCTTCCGTAGCTTTAACGATCTATAAAACAATGCAAACACACATACAGAGTAAGCTTTCAAAAGCTTAGTAAGCCATATACAAATAAACTTAACATATAAAAATTCATAATCATAACAATTGCAAGCTCATTTTTATATCTCAAATGTAATTTCATACTTCTTCTTTGGCTCACTTGTTTAGCCATTGCTTTCCAACAATTCATATCTTCAAATACCTCTTTTAAACATAGCAACTTCATACATATATCACATTTATCTCATCAAGTCTATACACATATCTCACTAGTGCATATACATATATATACTTACCATTGATGCTCAACCACAGAGTACATCACAAACGTACCTGAAACGATTACGCATTTCACATAGTATTTCATTTCTCGAAATTACCCGTTGAACCATTCGTAATCAAATAGGATACTCGGAATACACAGAATAGTCATACAATGCCAACGTCCCAGACGTGGTCTTGCATGTAATCAAATATCGATGCCACTGTCCAGACAGGGTCTTACACGTAAATCTCAAATCAATGCCAACGTCCCAGACGTGGTCTTACATGATATCAGATATCAGAATCCCTTTGTCATGACATATTAATCCTATCTATTTCTAAGGTTCGTACGGGACTTTTTGGATATTGATGCATTGTCGATACTTTCTCGAATTTCTCATGTATTTCATCCAAAGTTATTAATCACAATTCAATATCAAATGAACAAAAATAATTCAACTTAAATACATTTATTCATATATGGAGTTACCTCATACGGATATAGACGGACGGATTCGACTATTCAATCACTTTTGACTTTCCTCGGTCTAAGTCTGTTTTCTTTGGTTCTTGATCTATACATATTCAAATTTAACCCATTTATTCACCAATTCATTCAATTCAATACAAAAAAACACATTTAGGGCAATTTACAAATTAGCCCTCATATTTTCACATTTTGACATTTAAGTCCCTATTTTACAAAATCACAAAATACACAAAATTTCATATCACCCATGCTTAGCAAAATTTCCATATGCTTCATACAAGTCCGTCCATTTCATTTATTTCACATTTTAGTCCCTCAAAATATTATTTTCACAATTTAATCCAAATTACTCAAATTCACCAAAAATCCAAAGACAAAATATGTTAATCTAACACATATATTTCATATTTCATCAACTAACATCACAAAGCTTACAAAATCATCAATGGCACTTTTCAAAATCATCAAAAATTTCAAAAATTGAGGCATGGGTTTTGAAGTACTCGAAGCAACGATTACAAAAATGTAGAAATTATCAAAAACCGAACAATTTACATACCTTAATCAAGACTTATAATGGCCGAATATCATGGAAGCTCAAAACCCCTTTCTTTTTCTTATTTTCGGCACAAAGATGAACACAAATGCATGTTATCTTAATGTTTTGTTTTATATTAATGAACATTATTAACTCAATTACCAAATTAACCTTTTAATTAAACATATAAACTTATATAATACAAGCCCATAGCCGTCCACTACTATGTTTAGTGGTCTAATATCCACTTAAGGACTTCACCTTTAATAAGCCATGTCAATTCAACACATTAACATATGAATTGCCACTTTTACCTTTTATGCGATTTAGTCATTTTTCTCAAATTAAGCACACAGACAACAAAATTTGTAACATCCTGAATAATTGGGTCTGTGCATTTTATGTGTTTGGATGCTTGAAATATTAATTTGAGAATTTGAGGTACAATTGGGGCTCAAATTGGGCTGAGGCCTTGTTTTAAATATTTTGTTTAGACACTCTAAGGGCTTAAATTGAAGTTGTAGTAGTTTAATTGACATATTGGGCTCGTGGCCCAAAGCAGCCTAGAGGGCACGATGAAGGTGAGCTATAAGTGGCGTCACTAGTGCATGAGGAAGGCCCAAATTTTTGGTTGCTTGAAGCCCAAGTTATAGGGCTAGATTTCGACACTTAATTGAGTAGGGGGGCGGCACAAGGCTATTTTTTTGGGGAATCTTATTATATTTATTTCATGTGGATAATAAGCAGATAAAGGCTATTATTTAGGGATTTAGTCTTTAAGGATAATAAGCAGATAAAGGCTATTTTTGAGGAGATAATGATTAAGATAAGGGAAAAGGGATAGGAGCTATCATGTGTGGCGGTGTTGGCGAAAATCAATCTCTGCTAAAGGAGGAATCGATTTTCTATATAAAAGAGGGTGTGCGAAATTTTGAAGCCTCTCTTTTATTTTCTTTTCTCATCTTCTTCCTCTCAAAAGCCGAAAATCACCATCTTCTTCACCCTTTCTTCCTCTCTAAAATTTCCTGGTTGGCCGAATCTTTTAACCTCTATTGTTATTCTTCTTTTAATCCCTAAAAGATGAAATCACATCTCTATTATTCTATTTTTCTCCTTAATATTCATTGGCCGAATCTCTCTTAGCCATCTCTTCAATTCGTACATCTTCTAAAAGCCGAAATTCTTAGATCTCACTTCCTGAAGTTGCCGAATTCTCTTCAAAGGAGTTTGCTTGTGCTGAATCTTGAAGGAAACAATAGGTAAGTATTAATTTCAGGATTTCAATGTTCTTCCGGCTTTTCAAAAGTCCTTAGTCGAATGGCTATTAGAAACTAATCTCTTATTTCACTCTTCTTTTCGGTATTCCGGGATTTGAAGAAGGAGGCCAATCGCATAGATCTCTAAGTTATAGAATCGTGTTACTTTCGGGATTTCAAGGTAAGAGGATTTGTTTATTTATATGTATAAAATCGGGTAGAATACTAACCATGGCCGAATATAAGAGAGGCCTATTTTTGCAATTGTTCCGGCTTTTAAGTAAGGCTATAGATTGAGGATAATAGATCCAGATAGCAAGGACATCGACTAAGAATATTTGATTTTGCAATATCAGGTGTGTAATTCTCCACACCATCTAGATCTGTTTGATTAATATATGAAAATAAGTATTACATATTTTGTTAAATGCCAAAACCCAAGATATTGACGGAACCCAAAGAGGGTAAAGCAAATCACCAAAGTTAGTAAATGATCCGATTAAATGTTATAAGTATACTGATTTTATGTGATTGCATGGGTTGGGTTTGATGAAAGGAGGAAGTTATATGTTGTAGCGGTTTTTACCGTGATTCATTGTAGCGCTTCTCGCCGTGATTCATTGTAGCTACGGCCATGATCTCGATGATGAGCAGCACGATCGCCATCAAGGCGTGTAGCAATGTGGGTTGATTGTAGAAATCCCCAATGGTGTGAATGGCTGGTACGGGGGCATGTAGCGGATGGACACCTAGGATATGGGCTGGGGTTTGCATATTATTTTTGTTACTTATATTTTGATTATTCTGTTTTATGGGGCTAAAGCCCAAATCTAATGGTGCATGAGGGTTGCACACTGAGTCTCACGACTTACTCTTTAATTTTAACCATCTCAGGTGACACTTAGGGCATTGGACCGGGCTAGAGAGGAGAGCAAGGTGGCCATGCGACAGAGCTTTGAGAATTTAGCAAAAAGACTTAGTCTAATTTTTTTTATTTTCAATTAATTAATGGGTTCAAATTTCCTTGTAATAAGGCCATGGGCCACTAGACTACCAATTATGTCTTGGGATTTTGTTGGGCTTTTATTACTGGGTTTTAAGTTATACATTTTCAATTAAGTTAAGACCTGCATGAAATTTCGGTTTTTATTTAAAATCTACCATGATAATTGGTTACTTAATATTTTATACTTTAATGAATTATTAAGCTTTCGAAATAAAGGTGTAAACCTAGTAATTGTTTTCCAAAATGCGACATGTTATGTAAAATCTCTTAAGTGACATACCAGATCCGGTTGTAGTATTTGGGTCGGGTTTGGGGTGTTACAAATTGGTATCAGAGCCCAGTTCAAAACTCGGCTCTTGGGGTTTTTCAGGGGCTCAAAACATTTTCTAATGTTGGGTTTTCGAAACATGCATATTTATATAGGTCTGTTAGCTCAGCATGGCACCTGCGTCTCCGGCCCAAGTCCGCCAGGTAAGTACTCTGAACCATTGTGTGATACATATATGTGGGCTTGATGGGCTTGATGGGACGTAGGATAGTTAGGTTAGAACTTGATGAACTTTAGGCCTAGCTGAAACAACTCTTAAAATCTCATAAGACTTAACTTCACTAAACAAACCCGTGAACGAGCCGCAAGACTAGGGTGTGGTAACAGGCATACGCATGTCTAGGATTGGATTCGGAAGAGCCTAGTATTTAAGCAGTCCTAGTGACTCACCTCCTCTTCACTGGAATCCTACAGTGCGTAGTATTTGTTCACCTTAGCCAAGTTAGGGTGTGGCAATAGGCATACGCATGTTTAGGAGTGGATTCAGGAGAGCTTGGTACTTAAGCAAATCCTAGCGACTCACCTCCTCTTCACTAGAATCCTACAGTGCGTGGTGACTATTCACCCTAGTTACGAGGACTTGTTGATAGGCTAAACCTTATAATTAAAACCCGAAAGGGACCAAACCACCCTAGTTTGAAAAAAAGAAAGAAAATTTCTCAAGTTTTGCAAAATTTTCAAAATACGTTTGATTTGTGAAAACTACCAACCACCATGAATTTGTAAAATACCTATGTTTTGAAAATTTACCAGAAAAACTCATGTTTATAAGAGTAACCGGACCATGAAACTAGATTTTTCCCCAAAGTACCCTGTTTGAAAAAAAAAATAACAACAACAACATCGAAATATCCCTGGTTAGAAAAAAATTACCAACCTACCCTCATTTTGTCAAATGACCAAAATACCCCTGGTTTGTACAATTACCAAATTACCCCTGATTTGCAAAATTACTAAATTGCCCCTGATTGCAAAATTACCGAAATACCCTCAGATTTCAAAATTACGGAAATACCCCCCCGGATTTCAAAATTACCATAATAACCTCGGATTGTAAAATTACCAGAATACCCTCACTTCACGAAATCAACAAGGAACTTTATTATGAAAAATTACGAAAATACCCCTATAGGATGAAATTACGAAAATACCCCTAGGTAGTGAATCAGCGAAAACACCTTTACGTGAAGAATGTAAGTGCTTGGATGATTTTTGTATGATGTATGTGTTTTTTTAGTTAGAGGTTACAAACTTGAGATCAGATTGTGAATGCGAATCGAAAGAACCACTCTTAAAACTATTATTCATAAGATCGTTAGTGGTTAACTAGTGAAAGAAAACTAATAATCCATAAAATTCTTAATCAGATAAACGCCATTCAGAGGAATGAGTTCAAGGGGTCGAGGACGTCCGCTTCGTGGATGTGGTAGGGGTAGAATGACCATGTCAGAGCCAGTAGGGTCCGCCACGTCGAGAGAGAAGCGAGATGCCTGAATCGCCTATGTAGAAGGAGAATTTCGGGATGAGGCACCCGGAGATGATGCTGTATCTCAGGCGATGTTGAGGGTTTTAGAGAGGGTTGCTAGAGTAGGCATGGGCACAGGAGCCCGAAAATCTGTACCGGAGTGGCTTAAGGCCAATGGGGCAGAAGTGTTTAGGGGAGTTTCTGGTGTAGCCCCTAACACAGCTGAGTATTGGATGGAAGCGACTGAGCGCATAATGGATGACTTAGACTTCACGGTAGAGGAAAAGTTGAAAGGGGTTGTGTCTCTTCTTCGAGACGAGGCCTATCAGTGGTGGCTCACGGTGAAAGAGGGTACTGCCGTAGACTGTATTAACTGGGATTTCTTTAAGGAATCATTTCAAGGGAAGTATGTTGGGGCCAGCTACGTGGATGCACAGAGGAAGGCATTCCGAATGCAGTGCAGGAAGTAAGTCCGTGGTGAGTACGAGGCGAGTTTCTGCGCTTGCATAGCCGCTACGCTCGGGGAATGGTAGTAACGGAGTATGAACGTTGTGTACGGTTTGAGGATGGGCTGTGGAATGAGTTAAGGGTTTTGATAGCACCGCAACGGGAGAGAGTTTTTGCTGTTTTGGTAGATAAGGTTAAAATAGCTGAGGAAGTGAAACGAGTCGAGAGACAAGAAAGGGATAAGGATAGGAGTACGAGTAAGAGAAGCTTCAAGCAGTCAGGAGCATCTGGGAATTATCAGAAAAGGCCTAGGACTGATGGGCCAGCTCATGCTCCGACGGGTCAGAATCGAGCATGTCCTACATGTGGGAGGACGCATTATGGGAGTGCATAATGGCGGTGGATGCTTTAGGTGTGGATCCACGGGACATCCGATTAAGGATCGCCTCGGATGGATCGGGCACACCCGCGCGGGACGAGGTTACGATCGGCCGGGAGAGGTGATCAACAACCACCAAGAGGTCGCAGACAAGCCAGGGGCGATAATGGTAGTGAACGCGGTCGTGGAGCACCAGGTAGAGGTGCAGGTTATATTGAGGCGAGGCAGCCAACGTTGGTCTATGCAGCACATCGCCAAGGGGAAGAAGACGCCCCAGATGTGAACAATGGTGCGTACCCTACCATAGTATACTAAGTGTTTATTTATTTATTTTTATTTTTTTGGCTTTAGAAATTAGAGTGCGCAGCGAAAGCATAGTGGTGCGACTTAGGTAGTACGATTACTAGTTAGTTGGAAATTTCGAGGACGAAATTTCTTTAAGGGGTAGAAGCGTAACATCTCGAATAATTGGGTCTGTGCATTTTATGTGTTTGGATGCTTAAAATATTAATTTGAGAATTTGAGGTACAATTGGGGCTCAAATTGGGTGAGGCCTTGTTTTAAATATTTTGTTTAGACACTCTAAGGGCTTAAATTGAAGTTGTAGTAGTTTGATTGACATATTGGGCTCGTGGGCCCAGTGATTAGGGGCACTGAGAAGGTGAGCTATAAGTGGCATCACTAGTGCATGAGGAAGGCCCAAATTTTTGGTTACTTGAAGCCCAAGTTATAGGGCTAGATTTTGCACTTAATTGAGTAGGGGACGGCACAAGGCTATTTTTTGGGAATCTTATTATATTTATTTCATGTGGATAATAAGCGGATAAAGGCTATTATTTAGGGATTTAGTCTTTAAGGATAATAAGCAGATAAAGGCTATATATTAGGAGATAACAGATTAAGATAAGGGAAAAGGGATATGAGCTATCATGTGTGGCTGTGTTGGCCGAAAATTAATCTCTACTAAAGGAAGGAATCGGTTTTCTATATAAAGAGGGGGTGTGCCGAAATTTTGAAGCCTCTCTTTTATTTTCTTTTCTCATCTTCTTCCTCTCAAAAGCCGAAAATCACCATCTTCTTCACCCTTTCTTCCTTTCTAAAATTTCCTGGTTGGTCGAATCTTTTAACCTCTATTGTTATTCTTCTTTTAATCCCTAAAAGACGAAATCACATCTCTATTATTCTATTCTTCTCCTTAATATTCATTGGCCGAATCTCTCTTAGCCATCTTTTCAATTCGTACATCTTCTAAAAGTTGAAATTCTTAGATCTCACTTCCTGAAGTTGCCGAATTCCCTTCAAAGGAGTTTGCTTGTGCCGAATCTTGAAGGAAACAATAGGTAAGTATTGATTTCAGGATTTCAATGTTCTTCCGGCTTTTCAAAAGTCCTTAGTCGAATGGCTATTAGAAACTAATCTCTTATTTCACTCTTCTTTTCGACATTCCGAGATTTGAAGAATGAGGCCAATCGCATAGATCTCTAAGTTATAGAATCGTGTTACTTTCGGGATTTCAAGGTAAGAGGATTTGTTTATTTATATATATAAAATCGAGTGGAATACTAACCATGGCCGAATATAGGAGAGGCCTATTTTCGCAATTGTTCCGACTTTTAAGTAAGGCTATAGATTGAGGATAATAGATCCAGATAGCAAGGACATCGACTAAGAATATTGGATTTCACAATATCAGGTGTGTATTTCTCCACACCATCTAGATCTGTTTGATTAATATATGAAAATAAGTATTACATGTTTTGTTAAATCCAAAACCCGGCATATTGACGGAACCCAAAGAGGGTAAAGCAAATCACCGAGGTTAGTAAATGATCCGATTAAATGTTATAAGTATACTAATTTTATGTGATTGCATGGGTTGGGTTTGATGAAAGGAGGAAGTTATATGTTGTAGCGGTTTTTACCGTGATCTCTTGTAACGCCTCGCGTGATCGTTGTAGTGGCTACGCCATGATCGATGATGAGCAAGCACGATCGCCATCAAGGCGTGTAGCGGTGTGGGTTGATTGTAGAAATCCCCAATAGTGTGAATGGTTGAGTGCGGGGCGTGTAGCGGATGGACACCTAGGATATGGGTTGGGCTTTGCATATTATTTTTGTTACTTATATTTTGATTATTCATTTTATGGGGCTAAAGCCCAAATCTAATGGTGCATGAGGGTTGCACACCTGAGTCTCGCGACTCACCCTTTAATTTTAACCATCTCGGGAGACACTTAGGGCATCGGACCAGGGTGGAGAGGAGCGCAAGGTGGCCATGCGATGAGCTTTGAGAATTCAACAAAAAGACTTAGTCTAATTTTTTTATTTTCAATTAATTAATGGGTTCAAATTTCCTTGTAATAAGGCCATGGGCCACTAGACTACCATTTATGTCTTGGGATTTTGTTGGGCTTTTATTACTAGGTTTTAAGTTTTACGTTTTCAATTAAGTTAAGACTGCATGAAATTTCGGTTTTTATTTGAAATCTACCAAGATAATTGGTTACTTAATATTTTATACGTTAATGAATTATTAAGCTTTGAAATAAAAGTGTAAACCTAGTAATTGTTTTCCAAAATGCGACATGTTATGTAAAATCTCTTAAGTGACATACTGGATCCAGTTGTAGCGTTTGGGCCGGGTTTGGGGTGTTACAAAATTAATTCATGAAACTTTCACACATGCTTAATCACATACTGTAAGCACAGAAAATAATATTAAAATATTTTTTTCTGACTCGAATTTGTGGTCCCGAAACCACTATTCTGACTAGCGTTTAAACTGGACTGTTACAGTAATTTTATGCTATGTTGAATGATGGAATTTGCTTAATTTGAATGCTTGAAATGGTCGGTATTTGGATGTAAGTTTTAAGTGCAGGTCAATGGTGTGATTTTGGGTGAGAAATGAAGCTAGAAATGGATTTAATTTGTCCACACGGGTAGACACACGGGCGTGTGTCTAGACCGTGTGTGACACACGGCCTGGTACATGGGCGTGTGGTTAGGCCGTGTGTCCCCTGCACCTAAATTTTGAGAAATAGAATGCTTAGAATTGAGCACACAGGCAGAGACACGGGCGTGTGTCTCAGCCCTGTATGCCACATAGCCTAGAACATGGGCATGTGTCTTGGCCCTGTGAAACCTGCACCTACTATCGAAATAATTTAATTAACCACACGGCCTAGCACACGGGCATGTGGCATGGCTGTGTGCACAAGCAGAGAGTTACACGGGGTCGAACATGGCCTGCAGCACAGGCGTGTCCTAGGATCACACGGGCGTGTCCCCTGGACCACACGGGCGTGTGAGCCCTGCACCTTGGAAAATTTTTGAAAATTTCACGAAAAATTCTTAAAGTTTTTGATTAAGTCCTGACTCGATTCTAATGCTCGTATTGGGCCTCGAGGGTCCATTTAAGGGACATTATGAATGATTTTAGAATTTGAATAGTAACTTGCATGAATTATCTGTAAATGTTTCTGAATGTTCCAATAATGCTCCGTAACCCTATTCTGGCGACGGATACGGGTTAGGGGTGTTACAGAAGGGCTGGAGACAATGTCATGTTGTGCCATGCATAGGCTGTGGCGTGACACAGGCTCTTCGAAGTGAGGCCACCTGATGTTAGAAGTGTGTGTCATGCCACACACAATTTGTGGCGCTACACGAGCACTTCGAAGGTAAAAAGGGCAAGTTTAAAGCAGCATGCCACACCACACACAAGCTTTATATGGCACGACACGCATGTTTTTTCAGCCAAAACCGAGCTATTTCAGCCAAAAATCCCGTCAAAATTCTATTTATAATCACTAGTTTTAGGCATACAAACACACATCTAAAACACCCAAAAGAAGAGAAAACAACCTCTTGAGCCGCCGCACATCTTCTCCACTAGCATGCTTTGACTCTTCATGTTCCCATCCTTTGATTCACATAAGTAAGTGTCATATTCTCTTTTCATTTTAGTTTTCAACTTTCATTTTTTTACATTCCACATCGATCGGGAGTCAAGGTTCGTCGAAAACTACCCGGGGAAGTTATCATAGGCTAAGCAAGGCCGAGAGATAAGTTAAACCGAGTAAATAGTAATTTATTCTAGTTGAGAATGTGAGGTCAGGAGATAAGTGAGTATCAAGCAATCGATTAGTTAATTAGAGGCCAGGAGGTAATAATTGGTTAATCGATAGCTAATCCACCCTAAAACACTAATCCATAGTTAGTTACAAACCCTGAAGCGTGCTAATCTTTCTTATTGGTTTACTGATTTATTTCGTTTGCTTATTTTTCATTATTTATTTCTATTCGTTATTTATTTATTTTTATTCCATCAACTTATTTTATGGTTTATTGTAATATAGCAATTATCTACTACTACTTAGACTTATTATTGTAAAAAGGTTTTCATTATTTATTCCATCCTCCCTTGGGTACAATCCTTAGAATACTTCTAATTTTTTCATTGTACAAACTATATTACAATTTAACCCATGCACTTGCGGACACCACCATTCTTAATCTCTTATATTTTTGGTGTCATATTTTATTATAAACGATAACATGTTTATAAGCGGTCAAGCTTCCCTACTCATTCAGAATTCCAACCTCTTTCAAAGGTAATTCATCAATGTTCATTTCTTTATTTTACAGTCTCAAATTCCAAAATGGTAAGAGAGAGCTACCGTAGTAGTGGAAGAGGTCACAGTTATTAGAATCCAGGGGGTCGTAGGAGTAGGTTGACTACCACCAAATGTGCGAATATTTGGACAGAAAATATTGCAACAAAATATATGAAAACAAAACAGCGGTGTTCCCAAGTATATGGGTCAAATTGTAATATAGTAAATTTTACAACAGAACACAATGAAGTATTTCGAGGATCATACCCAAGGGAGGATAAATTAAATCCGAAATCTATTTCTACAATAATAAGTCTAAATAGTAGTACTTAAAACCTATATTACGAAAACAAATTAAAGAGATAAAAATCATAAACTAAATTCAACTAAATTAAATAACATAAAATAAACAAACAACTAAATCAGATTAACAGACATAAGATTAACTTGTTTAAGTGGTTCTAGTTAACATTAAAATTTGGGTTTAAATGGAATCAACTACTAATTAACTAGTATTATTTCCCGACCTCTATTAATTAACTAATCAACAGGTACTCGCTTATCTCCCGACCTCACTTTCCCCATTGGGATAAAGCATGATTTACTTGGCAAACTTATCTCCCAACCTCATTTAACCTATATTACTTGCTAGGGTCGTCAATCCTAAGGTTTAAGCACACATGATTTAAAACCAGTTAATCCCTTTGAGAAACCCATATTCTTCCGTTAACTACTCCTACATCCTCTATTAATCTTCTTAGAGACTTAGCCTCTCATGGATCTAGATGTCATAACTTTTAGATTTAAATTAAACTTGTAAAAGAACACAAGTAAATTAAATAAGAGAAAGGGTTAAGAAATTTCTCAATTGATTGAATCGAATGTGATCGGAGTGGTATAATCTCGTAATTGCTAATTGATCTTGATGTTTGCGAATGAACAGTAAAAGAAAATATTGAATACTTCAATTGAAAAGACTTAGGTTCAAACCAAACCTAGTCAATAGGAATAAGAGTATTTTGAAATACAAAGGTGAATAAACTTAAAACTACAATCTACTAACTATGGGTCCTAAAGGCTTGCCCACATGTTGGAAATAGCCTTACTATTTATACTAATGTTTGAAAACCCTAACTAGGCCAATTAGAAGCCCTAATCCCGGAAATAATTGATTGTGCAAATTATTTTAGCCTTTACGGTACTTGTGTCCCATGTTCAGCCTGTGTCGCGACACACCATGTCTGTGTTTCAACATGAAATTAATTTCCTAAGCTAAAAGTTTTGAGTTCTCGTGTTGAATCTCGGGAACTCGTGCCCCACTCAGTTGTAATCCATGAGAGTCTTGGGCTTCTAAATACACATCCTGCACACTCAATTAAACAAAATAAAACTACCTAAGGCCCAAATTGGCCTAATAGGTCAACTAACATTAAATATTGCGTAAAAATGAATATTTTACAAATAATTAAACCTAAACTATGAAATTTGAAAATGAGATGATTAATTATAAAATGGCTAGAAAACAAGCCTCTTAAGTGCCAAAATGTACTAAAACTACTACTACATTTGGCGACAGGTCAAATACCCCCACACTTAAGTTTTTGTTTGTCCTCAAGCAAATAAAAATAAAATGAAAAATGAAAATTAAACATGCAAGAAAAAAAGATGTACTTGAGTTAGCTTGGTACATGAAATCAGATCGGAGCTTTAACAATAGGGAGAATTGCCTAAATTTATAACTCTATCTAGAAAATTAAACACTTTACAATTATTTACATTCAAATTGATTAGTTCAAAGCAAACAAGTTAAAGAAAATTAAACATAGGATTCCATCAAAATATATACATGAATATGGCATTTATGAGTGAAGAATTCAACCAGTTCAATTTTTTTTCTACTCAGCGTATTTTAATTCATGCTTTAAACTCTAATACAATATTTGTAACGCCCCAAAATTTTAATTTTTGATTTCGTGTATGTGTGACACACAATGTCTATCTGCTTCAGTGGTTATGTGTTCTGGGTGTGTGTGAGAGGTCTCAAGTTCACGCCTTACTTGGGCAAATTTTGGTATTTTTATAAATAAAGCCTTAACCTTGTGCAAAGGGCTTAAGTTTAATTGTTGGTAAGTTTATATCAGAATGGGCCTGCTGGTCTGGTGGTTAAGTGGAGTACTAGAGTATTGGAGGTCTTGTGTTCAATTCTCTGTGATGGCGTGGAGACAGTATTTTTGCTCCAATTTCGGCTAAGAGTTGTGTTGGGGCAAAATTCTGAGTAGTTGTGTTTTAGTGGGTTAATAGGGAGTGATTTTAGGAGATAATTGGGGAGAGGTTATCAGAAAATAATCTGATTATCTTTTTGTTGCAAAAAAAAAAGTAGAGTTTTGGTTTTCTCTCCAATTCCCCAAACTTTTTATGGCGTTTTCTTCTACTTCTTTTTTCCCTCCTTCGCCGATTCTTTCCCCTAGTTGTTGCTAAAATTTCCATTATTTTTTCCCCTTCCGTTTATTTCTCTCTTTTTTCCAATTTATTCGGTTGTTCATCGTTGGTTGTGCGTGTTCGGTAAGTAACAGTTTTGTCTATTGGTAATCGTTCTTGGTTAATCTCTAAAAGGAGGATTCCTTTTTGGTGTTTAGGAGTTAATCAAGGGGCTGGTGGTTTTGAATCGACGCTGTGATTGTGCGAAGTCGTGGTTACTCAAGCGAGGTAAGGGTTTTTCTAGGTTTTTAGTCGAGTTCCTTTCGAAATTGGTTGATTAAAAATGAATTAAGTGATTAATCTGGAGATATGTTGGTCGATTTTTAGGTTCTGGAGCTTTAGAGTGCTTACGCATCAGAAACGATACCAGGTGTGTACCCGAAACGTAGAAAACGGGATTCGGCGAAAAGCTAAAATTGCTTGCTATCGAGAAATAAGAGAAATAAGAGAAAATGATGCGAAAAATTGTAGAGAAAGGAAATAAGGGTGTTATAAACTTGGAAATCAACATTTTACACTAAAATAGTTTTGGACAGCAGCAGTAGTCTAACTTTGAAAAACCATAAAAAATAGTGGGAATTGAGTTAGAGGTTGAATAAAATATGAAATTAATTTTTATTAAGTCTAGTTTTTATGGAAGAAACAGTGTAAGAAATGGAATTGTCAATCATGAGATACAATAAATTGTGTGAGACAAGGTCAGAATGATTTCGGGTTCCCCTATTCTGACTTAGGAAAATCATAAAAAATTGTAAAAAAATAATTAGGGTATTAAATTTATATTTTTAAATCCTTAATGTGTCTATTTTCAAGAAATCAAACGGAAACATCATCTAAATTCTGTACTAAGAGATAAATAATTTTTAATAAGGAAAGGATGAAGCTGTCAAACAGCAGAATAGGGATAACTTTAAAGATTTTACTGTACTTATTTGATAAACTATAAATTCTGAAAATTTTATGGTAGAAAGGTATTTGAGTCTAGTTTCAAAAAAATAAAGCGAATCTTAATTTGAAATCCTGTAGCTCAAGATATAAATAATTTAGTGATAATGATGCAAGTAGACAGCTTTGAATGAACATATAAGTAAATAGTGAAAACATATATGAGTATTGAGCTAGCATGGGTTACTTTAAAAATGGATCACATGGCCAAGGCCAATTTGGGCCGAGTGGGCCACACGGGCGTGTGGGCCCACACGAGCAGATCACATGGGTGTGTGGGACCATTTTTATCGAAATGTTTTTAAGGTTGCACGGGTCACCCAAGTCGACTGTGAACCTACTGTAGGGTCAGTAAGCGCTACTTAGACCCCTAAATGTTTGAAATTGACTGAATGATATTTGTATTGGGCATGTTAACATCTGAACTGAATATATGTACTGAAATTGCATAATAGCATGTCATCCATTGTGTGTTGCATTGCATTGGGTTAGGGGGTTGTTATTCGGAAGAAGTCTACTGAAAGGCTTTAAGACTAATTTACTGGCAGCTCAGTTGCAAACTACTGTATTATGCCGCATTCGGTACTACTTGGAGTGTAAGGATGGGTGGGTTGATTATAGCCCCACATGGAGTGTAGGGTTGGAAGGAGATGGTGTGTAGAGGCTGGTTGGGTAGGATTTTGGTACTGCATAACTATTACTGCTACTGATACTGTGATGGGCTAAGGCCCTACTGCATTTTTGACACTATACTGAGATGGGCTAAGGTCCAAACTGTCACTGATATTGAAAAGGGCTTAGGCCCAAGACTGTTCAACTGTGCACTGTGAATACTGATTGTTTGTTTGTTTCTGCGGGATTACACACTGAGTTTACGTAAACTCACCCTTTTTGTTTAATATGCACAGGTAATCCCCAGACTTAGACGGATCAGTGCGACGGAGGACTCAGCGGTGACCACAGTAATTTTTGGACTTCATGGTTTTCAATTTACGATTTATGATTTGATTATTATTGATTATTTGGGTTGTAATTTAAGGACACTCTAGGAATTTGGTTTTAAATTTGGGTTTTTATTTATTTATTTTACTTTATGGATTTAAACCTGCTGGTCGTAAGAAATTCGGTTTTCAACATTTTAAAGTAATTTCTATACGCATGATCACCTAGACTATTTTATTAAGCATTCCGCAACGAGTTTCAAAACATATGTTTTAAATGAATAAAGACGACTTCCTAAGTTCTAACAAAGGTTTACTAAAGATAATAACATGGAATGTTTTCATCGTAACAACGAGGTTTCGAAAACACTATGGTGTGACATTTCCAGATACGGCCATAATGTCTAGGCCGGGTTTGGGGTGTTACAATATTTATAAGCATAAGCACTTACTAGTTTTTTGTGCCAATATGAGTAAGACTTCTCTCAATTTCTCATTTTTTTATTACACTATGAACACTCAACACTCTCTTGAATCTTGTCTCGTTTTATGCTTTTGTCACACTCACAATTCTTTTCTTATAACAGCCCATTTTCGGTGAGATTGGAACAGTGGTTTCGGGACCACAAAATCGAGCCCAAAAATATAAATTTATTTTATTTTATTTTATGGTTGGTATTATGATAGGAAGGTCACATGAAAATTTTGATACAAAATTTTTATTGATTGTGTGGTTAATTAGGTAAAGGACTAAATTGCATCAAATGCGAAAGTTGAATTCTAGAAGCTATAAGGATTAAATAGCTATGGAATTCAAAATTAGAGGTCCTTATATGGTAATTAGACCATTAAGAAAAGTATGTAGATTTTTCTTGGTGACTCATCCATGGAAAAATTAAAAATGGCTAGGGACTAAATTGGAAATCACTAAAATTAAAAGATGATAGATAATTAAAAAGGAAATTATCATCTTTTATTCATATTCTTCCCCAAAATTTCTATGGAAACCATAGGAAAGAGGAAGAGAACTTACCAAGCTTGAAAAGGTATGAAATCAAGTCTTGTTTTTAATGATTTTTATATTTTTAGAATCGGGATAGCCTAATCTTTCTATTTATGGGATTTATTTGAAAAGATAACAAAGTGTAGAAACTTTGCCATGGATGTAAATGCTGGAAATTTGAAATTTATGGTAGAAAATGAAAGATAGTTGATAAATAAACAACTTTTACAAAGTAATTTTTGATGAAAACTTGATTTAGGGACTAAAATGAAAAAGTGGTAAAACTCATGGAAAATTTTGAAATTTATGAAATGTGTGTGCTGTAAAAATTGTTATTGAATTTCGGTTAGGCTTGGAATGAGGACTAGATTGCATGAATTTCATTTTCCGAGCCTAGGGACGGAATTGGAATTTTTGAAAAGAGTAGGGGCAAAATAGTAATTTTGCCTAGGATGTAGTAGAATGCAAATGTATGTGAAATGTGATGAGTTAATAATTAAATTTGCTTATATAGACCCGGAAAGACCAACTACGGAATTAGATCGAGGGAAACAAAAAGTTTTGAATTAGTTGGAATTCAAACCCGAACAATTGTCAAGGTAAGTTCGTGTAACTTAATTTGGTATGTTAATATGTTTGAGGTGAATTGTTTGATTGTGATAATATGTATGTGATGATATACATAATGAAATAATTACAAGTTTGAAATATTGAAAAAATATCATGTCCCAGTTGAATTTTGAAATTCGATGGATTTTGGTGATTTCCTAAAACGGGTATAATAAGGCAAAGGTCACAAATAGGATTTAGCCCGGACGGGTATTCCTGAATTTAAGCCTCTTGAGCATATGTTATAGATTGGGTTTAGCCCAGACGGGTAACCCTAATTAAGCTCTTTAGAGCATAAGTCATTGATAGGATTCGGTCTGGAATGGCAAACCTAAATGACTCTTGTGAACGCCGGTTAAAAATCAAGATTTAGCCTGGACTGGTAATCCTGTTGTTAAATATATGGCTTGAGAGTGTGCTCTTCGAACTTATGCCCAATGGGTAATAATTAGTACGAATTGACGGATAATTCATATGTATACCTTATGTATATCACCCGAATGTCCATCGAAATTTCATTAATTCAATGGAAAAGACTCTGAAAATATGGAAAGGTGGAATTAATGGAAGTTTGTATGTAATGAACTCATTTATGTTTACTTGATATTTATATGATGTTATATGACTAACTTTCTTGATCAAGTGTATATGTTTAGGTGAACTACCTATAATGGATGAAATGTATGTTTATGTATGCTTGTTTGAATAGATATGACCAGTAATTTTATTTTCTGTTATACGAACTTACTAAGCATGAAAATGCTTAACCCATTTACTTTTCCCTTGTTTTATAGTGCTCGTAAGCTCGCAAAGGTTGGAGGATCGATCGGAGCATAATCACACTATCCACTATCTCCTTTTTGGTATACTTAGAAATCTCATTTTGGTACAATGGCATGTATAGGCTTATTTAGCCAAATAATGACATGTAAGTGATGTTTTGTAATATAGCCATTGGAATGGCTAGTAATGATTTATTTGGTTGTTTATAAGTTATCTCATGTTCAATGCTTATGTGTTAAGTGTGGATAGATAGAGTACGTTTATCTTGTATATGTACCAAAAGTATGATTATAAACATGAATTGCTTGTGATATTACGCCATGATAGATGGTAGTTTAGGCTAGGTTTTAATGCTTGATTTGGCTGGTACATACATGCAAGTATTGATGTAGGTTGTTGGTAAAATTGGGTGAGAAAATGAAGCTAAGAAATGGCTTCATTTTGTCCACACATGTAACACCCCGAATTTTTGGGCCTAGAAGTGTTGGGCTTTGTGCTTGGGAGCCGCTAAGAGACTGCACATAAAAGTTTATGTGTGCAAGAAATATCAAAAATTGGTTGTTACTTTAATGGTTAAGTGATTAGGAGTGGTTGGGGGTGTTGGAGAAGTCTTGGGTTCAAACATGGGCTTTAGCAAAAATTTATGTTTTTCTCTTAAAGGAGCCTTGATGTTAGTGAGTAGGTTTTAAGAATATTTTTGGATAATTTACAACACAATGAGGCATGTGGTCTGGTGGCAATATTGCACTAGGAGTATGCATGTGGTCTGAGGTTCAAGTCATGGGATGAGCATTGAGGAATTTATTTTGCACCTGTGCCGTGTAAGTGGTTGTAATTGATTAAAACTTTACTTGGTGGGGGTTTGAATTTGTCTTGGAATTTGAATGTGTGGTGGGATTCGGTTAAGGAGTGATTTATGGAGTAGTTTAGGGAGATAATCGTGGGATTTTGAAGGGGGAGGTGTTGTAACCGAGTTGGACTTTGTGAGTGTGGCAAATTCGGCATAGGGTAGGGTAAGTGCCGTTTGTGGTCATTGTTGGGTATAGCCGAATCTTGATAAGAAGAGTTTTTTCTTTTATTTTCACTCGTTTTGGTACCTTTATTTTTGGTTTTCAAGATCCTGGTTATACTCTTTTCTAAGCCGAAATTGTATTACCATTTAGGCCACCTATTAATCGATTTCTCCTCTTCTAGTCCTCTTCTTTTCTTTCTAATTCTTTTATCTTTCTCCTATCTTCATCTCAAGTGCCGATCTCTTTAATCTAAACTCTTATTCCTTTACATCAACAATTGCCGTTCGTGGTTCATTCCTCTCTTGTGCCGGGTATTGTTCTTCTTCTTTTCTCTCTTCTCTACTAACCTCTTCTTCAATCGATTTTGGGCCATAGCCGAACCTTCTTACTATATTTCTCACCCATTTTCTTTGGCTAGGCCGAATCTTTGTGTTTCTTTGCCAAATCATTGTTGTTTCTTTGTCGAACTACTCTCATTGCGTTTAGTTTTCGGTGTGGTAAGGGTTCTTGATCAACCAGTAAGTGAACTCTTTTTCTCCTTGCTTTTAGTTGAGGCCGAATGCTCTTTTATGTTGTTAAAGGTTATCAAGTGTGGTCGTAAACCACAACCTTATACAATCTTGGTTAATAAGGTTCTTTGGGTAACGCAGATATCTACAAGAAGTTGATCGTTGCTAACGATTAGTGAGGATTTAGGGAAGCTCGATCGAGTAGGGTTCGGTAATCAAGGTGTGTACACACACACCACTCCTTCTGATCGTAGATCGACAAAATGCCGAAAAGCTGAAATACCGACGAATGATGCCACACGAGTGTGCAATCGCACATGTGGTGGATCGAGCCCACGAATTTAGGGCGTAAGATGGTTGAGGCCACCATGAGCGTTCTCATGGGTTTAGGTCGTTTTGGGCCGCGTTGGGGCCAAAATGGGCCGTGGGGGCCCAATGGGTCTGTGGGCCCCACACGGATTAAATTTGCATATTGTGGTAAATGTTAGACCGAGCCGTGTAGTCCACATGGCTAGGGTCATTTTTTGCAATGGGCCGTGTGGGCCCACTAGGCTTGTGGGCCCCACACGGACAAGATGCATGTTATATGGTTTCTATTGGTTTGGACTGTGTTGTTCGTATAGACGAGGCTATCTCTGGGCTAATTGGGCCACACGAGCGTGTGGCCCCACTTGGCCCGAGTAATGGGCCTTAGGCCCCTTTACCCCGTTGTGACTGTTTAGGTTACTTAAGTCACTCGAGGCGACGGTGGACCTTCTGTTGGGTCACTAGGACCCCGATTCGTAAAATCACTGAAATACCCCCGATTTGCAAAATTACCGAAATACTCCTGATTTGCAAAACCACCGAAACACCTCGACTTGCAAAATGATCGAAATACCCTCGGTTTGCAAAATTATCGAAATACCTCGATTTGCAAAATTACCAAAATACCCCCAGTTTGCAAAATTACCGAAATACTCTCGATTTGCAAAATTACCGAAATACCTTAAGTTTGTAAAATTACCGAAATACCCTCAATTTGAAAAATTACTGAAATACCCTCGAATTATGAAATTTCTGAAATACCCCCAGTTTGTAAAATTACCGAAATACCCCCAATTTGTGAAAATTACCGAAATACCCCCCATAGGGTAAAATGACCGAAATGCCCTTATAGGGTAAAATGACTATTTTTCCCTTGTGGGTAAATGACTAACTTAGACTATGAATTGACTGATTTGACTGTTATTATATGATTGTGTTTTAACTGACTTGGCTATGGTCGTGTGACTGATATGCTTTTAAAATATGTTTAAATGACTGTTACTGAGCATGGCCATTTTGCCTACACGTGTAATGATTGAGCATGACATACACGACATATTTCATGGGGTTGGGACTTTGATACGGAGGAAGTTCTGATAGGGTCGCACAGGTCGCATGAGACGACTGTGGATCCAGTATTAATCTGATAGGGTCGCACGGGTCGAATGAGACGACTGTGGACCGATGGACGGCTTAAAGTCACGTAATATGATTATGGCTCTATGCCAACCTAAATATGGCTCTGTGCCATCTTGATTATGGCTTTGTGCCAATCGTAATTACCCGTGGCTATGTGCCTAACATATATATTGATGACTCTGTGTCAATCATAATTTTCTGGGGCTGTGTGCCGATTATATTACCGTCGCTGATGGCCATGTGCCAAACTTATTACAGTTACTGATAGCTTTGTGCCATCCTAATTATGGCTATGTGCCATCCTGATCATGGTTTGTAACCATTCTGTTTATGGCTCTTGGCCATTCTGTTTACTAGCAGCTTTGCTGCGATTTTGGTTAGTGCCGCAACCGGTGCTAACATCGAGAGTGTAGGAATGGCGTGGGTGATTTATTCCCCGCAGGTAGTGCAGGGTTGGACGGAGGCAAGTCCAGGGTTGGATGGGATGGGTTAGCATGCATCACACATATGCATATGGAATTGATTCTGATAAGGGCTGAGGCCCAAGTGGAATTGTACTGGGCTTAGACCCACACACATTGTTCTGTTACTGTTTTGGGCTCCGGCCCAGACTGATTCTGAATTCGGTCTGTTTTACTAACTATTTTAGTTAGGAGAGGATTGCACACTGAGTTTTCGCAAACTCACCCCGTTTTTAACTGTGCGGGTAATCCCTAGCTTTGGGAGGATCGGTGCTGCGAGGGACTCGGAGATGGCCACACGACTACCTTTGGACTTCATTTATGCTTTAGATTCTGTTTTGGGATTTAAATTTTGTAATAAGGCCCCTTTAAGGTTCTGGGTTTTAACTTGGGGTTTTTTATTTACCTTGAATTATATCCATTAGAAGTAAATCACGGTTTTCCAAAATGTTAACTGTTTTAAAACAACACTACGTTTTCGCAACAATTTCGAAATGGTTTCGCGACTTAATCATTTTTGAAAATCGATTACTCTCAATATTAGCTTCCGCAACTAAAAAGATATTTTGGGAATAAAATTAATAATTTTTCAATGTACCATGTTTTAAAAATAAACTAACGTAACTGGGATTTTACTTAAGCTTTTAAACAAGAAGGGTTTTCAATGAAAACATGGTTTTCAAAAATCACTTCAATGTGACACGCCAAGTTCAGGTCTAACTTCTAGGTCGGGTTTGGGGTGTTACAACACGGGTAGACACACGGGCGTGTGTCCAGGCCGTGTGTCACACACGGCCGAGTACATGGGCGTATAGCCAGGCCAAGTGTGCCATGCACCTTAAATTCGAGAAAACAGAATGCTCAGAATTGAGCACACGGGCAAAGACACGGGCATGAGTACCACACGGACTTGAAAACGGGCGTGTTACACCGTCGTGTGAAAACTGCACCTAATTTTGAAAATAAAAATCCGCCACATGGTCTAGCACATGGGCATGTGACTTGGCCGTGTGACTTAAATTTCTTCATGCCTTAGAAGTCAGAGAGTTACACGGTTTAGAGACACGGGCGTGTGAGACCACACGGCCCGACCACACCGGCGTGTGAGCCCTATACTTGGGAAAAATTTTGGAATTTCATGAAAAGTTTTCTAAGATTCTAATTTAGTCCCGATTCATTCCTAATGCTCGTATTGGGCCCAAGGGCCCATTTAAGGGACATTATGTATAATCGCGATAAATGAATAGTGATTAACATGAAATATTTGTAAATGTTTCAAAAATCTCTGGTAACGCTCCGTAACCCTATTTTGGCGACGGATACGGGTTAGGGGTGTTACATTTAGTGGTATCAGAGCTACAGTTTAGCCGATTCTTAGACTAATGTAGCAAGTACGGGTCTTGCTATACATGCCATTATATAAATCATGATAGTGTGATATCTCCTGACCACTTTTAAATGTATTTTCATATAGTAATGTCTTCCAACCAAGCTCGAGATGAGTCTGAGGAAGCTGAGAGCACTGCTCAAGCTTCTGTGCAACGAGTCGCAACTAGTAGTAGTAGGCGGCCCATGTCTGGGGGTCGTGAAGAGGCAAAAGTAGCGTTCTTTGAAATGATGGATGAATGGTTTAGTGAATATATGAGAACACGCCCTGTTGTTCAACAACCTCCCCCACCTGCTACACAACCCGATGAAACGCCACAGGGTACTGGACCCGTTAGAATTGGTAAGGCTCCGGTTGATAAGATTAGAAAATATTGGGCTGAATAATTTAGGGCTACGACCGACGATGATCTAGAGAGGGCTGAGTTTTGGCTGGAAAATACTATTCAAATTCTCGATGAATTGTCATGTACTCCCGCTGAGTGTTTGAATTGTGCGGTATCCTTGCTGAAAGATACAACTTATCATTGGTGGAAAACCATATCTTCTGTTGTACCGCGAGAACATATTACGTGGGAATTCTTCCAAACCGAGTTCAGAAAGAAATATATTAGTCAGAGGTTCCTAGATCAGAAAAAGAAGGAATTTTTAAAACTCAAACAGGGAAATATGACAGTAGCCAAGTATGAACGAGAGTTTGCTAGACTGAGCAAGTATGCGACTGAATGGGTTCAGAGTGAAGCTGATATGTGCAAACGATTTGAAGAAGGGCTGAATGAAGACATTAAGTTGTTGATTGGGATTTTGGAATTAAGGGAATTTGCGGTATTGGCTGAAAGAGCCCACAAGGCCGAAGAATTAAGCAAAGAGAAGAAGCAAGCTGAAAGAGAAGCTCGGGTTCTGAGTAAAAGATTTATGAGCAAGACGCAATCATCTGCCTCAAAGAAATAAAGAAGTTACCAAGAATGTATTGCCTCATCAGTGGGATATTCGGGAAAGGAAAGAAGTTCTAAACGCTCCAACCCGAGGTCTTCATCTCTGCTAGCAACCAGTGTTAGGAGTGTTGGAAACCCCAAGCCACGATGCAAAGTTTGTAACAAATTGCATTTTGGAGAGTACCGGATAAGAATTGGGGCATGTTTTAAATGTGGTTCTCTCGACCATTTTCTGAAGGATTGCCCCGGAAAGAGTTGAGAAAGATGCAGAACCAACCTCTAAGTCGAGTAATCCTGTCGCAAGGGGTAGACCACCACGATATCCCTAAAATGTCAGTGGTAGTCGCACTACTGCAAAAGACTCAATGGCTAAATCTGAGGCACGGGCTCCGGCGAGGACATACGCCATACGTGCAAAGGAAGATGCCTCGGCACCAGATGTTATCACTGGTACATTCTCTTTACTTGATACTAATATTATTGCTTTGATTGATCCTGGTTCAACGCATTCATATATGTGCACGAAACTTGTGATTGTTAAAAATATGTTGGTTGAATTCACCGATTTTGTGGTCAAAGTTTCAAATCCCTTGGGTTAGCATGTTATGGTAGATAAAATTTGTAAGAATTGCCCGTTGATGATAGAGGGTCATTGTTTTCTGGCTAATTTGATGTTGTTACCTTTTGATGATTTTGATGTGATTTTGGGAATGGATTGGCTAACCCAACATGATGCGGTAGTTAATTGTAAAAGTAAATATATCATGTTGAAGTGTCAAAATGGTGAATTAATTCAGGTTGAATCTGAAAAATTAGATGGGTCATCTAATGTGATTTCAGCAATATCAGCACAGAGATATATTAGAAAAGGGTATGTAACAGCCCGATTTTGGGGCTAGTCAGAATAGTGATCTCGGGATCACTAATTCGAGGTTTAAGAAAATTATTTTGATGTTATTTTGTGTGTTATAGCATTAATATATAACTATGTGAAAATTTTTGTACTTTAATTTTAATGATTGCATGCTTAATTTTGAAAAAAGGACTAAATTGCATAAAGTGCGAAAGTTCTAATTTTTAAGGTAGAAGTACCTAATGACTATAGAATGTAAATTAGAGGTATTTAAAGTGAAAATAGGCCACTTTGGAGGGTGATGGCCGGCCATGTGGTATGGGGAGACAAGAGCATTTAATGTTTAGTCAAAATTAGGTGAGAAAAGATGAATAAAACTATGGTAAAAGAAAAACTATCATCTTTCACTATTCACTCATCTCTTTCCACCAAAAATTGAAGAAGAAATAGAGCTCTTGGGGGTTCAAACTTTCAGCCACTCAATTCATATTCAAGTAAGTGATTTAGGTGGTTTTAATTGATGATTTTTGTGTTTTTGGAGTCCCCAAAGCTTAAGCTAGCTAATGAGGGGACTAATTTGAGATATGGTTGAAAGTCTAGGGACTTTCCATGAGAGTAGTTAAGTTGTTAGCTAAGTTTTATGGAAGAAAATAAATGTTAGGGAGATGAGAAACAACTTTTGTGAAAGATGTTAGCATGAAAACACCTAAATAGGACTAGAATGCAAAGATTTTAATTGTGTCATAAATGCAAGAAATAGTTGGAATGGTGAGTATTTGTAAGAGAAATAAATGTTCAGCTACGCTTGTTCATTGAGAAAATGTAATAAAAAATGATTTACGAGCCTAGGGGCAAAATCGTAATTTTGCCATAATATAAGGGCAAAATGGTCATTTTTGCCTAAGTGTAGATTTTGGTGCATTATGATCATAGAATGATCTAAATGAATGAATTTTATTGTTATAGATCAAGAAGAGCGTGAAATTAACCTTGACCGGGGAAAAGGCAAGATTACAGATTAAATCGTTAGTTGACATGTTTTGCACCGAGGTGAGTTTATGTGTAAACTATACATTTTATATACATACATTGTCGTTTTTGATTGGTGCATGGCATGATTGAGAACATGTGTGATTCAAGTGGATTGAATGCGGTAGTTATTGTATAATTATTGTATGAATGACGAAATAGTCATATAAACGTGTAATAAACACTTGATGGTGGGCTATGTGCGATACCACCTAGTTATTTAATTACGATTGGCTATGTGCGATACCATCGTCTATCTATCATTTGGTGGGCTATGTGTGATACCACCGTAACTAACCTTTTCGATGGGCTATGTGCGATACCACCCTAATAAAGACTGATGGTGGGCTAAGTGCGAAACCACCGAGTAATTTTATATTGAGTAATTGACTAAGAGTTTGTGATGTGTTGTATTATGTGACATTGTGGTGCTAAGTGCAGGGAAGCATGCTAATGAATGTATACATTAAGCTTGTGATAAGGTTGGAATATGGAAATGAAAGAAATGAGTAAGCTTGATTAT
This sequence comes from Gossypium sturtianum, assembly GCA_025698515.1. Taxonomy (NCBI): domain Eukaryota; kingdom Viridiplantae; phylum Streptophyta; class Magnoliopsida; order Malvales; family Malvaceae; genus Gossypium; species Gossypium sturtianum. Next base: position 50,148,195 of record CM046946.1, on the reverse strand, counting down.
GAATGGGGATTGTTCCTTGTTTAGCATGTAATGTTATAACTTTATATTGTTTGCATGTAAACTTACAAAGCTTAATGCTTACTCCCCCTTTCTTTTCCCTTGTTTTATAGAGTTTAAGAGCTGAGCCGGGGTACACCGATAACCAGAAGATCGCCCACACTATCAACTCATCTCGGTATATCTAGACTTAGTGATTTTGTGTATGGCATGTATAGGGGCTAGACTAGTTAGATTATTTTATTATTTTGGCCAAGATGTGTTGGCCCTTTTAAGATAACTATTTTTTATATTGTCATGGTTGATGTCTCACTTTGTTATTTATGAAAATATGAAATTACTCATGGAAGTTCCTATTGCAAATTATGAGTGTTTATTGATATGTTGAATTGAGTATTCAGATGTGTCTTTGGGTCATGAATTATGTTGAATGGAATTTGGAGTATGTATGTATGCAATGTGGGGTGGCAAAGGGCTTGGTAGATAGCCTTCTAATCGTTCACATGGGTAGACACACGAGCGTGTGTCTAGACCGTGTGGGAGGCACGGCTAGCACACGGGCGTATGCCCAGGCCGTGTGAAGTCTGCACCTTGCAATTGGAATTTAAATCGCCACACGGCTGAAGCACACGGCCGTGTGGATATGTCAGAATGTCAAGGTTTGGCACACGGGCCAGGGCCACGGGCGTGCCAAGGCCGTGTGAATTTAGTCAGTGTCGACCACGGGCGTCGACCACGGGCGTGTGAGATGAAACATGGGTGTGTCATCTCCCCCACGGGCGTGTGGCCCCTGTTTAGGCAAAATTTTCTTAAGTGCGTAGAAGTTTCCGAATTATCTTCGAAGCCATTTGGAAGCATATTTAGGGCCTCGTAGGTCCATTATGAGAGTGATAGACACATGAATGGAAAAGTTTTAATTTGAAACGAACCTGATAGCCCAAAGTTGTATGATTGAGTGAGTTAAGTACGGTAATGCCTCGTACACGGTTCCGGTGCAGAATACGGGTAAGAGGTGTTACAGGGTATGAGGCTTATCTTGCTTATGTGCTGGATATCAAAGTGTCTGAGTTGAAAATCCAATCAGTGCCAGTTGTTTGTGACTTTCTTGAGGTATTTCCAAAACGATTGCCCGGTTTACCACCAGCTAGAGAGGTGGAATTTTCTATAGACCTTGTACCAGGAACGAAACCGATATCGATAGCACCGTATAGAATGGCTCCTACCGAATTAAAGGAGTAGAAAATGCATGTAACAGCTCGATTTTGGGGCTAGTCGAAACAGTGGTTTCGGGACCACTAATCCGAGGTTGCAGAAAATTATTTTTAATATTAGTTTATGTGTTATAGCACAATTATGTGAGTGCATGAAAATTTTGGTGAATTAATTTTAGTGATTTCAAGCTTAATTTTGAAAAGGGACTAAATCGCATAAAGTGCAAAGTTTTGTTATACAAGCTAAAGGTGTCAAATAGCTATAGAATCTTAAATTAGATGTCCTTAATGTGCAATTAGGCCCTTTAGAGAGTGTTGGCCGGCCATAGGGACAAAGAAATTACATGGTCAAAGGTTAGGTGAATTGTTTGGTGACTTAATTGATAAATAATTATAAAATAAAGAAGAAAAGAGATCTCATCTTTTTCATTTCTCTTCTCCACCGAATTTTTCACTCAAGAAAGGGCCATGAAATCATGAAAATTTTAGCAACTTACAACACTTGCAAGTAAGTGATTTTGATGGTCATTTTTTATAATCTTTGTACTTTTTGAACCCCTAAAGCTTAATCTAGCTAATGACGGGACTATTTTGCAAAATGGTTAAAATTTTAGGGTTTTGCCATGGGAGAATTAGTGTTGTTTGCTGAATTTTTATGGAAGAAAATGAGTCTTGGTTGTTAAATAAACAACTTTTGTTAAGTGATTTTCATGAAAACACCTAAAAAGGGACATTTTTGTAAAGGTTGTAAAATAGGTGGTAAATGTGTGAAATAATTGGAATTGTAACTTTCTATAAGAGTAATTAAGTTTTGGCTAGACTTGGTTAATGAGGAAATTCGATGAAAATCAATTTACGAACCTAGGGGCAAAATCATAATTTTACAAAAGTCTAGGGGCAAAACGATAATTTTTCCAAAGTAGGAATTTTGAAATGTCTTGATTAATGTGATGATTAAATGAGTGAATTTTATCAATATAGATCAGGAAAAACGGAGTCCAGACCTAGACCAGGGGAAAACCAAGCTTGTAGAATAACTCACTCTAGTCGCCCACTTTTTGTGTATTGAGGTAAGTTGTATGCAAATAATACAATGTTATTGTAATTACACATTAAACTATTGATATTGCATAAAATTTAGGATTATTGTTATGAATATGTATGATGAGGATCGATGTAGTAAAAACTCCCAGTTGAACCTGAAGAATAGATTGGATATCCATGCCATGGCATCAACGTTGATATGTGTGCTAGTGTAAGACCATGTCTAGGACATGGCATCGGCCATATTATGAGAGCCAGTGTAAGACCATGTTTGGAACATGTCATCGACGTTGATATGTGTCCTAGTCTAAGACCATGTCTGGGACATGGCATCAGCCACATTATGAGAGCCAGTGTAAGACCATGTTTGGAACATGGTATCGGCGTTGATATGTGTGCTAGTGTAAGACCATGTCTGGGACATGGCATCAGCCACATTATGAGAGCCTGTGTAAGACCATGTCTGGGACATGGCACCGGCATTGAGACGAGAGCTAGTGTAAGACCATGTCTGGGACATGGCATCAGCCTCGACATGTGAGCCAGTGTAAGACCATGTCTGGGACATGGAATCGACATTTTACCCTCTTGTGTGAGGCTTACCAGATATCCTTTGGTATTCCAATGGTTCAACGGGTAAATTAAAGATTGTGTCAAAAGTGAGAAAAGTTACAGCTATGTTGTAAGTGATACAGGTACCTACATGAGGTTCATGAGAAATGAGCTCGAATTATGTTGTGTGTTTAGTAAGGGTGGAAATAAGTAAGTTATGCCTTTAATCATTCGAGAATCAAGCGCAAGTTTATAATATGTTATGAATATGTTAATGCCTGTTAATTGTTGTTAATTATTTACGTGCGACTTACTAAGCTTTATGCTTACTCCCTTTCCTTTCCATTTTCTTATAGTATCGCCAAGCTAGCTCGAGAATCAAAGGACGTCGGAGGCGCGATCACACTATCAATCAGAACATCTGGTATAGTTAGATTTATCATTTTGAGTATGGCATGTATAGGGACTTGGTATTTTGTTATGTGTCATAATGTTTCGGCCAAATGTGTTGGCCTGTCTTGAAGAGGAATTCATTTTGTATAAGACCATAGTTTATGGTTAATACTTGTTGTTGATAAATGCAAATGTTGGTGTTTTCATGAACGAGGTTATTACATGGGTTGGTTGATAATAAGAAATGTTGTAGGTGATAGAAAATAGCTTGGATTTGAGGCGTGGATGCCTTGTTTGTGACTGATTTAGTCATGTGGTTGTGCTTTTGATGGTACTATATGATGTGTGTAAATGTGTGCTTGAAAGGGGTGACAAAGAGGCTTGGAAAATAGCCTAACAGCTGTCCACACGAGCAGACACATGGCCATGTGTCTAGGCCGTGTGCGACACACGGTTGCCCCATGGGCATGTGTTGAGGCCTTGTGTCCCCTGCACCTAAATTGTAAAAACTCAGATTTGCACATCGTCCGGGTAAACGGGAGTGTGCCAGGCCATGTGACATCCTGAATTTCCACAAAGCTCCATCCAAGCTCGCACACGGGCTAAAGACATGGCCATGCCAGCCACACGGTCATGCCATGTGTCTACACGGGCGTGTGCCCTTATTTTCGGAGAAGTTTTCTTAAATTTTCTAGAGTGACTGTGTAACACCCCTTACCTGGGTTCGAAGTTGGAACCGGATACGAGGCATTACCTAACTTTACTTGCTTAAACATGACGTTTCGTCCCAAAAAAAATTCCATTTAAACCCATAAGATTCTCATTCTAGGCTTACGAGACCTTAAACATACTTCCGGAAGGTTTCGGGAGTTAACCGGAAACTTTTACGCACTTAGAAAAATTTTGCCTAAACAGGGGCCACACGCCCGTGTTGCTCAAGGGACACGCCCGTGTGCCCCTGAGACATGCCTGTGCTCCTCACCCGTGGTCGACACTGACTTAAAACACACGGCCGGACACACGCCCGTGTCCCTCACACGGCCTCGACACGCTCGTGTCTTAGCCCGTGTGCCAAAACCTTGGCATTCTGTTTATGACGTCATCATCTTACTATGGACAAATAGCCAAGGCACACGCTCGTGTCCTTAGACCGTGTGTCGAATTAAATTCCACATTTTATGTGCAGACTTCATACTGCTTGGGCACAAGCCTATGGTTCTGGCCGTGCCTCCCACACGGCTGAGACACACGGTCGTTTCTCTTCCCATGTGTTTACTACTGAGCATACTGACTTGCAATTCTAGCATGCAAGGGGACACACGGCCGTTCAACATGCCCATGGGGCTGACCATGTGTCACACACGGCCTAGTCACATGCCCGTGTGACTACCCGTGTGGACAATAATATGGCTATCATCTAAGCCATTTGCCACCCTACCAAGCAACCACACTTATACCAAATCAATGCAACATAAATGATGGCCATAAGGCACCTCTAAGAACTCATAAGAAGTCAAGACATTCAACACAAGCATACATTCCATGAAATTCATCATCATTGAATACATGAACATATCAAGTATAGGTCAACTTCCCATGACCTTTTTACAAAATAGATTGAACCACTATAGTAGCCAACACATTTGGGTTGCAAATATAACCTAACCAAAAAGACCAAGTCCTATACATACCATACTCAAAATGAATCTAATTTGGCTATACCAAAAAACAGTCGATAGTGTGATCTCCAACTCCGACGTCTGCCACTCCTCGAGTTAGCTTGGCAATACTACAAGGAAAAGGGCAGTAAAAGGGGTAAGCATAAAGCTTAGTAAGTTTGAATGAAAATAAATAGCAATAATGAGCTCATGATAAAGTTCAGCCATAGCATTAAATAACCACACACAAAGTTATAGGCTCCTCGCCATACTTACTCATACTTGCCCTTATTTAACACATACCATGTCGTATATCATAAATGTTCTTCGTGAATTACTCACGAGTACCTGTTTTAACTCAATCACATAGCTTTAGTAAAGTTCTCATTTCTATTTCTAAGCTGATCTATCTATCCAAATAATTCACTAAGGATGCTCAAAGGTGCATATTCGTTATCACTTAACATGAACCCAAAGCCAATGCCACATCCCGGATGCGGTCTTACATGGAATTACCTTTGATTACCGATGCCATATCCTGGATATGGTCTTATACGGAACCTCGCCTCAAGTATCGATGCCATATCCCAGATATGGTCTTATACGATTCTCGTATTCAATATCGAAGCCATATTCTGAATATGGTCTTATACAGAAATCTCAATTCGATGCCGAGGCCATATCCTCGACATGGTCTTACACGGGACCTTATCTATCTCATGTCTCAATAATATGGTATTCACATTCATTATAGTCCAACTGGGACTTCAACATCTCAATTTCTTGGAATATCGTACATCAAAATAATATCAAACAATACGAGCATAAATGTTGAATTTATCACATACAAACTTACCTCGATTTCAAAATAAGCTAGATCATCAATCTAATCCGAGACTTTATTCTTGCCCCGATTAAGGTTGATTCTTGGTTCCTCTTGCTCTATAATAGAAAATTAGCTCGTTTCAATCATTACATTAATAAGAGCATTTTAATAACCATGATTTGGAAAAATTACTATTTTCCCTTACACTTTAGCAAAATAACCATTTTACCCCTAGGCTCGGAAATCAATTCTAATCAAATTTCTACCTTTAATGAGCCTAGCTGAACATTTATTTCTCTTATGGTTATCATCAAAACCTAACATTTCACATATTTACTACCAATTTCACAACCTTTACAAAAAGGTTCATTTAGGTGTTTTCATGGCAACACCTTTCACAAAAGTTGTTCATTTAACAACTAAGACTCATTTTCTTCCATAAAATGCAGCAAATAACAATGAAAGCTCTCATGGAAAAAATCTAAACTTTTCACCATTTTACAAAATTAGTCCCCTCTTTAGCTAGCTTAAGCTTTGGGAACTCCAAAAGTACAAAAATCATCAAAAATAATCACCAAAATGACTTACTTGTGAGGAAGATATGTTGCTGAAAATTTCATGCTCTCAAACCCAATACTTGCTAGAATTTTCGGTGGGTAGAAGAAAAGAAAATGGAAAGATGATAGCATTTGCTTATTTTATCTTATTTTATTCATTTAGTCAACTAATGTTACCAACCCTTGTCATATTTTAAAATCCCTTGTCCCCTTGGCCGGTCATGACCTTTAGATAGGTCTAATTGCACATTAAAGGCTTCCAATTAAAATTCTATTGCTATTTGGCACCTCTAGTAACTAAAATAGAACTTTCACACTTTATGCAATTTAGTCCTTTTTCGCGATTAAGCATAAAATCGCTAATATTAAAATACCAAAATTTTCATGCATCTATATAACCATGCTCTAATTCATGAAATAACATTAAAATAATTTTTTCTCTGATCCTGGATTAGTGGTTCCGAACCACTATTCTGACTAGCCCCTAAATTGGGCTGTTACAATTCTCCCCCTTAGGGATTTTCGTCCCCGAAAATCTTACCGGTGAAAAGATTGGGATACCGGTTTCTCATAGCCTCATCGGGCTCCCATGTAGCCTCTTCTATTCCATGTCTTTGCCATAGTACTTTCACAAGGGCTATACTTTTGTTTCTTAACTGTTTGACCTCTCGTGCCAAAATTCTAACCGGCTCTTCACCATAAGTCAAGTCCGGTTGAATCTCTACCTATGTTGGTACTATAACATGTGAATGGTCTGAACGGTATCGGTGCAACATGGATACGTGAAAGACATCATGAATCCTTTCCAGCTCAGGTGGCAAGGCCAACCGATAAGCTACCGGTCCTATCCTCTCGGTAATTTCATAAGGTCCAATAAAACGCGGACTCAATTTGCCTTTACGGCCGAATCTGAGGACTTTCCTCCAAGGTGATACTTTCAGAAAGACTTCGTCACTGACTTGGAACTCAATATATTTCCTTTTTAAATCTGAATAGGACTTTTGTCTATCTGATGCCACTTTCAGACATTCACGTATCACTTTTACTTTCTCTTTAGTTTCCCTGATCAAATCGACCCCGTGTATCTGTTTCTCCCTAAGTTCCGACTAATACAAGGGCGTTCGACACTTATGCCCATACAATGCCTCAAAAGGCGCCATTTTTAAACTTGATTGAAAACTGTTGTTGTAGGCGAATTCCACCAACGGTAAGTATTTCTCCCAATTACCTTGGAATTCCAAAACACAACATCGAAGCATGTCTTCAAGTATCTCTATTACTCTTTCCGACTGCCCGTCGGTTTGTGGATGGAAAGTTGTACTGAAGCTTAATTTTGTGCCTAAAGCCTATTGTAGCTTTTTCCAAAACCGTGACGTGAATCTTGGATCCCTATCCGAAATAATTGACAACGGTACCCCGTGTAGTCTTACTATTTAAGTCACGTATAAGTCCACCAACTTATCAAGCGAGTAGTCAACCCGCACAGGTATGGAATGGGCTGACTTCATGAGTCTATCGACTACGACCCACACAACATCTTTTTTTTGGGCGTCGACGATAAACCCGTCACGAAGTCCATAGTAATACGGTCCCACTTCCACTCGGGAACCATAATGGGTTGAAGTAGACCCGAAGGTACTTGGTGTTCAACCTTCACTTGTTGACAAATTAGGCATCTCGATACAAACTCAGAAATGTCTTTCTTCATACTGGGCCACCAATACCACTTCCTTAAATAATTATACATCTTCGTGTTGCCTGGATCTATAGACAAACATCCGCTATGTGCTTCATGAAAAATCTTACGAGCAAGTTCACTATTTATGGGTACACAGACCCTATTTTGATACGTCAAACATCCACCAAGACTTACCAGAAAGTCTGACTCAACATTTGACTCACATAGAACTCTTTTGGCTTGTAAGTTGCTGTCCTCTTTTTGAACTTCACAAATATCTTGAAGAAATAATGGTCTAGCCTTTAGCTCGGCTAAAATAGAACTATCATCCAACAAATCCATCTGAGTATTCATGGCTCTCAGCGCAAACATTAATTTTTTGCTCAAAGCATTGGCGACCACGTTCGCCTTTCCCGGATGGTAGTCATTCACTAACTCATAGTCCTTAATCAGCTTTAACCACCTTCGTTGCCTCAAATTCAATTCCCTTTGAGTCATAAAATATTTTAGGCTTTTATGGTCGGTAAATATCCGACACCTTTCGCCATACAAATGGTGTCTCCATATCTTCAATGCGAACACAATGGCGGCCAACTCTAAGTCATGGGTCGGGTAATTCTTCTCGTGCGGCTTTAATTGTCTAGAGGCGTATGCAGTCACCTTACCCTCTTGCATAAGTACACAACCCAATCCATTCAGGGATGCATCACTGTAAACCACAAATTCTCTTCTCGGCTAAGGTTGCACCAAAACAGGAGCCTCAGTCAACAACGCCTTTAGTTTCTCAAAACTCTATTGACACTTTTCTGTCCAGTCAAACTTTACATCTTTTTGCAAAAGTCTCGTCATCGGGGTAGCTATCATTGAAAACCCCTTGACAAAACGCCTATAATAGCCGGCTAGGCCTAGAAAACTCCTTACTTCAGTTACGCTCCTAGGCGGTTTCCAATCAACAATTGCTGAAATCTTACTCGAGTCGACTCTAATCCTATCTCCCGAGACAATGTGCCTCAAAAATCCTACTTCCTCAAGCCAAAATTCACTCTTGCTAAACTTGGCATACAATTGTTTGTTCTCATCTTTTGAGTAGATCAGTATATCATCAATGAAGACCACGAAAAATTTATCCAAGTATGGCCAAAAAATGTGATTCATCAGGTCCATGAAAACGGCAGGGGCATTTATTAGACCAAAAGGCATGACCAAAAATTCATAATGGCCATACCTAGTCCTAAATGCGATTTTTGGTACATCCGAGTCCTTAACTCTTAGCTGATAGTACCCTGACCTCAAATCTATCTTGGAAAATACCGTGGCTCCCTTCAATTGATCAAATAAATCATCGATTCTTGGTAACGGGTACTTGTTCTTCACAGTCACCTTGTTAAGTTGCTGATAATCTATGCACAATCTCATAGAACCATCTTTCTTCTTCACGAATAAGATGGGAGCACCCCACGGAGAAAAACTCGGTCTTGCGAAACCTTTATCCGTTAGTTCTTGCAACTGTGCTTTCAACTCTTTTAGCTCGGTTGGAGCCATTCTGTATGGAGCAATAGAAATGGGGGCGGTACCCGGAGCTAGCTCAATCCCAAAATTCGATTTCTCTAACTGGAGGTAGCCCTTGCAATTCCTCCGGGAAAACATCTGGATACTCGCATACTATAGGCACTGACTAAATTCTCAACTCAGTCTCTTTAACATTCATCACAAAGGCAAGGTAAGCTTTGTACCCCTTTCTTAAATATTTCTGAGTCAACAAGGATGATATCACTACTGGTGATATGTCCTGCTTATCTGATTCAACACGAATGATGGTTGTCAATTCCACCAATATAATCCTACACCTAATTTGCAAATTTAAGCAGAATAGGGAGTAGGTTCGATCCCACAGAGACTGGGTTTACTAAAAATTATTTCTCTCTCGGCCAGATTTATGTCTGGGCAGTTGTCGTGCCTGCGAAGTTTGGGGGGAAATAAAATATGAAACCTGGAATAAACAGAGAAAAAAAAACAAAATGTAAAAAGTAAAAGCTGAAGACAATTAAATAAAAAAAACAGTCAAGTAAATTTGAAGAAAAATGAATTAAACTTAGCTCAGCTTTAGGCACGGGTTCTTCCGTCTTTGAATCGATCCTCAAAATTAGATGAACTCCTCTTTTCCAATAAGCTAGTTATAGCTACCAAGGATGCCTCGGACACCAACTCTTCCTTGTGTAAATTAGTTATGGAACGTCCTATGACTAACCCTTACCGATCGAACAACCTACGAAACGTTCGTGGTTTAGAACTCCGGTAGCTTTGCGTTCTAGAAGATCCTAGCTCGAACCAATGCCCTCAAGCGCGTGGGACATTTAAATCTGGTTACTACTTCCCTTGACGGAACCAAACTGCAATCCCCACTTGGCACGCCAATGTGTTCACAGAAAACCGATTAGACAATCGATCCTTTCGGTATCCCAACTGTACGTCTAGCCACACTAACTCAAACAACGTCTTTTTTAACTTAGTGTTGATTTGACTTTGTGAGTTGACGAAGTCATACTCTTAATCCGGAGAAATAATAAATATCGAAAATTGAGAGTTAAATAGCTCGGGTTCGTAACTCACAGGTTTTTGACAGGGGCTAACACCGGCTTAAAGCTGAAAGGGGTTTTAGTGTGGCATGAATTTATTCATGCTTGAAGGTTGTGAAATCTGATTTGGATTTGTGTAAAGGATGGTGGAATTTTGGAAAGGAAAGGGGGCTTGGAAGGCAATTGAATCAATTTTGGAAAAGCAAACAATTGCAATTGAAATTGGCAGAATGCTTGACGCCAACTTGAAAGAGAAAAAGAAATTCTATTCTAAATTGGACTAGGAAAAACAAAGAGAAGAATAAAACTCCAAATTGAAGTAGAAAAAGACAAAGAGTATAATTCAACTCCAAATAGGAAAAGAACTAATTGATTGATGATTTTCTAAGAACAAAGAGCCCCTATTTATATAGACGGGGTTTGCTAAAAATAGCCTAAATTAATTAAATATAAAATTTTAAATAATAAAAATAAATAAAATAAACTAAATTAAGATTTTCTATTTTTGGCTTTTTACAAAGTCAAAATATTTGATGTGTCCTTGGCTTCCTCCATCTTTTTGATTTGGCCCCATTTCAATGATTTTCTTTCAATTTGACCATTTTTAGCTTGCTTTTGTCCAATTGCATCCCTGACAAGATTGAAATCATAAAAATACTAATTTAGCAGGGATTGATTTAGAAATAAATCGAATTAAACACAAGAAACCATGTAAAATAATCATGTTATCAAATCCCCCTACTTAGCTCATGCTTCCCCTCAAGCATGTTGTTCTTTCAAACATTAGAATTGATTCTACAATTTATTAGAAATCGAGCCTCTTTTCAACATCCATAATCAATGCAAACAACATAGGCAAAAATAAATAAATCCTCAGAACATATAATTTAATCAACAAGACAAGTGCCATAAAAGTTGAAATATGCGAACTAGATAATTTCATTAAATTGAGTTTGAATCTAATAAATTGCAAGGCATTATTAATTAACTATGCTTTAGAAAAAATTTAGACATGGTCAAACCTTTTTACGCGAACTAGGATGACAACCCAAGCACCCTATCCCGGTTACTCAGTTCAAACAATCTTTATTAGTTTTATTAGGCTCTGTTAGCGGAATGTTATTAAGTTATCAACTTGTCACTCGAACCTTTTTACGCGAGATGAGATGACAACCCAAGCACCTCACCCCGGTTACTCAATCCGGTCACATTTTCGAAACTTTCACTCATAAATTGAGCCTTTATTTATTTATATTTTTTTTTTTGAATTTTTTCATGCTCAAGCAAATATATTTTTTCAAACAATTAATAAAAAAATCTAGCTACATATATCAACCTTAAAACACAAGTGTCGACTAATCTATATAATTGAGCATTTAAATTCAAAAAATTGCCCGATTGTCCAAGTTAACTAAGTATGAGATTAAAGGCTAAATGTCAAATAAACTATTGAATGAATTTAACGTAAGATTTAACACATGCAAAAGAGAAACATGCAGCCAAAATCAATCAACCATCCATGCATACTACCATTTTCATCCCCCCTACTTAATTTATGCTTGTCCTCAAGCATGTGCCATATTATTGAAAAGAAAAAACAGTAGCTCAAATAACAAGTAAAATGAAAAGTTCAGAGTACTCCCCATGTGTCCTTAATGATTTTGTCGGTGTTGGGGGTAACGACTTTGCAGGATATCAAGGATTATGGAGACTTGAGTTTCCATTGTTCCAAGTCTTGCTTCGATTTGGCCTAAACGTGCCTCCAAAGATAGAGGTTGTTCCTCTTGCTCTCTAGTATTGATGTGTGGACGTTGGTGAAAAATAATATTTTTGCGAGAAGTCCGTGTACCTGGAGGAACAAAATAACACGAAGTAGGGGTGCCGGCAAGCAATCCCATAGAATCCAAACAATATTTATCGAGACTGTCCATACTATATGCACATGTAAAGGTTGAGAAATCAATTTCAGATTAAAAAAGTCGAGAGGTTAAATTCGAGATATATGACCCAAGTATTAGTGGACGGTTGTAACGCAAAACGGCATGAAAATTTCGAGCAAACCAATATCCTAAATTAACTTTAAAACCCGAATGCATGCACCACAAAAAGAACAGTTCATAGTTAGCGCAGATGATGAGCCATTTCTACCTGAAAAACTAAATGCCAAAAATCAGTGTATATATCTCAAAGAAGGTTCATGCACTAATAAGTCTTTTGTGGTCTTTGGATTATAAAGATGATCAGAATTAGTTAAAACACGATAAACATGTTGAGCATCAAAGTTGCTCGGAATATCTAACAAAGCCGAATGATAGGAATCGGATTGAATATCATCAGGGTCGATGAAACCCATGGCAATGTTAAATTTTGAAATGGACATCCGAAAGTCCCTTCCAAGCAAATGAAAACATACAATATTTTTTGTTTCAACAGTTCACAATGCATTTATATCGAAGCTAAATGTGGTGTAGAATTCGTATACCAATTCATAATATGCATTACAGGAAATATGAGCAAGTAAATCCAACCAATAGCATCAAAATAATGAAGCACAGCATCATGAATATTTAAAAGATCAAGAGTGGGAAAATCGATTTGCTTACAGATAGGGAGTGAGCATTGTCGGATGGCGTCGTATCGTGTTCGATGCTCCGATGTCGAAACGTCTAGAAATCCTCGCAAATAACTTTCGATAGGAATAGTGTTTGCACGACTACGTCTGTTGCGTTGACTGTCTCGAGATGGTCGAACACGTTCGTTAGGCGAGTCGGGTGGGCTTGCACCTTCAGCAGCGTCAGTACTGCTGTTATTTGTCACCAAATTAGCATGTCATGCCCACGCCATCACTATTATCCGACTTTCGAAAAAATTCATGATCTCCATTATGTTCCGGGAAACATCAAATCAACCGAATTAAATAAAAATTTATTTATTTACACCCTAAATCTTACTAAAACTTAAAATTAAATAAATGAAAAGAAATTTGGGTTGCCTCCCAAAAAGCACTTTTGTTTAACTTCGTTAGCTTGACGACCTTAAATGTTATCCATTTGGCTTATTGAGAATTAATTTCTCCATCTTGTGCACTTGGATGTCCTTGCAGAAAGGTTTTGACCTTTTTCCACTATCCTTGAAGCCCTTCCTGGGTTCCTCTATCAATAGTGGATTGAGGAGTCTTTGAGCTTCTTCGTTCAAGTTTGCATTTTTCTCTGTCGAAATACTTGTATGTTCTAGAAATGATTTCAGCTATAATTTTGAGGCTTTCATGACAGCTTCACGTATTGGTTTTTGGATTATCAATAATTCCTCTTGCTTAACATCAAGATCAATATTCCTACAAGGCACAGTTTGTAACTTATCATTGTGATGTCCCATATCCTCATAAACATTAAACCTAACCACTTCACCATCAAATTCCATGGTGAGTGTTCCACTCCAAACGTCAATTTTTGTTCACGCGGTACTCAAGAATGATCTCCAATAAAGTATCTCAGACGAATTGGTCGAGTTGTCATCCTCCATGTCAATAATGTAGAAGTCTGCAGGAAATATTAGCTCGTTTACCTTAACAAGAACGTCTTCCAGCACTCCTTCCAGATGCACTATGGATCTATCTGCAAGCTGAATAATTACACATGTTTCCTTTAAAGGACTCGCATTAAGTAGTTTATAAATTGACAAAGGCATAACATTAATTGATGCGCCTAAGTCACACATGGCTCTTTTAATACTGACACTACCTATTTTGAAAGATATGGAAAACATACCTTGGTCCTTACATTTAGGTGGTATTTTCCTTTGTAAATCAGCGAAGACATTTTCTCTGACACTCACCTTTTCATTGCCCAAGAGCTTCCTCTTACTTGTGCATAATTCTTTTAAGAATTTTGCATACCGTGGAATTTGTTTAATCGTATCAATAAGAGGTATGTTGATTTCTACCTTTCGAAAGGTGTCGAGGATCTCCTTCTCTTCTCGTTCCTTCTTGCATTGGACTAGTCTTCCAGGAAATGGAGGTGGTACTACAAATGATTTTTATGGTATTGACTCTACAGGAGTCTTTTTGTCAACTTTCTTCTCATCTCGACCAGCATCGCGGGCACGACTCATGCCAGGTATGGGCTCCAAAACCTTTCCACTCATAAACGTCATAGCACTTACATTGTGTCGAGGATTATGCTCAGTTTGGGACAGTAGCTTACCTTGGGACTCTAAACGATTAACTGCCATCGAGAGTTTACTAACTTTATCAGTTAACTCTTGTATTGATGTATCTGTCCTCTGTTGATATTTCGCAGCATCGACGACAAGTCTTTCCACAACAGCTTCTAGAGATGTGCTCAGATTGGGTTGTTGTTGTGGTGGTTGTAGAGGTCTCGGTTGGTATGATGGATTATATTGGGGATTAGCTCCGTAATTCAAGTTGGGATGATCCTTCCACCTGGGATTGTAGGTGCTGGAGAAAGGATCATAGCATCTTTGCGGAGGTCCCGAAAAACCTCTGATAGCATCAACATGTGCCGTTGAATTATCGTTAAGGATTGGGCACGGATCTGTCGGATGTTCAGACGTAGTACAAATTCCACACAGATGGGTTGGATTCTTCTTTTCTGTAAGCAAAGATTGAACAACATTAGTAAGCTTATCCAATTTTTCTTCTAAGGATCCATTAACCCGTCTTGTGGGTTCCGAATTCGGCCGATACTGTTGAGAATTTACCGCCATGGTGGATATCAGTTCTCTTGCCCTTTGAGGAGTCATATTGACAAGCGCCCCTCCATTAGCAGCATCAATCATCTTCATTTCCATAGGGAGCAAACCCTCGTAGAAATATTGAAGAAGTGATTGTTCGGTCAACCCGTGTTGAGGGCAACTTGCACACAGTTTTTTGTACCGCTCCCAATAGTCGTAGAGCAATTCACTCTCCATTTGGCGAATTCCCACTATGTCCCTCCTAAGTTCAGCTGCTCACGATCCTGGAAAGAATTTGTCAAAAAATACACGAGATAAGTCATCCCATGTTGTGATAGAATCGGGGGGTAAGTAAAATAACCATTCTCTTGCTGTATCAACTAAAGAAAAAGGAAAGGCCCGAAGTTTGATTTCATCTTCGATTTGTAACATCCCGATTCAGGGCCTAGTTGGAATAGTGGTGCGAGACCACAAATCTGAGTTAGTAAATTGAGTTCTTAAGGTTTATGACATGTTTGCATGATAGTATTAAAGTTCCATATAGAAATTTTGTGAAATTGACATGGAATGATCAAATAGGACTAAATTGCAAAAGTTGCAAAATATGAGTTTCTAGAAGCTTTTTGTATGAAATAGCTTTAGAATATTAATTAGAAGTCCTTAAATAGAAATTTTCCCAAATTATAAGTTTTGGACAAAAATGGACATGAGTTAGTAAAAGGGAAATTTTTAAAGAGAAGGGCATTTTGGTCATTTGTCTAATAAATGATTAAAATAGGAAAAAAGATGATAAAAATTTCATTCATCTTCTTCCTTGGTGCCGAAAATTTGAAGAACCCCATAGCTAGGGTTTGTTCATCTTTCAAGCTTGCTAGTAAGTTCATCTTAGTCCCGTTTTTAATATTCTTCGTATTTTTGAAGTTCTCGTATTATGAAATAGCTATTTTTAGCTATAAAATAAGCTTAGATGCATGTTCAAAAATCTACCCAAGAGTGACATGCTTGTAAAATGATATTTTATGGAAGTCTATGAGAGTTTGATGTTAGATAAACAACTTTTCCTTAGTGAATTTCATGAAAAATGATAGTATGGACTAATTTGTAATAGTTATGAAAATAGTCATATCTATTAGAAATAGTGAGAATTGATGATGGTTATAGTAGAGAAAATGAATCAGCTAAGCATGAAGTTTAAGAAAGTTGAATGAGATTCATTTTACGAGCCTTGGGGCAAAAGTGCAAATATGAGAAAGTTAAGGGCAAAATAGTAATTTTGCCAAAGTATGTGTTAAGAGTCATTTTAGTCAATGTGAGTATTAAATGATCTATTTGTGATTATAGATCAAGAAAAATAAAGCCTGGATCGAAACCGAGGCAAGAACAAAGTCGAGGACTAAATTGCATATCTACATACATTTTTGTATATTGAGGTAAGTTTGTAAGATTTCTAAGCTTTATGATTAATATCATTGAATTGCTTGGTATAATGTATAATATTATCATGAAAATGTTTAATGTCATGTTAAACAAAGAAATCAATAAGATTAAGCAAGAGAAATTCCCTATTGAAGTTGAATTACCTAGGATACTCGATCTACCACATGAAATGAGAAAGCACGTATAAGACCAAGCCAAGGCATGGAATTGGCAACCAAGCAAGTTATCATGTAAGACCAAGACAAGTCTTGGCATTGAAGAGTTTTTATGAGATGAAGACCCATGTAAGTCCGAGCCAAGGCATGGCATTGGTGAGTCTCCAAGCAAAGATGTCATGTAAGTCCAAGACAAGTCTTGGCACTGAAAAGCTATCAAGAGATAGAGATCCCATGTAAGCCCAAGCCAAGGCATGGCATTGGTGAGTAACAAGAAATATTTCATGTAAGTCCAAGCCAAGGCTCGGCATTGACCAGTTCATGAGTAAAGATACCAAGTAAGACCATGTCAAGACATGGCAATGGTAAGTTCCCAAGGGAACTCACAAGAAAGACTTCGTATAAGTCCATGTCAAGACATGGCCTCGAACCCAAGATGAGATATTCCATGTAATACCGTATCTAGGATATGGCTTTGGCATCAAGTTATATGTGGAGTGAGATTTAGTATCCTCGGTTATTCATAGAAATTCATCGGGGAAAACGAGTAAAGCTCAAATGAGATAATAAGAAAGTTGAGTAAGCAAAGTTATTATCAAGTTGAAAATGAGTATTATTCATGTTATGAATGATGAATCAGAGATTATGATTATTATGTTAAAATGTGCTGATCAATGTCATCAAGTGATACAGGTACCTTGTTTACCTCTCAAGTATAAGACTAGTAAGTTTCATGAGATATGTAAGAATCAAGTATGAGTAAGTAAGCTTTATAGCTGAAATTTATGATACCATTGTTTATGTCAAATGGTTTATATTAAGCAAATATGTTGCTATGACCATTATGCAAACATACTAAGCTAAATGCTTACGTCTTTTATTCTTTCTTTCTATGTAGTCACGCCAAGCTAACTTGTGGATCGTTGAAGTCGGAGCTCGAAGCACACTATCAATCCTTATTTTGGTATAGCCAAGTTGAAATTATATTAAGTATGGCATGTATAGGAAACATTTCATTTTGAGTATATGTCTTAGAAAGGGTAAAAGTATGGGCTATCAAGTTTATTATTCTTTTGTAAATGGCTAAGTGATTGGCCAAGATTGACTAAGTATGTATGTTATTGATATCAATGAAGCATGTTGTATTGTTCATGAAAGATGTAATACTTGAGTTGCTAAATTGAGCTTGAGTTTGGTCTTGATTTCAGGGTGGCAATTGGCTTGGTAAATAGCCTCTAAGTGCCCACACGGATGGACACACGGGCGTGTGTCTAGACTCTAGGCCGTGTTAAGGTAGTCAGTGTGCACCACGGGTGGTAAGCACGGGCGTGTGCCTTGGCCGTGAGGCATTGGCAGAATGCTGGGGTTTTAGGCACGGTTTGGGGCCATGGGCGTGTCCAGGCCGTGTGTATTTTGCCAGTATCCACCACGGGTGAAAGACACGGGCATGTTTTAGGGGTGCACGGGCGTGTCCCATACAACATGGGCGTGTGACCCCTGCTCTAAAGAAAAGTTTTTGAATAAGTTTCGAAAGTTTTTAGATAAGTGTTTAAGGCCTCGTAGGCTCATGAAAGGTCTGAATAGACTGAGAAAGAGAAGTTTTTAATTCGAAACAAAATTTTATAGCCCGTAAGTACATGTTTAAGTGAGTTCAAGCATGGTAATGTCTCGTATCCAGTCTTGGTCTCGGACTCGGGTATGGGGTGTTACACGGTTACTCCCTGAGGCTTCATGCTTGAGCAGACCATGTGGAACTCTCTCAAGTGGGTATGTGGATTTTCGTTCTTCAGGCCTCGAAAAGTGGGCAAAAGGTGAATCAAGCCTTATTTCAACTCGAAATGGGTTCTTTCGGTTGGATAGTTGATGCATAACGGTGATTGCTCATTGGGAGCAGTGGCTAGTTGACGAATGGTTCGATTTTCCATCCCTTCTTGTTCACCGAGGTTGCCTTTTGCTTCTTTTGTTTCAAAAAGTGGTTTGGTCTCAGGTTCAACCACTTCGACTTGTTTCCCACGTCGAATTGCCTCTGCACGAATTGCTTCGCTCAATTTTTCGACGTCGGATTCTAGGATCCCTTGTCCTAGCTCAACTTCTGCTTTACTTGCACGTTTAAGAGCTTCTGTCTCTTTTCGTCGTGGTCGCACTGATTTCTCGATCTCTGGGTCATATTCGAGATCTCCAGATGAAGATCTGGTCATGAAGACGATTTAAACAATTGAAAGTGTTGCCGGTCCCCGGCAACAGCGCCAAAACTAATGGTTGTCGATTCCACCAATATAATCCTACACCTAATTTGCAAATTTAAGCAGTATAGGGAGTAGGGTCGATTCCACAGAGACTGGGTTTATTGAAAATTGTTTCTCTCTCGACCAGATTTATGTCTGGGCAGTTGTCGTGCCCGCGAAGTTTGGGGGGGAAATAAAATATGAAACCTGGAATAAACGGAGGAAAAAAACAAAATGTAAAAAGTAAAAGCTGAAGACAATTAAATAAAAAAAATAGTCAAGTAAATTTGAAGAAAAATGAATTAAACTTAGCTCAACTTTAGGCACAGGTTCTTCCGTCTTTGAACCGATCCTCAAAATTAGATGAACTCCTCTTTTCCAATAAGCTAGTTATAGCTACCAAGGACGCCTCGGACACCAACTCTTCCTTGTGTAAATTAGTTATGGAACGTCATATAACTAACCCTTACCGATCGAACAACCTACGAAACGTTCGTGGTTTAGAACTCCGACAGCTTTGCATTCTAGAAGAGCCTAGCTCGAACCAATGCCCTCAAGTGCGTGGGACATTTAAATTCAGTTACTACTTCCCTTGATGGAACCAAACAGCAATTACCACTTGGCACGCCAATGTGTTCACATAAAACTGATTAGACAATCGATCCTTTCGGTATCCCAACTGTACGTCTACCCACACTAACTCAAACGACGTCTTTTTTGACTTAGTGTTGATTTGACTTTGTGAGTTGACGAAGTCATACTCTTAACCCGGAGAAATAATAAATATAAAAAATTAGGAGTTAAATAGCTCGGGTTCGTAACTCACGGGTTTTTGACGAGGTTAACACCAGTTTAAAGCTGAAATGGGTTTTAGTGTGGCATGAATTTAATCATGCTTGAAGGTTGTGAAATGTGATTTGGCTTTGTGTAAAGGATGGTGGAATTTTGGAAAGGAAAGGGGGCTTGGAAGGCAATTGAACCAATTTTGGAAAAGCAAACAATTGCAATTGAAATTGGCAGAATGCTTGACGCCAACTTGAAAGAGAAAAAGAAATTCTATTCTAAATTGGACTAGGAAAAACAAAGAGAAGAATAAAACTCCAAATTGAAGTAGAAAAAGACAAAGAGGATAATTCAACTCCAAATAGGAAAAGAACTAATTGATTGATGATTTTCTAAGAACAAAGAGCCCCTATTTATATAGATGGGGTTTACTAAAAATAGCCTAAATTAATTAAATATAAAATATAAAATAATAAAAATAAACTAAATTAAGATTTTCTATTTTTGGCTTTTTACAAAGTCAAAATATTTGATGTGTTCTTGACTTCTTCCATCTTTTTGATTTGGCCCCATTTCAAAGATATTCTTTCCATTTGGCCATTTTCAGCTTGCTTTTGTCCAATTGCATCCCTGACAAGATTTAAATCATAAAAATACTAATTTAGCAGGGATTGATTCAGAAATAAACCGAATTAAACACAAGAAACCATGCAAAATAATCTTGTTATCAACGAATAAGATCTCCACTTTCACATTTTAACTCGATAGACCTTTTTCCACAATTCACAATCACATCATGAGTAACTAACCAATCCATCCCAAGGATGACATCGAACTCATCAAACGGTAATAACATAAGATCAACTGGAAAGTAATGACCCCTAATCATCAATGGGCAACTTTTACATACTCTATCAACCAACACATATTTGCCTAGGGGAATAGACACTCTTACTACGAATTCAGTAGACTCTATAGGCATGCTCATGCTAACGACTAATTTCATGCATATGTATGAGTGGGTAGATCCCGGATCAATTAAAGCTACAACACGAGTATCATAATGAGAAAATGTACCCATGATTATGTCAGGGGAGGACGCCTCCTCGCGAGCACGAATGGCATATGTTCTCACCAGTGCTCTACCCTTGACTCTTGCAGTCTGCTCTCTAGATGGATTCTTGCTACTCATATCATTTCCCTGGTTTCTCTGTGGTCTTCCTCTAGCAGCACTTCCTGGTCTTGCATTCTGAGATTTCTCTTTCTCACCCACCTCTGGGCAGTCTCTGATAAAATGGTATAAAGACCCACATTTGAAACAAGCCTTCTCATTAGCTCGGCACTCACTAGAATGACGCCTGCCACACTGCGGGCATTCCGGTCTAATCGGCCGGGCATTGCCAACACTAGCAACTGATGTGGTCTGCACTTTAGACCCCGAAAATTGTTTGCCCTTACTTCAATTTGAAAACCCGACCGAAGTAGCTGGTCGAGTAGCAAAATCCCTCGATTTCTTAGATGAAGATTGGAGTGACTTATTCAGCTATCTTTTCCTCGAGTCAAGAGACTCAATCTCAGCTCTTTTTTTCTCTTTAGCCAACTCTTCAGCCTTACAGGCTCTATCTACCAACACTACAAATTCTTTTAGTTCGAGAACTCTGACGTATAAACGGATATCCTCATTTAGCCCGTCCTCGAATCTTTTGCACATGATGGCCTCGGTAGACACACACTCTCGGGCATACTTGCTAAGTCTTACGAACTCCTATTCGTAGTCGGTCATTGTCATTCGGCCTTGCTTTAATTCCAAGAACTCTTTTCTCTTGTGGTCGATGAATATCTGGCTGATATACTTCTTCCGGAATACCTCTTGGAAGAATTCCCAGCTAACCCTCTCCATTGGTACCACCACACAAGGGTGTTCCACCACCGATAAGCTAAATCTCTCAGGAGATATACCGTACACTTTAGGCACTCCTCAAGTGTGCATGACAATTCATCGAATACCCTGATGGTATTCTCGAGCCAGAATTCTGCTCTTTTCAGATCATCATCCTTACTAGCCCGAAATTCCTCGGCTCCTTGTTTTCGGATCTTATCGACTGGAGGCCTTTCTCTTCTCACTACCTTAACCACTTGAGGAGCTACCGGAGCAGGTTGAGGAATAGGTGGGGGTGGAGTGGGTTGAGCATTAGGATTTGCTCAAACGTAGTCCGTATACCAGTTGCTCATCATATGGAGAAAGGCTTCTCAGGCCTCTTCTCCCTGACCCAAGGTCTCGGGTCGACTATCTGCTGGCGTGGTCCCTTGAGCGGGAGCCAGCGTATTACTCGCAGTATCATCAGCTGCAGTTCGGTCTGGATCAGAATCCATGTACTATATAAAAACACAATTTAAAACGTCAAGAGCCATCACACTATCATTACTCAATTACTCTTACATATGGCATGTATAGCTAGACTCATACTTACGCTACGTTAGTCTAAGAATCGACTAAATCGTAGCTCTTATACCAATAAATGTCACACCCCTAACCTAGGTTCGAAGCCGGAACTGGATACGAGGCATTACCTAACTTAACTTGCTTAAACGTGACATTTCGTCCCAAAAAAAAAACTTTCCATTTAAACCCATAACATTCTCATTCTAGGCTTACGAGACCTTAAACATACTTTCGAAAGGTTTCGAGAGTTAATCGGAAACTTTTACGCACTTAGAAAAATTTTGCCTAAACAGGGGCCATACTCCCGTGTTGCTCAAGGGGCACGCCCATGTGCCCCTAAGACATGCCAGTGCTCCTCACCCGTGGTTGACACTGACTTAAAACACACGGCCGGACATACGCCCGTGTCCCTCACATGGCCTCAACACGCCCGTGTCTTAGCCCGTGTGCCAAAACCTTGGCATTCTATTTATGACGTCATCATCTTACTATGGACACATGGCCAAGGCACATGCCCGTGTCCTTAGACTTTGTGTCGAATTAAATTCAACATTTTAAGTGCAGACTTCACACAGCCTGGGCACACGCCCATGGTTCTGGCCGTGCCTCCCACACGGCTGAGACACACGGCCGTGTCTATGCCCGTATGTTTACTACTGAGCATACTGACTTGAAATTCTAGCATGCAAGGGGACACACGTCCATTCAACATGCCCATGGGGCTAACCGTGTGTCACACACGGCATACTCAAATGCCCGTGTGACTACAAGTGTGGACAATAATATGGATATCATCTAAGCCATTTGCCACCTTACCAAGCAACCACACTTATACCAAATCAATGCAACATAAATAATGGCCATAAGGCACCTCTAAGAACTCATAAGAAGTCAAGACATTCAACACAAGCATACATTTTATGAAATTCATCATCATTGAATACATGAACATATCAAGTATAGGTCGACTTCCCATGACCTTTTTACAAAATAGATTGAACCACTATAGTAGCCAACACATTTGGCTTGCAAATATAACCTAACCAAAAAGACCAAGTCCTATACATGCCATACTCAAAATAAATCTAATTTGGCTATACCAAAAACCGGTCGATAGTTTGATCTCCAACTCCGACGACTGCCACTCCTCGAGTTAGCTTGGCAATACTACAAGGAAAAGGGCAGTAAAAGGGGTAAGCATAAAGCTTAGTAAGTTTGCATGGAAATAAATAGCAATAATGAGCTCATGATAAAGTTCAGCCATGGCATTAAGTAACCACACACAAAGTTATAGGCTCTTCGCCATACTTACTCATACTTGCCCTTATTTAACACATACCATGTCGCATATCATAAATGTTTTCGTGAATTACTCACGAGTACCTGTTTTAACTCAATCACATAGCTTTAGTAAAGTTCTCGTTTCTATTTCTAAGTTGATCTATCTATCCCAATAATTCACTAGGGGTTCTCAAAGGTGCATATTCGTTATCACTTAACATGAACCCAAAGCCAATGCCACATCCTGGATGCGGTCTTACATGGAATTACCTTTGATTACCGATGCCATATCCTGGATATGGTCTTATACGGAACCTTGCCTCAAGTATCGATGCCATATCCCAGATACGGTCTTATACAATTCCCGTATAAAATATCGAAGCCATATTCCGAATATGGTCTTATACAGAAATCTCAATTCGATGCCGAGGCCATATCCGCGACATGGTCTTACACGAGACCTTATCTATCTCATGTCTCGATAATATGGTATTCACATTCATTATAGTCCAACCGGGACTTCAACATCTCAATTTCTTGGAATATCGTACATCAAAATAATATCAAACAATATGAGCATAAATGTTGAATTTATCACATACAAACTTACCTCGATTTCAAAATAAGCTAGATCGTCAATCTAATTCGAGACTTTATTCTTGCCCCGATTAAGGTTGATTTTTTGTTCCTATTGCTCTATAATAGGAAATTAGCTCATTTAAATCATCACATTAATAAGAGCATTTTAATAACCATGCTTTGGCAAAATTACTATTTTGCCCTTACACTTTGGCAAAATGACAATTTAACCCCTAGGCTCGAAAATCAATTCGAATCAAATTTCTACCTTTAATGAGCCTAGGTGAACATTTATTTCTCTTATGGTTATAATCAAAACCCAACATTTCACATATTTACTACCAATTTCACAACCTTTACAAAAAGGTTCATTTATGTGTTTTCATGGCAACACCTTTCACAAAAGTTGTTCATTTAACAACTAAGACTCATTTTCTTCCATAAAATACAGAAAATAACAATGAAAGCTCTCATGGTAAATCTCTAAACTTTTCACCATTTTACAAATTAGTCCCCTCTTTAGCTAGCTTAAGCTTTATGGACTCCAAAAGTACAAAAATCATCAAAAATAATCACCAAAATGACTTACTTGTAAGGAAGATATGTTGCTGAAAATTTCAAGCTCTCAAACCCTATTCTTGCTAGAATTTTCGGTGGGTGGAAGAAAAGAAAATGGAAAGATGATAGCCTTTGCTTATTTTATCTTATTTTATTCATTTAGTCAACTAATGTTACCAACCCTTGTCATATTTTAAAATCCCTTGTCCCCTTGGCCGGCCATGACCTTTAGATAGGTCTAATTCACATTAAAGGCTTCCAATTAAAATTCTATTGCTATTTGGCACCTCTAGTAACTAAAATAGAACTTTCGCACTTTATGCAATTTAGTCCTTTTTCGCGATTAAGCATAAAATCGCTAAAATTAAAACACCAAAATTTTCATGCATCTATATAACCATGCTCTAATTCATAAAATAACATTAAAATAATTTTTCTCTGATCTCGGATTAGTGGTTCCAAACCACTGTTCTGACTAGCCCCTAAATCGGGCTGTTACAGCCTGGTTTAGTATCGAACCATTTCTAAAGTATGTTTTGGGCCTCGTAGGCCCATATTAAGCTTTTTAAGATGTAGTTTGAAAAGTTTTAAATTTGAACAAAATTTCATATTCCGGAAATGTTTGTATGTACGTTATTAAGTCAAGTAACGCCTTGTACCCTATGCTGGTATCGGTTATGGGTAAGGGGTGTTGCATTTAGTGGTATCAGAGCTATGGTTTAGTCGATTATCTGACTAACCTAGCGTGTGTACGAGTCTAGCTATACATGCCATATAAGAATTATGATAGTGTGACGACTCCTAACAATTTAAAATGTGTTTTTATATAGTAAATGGATCCCGACGGAGCAATGGAAGATGAGGTAGAAAGTAATGCGCTGGCTCCCGTAGAAGGGACTGCGCCAACCGAAAGTGGGCCCGTGATGCTGAGTCAGGGCGGAGGGGCTAGAGAAGCCTTCCTCCATATGATGAATGTATGGTATTCGGAGTTTGTTCGAGCAAACTCGAACGCTCCACCTCCTCCACCCCTCCAATTCCCCAGCCTACCCTTACAACTCCCCAAGTAGTGGAAATGATTAGAAGAGAAAAACCCCGGGTAGATAGAATTCAAAAGCAAGGGGCCGAAGAATTTAGAACGAGTATAGATGATGACCCAGAGAGAGCAGAATTATGGCTAGAAAATACCATTAGGGTATTCGATAAGTTGTCTTGCACACCTGAAGAGTGCATGAAGTGTGTTGTGTCACTCCTGCGAGATCGGCCTATCAATGGTGGAACACCCTTGTGTCCGTTGTACCAAGGGAAAGGATTACTTGGGAATTCATTCAGGAATAATTCCATAAAAATTATATTAGCTAGAGGCTTATAGATAAGAAGAGGAAAGAATTTCTAGAATTGAAGCATGGCCAAATGACAGTAATCGAGTATGAGCGTGAGTTCGTGAGGCTCAGTAAATACGTTCGGGAGTGCATATCCACCGAAGCCATCATGTGTAAGAGGTTTGAGGATGGATTAAATGAGGATATCCGATTGTTTGTCGATATTCTAGAACTTAAGGAATTTGTTGTGCTAGTAGAGAGAGCTTGCAAGGCCGAAGAATTAGCCAAATAGAAAAGGAAAGCTGATATTGAGTCCCGTGACTCAAAGAAAGGACAGTTGGGGAAATCATTTCAGTCTTCATCTAAGAAATCATGGGAGTTTACCACTCGATCCAATGCTTCAGTTGGATTCTCAAATAGAAATAGGAGTAAGCAATACTCGGCATCTAAAGCTTAAACCACTTCTATTGCGAGTGTTGGTAGTGCTCGACCAAATAAATCGGAGTGTTCACGGTGTGGTAGATGACATTTTGGTGAGTGTCAAGGAAATGAAAGAGGTTGTTTCAAGTGCTGTAACACCCCTTACCTGTGTTCGACACCTAAACCGGGTACGAGGCATTACCATACTTAACTTGCTCAATCATACAACATCGATTCGTAAAAATTTCATTTCAAATTAAAACTTTTCCTTCAAGACCATAATGTCCTTATTATAGGTCTACAAGACCCTAAACTTGTACCCGAAATGATTCGGGACTAAATCGAAAAATTTTGAGCCCTTAGACAAATTTGACATAAAACAGGGGCACATGCCCATGTGAAGGATGGGACACGCCCGTGTGGCAAATCACATGCCCGTGTTCCACGCCCGTGTGGAATTATTTTTCCATTCAAACCTACAGGGGTTTTCACACGGCCGGACGCACGTCCATGTCCCTAGCCCGTGTCCCTCACACAGCCATGACACGCCTGTTTCTTAGCCGGTGTGCAAAAACCATGGCATTCTATTTATGATGTCATCACCTCAATAAGGTCACACGACCAAGGCACATGTAACAGCCCAATTTAGGGGCTAGCCGAAATAGTGATCTCGGGGTCACTAATCTAAGAATTTAGAAATTTATTTTCATGTTATTTTATGAGTCAGAGCATGATAGTATATGTGCATGAGAATTTTGGTGCTTTAATTTTTGCGATTTCTAGTATAATCGTGAAAAAGGACTAAATCGCATAAAGTGCAAAATTTCCATTTTATAAGTTAAATGTACCAAATAGCCATAAGTTGATAATTGGAGGTCTTTAAAAGGCAATTAAACCCCCAATATTTGCTTGGCCGGCCGTAGACTAGCATAGGAGACAAATTTGTCAAAGATGGTCAAAGTTTGTGATAGCAGGTGGACTAATTTGACTAGTATTAAAATAATAAGGAAAGAAAAGATATCATCTTTTCTCTTTCACTCTTCCACCAAAAATTAGCAGCAAATAGAGGGAAGAAAGCTTCAAAATTTCAGCACACTCTTCTCTTCAAAAGTAAGTGTTCTAGTGATCTTTTCTTGAAAATAGTTGTACTTTTGGGAACCCTAAAGCTTAAGCTTTCAAATGAGGGGACTATTGTGCAATTTGATGCAAAGTTTAGAGTTTTACCATGAGAGATTTCATTGCTATTTGCTGAATTTTTATGGAAGAAAATGAGTCTTAGTTTTTGTATGAACAACTTTTGTGAAATGTGTTGTCTTGAAAGCACCTAATTTGGACCTTGATGAAAAGGTTACAAAATTGTAGTAAATATGTGAAATGTTGAGTTTTGATGATAGCTATAAGAGTATTAAATGTTCACCTAGGCTTGTTGAAGGTAGAAATGTGATTAGAATTTATTTTACGAGCCTAGGGCAAAATGATCAATTTGCCAAAGTCTAGGGGCAAAATAGTAATTTTGCCTAAGCATGATTATTGAAATGCTTTATTAATGAGATGATTAAAATGAGCTAAATTGTTGTTATAGAGCAAGAAGAACCGAGGATTCGCCTCGATCGGGGGAAGAACAAAGTCTCGGACTAAATCGTCGAGATAGCTCATTTTGAAAATCGAGGTAAGTTTGTATGTGATTAATGAAATAGTTATGTTAGCATAATTGAAAATGCTTGGTATCACATTGATGTATGATGTTGAAGTCCTAGTGGACTATAATGAATATGGGATTGCTATCATTGAGATGTGAATCAGATAAAGTCTCGTATAAGACCATGTCCGGGACATGGCCTCAGCACCGAGTTAAGATCCCATATAAGACCATATCTGGGATATGGCTTTGGAAAAGAATAAGAAACTCGTTAAGACCACATTCGGAATGTGGCATTGATAATTGATGTAAAAGTCCATATAGGACCATATCCGGGATATGGCATTGGCATTTAGAAGTAACTCCATGTAAGACCACCTCGGGGATGTGGCATTGGCTTCGTCTCTACAAGAACGACGTTGAATATACGTCTCTGACTATCCCTAGTGATTAAAGGGATAAGTAGATGAGTTTAGAAGTAGAAATGAGATTTGCACTAAAGTCATATGAATGAGTGAATACAGGTACTCGTGAATGAGTCACGAAGAAATGTCTACGACATGTGGCATAGTATGTGCTAAATAAGGGCAATTGTGAGTAAGTATGGCAAGATGCCTATGACTTGTGTATGGTTAGTTAATATCATGGATGGATTATTTTATGAGCTTATTGTTGATATTTATATTCATGCAAACTTACTAAGCTTTATGCTTACTCCTTTCATTGCTCTTTCTCATTGTAGTATTGCCAAGATAACTCGAGGAACGGGGATGTAGGAGTTCGGAAATCAAATTATCGACACCACTTTGGTATAACAATTTAGACTTATTTTGAGTATGGCATGTATAGGACTCGATTATTTTGTTAGGTCGTAATTGTTGGCCAAAGTGTTGGCTTTGTAAGGCATCAAAACCTCCTTTTGTAATGGTCTATTAGGTTAGGCCGATTCTTGGCAAATTTTTATGTTTAAAGAAAGTGATTTTTTTGAAGTGTATGCCCTTGTGTATGATTGTGAATTGTGTTGAGATAGATTGGTGTTTGCATGTGTGTAACGTAGGGTGGCATAAGGCTTGGTAGATAGCCATCTAATTGTCTACATGAATAGACACACGGGCGTGTGTCTATACCGTGTGTGACACACAGTTAGCCCTATAGTCGTGTGAATTGACCGTGTGTCCCCTTGCATACTAGGTTTGCAAGTCAGTGTGCCATACGGGCTAGGGACACGGGCGTGTGCCCAGGCCGTGTGAAGTCTACATATTAATTGTGGAATTTAAATCGACCACGGGTAGAAGACACGAGCGTTTCTATGCCGTGTGAAGTTAGTCAGAATTGACCGCGGGTGGAAGACACGGGTGTGTCTAGGCCGTGTGAAGTTTGTCAGGGTCGACCACGGGTGGATGGCACAGACATGTCTTAGGGGCTCACAGGTGTGTGGCCCCTATTTTGTTGAAAAGTTCCTGAGCTCGTAGAACTCCCAGAATAGTTTTGATACCTCTCGGAGGTATGTTTGGGGCCTCTTAGGCCGAGTACGTGCAAGTGATGAGTTTAAACAAAATTTTATAGCTCGTTTCGAGATGTCAAGTGAGATTAGTTAAGTAATGCCTCAATCCCGGTCCCGGCTTCGGGCACGGGTAAGGGGTGTTACATTTATTAGTATCAGAGCTACGGTTTAGTCAGTTCTAGGACTAACATAGCGTAAGTACGAGTCTAGCTATACATGCCATATGTAAGGGTGTCTGAGTAATGATAGTGTGAGGGCTCCTGACGTATAAAATTGTGTTTTATGTAGTATATGGATTACGATCAGACCGAAGAGCTGATGATGATGATCTTTGCGAGTAACGCGCCAGCTCCCGCTCAAGGGACCGCGCCGACTAATAGTAGACCTGAGACCTTGGGACAGGGGGAAGAGGCTCGAGAAGCCTTTCTCCACATGATGAGCAACTGGTATACTAAGTATACCCGAGAAAATCCAAACGCTCAACCCCCTCCACCCCTACCAATTCCTCAACCCGCTTCAGTAGCTCCTCAAATGGTTAAAGTGGTGAGAAGAGAAAGACCTCCGGTGGATAAGATCCAGAAGCAAGGAGCCGAGGAATTCCGGGCAAATAAGGAAGGTGACCCAGAGAAAGTGGAGTTCTGGCTCGAGAATACCATTAGGGTATTTGATGAGTTATCCTGCACACCTAAGGAGTGCTGAAAGTGTGCGGTATCTCTCCTGAGAGATTCAGCCTATCGATGGTAGAACACCCTAGTGTCGGTGGTGCCGAGGGAGAGAGTTAGCTGGGAATTTTTCCAAGAGGAATACCGGAAAAAGTACATCAGTCAGCGGTTCATCGACCATAAGAGGAAGGAGTTCTTGGAATTGAAGCAAGGTCGTATGTCAGTAACCGACTATGAATGGGAGTTTGTAAGGCTTAGCAAGTATGCACGAGAGTACGTGTCTACCGAAGCTGTCATGTGCAAGAGATTTGAGGACGGATTAAATGAAGATATCCATTTATACGTGGGAGTCCTCGAACTAAAAGAAATTGTAGTGTTGGTAAATAGAGCCTGTAAAGCCGAAGAGGTGGCTAAATAGAGAGAAGAGTCGAGAATGAGTCTCGTGACTTGAGGAAGAGACAATTGAATAAGTCTCATCAATCCTCATCTAAGAAATCGAGGGATTTTACTACTCGATCAGTCGCTTCAGTGGGGTTTTCAACCCGAAGTAAAGGCAAGCAATTTTCGGGGTCGAAAGGGCAGACCACTTCAGTTGCTAGTGTGGGCAATGTTCGACCAAGTAGACCAGAATGTCCTTAGTGTGGCAGGCACCATTCTGGTGAGTGTCGAGCTAACGAGAAATCTTGTTTCCGATATGGGTCCTTAGACCACTTTATTAGAGACTGCCCCGTGGTGGGCGACAAAGAAAAGACTCATTATGCAAGATCGGGAAGTACTGCTAGGGGAAGACCACTGAGAAACTTGGGAAATGAAATGGGTAGCAAGAATCCATCTAGAGAGCATTTGCTAGAGTCGAGGGTAGAGCAGCAGCGAGGACATATGCCATTCGTGCTCGTGAAGAGGCATCTTCCCCGAGCGTAATCACGGGTACCTTTTCTCTCTATAATACTCGTGTTATAGCTTTAATTGATCGGGATCCACCCACTCATACATATGCATGAAATTAGTCTCTAGCATGAGCATGCCCGTAGAGAGTTCTTTGAATTCATAATAAGAGTGTTTAATCCCCTAGGCAAGTGTGTATTGGTTGATAGAGTTTGCAAAGGTTGCCCTTTGATGATTAAGGGTTATTGTTTCCCGGTCGACCTTATGTTATTACCGTTTGATGAGTTTGATGTCATCCTTGGGATGGATTGGTTAGTTACTCATGGAGTAGTTGTGAATTGTGGGAAGAAGCATATTGATTTGAGAGATGAAAATGGTAATCTTATTCGTGTTGAATCAGATAAGCCAGATAGGCTCCCAGTAGTGATGTCAACCTTGTTGACTCAGAAGTATTTAAAGAAGGGATATGAGGCCTATCTTGCCTTTGTGTTGAACACTAAAGAGACTGAATTAAAAATGGAGTCGGTACCCATAGTATGCGAGTACCCAGATGTTTTCTCGGAAGAGTTACCAAGGCTACCTCCGGTTAGAGAGATTGAATTTGGGATTGAGTTAGCTCCGAGTACTGCCCCTATTTCTATTGCTCCCTATAGAATGGCTCCAACCGAGTTAAAGGAGCTAAAAGAACAGTTGCTAGAGCTGACGAATAAAGGTTTTGCAAGATCGAGTTTTTCTCCGTGGGGTGCTCCCATTTTATTCGTGAAGAAGAAAGATGGTTCTATGAGACTATGCATAGATTATCGGCAACTCAATAAGGTAACTGTGAAGAACAAGTACCCGTTGCTGAGGATCGATGATCTATTCGATCAATTGAAGGGAGCCACGGTGTTTTCCAAGATAGATTTAAGGTCAGGGTACTATCATCTGAGAGTTAAGGACTCGGATGTGCCGAAAACCGCATTTAGGACTAGGTATGGCCACTATGAATTTTTGGTCATGCCTTTTGGTCTAACGAATGCCCCTACGATATTCATGGATTTGATGAATCGCGTTTTTCGGCCATACTTGGATAAATTTGTCGTGGTCTTCATCGACGACATATTGATCTACTCTCGAGATGAAAACGAACACGCCGAGCACTTGAGTATGGTTCTGCAAGTTTTGAGAGAGGAGAAATTGTATGCCAAATTCAGTAAGAGTAAAGTTTGGCTCAAGGAAGTGGGATTTTTGGGACACGTTGTCTCGGGAGATGGGATTAGAGTCGACCCGAGTAAGATTTCAGCAATTATTGAATGGAGACCACCGAGGAGCGTAACTGAAATAAGGAGTTTTCTAGACCTAGCTGGCTATTATAGGCATTTTGTCAAGGGGTTTTCCATGATAGCTACCCCGATGACTAAACTTTTGCAAAAAGATGTGAAGTTCGATTGGGACAGAAAAGTGTCCTGAGTTTTGAGCCAGAAGACATTTGTTGGATCGAGGCCCCTGTTTTGGTACAACCTGAGCCGGGAAGAGAATTTGTGGTTTATAGTGACGCGTCCTTGAACGGATTGGGTTGTGTACTCATGCAAACGGGTAAGGTGATTGCTTACGCCTCTAGGTAATTGAAGCCGCACGAGAAGAATTACCCGACTCATGATTTAGAGTTGGCCGCAATTGTGTTTGAGTTAAAAATTTGGAGGCATCATTTATATGGTGAAAGGTATCGGATTTTCACCGATCATAAAAGCCTAAAATATTTGATGACTCAAAAGGAATTGAATTTGAGGCAACGAAGGTGGTTAGAGTTGATTAAGGATTATGAGTTGGAAATTGACTACCATTCGGGAAGGGCGAACGTAGTCGCCAATGCTTTGAGTAAAAAATCATTGTTTTCACTAAGAGCCATGAATACTCAGATGACCTTGTTAGATGATGGTTCTATTTTAGCTGTATTGAGGGCTAAACCCTTGTTTCTCCAAGAAATATGTGAAGCTCAGAAAGATGATAACAGTTTGTAATCCAAGAGAATTTTATGTGAGTCGAGCGTGGAGTCAGAATTTCGAGTAAATCCTGATGGATGTCTAACATTTTGAGATAGGGTCTGTGTACCCAGAAATGACGAGCTTATTCATAAAATCTTGCATGAAGCGCATAGCGGATGTTTGAATGTACACCCAGGCAGCACGAAGATGTACAATGATTTGAAGAAATGGTATTGGTGGCTTGGTATGAAGAAAGACATTTCTGAGTTTGTATCGAAATGTCTGATTTGTCAGCAAGTGAAGGCTGAACATCAAGTACCTTCGGGTTTACTTCAGCCCATTATGGGTCCTGAGTGGAAATGGGACCGCATTACCATGGACTTTGTGACGGGCTTACCGTTGACTCCAATGAAGAAAGATGCGGTATGGGTAGTGGTTGATAGACTCACAAAGTCACCCATTTTATACCGATGACGAGTCGACTATTCGCTTGATAAATTGGCAGACTTGTACATGTCAGAGATAGTAAGACTCCATAGGGTACCGTTGTCGATCATTTCGGATAGAGATCCGAGATTCACGTCACGGTTTTGGAAAAAGTTGCAAGAAGCCTTGGGCACGAAATTAAATTTCAGTACAGCCTTCCATCCACAAACCGACGGACAGTCGGAGAGGGTAATCCAGATACTTGAGGACATGCTTTGATGTTGTGTTTTAGAATTCCAAGGTAGTTGGGAGAAATACTTACCGTTGGTGGAATTCGCCTACAACAACAGTTTTCAGTCAAGTTTGAAGATGGCGCCTTATGAGGCATTGTATGGGCATAAGTGCCGCACGCCCTTGTACTGGTCAGAACTCAGAGAGAAATAGATACACGAGGTCCATTTGGTTAAGGAAACTGAAGAAAAAGTAAAAGTGATACGTGATTATCTGAAAGTCACCTCAGATAGGCAGAAGTCCTATTCAGATTTGAAAAGGAAAGAGATAGAATTTAAAGTCGGTGATAAAGTGTTCTTGAAGGTATCACCTTGGAGGAAAGTCCTCAGATTTGGCAGGAAGGGCAAACTAAGTCCGTGCTTTATCGGACCTTATGAGATTACCGAGAGGATAGGACCGGTAGCTTATTGGTTAGCCTTGCCACCTGAACTAGAAAAGATTCATGATGTCTTTCACGTATCCATGTTGCGCCAATATCGTTCAGATCCTTCACATGTCATCGTACCAACAGAGGTAGAGATCCAACCGGACTTGACTTATGGTGAAGAGCCGGTTAAGATTTTGGCGCGAGAGGTCAAGTAGTTGAGAAAAAAAAGCATAGACCTTGTGAAAGTTTTATGGCAAAGGCATGGAATAGAAGAGGCTACATGGGATCCCGAGGAAATGATGAGAAACCAATATCCCAACCTTTTTGCCGGTAAGATTTTCGGGGACGAAAATCCTTAAGGGGGAGAATTGTAACAGCCCAATTTAGGGGGTAGTCGGAATAGTGATCTCGGGGTCACTAATCTAAGAATTTAGAAATTTATTTTCATGTTATTTTATGAGTCGGAGCATGATAGTATATGTGCATGAGAATTTTGGTGCTTTAATTTTAGCGATTTCTAGTATAATCGTGAAAAAGGACTAAATCACATCAAGTGTGAAAGTTCCATTTTATAAGTTAAATGTACCAAATAGCCATAGATTGATAATTGGAGGTCTTTAAAAGGCAATGAGACCCCCAATATTTGCTTGGCCGGTCATAGACTAGCATAGGAGACAAATTTGTCAAAGATGGTCAAAGTTGGTGATAGTAGGTGGACTAATTTGACTAGTATTAAAATAATAAGGAAAGAAAAGATATCATCTTTTCTCTTTCACTCTTCCACCAAAAATTAGCAGCAAATAGAAGGAACAAAGCTTCAAAATTTTAGAACACTATTCTCTTCAAAAGTAAGTGTTCTAGTGATCTTTTCTTGAAAATAGTTGTACTTTTGGGAACCCTAAAGCTTAAGCTTTCAAATGAGGGGACTATTGTGCAATTTGATGCAAAGTTTAGAGTTTTACCATGAGAGCTTTCATTTCTATTTGCTGCATTTTTATGGAATAAAATGAGTCTTAGTTTTTGTATGAACAACTTTTGTGAAAGGTGTTGTCTTGAAAGCACCTAATTTGGACCATGATGAAAAGGTTACAAAATTGTAGTAAATATGTGAAATGTTGAGTTTTGATGATAGCTATAAGAGTATTAAATGTTCACCTAGGCTTGTTGAAGGTAGAAATGTGATTAGAATTTATTTCCGAGCATAGGGGCAAAATGATCAATTTGCCAAAGTCTAGGGGCAAAATAGTAATTTTGCCTAAGCATGATTATTGAAATGCTTTATTAATGAGATGATTAAAATGAGCTAAATTGTTGTTATAGATCAAGAAGAACCGAGGATCCGCCTCGATCGAGGGAAGAACAAAGTCTCGGACTAAATCATCGAACTAGCTCATTTTGAAAATCGAGGTAAGTTTGTATGTGATTAATGAAATAGTTATGTTAACATAATTGAAAATGCTTGGTATCACATTGATGTATGATGTTGAAGTCCTAGTGGAATATAATGAATATGGGATTACTATCATTGAGATGTGAATCAGATAAAGTCTCGTATAAGACCATGTTCGGGACATGGCCTCGGCACCGAGTTAAGATCCCATATAAGACCATATCCGGGAAATGGCTTTGGAAAAGAATAAGAAACTCGTTAAGACCACATTCGGAATGTGGAATTGATAATTGATGTAAAAGTCCATATAGGACCATATCCGGGATATGGCATTGGCATTTAGAAGTAACTCCATGTAAGACCACCTCGGGGATGCGGCATTGGCTTCGTCTCTACAAGAACGACGTTGAATATACGTCTCTGACTATCCCTAGTGATTAAAGGGATAAGTAGATGAGTTTAGAAGTAGAAATGAGATTCGCACTAAAGTCATATGAATGAGTGAATACAGGTACTCGTGAATAAGTCACGAAAAAATGTCTACGACATGTGGCATAGTATGTGCTAAATAAGGGCAATTGTGAGTAAGTATGGCAAGATGCCTATGACTTGTGTATGGTTAGTTAATATCATGGATGGATTATTTTATGAGCTTATTGTTGATATTTATATTCATGCAAACTTACTAAGCTTTATGCTTACTCCTTTCATTGCTCTTTCTCATTGTAGTATTGCCAAGATAACTCGAGGAACGGGGACGTAGGAGTTCGGAAATCAAATTATCGACACCACTTTTGTATAACAATTTAGACTTATTTTGAGTATGGCATGTATAGGACTCGAGTATTTTGTTAGGTCGTAATTGTTGGCCAAAGTGTTGGCTTTGTAAGGCATCAAAACCTCCTTTTGTAATGGTCTATTAGGTTAGGCCGATACTTGGCAAATTTTTATGTTTAAAGAAAGTGATTTTTTGAAGTGTATGCCCTTGTGTATGATTTTGAATTGTGTTGAGATAGATTGGTGTTTGCATGTGTGTAACGTAGGGTGGCATAAGGCTTGGTAGATAGCCATCTAATTGTCCACATGAATAGACACACGGGCGTGTGTCTATACCATGTGTGACACACAGTCGGCCCTATGGGCGTGTGAATTGACCGTGTGTCCCCTTGCATACTAGGTTTGCAAGTCAGTTTGCCACACGGGCTAGGGACACGGGCGTGTGCCCAGGCCGTGTAAAGTCTGTACATTAATTGTGGAATTTAAATCGACCACGGGTAGAAGACACGGGCATGTCTATGCCATGTGAAGTTAGTCAGAATTGACCACGGGTGGAAGACACGGGCGTGTCTAGGCCGTGTAAAGTTAGTCAGGGTCGACCACGGGTGGATGGCACGGACATGTCTTCGGGGCACACGGGCGTGTCCCTAGACCAACACGGGCATGTGGCCCCTGTTTTGTTGAAAAGTTCCTAAGCTCGTAAAACTCCCAGAATTGTTTCGATACCTTTCGGAGGTATGTTTGGGGCCTCTTAGGCTGAGTACGTGCAAGTGATGAGTTTAAATGAAATTTTATATCCCGTTTTGAGATGTCAAGTGAGATTAGTTAAGTAATGCCTCAATCCCGATCCTGGCTTTGGGAATGGGTAAGGGGTGTTACAGCACACGCCCGTGTCCTTCGGCCGTGTGGCAAATTAAATTCCTAATTTCAAGTGCGGACTTCACACGGCCTGGGCACACGCCTATACCTATAGTCGTGTCTTCCACACGGCTGAGACACACGGTCGTGTCTCTGCCCGTGTGTTTACTACTGAGGATACTGACTTGTAAACCTAGCATGCAAGGGGACACACGGCCTAACAACACGCCCATGAGGTTGACCATGTGGATATTTGTAAGGCTATCTACCTAGCCAAAAGCCACCCTACAAGGCAATCATACTGATGCCATTTCAATTCAACATATATCATGACCATAAGGCACTTTTAGGAATTCATAATCAAGACATCCACACAAGCATACACTTCATGAATTTCATCATCATTCAATATATATATACTTATCAAGTATTGGCCCATTTCCAATGACCACTTACAAAATGAATTTAATAACATTAATAGCCAACACTTTGGCTAACAAATATGACATAATAAAAAGACCAAGTCCTATACATGCCATACTAAAAATAAATCTAACTTTGCTATACCAAAGAGAAGTTGATAGTGTGATTTCTGAACTCCGGCGTTCCACAAATTTCCCGAGCTAGCTTGGCAATACTATAAGGAAAAGGGAAATGAGAGGGGT
Source organism: Gossypium sturtianum (assembly GCA_025698515.1). NCBI lineage: Eukaryota > Viridiplantae > Streptophyta > Magnoliopsida > Malvales > Malvaceae > Gossypium > Gossypium sturtianum. Next base: position 50,110,383 of record CM046946.1, on the reverse strand, counting down.
AAGTATAAAGCTTAGTAAGTTTGCATGAAATAAATAGCAACATAAAGGCCCATAATGTCATCCATCCATTCCATTGAATAAAACACAAAGTCTTAAGCATGTTGCCATAACTTACTCATGCTTACTCTTACCAATTACATATCATGTCTCATATCGTAGACATTTCTCGTGAATTACTCACATGTACCTGTATCACTTCATCACATAGCTTTAGCACTAACCTCATCTCTATTATAAGCTTAGCTATTTACCCATTGAATCACTTGGGATACTCGAAAATACATAATTATCATCATTCACATAAATGCAACGCCAATGCCACATCCCAGATGTGGTCTTACATGGGATCACCTCTAGATGCCGGTGCCATATCCCCGATATGGTCTTATACGGGATCTCATATCGATTGTCGATGCCATATCCTAGATATGGTCTTATACAATTCTCATATTCGATGTCGATGCCATATCCCAGATATGGTCTCATACGGGATCTCATTTTGGTGCCGAGGCCACGTCCCAGACATGGTCTTACCCAGGACCTCATCAATCACAATAATGATATCCTTTCGCTTCTTAAAGTCCAACCGGGACTTCAACATCACAAATTTTTATCATTCTCTCATTCAACATCATTACTCAAATTCATAGAAATATTATACATCTTCACAAATATCAAACATTTTAAAACATACTAGCATGATGTTGAACTTATTACACACAAACTTACCTCGATTTCAAAAATAGGCCAAATTGCCGATCTAGTCCAATACCTTGCCTTTTCCTCGGTCAAGGTTAATTCCTCGTTCTTCTTGATCTATAATAACAATTTAGCTCATTTAGTTATCACATTAATCAATCCATTTCAATAATCATACTTTGGTGAAAATTACCATTTTGCCCTTAGACTTACACAAAATGACCATTTTACCCCTAGGCTAGTAAATCAATTCTAATCAAATTTATTTCTTTAACAAGCCTAGGTGAACATTTACTTCTCTTTATGGCAACCCTCAATACTCATTATTACACACATTTAACACTTATTTTGTAACCTTTTCAAAAAGGTCCCTTTAGGTGTTTTCATGGTAACACCCTTCACAAAAGTTGTTTATATAACAACTAAGACTCATTTTCTTCCATAAAAATGTAGCAAACAACTTAAATGCTCACATGTAAAGACCCTAAGCTTTCAACTATTTTGCAAAATAGTCCCCTCTTTAGCTAGCTTAAGCTTTAGGGGTTCCAAAAGTACAAATATTATCAAGAAAAACCACTAGAATCACTTACTTGTGAGGAGAAAAGCTTGCTGAAATTTTGAGTTCTCAAACTCCTACTTTTGCTGCTGATTTTTGGTGGAAAAGAAGAAAATAAAAGATGATATTTTTCTTTTCTTTATTCTTCTCTTATTTTATTCATTAATCACCTAACACCACCAAAACATTGACTAAATTAATCCTCTTGTCCCCCCTATGGCCGGCTATGACCTTTAGAAAGGTCTAATTTCATTTTAAGGGCCTCCAATTAAAATTCTATAGCTAATTGGTACCTCTAGCTTGTAAACTAATACTTTCGCACATTATGCGATTTAGTCCTTTTTTGCAATTAAGCATGAAATCGCTAAAATTAAGGCACCAAAATTTTCATGCACCTGTATAATCATGCTATAACATATAAAATAATACTAAAATAATTTTCTACGACCTCGAATTAGTGGTCCCGAAACCACTATTCCGACTAGCCCCTAAATCGGGCTGTTACAATTCTCCCCCTTAAGGATTTTCGTCCCCGAAAATCTTACCGGTGAAAAGGTTGGGGTATTGGTTTCTCATAGCATCCTCAGGCTCCCAGGTAGCCTCTTCTACCCCGTTCCTTTGCCACAGGACTTTCACAAGAGCTATACTTTTGTTTCTCAACCGTTTGACTTCTCGTGCCAAAATCTTAACCGGTTCCTCACCATAAGTCATATCCGGTTGAATTTCTACCTCTGATGGTACAATCACATGTGAAGGGTCCGAACAGTATCAATGTAACATAGACACATGGAAGACATCATGAATCTTTTCCAGCTCAGGTGGCAAAGCCAAACGATAAGCCACCGGCCCTATCCTCTTGGTAATCTCATAAGGTCCGATAAAGCGCAGACTCAACTTGCCTTTTCGACCAAATCTAATGACCTTTTTCCATGGTGATACTTTTAGAAACACTTTATCACCGACTTGAAACTCACTCTATTTCTGCTTTAGATTCGAATAGGACTTTTGTCTATCTGAGGTAGCTTTTAGACACTCACGCATCACCTTTACTTTCTCTTCAGTTTCCCTGATCAAGTCGACCCCGTGAATTTGGTTTTCTCTAAGTTCTGACCAATATAAGGGTGTTCGGCACTTACGCCCATACAATGCCTCATAAGGCACCATCTTTAAACTTGACTGAAAGCTGTTATTATAGGCAAATTCCACAAATGGTAAGTATTTCTCCCAATTACCTTGGAGTTCCAAAACACAACATCGAAGCATGTCTTCAAGTATATGTATTACTCTTTCCGACTGCCCGTCAGTTTGTGGATGGAAAGTTGTACTAAAGCTCAAATTTGTGCCTAAAGCCTCTTGCAACTTTTTCCAAAACCGTAACGTAAATCTTGGATCTCTATCTGAAATAATCGACAATGGTACCCGGTGAAGTCTTATTATTTCTGACACATACAAATCTGCCAACTTATCGAGCGAGTAGTCAACCCGTACTGGTATGAAATGGGCTGACTTCGTGAGTCTATCAACCACGACCCATACAGCATCTTTCTTTTCCGGCGTCAACGGTAAACCCGTCACGAAGTCCATACTAATACGGTCCCATTTCCACTCGGGAACCATAATAGGCTGAAGTAAACCCGAGGGTACTTGATGTTTAGCCTTCACTTGTTGACAAATTAGACATCTCGATACAAACTCGAAAATGTCTTTCTTCATACTCGGCCAACAATACCATTTCCTCAAGTCGTTATACATCTTCGTGATGCCTGGATGTACAGACAAACATCCACAATGTGTTTTGTGCAAAATCTTCCGAATAAGTTCATCATCTCTGGGTACATAGACCTTATCTCGGAACATCAAACATCCATCAGGACTTATCCAAAAGTCTGACTCAACATTTGACTCACATGGAACTCTTTTAGCTTGTAACTCATTGTCACCTTTCTGAGCTTCACAAATCTCTTGGAGAAACATTGGTCTAGCCCTCAACTCGGCTAGAATAGAACCATCATCTGATAAAACTATCTGTGTATTCAAGGCTCTCAGCGCACACAAGGATTTCCTACTCAAGGCATCGACGACTACGTTCGCCTTTCTCGGATGGTAGTCAATCACTAGCTCATAATTCTTTATTAGCTCTAACCATCTTTCCTGCCTTAGATGCAACTCGTTTTGAGTCATCAAGTACTTTAAGCTCTTATGATCAGTGAACACCCGATATTTCTCACCATATAAATGATGTCTCTAAATATTTAGTGCAAATACAATTGCGGCTAACTCCAAATCGTGGGTCGGGTAATTCTTCTCGTGCGACTTTAATTGTCTAGAGGCATATTGTAACAGCCCGATTTAGGGGCTAGTCAGAACAGTGATCTCGGGATCACTATTCCGAGGATAGAGAAAATTATTTTCATGACATTTTATGAGTTAGAATGTGATGGTATAAGTGTATGAAAATTTTGGTGCTTTAATTTTATCGATTTCTTACTTAATCGCGAAAAAGGACTAAATCGCATAAAGTGTGAAAGTTCTATTTTATAAGCTAAAGGTGCTAAATAGCCATAGATTGCAAATTGGAGGTCTTTAAAAGGAAATTATCCCCATGGTAAATGGTTGCCCGACCATAGGGGATCATAGGAGACAAAGATGGATAATTTAGTCAAAGTTGGTAAAAGTTGGTGACTAAATTGACTTGTATTAATAAAATAAAGAAGATAAAAATATCATATTTTCTCTCTTCTTCTCCACCGGAAATTGCAGCCAAATAGGGGTTTTGAAAGCTCAAAATTTTAGCAAACACTTCTCCTTACTAGTAAGTGATTTTAATGGCTTTTCTTGATGATAGTTGTACTTTTGGGACCCCTAAAGCTTAAGCTTTCTAATGAGGGGACTAATTTGTAATATGGTGAAGAGTTTAGAAATTTTCCATGAGAGCATTCATTGTTAATTGCTGCATTTTTATGAAAGAAAAGGAGTCTTAGTTGTTAGATGAACAACTTTTGTGAAAGGTGTTGCCATGAAAACACCTAATTGAACCTCGTTGTAAAGGTTATAAAGTTTGTAGTAAATGTGTGAAATGTCAGTTTTTGATGATAGCCATAAGATAATTAAATGTTCACCTAGGCTTGTTGGAGGTAGAAACATGATTAGAATCGATTTTCGAGCCTAAGGGTAAAATGGTCATTTTACCAAAGTCTAAGGACAAAGTGGTAATTTTGCCAAAGCATGATTATTTAAATGCTTTTATTAATGTGATAATTGAAACAAGCTAATTTGCTATTATAGAGCAAGAAGAACCAAGAGTTTACCTCGATCGGGGAAAGAACAAAGTCTCGGACTAGATCGACAAACTAGCTTATTTTGAAATCGAGGTAAGTTTATATGTGATAAATTCAACATTTATGGTAGCATGATCGAGAATGTTGGTATTACATTGATACATAATGCTATACTAAATTGAGTATTTGATGTTGAATGAGATGTAGAAGTCCTAGAGGACTATAATGAATATGAAAATGCTACCATCGAGGTATGAAATGGATAAGGTCTCGTGTAAGACCATGTCTGGGACATGGCCTCGGCATCGAATTGAAATCCCGTACAAGACCATATCAGGGATATGGCTACGATATTGAATATGAGAATTGTATAAGACCATAACCGGGATATGGCATCGATATTTGATGTGAGATTCCGTATAAGACCATATCCGGGATATGGCACCGGCATCCAGAGGTGAACTCATGTAAGACCACATCCGGGAGGTGGCATTGGCTTTGTACTTATATTAATGAAGACGAATATGCGTCCTTAAGTATCCCTAGTGATTAATGGGATAAATTGATGAGCTTGAAAATAGAAATGAGATTAGTACTAAGTGTTATGTGATTGAGTCGATACAGGTACCCGTGAGTAATTCACGATGAAACACTTATGATATGTGGCACGGTATGTATTAAATAAGGGCCAGTATGAGTAAGTATGGCAAGAAGCCTAATACTTTGTGTTTGGTTAATTAATTCCATGGATGAATTTTATCATGAGCTTAATGTTGCTACTTACTTCCACCCAACTTACTAAGCTTTATGCTTACCCCTTTCATTGCCCATTTTTCCTTGTAGTGTTGCAAGGTTAACTCGAAAAGTTGCGGACTTCGGAGTTGGAGATCACACTATCGACCTCTTTTTGGTATAGCCAAATTAGTTTTATTTTGATTATGGCATGTATAGGACTTCAGTATTTTGTATGTCATATTGGTAAGCCAAATGTGTTGGCTACTAAGGTTGTTCCAATTCATTTTGTAAATGGTCATTAAAGTTGGGCCAATACTTGGCTAATTCTTATATTCAACGAGGTTGAATTTCATGAAGTGTATTTTTTGTGGATGTCTTGATTCTTTTGAGTTCTTAGAGGTATCATATGGTCATCTTAAATATTGAATTGTTTCGGTATGAGTGTGACTTCTTGCTAAGGTGGCACATGGCTTGGTAGATGGCCACATAATTGTCCACACGGGCAGACACACGGGCGTGTGTCTAGGCTGTGTGCGACACACGGTTAGCCCCATAGGCGTGTGTCCAGGCCGTGTAAAGTCTGCACCTAGAAATTTGGAATTTAATTCGACACACGGTCTAAGGACACAGGCGTGTGCCTTGGCCGTGTAACCATTATGAAATGATGATGTCGTAAATAGAATGCCAAGGTTTTGGCACACGGGATAGGACACGGGCGTGTCAAGGCCGTGTGAGAGACACGGGCGTGTGCCCGATCGTGCGAAATAAGTCAGTGTCGACCACGGGTGAAGAACACGGGCATGTCTTAGGGACACACGGGCATGTCCTTAGAACAACACGGGCGTGTGGCCCCTATTTTGATGAAAAGTTTTTCTAAGTTCGCAAAAGTTTCTCGGTTAAATTCCAAACCTCTCGGAGGTATGTTTAGGGCCTCGTAAGCCGAGAATGAGTAAGATATGGGCTTAAATGAAATTTTATAGCCCAATGTGATATGTTTAAGTGAGATAAGTTAGGTAATGTCTCATACCCGGTTCTGGCTTCAAACACGGGTAAGGGGTGTTACATTTATTGGTATCAGAGCCACGGTTTAGTCGATTCTAGGACTAACATAGCGTAAGTATGAGTCTAGCTATACATGCCATATGTTAGAGTATCTGTGTAATGATAGTGTGATGGCTCCTGATGTTTAAAATCGTGTTTTTATGTAGTAAATGGACTCTGATCCAGACCGAACTACAGCCGATGATGCTGCGAGTAATGCGCCGGCTCCCGCTCAGGGGACTGCGCCAGCAAATAGTAGGCCCGAGACCTTGGGTCAGATAGAAGAGGCCCAAAAAACCTTTCTCCGTATGATGAGCAACTGGTATACTGAGTATACCCGAGCAAATCCTAATGCTCAACCCTCTCCACCCCTACCTATTCCTCAACCCGCTCCCGTAGCTCCTCAAGCGGTTGAGGTAGTGAGAAGAGAAAGGCCTCCGATCGATAAGATCCGGAAGCAAGGAGCCGAAGAATTTCGGGCTTGTAAGGATGATGATCTAGAGAGAGCAAAATTCTGGCTCGAGAATACCATCAGGGTATTTGATGAGTTATCATGCACGCCTGAAGAGTGCTTAAAATGTACGGTATCTCTGTTGAAAGATTCGACCTATCAGTGGTGGAACACCCTTGTGTCGGTGGTACCGAGGGAGAGAGCTAGTTAGGGATTCTTCCAAGAGGAATTCTGGAAGAAGTATATCAGCCAGAGATTCATCGACCATAAGAGAAAAGAGTTCTTGGGATTAAAGCAAGGCCGAATGACGGTGACCGAATACGAACGAGAGTTCATAAGGTTAAGCAAGTATGCTCGGGAGTGCGTATCTACCGAGGTTACCATGTGCAAGAGATTCGAGGACGAGTTAAATGAAGATATTCGTTTATATGTTGGAGTCCTCGAACTAAAATAATTTGTAGTGTTGGTGGATAGGGCTTGTAAAGTCGAAGAGTTGGCTAAAGAGAAGAGAAGAGCTAAGATTGAGTCCCGTGACTCGAGAAAAAGGCAATTGAGTAAGTCCTACCAATCCCCATCTAAGAAATCGAGGGATTTTGGTACTCGACCAGCCACTTCAGTCGGGTTTTCAAACCGAAGTAAGGGCAAACATTTTTCGGGGTCTAAAGTGCAGACCACATCAGTTGCTAGTGTGGGCAACGTTCGACCGAGTAGACCAAAATGCCCACAGTGTGGCAGGCGTCATTCTGGTAAGTGCCGAGCAAATGAGAAGGCTTGTTTCAGATGTGGGTCCTTAGACCATTTTATCAGAGATTGCCCCGAGGTAGGCGAAAAGGAGAAGTCTCAGAATGCAAAACCAGGAAGTGCTGCTAGAAAAAGATCACAGGGAAACCTGGGAAATGAAATGAGTAACAAGAATCCATCCAGAGAATAGACTGCAAGAGTCGAGGGTAGAGCATCGGCGAGAACTTATGCCATTCGTGCTCGCGAGGAGGCGTCCTCCCCTGACGTAATCACGGGTACAATTTCTCTTTATGATACTTGTGTTATAGCTTTAATTGATCCGTGATCTACCCACTCATACATATGCATGAAATTAGTCTCTAGCATGAGCATGCCTATAGAGTCTACTAAATTTATAATAAGAGTGTCTAATCCCCTAGGCAAGTATGTAATGGTTGATAGAGTTTGCAAAGGTTGCCCTTTGATGATTAGGGGTCATTGTTTCCCAGTTGATCTTATGTTATTGTCGTTTGATGAGTTTGATGTCATCCTGGGAATGGATTGGTTAGTTACTCATGGGGTAATTGTGAATTGCGGAAAGTAGCTTATTGAGTTGAAAAATGAAAATAGAGATTTTATTCGTGTTGAATCAGATAAGCAAGATAGATCACCAGTAGTGATATCAACCTTGTTGACTCAGAAGTATTTAAGAAAGGGGTACGGAGCTTACCTTGCCTTTGTGATGAATGCTGAAGAGACTGATTTGAAAATTGAGTCGGTACCCATAGTATGCAAGTACCTAGATGTTTTCCCGAAAGAATTGCAAGGTTTACCTCCAGTTAGAGAGATTGAATTCAGGATTGAGCTAGCCCCGAGTACAGCCCCCATTTCTATTGCTCCATAGAGAATGGCTCCAACCGAGTTAAAAGAGTTGAAAGCAAAGTTACAAGAACTAACAGATAAAGGTTTCGCAAGACTGAGTTTTTCTCCGTGGGGTGCTTCCGTATTATTTGTGAAGAAGAAAGATGGTTCCATGAGATTATGCATAGACTACCGACAACTTAACAAGGTAACTGTGAAGAACAAGTACCCGTTGCCGAGAATCGATGATTTATTTGATCAATTGAAGGGAGCCACGGTATTTTCAAGGATAGATTTGAGGTCTGGGTACTATAAGCTGAGAGTCAAGGACTCGGATGTACCGAAAACCGCAGTTAGGACTAGGTATGGCCACTACGAATTTTTGGTCATGCCTTTTTGTCTAACGAATGCCCCTGCCGTTTTCATGGACATGATGAACTGCACTTTTCGGTCATACTTGGATAAAGTTGTAGTAGTCTTCATCGATAACATCCTGATCTACTCTCGAGATGAGAACGAACATGCCGAGCATTTGAGTATGGTTCTGCAAATTTTGAGGGAAAAATAATTGTATGCCAAGTTTAGTAAGAGTGAATTTTGGCTTAAAGTAGTAGGATTTTTGGGACACATTATCTCGGGAGATGGAATTAGAGTCGACCCGAGTAAAATCTCAACAATTGTTGATTGGAAACCACCGAGGAGCGTAACTGAAGTAAGGAGTTTTCTAGGCCTAGTCGACTATTATAGGCATTTTGTCAAGGGGTTCTCCATGATAGCTACCCCGATGACGAGACTATTGCAAAAAGACGTGAAGTTTGAATGGATAGAGAGGTGTCAACTGAGTTTTGAAAAACTAAAGGCGTTCTTGATCGAGGCTCTGCTTTGGTGCAACTGAATGGGAAGAGAATTTGTGGTTTACAGTGATGCATCCCTGAATGGATTGGGTTGTGTACTAATGCAAGAGGGTAAGGTGATTGCATACGCTTCTAGACAATTAAAGCTACACGAGAAGAATTACCAGACCCATGACTTAGAGTTGGCCGCCATTGTGTTCGCCTTGAAGATTTGGAGACACCATTTGTACGGTAAAAGATGTCAGATATATACCGACCATAAAAGCCTCAAATATTTGATGACTCAAAAGGAATTGGATTTGAGGCAACGAATGTGGTTAGAGCTGATTAAGGATTATGAGTTAGTAATTGACTACCATCCGGGGAAGGCGAACGTAGTCGCTGATGCTTTGAGTAGAAAATCATTGTTTGCACTAAGAGCCATGAATACTCAGATGGCTTTGTTGGATGATGGTTCTATTATAGCCGAGCTAAGGGCTAGACTATTATTTCTTCAAGGATTTGTGAAGCTCAGAAAAAGGACAGCAGCTTACAAGCCAAAAGAGTTCTATGTGAGTTAAATGTTGAGTCAGACTTTCGGGTAAATTCTTATGGATGTTTGACGTATCGAGATAGGGTCTGTGTACCCAAAAATAATGAATTTGTTCGTAAGATTTTGCATGAAGCACATAACGGATGTTTGTCTATACATCCAGGCAGCACGAAGATGTATACTGATCTAAGGAAGTGGTATTGGTGGCCTAGTATGAAGAAAGACATTTCCGAATTTGTATCAAGATGCCTAATTTTCCAGCAAGTGAAGGCTGAACACCAAGTACCTTCAGGTCTACTTCAGCCCATTATGGTTCCCGAGTGGAAGTGGGACCGTATTACGATGGACTTCGTGACGGGTTTACCGTTGACGCCTAAAAAAAAGATGTTGTGTGGGTCATAGTCGATAGGCTCACGAAGTTGGCCCATTTTATACCAGTGCGAGTCAATTATTCGCTTGATAAATTGGTGGACTTGTACGTGTCAGAGATAGTAAGACTTCATGGTGTACCGTTATCGATCATTTCGGATAGAGATTCGAGATTCACGTCACGGTTTTGGAAAAAGTTATAAGAGGCCTTGGGCACGAAATTGAGTTTTAGTACAGCCTTCCATCAACAAATCGACGGGCAATCAGAAAGAGTAATTCAGATACTCGAAGATATGCTTCGATGTTTTGTTTTGGAGTTCCAAGGAAATTGGGAGAAATACTTACCGTTGGTGGAATTCGCCTACAACAACAGTTTTTAGTCAAGTTTGAAAATGGAACCTTATGAGGCATTGTATGGGCGCAAGTGTCGAACGCCATTGTATTGGTCAGAACTCAAAGAGAACCAGATACTCGGGGTCAATTTGATTAAGGAAACTGAAGAAAAAGTAAAGGTGATACGCGAGTGCCTGAAAGCAGCTTCAGATAGACAAAAGTCCTACTCGGATTTGAAAAGGAAAGAGATTGAATTCCAAGTCAGTGATAAAGTGTTTTTGAAAGTATCTCTATGGAGGAAGGTCCTCGGATTTGGCCGGAAAGGCAAATTAAGTCTGCGTTTTATCGGACCTTATGAAGTTACCGAGAGGATACGACCGGTAGCTTATCGTTTGGCCTTGCCACCTGAGCTGGAAAAGATTCATGATGTCTTTCACGTATCCATGTTGCGCCGATACCGTTCAGACCCTTCACATTTCATAGTACCAACAGAGGTAGAGATTCAACCGGATTTGACTTATGGTGAAGAGCCGATTAAAATTTTGGCGCGAGAGGTTAAACAGTTAAGAAACAAAAGCAAAGCCCTTGTGATAGCCCTATGGCAAAGGCACGGGATAGAAGAGGCTACATGGGAGCTCAAGGAAGCTGTGAGAAACCAATATCCCAACCTTTTCACCGGTAAGATTTTCGGGGACGAAAATCCTTAAGTGGGGAGAATTGTAACAGCCCGATTTAGGGGCTAGTCAGAACAGTGATCTCAGGATCACTAATCCGAGGATAGACAAAATTATTTTCATGACATTTTATGAGTTAGAATGTGATGGTATAAGTGTATGAAAATTTTGGTGTTTTAATTTTATCGATTTCTTGCTTAATCGCAAAAAAGGACTAAATCGCATAAAGTGCGAAAGTTCTATTTTATAAGCTAAAGGTGCTAAATAGCCATAGATTGCAAACTGGAGGTCTTTAAAAGGTAATTAGCCCCATGGTAAATAGTTGGTCGGCCATAGGGGATCATAGGAGACAAAGATGGACAATTTAGTCAAAGTTGGTAAAAGTTGGTGACTAAATTGACTTGTATTAATAAAATAAAGAAGAGAAAAATATCATCTTTTTCTCTCTTCTTCTCCACCGAAAATTGCAACCAAATAGGGGTTTTGAAAGCTCAAAATTTCAGCAAACACTTCTCCTTACTAGTAAGTGATTTTAATGGCTTTTCTTGATGATAGTTGTACTTTTGGGACCCCTAAAGCTTAAGCTTTCTAATGAGGGGACTAATTTGTAATATGGTGAAGAGTTTAGAAATTTTCCATGAGAGCTTTCATTGTTAATTGCTGCATTTTTATGAAAGAAAAGGAGTCTTGGTTGTTAGATGAACAACTTTTGTGAAAGGTGTTGCCATGAAAACACCTAATTGAACCTCGTTGTAAAGGTTATAAAGTTTGTAGTAAATGTGTGAAATGTTGGTTTTTTATGATAGCCATAAGAGAATTAAATGTTCACCTAGGCTTGTTGAAGGTGGAAACATGATTAGAATCATTTTCTGAGCCTAGGGGTAAAATGGTCATTTTACCAAAGTGTAAGGGCAAAGTGGTAATTTTGCCAAAGCATGATTATTTAAATGCTTTTATTAATGTGATAATTGAAACGAGCTAATTTGCTATTATAGAGCAAGAAGAACCAAGAGTTTACCTCGATCGGGGAAAGAACAAAGTCTCGAACTAGATCGACGAACTAGCTTATTTTGAAATCGAGGTAAGTTTGTATGTGATAAATTCAACATTTATGTTAGCATGATTGAGAATGTTGGTATTACATTGATACATGATGTTTTACTAAATCGAGTATTTGATGTTGAATGAGATGTAGAAGTCCTAGAGGACTATAATGAATATGAAAATGCTACCATCGAGGTATGAAATGGATAAGGTATCGTGTAAGACCATGTCTGGGACATGGCCTCGGCATCGAATTGAAATCCCGTACAAGACCATATCAGGGATATGGCTTTGGTATTGAATATGAGAATCGTATAAGACCATATCCGGGATATGGCATCGATATTTGATGTGAGATGTAACATCCCGAAATAGGGCCTAAACGGAACAGTGGTTACGAAACCACGAATCCGAGATAGGAAAGTTTATTACGATTAATTATTATGATTTACCGAGTGATTAGATACATGTTTTAGAGTATCGATAAGAAATTTTATTGATTGCATGCTTAAATTACCTATTAGGACTTGTTTGTAAAAGTTGCTAAATAGGGGTTCTAATTTATAGAGTACTTGATTGAAATGGGGGTTTGAAGTAGGAGTCCTTAAATGGTAATTAGACCATTATATTTCCATGGACAAAAATGGACATACATAGATAAGAATAACTAAAGTTTTAATGAAGGGCATTTTAGTAATTTGGTATTAAAAAGAAATTAAAAGGGGAAAAGATGGCAAAATGTGTCCATCTCCTTCATTAGGACGAAATTTCAAAGGGGACACCATAGCTAGGGTTTCTTCAACTTCTCAAGCTCATAATAAGTGCATCTAAACCCCGTTTTTAATGTTCTATACGTGTTTGGAGTCCCGGTAACTTGATTTAGCTTAATCTAGCAATAATTTAACCTAGGGTTCATATTTGGAAAAATACCCATAGGTGAAATGTGTTTATTTTGATGTTTTATGATAGAATATGAAGTCTGAAATTATGTTAAACGACTTTTGCTAAGCGATTTTAAGTGAAAACGAGTAAAACGGCTTAATCGATAAAAATACCTAATGTTCATAAGTACATGTTAGAGTGAGAATATGATGTTGTCATAGAAGGGAAAAATGATCAGCATGTCATAAAACATAAGAATTAATTTCCGAGCTTTGGGGCAAATGTGTAAATATGTAAAAGTTTAGGGGCAAAATTTTAAATTTTCCAAAGTTAGAGTCAATGACTGTTTTAATAAATGTGAGTATTAAATAAGCTAAATTTGCTATTATAGATCAAGAGGAATGAAATCCGGAGTTAGACCGGGGAAAGAAAAAGATAGTGGATTAAATCACTATAGTTGATCGTATTTTGTTTTGAGGTAAGTTTGCGGTAAATAAATGCAATATTCTATTATTTTACATTTAATACTATTAAATTCCAGCATTTACATATTTATTCTATAAATTTATCATTTAAAGACCCGAGCATGAATTGACGAAGAAGCAATCTCAGAAAGTTCCGGTTGAACCTTAGGAATGTGTAGGATACAAATGTTATGACATTAGGGTTTAAGGAAATCATGTAAGACCATGTCAAGACATGGCATTGATAAGTTACTATAAGGCAAAGGTCCCATGTGGCATTGGTGAGTTTATAAGGCAAAGGTTCCATGTAAGACCATGCCAAGGCATGGCATTGGTGAGTTCATAAGGCAAGGATACAATGTAAGACCATGTCAAGACATGGCAATGGTAAGTTTCAAAAGGAAAGGTACCCGTGTATCCTTAGTATTCCAAGTGGTTCAACGAAAAAATCCCAAGAGTATACCAAAGGAAAGGTAAGATAAGTTCATGTATACCAAAGGAAAGGTAAGACAAGTTCATATTAAAAAGGTACAAATAAGAAAAGAATAAGTTAATTTATTAAGAATGTTGTTATTCATTTACATGCAATCTTACTAAGCTTTATGCTTACTCCCATTCCTTTCTCTCTTTTTATAGTATTACAAGCCAACTCAGGGATCGCAAAGACGTCGGAGATCGTTACACACTATCAAAGGATTATATTGGTATTTTGTGACTTTAACGTTTTAAGTTATGGCATGTATAGGGACTTAGCCATTTTGTGTGTATGTCCTTATGATATGGCTTAAGATTGGCTTGTAAATGCTTCATAATTATTATCCATTAAAATGGTTAATTAAGAACATGTTTTTGGTGTGATGTATGCCTAGATGATAGTTATTACAAAGAAATTATGAAAGAGTAAAAAAAAAATTGCAGGGGAACAGTTTTTGGACAGCTACTGTGACGTGATTTTGAAACATCACTAAGGATAGTAGAAATGGAATTAGGGTGTGAATGAGGTAATATAATTAAATATTATTGAGTCTATTTTTATATGAAAGAAACGGTGTAGGCAAAAGAATTGTATATTATGAGATAATTGATTTTTAGTGCAGAGGGGTCAGAACTATCGGTCAGTGTAACAGGGGAGACTTTAACTAATAAATTGTACTAATTGGCAGAACCAAAAATTCTGGAAATATTATATTAAGAAGATATATGAGTCTAGTTTCAAGGAAAATTTACGGATCTAAATTTTGAGTTTCGTAACTCGAGTTATAGTCAATTTAGTGACCAGGACGCAGATGGACAGTTTCATTATGAATAGGGAAATAAATTGTTTTGATTTGTTTAAGATATTAGAAAATTTTTAATGATTCCGGTTTGGTCCCAAATCGTTTCAATTGAATTTTTTAAGGCCTCGAAGGCCCATTTTAGGAATATATCGGATGTATGTGAACGAATTAATTTTAAAAGCAAATGTTTATGCCCCGAACTAGTAAGTTAAGTCTAGTAATGCCTCGTGCTCGACTCCAGCAACGGTCTCGGGTAAGGGGTGTTACATGAGATTCCATATAAGACCATATCCGGGATATGGCACCAGCATCCAGAGGTGAACTCATGTAAGACCACATCCGGGAGGTGGCGTTGGCTTCGTACTTATATTAATGAAGACGAATATGCATCCTTGAGTATCCCTAATGATTAATGGGATAAATAGATGAGCTTGAAAATAGAAATGAGATTAGTACTAAGTGTTATGTGATTGAGTCGATACAGGTACCCGTGAGTAATTCACGATGAAACGCTTACGATATGTGGCACGGTATGTATTAAATAAGGGCCAGTATGAGTAAGTATAGCAAGAAGCCTAATACTTTGTGTTTGGTTAATTAATGCCATGGATGAATTTTATCATGAGCTTAATGTTGCTACTTATTTCCATGCAACCTTACTAAGCTTTATGCTTACCCCATTCATTGCCCATTTTTCCTTGTAGTGTTGCAAGGTTAACTCGAAAAGTTGCAGACTTCGGAGTTGGAGATCACACTATCGACCCCTTTTTGGTATAGCCAAATTAGTTTTATTTTGATTATGGCATGTATAGGACTTGAGTATTTTGTATGTCATATTGGTAAGCCAAATGTGTTGGCTACTAAGGTTGTTCCAATTCATTTTGTAAATGGTCATTAAAGTTGGGCCAATACTTGGCTAATTCTTATATTCAACGAGGTTGAATTTCATGAAGTGTATGTTTTTGTGAATGTCTTGATTCTTTTGAGTTCTTAGAGGTATCATATGGTCATCTTAAATATTGAATTGTTTCGGTATGAGTGTGACTTCTTGCTAAGGTGGCACATGGCTTGGTAGATGGCCACATAATTGTCCACACGGGCAGACACACGGGCGTGTGTCTAGGCTGTGTGCGACACACAGTTAGCCCCATGGGCGTGTGTCCAGGCCGTGTGAAGTCTGCACCTAGAAATTTGGAATTTAATTCGACACACGGTCTATGGACACGGGCGTGTGCCTTGGCCGTGTGACCATTGTGAAATGATGACATCATAAACAGAATGCCAAGGTTTTGGCACACGGGCTAGGACACGGGCGTGTCAAGGCCGTGTGAGAGACACGGGCGTGTGCCCGACCGTGTGAAATAAGTCAGTTTCGACCACGGGTGAAGAACACGGGCATGTCTTAGGGACACACAGGCGTGTCCCTAGAACAACATGGGCATGTGGCCCCTGTTTTGATGAAAAGTTTTTCTAAGTTTGCAAAAGTTTCCCGGTTAAATTCTAAACCTCTCGGATTTTAGGGCCTCGTAAGCCGAGAATGAGTAAGATATGGGCTTAAATGAAATTTTATAGCCCAATGTGATATGTTTAAGTGAGATAAGTTAGGTAATGTCTCATACCCGGTTCCAGCTTCGAACACGGGTAAGGGGTGTTACACATATGCTATCACCTTGCCCTCTTACATGAGTACACAACCTAATACGTTCAAGGATGCATCGCTATAAACCACAAATTCCTTTCCTGGCTCGGGTTGTACTAGAACTGGAGCTTCGGTCAATAATGCCTTTAGTTTCTCAAAACTCTGATGGCACTTTTCTGTCCATTCAAACTTCACATCTTTCTGTAGCAACTTCATCATCGGAGTAGCTACCATGGAAAATCCCTTGACAAAACGTCTATAGTAGCCAGCTAGGCCCAAAAAACTCCTAACTTTGGTTACATTCCTTGGTTGCTTCCAATCCACAATTGCTGAGATCTTACTCGGGTCAACTCTAATTCCATCTCCCGAGACAATGTGCCCCAAAAATCCAACTTCCTTAAGCCAAAATTCACTTTTACTAAACTTGGATACAATTGTTTATCTCTCAAAGTTTGCAAAACCGTTCTCAAATGTTCAGCATGCTCGTTCTCATCCCGAGAGTAGATCAATATATCATCGATAAAAAACTACAACAAATTTATCTAAATACGGCCGAAAGATACGATTCATTAAATCCATGAAAACTGTAGGGGCATTTGTTAAACTAAAAGGCATGACCAAAAATTCATAGTGGCCATACCTTGTCCGAAATGCGGTTTTCGGCACATCCGAGTCCTTGACTCTCAATTGATAATATTCAGACCTCAAGTCTATCTTGGAAAATACTGTGGCTCCCTTCAATTGATCAAATAAATCATCGATTCTTGGCAACGGGTACTTGTTCTTCACAGTTACCTTATTGAGTTGCCGATAATCTATACATGACCTCAAGTAACCATCTTTCTTCTTCAAAAATAATACGGGAGCACCCCACGGAGAATAACTCGGTCTTGCAAAGCCTTTATCCATTAACTCTTGTAACTGTGCTTTCAGTTCTTTTAGCTCGATTGGAGCCATTCTGTATGGAGCAATAGAAATGGGGGCAGTACCAGGAGCTAACTCAATCCCAAATTCAATCTCTCTAATCGGAGGTAGCCCTGGCAATTCCTCTGGGAAAACATCTGGATACTCACATACTATGGGCACTGATTCAATTCTTAACTCAGCCTCTCTAGCATTCATCACAAAGGCAAGGTAAGCTTCGTACCCCTTTCTTAGATATTTTTGAGTCAACAAGGAAGATATCACTAATGGCAATCTGTCTTGCTCATATGATTCTACACGAATAAGGTCCCCACTTTCACATTTCAACTCAATAAACTTCCTTCCGCAATTCACTATCACATCATGAGTAGTTAACCAATCCATCCCAAGGATGACATCGAATTCATCAAACGACAATAACATGAGATTAGCCAGAAAGTAATGACCTCTAATCATCAAAGGACAATCTTTGCATACTCTATTGACTAACACACATTTGCCTAGGGGATTTGACACTCTTATTACAAATTCGGTAGATTCTACAGGCATGTTCATACTAGAGGCCAATTTCATGCAAATATACGAGTGGGTAGATCCCGGATCAATTAAAGCTATAACATGAGTATCATAGAGAGAAAATGTACCCGTGATCACGTCGGGGGAGGAAGGCTCTTCGCGAGCACGAATGGCATATGTTCTCGCCGGTGCTCTACCCTCATCTCTTGCAGTCTGCTCTCTAGATATGTTCTTACTACTCATTTCATTTCCCAGGTTTCTCTGTGGCCTTCCCATAGCAGTACCTCCCGGTCTTGCACTCTGAGGTTTCTCTTTCTCACCCACATCGGGGCAATCTCTGATAAAATGGTCTAGGGATCCGTACTTGAAACAAGCTTTCTCATTTGCTTGACACTCCCCGGGATGAAGTTTGCCACACTGCGGACATTCCAGTCTACTCGGTCAAGCGTTGCCAACACTAGCAATTGAAGTAGTCTGAGCTTTAGACCCTGGGTACTGTCTACCCTTACTTCTACTCGAAAACCAAGCTGAGGTGGCCGATCGAATAGTGAAATCTCTTGACTTCTTGGATGAGAATTGGAATGACTTGCCTAACTGTCTCTTCCTCGAGTCGCGAGACTCGTTTTCAGCCTTCCTTTTCTCTTTAACCAGTTCATCGGCCTTACAGGCTCTATCTACCAGCACCACGAATTCTTTTAGTTCAAGGACACCAACAAACAAACGGACATCCTCATTTAACCCATCCTCGAACCTTTTACAAATGATGGCTTCTGCCGATACGCACTCTCGAGCGTATTTGCTGAGCCTTACGAACTCATGCTCATATTCAGTCAATGTCATTCGACCTTGCTTTAGCTCTAAGAACTCCTTTTTTTTTCTGGTCAATGAACCTTTGACTAATGTACTTCTTCCGGAATTCCTCTTGGAAGAATTCCCAGTTAATCTCTCCCTTGGCACCACCGACACAAGGGTGTTCCACCACTGATAGGCCGAATCTCTCAAGAGAGATACTACACACTTCATTCATTCTTCAGGCGTGCATGACAACTCATCAAATACCCTGATGGTATTCTCAAGCCAGAATTTCGCCCTCTCCGGATCATCATCTTTACTGGCTCGAAATTCCTCAACTTTTTACTTCCGGATCTTGTCAACCGGAGGCCTTTCTCTTCTTACTACCTCTAATACTTAGGGAGCTATAGGGGTAGGCTGAGGAATAGGTGGGGGTGGAGGGGGATGAGTATTAGGATTTGCTCGTATATACTCAGTATACCAATTGCTCATCATATGGAGAAAGGATTCTCGGGCCTCTTCTCTCTGACCCAAAGTCTCGGGTCTACTTTCTACTGGAGCGGTCCCTTGCATGGAAGCCGGTGCATTACTTGTAGCATCATCGGCTGCAGTTCAATCGGGATCCATTTACTATATAAAAGACAATTCAAATCATCAGGAGTCGTCACACTATCATTATGCAAATACTCGTACATATGGCATGTATAGATAGACTCATACTTACACTATGTTAGTCCGAGAATTGACTAAATCGTAGCTCTGATACCACTAAATGTAACACCCCTTACTCGTATTCGACACCTGAACCAAGTACGAGGCATTACCATACTTAACTTGCTCAATCATGCAACATCGATTCGTAAAAATTTCATTTCAAATTAAAACTTTTCCTTCAAGACCATAATGTCCTTATTATAGGTCTACAAGACCCTAAACTTGTACCTGGAATGATTCGGGACTAAACCGAAAAATTTTGAACCCTTAGACAAATTTGACATAAAACAGGGCCACACGCCCGTGTGAAGGATGGGACACGCCCGTGTGGCAAATCACATGCCCGTGTTCCACGCCCGTGTGGAATTATTTTTAAATTCGAATCTACAAGATTTTTCACACGGCCGGACACACACCTGTGTCCCTGGCCCGCGTCCCTCACACAACCTCGACACGCCCGTGTCTTAGCCCGTGTGCAAAAACCATTGCATTCTATTTATGACGTCATCACCTCAAAAAGGTCACACGGCCAGGGCACACACCCGTTTCCTTCGGCCATGTGGCCAATTAAATTCCTAATTTCAAGTGCAGACTTCATACGGCCTGGGCACACGCCCATGCCCATAGCCGTGTCTTCAACGCGGCTGAGACACACGGCCGTGTCTCTGCCCGTGTGTTTACTACTGAGCATACTGACTTGTAAACCTAGCATGCCAGGGGACACACGGCCTAACCACACGCCAATGAGGTTGACCGTGTGTCACACACGGCCTAGACACACACCCGTGTGTCTACCCGTGTAGACATTTGTAAGGCTATGTACCAAGCCAAAAGCCACCCTACAAGGTAATCATACTGATGCCAATTCAATTCAACATATATCATGACCATAAGGCACTTCTAGGAATTCATAATCAAGACATCCACACAAGCATACACTTCATGAATTTCATCATCATTGAATATATATATACTTGTCAAGTATTGGCCCATTTCCAAAGACCACTTACAAAATAAATTTAATAACATTAATAGCCAACACTTTGGCTAACAATTATGACATAACAAAAAGACCAAGTCCTATACATGCCATACTCAAAATAAATCTAACTTTGCTATACCAAAGAGAAGTTGATAGTGTGATTTCCGAACTCCGACGTTCCACGAATTTCCCGAGCTAGCTTGGCAATACTACAAGGAAAAGGGAAATGAGAGGGGTAAGCATAAAGCTTAGTAAGTTTGCATGAAATAAATAGCAACATAAAGGCCAATAATGTCATCCATCCATTGCATTGAATAAAACACAAAGTCTTAAGCATGTTGCCATAACTTACTCATGCTTACTCTTACCAATTACATATCATGTCTCATATCGTAGACATTTCTCGTGAATTACTCACATGTACCTGTATCACTTCATCACATAGCTTTAGCACTAACCTCATCATTCACATAAATGCAATGCCAATGCCACATCCCAGATGTGGTCTTACATTGGATCACCTCTAGATGCCAGTGCCATATCCCCGATATGGTCTTATACGGGATCTCATATCGATTGTCGATGCCATATCCCAGATATGGTCTTATACAATTCTCATATTTGATGCCGATGCCATATCCCAGATATGGTCTCATACGGGATCTCATTTCGGTACCGAGGCCACGTCCCAGACATGGTCTTACACGGGACCTTATCAATCACAATAATGATATCCTTTCGCTTCTTAAAGTCCAACCGGGACTTTAACATCACAAATTTTCATCATTCTCTTATTCAACATCATTACTAAAATTCATAGAAATATTATACATCTTCACAAATATCAAACATTTTAAAAAATACTAGCATGATATTGAACTTATTACACACAAACTTACCTCGATTTCAAAAATAGGCCAAATTACCGGTCTAGTCCGATACCTTGCCTTTTCCTCGGTCAAGGTTAATTCCTCGTTCTTCTTGATCTATAATAACAATTTAGCTCATTTAATTATCACATTAATCAATACATTTCAATAATCATACTTTGGCAAAATTACCATTTTGCCCTTAGACTTACACAAAATGACCATTTTACCCCTAGACTCGTAAATCAATTCAAATCAAATTTCTTTCTTTAACGAGCCTAAGTGAACATTTACTTCTCTTTTGGCAACCCTAAATACTCATAATTACACACATTTAACACCTATTTTATAACTTTTTCAAAAAGGTCCCTTTAGGTGTTTTCATGGTAACACCCTTCACAAAAGTTGTTTATCTAACAACTAAGACTCATTTTCTTCCATAAAAATGCAGCAAACAACTTAAATGCTCACATGTAAATACCTAAGCTTTCAACTATTTTGCAAAATAGTCCCCTCTTTAGCTAGCTTAAGCTTTAGGGGTTCCAAAAGTACAAATATTATCAAGAAAAACCACTAGAATCACATACTTGTGAGGAGAAAACCTTGCTGAAATTTTTAGCTCTCAAACCCCTATTTTTTCTGCTAATTTTTGGTGGAGAAGAAGAGAAGAAAAGATAATATTTTTCTTTTCTTTATTCTTCTCTTATTTTATTCATTAATCACCTAATACCACCAAAACATTGACTAAATTAATCCTCTTGTCCCCCCTATGGCCGTCTATGACCTTTAGAAAGGCCTAATTTCATTTTAAGGGCCTCAAATTAAAATTCTATAGCTAATTGGTACCTCTAGCTTGTAAACTAAGACTTTCGCACTTTATGCGATTTAGTCCTTTTTCGCAATTAAGCATGAAATCGCTAAAATTAAGGCACCAAAATTTTTATGCACCTGTATAATCATGCTATAAAATATAAAATAATACTAAAATAATTTTCTTCGACCTCGAATTAGTGGTCTTGAAACCACTGTTCCGACCAGCCCCTAAATCGGGCTGTTACTAGTGCGGTTCACTAGACCACTTCATTCGAAACTGTCCTGAGATGGATGAGAAAGACAGAAAGCAAGATGTGTGAGCGAGTAATGCTCCTTCTAGAAGTAGACCATAAAAGAACCCGAGAAGTGGGGCTAGCAGCAGAGGCGCGCCTAGAGATTTCACCGTGAGGTCCGAAGGCCGAGCGCCTGCAAGGACTTATGCCAATCGCGCTCGCGAAGAGGCATCGTCACCAGATGTGTTTACGGGTACTTTTTATCTTCATGATATCTCTATTGTTGCTTTGATTGATTCGAGGTCTAGCCATTCGTATGTTTGTATGAAATTGGTATCTGGTATGAATATGCCTATTGAGTCCACAGAAATTGTCATAAAAGTGTCAAACCCATTAGGCAAGCATATGCTAGTTGAGCAAGTCTGTAGAAATTATTCTTTGACAATTAGAGGTCATTGTTTTCAGGCTAACCTTATGCTGCTACCGTTTGATGAATTTGATGTGATTCTTGGTATGGACTGGCTAGCAGCTCATGATGTGATAGTAAACTGTGGTAGTAAGTTTATTGAACTGAAATGTGAAAATAGGGATATCCTTCGGGTTGAATCAGGTGAATCGGATAGCTTGCCTGTACTGATTTCTTGTATGACTCCTGAGAAATGCATGAGAAAAGGGTATGATTCCTATCTTGCAATTGTGTTGAATACCCAAGAGTCGGAAGTAAAGATTGAGTCAGTGCTAGTGGTATGTGAGTATCCGAATGTGTTTTCAGAGGAGTTGCCCGGATTGCCTCCAACTAGGGAAGTTGAGTTTGGTATTAAGTTGATTCCTAGTACGGCACCTATTTCGGTTGCCCCGTATAGGATGGCACTATTGAAGTTAAAACAATTGAAGGCTCAGTTACAAGATTTGACAGATAAAGGTTTCGCAAGACCGAGTTATTCTCCGTGGGGTGCTCTCGTACTCTTTGTGAAAAATAAAGACGGTTCAATGAGGCTATGTATAGGTTATAGACAGCTCAACAAGGTAACAGTGAAGAACAAGTATCCTTTGCCAAGGATCAATGATTTGTTTGACCAATTGAAGGGAGCCACAGTGTTTTCTAAGATAGACCTGAGGTCTGGTTATTATCAGTTGAGAGTTAAGGAGCAAGATGTACCGAAAACTGCATTTCGGACTAGGTATGGCCACTATGAGTTCCTGGTCATGCCCTTTGGCTTAACAAATGCTCCTGCTGTGTTTATGGATTTAATGAATCATATTTTCCAATCGTACTTGGATAAGTTTGTCGTTATTTTCATCGATGACATATTAATTTATTCTCATGATGAAAGTGAACATGAAAAGCATTAGAGAACTGTCTTACAAACTTTAAGAGATAAGCAGTTGTATGCTAAGTTTAGAAAAAGTGAGTTTTGGCTCCGAGAGGTCAGATTCTTAGGACACATCGTGTCGGGTGGTGGAATTAGAGTTGACCCGACTAAGATATCGGCTATCCTTGATTGGAAACCACCGAGGAATGTGTCAGAGATTAGAAGCTTTTTAGGCCTGGCGGGATACTACAGATGATTTTTTAAAGGATTCTCCATGATTGCTACACCGATGATGAGGTTGCTACAGAAAGATGTCAAGTTCGAATGGATAGAGAAGTGCCAATAGAGTTTTGAGAAGCTAAAAGCATTGTTGACTGAAGCTCCAGTTTTAGTGCAACCGAAACCAGAAAGGAATTTATGGTGTATAGCGATGCGTCCTTAAATGGATTGGGATTTGTGCTCATGCAAGAAGGCAAAGTAATAGCTTATGCCTCGAGACAGCTGAAGCCACATGAGAAAAACTATCTGACACATGACTTAGAGTTAGCCGCCATAGTGTTCGCACTAAAGATTTGGAGACACCATTTGTATGGAGAGAGATGCCAAATATTCACTGACCATAAAAGTCTAAAGTATTTGATGACTCAAAAGGAGTTAAACCTACGACAGCGGAGATGGTTAGAACTAATAAAGGATTATGAGTTGATAATCGACTATCACCCTGGGAAGGCGAATGTGGTCGCCGATGCTTTGAGTAGGAAGTCATTTTTTGCCTTGAGGGCTATGAATACCCAATTATTTGTGGCTAACGATGGTTCGATTTTAGCTGAGTTGAGAGCGAAACCAATGTTTTTGCAAGAGATCTACGAAGCTCAAAAAGGTGATAAAGAATTGCAAGCTAAGATAAATTAGTGCGAGATGGGTATAGAATCGGATTTTCGGATTGGTTCAGATGGCTGTTTAATGTTTCAAGATAGAATTTGTGTACCTAAGGACAACGAGCTTATTCAAAAAATTTTGCATGAGGGACATAGCAGCTGTATGTCTATTCATCCGGGTAGTGTGAAAATGTATAATGACCTGAAGAAAATGTATTGGTGGACGGGAATGAAAAGAGACATCTCAAAGTTTGTCTCTAAATGTTTAATTTGTCAGCAAGTGAAAGCCGAACACCAAGTACCTTCGGGTTTACTTCAATCTGTGATGGTTCTCGAATGGAAATGGGACCGTATTACCATGGATTTTGTGTCGGGATTGCCGTTGACGCCAAGGAAGAAAGATATTGTATGGGTTGTGGTCGATAGGCTAACTAAGTCGGCTCATTCTATACCGGTGCGTACTGATTTCCCACTTAAGAAATTGGCCGATCTGTATGTTTCTAAAATTGTGAGACTTCATGGAGTACCTTTATCGATCATTTCAGATAGGGATCCGAGGTTCACATCACGGTTTTGGAAAAAGTTACAAGAAGCTTTGGGGAAAAAGTTAAATTTTAGTACTGCCTTCCACCCGCAAATCGACGGTCAGTCGGAAAGAGTAATTCAAATACTTGAAGATATGTTGCAGTGTTGTGTTCTTGAGTTTCAAGGCAGTTGGGAAAGGTACTTACCGTTGGTAGAGTTTGCCTATAACAATAGCTATCAGTCGAGTTTGAAAATGACACCTTATGAGGCTTTGTATAGACGTAAATGCCGAACACCTTTGTATTGGTCCGAACTCAAGGAAAATCAGATACACGGGGTTGACTTAGTTAGAGAAACTGAAGAGAAAGTAAAAATGATTCGTGACTGTTTGAAGGCTACTTCGGATAGACAGAAATCCTACGCGGACTTGAAACAGAAAGAGATTGAGTTTCGAGTAGGTGATAAGGTATTTTTTAAAGTATCCCCGTATAAGAAAGTTCTCAAATTCGGTAGGAAAGGCAAATTAAGTCCACGTTTTATTGGACCATATGAGGTGACTGAGAGAATTGGACCGGTAGCATACCGATTAGCTTTACCATCTGAGTTAGAAAAGATCCACGATGTATTCCATGTGTCTATGTTGCGCCATTACCGATCTGACCCATCACATGTGATTTCACCAACAAACGTTGAGATTTGTTCAGACATGACCTATGGTGAAGAGCCATTTAAGAATTTAGATCGGGAGGTCAAGAAATTGAGGAATAAGAATATAGCACTAGTAAAAGTACTATGGCATAGACATCGGATTGAAGAGGCCACATGGGAGCCCGAGGAAACCATGAGAGACCAATACCCGAACCTTTTTGCTGGTAAGATTTTCGGGCACGAAAATCCCTAAGGGGGAGAATTGTAACAACCCGATTTTGGGCTAGTCGGAACAGTGGTTTCGGGACCACTAATCCGAGGTCGGAGAAAATTATTTTTAATATTAGTTTATGTGTTATAGCATGATTATGTGAGTGCATGAAAATTTTGGTGAATTAATTTTAGTGATTTCATGCTTAATTTTGAAAAAGGACTAAATCGCATAAAGTGCAAAGTATAGTTAAACAAGCTAAAGGTGTCAAATAGCTATATAATCTTAAATTGGATGTCCTTAATGTGCAATTAGGCCGTTTAGGGAGTGTTGGCTGGCCATAGGGACAAAGAAATGACATGGTCAAAGGTTAGGTGAATTGTTTGGTGACTTAATTGATAAATAATTATAAAATAAAGAAGAAAAGAGATATCATATTTTTCATTTCTCTTCTCCACCGAATTTTTCACTCAATAAAGGGCCATGAAAGCTTGAAAATTTCAGCAACTTACAACCCTTGCAAGTAAGTGATTTTGATGGTCATTTTTGATAATCTTTGTACTTTTGGAACCCCTAAAGCTTAATCTAGCTAATGAGGGGACTAATTTGCAAAATGGTTCTTTTTCCATGAGAGAATTAGTGTTGTTTTCTGAATTTTTATGGAAGAAAATAAGTCTTGGTTGTTAAATAAACAACTTTTGTTAAGTGATTTTCATGAAAACACCTAAAAAGGGACCTTTTTGTAAAGGTTGTAAAATAGGTGGTAAATGTGTGAAAAATTAGAATTGTAAATTTCTATAAGAGTAATTAAGGTTCGGATAGACTTGGTTAATGAGGAAATTCGATGAAAATCAATTTACGAGCCTAGAGGTAAAATCATAATTTTGTAAAAGTTTAAGGGCAAAACGGTAATTTTGCCAAAGTAGGAATTTTGAAATGTCTTGATTAATGTGATGATTAAATGAGTGAATTTTATCAATATAGATCAAGAAAAACAGAGTCCGGACCTAGACCGGGGGAAAACCAAGCTTGTAGATTAACTCACTCTAGTCTCGCATTTTTTGTGTATCGAGGTAAGTTGTATGCAAATAATACAATGTTATTGTAATTACGCATTAAACTATTGATATTGCATAAAATGTATGATTATTGTTATGAATATGTATGATGAGGATCGATGTAGTAAAAAATCCCAGTTGAACCTTAGGAATAGATTGGATGTCCATGCCATGGCATCGACGTTGATATGTGTGCTAGTGTAAGACCATGTCTGGGACATGGCATCGGCCACATTATGAGAGCCAGTGTAAGACCATGTTTGGAACATGGCATCGACGTTGATATGTGTGCTAGTGTAAGACCATGTCTGGGACATGGCATCGGCCACATTATGAGAGCCAGTGTAAGACCATGTTTGGAACATGGCATCGGCGTTGATATGTGTGCTAGTGTAAGACCATGTCTTGGACATGGCATCGGCCACATTATGAGAGCCTATGTAAGACCATGTCTGGTACATGGCATCGGCATTGAGACGAGAGCTAGTGTAAGACCATGTCTGGGACATGGCATCAGCCTCGACATGTGAGCCAGTGTAAGACCATGGCTGGGACATGGCATTGGCATTTTACCCTCTTGTGTGAGGCTTATCAGATATCCTTTCGTATTCCAATGGGTTCAACGGGTAAATTAAAGATTGTGTCAAAAGTGAGAAAAGTTACAGCTATGTTGTAAGTGATACAGGTACCTACATGAGGTTCATGAGAAATGAGCTAGAATTATGTTGTGTGTTTAGTAAGGGTGGAAATGAGTAAGTTATGCCTTTAATCATTCGAGAATCAGGCACAAGTTTATAATATGTTATGAGTATGTTAATGCCTATTAATTGTTGTTAATTATTTACGTGCGACTTACTAAGCTTTATGCTTACTCCCTTTCCTTTCCATTTTCTTATAGTATCGCCAAGCTAGCTCGGGAATCAAAGGACGTCGGAGGCGCGATCACACTATCAATTAGAACATTTGGTATAGTTAGATTTATCATTTTGAGTATGGCATGTATAGGGACTTGGTATTTTGTTATGTGTCATAATGTTTCGGCCAAATGTGTTGGCTTGTCTTGAAGAGGAATTCATTTTGTATAAGACCATAGTTGATGGTTAATACCTGTTGTTGATAAATGCAAATGTTGGTGTTTTCATGAATGAGGTTATTACATGGGTTGGTTGATAATAATAAATGTTGTAGGTGATAGAAAATAGCTTGGATTTGAGGCGTGGATGCCTTGGTTGTGACTGATTTAGTCATGTGGTTGTGCTTTTGATGGTACTATATGATGTGTGTAAATGTGTGCTTGAAAGGGGTGACAAAGAGGCTTGGAAAATAGCCTAGTAGCTGTCCTTACGGGCAAACACATGGCCATGTGTTTAGGCCGTGTGTGACACACGATTGCCCCATGGGCATGTGTTGAGGCCGTATGTTCCCTGCACCTAAATTGTAAAAACTCAGATTTGTACACGGTTCGGGTACACGGGCGTGTGCCAGGCCGTGTGGCATCTTGAATTTCCACAAAGCTCTAGCCAGGCTCGCACACGGGCTAAAGACATGGCCATGCCAGCCACACGGTCGTGCCTTGTGTCCACACGGGCGTGTGCCCTTATTTTCAGAGAAGTTTTCTTAAATTTTCTAAAGTGTCTGGTTTAGTATCGAACCATTTCTAAAGTATGTTTTGGGCCTCGTAGGACCATATTAAGGTTTTTAAGATGTAGTTTGAAAAGTTTTAAATTTGATCGAAATTTCATATTCCAGAAATGTTTGCATATACTTTATTAAGTCAAGTAATGCCCCGTACCCTGTGCCGGTGTTGTTTATGGGTAAGGGGTGTTACAATGCAGTTGCAAGAATTAATTGATAAAGGATTTGCTCGACCTAGCTTTTCACCATGGGGTGCACCGGTATTGTTTGTAAAGAAGAAAGATGGATCATTGAGGTTGTGCATTGATTACAGGAAACTCAATAAAGTCAAAATAAAGAACAAATATCCATTGCCCCGAATTGATGATTTGTTTGACCAACTAAAGGGTGCTACTGTATTTTTGAAGATTGATCTACGATCTGGTTACTATCAACTACGAGTAAAGGATTCAGATGTGCCAAAGAGAGCTTTCAGAACCAGATATGGGCATTATGAATATTTGGTGATGCCATTCGGATTAACGAATGCCCCGGCGGTATTTATGGATTTAATGAACAGAATTTTCAGACTATACCTGGACAGATTCGTGGTTGTATTTATTGATGATATTTTGGTCTATTCCCGGAATGAAAATGAGCATCCTAAGCAATTGAGAATGGTATTACAAACTTTGCATGAGAAATAACTATATGCCAAATTCAATAAGTGTGAATTTTGGTTACGGGAAATTAGTTTCCTTGGACATATTGTATCTGTGGAAGGTATCCAGGTAGATCCGAATAAGATTTTAGCTATTGTAAGTTGGAAGCCTCCGAAGAATGTTTCAGAAGTCTGAAGTTTTCTGGGGCTATCGGGATATTATCGGAGATTTGTTAAAGGGTTTTCAATGATAGCTTCTTCGATGACTCGATTGCTGCAAAAAGATGTGAGATTCAAGTGGACTAATAAGTGCCAACAAAGTTTTGATAGATTGAAAGCCTTATTGACGGAAGTGCCCGTATTAGTCCAACCTGAATCGGGTAAAGAATTTGTAGTCTATAGCGATGCCTCATTGAACGGTTTGGGATGTGTACTGATGCAAGATGGTAAAGTAGTGGCTTATGCATCTAGGCAACTAAAACCGCATGAAAGAAATTACCTGGTACATGATCTTGAATTAGCAGCAATTATGTTTGCACAGAAGATATAGCGGCATTATCTCTTTGGTGAAAAGTATTTAATGACACAAAAAGAATTGAATTTGAGACAACGGGGATGGTTGGAATTGTTGAAATATTATGATCTCGTTATTGATTACCATCCAGGGAAAGCTAATGTGGTTGTGGATGCCTTGAATCGAAAATCTTGGTTCACCTTGCAGGCATTGAACGGCCAATTGTCCTTGTCTGATGATGATTCAATCATAGCTGAGTTAAAAGCTAGATCAACGTTTCGACAACAAATCTGTGGGGCTCAGAAGGATGATGATAAGTTACAAACCAAACGAGTGCAAAGTGAGCCAGATCCTGATTCAGAGTTTCAGATTGATTCATATGGTTGTTTGTTGTTCAGAGACAGAATATGTCTACCGAAGAATTTAGAACTAGTACAGAAGATTTAACATGAAGCGCACAATAGTATTATGTCTGTACATCTCGGTAGCAACAAAATGTATAATGACTTGAAGAAAATGTACTGGTGGCCAGGAATGAAAAGAGATATTTCTGAATTTGTATCTAAATGCTTTATATGTCAACAAGTAAAGGCTGAACACCAAGTGCCTTCGGGATTATTGCAGCCAATTACTATCCCGAAATGGAAATAGGAAAGGATTACCATGGACTTTGTATCGGGATTACCCTTGTCGCCGAAAAAGAAAGATGCTATATGGGTAATTATCGATCGTTTAACGAACTCAGCACACTTTATCCCGGTACGTATGGATTTTTCTTTAGATAGGCTGGATGAATTATATGTTTCTGCAATTGTAAGATTGCATGGAGTGCCAACCTCCATTATATCAAATAGAGATCCTCGGTTCACCTCTCGATTTTGGAGTAAGTTGCAAGAAGCTCTGGGCACTTGTTTACACTTTAGTACTGCATTCCATCCTAAAACAGATGGACAATCTAAACGTGTGATACAAATTTTAGAGGACATGCTTCGGTGTTGTGTACTTGAATTTGGGGGTAACTGGGAAAAGTATCTGCCTTTGATTGAATTTGCTTACAATAATAGTTATCAGTCCAATATTAAAATGGCACCGTATGAGGCTCTATATGGTCACAAATGTAGAACTCCATTGTATTGGATAGAGTTAAGCGAGAAAAAGATACACGGAGTTGACTTAATCCGTGAAACTGAAGAAAAGATGAAGATAATCCGAGACAGTTTGAAGGCAGCCTTAGACCGTCAAAAGTCCTATGCCGATTTGAAACGAAAAGAGATAGAATTTCTGGTGGGTGATAAAGTGTTCTTGAAAGTATCACCATGGAAGAAAGTTCTCTAATTCGGTCGTAAAGGGAAATTGAGTCCGCGGTTCATCTGACCTTATGAAATCATTGAAAGAATCAGGCCGGTTGCATATCAGTTAGCATTACCACCTAAGCTTGATAAGATTCACAATGTTTTCCATATATCCATGTTACGACGATATAGATCGGACCCTTCACACGTTATTACTCCAACAGAAGTGGAGATTCAGCCTGATATGACCTACAATGAAGAACTGATCAAAATACTTACACATGAGATGAAAGAGCTAAGAAATAAAAAGGTGGCATTGGTAAAAGTGCTCTGGAAACAACATGGATTAGAGGAAGCTACCTGTGAGTCGGAGGATACTATGAGGAAGCAATACCCTAACATGGATTAGGGGGAGAGATTTAACAACCCATATTCGATGAGATCGGAACAGTGGTTTCGGGACCACAAATTCGAGCCCAAAAATATAATTTTATTTTATTTTATTTTATGGTTGGTATTATGATAGGAAGGTCACATGAAAATTTTGATACGAAAATTTTATCGATTGTGTGGTTAATTAGGTAAAGGACTAAATTGCATCAAATGCGAAAGTTTAATTCTAGAAGCTGTAAGGATTAAATAGCTATGGAATTCAAAATTAGAGGTCCTTATATGGTAATTAGACCATTAAGAAAAGTATGTAGATTTTTCTTGGTGACTCATCTAGGGAAAAATTAAAAATGGCTAGGGACTAAATTGGAAATCACTAAAATTAAAAGATGAAAAATAATTAAAAAGGAAATTATAATCTTTTTATTCATCTTCTTCCCCAAAATTTCTATGGAAACCCTAGGAGAGAGGAAGAGAACTTACCAAACTTTAAAATGTATGAAATCAAGTCCCGTTTTTAATGATTTTTATATTTTTAGAATCGAGATAGCCTAATCTTTCTATTTATGGGATTTATTTGAAAATATAACAAAGTGTAGAAACTTTTCCATGGATGTAAATGCTGGAAATTTGAAATTTATGGTAGAAAATGAAAGATAGTTGATAAATAAACAACTTTTACAAAGCAATTTTTGATGAAAACTTGATTTAGGGACTAAAATGAAAAAGTGGTAAAACCCATGGAAAATTCTAAAATTTTTGAAATGTGTGTGCTATAAAAATTGTTATTAAATTTTGGTTAGGCTTGGAATGAGGACCAGATTGCATGAATTTCATTTTTCGAGCCTAGGGACGAAATTGGAATTTTTGAAAAGAGTAGGGGCAAAATAGTAATTTTGCCTAGGATGTAGTAGAATGCAAATGTATGTAAAATGTGATGTATGTAAAATGTGATGAGTTAATAATTAAATTTGCTTATATAGACCCGGAAAGACCAACTACGAAATTAGATCGAGGGAAACAAAAAGTTTCGGATTAGTTGGAATTCAAACCCGAACAATTGTCAAGGTAAGTTCGTGTAACTTAATTTGGTACGTTAATATGTTTGAGGTGAATTGTGTGATTGTGATAATATGTATGTGATGATATACATAATGAAATAATTATAAGTTGGAAATATTGAAAAAATATCATGTCCCGGTTG
The DNA here is from genome assembly GCA_025698515.1 of Gossypium sturtianum. Classification (NCBI taxonomy): domain Eukaryota; kingdom Viridiplantae; phylum Streptophyta; class Magnoliopsida; order Malvales; family Malvaceae; genus Gossypium; species Gossypium sturtianum. Next base: position 50,077,823 of record CM046946.1, on the reverse strand, counting down.
AATTTTGAAATTCGATGGATTTTGGTGATTTCCTGAAACAGATATAATAAGGCAAAGGTCACAAATAGGATTTAGCCCGGACGGGTAATCTTGAATTTAAGCCTCTTGAGCATATGTTATAGACTGGGTTTAGCCCGGAGGGGAAACCCTAATTAAGCTCTTTAGAGCACAGGTCATTGATAGGATTCGGCTCGGAATGGCAAACCTAAATGACTCTTGTGAACGCCGGTTGAAAATCGAGATTTAGCCTGGACTGGTAATCCTATTGTTAAATATGTGGCTCCAGAGTGTGCTCTTCGAACTTATGCCCAATGGGTAATAATGAGTACGAATTGACGGATAACTCATATGTATACCTTATGTATATCACCCGAATGTCCATCGAAATTTCATTAATTCAACGGAAAAGACTCTGAAAATATGGAAAGGTGGAATTAATGGAAGCTTGTATGTAATGAGATCATTTATGTTTACTTGATATTTATATGATGTTATATGACTAACTTGCTTGATCAAGTGTATATGTTTAGGTGAACTACCTATAATGGATGAAATGTATGTTTATGTATGCTTGTTTGAATAGATATGATCGGTAAGTTTATTTTCCATTTATTCGAACTTACTAAGCATGAAAATGCATACCCTATTTACTTTTCCCTTGTTTTATAGTGCTCGTAAGCTCACGAAGGTTGGAGGATCGGTCGAAGCATAATCACACTATCCACTATCTCCTTTTTGGTATACTTAGAAATATCATTTTGGTATAATGGGATGTATAGGCTTATTTGGCCAAATAATGACCTGTAAGTGATGTTTTGTAATATAGCCATTGGAATGGCTAGTAATGATTTATTTGGTTGTTTATAAGTTATCTCATGTTCAATGCTTATGTGTTAAGTGTGGATAGATAGAGTATGTTTATCTTGTATATGTACCAAAACTATGATTATAAACATGAATTGCATGTGATATTACGCCATGATATATGTTATTTTAGGCTAGGTTTTAATGCTTGATTTGGCTGGTACATACATGCAAGTGTTGATGTAGGTTGTTGGTAAAATTGGGTGAGAAAATGAAGCTAAGAAATGGCTTCATTTTGTACACACGGGTAGACACACGGGCGTGTGTCCAGGCTGTGTGTCACACACGGCCAAGTACATGAGTGTGTAGCCAGGCCATGTGTCCCCTACACCTTAAATTAGAGAAAACAGAATGCTTAGAATTGAGCACACGGGCAGAGACACAGGTGTGTATCTCAGCTGTGTGGTTGACACGGCCTTGAAAACGGGCGTGTTACACGACCGTGTGAAAACTGCACCTAATTTCGAAAATAAAAATTCGCCACACGGCCTAGCACACGAGTGTGTAACTCGGCCGTGTGACTTAAATTTCTTCATGCCTTAGAAGTTAGAGAGTTACACGGGTTAGGGACACGGGCGTGTGAGACCACACAGCCCGACCACACGGGCGTGTCCTTAGACCACACGGGCGTGTGAGCCCTGTACTTGGGAAAAAATTTGGAATTTCACGAAAAATTTCCTGAGATCCCGATTTAGTCCTGATTCGTTCCTAATGCTCGTATTGGGACTCGAGGGCCCATTTAAGGGACATTATGTATAATCTTGATAAATGAATAGTGATTAACATGAAATGTTTGTAAGTGTTCCGAAAATCTCTAGTAACACTCTGTAACCCTGTTCCAGCGACGGCTATTGGTTAGGGGTCTTACATTTGTTCCCACAATTTATTTTAATTTAAGCACATGCTTGTAAAAATTATGCTTATTGTAACACCCTGGTTGTAGGGGTTAGGCTTTTGGGGCTTAGCTCGCGGGTTGGCACACTTTAGTGTGTGGTTGGGTAAGTTTTAGGGGTCCTGAGAACCCTAGGTGGTGGTAGATGCCTTAGGAAAATTTTTAGTTTTAGGGGTCAAAAGGGGAGCTTGGATAGAGGGGGCCTTAAGAGAAATTTTGGTGGGAATTAGGCACAAGAAATAAGCTGGCAGAGTGGCAAGGAGGCGCCACATAAGGCATGGGAAAAGTGACGCCTCAAGGGGGGAGCCGGTAAGGGTCTCAGGTTCGATTCGCAAGGGCAGCAGGAGGCCTTTGTTTTTGCGTCATAAAGGTAGAGTGTTGGACGGTTTTTGGATGCTTAAATGAAGGATATTTGACTTGTTCAAATGTTTTGAATGGATGGCTAGGAGAAGAGGTGGGTTGGTTACTTTTGATTTTATTTGAAGGGATGGTGTAGAGTGTTTTTAGGAGAGAATGTTGGGATTTTGTGGGGAGGTGGAGTGTTTGGCCGAATTTTGTTTCTTCTAGGGGAGCTTGGCGAATGTTATAAATAGGGAAGGTGCTCATCCTTTTGGGTTTTTCCCATGTGCTTGCTTGTAGAAAATTTCTTCACACATCTCTTCCATTTCACTTGAGCCGAAACCTTCATTGCCATCCTTCCTCTCTTCCTTTTGGACCCTTGGCCGAACCACTCATCTTGCATTCCCCCTTTTCTTCCATTTTTTAAATCGAAGGTACACCCCACACCTTTCTTTCTCTTCTCTTTGCCGAAACCACTATTCCCTACCCCTTGATTTTATTGATAGCCGAATCTACACCACCACCTTTGCCGAATTTCTTTCCTCAATTTGGTAGCACTATTGGCCGAATATTAGTTTAGACCTCTTCGGGTTTTGTTGCAATCGTGGTTGAAGGTATTCTGGGATTTTAAGGCTTTCGGTCTAGTCTCGGTGAGTTAGCAAATGGCTTGGGGGAGAAGAGCCTAACGCAGGATACCTTTTCGGGTTTCAGATAGGCGGCATTTGGAGAGGCATAGAGTAGCGCGGGGTTGATCGGTTGTGCTAGTAATTAGGTGCGTAATCATCGCACTATTTCTCGGTTTGCTTGCTAATTGTTAAACATATGTATTATTTGTGGAAGCAGATTATAATGGCTTAAGTGATGAGAACTGGTGATGGTAAGATTATTTGTGATGTATTTATGTATGTATATATATTTATATTCTTATGTGATATGATGACTTAACATGTAGCATCTACATATTTGCATGAGGTGGGGCTTGATTCGATGAAGGAGGAAGTGTACACAAGGTGTACGTGGTCTAATGATAGCTCGGCTACATTAGCGCTTGATGGTTAGCCGTGCTACCTCAAGGGAGATGTTGGCTAGGTGCCCATCTCGGTGGTTGATGGCTATGTGCATCACCGTAGACAGATATTGAGGTTGAGATCATTTTGGTTGATCGGTGGCTCAGCCACGGCCTTGTGCAGAGAGTTGCCAAGGTAATGTTTTGGATCACGAGGTGATCAGTGGTGGTTTATCCACGGCCTTAGGCAGGGAGTCTGCTAAGGTTGGCGTACGGTTGGATAGTAGGTTGGGTTGAAGTGCATCTTTGCATGATTTGTTTTGAGGATTGTGTGGGTATGGGCCAAGCCCATACGTGTGGGAAATTTGTGTTGTGGTTATGCATCGAGTGCGTGGACTCACCCAATTATTTTCCTAACATTTCGGGTGATTCATGAGATGGACCGGGATCGGAGAGGATACATGGTGGCCCATGCCGAAGGAGATGTTTTTGGCTATATTAAATATTAAGTATTTCATTCAAATAATGGTTGTAATAAGGATTTATTTTATTATTTTGGTATCATTTTATTATTAACTCTATTATGGTTTGTTTAAATTGAAACACTATGTGAAGATGGTTATATTTTTTTATAACTTACTTATTCAAATATGGAATTATTAAACATGTGGCTAGAATTTCAAAAGAACATGGTTTCCAAAAGCAAATAAATTTTTACTATCTTATTCTAAGTCTAAAATATTTTCACTAACATAACCAGATTCAGTCGTAGTGAATGGGCCGGGTTTGGGGATGTTACAGTTTGGTATCAGAGCCCGGTTCAAAACTCAGCTTTGAGGGTTTTGGGCCCGAAACAGTTTTTAAAATGGGTTTTTGAAATGTGGGCTTTTATAAAAAGGTTTTCAGGTTATTCTAGCATGGCACTGTATTCTCTACCCAAGTCCACTGTAAGTACTTTGGACTTTCTTGAAGTGATTTGTCTATATGAATTATTATGGGCTTAGTTTGGGCTCGTAGATTAGAAATTAGGACTATTGGACCCTAGGATTAGTCTACTCAAACATATGCATAAAACTTTCTAAATAGACTAAATCGAGGCGCTAGATATGAGTTCTAGGGGGCGTGGTCGCAATACTCGTGGACGTGGTAGAGGCAGGATGTCGAGTGAATCGAACCGGTTGGGTCTCGCCATGGGTCAGAGAGCGATGTGTCGCCACCCGGTGTTGAGGTGGAACACAGCAGGATCGATCGGAGGAGACGACGCAGATGATCGCGAGCTATCTTTGCGGATGCTTGAGCGAGTAGCAGGAGCCAATGGGGGCAGTGGGACTAGGAAGTCAGTGACCGAAAGGCTTAGGGCGAATGGAGCCGAGGTTTTCAGAGGAGTGTCTGGGGTAGCTCCAAACGTGGCAGAGTACTGGCTGGAGGCAGTGGAAAGGATTATGGATGACTTAGACTTGACTGCTGAGGAGAAGCTTAAGGGTGTTGTTTCATTGCTGCGAGATGAAGCCTACCAGTGGTGGCTCACTGTTAAGGAAAGTACCCCTGCGGATCGAGTGGACTAGGGTTACTTTAAGATCAAGTTCGAAGGGAAGTATGTCGGAGCAAGCTATGTGGATGCTCAGAGGAAGGCGTTCCTCAATGCGGTGCAAGGTAGCAAATCGATAGGCGAGTACGGCCGAAGTTTCGCGTTTGAGCCGGTATGCTCGGGAATCGTGGCAACTGATTATGAGAGATGCATCAGATTTGAAGATGGGCTACGGGATGAGCTGCGAGTTTTGATTGCTTCGCAACGGGAAAGAGACTTCGCCGTATTAGTGGAGAAAGCTCGGATAGCTGAGGAGGTCAAGAAGGTTGAGAGACAGAATAGGGACAGAGAAAGGAACCGGGATAAGAGAAGTGTTGGAGCGCCAGAAGTGGTTGAGAGGGTTCAGAAAAGACCGAGAGTCGAGACTCTTGTTCATATTACTAAGCCAGCCACTGGACATCCAGATCGTCCGTGTGCCCAATGTGGAAGGTATCATGTTGGCGAGTGCTGGAATCGTGTTCGGGAATGTTTTAGATGCAAGTCCAAGTCTCATCTGGTTAAGGATTGTCCTCAAAATCCGAATAGGACTCGGACAGAAGGTCAAGGTTTTGTGCAACCAGGCAGAGGTGGTCAGCAAGCGGTAAGAGGTCGTGGTCCGAACCATGGAGGAAATGGTTTCGGCCGAGGTCGTAGAGCGATGAGACCATGTAATGGTGGCACTCGAGGCAAGACAACCGTGTCTGGTTTATGCAAATCCGTCGGAGGAGGATAGTGATGTGCTTAGGATGTGCAGGTAGGTAAGTATCTTGTGTTTGGAATGTTCTCTGTTGTTTTTCGTGTGGGTGGTCTGTTTGTTTTGTTGCTCGTAAAGTATTTGGAACCTTAAGTATGATAGATACTTTGCCTAAAAAAGTATGTTAGCTCTTTAAGATCGAGAGTGCACAACTATAGCGTAGTGTGGTGTTAGTTTAGACAAGTAATTTCGAGGACGAAATTATTTTAAGGAGGGTAGAATTGTAACACCCAGGTTGTAGGGGTTAGGCTTTTGGGGCTTAGCTTGGGGGTTGGCACACTTTAGTGTGTGGTTGGGTAAGTTTTAGGGGTCCCGAGAACCCTAGGTGGTGGTAGATGCCTTAGGAAAATTTTTAGTTTTAGGGGTCAAAGGGAGCTTGGATAGAGGGGGCCTTAAGAGAAATTTTGGTGGGAATTAGGCACAAGAAATAAGGTGGCAGAGTGGCAAGGAGGCGCCACATAAGGCATGGGAAAAGTGACGCCTCAAGGGGAGCCGTAAGGGTCTCGAGTTCGATTCGCAAGGCGTAGGAGGCCTTTGTTTTTGCGTCATAAAGGTAGAGTGTTGGACGGTTTTTGGATGCTTAAATGAAGGATATTTGACTTGTTCAAATGTTTTGAATGGATGGCTAGGAGAAGAGGTGGGTTGGTTACTTTTTGATTTTATTTGAAGGGATGGTGTAGAGTGTTTTTAGGAGAGAATGTTGGGATTTTGTGGGGAGGTGGAGTGTTTGGCGAATTTTGTTTCTTCTAGGGGAGCTTGGCCGAATGTTATAAATAGGGGAAGGTGCTCATCCTTTTGGGTTTTTCCCATGTGCTTGCTTGCTTGAAAATTTCTTCACACATCTCTTCCATTTCACTTGAGCCGAAACCTTCATTGCCATCCTTCCTCTCTTCCTTTTGGACCCTTGGCCGAACCACTCATCTTGCATTCCCCCTTTTTCTTCCATTTTTTTAAATCGAAGGTACACCCCACACCTTTCTTTCTCTTCTCTTTGGCCGAAACCACTATTCCCTACCCCTTGATTTTATTGATAGCCGAATCTACACCACCACCTTTGCCGAATTTCTTTCCCTCAATTTGGTAGCACTATTGGCCGAATATTAGTTTAGACCTCTTCGGGTTTTGTTGCAATCGTGGTTGAAGGTATTCTGGGATTTTAAGGCTTTCTGTCTAGTCTCAGTAGTTAGCAGTCGGCTTGGGGGGAGAAGAGCCTAACGCAGGAGACCTTTTCGGGTTTCGTATAGGCAGCATTTGGAGAGGCATAGAGTAGCGTTTCGGGGTTGATCGGTTGTGCTAGTAATTAGGTGCGTAATCATCGCACTATTTCTCGGTTTGCTTACTAATTGTTAAACATATGTATTATTTGTGGAAGCAGATTATAATGGCTTAAGTGATGAGAACTGGTGATGGTAAGATTATTTGTGATGTATTTATGTATGTATATATATTTATATTCTTATGTGATATGATGACTTAACATGTAGCATCTACATATTTGCATGAGGTGGGGCTTGATTCGATGAAGGAGGAAGTGTACACAAGGTGTACGTGGTCTAATGATAGCTCCGGCTACATTAGCGCTTGATGGTTAGCTTCGTGCTACCTCAAGGGAGATGTTGGCTAGGTGCCCATCTCGGGCGTTGATGGCTATGTGCATCACCGTAGACAGATATTGAGGTTGAGATCATTTTGGTTGATCGGTGGCTCAGCCACGGCCTTGTGCAGAGAGTTGCCAAGGTAATGTTTTGGATCACGAGGTGATCAGTGGTGGTTTATCCACGGCCTTAGGCAGGGAGTCTGCTAAGGTTGGCGTACGGTTGGATAGTAGGTTGGGTTGAAGTGCATCTTTGCATGATTTGTTTTGAGGATTGTGTGGGTATGGGCCAACCCCATACGTGTGGGAAATTTGTGTTGTGGTTATGCATCGAGTCCGTGGACTCACCCAATTATTTTCCTAACATTTGGTGATTCATGAGATGGACCGGGATCGGAGAGGATACATGGTGGCCCATGCCGAAGGAGATGTTTTTGGCTATATTAAATATTAAGTATTTCATTCAAATAATGGTTGTAATAAGGATTTATTTTATTATTTTGGTATCATTTTATTATTAACTCTATTATGGTTTGTTTAAATTGAAACATTATGTGAAGATGGTTATATTTTTTTATAACTTACTTATTCAAATATGGAATTATTAAACATGTGGCTAGAATTTCAAAAGAACATGGTTTCCAAGAGCAAATAAATTTTTACTATTTTATTCTAAGTCTAAAATATTTTCACTAACATAACCAGATTCGGTCGTAGTGAATGGGCCGGGTTTGGGGATGTTACACTTATTATACTATATCGTTTCAATAACCATGAATTTAATTGCAGAGTGTTTTAATTCAAACATCCTATAATTGAACAAGCGTAAATGACTATTCGTATGTACCTTTATCACTTGGTAAATTTAATTTATTTTTCCTATTCACAATTCAATAAATTGAACTAATTAGTCTAAATATAAACAACTTAAATCATTTATTTTTATGCTAAATTTATAATTTAAAAAATCAACCTATTTACATACTCTTAGCCAATAACTTGTATTTCTACAAGCTCAAGCACATTAAAGCACAGACAAAAGAAAAAAAAATTAACTACTAAAATAAACTAAAAATGACACAAAACCAATGAAAATTCAAATTTTTTGTATGTCACACCCACACTTTAGATGACACATTGTCCTTAATGTGCGAAAATTAAATAAAGGAAAGAGATGACCTGGTAAGCTTGAAAAGTCCTCAGATATTGGCGGGTGGTCTCGTCCTTTTGCATGATGATCTAATATCGTAGTTTTAACATCCCAAAAATCAGGAGTTAGTAGAATCGGGTTTGTGAATCGAGAGAGAGTGATCATGCCTTAATATTTTTTAAATTATCTATGCATTTTTAAGAAATAAATGAGGTATTGGTTTGTTGGTTAAGTGTTAGTGTAACGTTTCTTGAAACCCAAGTTCAAATCCCTTCTCTCGCATCATTTTTATTATTTTGCAAATTTTGCCTTAAACCCTAGTATGTGACATGCCTTGTTTTTAAAAATAAATATTTCAAATTATATCAAGAATGAGTTATTGTTTTGATGGTTAAACATTAGTGAATTTATCCTTGAGGTCCTAACTTCAATTCCCTTTCCATGCAAATAATTTAATTTTTTGACAAAAATCCCTTGTTTTAATGTGTGGGCCATCCAAGCCTAGTTAACCTAGGTATAAATATTAATTTTTTACTAATAATCAGCCTTTAATCCTCCTCCTCATTGCCCTAGCCGTTCCTCTCCTCCTCTCCTTCTCTTTGATTTTAATTTTTTTTTTCCTTTCCTCCATTGTTGTCGTCACCTACACCTAGTTTTACCATCTCTTTCTTTTCTTTTTCTTTTTCTTTTTGCCACAGAATTTGTTAACATATTATCCACCATATTTTTTAAATTTTTCCTCATTAAAATCAGCCCCAAATCTGAAATCTTGAACTCCAAGATTGATCCCGAACATTTCCAAGAAAGTGTCATTGTCGTTTCTCTCGACTAGCTTGGGTAAGGTCTCTTCTCTATTCAATTTCTTCATTAATTTTGTCCATTAAAAATCTAAATTTCCAGATCTGGAATTTGGGGGATTTTAAATGATTTCAAAGGTATTTTTCCAGAATTTAATGAGATCTCAAACCATTTTAAAATTCAGCCCCAATTTTGGCCACTTTGGGTGGTGGTGCGTGCACCCATGTGCAAGAAAGGGGGCTGTTTTGTTTCTTGGTTCTTGCCTATATTTTTCAAGAATTAATTTGAGTTCTTGAACCCTCCTAATCAGCTTTTAAACCCATTTCAATTAGGGAAAATGTTCTTGATCGATTGGCCATTTGGATCCCACAAATCGTGAAGCATAAGTGCAATTAAGGGTAACTAGTTTGTTATTTCGACATAGTTGTTGGGTAAAGGTTATGAATTGATTAAATGAAGGAATTTAACCATTAATTAGATACTGATTTCCCGGTATATTACTGAATTAGGTGCTGACCCAAACGCCCCAAATCATCCGTAAAGGCGAAGAACGATTGTACATACAGTTTGCATCGATACAATGTAAGGAATCTAACTAGTTTGGATTCATAAAATAGTTATAATTCCAACGATTGGTTTGAACTCATAAGTGGGTGCTTGGGGGCTGGTTTAATGGTAAATTTATTTAATTTATACTGAATTTTGGTATTTTTTTGTTTAAGGAATTATTAAGGAAAATTGGAAGATTCGCTAGTGTGCTCTGAAGAAGCAAAAAATAAGGTGTGGGTCCTAAACTCATAAAATTGTTTGAAAATGTTAAATATATTATATATGATAAATTAGCTTGATGATTGGATTGTCTTAATAGTATTGATTTTGTGAGTGGTCGAACCAGGTATGTTTCGAGCCTTAAAAGATTGACATGTTGGCAAAATTGCTAGTTTGATAGTATGGATGTTTGATTGAGTTTGTAATTGCATATTTGAGTTATGAGATATGAGAATGTTTGACTGAATGATATAATGTGTTGAGATATTAAGCTTATGTATGATTTAAACGCATGAGATATTTGTTATATTGTATACTGAAAAGGGTGCTATTTATGCACAATGAAAATCCGTAAAGTTTGTGAAATTGAACTATATTGATTGATACCAACACAATGGTAATTTGAAAGATTAGAACACTATTTCCATTTACTGAAAGTATGTGAGTATTGAGGACATGTTGAGCATGTCAAATGAATATGAAAAGTATTGAGATATGATTACGTATGAGATTGTGTGACATATTGCATATGCATTGGTTTGGGATTTTGTGGTTGACAGAAGAGTTCTGTGGAGTACCGGCGGCATATTAAGTCCGCATTATTCGTAGTTAGTGCACTGCATCAGGAGTACCGAGGAGATTGGCGATTTTATTGCATATTATATGTTATTGGCAATTGTATCGCACTATTTGATATCCGGCAGATTTTCTGCATTATTGATTATTCGGTGGTTTTACCACATCGAGCTATGCTCATAATGTTTTAGAGTTTGGCTAACGAGTTCTAGAGAACTCGTGGTGTGTAGCGGATGGTATGGGTAGGAACCTTTTTTTATTGCATCCTGTGCACGACATATTCGAATGTTATTGATTTATGCTACGTATTGTATTTTGTTATATTGAATGGTATCGAAATTAATGATTGTTACTCGAATGAATGATGACCTATGCTCATACACCGCTCGACATCAATTTGATAATGGCTATGTAATGACATGAAATTCCTATAATGGTTCTGTTTTCTTCTATTAATGCTAATATGTTTCACCGTATTTGATGTTTTTGCCCATTTAAATAATTATTCGACTCACACTGAGCTTTTCATAAGCTCACCCCTTAATAGTGTTTAACTTTTCAAGTAAACCTCAAAATTAGGACTAGACTCGACACTCGGAGAATCAACTTGGACCTCAGATTATTATCATTTTTAATTAAGTATTATTAAGTCTTTATTGGTTTTGGCTTGTAATTTTTAATTATTTCTGGTCTGTGGCTTGGTAACTATTCTTTTGGGGATTTTTGCATGCATGAATTACTCAAGCATAATAACCGGATAATGCATGATATCAGGCTTAAGTTAAATTTGATACTGTTCCCTAATTTCCACTACATTGTAAAGGAACTGTTTTTAAAAAACAAATCGATAAGGCAACCAATTTTCCAAAATGACTTGAAAAATGGTTTTTTTCGCTGCATTAGTTTAACTTTGAGATTATTTTTTTAAAGAATAGCGACAAGTAAACGGTTTTTCTAAAACAACACTGTCAACAATAAAATGAATCCTAAGCATACACGACCTAATGAATGAATGCTTTTAAGCTAACTCAAAGTACAACTACGATTTTCTCTAAAATGAGTTTATTTAAAGTCTTAAAAAGCAACGTAAGTTAGCTTAGCCATTTCAGTGGCTAATGTAGCCTTCTCAATCTAGAAATAACGTCTAGGCTAGGTTTAGGGGGTTACAATAGTGCTGGCAAAAATTGTTGGGATTCTACATAAAAATATTACAACTACAATATACCTACTAAATTAAAAAAAAATCTAGTCTTAAAAATTAAAATATCCAAGTCTTAAAATAAATAATAATAATAAGTAAGTTCAAAAATAAAAATAAAAGTTGTTTTGATTTAGATGGAATTTATGTCTGAATCCTCATTTTCTTCTTCTGAATCTTCTTCTTCTTTGTGGTCTTGCTCCTCTTATTTTGGATCTTCCTCATCCTCGTTCTTGCTAGTTTTAGGCTGATTAGGCAGAAATTGGGGTACCCGTAGTCTGCTCTTCCTTTTATGATCTTCACAAATCAATCTCGCCTCTTGCATCCAACGAATTATCCATTCTGAATTAGTTAATTCACTCGTATATTGGGTTGGTTTGGTCGGATCGTCCCTTTTACGCTTCCGATCTTTCACACGGTGCTCCGTACTCGGTTGTTGTATTAGATTCATTGCGGTTGCAAGATGCGTCTCAAGCGTCCTATTGGTACATTTTCTCTTTTACATAATGTCGTCACTATATGAGGGAAAAGCAATTCAACCTTTACTTTACGAGTATAGCAAATCATGCTCCGGTAAATCCATGTACCAACACAAATTCTTTCTTTTTACATAATTGCATAGCCTGAAAAAGTATCAATGTTGGACATGTCTACTGCAGGGCAATTTTGCCTACTGATAAATTGTAACCACATCCTCGCTTTTGGGGATAGTTCCACTTGTCGGAATGGCGTTAGGTAGTCTATCCTTAAATGAGTTTCCATTCACCGATTATGTCGGTTAATACCTCGATAATCCTATCCAAGTCAACATTATAGAAAAATGTTAGGTTAGTTCCTTGAACAAAATCGTACAAATACAAAGGAACATTATAGTATTTAGAAATCTCCAGTGAGAAAACAAAAATTTCTTTTCCCCAAACTATTATTCGTGACCACAATGCGTCTCTCGACCATTTCAATTCAATTTGTTTTAGTGTGGCATAATACTCTTGTACAACCGAGATGTTGGTCGGCCCGATTGGAAGTTAATAGAAACCTTCCCATTTGTGGTAACAAACTATCTCCAGAGTATCGTTGTTTAGAACGAATAGGGATTCGAAACCTCTTTCTTGAAGAGGTGTTTTTTCTCTCATTTCTCGTAGGTATTGCTCGAACTCTTTTTCTATGACCTTGATTTGGATGAAATTTTCATAACAAGATTAATCGTCAGGAATGTGGTTGTGCATGTTTTCAAGAATGAAGAACACAAAAAAATTGTATGAAAAAGAATTGAAGGGGGAGTTGTTTTGGTGTTTTAGGGTGGCTTGGGTCTTTGGCTGCTGGTCAAGGTTAATTTATAAAGGGTTTTAGGGTTACTTAGGCATGTGATCTCAATGGTATCTTGGAAGATTTCGTTCGGGTTCGAAAAAAGTAGAGTTTCCAAATTTTGGTCATGTGTCGCGACACAAAACCTTGATCTCCAAATTTTTGTTGGTTTAATTTTTTTGTGTTACGACATGACTTCGATATCTCAAATTTTCTTGTTCCCGAGTCATGTGTCACAACATAGAAGTGTGTATGTTGTAACAAGACCTTAAACCAGCTAAATCTTATCTTTCGATGCATGTCAGAGCCCTTTGGTTGTCCACAGTTACCTTGGGCAACTTCATGTTTCATTTCTTCCTTCCTAAAACCTTTTTATTCATTAAATTGAACACAATGAAAAGAAAAGAAAAAATTGAAAGTCATAAAATTCAAAAAAAAAATTACAATATGTACAAGTGTAATTTAGTTATCGATGGCTCCATAATTGTGTATTGCTACCGGAATCATCCGGCAACGCATCCAATTTTACTAATCTATTTTGCCTTTTCTGATCTTCTTAGCCCGTCCAATGAAAATTATACCAATCAGGATCTTTCCATTTGTATTGATTTCTCTAATTAGACTCACCTACACTTTCACAACAATGCGTATACCTTTGATCACGGTTATTAGAGGTTAAATCTACAAAAAAACATTATTTCTCTATTAATTCCTCATTTTGGGAATTATGGACACATTTGAACACTTCAATTTTGCCATTGATTTTCATTATTAACTCATTTTTTCAATTTGATGGTCGATTTAGACGTATCTAAAAATGGCCTACCCAATAGAATGGGAATTTCTTGATCTTACTCAAAATCGAGGACTACACAATTCACAAGTATTATGAAGCCCCTCACTTTAACCAATACATCCTCTAACACACCTCTCGAGTGTACTAGAGATCTATCAGCTAACTTTAGTGTTATTGAGGTATTTTTTTTATCTCCCCTAATCTGAGTTTTTGGTAGACCAATAGAGGAATTAGGTTAATGTTTGCACCTAAATCAAAAAGTGCTTTGCTGAAATGCCTATCCCTTATCTCTACCAGAGTTGTAATGCTCCCCAGATCTTTTAATTTAGGGGTTGTCTTATGTAACAGCATGCCTAGCTAAGTCTCGGTATCTTATTATTATTTAGAGTGTTCTGGTGAATTAAGTTTAGAGATGAGTAAGTAAATTGTTTGTTATGATTAAGTATAGAATTTTTTGTATGCACCGCTTGGCGAAGACCTGTGGTTTGGTGGACTCTTCCATTAAGTGTACGCCACCTATATGCTTTAACGAACTCGTTTGGTTTACTGTTGAATGGATTTGTTTATTATTTAATTAGGAAATTTAGTTAGTTAAATTGAGACTTAATTAGAATGGAACTAAGCTACTGTAGATGAAAAGAATTAATTTTTGATAAGTGCACTCAATCACGATAATAAAGAGTGTTAGTGGAATTATCTGATTTCTCCATTAAACATTGTCTCTATGCTTAACTATATAAGCATAGCAGTGTCTTTACCGAAAATCTTTGTGTTTCCTTTGTATTCATCTTCCTCCTCGATCTTCTTTGCATTTTCTAAAAACCAATTCCAGAAAACCTATCTGAAGTTGGGTTTGTTGTAGTCAACCAACTTATACGTTTTTCATAGCTCTCTAGTAATTATTGACAAACCTTAGGTTATTTTAAGGTTATTTACATGTTTTTTATTCTACATGCATAAGCGTCAGAATGGTGTGTAAGGAAAAAAAACTTCCTGGTTCTGGGTTAAGTGTTAATGTTTCGTGCATGCATGTTTAGATTCGATCAAGTAGTAATCTGATATGTTTAAATAACCTTACTCTTAGCTCAAGATGCTACAGAAGGTCCAAGTGACAAAGCCAAGGGACCTGCTATTTAGACTTTGTTACTTTTCTGGTGAGTTCCTTCTTACTTCCATGTGTTGTGATTATCTTTACTTTACAATAGTGTAAGGTAAGTATTCTTACTCTGTAAAGGATGACCAAAGTAAGTGTGTAAATAATGCTTGTTTATCCAAAGTTATTAGTCTAAATTCTGTATGTTTAGGAAAAGAAGTATGGGTTATTTTCATATTAAGCCACTATCATCTACTTCTGAAATGAATGATATGATATGAACTGATCTACGAAAATGGAGTTAAAAGAAACATGTTGTGTAGCCTCTGGTAGGGCATATATATATTGCAAACCGAATTTTCAGAACACAATTAAACATGCTACTGAATGATTTTAAAATGGGAGCTATAAGGAGAAAATGTATATGACTGAAATGGAAACATCTGATATGAATCTGACTCTGAACTCTGGGCATGTGGCTGGCATGAAAATGCAATGTTTGAGTTATGTTGTGTTGGCATATAGTATTAGCCCATGTGACACGTCATTGGCATACTGAGTCTGTCTGAGTTTTGTATATGCCATTGGGTGTACTCTGTAATGTTGAGTGATTCCTTTGAAAGATTGGATTATGCTATTAGTATCTTGCTTAAGATCTCTAAGGAACTCACACAGTTCTTTTGAACTTACCCTGTTACCCTTTTCCTTCTCAGGCCTACTATTGACGGAAGACTGTCTGAAGGACTACGCTAGAGGATACATACTGTTGTGAGACATCTGTTAATCTGTACTAAGCATGACATATGTGGGTGATCTCTAGTTGTAATTTGAGATAGAATTGTAATTGAAACTTATGATTGTTAACAATGTTTTAATGAAATTACCTTATTGAAGTTTATACACCATTTGACTTATACTTTATTTTAATATTTTATTAAAGGTTTAATTCAAACACTGCAAATTATACAAAGTTTTTGCGAGGAATGATTTTAAAGATAGATGATTTCTAAGTAGTGACACGTCATTCTTGGGTCCTTCTAAGGGATCAGGTTTGGCTTGTTGCATCTTTTCAATAATTGCACTACATGAGGCATCAATGTCAATTTGTTCACCGTTTTTCAATTTTTTATACCTTGCCATGATTTCCTTTAGGTACTTTGTAAAGCCCTTACCTGAACCGATGTTCAGGTATGGAGTGTCACAATTGAACCAGTTTGGTCTAACATCAAACTTTAATCTGAAAATTTTCCAAAAGGCTTTATTACGTTATTTTGAATATTTCTTACAAGAGAAACCTTAAACCAAACATAATTTGTCTACCTTAAAAATTCAAATTCTAAGAAAACTACTCAATTACAATATATCTACCCCGAGGCAAAGCCTCTGAAGTACCTCTTTTTTATGTGCATAAAATCTTACTAATGATGTTCCTTGGTTTTACACGATCTGGCTTAGCCCCTCGAGTTCCGTATTCACCCAATGAGTCCTGCAAACATAAGCCAAAAATCCTATAAGTTCAAAAGAACTTAATGAGTTTCTTTACTAATATTTATATATAACCAAGACCCCATCTTGCTAAGGTATTAACTAAAAAGGAAACAAGCACACTAAATATCTATTTTACTTAGGCGCTTATGCCTTATCTAGAGTGGTGGAATCCGATACGACTTTTACATTTCTTTATTAGAGGATAAATCGCTAAACGATCATTACCTGATTGAGCTTATGACCAGTCGACTGGTTTAACAATTTTTAGATGTTTCGTCATACATACAGATTCTTACTTATTACCTTGCACATTTTACCTTATTTTCCTTTTTCCACACATTTCTTGTTATGAACGACCATTTAACTTTATCCAGACTCGTAAATCCATAATTTCTAAACTTGGTGAGTTGTTGCCCACATTGTCATCCTTGAATGTAAGTCGGATTGTGCACCCTATCCTTAATAGAACTCCCATTACATGGTACCCTTTAGCTGATTCTCTTATCTCATAATAGTTCTGGCGTATTTACCGCCATTCCACTCCCAAGGCCACTAGTAAGAACCCATGCCACACTGGCAGACTTAACCCTATTTTATGTTTTCGAGTTCTACTCTACACTTAGGTTGAAATTTTATTTGGATTACTCCCTTATAATCTGCCCTATTTATGACACCTTACTTTTAACGTGTAACATGTTCGTTTGTAGTGGACTGTTTTGGCTTATAGTATCCAGCAGACTGTTATTTAAGCGACCATTCGAGTTTATGCTCTCCCTTATATGATGGTTCCCCATGAAACTAACTCTATGGTAGGTATACTCTCAGTAGATTCTCCTCAAAGAGGAACAGTTTAGGCAGACATAACAGTTACTTGGATAATCCTTATTAGTACCTCTTTCTATCAATAGGTTCCAACTAACCCCTCTTTTTATATTAGATTATCCCGAGTACATACAATTTAACCTCTCCGTCTAAACTACGATTTCAACGAAGTCTTATACTGGAAGTGGATCTCTCATTACTTTTCCAAGACCTCCCTCTAACATACAAAGTTTCTTTGAGCACTTCTAGCGGTTTTTAATGACGGATTCTTATCTGCGATCCTTAGATAAATCCACTTTCATTTGCCTATATACAAGGCATTACAGTCATATCATTTCCAAATCTAAATCTTGTTGAGTTACCACCATATGCCCTATGGCTTCCATGTTTACCATTTTGTAAGACTTGCCCCATTTCTATTACCTTTTCCTATTTCGGCGGATTCCTTAAACTTGTTGGCTAGCTATCGCTTGTCAACACCAGCATTTCTCTTCAAACCCTTTTCCTTGCTTATGTGATTTTCCATGTTTACCATCCTGGCAAACTACCCCGCATTTATTGTCCCGACGGACTCCATATGTTTCATAGCCGAGTTATGGTCTTACACACCATACTGTTGGAAGATATCCAATTTGAAAATGATTTTATTGCACAATAGAAAATTAAAATTTTAAAAATCGTCCCGGTTTGTGATATTTATAGCAATAAACCTTATACTGAAATCATACATGTGACAAATTTTATTCAGTTGCATTCTATTATATTATCAAGAAATCTTTAAAACACTAAATCATAATTAATCAAAATACCAAAAAAATTATTAAGATTCTCAAATTCAACATTTATAATTAAAATATTAAATCTATAAATTTTGAAGAACGATTCAATCCGTACAACTTTGATATAAAATTTCAACTTGTAAATCAATATGTGTCATGTCAAATCATCAAGAAAAAAACTAGATGTTCGGGCATACCTGAATTCATCGATATCTTGAAATCTTCAAGCCTTGTGTGCCACATCCCTAAAACTGGGTTAGTAGAAATTAGGGTTAGTGAACCATGAGTGGTCACACCCTAATTTTTATAGTTATCTTTGCGCATTAAATAATAAATAAGTATCTAGTCTAATGGTTAAGTAATGGTGGAGTTGTCTTTGAAGATTTGAGTTCAAGTCCCTTCCCTCACATCATTTTTTATTTTAAGCAATTTTGTTTCAAAATCCTAATTTGTGTTATACCTTGTTTAAAAATAAATTTCGTTAGCATCTAATAGAGCTTGAGAATTGGCGTAGTGGTTAAGTAGTTTAAGTAACTCCTAATTAACCCAAGTTCAAGTCTCTAATATTATTATTTTTTTAATTTTATGCAAAAAGTTGGTCAAGTTTCCCATGCAAAACCTTTTGTATTCATACAATTTTCTCTTTTTGCTCCTCTCTTTTCCTCCACCTTATGCCACCCAAAAAGGTTGCTCCTCCTTTATTTTTCTTCTATTTTTGCTTAATATTTCTACTACAAACCGAAACACCACCATACAACCACCATTCAACCACCATTCAACCACCACATCACAATCGTACCACTACTCTTGTGCCACAACCCAACAACCACCATATCACCACCATATAACCACCATTCAACCACCGCATCACAATCGTACCACTACTCTTGTGCCACCACCCAAAAACTAATTTATTTATTTTCTTTTCTTCTCTTGTATTCCTATCTCTTTTTATTATAATTTAGAGACCTTATTTCCTTTCTATTGCTGAAATTTTAAGTTCTTCTTAGAGAATTCTTCAACTTTTGACATATTTGTCAATATTTGGATAATAAAGTATCTTCTATTTCTTCTCTTAATTCTTATTCATAATCTCATCTATTCTATTTTCTTTTTATGAATATTAATTCAATTCATTTATTCTTTTCACCAAACTAGATCCTCACACCAACTCAAGTCATCAATTTTAGAAGCGTTCTTCTTGGATCATAATGGAATAAAGGAGTGAGTTTTATAAGTTGAGAAGTTAGTG
This sequence comes from Gossypium sturtianum, assembly GCA_025698515.1. Lineage (NCBI taxonomy): Eukaryota > Viridiplantae > Streptophyta > Magnoliopsida > Malvales > Malvaceae > Gossypium > Gossypium sturtianum. The sequence goes on along the minus strand of CM046946.1, from coordinate 50,058,782 downwards.
GATGATTTTATTCTTTTATTGGATATAAGAGAATTTTAACCACATATATGATTTCTTTAGGTGCGAATCAAAGTTCATATTCTTTTGGATTGGAAGTGATCGAACTTTAATAGGATTTACTATTCGAATCACAAAAGGTGTGCATTTTATACAAGTTAAATACGTAAGGATTTAACTATAAATTTATCAATCTATTTTACAAATAAAAACATAATTTTTTTTGTTATTACATGAAAGTGACTATGTGGTTATAAGGTAAGTTATTCTCACTTGAGTTTTAATGATATGATATGATAAATATTGTTTTGAATTAATAAATTCTTTTTAATCTCATGTTGTGTAAAAAATCATGGCTATATGTTAAGTGTAAAAACATGGATTACCATGAATATTGAAACTTATATGTAAATGAAAACATGGTTATCATGTCTACTGATTTGCTATGAGATATGTTTGCCATGATGTATTACATGGGATTGGGACATTTGTAAGAAGGAAGATGTGGAAGTAATAATCTGCAAATATTGGTGGTTTACCCAGAAATGCGTTTAGGCAGCTTGTCTGCAATTTTAGTGGCTTGACCACATATATTCGATCTGGCAGTTTAACTGCATTTTAATAAGTCATCATTGTCAGGCAACCCGGGTGGCAGGTCATCATTGTCGGGTAACCCAAGATGACTTAATTGGTATGTTTTAGATGGATGAGTTCTAGGGAACTCCTTTTAGTGTGTAGCAGTGACGGGTAAGATGTTTTAAAAAATTGCACAAGTGTTTTACCAAAATTACATTTCCATAATCATGTGCATAAAAGTTTGTTGATTTGTATATTATGTATGTGCTTATTGATATTTAATTTTTTACAAAATTCACACTGAGCTTATTAGCTCACCCCTTTAGTTTTCAAAAACTTTTCAGATAATACCCGTGCGAAGGACTTGGATGCAGCATTTGGAGGAGTCTCTCAGATTTAATTTTCAATAAAATACTTTATAAACTTTTTGGGTTTGTTTGTTTTTTACATTGGATTTTGGATTGTCTGTGGGTTATTTTTACTTCTGATTTATTAATTTCTATGCATGCATAGTAGATTATTTTATAAATGTTGTAATTGGAAATTTTAACGGTTTTATCTAATTTAAAATAAATTTATAATTTAAAGTATTTCTAAGTATTTTCAAAGTTTGCTACAAATTTTTTTTATCAAAATCATTTTTAAGTAATAATCTAAATTGATGCTACAAATTCTTTAAATTAATGTTTAAGATGATAGCTCGATCTAATTAATGAATTCTTCAAATAAACATGTTTTATTAAATGCTTTTCAACAATACTAAATTATTTAAAAATAAATTTTAAGTTTTCATAAAAACGATTTAAATATAGTTGTTTTTAATAAGAAAAAGTTTTTTTTCAACGGAACTAATATGGCTTCCGAAACTTGGCCATAACGTCTAGGCCAGGTTTAGGGGTGACATTGTAATTTTGATCTTCTAAATTAACATGCAAGTAATTTAAAGATGGTGGCTCTCTTTTCTGTGTATGAAATGCTAGAAAAGTTATGTATATAATTTGGGACTATAATCCTAATATATAATTTTTACGTTGTAACATTAATTTTTGATCAACTCATCATTAATTAGAAATTAGTTACTATAGTATGTACATATATTTGACCAATATATTATTTATTAATTGAAGTCCAATAAGTTTTAATCAAATTAGATTACTTTTAAATTGAGCTAATATTTTATGATAATAAATAATATATAACTATTTATGTGATGTCCATATTTTTCCAACATAATAATTTTAAATTATCAATAAAATAAAGTGTAAACCTTATGGACGAATAAGGACCCCCAATGCCCTCTCCTTGCTTGCTTGCTTGGATGACAAAGCCTCTTCACATATGTGTTAGCTTCCTTTGGCTCTAATTAAGTCACCTTAATTTAGCAGATGAGCATGGTTGGACTGATGTGATTCTTGAATCGGATAATGCTGTATTAACGATCTTGGCAACTCAGCCCTGAGAAATTTGTGTTAGTACAAATCTCCGGTGAGGAAAATCTCGAACACACGAACGAAAACCCGAATAAAAGAAGAAATAGGACAAGGCTCCAATGCGTGTATCAAACCACTATCTTTAAGGTTATATTCGCCCCCACCTATCTTTGATATGCAAACGAGTTCCAAGAAAATTAACCTCGAGGATACAATGAAGCCAATGACTATTTGCGTTTTGCACTGACGAGAATAGCCCACTACACACTGAGCAATGTATGACAAGAAACTCAAATTCTATAAAGGATTTCTGCAGTAATACTTTATAGAATAATCTAATAATATTAGAAAATGAAGGAAGGAAAGAAAGAATATTAGAATTTGTTGGTCTGTCTCCAAATGAAATCTGATTCCTATTTATAGGAAATTTCATATCTCTTGATAAAGACATCTTTCATCAATAGGTGTCTTTTTGAATAATAATGTTTTTAAAATAAAAACGTAATTATTCATTTAATTATAACTATTCAAATAATATTATTTAAATAGTTATAATTCCTTTTCAAAAAATCAAAAAATATAATCTTTTGATTAATTACACCCATTCATTTATAGTTATTGGAACACTATAAATATTTGAAAATGTTCCAACAATCTCCCCCCATTTTCAAAATATTTTAGATTTTGATATTCTTGGAAATCAATTTGCATAAATGAAGGTATCTTACGATTGAACCTTCACTTAGTGAAAACATGTTAAAGTTAATCGAAATTACATGGTAGACTAAGCTTTGAACCAACTATTTCATTTGATTAACCGAACACATCTCACACAATGATTTCAACATCGGTCAATGCATAGTATCTAGGGACACTATTATGGCCATGTGTCTGTGTCCTCTTTTCATGAGTCCTTGTCGAGCCAAGCCCTTGAGCTCCTAGAAGCGGCCACACTTCCACTCACATAGGTAGATCCCATCAAGAGTGTTCCCGTGATTATAACACTCTAACATATTTATGTTATGGGTCCATTAAGATTACATTACTCATCCTTCCCTTATTATTACAGGTACCTAGCACTTTAATCTTAGGATGGATTTATTTATAGTGCTAACAGTCACATACTAATGATGTACTTTGTCTCATTGAACTCAAGACTTGACGTTATACCAAGCGTTGAGTCGAGTTTCCATCATGGATGACTCTAATTAATGGGCTTGAGTCCCATCCCTTTTGAGGTCTTTTTTATTGCATCTCTAGCAAGACTTTTTGTCAAATGATCCGCCAAATTTTCACTTGACCTCACATAATTAATAGTGATCACTTTATCAGAGATTAATTGTCGGACATAACTATGTCTTAATCCAATGTGTCTAGATTTTCCATTATATACTTGGCTATATGCCTTTGCTAGAGTAGCCTCACTATCACAACGGATAGAAATAGGTGAAATTGGCTTAGGCCATAAAGGTACATCATAAAGCAAATTTCTTAACCATTCTGCTTCTATAGATGCAGCGGCTAATGCAATAAATTCTGCTGCCATGGTGGAATCAGTAATACATGTTTGTTTCTTGGAACCCCAAGAAATGGCTCCTCCACTAAGAATGAAGATCCATCCACTAGTAGATGCATGATCTTCCAAACTTGTAATCCAACTAGCATCCGAATACCCTTCTAAAACTAGAGGATATCCATTATAACACAATCCATAGTTAATAGTTTTCTTTAAGTACCTAAGTACTCTATTCAAAGCTTGCCAATGCAAACTACTTGGATTACTTGTGTACCTACTCAATTTCCCAACAGCATATGCAATATCTGGTCTTGTACAAGTCATTATGTACATAAGACAACCAATTAGACTTGCATATTTCAATTGATCAATTTTCCTACCAGCATTAGATACTAATTTTATTTGAGGATCCATGGGTGTAGATGCTGGTATAGAGTTGAAAAGGTCAAATTTTTTAAGCATATTTTCAATGTAATGTGATTGTGATAAAGCTATAGTGCTTTCATCTCGGGTTATTTTAATCCCAAGAATAACATCTGCTACACCCATATCCTTCATAGCAAAGTTGTTTGACAAGAATTTCTTTGTGTTTTCTATTTGTTCCAAATCCGTGCCAAAAATAAGCATGTCATCTACATATAAGCAAATTATGACACATTTTCCATTTTCAAATTTTCTATATATGCACTTATCAGATTCATTTATTTTATAGCCATTAGTTAAAACAACATTGTCAAACTTTTGGTGCCATTGTTTTGGTGCTTGTTTAAGTCCATATAAAGATTTAACAAGCTTACATACCTTATGATCTTGTCCTGGAACAACAAATCCTTCCGGTTGTTTCATGTACACTTCCTCTTCCAATTCACCATTTAAAAATGCAGTTTTAACATCCATTTGGTGAACAACCAAATTATATATAGAGGTAAGTGATATTAAGAGTCTAATTGTAGCAATTCTTGCTACTGGGGCATAGGTATCAAAGTAATCAATACCTTTTTTTTGTGTAAAACCTTTGGCTACCAACCTTGCTTTAAACTTATCAATGGATCCATCGACCTTCATTTTCTTTTTGAAGATCCATTTACAACCTATTGGTTTGGAACCCGGTGGAAGATCAACTAAGATCCAAGTTTGATTTCCCATTATTGAATTCATCTCATCATTTATTGCTTCTTTCCAAAAAGCAAAGTCTTGATATTTCATTGCCTCTTCAAATGTAATAGGATCAGATTCCGTATTATAACAATAAGGTATCTTATTGCATATACTTTCACCTTTTCCTTCTACAAGAAACATAATGAAATCTGGTCCAAAATCTTTGACCTTTTTAATCCTCTTACTTCTTCTTAATTCTTGACAAGATTCATCATTATTATCAATTTGTTCCAATGGAATCTCATTCTCATTTGAAGAATGAATTAATTGTTGTGGCTGTAATTGTCTTAATATAGAATTAAATCTATTTTCATCAAAAATAGCATCTCTTGATTCAATAACAGTATTAATTGAAATTGAATCATTTGGTTCAATTACCATGAACCTATACGCCTTGCTATTATGTGCATATCCTATAAATATGCATTCAATTCCTCTTTCACCTAACTTTTTACGTTTAGGTGTTGGAACTTTGACAATAGCTCTACAACCCCAAACCTTCAAATAATTAAGGTTTGGTTTCCTTTTCCTTCATTGTTCATAAGGGGTTATTTTAGTTTCCTTATTAGGAACTCTATTCAATATATGACAAGCTATTAGAACAACTTCTCCCCAAAAACCTTGTCCAAGACCTGAATATGATAACATTGAATTTACCATTTCAGTCAATACTCTATTTTTCCTTTCAGCTACACCATTTTGTTGTGGTGTGTAAGGGGCTGAAACTTGATGGACAATCCCAGTGGATTCAAAATAACTTGGATTATAGTATTCTCCACCTCTATCCGATCTTAAGCACTTGATAAATGATTCACATGAAGTTCAACTTCTTGATTTATAAACTTTAAATTTATCAAGCGCTTCATCTTTTGAATGCAATAAATATACATAACAATATCTAGAACAATCATCAATAAAAGTAACAAAATATTTCTTTCCACCTAATGTAGGAGTATTATGCATGTCACATAAATCACTATGTATCAAATCAAACAATTTTGTTTTTCTTTTAACCTTGAGGAAAGGGTTTCTTGTAATTTTAGTCAACATACATGTATTGCATTTTTCAATATTATTATTAAAAACAGGAATTAAATCTAACTTATACATGTCATTCAATTTTCTATAATTCAAATGACCTAATCTATAGTGCCATAAACAAAAAGATTCAACCATATAAGCAGAAATAATATTTTTATTCTTATTAATAATATTCAGTTTGAACATACTCTCATACATATACCCTTTCCCTACAAAAATTCCTCCCTTAGACAAAATAAACTTATCTGCCTCAAAAACAAGTTTGAAACCAAACTTATTTAACAGACTTCTAGACACTAAATTCTTTCTAACTTCTGGTACATAGTATACATCATTTAAGGTTAAAACCTTTCCAGAAGTGAATTGTAGTTCAACAGACCCTTTGCCTTTGATTGCTGCGGTGGAAGAATTTCCCATGTACAAGACATTGTCATTTTCACATTGTGTGAACTTTGTGAACATGCTTTTGTCTTTGCACACATGTTTGGTTGCTCCGGTATCAATCCACCATGTATTATCATCTTGTGCCATATTAATTTCAGATATCATTGCAACAAACTTTTCGTTATTATCAGCCTTAGAAGATGATTTCTTCTTTAAAAATCGACATTCATTCTTGAAATGCCCCGGCTTACCACAATGATAGCATGAGCCCTTTTGTTTCTTTTTAAACTTAGGTGCTCTATCATCTGTTTGAACTTTCTCTTGAATGGTTTAGTAGTCCAGTACTTCCTCCGTAACATGCACTTTGGCATTTTCGAATTTAGATTCGATCTTACTTTCGATATTCTTCTTCAATACGAAGATGATTTGCCAAAGCCTCAAGAGATATTTCCTCTTTCTTATGTTTTAGACTTCTTTTAAAGTCTTTCCAAGATGGAGGAAGTTTGTCTATTATGGAGGATACAACAATCATTTCATCCATTTTCATATCATATTGCTTGAATTGATTCAGCATTTTTTCAATATCACGGAATTGTTCCATAACAGAACGACCATCAATCATTTGATAATTATTGAAACGACTGACAAGAATTTTCTTACTTGTAACATCTTCGGTCATGTATCTTGTCTCCAATTTGTCCTATAATCTTTAGCGGTGACCTCATTTTGGTAGGTGTCGAACAAACCATCAGATAAGCCATTCAATATGTGGCCCATGCACATGTAATCAGCATTGTCCCATTTTTGTCTTTCTCGGGTTGCAACAATGATTCGTTTTGGTCTCCTCCGGTCTTGGAGTATCCAAAACATAAGCAATCTTCAAAGTTGATAATAAGAAGTGCATCTTTTTCTGCCATCATCGAAAATTGCCACCATCAAACCGATCAAGTTTGACAAAATTGGAAGCCAACTCCCTTAGTGTTCCACTTTCATGAGTTGTTGTAGTCATCATGAAATATAACCTTAAAATTGTTAGTACAAATCTCCGGTGAGGAAAATCTTGAACACACGAACGAAAACCCGAATAAAAGAAGAAATAGGACAAGGCTCCAAGGCGTGTATCAAACCACTATCTTTAAGGTTATATTCGTCCCCACCTATCTTTGGTGTGCAAACGAGTTCCAAGCAAATTAACCTCGAGGATACAATGAAGCCAATGAATATTTGCGTTTTGCACTGACGAGAATAGCCCACTACACACTGAGCAATGTATGACAAGAAACTCAAATTCTATAAAGGATTTCTGAAGTAATACTTTATAGAATAATCTAATAATATTAGAAAATGAAGGAAGGAAAGAAAGAATATTAGAATTTGTTGGTCTGTCTCCAAATGAAATCTGATTCCTATTTATAGGAATTTTCATATCTCTTCATAGAGACATCTTTCATCAATAGGTGTCTTTTTGAATAATAATGTTTTTAAAATAAAAACATAATTATTCATTTACTTATAACTATTCAAATAATATTATTTAAATAGATATAATTCTTTTTCAAAAAATCAAAAAATATAATCTTTTGATTAATTACACCCATTCATTTATAGTTATTGGAACACTATAAATATTTGAAAATATTCCAACAATTCGAAGTTAGTTTGTAACATCCTCGAAAGGGCCTATGCATTTTCAGTTTAATTGTACGAAATGACAAGTCTTAAGCACTATGAATAAATTTTTGGTATTTTTGGAATTCTAGAAATGCATAGAAATGGAAATGAACATTTTTGGAAACCTGAGCATTGTTGGAAACTTGAACATTTTTGGAAACCTGAATATTTTTGGAAACTTGAACATTTTTGGAAACCTGAACATTTTTGGAAATGTTTCAAAAATAGAAAGTGAACATTTCGAGAAAACTGAAATGTAAGAAAAATGGCAAGTTCTGAGCGATCGAAAATTTTAGGAAACTTGGAAATGACCCTAAAATGATGAGTTTTAAAGTTTAGAATAGGAAATTAAGGCAAGGGGGCCTTAAAGGTAAAAGTTGGTAAAATTTGACACACAAGCGGGCTAGGAAAAGTGGCACGAAGATGGCACTTATGGCTTATGGAAATGGCGCCACATGCAAGGTGTTGGGCCTGAGTTCGAGTCACTTGGGAAGCAAATAATGAAAGCTATATTTTTGCTTCGGAATATTGAGGTGGACGGCACATGCTTCTAGAAATAAAGGTGTTTTATTCTCATTAATATGTGAATAATAAGTGATAAATATAGGATTAATTTTTAATATAATTATTGAGGAGATAAAAGATGGATTAAACACTTTTATTTTTAAATAAAAGAAAGGATATTATCACAAGGAAGGGTGGTGGCCAAGTCAAGGACTCTTGGCCTAGTAATTTCGGCTAAAGGAGGAGAGTTAGGCTATTCTCTCATCTTTTTCCTAAGTGTGCCGAAAGTTCCCTAGCCCCTCTTCCTCTCTGCCGAATTTTTCCCTAAGCAAAACCCCATCTTTTCTTCTCCTCTCCTTTGCTATTGTCGAGCCAAAACACTCGTTGATCCCTGTTAAATCTCCATAGCCGAATCTCAGTGACTCTAGGCAAGGAAGTAATCGGTCAAAACATTAAAGGTAAGGTTAAGCATCATTCAAGTTCCTTTTCTTTTCTATTTGCCGAAAGAGAAGGGTCTAATCCCTATTCCTGTTTTATGGCCGAATCTATAAGGGGTTTATCAGGTTTCTACAACAGTTGAATACAAGGAAAAATCTTTTGGGAAGTTCGAGGATCTAAGGTAAGATAAATTTATTTGATTAAAGGTTATGATGTATATGTTAAAGCAAATTTAACATATGATTGTAGGGATCTCGATAGATATATATACCTAAGGCAAGGAATTCTTTTCAGTCTTGGAAATTGTAAGGTAAGTACATAGATCCAATCGGCCTAGGGTGATTTTGGTATTATTCTCCATTTATTCTAAAGTCAGAAACTGACATAATTACATGATTTGGTGGCTAGCCGATTTAAGGAAGAAGTACTATCAATTTCCGGCATTTGATTTACAATCTTTCAAATTCGGCAACAAGGTGAGTAATACAAATCCTACTAGGATTTGGTTATTAAGCCAAATAGGTTTGTTAATATGTTTTAATGGTTGGCCGAATATAGGAGTTAAAGATCTAGATCGGTAGATCGTTCTTCGGGATTTCAAGGAATCTAATAAGCAAATCAGGTGTGTACTCACACTAACTTTCGATATATCATATGGCAATTATTTTAACATATGAATATGCATAAGAATGTGAATATGGCTAAGTACCATAAATATGGTAAAAGTACCGTGCACGTTTCTTACTTTTGATAGGATTATGAATATGTATATTGTACATGTGAATAATGAGAAATTAAGTATGTTATGCATGATATAAAATATATGGGGCATTCGGGATATATGTGAAAGGGGAAGAAGGTGTTGACTTGGTCTCACCTGTGAGAATATGGTGACTACGGTCACAAAATTTGAATATGGTAACCGATTACATTATCTCGAATTTGGTAACCGGTTACATTATTTGAATATGGTGTCGATGACACAAATTATATGGACGATGAGCACGTCGATTCGCAGCTGATCGCTTCGATGGTGTGTAGCGGATGGAGGGTTGACTTAGTAGTCCCCACGGTGTGATTGGCAGGTACGGGTGGTGTGTAGCGGATGGACAAATAGGCTTGGGTTTGGGTTGCATCATTCTCTTTATGAATATGTCTTTGATATGAACATGTATGCCAACTTGTTGAATGTTAGTTTGTGTACACATTGAGTCTGTTGACTCACCCCGTTGGGGAATATTTTTCAGGAGATGATCAGTAATGGACCGGGTCGGTAGGAGCTAAAGGTGGCCATGCATAGCAAGGAAAGATTTTTATTATTTGGGGTATTATTCATATTAAGTACTTAAATTTTATTATTTTGGGTTTTGATTGATGTAATAAGGCCATAAGGCCCAAGTGAATTTCTTTATTTCTTTTGCTTTACTATTGGATATTATGTCACGAACTAATTTGGATGTAAGTAAGTACAAAATTACTTTTCTAAAAATGAACTCAAAAATTCTTTTGTCACCTTAATTAAGTTGGATTTATAAAATTAAATAAATGGGTTTTTAGTCTAAGCCCAACCTAAAACGAAATTTTTCTGAAAATACACAAATTTTCTCTAAGAAACAAAGAATTTTGAAACCGGTTTACTTAAGGAACATACCAGATCCAGGTTGGGCTCGTGGGCGGGTGTGGGGTGTTTGATTTGATATCGAGCCAGTTTTAAACTCCGGCACTGTGGGCTAAGGCCCAAAACGTTTTCAAATCAAGCCCAAATGAGTTTTATGAAAGTATTTTTGAAAATGAGCGGGTTTTACGGCATGGCACCTAAGTCTCCAACCCGTAGTCCACAGGTAAGTACCCTAACCATTTGTGTGATTATGTGGTTTATGTTATGAATTATGGAAGGGTAGAAGAGGAATGGAACGTAGAATAGAATGATAGGAACATGAACCCTAGGGCTAGATTACTCAAACACAAAACCACATAAGACTTAATGCACTAAACAAACCTATGGCTAAGTCACGAGCTAGGGTGTGGTAACCCACAGACGCATGTCTAGGATTGGATCAGGAAGAGCACAGTATTTAAGCGGTCCTAGTGACTCACCTCCTCTTCGCAGAATCCTACCACAGTGCGTAGCTTCGGTTCACCCTAACTCAGAGGGCTCGTGCGGTGTGGCAACCTGCGTGCGCATGTCTAGGAATGGTTTCGATGGGAGCTTGGTATTTAAGCGATCCGCGTGACTCACCTCCTCTCCATTCGAATCCTGCAGTGCGTAGCTTTAGTTCACCCTGACCAAAGAGGGCTCGGTCATAGGCTAAACCTAATGACTAAAACCCGAAAGGGAACTAGCCATGTTTAAAAAAAAAAAAAAAGAACCCATAAAGTTTTACAACTTTTGGAATATCCCTAACTTACTAAATTTTACCAATTTACCCTGATTTATGGAAAATTACCAAAATACCCCGAGGTCAAAAATTACTGAAACGCCCTGGATTCCAAATTTTTCTTTCCCAAAATTACCCCAGAACTTTAAAATTTCCAAAATACTTTTGACAAGATCACCGAGGAACTTTCTATTTGAAAAATTACGAAAATGCCCCTGTAGGGTAAAATTACGAAAATACCCCTGGGTAGTGGAAAAACAATAACAATGAAAACTACAACATTTCTCTGAATGAATGAAAGTTCATAATTGTTTGATGGATGGATGAATGAATGAAAGACTGTGTGCTTGTGTGAATACGAAAGAACCACTCCTAAAATTCTTTTCATAAAACTCCTTCGCGGATAATAAGTGGAACAATGACTAATCCATAAAACTTTTTAATCAGATCTCGACGCTAGAAATGAGCTCCAGAGGACGTGGTCGTCATGGACGAGGTAGAGGAAGGATGACTGTGTCAGAACCCGTTAGATCGGGTCAGGGTTCTGACAATGAGATACCACCGCCACCACCACCCCCAGCTGTTAATGTGGAGCAGTAAGCTCAGACGGGGGAAGATGCTGTGTCGCAGGCTGTGCTGCGAGTATTGGAATTGGTGGCTGGTGTGGGTGGAAATTCGGGAACCAGAAATCGTGCTGAACGGCTCCGAGCTAATGGAGTGAGATGTTTCGTGGAGTGTGCTGGGTGGCACCCGATCTGGTGAGCATCGGTTGGAAGCGACGGAGCGCATCATGGATGAGCTCGACTTGACCCCTGAGGAGAAGTTAAAAGGAATGGTGGCACTGTTACGTGATGAAGCGTATAAGTGGTGGTTAACTGTGCGAGATGGTGCTATGGCGGAGGATCTGACCCGGGAATATGTTAAGGAGGCATTCGGAAGAAATATGTGGGAACGGTATACTGACGAGCAAAGAAAAGCTTTTAGGGCTAGTTCAAAGGAACAAGTCCGTAGCGAGAATATGAGGCGAGAATTTACGAGGTTGAGCCGTTATGCTCGAGGGTAGTAGCGCCCGAACATGAGCAGCGTGTCCGATTTGAGGACGGGTGAGAGACGACTGAGATCGCGTTGATAGCACCGCATCGGGAGGCGGGAGTTCTCTTCTTTGGTGGAAAAGGCCAAGGTGCCCGAGGGAATTAAAGATGCTACCAAGCGGTGTGTGGACAAGAATAAGCCTAAGAGAGATTTTGGACCATCCGGAAAGGGTCATAAGAGGCCTAGGGTTGATGGGCCACGAAATCAACAAGGCACGGCCAGTGGCGATGCTCGCCCTTGTGAGCATTGTGGAAAGAAGCACTTGGGAGAGTCTTTGGAGAAAGACGGGTGGATGTTTCAAATGTGGATTCAAGGACCATATGCTTAAGGATTGTCCCAAACAACCGGATGAGAGCCGACCGCGATCCGAATGCTAGCTAGACTGGTAGAGAGCGGACGGCGACCTCAGCCGGGTCGTGGTTCTGGCTACAGAGGTAATGGTGCTTGGCGAGAGGCCGTGGAGCATAGGGCCGAGGTGCTACTAATGCGAAGCAAGGCAACCGGTATTGGTTTTATGCGGTTCGCCGAAGGGAGGATGGTGGACGCACCGGATGTAATAACCGATGCGTTCTTCATTTCGACAAACCCTATTTTGCTCACGATTGATGTGGGCTCGACCCATTCCTATGTTGCATGTAGTGTAGTGGAAACACTAGGCCTAGACTCGAGAACTCTCGATAGACAGATGAGCGTAGTAAGCCCATTAGGCCAAACCGTAATGGTAGACAAGATCTTTCGGAATGTACCCCTAGAGATTCGGGAGTAAACTTTGGGCCGACTTAATGGAACTACCCTTCGGGAGTTTGAACTTATACTCGGAATGGATTGGTTAGTAGAACACCGAGCCGTGTTGGATTGTGCGGCTAAGCGGATGGAGCTAAGAACCCGAGGAGGATGAAGTGGTAGCTATGATCGGAGAAAGGAGGAACTACTTGTCTAACGTGGTTTCCCGACCTTGAAGGCCGAGAAGATGGTTAAGAAGGGGTGTAAGGCATTCTTAGCCTTCATTAATACGATAGGTGGGAAGGAGGAAGGTATTAATGGAGTTAGGACGGTAAGGACTTCGTGGATGTATTTCGGAGGAATTACAGAATACCCCGAGATAGGGAGGTGGAATTTGGGATAGATTTGCTACCAGAGCAGCTCTGTGTGTCAATTGCTCCATACCGAATGGCGCCAAAGGAGTTAGTTGAGCTCAAGGCTCGAGATCCAAGAATTGTTGGATCGTGGGTTCATTCGACCAGTGTGTCTCCATGGGGAGCACCGATCCTGTTTGTGAAGAAGAAGGATGGAACTATGCGTATGTGCATAGACTACCGTCGATTGAATAAACCGACCATCAAGAACAAGTATCCTTTGCCAAGGATAGACGACTTGTTCGATCACGGAAAAAAGGCAGCGTTGTGTTCTCGAAGATAGACCTAAGGTCGGGTTATCACCGATTAAAGGTGAAGGAGGCAGATATCCACAAGGCGGCCTTTAGGACAAGGTACGACCATTTTGAGTTTGTGGTGATGCCGTTTGGGTTGACGAACGCGCTCCGGCCCGCGTTCATGGATATGATGAATCGGGTTTTCCAACCCTATTTGGATAGGTTAAATCGTGGTGTTCATCGACGATATTTTGGTGTATTCAAGGTCGGAGGAGGAGCATGATGAGCATCTCCGAGTGGTGTTGGAAGTGTTAAGGGAAAAGAAGCTTTATGCCAAATTCAGCAAGTGTGAATTTTGGCTAAAGGAGGTGGCATTCTTAGGACATGTGGTATCATGAGATGGAATAAGAGTGGACCCTAGAAAGATCGAGGCGGTGTTGGAATGGAAACCACCTAGGTCCGTGGTGAAATCTGAAGTTTCTTAGGCTTAGCAGGCTATTACAGAAGGTTTGTGGAAGGGTTCTCGTCAATAGCCGCGCCTTTGACAAAGTTGCTAAGGAAGGAAGTACCCTTTGAATGGACTAATAAGCAACAGGAGAGCTTTGATAAGCTCAAGAAGGTGCTTGTGGAAGCTCAGGTGTTAATTCGGCCCGGAGGCGGGCAAGGATTTCGTAGTGTATTGTGACGCTTCGCTGCGGGGTTAGGTTGTATACTAATGCGGGAAGGAAAAGTGGTCGCGTGTGCGTCTCGGCAATTAAGGCCTCATGAGGTTAACTACCCAACTCATGACTTGGAACTAGCAAGAAGTGGTCTTTGCCCTTAAGGTTTGGAGGCACTACCTTTATGGAGAAAGGTCGGTTATCTACATGGACCACAAGAGCCTTAAGTATTTGTTGACTCTCGAAGGAGTTGAACTTGAGGCGGCGAAGGTGGGTGGAATTACTTGAAAGACTACGATTGTTCGATAGAATATCATCCGGGCAAGGCGAATGTGGTAGCCGATGCTCACGAGTAGGAAGGTTGTGTCGGATCTAAGGGCTTTGTTCGCTCACTTAAGTCTATATGATGATGGAAGCTTCGTTGGCGAGTTGCAAGTCAAGCCCACATGGTGAATGAGGTGAAAGAGGGCCGATTGGCGAGATAAGGATCTAAGTGCTAAGTTACGCAAGTACAGAGCGGAGAAGTAAAGGATTATGGCGTCATTGATGATGGAGTGCATTGTGCAACAAAGGAAAAGTCCGCATGCCGAGGGACGGTGAGTTGAGACAAAGGATTCTTCGGGAAGCGCATGGTAGCCCTTATGCTATGCATCCCGCAGGCATTAAGGCGTATAGAGATTTAAGAGAACAATTTTGGTGGCCACGATCTTAAGCGGGAAGTGACAGAGTCGTGGGAAAGTGTCCGACGTGTCGACAAGTCAAAAATTTGAACACCAAGTTCCATCGGGATTACTTCAACCAATTGAGATTCCCAATGGAAGTGGGAAAGAATTACCATGGACTTCGTTAGTGGGCTTCCCTTACGCCTACTAAGAAGGACTCGGTATGGGTGATAGTGGACCGTTTGACCAAGACCGCGCACTTTATTCGGTGAAGGTTGATTATTCTCTCCGAGAAATTAGCCAAGCTATATGTGGCGGAGATCGTAAGGTTGCATGGAGTACCGATGATCGATCATCTCCGATCGAGACCCAAGGTTTACGTCTCGATTTTGGAAGGCACTCCATCAAGCTTTAGGCACTAAGTTAGACTTCTCAAATGTTTTTCATCCACAATCAGACGAGCAGTCTGAACGGGTTATACAAGTGTTGGAGGATATGTTGAGAGGCTGTGTGGTGGATTTTCGAGGAAGTTGGGAAGATTACTTGCCTTTAGCTGAGTTCGCCTACAACAACAAACTATCGGGCAAGCATACGGATGGCACCATACGAAGCATTGTACAGTAGGAAGTGTAGAACACCTACTTGTTGGACCGAGTTAGGAGAACGTCGAGTTTTGGGTCCAGAGTTAGTGGCTGAAACGGAAGAGAAAGTTGAGTTAATTCGGGCACGATTGAAGGAAGCCTCTGACAGGCAGAAATCGTACGCGGACCTTAAGAGGAAGGAAATAGAGTTTGAAGTGGGAGACCAAGTGTTTCTGAAAGTCTCGCCTTGGAAAAAGGTAATGAGGTTCGGTCGCAAAGGGAAGTTAAGCCCAAGGTTTATAGGGCCCTATAAAGTATTGAAGCGAAGTTGGTCCATGGCATACCAGTGGAATTACCATGAGTTGCAAGCAAATGCACGATGTTTTCCATGTTTCCATGTTACGTCGTTACCGATCGGATCCGTCCCATGTGGTACAAATTGAAGAGGTGGAGCTAAGGCCGGACTTATCCTACGAGGAAGAACCGATTCGAATCTTGGAACGTGATGTGAAAGTACTACGAAGGAAGTCAGTGCCTCTAGTCAAAGTATTGTGGCGCAATCACGGATCGGAAGAAGCTTCGTGGGAGTCAGAAGAGACAATGCGATAGCAATACCCTCAGTTGTTTAGTTAGGAAATTTCGAGGACGAAATTTTGTTTAAGGGAGGTAGAACTGTAACATCCTCGAAAGGGCCTATGCATTTTCAGTTTAATTGTACGAAATGACAAGTCTTAAGCACTATGAATAAATTTTTGGTATTTTTGGAATTCTAGAAATGCATAGAAATGGAAATGAACATTTTTGGAAACCTGAGCATTGTTGGAAACTTGAACATTTTGGAAACTGAATATTTTTGGAAACTTGAACATTTTTGAAACACGAACATTTTTGGAAATGTTTCAAAAATGGAAAGTGAACATTTCGGAAAACTGGAAATGTAAGAAAAATGGCAAGTTACTGAGCCGATCGAAAATTTTAGGAAACTTGGAAATGACCCTAAAATGATGAGTTTTAAAGTTTAGAATAGGAAATTAAGGCAAGGGGGCCTTAAAGGTAAAAGTTGGTAAAATTTGACACACAAACGGGCTAGGAAAAGTGGCCTGAAGATGGCACTTATGGCTTATGGAAATGGCGCCACATGCAAGGTGTTGGGCCTGAGTTCGAGTCACTTGGGAAGCAAATAATGAAAGCTATATTTTTGCTTCCAGAAGGCTGAGGTGGACGGCACATGCTTCTAGAAATAAAGGTGTTTTATTCTCATTAATATGTGAATAATAAGTGATAAATATAGGATTAATTTTTAATATAATTATTGAGGAGATAAAAGATGGATTAAACACTTTTATTTTTAAATAAAAGAAAGGATATTATCACAAGGAAGGGTGGTGGCCAAGTCAAGGACTCTTGGCCTAGTAATTTCGGCTAAAGGAGGAGAGTTAGGCTATTCTCTCATCTTTTTCCTAAGTGTGCCGAAAGTTCCCTAGCCCCTTTTCCTCTCTGCCGAAATTTTCCCTAAGCAAAACCCCATCTTTTCTTCTCCTCTCCTTTGCTATTGTCGAGCCAAAACACTCGTTGATCCTGTTAAATCTCCATAGCCGAATCTCAGTGACTCTAGGCAAGGAAGTGTCGGTCAAAACATTAAAGGTAAGGTTAAGCATCATTCAAGTTCCTTTTCTTTTCTATTTGCCGAAAGAGAAGGGTCTAATCCTATTCTGTTTTATGGCCGAATCTATAAGGGGTTTATCGAGTTTCTGTGATTGAATACAAGGAAAAATCTTTTGGGAAATTCGAGGATCTAAGGTAAGATAAATTTATTTGATTAAAGGTTATGATGTATATGTTAAAGCAAATTTAACATATGATTGTAGGGATCTCATGTATATATATACCTAAGGCAAGGAATTCTTTCAGGTCTTGGAAATTGTAAGGTAAGTACATAGATCCAATCGGCCTAGGGTGATTTTGGTATTATTCTCCATTTATTCTAAAGTCGAAACCGACATAATTACATGATTTGGTGGCTAGCCGATTTAAGGAAGAAGTACTATCAATTTTAGGCATTTGATTTACAATCTTTCAAATTCGGCAACAAGGTGAGTAATACAAATCCTACTAGGATTTGGTTATTAAGCCAAATAGGTTTGTTAATATGTTTTAATGGTTGGCCGAATATAGGAGTTAAAGATCTAGATCGGTAGATCGTTCTTGAGGATTTCAAGGAATCTAATAAGCAAATCAGGTGTGTACTCACACTAACATTCGATATATCATATGGCAATTATTTTAACATATGAATATGCATAAGAATGTGAATATGGCTAAGTACCATAAATATGGTAAAAGTACCCAAGTACGTTTCCTACTTTTGATAGGATTATGAATATGTATATTGTACATGTGAATAATGAGAAATTAAGTATGTTATGCATGATATAAAATATATGGGGCATTCGGGATATATGTGAAAGGGAAGAAGGTGTTGACTTTGGTCTCACCAACGGAATATGGTGACTACGGTCACAAAATTTGAATATGGTAACCGGTTACATTATACGAATTTGGTAACCGGTTACATTATTTGAATATGGTGTCCGATGACACAAATTATATGGGCGATGAGCACGTCGATCGCAAATGCGCGCTTCGATGGTGTGTAGCGGATGGAGGGTTGACTTAGTAGTCCCCACGGTGTGATTGGCAGGTACGGGTGGTGTGTAGCGGATGGACAAATAGGCTTGGGTTTGGGTTGCATCATTCTCTTTATGAATATGTCTTTGATATGAACATGTATGCCAACTTGTTGAATGTTAGTTTGTGTACACATTGAGTCTGTTGACTCACCCGTTGGGAATATTTTTCAGAGATGATCGGTAATGGACCGGGTGGCGGGAGCTAAAGGTGGCCATGCATAGCAAGGAAAGATTTTTATTATTTGGGATCGTTATTCATATTAAGTACTTAAATTTTATTATTTTTGGTTTTGATTGATGTAATAAGGCCATAAGGCCCAAGTGAATTTCTTTATTTCTTTTGCTTTACTATTGGATATTATGTCACGAACTAATTTGGATGTAAGTACAAAATTACTTTTCTTAAAAATGAACTCAAAAATTCTTTTGTCACCTTAATTAAGTTGGATTTATAAAATTAAATAAATGGGTTTTTAGTCTAAGCCCAACCCAAAACGAAATTTTTCTGAAAATACACAAATTTTCTCTAAGAAACAAAGAATTTTGAAACCGGTTTACTTAAGGAACATACCAGATCCGGTTCAGGCTCGTGGGCCGGGTGTGGGGTGTTTCATAGTTTTTAGTTAGTTTTTAGTTCTTTCTTGTAATATTGTCATTTGTATGCATACTTTAAGGGAAGGTAGCCAAGCAACCGACTGGATTGCTAGGATGACCAAGGCTAGAATTTGTCCAAGCAATTGGGCAACTGGTGTACCAAATGATTTGAAATCATTACTGTAACCTCTCTTTATTAATGAATTTCGTTTTATGAAAAAAATAATATTTAAATTTTGTTTACAATAATGCAAATATAAAAATATGTTTGATATATATTAGTCTACACTAGAAATATAATCAATAAAATAAAAGAATTCTTATGGGTATATGAGTTCCAACTAGAGTAAGAAAGATTTGGTATTTAAAATTTGTTTAAAAAGTAATATTTATGGGTTTAAATAGGTTTGAATTAAGGTTAATTCATTCAAATTTAAGAACTGTTATTTTCATCCTTTTCAATTTTAGAAAGTTTTTTTTTAAAGTAAAAATAATGAAAATATTTTTTTTAACTTTAATTTTCACGTTTTATATGTTTATTTTTTTTAAAAAAAAAATTCAACCAAATGCATTCTCTGGTGTTGTTTAGTTTATAAGAAAACAAAAACGAAAATCAACTCTATTTTTTGAAATTAAATAGAATTTAAAATTTGGTAAAAATGAATTTTTTTTATTTTTTTTATTTTTTGGTGAATTATGTTTGTAAAATAAATGAAAAAGCATTCAATGAACAATTTACAAACAATTTGATTTTTTTATTTGTTTATCAAATTGAATAAATCGAAAATGTTTTTATTATTATTCAAATATATATTTATAGTTTAATTTAAAGGAATGAATATGAAATCACATCATTGTAGTTGAACCAACTTTAATACAATTTTAAATTTCTTAATCACGAATACAAATTCAACAGTGCTAATGAAATACAACAATAATTTTATCCCACCACGCATTGCACCCAATTTGAGTGAAGAACATTAACAACTAAGCTCATCATACATGTCAACCTCTCGACCATTCAATGGCTGACAAGGCCTTGCGTTTTTCTTGCAATCTGAGTTCAATGGAATGTCCAGAGCGATTATCTGCTCTTTCGAAATCGACATCACCTGCAAAGCTTTGTAATTTTAGCCTTTTAGTGTAATAATTAATAACTATACTTTTTTCTTTTTCCAGCATTGCAAAAAAAGACATACCTTGCCGAGAATGATCCATATGACATTCTCGGAGCATGGAGGAGTGGTAAGAGAACCAACATATGTGTAATACTTGCGGCTTCTTCGGTTCAATTCGTTTATATTCAAGATACCAAGAGGAACTGTCGTATTTTCCCCTCCCAATTGTTTCAATCCTTCTATTATCTGAAATCATAAAATTACAACTTAGTATCAATATACTGCCCCTCCTTTTTGTTTAAAGAGCATAACATGGGCTATGTTCTTTGGATCTGAGAATTAATAACGAAAAACAGTGTTAACTTTTCGTAGATGTGTCATTCATCTTGGGTTCTAGTTGTTGACTTTATGGTGAAATAGTTTTATTTAGGTGAAACTTTGATATCCAAATATGATAACAAGTTTTACCCTGCAAATAAGTGGATCAGCGTTACTTTCTTGGTAGAGTGCTGCTATAACTGCAAAGCTGCCATCCACTGCTGCCTGATGGACCAAATGAAGCTCAGCTGCAAATCTGTATATTGAAAAGGGTCAAGACTTGGCAAGGCCTTCTATTTCGGGGTGGGAGCCCATAAAAGTGAATTGGCCTCCATAATGTTGCATAGGATAGGATGAAATTGGACCAACAAACCCAATCACATACTAAGGTTTAGAGAGTGAAAGCTTACTGTTGCCCTTCAATTTGATGCTCCGCAGGTAAATGCCAGTGAAATTGCTTGAGGGTGTAATTTTTGCCATTAATCCATAAATCTCCAGGATATTCCTCGAAACGCACCTGTATTCCCTATATTCATCAACTTTTATCTAAAATATGTGAATAATGGACAATTAGGAGGAATTGCTTAGAAACCAACCTCAACGCTGTAGCCTTTGTTTAAGAGGGTAGCATTTACAGAATTGTAGTTCCTGGTTAAAGGTTTCAATAGCTTGTTGTGGACCGTTAGATTCCTCTGAATGTTTATGGGAGACTGTCTTTTCCCTATGGAACATGGTGCGAATTTTGGCTCCAACATTCCCCATCTGTCTGGGCCATCTTTGCCTAAATAGCTGAACTCCATTCCTCCAAAAACTAACCCAACAGAAAGGAAAAAAGGAAAAGATTAAGCACTGAATCTGGAATTCAAAACATATGTACTATCAATTTCCGAAAGAAAATGCTGCAAGAACATGACCGTACCATCAATGGCAGAAGCAATGCCAAGAAGCAAACTAAGCAAGAAAACGGTTGAGAGTTGAGGAGCCATTAATAACATGACCCAAAACTTGGACAACCCACAATAATTCAGCTTGCCAAAGAGAAGAACAACTGAAGAAAAGCTTATACAATTATCATATTTTCAGTTGCTCATGGCTACTCGTTTTCAAACAGTTTTTCTCTGCTAAATATAGTAAGAGGCTTCTTGGGAGTTTTAGAGCACCTTAGACACTCGTATGTTTGTCTACTTTTATATATAGTGAGTGGTAAGATGCAGATATTCATGTCCTAATCAAAGAATTTGACCTACTATAATTATAACAATATATTTTAAATTAAAATCTTATTAAGTCCTTAGTAATAAAATAATAGAGAAAAAGATACTCGACGGATTACATCCACTTATATAGAGTTTTCACTACTATAGATAAAAGTTACTGATTAGACATGTGAGTTGATAATGACAATAGAACAATCGTAAAGCAATAATAAAATGAAAAATAAAACATACATATTTTATGTGAAAATCCTCTCAATAAAAATTACGAGCGGAAAAAAAAAAACTCATTAGTGTTGCAAGAGGAATTTTGATTGCATTCATTTAAAGGTTGAAAAACCATATTCTAATTAATGTCAAATAGAAAAAGTGTATTTTTATACGGATTCTACTTGTGTGGCATGATCTCTTTATTTTACCACTGTATTTATTTTTTCAACATCTAGATCACATAAACTTTAACAGATTTTATGTTGTTTTGATAAATTATCTATTTTTGTATTATTTAAATAAAAATTCATGTTCTGTTAAAAAAACCGAAGTCAAAGTTATATTATTATTATTATTATTATTATTATTATTATTATTATTAAGATGAATCTTGTCTGTTATCTACTATATTTTTCATAGCTAAACCTGCAAAAATTAGTGGTTAGAGCGTGGAGGTGGAATCCTTTAATCATATAAACGGAGATATAGAGTGCAAATATATTTGGGATAAGAAGATATAATTAAAAAGGTTCGTTAACTGAGGCTGCAGGACATTTTCAAAATAGAATTAAAGTTATTTTTATGGTTGATAAATTTTAATTTTTTGAAGTTTGTGATTATTTTTTATTCAAGAGGAATATAATATATTTATATTTTACTAGCATACTCATGGTATCCTTCTGCTTACTCTGATGTTTTAGTCTAGTTAGAGTAAAGAGCAAAAGATTGTTTATTGGCCGGCCATCTGGTCATATTACCAACTCACCCGCTCAAGATCTTTTCTGACTACATTACTGATATTAATCAATTACTCGTGGTCCTAGATAATTGGTATTTTAACTGCAAGTTGTACAAGCTAATTGCTTGCCTTCCAGTTCCACCCTCACTTTATTTATAACTTACTGTAATAGACCAACCTTCTTACTTAAAAAATTTCCATATTACACAGTCCTAACTACTTTTCTTATTTGATTTTTTTTATTTCCAAATTTAAAAAATATAACATATTATTAATATTATAAATTAGTGAAATTTAGATTGCATCTTTAATAAAATTTAAAAATGTATATCTATTTAATAGATTGTATCTATTTTTTATTTAATAGATTTTTTATATAAAATTTGAAAGTTTTGCTGAAATAATATCTTAACTAAATTTATAAATTTTATTTCACATGTGAAAATAACTAATGTTACTAAAATTTAGTCATTTTTATGTAAATTTTGAAGGTTTTTATTTCACACAATATTGCAATAGACTATTAATTTATTAAAGAGTATACCTTATAATTAATTGTCATTACTATAGACGAAAAGCTATTATAGAGGATAAAATAAAATATAAAAAATCCACCTTCCATTAAAGTTGACTATTAAAATAAAATGTTATTAAGGTCGATTGAGTCTTAACTCAATTGGCATCAGCATTATTGTCAGTGCAGGAGGACAAGTGCCTGAAGTGCATTATTTTCCTATTTAAGAGTTGGGGAAGGGCTATGAGTAATTCTAGGCATTATATCAAAAAGAGCCTATATGATAATGTTATAATTGAACGTCGATAATGATAATGAATCGCAAAGAAAGAGAGAAAATAGCACACAGAATTTTACGTGGAAACCCTTTCGAGGAAAAATCATGAGCAAAGGAGAAGAAAATTCACTATGTCGAATTCGAATGATATAAGAGGAGAGACGATTACGACTATTTATAGGTTTAAAAAACTTTATTCTAATCAAAGTAAAATGGAAGCAATGCAATAAGATTAAAACACCTTATTCTAATCAACATAAAATAAAGAAAGTAAACTTTTATACGGATTTCACTTGTACAACCTGTACCGTACCTCTATCTTACCACTTGTATTTTCTTTTTAACAGGAATTTGGATCACACAACTTCTAACAGATAAAAACCTATAATGAGATAATGTTAAAAAATAAAATGTTATTAGAGGATTATTATAGTGAGAATGGACCGTATGTAAAACCCATTTTTATATTCATGATTGTGACCTGTGGAGTGGAGATGGCTAGGGATGGAAAAATTTGGCATTGGATTTGGCATTTACCAAGTGTAACGCCCCAAAATTTTAATTTTTGATTTCGTGTATATGTGACACACAATGTCCATCTGCTTCAGTGGTTATGTGTTCTGAGTGTGTGTGAGAGGTCCCAAGTTCAAGCCTTACTTGGGCAAATTTTAGAGTTTTTATAAATAAAACCTTAACCTTGTGCAAGGGGCTTAAGTTTAATTGTTGGTAAGTTTATATCAGAATGGGCTTGCTGGTCTGGTGGTTAAGTGGAGTGTTGGAGGTCCTGTGTTCAATTCTCTGTGATGGCGTGGATACAATATTTTTGCTCCAATTTCGGCTAAGAGTTGTGTTGGGGCAAAATTCTGAGTAGTTGTGTTTTAGTGGGTTAATAGAGAGTGATTTTATGAGATAATTGGGGAGAGGTATCTTTTTGTTGCAAAAAAAAAAAGTAGAGTTTCGGTTTTCTCTCCAATTCCCCAAACTTTTTCTAACGTTTTCTTCTTCTTCTTCTTTTCCCTCCTCTGCCGATTCTTTCCCCTAGTTGCTGCCGAAATTTCCATTATTTTTTTCCCCTTCCATTTCTTTCTCTTTTTTTTTCCAATTGATTTGGTTGTTCATCGTTGGTTGCGCGTGTTCGGTAAGTAACGGTTTTGTCTATTGTTAATCATTCTTGGTTAATCTCTAAAAGGGGGATTCCTTTTTGGTGTTTAGGAGTTAATCAAGGGGCTGGTGGTTTTGAATCGACGCTGTGGTTATGCGAAGTCGTGGTTACTCAAGCGAGGTAAGGGTTTTGCTAGGTTTTTAGTCGAGTTCCTTCCGAAATTGGTTGATTAAAAACGAATTAAGTGATTAATCTTGAGATATGTTGGTCGATTTTTAGGTTCTAGAGGCTTAGGAGTGCTTACGCATCATAAACGATACTAGGTGTGTACCCGAAACGTAGAAAATAGGATTCGGCGAAAAGCCAAATTGCTTGCTGTCGAGAAATAAGAGAAATAAGAGAAAATGTTGCAAAAAATTGTAGACAAAGGAAATAAGGGTGCTATAGACTTGGAAATCAACATTTTGCACTAAAATAGTTTTGGACAGCAGCAGTAGTCTAACTTTGAAAAATCATCAAAAATAGTGGGAATTGAGTTAGAGGTTGAATAAAATATGAAATTAAATTTTATTGAGTCTAGTTTTTCATGGAAGAAACAATGTAAGCAATAGAATTGTAAATCATGAGATATAATAAATTTTGTGAGACAAGATCAGAATTATTTCGGGTTCCCCTGTTCTGACTTAGGAAAATCATCAAAAAATGTAAAAAAATAATTAGGGGCTTAAATTTATATTTTTAAATCCTTAATTAGTCTATTTTCAAGAGAAACAAATGTAAACATCATCTAAATTTCGTACTAAGAGATAAATATTTTTTAGTAAGGAAAGGATGAAGCTGTCAAACAGCAGAATAGGGATAACTTTAAAGATTTTACTGTACCTATTTGATAGACTATAAATTCTGAAAATTTTATGGTAGAAAGGTATTTGTAGTTTCAAAAACATCAAGCGGATCTTAATTTGGAATTCTGTAGCTCAAGATATAAAAAATTTAGTGATAATGACTCAAGTAGACAGCTTTGAATGAACATATAAGTAAATAGTGAAAACATATATGAGTATTGAGCTAGCATGGGTTACTTTAAAAATGGATCACACGGCCAAGGCCAATTTGGGCCGAGTGGGCCACACGGGCAGATCACATGGGCGTGTGGGCCCATTTTTACCGAAATGTTTTTAAGGTTGCACGGATCGCCCAAGTCGACTGTGAACCTATTGTAGGGTCGATAAGCGCTACTTAGACCCCTAAATGTATGAAATTGACTGAATGATATCTGTACTGGGCATGTTAATATCTGAACTGAATATATGTATTGAAATTGCATAATAGCATGTCATCCATTGTGTGTTGCATTGCATTGGGTTGGGGGTTGTTATTAGGAGGAAGTGTACTAAAAGGCTTTAAGCCTAATTTCTTTGGAAACTTTTGCAAACTCATCATTGTGCCCCATTCGGTACTACTTGGGTGTAGGGATAGGTGGGTTGATTATATCCCTACATGGAGTGTAGGGTTGGACGGAGATGGTGTGTAGAGGCTGGTTGGGTAGGATTTTGCTCTTTGCATAATCAGTTACCGCATCGATCATTGTGATGGGCTAAGGCCCTCTGCGCATTTTTGACACTAGATCGAGATGGGCTAAGGCCCAAACCCATCATCGATCATTGAAAAGGGCTTAGGCCCAAGGCCATTCAAGCGTGCAGCTGTGAATCGATTGTTTGTTTGTTTGTTTTGCGGGATTACACTGCGAGTTTACGTAAACTCACCCTTTTTGTTTAATGTACACAGGTAATCCCCAGACTTAGACGGATCGGTGTGACGGAGGACTCAACGGTGACCACAGTAATTTTTGAACTTCATGGTTTTCACTTTACGATTTATGATTTGACTATTATTGATTATTTTGGTTGTAATTTAAGGACCCTCTGAGACTTTGGTTTTAAATTTAGGTTTTTATTTATTTATTTTATTTTATGGATTTATACCTGCTTGTCGTAGGAAATTCGGTTTTCAAAAAGTTAAAGTAATTTCTAAACGCATGATCACCTAGACTGTTTTATTAAAGCTTCCGCAACGAGGGATGTTTCAAAACAAATGTTTTAAATGAATAAAGACGACTTCCTAAGTTCTAACAAAGGTTTACTAAAGATAATAACATGGAATGTTTTCATCGTAACAACGAGGTTTCAAAAACACTATCGTGTGACATTGCCAGATACGGCCATAACGTCTAGGCCGGGTTTGGGGTGTTACACCAGGACCTCAAAAGGTAAGAGTTTTTCTTTGGCTAGCTTTTTTAAATAGGGTCCTTACTAATTAGAGTAGAGCAAGAAGGCATCTCAATACTGAGGCTAAATGTAAAGTTTATGGACACTTGACAGAGAGCATTAGCCACGTCCTGCGATCATGCACACCAGTGTGGGTACATGGTTTGCGGTAATCAAGCAGGATAAGAGACAAGAATTCTTCACTATCAGACTGGAGGAGTGGATTAAGATTAACCTAACAAATATGGATTATTTTGCTAGCGATACGAATGATTGACAGACCCTATTTGGTGTTATTTGCTGGCAACTCTGGATTAGGACGAATAATTTTATTTTTAATGATGAATTCATTGAAGGTGAGAGTGTTTTGGAGAAGAGTTACCAGATGATGGACAACTATCTTCAATCCAATTGTATCAAGGTGAATCAGTTTAGACAAAAACATTCCAAAACTTGCAGATCAGTCAGATGGATTCCACTTGAGGATGAATGGCATAAGGTAAAATACTGATGGTGCTATTAATAATGTGTCAGGAATTGCTTCTACAGGGGAATTAATTCGTAACAAGTATGGAGTTTGGATTGTTGGGTTTTCAAAAAATATTGGTTGCTGCTCTATTATCAATGCGGAGTTGTATAGTGCTCTTGATGGGCTTCAATTAGCATGGAATTTAAGGATTAAAAAAATTGTGCTTGAGATGGATAGTACTGAAGCAATTCAGTTGATTCAAACAAATTCAACTGAACAACATCATTCTACTGTGCAACGAGCTATAAAGGGTCTTTTACAACTTGATTGGATGATCCAAATTAAACATGTGTTTAGGAAGGGTAACAAGGTAGAAGATGGATTGGCACGAATGGTATCCTCAAGACCGTTAGGCAAGCTAATATATATACAACCTGTAACACCCCTTACCCGTATTCGACACCTGAACCGGGTACGAGGCATTACCATACTTAACTTGCTCAATCATGCAACATCGATTCATAAAAATTTCATTTCAACTTAAAACTTTTCATTCAAGACCATAATGTCCTTATTATAGGTCTACAAGTCCCTAAACTTGTACCCGGAATAATTTGGGACTAAACCGAAAACTTTTGAACCCTTAGACAAATTTAACATAAAATAGGGCCACACGCCCGTATGAAGGATGGAACACGCCCGTGTGGCAAATCACATGCCCGTGTTCTACACCCGTGTGGATTTATTTATCAACTTGATCCTACAGGGGTTTTCACACGGCCAGACACATGCCCATGTCCCTTGCCTGAGTCCCTCACACGGCCTCGACACGCCCGTGTCTTAACCCGTGTGCAAAAACCATGGCATTCTGTTTATGACGTCATCACTTCACTAAGGTCACACGGCCAAGGCACACGCCCGTGTCCTTAGACCGTATGTCGAATTAAATTCCTAATTTCAGGTGCAGACTTCACACGGCCTAGGTACATGCCCATGTCCATGTCCGTGCCTTCCACACGGCTGAGACACACGGCCGTGTCTCTACCCGTGTGTCACACACGGCCTAGACACACGCCCGTGTATCTACCCGTATGGACAATTATATGGCTATCTACCAAGCCATTTGCCACCCTACAAAGCAATTACACTTATCCCAAATCAATTCAGCATACATCATGACCATAAGTGTAACACCTCTCACCCTTATCCAAACCAGAATAGGGTTTGAGACATTATCGGACTTAAAATTCACAATCTTACAAAACCGGGTTACCAAATTTTGCCTAAAATTTAAAACTTTTCAAACATATGCATTTGACATTGTCATCTATTTAATCATTTATACTACATAGCAAGACATTAACATATACCATGGACAAATAGGCTTACAAGCCAAAATCATTATAATCCACATCTCATGGCTGTAATTAACAAATCAATATAAGCCAATACGTTTGGCTAATCACAACAACATCCGTCATAGAAAAACTAAAACCCTATACATGCCAATACTCCTAGGATAATGGTTCGATAGTGTGATCTTTGCCTTGACGATCTCCAACCCCGAGCTGACTTGACAAAACTAAAAGAAATGGAAAGGAGGGAGTAAGCTTTACGCTTAGTAAGCCCGCATGAAAATAATAAGCAATACGATAATATGCTATTTTCATATTCTTTCTATTTATTCAAATTCCAGTTAAGCTGTTTTCTCGAGTCATAGTCATTAAATAATTTATATCTGGAGCTATGGAACATCAAATTAAGATCCGTAAATTTTCCCTGAAAATAAACTCATTTATCTTCTTACCATAAAATTTTCAGAATTTTTGGCTTAGCCAATTAGTACAGTTTATTCATTAAAATTTCCCCTATTTCACTATTCAACTATTCTGACCTCTCTTCACTATAAATAAATTTTCTCTTTGTACAGAATTTATATGGCCTCCTTGTTTTGTTCATTTGAAACTAGACTCATTCAAGATTTCAGGAATATAAATTATATCTCATAATTATATTTTTACAAATTTTAATGATTTTTCAAATGCAAAACAGGGGATCACGTAATCATTCTGAACCAATCTCACAGAAATTCAAATATCTCAAAATATACGAATCATTTGTTTGCTATATTTCTTTTATATGAAAATAGACTCAATAAGCTTTAAATCAATATCTCATTAAACTTATAATTAAATTTCTACTATTTTTGGTGATTTTTCAAATTTACATCACTGTTACTGTCCAAAACAGTTCTATTGTAAATTTTTGCTCTCTTTCACTTTAATTGTGTTCATCACTTGCTTATACCAATCTTTCCAATTTCCGATTACATATTGAGCATATTGTTCATGCGTACATTTGACACATTTCTCAATTGGTCACATTCACACTTGCACTTATTCATAACATGATCGTATTCAATTACACTTAGTCATCACACAATCACATGTATTTTCTCTTAGTCAATTTTTCGTTGAACTCATCGTAATAATAATAGATACACGGTGGCCTACACATGGTACCACCCTTGTAAGCTATATCCGGTACACATAGTAGCCTGCACTTAGTACTATACATGTGACCAAAACCATTTCAGTAACTCTCTTGTACACATAGTTGAGCTCAACATTAACAATCATTCAATCTCTTTCATTTGATTCACTCCTTTTGTATTACTTATTATCAAATTAGGGATCGTCTTACGAATTTGAGTACGTCGTTGCTCGAGTGCCACGTTTCACAACTCGGTATGGTTTTCCTCATTGAAATACCATACCTACATTTCACAACTCGGTATGGAAATACCATACCTACATTTCTTAACTCAGTATGGTTAATACCATACCTACATTTCACAACTCAGTATGGATGATACCATACCTACATTTCATATCTCAGTATGGATGATACCATACCTACATTTCATAACTCAGTATGGATGATACCATACCTACATTTCACACTTTGCCATGGATTAACCATGGTCTTATTCCGTCAATTCATCACATGTCACGATACGAACGTACTCAATTCTGCGTTTTTCCTAATTTGAATTACCGCATTTATTCTCCCATTTTATCAAAATTTTCACAATCCCACAGCAAATTCATAATTAACAACGCATTATATCATTCAATCATTCACCAATAAACATGTAAACTCAGCTATATGAACTTGCTTGCCGAAATCTCGTCAGGTACAGCTGCGTAGCAACTCATACAACCCATCTAATATTAATTTAACATTCAATCTATGTAACATTAATTTTGCCATTTAAATTCACATAACACAACAAACATCACATTTTCCATATCATACATCAACTTCTCCTAAACATATTAAATCTTACAATTTATGCCATATCAATAGAAAATTACAATTCAAGCACAATGTTGCATTATTATTAACACACGAACTTACCTCGAATGCCAAAACGACTATTTTACCAACTTTCTCGATTTTCGATTTTCCTCCATTCTACATCCAAATCTCATTTTTGGGATCTAAAACATCACATTTCACTTATTTAATTAATATACTACTCAAAACAGTCCCTAACTCAAGCTTTGGCAAAATTACAATTTTGCCCTTAAACTTTACATAATTACGATTTTGCCCCTAGGCTCGAAAAATTAAACTTTATTCCTTTTTCTTATGTTTTATGACATGCTGAACATTTTTCCCTTCTATAGCAACTTCAAATTCTTACTATAACACATACTTATGAACAATAACAACTTTTACCAATTAACTTTCGTTTTACTCGTTTTCATAGAAAATCACTTAGTAAAAATCGTCCCTCTACTCATAAACATGCATAATCTACCATAAAACATCAAAATACACAAGCTTTCAACAATGGGATAATTCAAAATATCCACCAAAATCAAAAATTCAAGCATGGGTTTTGTAGATAACTTAGCAACGATCTCAAAAGCGTAAAAATTATTAAAAATCGAACAAAAGCGGGCTTACCAATAAGCTAAGAAGCTTGGCGAATGCTTGAAGCTTTCATGGCTGTTCATCTTTCTCATTTTCGGTGGAAGATAATGAATAGGAAGATAAAATTTGGTTTTATTATATTTTATTATCATTATTTGCCTTTTACTAAATTAACCTTTAAAAATAATTAAATTTACACAAATGCCAAACCAAATATCATCCACTAACTCACAATTGGATTAATTATCATATAAGGACCTTTCCTTTATTGTTCTATAGCTATTTGACACTTTTAACTTATAGAACCCAACTTTTACGCTTTACATAATTTAATCCTTTTACCGAATTAACCACTTAAACAATAAAACTTCTTTACGAAAATTTCACACAACTCTAATATCGTGTTGTAAATATTAAAATAATAATAAAATAAAATTTTCAATGTCGAATTGTGGTCCCCAAACCACTGTTCCGACTAAGCCCAAAATCGGGTTGTTACAACTCTCCCCCCTTAGGGATTTTCGTCCTCAAAAATCTCATCAGTTAATGGATTTAGGTTTAATTTCACAAGTCACTTTCAGCTTCTCATATAGTCTCGGCATCTTCAACATCTTCTTAAACTAAGATTCAGAACTATACTCTCCTATCATGAACATAAAAATCATATTACCGATCTTCTTAAATTCTGACTGAAAATCCCACTAATAAGTAATTGGCCTTATTCTATCAATAACCTCATACTCTTGATGAACCACAACTCACCTATCTTTACTTATCCGGATGAAAATTCTTTGTTAATGAAATACTTTGAAGCACTTGACACTCATCTAAGATCGAGTACTCTTACCTTTCAATTCAGTATGCAATTTTTTTAATCTATAATTGATTTCTTAGTACACAAACTCCGTCTCGAAACAACAAATAAATAGTCGGTTTTTACGACTGTAGTTACGAATCGAAAGTTAGTTCTTTTCGAACACTTCTAACTTACCATTTACTAACAAAATTCTAAGTTTCACAAAATCATAGAATAAGCATCATTATTTACGAATAATAATCATTGTCTAATTCACATCATAAGATTCTTTTCATGCGGTATTAACTAAGTGCAAGCATAAGCTACCATTTTCACGTTCTTGTATCAAAATACACTTCAAACCAATAAACTATCCGGACTAAATAATTGAATTGGTCTTGCGTTTGTTCACTGATGCCCTTCTAAAGGAACTATTTTCATCCGGTTGCCATGATAACTCAAACATGTATCCTATTACAATTCTTTCCGATTCACGAATCAATGATCCTTAAATCAACTATACTGATTTCAATGATATATAACAATCTCGTTTTAACTCATTGAAATATATAAAATTACTCGAAATAACAATCATAGTGCGATTCGACTTGATCCTTCATCGCATTTACTTTTTTTATCAATGTTGATTTCTTTCTGAAATCTAAAGATAGATCACATCTAATAAAATTCATTTCTTATTACTTCTCAAAATCTTGAACCACATTGGAATTGCATCTCTCGACAATTAAAATCGTGAGTGCCATTTCAAGGCTAACTTCTCGATCACATAGATAAACAATACTTTTAGTCTTTACACATCGACAATAGTAAACTTTGTATGTTCACTATCAAACTAGATTTCATAATCACATAAGTATGATTACTTCCAAGTAAAGAATATCTCTTGCACAATTCATAAAATAAAGTCAATAAGAAATGCGAGATAAGGAAATCCAAGATTTGATATCGTATTAGAAGTCGAGAATATAGCTCATAAGAGAAATAATCCGACTTGACTAATTTTCAGAAAATTTCGGAAGGAAAATAATACTTATAAGCACCGAGCGATAACATAAGCAACATAGTTTTCATATACACATTTCACGAGAATAACAATCGTTGGGCGAATTTCAACATCATATGAATGTTCTTTGTTTCTTTTCTATCAATTTATTTTAATAGAATACCGAGAAAAGATAGAGTAAAGCGATCACGACCAGACAGATTAACTGCGCTTTCATCTATCTTTGAAATCAACTAGCATTCTCATATGATAAGAACCCGAACGCAGTCGATTAGTCAATATTAACTTTTTCCTTAAGCGTAACATTGCGAAACCCGGATGATTTTCATAAAATTTCATCACAAAGATGAAGTTATTTTAGGTCATTTAACACATATTCACGGTATTCATCCGTATCCTTTGTCTCTTTCAAAGGTTCATCAGAAAATTTCCCCACTTTCTATCATTTTAATAAATATCAATAATATTCACTCATATTTCATATGATACATTAATATGTAAAAACATAAGTAAAAAGGACGTATCATTTACATATAAACTTACTCATTTCAAGTCTTACCACATTCCAAATGCATATCATAAACATTGCTCACATTTACATGCACTTATACCTGCATTTGTCATCACATAGTCACACGTAATTTTCACTTTGTCAAAGTTTCCGATGATCACTTTAGAATAATACTCGAATACACACGGTGGTTTTGTACACGGCTCACGGTAATAATAATAAATCACGGTAGTATCGTATGACCCACCAATAATGATAAATACGGTGGTATTGCACACAACCTACAAATAATAATAAATCTTGTGGTATCGCTTTTTGACCCACCAATAATGACATATTCACATCTTTGCCATAATAAGACTAATTTCTCAATTACTTTAGTAGATAATGCCTCAGCTGAAAACAAAACATCTCAATCATCGGAGAAATTTAAACACAAATTTCCATAACAACCAATACTAAAGCACAATTTTTATACCTCTGGTAACTGTATCAAAGAACTCTCGCCATCAAGTCAAAAATTATAATCATTCTAAGCATTTTAATAATAAGAAGAAACCATTTTCATCAATAGAACATTTCCAACTGATATCTCATGGTTAATACTTTGAACAATAATTTATTAAGGAAACAAAAATAACAAAATCTCGGAACATGGAGTGCATGAGAAAATACTCATAACATTCACTTAATTTCACAAGTTATACTCATAGCATCATACAAATGTAAAACAACATGAACACTTATCATAGTGTAAACTTTCACTTCATCTCATCTTTCATATTTCAGGAGAAATTTTTTTTTATCTACAATTTATTCATCATCACATAAACATCATAAACTATTACTCTTACTTTTACGAGTCTCAACTCATTATAAACATATTGTTTGCACTATCAAATTTAGTTCGGTTGAAGTGCGATCTGTCTAATAAAATAATTTACATCGTGGTCGGAAGTCGTCATACTATCACGATTCATTATGGCATGTATAGCTAGACTCTCACACTCACTATGGTAGTCCGAGAACCGACTAAACCATAGCTCACGATACCACTAAATGTAACACCTCTCACCCTTATCCAAACCAGAATAGGGTTTGAGACATTATCGGACTTAAAATTCACAATCTTACAAAACCGGGTTACCAAATTTTGCCTAAAATTTAAAACTTTTCAAACATATGCATTTGACATTGTCATCTATTTAATGATTTATACTACATAGCAAGACATTAACATATACCATGGACAAATAGGCTTACAAGCCAAAATCATTGTAAGCCACATCTCATGGCTGTAATTAACAAATCAATATAAGCCAATACGTTTGGCTAATCACAACAACATCCGTCATAGAAAAACTAAAACCCTATACATGCCAATACTCCTAGGATAATGGTTCGATAGTGTGATGCTACCTTCGACGATCTCCAACCCCGAGCTGACTTGACAAAACTAAAAGAAATGGAAAGGAGGGAGTAAGCTTTACGCTTAGTAAGCCCGCATGAAAATAATAAGCAATACGATAATATGCTATTTTCATATTCTTTCTATTTATTCAAATTCCAGTTAAGTTGTTTTCTCGAGTCATAGTCATTAAATAATTTATATCTGGAGCTATGGAACTTCAAATTAAGATCTGTAAATTTTCCCTGAAACTAAACTCATTTATCTTCTTACCATAAAATTTTCAGAATTTTTGTCTTAGCCAATTAGTACAGTTTATTCATTAAAGTTTCCCCTATTTCACTATTCAACTATTCTGACCTCTCTTCACTATAAATCAATTTTCTCTTTGTACAGAATTTATATGGACTCCTTGTTTTGTTCATTTGAAACTAGACTCATTCAAGATTTCAGGAATATAAATTATATCTCATAATTATTTTTGTACAAATTTTAATGATTTTTCAAATGCAAAACAGGGGATCACGTAATCGTTCTGAACCAATCTCACAGAAATTCAAATATCTCAAAATATACGAATCATTTGTTTGCTATATTTCTTTTATATGAAAATAGACTCAATAATCTTTAAATAAATATCTCATTCAACTTATAATTCAATTTCTACTATTTTTGGTGATTTTTCAAATTTACATCACTGTTACTGTCCAAAACAGTTCTATTGTAAATTTTTGCTCTCTTTCACTTTAATTGTGTTCATCACTTGCTTATACCAATCTTTCCAATTTCCGATTACATATTGAGCATATTGTTCATGCGTACATTTGACACATTTCTCAATTGGTCACATTCACACTTGCACTTATTCATAACATGATCGTATTCAATTACACTTAGTTATCACACAATCACATGTATTTTCTCTTAGTCCACTTAGTCATCACACAATCACATGTATTTTCTCTTAGTCAATTTTTCGTTGAACTCATCGTAATAATAATAGATATACGGTGGCCTACACATGGTACCACCCTTGTAAGCTATCTCTGGTACACATAGTAGCTTTGCACTTAGTACTATACATGTGACCAAAACCATTTCAGTAACTCTCTTGTACACATAGTTGAGCTCAACATTAACAATCATTCAATCTCTTTCATTTGATTCACTCCTTTTGTATTACTTATTATCAAATTAGGATCGTCTTACGAATTTGAGTACGTCGTTGCTCGGTGCCACGTTCACAACTCGGTATGGTTTTCCTCATTGAAATACCATACCTACATTTCACAACTCGGTATGGAAATACCATACCTACATTTCTTAACTCAGTATGGTTAATACCATACCTACATTTCACAACTTAGTATGGATGATACCATACCTACATTTCATATCTCAGTATGGATGATACCATACCTACATTTCATAACTTTCGGTATGGATGATACCATACCTACATTTCACACTTTGCCATGGATTAACCATGGTCTTATTCCATCAATTCATCACATGTCACGATACGAACGTACTCAATTCTGCGTTTTTCCTAATTTGAATTACCGCATTTATTCTCCCATTTTATCAAAATTTTCACAATCCCACAGCAAATTCATAATTAACAACGCATTATATCATTCAATCATTCACCAATAAACATGTAAACTCAACTATATGAACTTGCTTGCGAAATCTCGTCAGTGCAATTTGCGTAGCAACTCATACAACCCATCTAATATTAATTTAACATTCAATCTATGTAACATTAATTTTGCCATTTAAATTCACATAACACAACAAACATCACATTTTCCATATCATACATCAACTTCTCCTAAACATATTAAATCTTACAATTTATGCCATATCAATAGAAAATTACAATTCAAGCACAATGTTGCATTATTATTAACACACGAACTTACCTCGAATGCCAAAAGCGACTATTTTACCAACTTTCTCGATTTCGATTTTCCTCCGATTCTACATCCAAATCTCATTTTTGGGATCTAAAACATCACATTTCACTTATTTAATTAATATACTACTCAAAACAGTCCCTAACTCAAGCTTTGGCAAAATTACAATTTTGCCCTTAAACTTTACATAATTATGATTTTGCCCCTAGGCTCGAAAATTAAACTTTATTCCTTTTTCTTATGTTTTATGACATGCTGAACATTTTTCCCTTCTATAGCAACTTCAAATTCTTACTATAACACATACTTATGAACAATAATAACTTTTACCAATTAACTCGTTTTACTCGTTTTCACCGAAAATCACTTAGTAAAAATCGTCCCTCTACTCATAAACATGCATAATCTACCATAAAACATCAAAATACACAAGCTTTCAACAATGGGATAATTCAAAATATCCACCAAAATCAAAAATTCAAGCATGGGTTTTGTAGATAACTTAGCAACGATCTCAAAAACGTAAAAATTATTAAAAATCGAACAAAAAGCGGGCTTACCAATAAGCTAAGAAGCTTGGCGAATGCTTGAAGCTTTCATGGCTGTTCATCTTTCTCATTTTGAGGTGGAAGATAATGAATAGGAAGATAAAATTTGGTTTTATTATATTTTATTATCATTATTTGCCTTTTACTAAATTAACCTTTAAAAATAATTAAATTTACACAAATGCCAAACCAAATATCATCCACTAACTCACAATTGGATTAATTATCATATAAGGACCTTTCCTTTATTGTTCTATAGCTATTTGACACTTTTAACTTATAGAACCCAACTTTTACGCTTTACGCAATTTAATCCTTTTTACCGAATTAACCACTTAAACAATAAAACTTCTTTACGAAAATTTCACACAACTCTAATATCGTGTTGTAAATATTAAAATAATAATAAAATAAAATTTTCAATGTCGAATTGTGGTCCCAAAACCACTGTTCCGACTAAGCCCAAAATCGGGTTGTTACAATAAGACACTTCTAAGAACTAAAAATTAAGACATCCACACTAGCGTGCATTTCATGAATTTCATCATTATTGAATATAAGAACTTGTCAAGTATTGGCCAATTTCCAATGACCATTTACAAAATGAATTAAACAAAATTAATAGCCAACACTTTGGTTAACAAATATGACATAACAAAATGACCAAGTCCTATACATGCCATACTCAAAATAAATCTAACTTGGCTATACTAAAAAGAAGTTGATAGTGTGATTTTCGGACTCCGACGTTCCACGAATTCTCGAGCTAGATTGGCAATACTACAATGAAAAGGGAAATGAGAGGGGTAAGCATAAAGCTTAGTAAGTTTGCATGAAATAAGTAACAACAATAAAACTCATAATGTCATCCATTAATTTCGTTGAAGACAGACACAAAGTCTTAAGCACATTGTCATAACTTAATCATGCTTACCCTTACCAATTACATATCATGCCACATCTTGTAAACCATTCTCGTGAATTACTCACATTTACCTGTATCACTTCATCACATAGCTTTAACACCACTTTTATCTCAATTATAAGTTTAACTATTTGTAACACCCCAAACCCGGTCTATGCGTTTAGACAAGATTTGGTTTGTCACACCAATCATACATTCGTTTATTTTCATATGGTTAAAATAAAATAGTGCTACAAAAACTTTTTGAAAATCGAGTTTAATAAGAAGTTAATACAAGGATTTGAATTTTGTAGCTTAAGAATAATACTTGTTTGAAAACTTATCGTCAAAATAAAAATGTCAAAATCTTAAGATGGTTTAAAAGAACTTTGAAAGAATTTTAAATAATTAAAGTGTCCAGAAATTTTGTTATAAAACCAATGTTCTTAAGAAAACTTAACATATTTAAGATAAAACCATATTAAAAGTTTAGAAATAAAATTTAAACCATCCACACAATAAAATCCATAAAAACATATAAGAGGCCTTATTACATAAAACCCATATGAAATTTAAGATAATAATCTAAATAAAGTCATAGTTTAATAAAAACCCAAGTTTGTAGTATGGCCTCCACCAAGTCATCTCAGGCCCAAGTCCACGTCAATTTCCATTACGAAATGGTTAAAAATTTGGGTGAGTTACAAAGAACTCAGTGTGCAACTCACTTACCACCATTTTTAGGCCGGATCGTCAAGATATCATCTTTGGGCTTGAGCCCATTAATGATTTCAACCATACATTGTAAAGTAACATAATTTAAAGAAAAGAATGCATGAAATATGAATTTCCCAAACCAACCTAGTATCCATCCGCTAACACCCCGTACCAACCAACACACTGTGGGGATCAAGTCAACCCACCCCGCCAAACACACCAATCATGGGCTTAAAGCCCTTAAATAATTTTGTAGTGCACTACCGAACTAGATTGTGACATTGTCACCGAACTAGAGGCATTTAGCGAATTTGTGGCGAGCCACCGAACTAGAGGCAATGAGCCATATTGTGGCGAGCCACCGAACTAGAGGCAATGAGCCAAATTTGTGGCAGCTGGCCATTCTTCTCTTCATATAACCCACCCCATGCAATCATGCGTATATAACAAATATAATCATATATGATTTTTATTAATCCATATCATCGGTGGGCTTATCAATTAACCCTTCATTAGGCTCATATAAACAATTTATCAACTAGCCCATTTAGTAGTTTAGTGACTTTGGCCCATTTTAGCCCAATTTTATCAAAAGCAGTATTTTCGGCCCATTTAATCGAACTAGAGTAATATCGGCCCATTTTATCGAACTAGAGTATTATCGCCCATTTTATCGAACTAGAGTATTATCGCCCATTTTATCGAACTAGAGTATTATCGCCCATTTTATCGAACTAGAGTATTATCGCCCATTTTATCGAACTAGAGTATTATCGGCCCATTTTATCGAACTAGAGTATTATCGGCCCATTTTATCGAACTAGAGTATTATCGGCCCATTTTATCGAACTAGAGCATTATCGGCCCATTTTATCGAACTAGAGTATTATCGGCCCATTTTATCGAACTAGAGTATTATCGGCCCATTTTATCGAACTAGAGTATTATCGTCTTTTATTTTCTCGATTTTAACCGTTTTCATGCATTTACTCAAAAATATGAGTTACTACGTATTTTTCCCGTTTTTACTATTTTACGAATTTATCACAGAACTTACAACATGATGTCCAACCCGAAAATGAGTGTGAAGTTACACACTGGTTATGGAGAGAACTAAACTTTCCGCTCTTCAACACCTATACGTATTGTGTTAATTAAAACACTATAATCTATAATAAAACCGATCTAAATATAGCGATCTAGAAATTTACCCTCGGATTTTCGTAAGACTTCTACTTGCGATTTCTCTCCGATTGATGGTTCGCTAACCGAATTGAATCCACGAACAAATAATGGTTGGGAGTACGAACGACTTGAGCAGTTGATTTTCCTCGGTTGAGCGTCCGCAACCGGTGGAAAATCTCGGATTCCCGAAATAGTCCTTTGCTTGTACTAGGGGAATAAATGAACCTCCCTTCTTAGAAGGCTAAACACCGCCCTTTTCTTCCCTATTTTGAATGTCTTCAAAGACAAAGGAAGGTTAATCCAATGATATCAAAATAATCCTAAGGTTTTAAAGATATGATTTCCTTACCACAAAATTGATTCCAACGTTTTGTCACCCACGACTTCTTGATTCCAAACTTCCGTTATCGCACTAAAGTATAACAAAATAAGCGTTAAAAGAAGGAGGCGTTTATTTTGATCTAATAAAGCCTTCAAACCATCATCAATATTCTACCATAACCACTATTAACTAATCGAAGCGAAAAGGATTCTTACCTATTACCACGTCGAAAAGATAGGATTTGAGAATAATATG
Source organism: Gossypium sturtianum (assembly GCA_025698515.1). NCBI lineage: Eukaryota > Viridiplantae > Streptophyta > Magnoliopsida > Malvales > Malvaceae > Gossypium > Gossypium sturtianum. The sequence goes on along the minus strand of CM046946.1, from coordinate 50,018,280 downwards.
GATCTAAGAAGAATTCGGCTATGAAGAATCAAAGAAAAAGAGAAAATAAAATCGGTTATAGGCACTTTAACATTCGGCCATGAAAGTGTAGGTGGAGAGAATTTCGATTGAAAGAAATCAAATAGGAGAGAGATGGTGATGATGTTTGGTTTCCAAATAGAATGGAAAAGAAAAGAAGGAAAAGATAAGTTTTGAGAGCAATGTATAATCGGCAATGGGGAGAAGAAAGAAAAGAATGGTCTCTTTAGGTATTGGTAAAATCGGCACAAAGAGAAAGGTACAAAATTGACACCAAAGTGTAAAACAAAAATGACCAATTTGACAAAAGAAACTAGGCTTACCAAGTGCACAATTTCGGCCAAGGAAAAGAGAGTTTGAGAGAATTTTCAAAACTTGCACAAACTAAACAAAATGACCAAAACCAAAGACTAAAATTCCTAGCCAAACTATCACCAAAATTCGGCTCCCCCCCTAGCCATAATGCCGTCCATATGCTTGGTCTTTAGGCCAAGATATTGTTTCCTTAAACAACTCCTTGATTCATGCCTCATATCCTCACATTTTCCTTATTCTTTTGATACCCTTCCTTAAGTTCAAATTTTCCTTATTCCTTTGATATACTAACCAAAAATAACAAGTCAACACCTTCCATATATGCTCTTGGCCGACACTTGCTATACATGGGCGGAAAAATCAAAAATAAAATTCACCTAGATGCTATTTGGGGATTCGAACCTTCACCCCCATGTACTAGCTCATGCGCCAACACCACTTGTCCAACTACTCATCTTATGCTACACATTGACACTTAAATTAATTTATGTGTCAATGCCACTTAGTCTATTTCCATAAATTCTCAAAATTAATATTATTCCTTCAAAAAAAATTTTAAACCCTTCTTTAGGACTATACTAACCACGAAAATAAATCGAGAAAATTTTACTTTCTAGAATAATTACTCAAAGCACACATAGAAAATAAATTACTCAAATTTTCAGGGTGTTACAACTCTACCCCTAAAAGAAAATTTCGTCCTCGAAATTTACAGGCTGAAAAAGGTGAGGGTATTGTTGCCGAGTTGCATCCTCGGGCTCCCACGTAGCTTCCTCCACTCCGTGGTTACGCCACAACACTTTGACCAACGGCACAGTCTTCTTTCTTAGCACCTTCACGTCTCGGTCTAAGATTTCCACTTTGGTTCCTCCTCAAAAGACAAATCCAAATTCAACTCCACTTCTTCTACAGGTACTATGTGCGAAGGATCCGATCTATAGCGCCTCAACATGGACACGTGGAAAACATTATGAATTTGGCTCAATTCGGAGGTAACTCAATCGATGAGCCAGCTGGACCAACTCGTTTCACCACACGATATGGTCCAATGTATCTAGGACTCAACTTGCCCTTCTTCCCGAATCGAATATCTTCTTCCAAGGTGAGACCTTCAGGAAGACTTGATCTCCTACGGCATACTCGATCTCTTTACGCTTGAGATCCGCATACGACTTACGTCTATCCGAAGCTTCCTTTAACTGCGTGCCGAATAACTTTCACTTTTTCTTAGTTTGAAATCATCTCGGGTCCTAACAGCTGCCGATCACCCAACTCAGTCCAACAAATAGGAGAAACGACACCTACGACCATACAATGCCTCGTAGGGTGCCATCTGAATGCTAGGCGGTAAATTTGTTGTTGTACATAAATTCCGCTAACGGTAGAAAATCCTCCCAACTACCTTTGAAGTCGATTACACATCCCCTTAACATGTCTTCCAGAATCTGAATCACTCTCTACGGTGACCATCGGTGAGGATGAAAATACTAAAATTAAGCTTTGTACCCAAGGCTTCATGCAAAGCTTTCCAAAATCGAGATGTAAACCTAGGATCCCTATCCGATATAATCGATCTGGTGCCCCCATGCAACCTCACGATTTCGGATACATACGACTTCGCCAACACGCAACGAGTAGTCCGTGACGCGCCTTTGGTAGAAAATGAGCGATCTTCGTCGGACGATCAACAATTACCCAAGCGAATTTTTCTTAGTAGGTGTTAAAGGTAACCCACTAACAAAATCCATTGTTATCCGCTCCCATTTCCAAAGAGGAATCTTAAGCGGTTGCAAAAGACGACGGCAATTGATGCTCGCTTTCACTTCTGCGACAAGTTAAGCATTTCCCCACAAATTACGAAATCTCACGTTTCAATCCGGCCACCAAAACCGCTCACGAAGATCCCGATACATCTTATTTCCTCCGGGTGCATAGCATAAGGGCTACTATGCGCCTCCTCAAAATCATTTGCCTCGGATCTGAATCCTTGGCATCTGGACCTTTCACGAAAACACAATACACCTTACGAATTTATTCCAAAATCCTCAATTTCACCATTTTCCACTTGCTTTGAAATAAAAGTCTCAACTTCTCATCTAAAATCTGTTTTTCCTTAATTTGTTCCAACCACATAGGCTTCACTTGAAATTCCGCTATCAAACTACCATCCTCATACAAACTCAAATGGACAAACATAGCTCTCAAATCGAGATACCACCTTACGACTTAATGCGTCCGCCACTACATTAGCCTTTCCGGGATGATACTCAATAGAGAAATCATAGTCCTTTAATGACTCCACCCATCTTCGTTGTCTCAAGTTTAACTCCTACGAGTAAGAAGATACTTAAGACTCTTGTGATCCGTATAGATGATAGACTTTTTCGCCATAGAGGTAATGCCTCCAAATCTTTAAGGCAAACACCCGCGCCGCTAACTCCAAATCATGAGTAGGGTAGTTCACTTCGTGCGGTCTCAATTGACGACGAAGCGTAAGCTACAACTTTCCCACTTTGCATCAATACGCGGCCTAAACCCGTATGTGACGCATCACAATAAAGCGTAAACTCCTTCCGACCTCGAGTTGAATCAATACCAGGCGTTTCGTTAAAACCTTCTTGATCGCTCGAAACTTTCTTTAACGCTTATCGGTCCATATAAACAACACTCCCTTCCGCAAAAGCTTAGTTAGAGGTGCAGCAATCAATGAGAACCCCTCAACAAAGCGTCTATAATATCCGCCAAACCCAAGAAACTCCGAATCTCACCACCGACTTGGTGGTTTCCAATCCAATACCGCCTCAATCTTCCGAGGATCCACCCTTATTCCTTGGTGATACCACATGACCCAAGAAAGTCACTTCTCTTAACCAAAATTCACATTTCTTGAATTTGGCATACAACTGATTATCTCGAAGCACTTGCAATACAATCCGCAAATGCGAGTCATGTTCTTCTTCGCTCCTCGAATAAACGAGAATGTCATCTATGAATACCACCACAAGCCCGATCTAAGAATGGTTGAAAGACCCGGTTCATCATATCCATAAATGCGGTGGTGCATTGGTCAACCCAAGCGGCATCACTAAAAACTCATAGTGTCCGTAGCGGGTTGGGCATTTGTCTTGTGAATATCCGCTTCTTTCACCTTTAAGTGGTGGTAACCCGACCTTAAATCAATCTTGAGAAAGCGAAGCTCCCTTCAATTGATCAAGCAGTCGTCAATCCTCGGCGGAGAGGTACCGATTCTTGATCGTCGGCTTATTCAATTGCCTATAGTCAATACACATACGCATTGACCCATCCTTCTTCTTAACAAACAAAGCGGTGCTCCCCACGGAGACACACTCGGTCGAATAAAACCACGATCTAGCGGTTCTTGGATTTGGGCTTTAAGCTCGACAACTCCTTCGGTGCCATTCTATAAGGAGCAATGGACACTGGAGCGATTCGAGCAAAAGCTCAATACCAAATTCCACTTCCGATCGGAGGTACACGGGAAGTTCTTGGGGAAAAACATCGGGAACTCCTTCACCGTTCTCACATCTTCCACCATGACTTTTGGCATCTAAAGCACAAATAAATGCTAAAAATGCTCCGTATCCTTTTCGCACTAACTTCTCGCCTTCAACGAGAAATCACGTTTGCCAAGTAATTTCTCCGCTCGCCTATCATAACTATCTCCTTATCCTCCACATTTCTTATCGACATACGCTTTTCAAAGATACAGTCCAATTTCGCGGTGCTTAACCAACCAATCCATGCCCGAATAATATCGAATTCGCCAAAAAGCGGTTCCATCAAATTTGCCAGAATGTTTCTCCTTGAATTACTAAGGGCACGCGTCTCTAAACAATTTATTAACCAACACCGAAAGTGTCTAAAGGACTAATCACCCTCATCTCTTTATCGGAAATTTGAGTCTAATTTCAAGTTTCGATTATGGTGCTAGCAATATGCGAATGAGTAGAACCAATATCTATCAAGGCAATAACGGGTACATCGAGAAATGAAGAAGCGTACCGATTATCACATCGGTGCATTACCATCCTCACGACGTCGACCGCATACACCAATCCCGGTGTCTTGCATCGCGTTGCCCCTAGGACCATTGCCTCGACCATTGCACCTTGACCACGTCCGGCCCCATTACCACCACGACTGGTCCCCGAGCCTCTCGGTGGTTCTTTGAACTCCTCTTGCGGTGGTACATCATTAGTAGCACGAACTTCTTGAGTTGTATCCATACGTCGAGGGCAACTCCTATATTGATGCTCCGTCGATCCACATTTATAGCAAGCACCGTTTTCCTCCAACATTCTTGAATGTCTTTTCCCACATTCGGCACAATCCCGACTACGATTAACGACTCATCGGTGCTCTTCCTTGAGCTGGTTCCTCATTAAGGGCCTCTTGAGAATCTTCTCGAAGAACCCGAATGCTTGAGATCTTTCTTGCCTCGAATTTGCTCCCGATTTTGGCGTTAGAGTTCTTAGCCCTTCTTGGCTATCTTGGCCTTCTCCACAAGAGCGGCAAAAGTTCTAACTTGTTGTGGGGCTATCGAGAACCCGCAACTCGTCTTTCAAACCGTCCTCGGCGCGCACACAACGTTCATGGTCCGTTGCCACTATCGTTCGAGCATAGCGACTCAAGCGTAAGAACTCGACCTCATATCTTCGCCACCGTCTTATTTCCTTGCACCGAGTTCAAGAATTCCTTCCTTCGGGCATCCACATAGCTTGTTCCCACATATTTCCCTTGAAAGGAAGCCTTAAAGAACTCCCAATTAACCAAAAGCGACATCGGTGCCATCTCGGATAGTAAGCCACCATTGGTAAGCCGTCTCTCAACAAAGATACCGCTCCTCTTAACTTTTGTTCCCACGGTGCACTCAAGATCGTCCATAATTCGCTCTCTCGCCTCAAGCCAATATTCAGCGACATTGGGAGCTACACGAGAGACACCTCTCGAAAACCTCGGCTCCGCTGGATTTGATCGCTCGATATCGAACCACGGCGGTTGGTCGATTCGGATCGGCGACCCTTTCAAGTACTCGCGGCATTGCTCGTGTCACGGCATTATCCTCTTCCATATGGTAAATGCGATCCGTCTCACTCTCGAGTAGACGCAGTGCATCCATGTCCGACATATGACCGGCACATCGAGTTGCGCCCCTAACACCTCGTCCTCTACCACGGCCACGCCTACCGCGTCCACGACCACGTCCTCTAGTGCTCATGGCGACTAATTTGATTTAATCGATTTAAGAGTTTTATGAATCGAATAATATTTCAATTGTTTATTAACGATATCTTATGATATGAAAGAGATAGAGTGTTTTCGCATCAATATCCTATTGTCTCAATCTCTACGGTTTTAACACCTAAAACTAGAAGTTCTAGAGTGTTTCTTATAATCATATCACAATGATAATAAACATACAAAGATATCTGAGATACTTACTTGACTTGGCGCGGGATGTTCATGGTGCCATACTACCTTTAATCAAAACTCTAGAAATTATTTTCAAACAAATTTCTTTATTGAACCCAAACCAGTAGAGTTTTGAAACCGAGCTCGATACCACTAAATGTAACACCCCAAACCCGGTCTATGCGTTTAGACAAGATTTGGTTTGTCACACCAATCATACATTCGTTTATTTTCATATGGTTAAAATAAAATAGTGCTACAAAAACTTTTTGAAAATCGAGTTTAATAAGAAGTTAATACAAGGATTTGAATTTTGTAGCTTAAGAATAATACTTGTTTGAAAACTTATCGTCAAAATAAAAATGTCAAAATCTTAAGATGGTTTAAAAGAACTTTGAAAGAATTTTAAATAATTAAAGTGTCCGAAATTTTGTTATAAAACCAATGTTCTTAAGAAAACTTAACATATTTAAGATAAAACCATATTAAAAGTTTAGAAATAAAATTTAAACCATCCACACAATAAAATCCATAAAAACATATAAGAGGCCTTATTACATAAAACCCATAATGAAATTTAAGATAATAATCTAAATAAAGTCATAGTTTAATAAAAACCCAAGTTTGTAGTATGGCCTCCACCAAGTCATCTCAGGCCCAAGTCCACGTCAATTTCCATTACGAAATGGTTAAAAAATTTGGGTGAGTTACAAAGAACTCGAGTGTGCAACTCACTTACCACCATTTTTAGGCCGGATCGTCAAGATATCATCTTTGGGCTTGAGCCCATTAATGATTTCAACCATACATTGTAAAGTAACATAATTTAAAGAAAAGAATGCATGAAATATGAATTTCCCAAACCAACCTAGTATCCATCCGCTAACACCCCGCACCAACCAACACACACTGTGGGGATCAAGTCAACCCACCCCGCCAAACACACCAATCATGGGCTTAAAGCCCTTAAATAATTTTGTAGTGCACTACCGAACTAGATTGTGACATTGTCACCGAACTAGAGGCATTTAGCGAATTTGTGGCGAGAGCCACCGAACTAGAGGCAATGAGCCATATTGTGGCGAGAGCCACCGAACTAGAGGCAATGAGCCAAATTTGTGGCAAGCGGCCATTCTTCTCTTCATATAACCCACCCCATGCAATCATGCGTATATAACAAATATAATCATATAATGATTTTTATTAATCCATATCATCGGTGGGCTTATCAATTAACCCTTCATTAGGCTCATATAAACAATTTATCAACTAGCCCATTTAGTAGTTTAGTGACTTTGGCCCATTTTAGCCCAATTTTATCGAAGCAGTATTTTCGGCCCATTTAATCGAACTAGAGTAATATCGGCCCATTTTATCGAACTAGAGTATTATCGGCCCATTTTATCGAACTAGAGTATTATCGGCCCATTTTATCGAACTAGAGTATTATCGGCCCATTTTATCGAACTAGAGTATTATCGGCCCATTTTATCGAACTAGAGTATTATCGCCCATTTTATCGAACTAGAGTATTATCGCCCATTTTATCGAACTAGAGTATTATCGGCCCATTTTATCGAACTAGAGTATTATCGGCCCATTTTATCGAACTAGAGTATTATCGGCCCATTTTATCGAACTAGAGTATTATCGGCCCATTTTATCGAACTAGAGTATTATCGTCTTTTATTTTCTCGGTTTTAACCGTTTTCATGCATTTACTCAAAAATATGAGTTACTACGTATTTTTCCCGTTTTTACTATTTTACGAATTTATCACAGAACTTACAACATGATGTCCAACAGAAAATGAGTGTGAAGTTACACACTGGTTATGGAGAGAACTAAACTTTCCCGCTCTTCAACACCTATACGTATTGTGTTAATTAAAACACTATAATCTATAATAAAACCGATCTAAATATAGCGATCTAGAAATTTACCCTCGGATTTTCGTAAGACTTCTACTTGCGATTTCTCTCCGATTGATGGTTCGCTAACCGAATTGAATCCACGAACAAATAATGGTTGGGAGTACGAACGACTTGAGCAGTTGATTTTCCTCGGTTGAGCGTCCGCAACCGGTGGAAAATCTCGGATTCGAAATAGTCCTTTGCTTGTACTTAGGGGAATAACAGAACCTCCCTTCTTAGAAGGCTAAACACCGCCCTTTTCTTCCCTATTTTGAATGTCTTCAAAGACAAAGGAAGGTTAATCCAATGATATCAAAATAATCCTAAGGTTTTAAAGATATGATTTCCTTACCACAAAATTGATTCCAACGTTTTGTCACCCACGACTTCTTGATTCCAAACTTCCGTTATCGCACTAAAGTATAACAAAATAAGCGTTAAAAGAAGGAGCGTTTATTTTGATCTAATAAAGCCTTCAAACCATCATCAATATTTGGCCATAACCACTATTAACTAATCGAAGCGAAAAGGATTCTTACCTATTACCACGTCGAAAAGATAGGATTTGAGAATAATATGGATCTAAGAAGAATTCGGCTATGAAGAATCAAAGAAAAGAGAAAATAAAATCGGTTATAGGCACTTTAACATTCGGCCATGAAAGTGTAGGTGGAGAGAATTTCGATTGAAAGAAATCAAATAGGAGAGATGGTGATGATGTTTGGTTTCCAAATAGAATGGAAAAGAAAAGAAGGAAAAGATAAGTTTTGAGAGCAATGTATAATCGGCAATGGGGAGAAGAAAAGAAAAGAATGGTCTCTTTAGGTATTGGTAAAATCGGCACAAAGAGAAAGGTACAAAATTGACACCAAAGTGTAAAACAAAAATGACCAATTTGACAAAAGAAACTAGGCTTACCAAGTGCACAATTTCGGCCAAGGAAAAGAGAGTTTGAGAGAATTTTCAAAACTTGCACAAACTAAACAAAATGACCAAAACCAAAGACTAAAATTCCTAGCCAAACTATCACCAAATTTGGCTCCCCTAGCCATAATGCCGTCCATATGCTTGGTCTTTAGGCCAAGATATTGTTTCCTTAAACAACTCCTTGATTCATGCCTCATATCCTCACATTTTCCTTATTCTTTTGATACCCTTCCTTAAGTTCAAATTTTCCTTATTCCTTTGATATACTAACCAAAAATAACAAGTCAACACCTTCCATATATGCTCTTGGCCGACACTTGCTATACATGGGCAGAAAAATCAAAAATAAAATTCACCTAGATGCTATTTAGGGATTGAACCTTCACCCCCATGTACTAGCTCATGCGCCAACACCACTTGTCCAACTACTCATCTTATGCTACACATTGACACTTAAATTAATTTATGTGTCAATGCCACTTAGTCTATTTCCATAAATTCTCAAAATTAATATTATTCCTTCTAAAAAAATTTTAAACCCTTCTTCAGGACTATACTAACCACGAAAATAAATCAGAAAATTTTACTTTCTAGAATAATTACTCAAAGCACACATAGAAAATAAATTACTCAAATTTTCAGGGTGTTACACTATTTATCCCATTGAATCACTTGGGATACTCAAGTATACATGATCATCAACATTCACATAAATACGACGCCAATGCCACATCCCAGACGTGGTCTTACATGGGGTCGCCTCTAGATGCCGATGCCATATCCCAGATATGGTCTTATATGGAATTTCATCTTAATTGTCGATGCCATATCCCGAATATGGTCTTATACGATTTTCATATTCGATGTCGATGCCATATCCCAAATATGGTCTTATACGAGATCTCAATTCGGTGCCGAGGCCATGTCCCAGACATGGTCTTATACGGGACCTTACCCATCTCAAGTCTTAATGATATTACTCTCTCATTTACTAAAGTCCAACCGGGACTTCAACATCACAATTCTCATCATTTTCTCATTCAACGTCATTACTCAATTTCATAGAAATGCTATACATATTCACAAATATCAAACATTTTAAAGCATACTAGCATGATGTTGAACTTATTACACACAAACTTACCACGATTTCAAAATAGGCCAAATTGCCGTTCTAGCCCGATACCTTGCCTTTTCCTCGGTCAAGGTTAATTCCTCGTTCTTCTTGATCTATAATATCAATTTAGTTCATTTAATCATCACATTAATAAATACATTTCAATAATCATAATTTTGACAAAATTACCATTTTGCCCTTAAGCTTTCACAAAATGACCATTTTACCCCTAGGCTCGGAAATCAATTCTAATCAAATTTCTTTCTTTAACGAGCCTAGGTGAACATTTATTACTCTTATGTCAGCCCTCAATACTCATTATTTCACATTTACCACATATTTTACAACCTTTACAAAAAGGTCCTTTTAGGTGTTTTCATGGTAACACCTTGTTTATTTAACAACTATGACTCATTTTCTTCCATAAAAATAAAGAAAACAACTTAAAAGCTCACATGGAAAAACTCTAAACTTTCAACCATTTTGCAAGATAGTCCCCTCTTTAGCTAGCTTAAGCTTTAGGGGTTCTAAAAATACAAATATTATCAAGAAATGATCACTAAAACACTTACTTGTAAGGAGAAGAGTTTGCTGAAATTTTTGAGCTTTCAAACCCCTATTTACTGCTAATTTTCGGTGGAGGGGTGAAGGATAAAAGATGATATCTTTTCTTTCTTTATTTTATTATAAAACATCAATTTAGTCCACCTAATATCAACCACTTTGACCAATTTGACATTGTTTGTCTCCTATGGCCGGCCACCCTATCTTTAGGGGTCTAATTGCACTTTAAGGGCCTCCAATTAATATTTTATGGCTTTTATACACCTTTTTCTTGAAAAATAGAACTTCTACACTTTATGCGATTTAGTCCTTTTTCGTAATTAAGCATGCAATCGCTAGAATTAAAGCACCAAAATTTTTATGCACCTATATAATCATGCTCTAACTCATAAAATAACATTAAAATAATTCTCTCCGACCTCAGATTAGTGGTTCCGAAACCACTGTTCCTACTAGCCCCTAAATCGGGCTGTTACACAACCGTTGGATGATATTATTCAATTACTGCATGATGATTATTCTGGAATGACTTGAACTCCTCTAGCCTAGTTAGAAGTTTTTCTTTCACATTGTACCAAAAAAAAAGAGAGACTAGATTGAAGCAAATATATTAGGGATTGAAATATTCATTCATTCCTAACCATTTACTTGGGAGGGAAAAAATAAGTAAAATGCAAAACACAATTTCCAGTGTTGAATTAGTGTTGGAAGCACGAATGTTGACATCTCATCCAATCTTAATCTTATTTTCGGTTTTTTTCTCTTTCAACTTAAAAAATAAAATTAGCTTTGTATTTAATTTTTCACTTTTTAAATTTTTAATCTCATTTTTTTTATTAAACCATCCTAAAATAAATGAAAAAATTAACGTTTTTTAAATTTATCGGCGTTGCATACACGTGAATAACATATTAACATTTAATTAATTTTTTAAAATTTAAAAATTCAAAAAATATTATAAAACTATTTTAAAAAATTAAAAATCATTAAATTATTAAAATTTAAAATATATATTATTTTTAAAATAATTAAATGTTTATGTGCTATCTATGTGGCAGTTATCATAATTAACAAAAGTTAAAATTTTCCATCCATTTTGGAATGATTTGACAAAAAATGTAATTTCAAGTACTAAAAGAGACGAAAAATTAAATAAAATATTAAAATAATTATTTTTTATAAAATTTGAGAGCCAAAAAAAAAAAAGATTATGCCCTTATTATTTTGATGGTGGAAGCCAAATATTTGAATTTTTTTGTATGTTGTATAGCCTTTTGCTCCATTTTTTCTCTCTCACTAATTGCTTCATCTCTCTTCATCTCATTTATTTATTAATAATTTTTTAATTTAATATTCTATAAATTATTTTATAATTTGTATTCAAAAACATAGTTTTAATTTTATGACTTATTTTGGAGACTTTCTTATCTAGTAAGAAACCAGTCCTTGCCTTTGAAGCAACCTAGCATGTAACTTTAGATGAACTGTGTGTTCATTATGAATATGTTTTGAGTTTTTAATAATTTTTTCATATATTTTAAAATATTCTTAAAATTAATAGTTGTATCTCTGTGTTCATATATAAATACTTAAAAGAAATCGAAATATGAAAAAAGGAACTGAAAGCAAAATATAATGATGTTGGAAAGGTGGTGGTATTCATAGGTTAAAAGAGCACTTCCAATCCGACCACCACATAAGGGCATAAAAACTGGAACAAGGAAAAAGATGAATCAAGAACCAAGACTTAGAAATGGGAAAGAGAAAGGTGTGATTGAATATGCTAAAGTTATGGGCTAATTTTTAAGCGATATTCCATTACTTACCCAAACCTTGCCCCACCTTCTAGTTTCATTTATTTATTTATGGTCACCCAATGCAAGTACCACCTCCCCCTAGTATATACTTGGTATATTAATTGTATTATCAAAGTGGATGGAACCCACCAATGCACAATGTAGGTGAAGGATTTAGTTATATCTATCCAAAGTTCGAAATATCTTAATCATGGAAAATGCATGGCTTTTAAATATTTTATAGGAATTCAGTTGTTAATCACTTGAATTGTCAGCTTAGAATGGAAATTGTAACGACCCGGTTTTCATTGGTGTCAGAAAATACGATTTCGAGACCCCATTTTCGTAAATCAAATTTGTAAATATTTTTATATTATTTAAATGAATTGAAATTTGGATAGTCGATTTAGTCGAAATTGTGGTTAATTAGAGTCCCAGGACTAAATTGTAAAGTCCAATTGCTATAGATTTTTAATTAGTAAATGGCTTGGGGACTTAAATTGCAATTAACCAAAGGTTCAAAATAGCAATTATACCATGTTAAATGTTATAATAGTGGACGGTATGATTAGGAGGCCATTAGCATAATTAAAATAAGGTTTATTTAATCTAATTAAGATTAATTAAGCTAAATTATAATCTAATCATGGTATATAAGTTAAAATTTGGTGGATGAAAAGAGAATTCCATCTTCTTCAATGAAATTTGAGGAAGAAAAGAGAGCTCCACGCCATTTTTAGAGATTTTCAAGTTTTTAACCTTAAAGTCAACTACATCCTAGCCATTTTCTTTTGATTTTTGTAGATTTTTTTTATCTTGGGAGCTTGATTTAGCTAACCTAGGGATTAATTTGAGCAATTAGTAAAGTTTTGATGAGATGCCGTTGTTGAAAATTGAAAGTTTAGGAGTTAAATTGATAGATTTTAAGCTTAGATGTGAAAAAAAATACTAAATTGTAAAGCTTAATTGATAGTTTCGTGCATTAGGGACTAAACTGAATAAAATATAAAATTTTCTGTAGAAATGAGAAATAGGAGGTCTCTAATGAGTAATAGTGAAATCGGAATTCAATTTGGATATTTAAATTGAAAGTTAGGTTAGTCTCGATTTTAGGGACTAAATTATATAAATTATAAAATTTGCATAAATTGATAATTGATTGTTAATTGGTTGAATATTGATAGTGTTGTATATTTATGTTAATTCATAGCTAATGTCAAACCGGATTCGTCGAAAGGGAAAGGAAAATTCAAAGTCGTTGACGAAAAGCTCAGAATTTTCAGTTTGTATTTCTATGATTCAAGACCCATTTAATTGTTGCATTTTCTTGATATTGTGCATCATACATTGTTAAGGTAAGTCATTGATGACTATTTGAGCTGAATTGGTATAATTGAGATTGATTATCGAGATAAGAACTAAATTGAATAGAATAGAAATTTATTAATTAGATTGATATTCGACAATTGATATGAAATTGTGTTGAAATATGATATATATATATATAAGTTATTAAATTGTGATATGTTGATTGATTGATGATTATTGAATTGTAAATCGAACTATATATAATGAATAAAAAATGAAATACCCTATTAGCTATTTGGACTGTGTTGGATATAATTAGCATGCTATAGGGTCAAAGTTACGACAAAGTTTTCGGGCAATCCAAGGTGGTAGATATTATGCACTGAGTCGTCTTTGTCGGGCAACCTAGGGTGACAAATTGATTGAGCTGAGAAAAGCATTGTTGTAAGGCAATCCAGGATGGTGTTTTATATCACTATAATGTCATCGTTGTTGGGCAACTCAAGGTGACTGATTTGTATATCCGTACCGAGTCCGTGTCTAATTAATAGGGTTAAACATACATGAATTTTTTATATGGGTAATGAAATGAAATGTGATAGAAATGATACCATTCGATTTGAGTTGAAAACAAGTCCTGAGGGCGATTATGTATGAAAAAGCTATCAGGCTTTGAAATGACTAGAATGTTTAAATGAAATGGGACTTATGAACTTATTTGTAAAGTTTATAAATGAATGTCATTATTCATGAATGGATGCAGAAACGAACTAATTGCCTATAAAATGAATGTTATATGGTAAGATAATATGTCTGAATATAGAATTGATGTGCTAACATGAATATAAGCGTGTTAAAATTGTGTTGGAAGATGATTAACATAAGATATGGATATTAATTGATTTAAGTTGAGTTGAATTTGTTTAAACTACTTCTGAATTATAGATTTATCACTAAGTGACTTACTCAGCGTATGGTTTATTTTCTGTGCGCAGGTTGGATTCAATTCGTGATCCCAAGCATTGACTTCAGCATCCAGTATACGGTCTCAAACTAAATCATGTTTGTTTGTTTTTCGGTTTATTGTTAGTTGGCATGTACCTAATAGGTTGTGTTTTCTTGGTTTTGGTGTCTTAAAATGATATATGTTGGTGGTGTATGTATATATATGCAATTTAGATTTGGCATAGTTTAATTAATGTATGAATGATAGAATGACAATATGTATGAATATGTTTTGCATCTCTTATGATATGTTTTGGTGTCTTAAATAACCAAACATATTATTCGTCAGATTGAGGTATACAACTTGAAAGACTTTGAATTGCGACCTAAGAATACTCATAATGTTTTCTTTATACAACTTTGCCTAAGCTTATACATGTGATTGTGAAGATTAAAGTTTTCTGCAATCTCTAGGTTTTTGTGCACCCATTGAACCATATTACGAAAAATATAAACTCGGACTGATGCCTTTTCTGAGATTGAAACTGTTGAAATAATTTTCAATTGTAAAGGACATTACAAAAGAAAAACATCATACTGTAACATAGAAGATAGGAAAAAAAAAACATCTGTCAAATTTGAGACTTACTTTTGCCTCATGGATCAATTAGACAACTAGGCAATTGTAGCAATATATAGGAATAAAACTTGTAAAATTTGACAAAGTTGAAACATGTGTTTTATCATGGTGCTTGTACTTTCATGAAATATCTAATGTTGTACTTGAAAATGTCCAATATGATGCCTAAACTATCAATATATGTCTTATTATGGTACTTAATGTTAACACCTTTAGTGAGTTACTAAACTAGCCAATAAAAATACGATGTGTAGAATTTTTTCTCTCCAAATCATCAGGTTCAAATGGAAAATATAACATTATGTGAAAAACTAAATAAAAACTAAATAAAATTAAAAAAATAAACATATGATTAATAACAAAACTTTGTATCAATGTAAGGTTGCTACATAATGAGTGGTAGGACTTAAATTATCACGTGTATGTAGTTAAATATTGTGAATTATCTCTCTGACCAAGGCCCTGTAGGCATACGTGAAAATCAAACTACATAACAAACCTTTTGGGTTACTATTCTTTAGTTTTTTGTTATCTCAGTTATAACTGCTCATATATCATCTCACAAAAATCAAATGTTTCATCAAGTTATAATTTTGAATAACGTTGCTTTCCATTAATTATATGAACTAAAATTATATTACACAATAAATATAATAAAAATGTTTCAATTATGATTTGAAAATTTATTATATTTAAATTTATTAATATATTTTAATTATATTCATAACAAATTGAAAAACTAAATTAAAATTAATTATAGTAATTAAAATATATATTATTTATAAAATTAATTAAAAATTAAACGTATAAAATTATAAGCCAGAATAGTAAAAAAATTGGTGCTTGACATGTACTTAAATATAAATATATATAAGTATAAATTTTTTAAATATAAAAAAATAAAAGTAGGTATTGGTTGGCAGAAACACATCATAATCGGAATAAATGAGCATTAATACTTGAAAACAAAATCAATAAATAAAAATCTTGAAGTGATGGTACAATTTATGATTAAGATTGAAGATAAAGAATTAATGAGTTAGACATGATATGTGAAGGAAATTAGACATGTCCTGATATTGTCTAGTTTGAATAAAAATTGAAAACAGTCCACATTCCATTTCTAGGTCTACCCTGCCATTAACGCCTCCATGGAAGGTGAGAATTCAATGGTGCCGTCTTCAATATGGACAGGCGACGCTACCGACACTGGTTATGAGTGTGTTAATATTATATATAGATTCTAATTTTAATTTCACATTCAGTATAATTTTATTTCATTGTTGCCTTTGATGTTTTAGTTTTACAGTTATTGCAACATAAGTCATTTATATTTGTACTACAATTTGTGATTCAGTTTTTTGTTTTTAAGGGTTACACAAGATTCAAGCCTAAGGCTAGGCATTGTGATTAACATAAGTCATTTAGCTTAATTATTAATTTGTGATTCACTTTTAATATTATAAACATTGTTGTGGTCTTCAATTTGGATGAAATTATACGTTCAACATATAATATTTATGAAGAAGGTTTGTAATTTTGTTCGTATAAGATACTTCTTTTTATAGGTTAACATTAAATTTGTATTATTGATTATATTTTTTTAATACTTATTGTGGATTATCAATTAAAGCTGTCCCAGCTCCATGAATGGTGGGAACCCAAGGTCATGGATTTCAATACGGATAAATGATCTTTCAAAAGAAAAAAAATTAGGGATAAATGACTCTTAGAAAGCCATCGATCTACATGGTGATGAAGCCCTCTTTAATATATATACATATTATAACATTATTGTGTTAGATATACATATCTCATTTTTGGCAACTTTGTTGACCATGGCAGACATAAAGATTCTTCACTATAGATATAGTTTAGCCCCATCATGTGAGGACTATATATGACGAACAATGCTAACACATTTTGATATACATCCAACACTTTCTAGTTTCTACTCAATACTATATTTGATATTTAGGAACATCAATCTTCTAGATAACAGTTATGCGCAGAAATTATCTTAACAAGCTTGCGATAATTTCTGTTTATATTACTCTAATTTAAGATTTGAGCTAGTTCAAAAAATCGAAAATCAACTTAAATCGATGTGTTTGAATGATTTATGATATATAAGTTTAAAAATCTTGATTAGTCGAAACCAAATCAAAGTCTATTTAATATATAATTAATTTTATTTTTTATGATATAAAAAACATTTTATATTTAAAATAGTAGAAATAATTTTTGATTAAGTCTTAGTTTGATTGGAATTGACATTGTTATTAATGTAGGAAGATATGAGTTTGAGTGTGCTGAATCGCATTATTCTCCTAAAGTTATAGAAAAATTATTTTTTTAATAAAATATTTATGATTTTTTTAAAAATTTATCAAATAATATTTAAAAATCTAAAACTAAAAATTAAAATAAAAAAATTGATAATCGAATTGAACTAACAAAATTATGATATACGATTAAAAAAATTGACCTTATTCGGAATGTATGAAATACGAGGGCTAGTTTAGCATTACTTTTAAAAAGTGTTTTTAAAAAGTGCTGTGAAAAAGTGCTTTTGTGAAGTACTTTTGAAAATTTTGGTTTAAAATTTAAACGTTTAGTATTGTTGTCGAAAAGTACTATTGAGAAATAAAATATCCATTTTAGATATGGTATTATAAAGTAACAAATATGCATTTTAATAATGTTCAAATTAGTTAATATTATGATATTTTAGCAATGATATAAAAAATACTTTATTATAACATGTTGTTAATATTTTAATATATGAAATATAAATTTTAAATAATTTTAAGAAATTAATATTAATTGTTTATAAAATTAGATATTAACACATTTGTATTATTTTAAGAAATGTTTTTTATTTATTTTTAATTAATGACTTTATTTTAAAATGTAATTTGAATATATAACTCATATTGGATATTAACATAACATAACATAAACGTAACAAATTAAAATATTACATGTATTTGGATTAAAGTTTCAAAAATGGGTAATATTTATATACCAAATATAAATATTAAAATTTTCACATTAGTATTTGCAATTTAAAGTGAATTCATTAAACTAAAAGCTATAACATCTCTTATTAATTCCATTTCAAAACCACTTGAATTGTTTGATTCATCATCATCATCACTTTCTCCATCATACACATCTTCTGGATCAATAATATTCTCATATGCCCTGTTAATCTGTATCATATCGACCTACTGTTAATATTTTCGTATTCCATAAAACGTCCTTTACATGCACAATACTTGTGCATTTTTACTGAAGAATCGTTATGACGTTCTTATTATTTTGGTTTTTCAACCTGTTTCTGGTGAATACTTTTCTTAGAATTTCATTCTTTATTCTCTATGGATATTACACCTTACTTTGAACTCATTACTTACCCATCAACATTTGCGGTACGCCACTTACCTCTTTCAATCTAATATTTCATAAGTCTTTACCCATTTCCTAAACAGAGGTCCATACGATCGAAACACTGTTACTCTTGTATATGTAACTTTAAGCCATCATTTCACCACAATTCATGTTTGATCACATATACAGATATCAAATACCTTCCTTCAGATATAAATTTAGAAAAATCCTTATTCAAAAGATGCTTCTTTTATGTTTACCCATCACCTCTTCACCATGTTATCACTCCATTATTCACAGTCGAATCATGGTCTTGCATAACATTTTACCGTAGCCTATAAAGACACTATGCCTTTCTAATATTTCTAATCACACTAATAAGCCATACTGATCACGCCAAAACAGTTTAATACAGAATCCACCACATGAATCATTCCTTTAGGTATGCCATCAAGAGCCTTACTAGGATACGCCATAAGGGCAATGCTCTCAGGCTTCGCCATGTAAGTCGTTTCTTCAGGTTTTCGTCACAAAGGCTATCACATTAGAATTTTCCACACATGCTATTTATTCATAGTTCGCCACGAAAACGGTTCTTAAGAGTTCACCACGAAGACGTTCCTTACGGAGTTTGCCACAAGGGCAATCCTTTCATATTTCGCCACAAAGGCTTCTCTTTCCTAATGTGTTTACCATATAGATTCACCTAGACTCATGTTACGTGAGGTTTACCCATCATCATTCTGGGACACGTAGGGAACCCCATTAGGTAATAACCTTCCTTTAGTTCCTCTTCAGGAGGTGCCATGGCAATGGGCTTGTCCTTCAAAATTCATATCAGAGATCGTGTTTTTAGTCTTGACAAACCCCTTTAGACTCCACCGCGGTGAACAAACATAGACTCACTGGACAGACTCATCAAACACCGACATCATTTAAGAATCAGCGCTTCATATATTAACATACACCCAAACTATTTCACATCTCTTTGCATATTTACTAGATATACCCATACAAAAATGCATCAACATTAGAATTCTTAACACTTACTTAAACTTGACAGATTCCACATAAACTATACATGTTATTCTCATCAAACATTCTTATTATACTTTTCTAATTTCAGTTTCATAGTTCAAAAAATTTCCACAAAAGTATCTCATGTGAACAATACACATGCAAGAGTCAGTTTAGGGACTCACCTAATTCTCACCTACTGCAGTTCAAAACTCCAGATCCAGACTTCCATCACGCAAATCAGCAGTAACTACTTCTACAGAACATGGAAACCCATCAAGATCTATTCATATACCCCATTTTCCATCAATTCTAACGTTGGAAATCCTCAATAAATGCCTCATATCTTCATCTTAATGATTTACCAGATCCAACAGAATTACTCTTTCACAATATAACAGGCAGAGTCATAAATCTTACCTTGACATGGACTAATCACTGGTGAGGATCTAGATCTACAACTCCAACTTGGAGGAGAGAGAAATATTGTAAATTCTTTAATATTAAGGTAACAATACTTCTTGAGGAAGTAAGAAGAAACACTCTTCCTTTTCTAACCTGAATATTTATATAAATAACCTAAGCCCTTATTGGAACCTGACACGTGCCTTAAACTTTCAAGACTGCCTTTATAAAAAATGGTTTACAGTTGTAAATGGAAATTGAATATTTTATATTTCAGGTCCAACCTTTCATTCCATCCTAAGTACCTTATTAGTACGTAACTAACTTTATAACCTAATAAACTTAGAATACAATACCTTTGGCTATAACCTAATTCACCCCAAAATTCTAATTATTATTAACAATCTCTTATTCTTTACAACTCCTTAAAGATGAATAGAACTTGAATTCATAATTGTGGGGTGTGCCTCATATTTTCAATCGAACAGATGACGCCACAATAAGAAGCTTCCCGACATTGCAACAACAGATGACATCGTAATGACACAAATGGGGACGTTGCGATGTGGCAACGTGACGACTTGTTCCCCACATAAATCGGGTTTCTTCTCCTAGATAAACTCTGCTATCTTTGTAACACCCTCAACTCGATCCAATTTGTCAGATCCGGATCTCGGGTATTACTTCATGAATATAGACAAAGCTTATAATACTTATACAAATTACAATTAATTCACAATTTAACTTCATACATATTGAAACTAAATTACACAAATATATATGTACAATAGGTAGATACAACTGCGGCACATGATAATTTAATTACAAGGATATCTAATTTGAAATCCTAATCTATTATAGTTATCCCAGATATGGTTTCTTAAGTGACATTTCAGACTTTAAACATGCCACCAAACTCGCTATGTATGCATAATAACCTGATACGCCACTTCGTTCAACATAGTCTTAGCATCGTTCCTCCTAGCACATACTCACATTCAACCTGAAACATAAACTGTAACTCATGTAAGTTCATAAGAACTCAGTGAGAAATAATCTCTTATACCTTAGTCGTCGTTTTCGTAAAGTGCCAGGTAGTTCATCACTGCCAGCTTCTCTTCTTTCATCATCCACTATCTACCATAATGAGTGTCACACAAGTTGCAAAACATTTTCATTTCTTCTATTTGTTACATCCTAGCCTGAATCCATTATCATTATATATCAATAACTACATTCTCTCAAGAATCTCCTTCAACTTATCTTGATCATGGATTCTTACCAGTATTCTTTGCAAACCATTACTCAAAATTGATTTTCATACCTAACCTTAATTTCTACTCTTTTCTATTATTATTTATAGACAGATGCCCTTCTTTGAATTATCAAACGTAGTCATTATTTAGATTTGTTCTTTCAATGAAAGCTCATCCCTCTCATTATTTCTTCAAACTATCATCTTCAATTGTTTCATGAATTTACTTGGTCCTTACCTTAAAATCATCAAGCACTCTAGCTTATTCTAGTCTTTCTGGTTGTGATTAAAGGTCATACGGGATATGCCACATCGCTTCGTATGGAATTCGCCACAAGGGTTAATCTTTTATAATTCGCCATGAGGCTTATTCTTTCATAGTTTGCCAAAAAAGCTTATTCTTTTATAATTCGCCACAAAAGCTTATTCTTTTCTGACATGTTTATGACATGAATTTGCCTAAACTCACAATACATGAGTTTTGTCCATCATCGTCTTGGGACACGCAGAGAAACCTATTGGGTAATCACCATCCTTTAATTCCTTTCAGATGGTGTCATGCCCATGGACTTTTCTTTCATAGTTTCATAGTTTCCCGACGAACCCTTTTTAGACAAGTCTGCAGAGAACAAACACAAACTCACTTTACAGACTCTTTATGCATCGAAACAAACTAAGCACAATCATCTAGATCTATTAATATCCAACCAACATAATACACATATCATATCATGCATTCTAGACATTCAAATACAACCATACTTCACTCTACATTACTCATACATCGTCCATCTCATACTACATCTTTCATGATCTCAACATCACCATTCAATCAGTTTTTCACAAATATCATGGTATAAATAGTACCCATGAAAGATTCAGTATAGAGACTCACCTGACGATGTAACATCCTTAATTCCTCTCCGTCGTCGGATTAGGGTCACGAGCATTACTAACGAATCAAACAATTAATTCAATCAAAATCAGCATATAAACTAACTAATAACATTATAATATGCAGGGGCACGTCACGACAATCTAATACTTTAAAGCTAGATTCTTACACATTCGAATAATAAATTATGCTATGTATTTCTAAACTTGGTCTTCCACTGTCTACACTCTTATCACTATTTATACATTGCTAAACTTAGTCTTCCACTATCTACACTCTTATCACTATTTATCCCTTCTAGAATGTCAGAATTCGGATACATATAAGACTATTCCAATTATTAGCATCAGAGTATTAGTCCATACTCCGTCTATGATTATCTTTTTAATTTATCTTTGATGATGTTAGTGGAATGCACTTAATTTAGGTTTGCTAATCCACCCCAATTCAGAGTAAAAGTTACTCTTACAGCCCCTATTACGAGTCCACGGGACCTTAAAAGTAGTTTAAGAATAGGCAGGGACTAATTTGAAATAATTCTGGAGGTTTAGGAAATAATTACAATAATTTTGATTTCAGGAGTCACACACCCGTGTGGCCAGGCCGTGTAACTCTCTGACTTGGGTCACATGCCCATGTGTGTTGCCCGTATGTGACATACGCCCGTGTGGCCAGGCCGTGTGCACCCAAAGGTTCCTTAAAACTCAAGTTTGTCATTTCCTATTTACTTGGACACTAAGCAACTCAATTACTAATAGTTTAACTTATTCAAAACACGATTAAACATGCCCAAAATACACCAAATTCATCACCTAATATGCCTAACCAAAATTCCCTCATTGGTACCACATTTTATATGTTCATATACATCAACAACACATCAAACATTCAAGACTTTCATTCATATCACACTTACCATTTTTGAACTAACTTTCAAACTTCTAAAGTTACCAAATATGAAGCTAAGCCAACTATGAAGCTAAGCACATACCAAGCATTATGCTAAGCTACCAAACTTTAAACTATCACATACCAAAATATAAACTAGGCTAGCATACCAACATAGCCTCAACCACAACTATATGCACATTTAACCATCATTTCACTAGCAACTAAGTTAACAACATCTTATAAATGATAGCAACAAAAGACTCTCTAGGTACATGCCATTACAAAATGAAATATCACCACACTTGAGCTCAGGATTTGTGATTTGATGTTGAGTTGGCAATAATTCGAATAGTAACTAGTCTACGCACAGAAAACAAAACCGCACGCTGAGTAAAACTCAGTGGTATTTCTATAATCCAAATAACATAACTTGATGTAAGTATTTAAAATGCAAAATGCAACAAGTAAGCTATGTTCATGTGTTTCAATTCAATAGTATAATTTTTGCTCATTCCTTATTCACATCTACTAAGATTTTGAAATGTTCAAATATATAAGTATAAATATATATATATCAATGGCATTTCATTTAACATTTGAATACATCATCTCATGCAATGGCATGATTTATATCTTTGATAAATACTTGAATTCATTCAAGTTTCACATTGTAACACCCCTAACTCGTATCTGTCGCCGGAACAGTGTTACAGAGCATTACTGGGACTTTTCAGAACATTTTTAGATAAATCATGTAAATCACTATTCATTAACCGAGATCACTCGTAACATCCCTTATATGGAACCTCGAGGCCCAATACGAGCATTAGAATCGAATCAGGACTTAATCGGAAACTCTAAATTTTTTTTGTGACATTTCAAAAAAATTTCCAAGGTACAAGGCTCACATGCCCGTGTGACCCTAAGACACGCCCGTGCTACAGGCCGTGTTCAATTTAGGTTGCTCTCTGACTTACGCCACATGGCCATGCCACACGCCCGTGTGCTAAACCGTGTGGTTAATTAATTCAATTCGAATTAGGTATAGGTTTCACAAGGCCAAGACACATGCCCGTGTTCTAGGCCGTATCTCCCACACGGCTGAGACACACGCCCGTGTCTCTGCCCGTGTGCTCAATTCTGAGTATTCTATTTTCTCAAATTTAATGTGCAGGGAACACACGGCCAGGCCACACGCCCATGAGGTAGGTCGTATGTCACACACGGTCTAGACACACGCCCGTGTGGACAAAATAAAGCCATTCCTAGCTTCATTTCTCACCCAAAATCTCACCCATGACCTACACTTGAATCACACATCCAAATACCAACCATTTCAAGCATTCAAATCAAGTAAATTCCATCATTCATCATGTCATATCATTTCATGCATACATGTTCATAATCTTGTCTTGGTTTAGTCCATATGATAAGCATAATTTAATCAACTACTTAACACAGGTGTAGCTTCAATAGTATGACATTACAAATATATCAAATCAAACCATTACTAGCCATTCCAATGGCTAGATTACAAGCATCATTTACATTTACATGCCAATATGGCCAATATAACCTATACATGCCATTACAACCATAATTGATTTACCATATCGTATCGTCATGGGCCGATGGATAGTGTGAGTGATCTCCGTCGAGCTTCCGATTTACTCTAAAACAGGGGAAAAATAAAATGGGGTTAGCATTGCATGCTTAGTAAGTTCGTATAACATGGTACTTAACTTACCATTCATCCTATTTTGAGGTAACTATGTAAGGCATATTCACTTAATTTGACCTCAAGCCCTACACATATCCTCATATCCCTTGTTAGTCATATATTCCATAATAACATCAAAAACAAGTATGAGCTCAACAACAATCAAGTTTCCACGCACATATATGCTTTCCACAACATGTATAAATCACATTGTTATAGCTCAAGTATATTTTCATATAACTCATCTCAAGTTTAGATTATTTCATATCAGAACTTTATTCATAATACTCGTAATATCAATGTCACATGAGTAGTGGTACATTCAAAGTGTACAAGTCTATAACCAAGGATGAATATTTTCATCTAATAACTTCCATATATAAATATCATCTTTTCATACTTTCATACACCTCTTGTCATGTATCATCATTTTCTTGTATTTCATGTAATATTCTCTTCATATCATATTTTCGTATCATATATATATCATTCTATGTCAATTTGTCTTAAATTCATATTTTCCCTTGTCAGAACTTTGCCCGTTGAATTTATTTAAATTATCGATGGATACACAGGTAGTACACTCGAGGCGTATAAATCAGGATCCGTCAATTCATATTCAATAGTACCCATAAGGTACTATTTCATAGAGTACACTCTTGAGCCACACTTGTATTCAATGGGATTACCAGTCCAGGCTAAATCCCTTTTTACGACATATGCTTTAAGGAGCTCGATCTGGATTACCCGTCCGGGCTAAATCCAATCCATAACATATGCTCGAGAGGACTTTTATCAGGATTACCCGTCTGGGCTAAATCCTTTTTATAATGAGGTTAATAGGATTACTCGTCCGAGCTAAATCCCGTTCGCAACAAATGCAGGACCTCTTTCATTTCGGGAAATCACGTATCCATCGATTTTCCATTTATTCAACTGGGATTTAACATTTTCAAGTATTTTCCGGTATGTGATTATTTCATACATCTATAACATCCATATAATTCAAATGATCACATTCCACATCCATTCCAAGTATAAAGGTAACATTTTCATCGTTTACCCTTTTTCATCTATCGGGCATTATCATTTAATTTGAACATTTTTATTTATCGGGCTTGATTGGATATGTAATCATTTCATATATATATATACAACATTCATACAATTTACATAATCACAGTCAAAACAAGCATGTAAATATACATATTTTAGTTACACAAACTTACCTCGACAATGTTCGTATAAGTAAAATCCACTAATCCGACATTTTCCTCTTTCCTCATCCTAGCTCCAAATTTGGTCTATCCAGGTCTATACGAGTAAATTTAACATCAATTTATCATATTTCACATTCAATTGGACTCAATTTTTGCTCTAGGAAAAATTACCATTTTGCCCATAACTTTTCCATAAATTCCATTTTCATCCCTAGGCTTGGAAAATGAAACTTGTGCAAATTACTCCCTATTCCAAGCCTAACCAAAGCCCCATTACAAAATTTACAACACATGTATTCATAAAATTTTAGAATTTTTCCTTCAATTTCACAAGTTTACATTTTAGTCCCTAAATCATGTTTTCATGAAAAAAAAACTTTGTAAAAGTTGTTTATCTATCAATAATCTTTCATTTTCTACCATAAATTTCTAATTTATAGCATATCCATCCATGATCCATTTTTCATATCTTGATAACTTTTCAATTTAATCCCCCAAACAGATAGTTTAGACTATCCCGATTCCAAAAATATCAAAATTACTAAAAAACGGAATAAGGAAACTTACCCAATTTGGCCATGAAAGTTTATTTTCTCTCTCCTAGGGTTTCTATGTTTTATTTTGGGGAAGAAGATGAGAAAATAAGATGATATCTATTTTATCATCTTTTACTTAATTAAAATTTTCACTTGCCAATTTAGTCCTTACCCTTTTTCTATATTTCCATGGATGAGTCACCAAGAAAAATCTACATAATTTTATTAATGGTCTAATTACCATATGAGGACCTTAAGTTTTGAATTCCATAGCTATTTAATCCTTATAGCTACTAGAATTTGACTTTCGTATTTTATGCGATTTAGTCCTTCTCGTAATTAAGCACTCAATCGATAAAATTTTCGTACCAAAATTTTCACATGACTTTTCTAACATAATATGGACCATATAATAAAATAAAAATAAATTTTATTTTCGGCTCAGATTTGTGGTCCCAAAACCACTATTCCGATTTAACCGAAATTTGGGCTGTTACACACATCTCAATTCATCATTTCATATTTCATTTTTCATCTCAAAATCATTTCTCATATTTTCCATTTCAATATTTTCTCATCTCATATTCATTTCTCATCTTTTCCATTTCAATATCAATCACATAAATTATTATTTTACTTTTCCCTATTAGCACGACACGTACTCAGACTGATACACGGATCAAACCAACACACCAGTTTGGCACCTAGTGCCTCATCGGATAAATATGAAGTAATAACTACACCCAGCACTATATAAATTGACACTCAGTGTCTCATCGGTTAAACTGAAGCAAATTTACACCCAATGCCTCATCAACTCGAGGTCGAAGTAATCCCTGAACTCTTCCTATCCTATGGCATGCCATCTATATCCGACTTAGCTTGGTATAGTTAATAGGGATTCATTTCACTTTTCAATACAACCAATGTCTCAATTTCATGAATGTATATCATCACATATAACCATATATTCAATTTGATAATAATCACATTTTTCTCAATACACGTATATTCATAATCAATATATTTCATAATATACAAAATCAATCCATTTCATTTCAATTATGAATTTAATTCAATCCCAAAGTACCAAAGTACTCAGCTCAAATGCTTACTATATGCAAACAATTATATATGCAATAATCTACTATTTAATTCGGATTATAGAAACACAAACCATGATTTTCGAGCTATTTGATGTCGATTTTATCCTTCCCCTTTTTGCTCGAGGATTCCGGTACAGCGTTAGGTACGGGATAAAACAATTAAATCACATTAATATTACACATTTCAACTTCACATTAAATTTCAATTTTCACACTATATTTTGCTTGTTCTTTAATTTAGTCCCTAAACTGAGACTAATTTTAACCTTCACAATTAACTTCATATTTTTATACTAATTTCACTCTAGACCACATTTAGCTTCTTCTTTTCCAATTCAACCCTTAATTTCAAAATTTTCACAATTTAGTCCATATTGTTCAAAATCAACAATTAATTCCACAATTTAGTCCTTTTCCATTTCTAACTTAAAAATCTATCTATTTAATCCCTAATACTTAAACTATTCAACAATGTCAACATCTAAAATCTTGAACCATACTAAAAATTACAATATGGGTCGGGTAGCTCTAAGTACCGGGTTTAAAAAATGTAAAAATTACAAGTATAGGGACTAAATTGCACTAACCAATTTGGATTTGAACTTCAAACCCCTTAGGCCATGCGCTTCTTCTCCTTTCCTTTCTTTCTTTTTTTTCTTTTCTTTGTTTAATTTGCATGCATCCACTATCATTCTTTTATTTTTCTTTTATTATAACTATTATTATTATTATTATTATTATTATTATTATTATTATTAACTTTAGGTTGTAACATATAATATATATATACATGCATGTTACTTAGCCCATGGTCGGCCACCTATACACAAACAATAATTAAGTGGCACAATTGCTACTTTAGTCCCTTTAGTTTATTTCAATTTATAATTCAAGTTTTAACCCTTACGCGATTTAGTCCCTAAACCTTAATAATTCCTAATTTCACAAAATTCACTAATCAAAAAAATTAATTAGCTACTAAACTAACCTCATAAATATTTATATTAAATACTTATGGGCACGATTTACGAAAATAGAGTCCCAAAAATACACTTTTCGACACCCCTGACTATCGAGTCGTTACAGACGATCCCAGATAGTAGCTTGAACTCCAGATTCAACTTCCAACAAGTAACTAAAGCCATCACTACTTATAAAACATAAGAAATCCATCAAAACTCATTCAAATCCTATATATCATCATCTCTAGCACCGATGACCCCCATACAAAGCCTTATTTATTCATTTTACTATTCAATCACATAAAATAGGCTTACTCTTTTAAAGGTTAACATGGAAGACTATAATACATACCCAGGATATTAAACAACCTTTTGAATGAACTCGGATCCTTAGTTTCAGCTTAACAATAGATAATTGTACTTATCTCCATGGAAATCACAACAATATATTTATTTTCTTAAATGGAAGATAAAGGAGAGAAAACTCCCCTTTTTTTCTCAAATCCATATCATAATATATATTTGTGACCCATGTTCTCATAGTGGAACTTGGCATTCGCCACATCCTTACTACATTTTCTTTTTCAAGGGTCTAAAACTTTCAAGAAACCTAATTGACTACCCTGATTTACATACAGTCGACTCTTAATCAGCTTACCTTGTAACATAACTTACACAATGCTATAGGTAAAAAGGGCGCACTACCCCTCAAGCGTGAACCTATTCCACAATACCTTTCTACTTGTCTAACGTCCTACTCTAACAAACATGAAAATCTAATATCAAAAAACCATTGCCTTACACACAAATAATGGAATACACCCACTCTATGCACCAAAAGATGTACTTCGACGAATACCACCCCGCCAAACAAACTGTAACACCCCGAATTTTGGGCTTAGAAGTTTTGAGGTTTATGGGTAGGGTCAGTGAGAAGGTTACGCTGTTATGTTTAGTTGCGCATTTTAGTGTAAGAATGGGCCTGCTGGTCTGGTGGTTGAGTGTGTGTTAATTTGCCTCTAGGTTCCGGGTTCGAGTCCTTGTGTGCGCTTTTTGAGTGAATTTTCTTTTTAGTTTTATTTTGCTACTTATTTTATTCTATTTAGCTTTAGCTTATTATATATTTTTATTTTAATTATTTTAATTCTTCAAGGCATGTTCCTTTTTTTTTGTTTTATTTCTTTTCTTTCTTTTCTTTTCTTTTCCGTTTGGCTTTTCTTTTTGCATCTTTTCTTAAAATTTAAAAAATGATGGTGTGTGATTTCGAAAGAGTCGTTTCCTCATCGCCAAGTCAGTGTCAGAACGTCGTAGATCGCAAAATAGGTGTGGGTTTTGAACCTTTTCCATTTTATTTGCGAATTTTAATTTGACTTTGCGAAAAGTCGACTATAGATGTGATATCATTATTTTATGCTTGGAATGTGTATGGTTTTTTATAATTTTGTTCTAACAAGGATCGGGAAGTGCTTTGTGGCTGAAAGTACATTTTTCGGGGCTGTTTTAGGTTGGTTTCGTGACCACACAGGCGTCCACGCGGGCGTGTGACAACTCACACGACCGTGTGCATTTAGGAATTAAGGTTCCCGGCAAAATTTGGGTGCCACACGGCCGTGTGGCTGATTTGGGTTTTTTTTTCAATTTTCACACGGCCGTGCCCCCAGGGTACACGGGCATGTGTGATTAGGAATTAGTGATTTAGAGTTTGGTGCCACACGATCTGGCCACACAGCCGTGTGGCTAATTTGGAGATTTAGGGATCTCACACGGGCGTGTGTTCTGGGCACACGACTATGTCTGGTGGGGCACACGAGCGTGTGAGACCCTCACACAGTCGTGTCTGCCCAGCACTCTAATTTAGCAAATTTGGACAGTGAGTTACATGGCCTGTTCGCACGATTGTGCCCCTACATCACACGGCCGTATGCCTCCTTCCACACGAGCGTTTTGACCCCCATACGGCCTAGGTTTTCCCACACGGTCGGAGTACACGGCCGTGTGGCTCTAAGTCACCTATTTTGATTTTATGTGTTTTATATCCAAGCATTTGTCCTTGTGTTTTGCCTTGGCTGATCTTTAGTTAGGGTGGCTAAGAATTCTGATCTGGGCTTCGGCGTGAGTGTATTTGTGACTGTCATGTGAGATGTTTGAATCTGAATCTGTTCTGTTGGAAGTGTGTGCATAGTTGTACTGTCAGACTGTCTAATATTGTGTCTCTGTTCTTTGAGATTGTATGCATAGATACACTTGCATAAAATATTTTTGGATTGTTTTTGAAGAGAAGGGAGTCTGATTCTGATCTGATCTGGCAATTCAAACTGTAATTTTTCTGTACTGTGGATTACCGCACTGCACTGTATAGCACATACGTCAGTTCTGCTGTGCATATTTATCTGATCTGGTAGTTAAACTACAATTTACCAGTATAGCAGTTTACCGCATCGCACTGTACCGCATGTACGTTAGCTATGCTACATACCATTATCTGATCTGGCAGTTTAACTGTAAATTACCGGTATAGCGGGTTATCGCATCACACTGTACCGCATGTATGTTAGCTATGCTACGTATATATATTTGATCTGGCAGTTCAACTACATTTTGATAAGCCATCGTTGCTGGGCAATCTGAGGTGGCGGGTCATTGTTGCTGGGCAACCCGGGATGACTTTAGATGGTGTGTAGGGTTGGATGGGCCTACTTGGTCCTATGTGGTGTGTTTGGTTGGATAAGCTCAAACAGCTCATACGAGGTGGGATCGGGGGATGGAGAGGTGTGTTTGGATGGATGGGTGGGTTCTTTTAATATCAGACTGCATACATACGCATCTATTTGAATATTCTGCATGTGAGATTCTCTGACTATTTCTGTTTGTCTGATTAGCACATGTGACAGTGTGCCTGTGAGTGTGACTCAATGTGCTCGAATTATTATTTGGTTTTGAGATGTTTGTTTTGGGTTACCTTCTGGATCTGTATTTTTTTGTGAGTACGTTTCTTTATTGAACTACTATCCGGCATCTTATTCTATGTTTCTGTAGTTAGATTGGTTTTGAACTCACACTGAGCTCGTGTAGCTCACCTGTAATGCCCTGGTTTTCTTAAAATACGGCTTTTTTAGTTTTGTGAAAAATATCTGTCTGCTTCAGTGGTTATGTGTTCTAGGTGTAGGTGAGAGGTCCCAAGTTCAAGCCTTGACTTGGACAAATTTTGGTCTTGTTATGAATAAAGCCTTAACCTGGCCTAAAGGGCTTAAATTTAATAGTTGGTAATTAAATAATAGAATGGGCCTGCTGGTCTAGTGGTTAGGTGGGGTGTTGGATTGCTTGAGGTCTTGAGTTCGAATCCATGCTAAAGCGTAGGCATTATTTTTGCTTAAAGATTTGGCTAGAGTTGTGTTGGAAGAGGACACTGAGTAGTGGATGTGTAGTGGGAGTTGAGGGAGGAAATTAAGGGGTTTCGGGATTCTATCAAAATATTTTTGCTAATTTCGGTTCATCCAAAAGAAAATTATGTTCTCTCTTCTCCAAACTTCTTCCATCATTCTGATCTTTTCACCCTTCCTCTGCCGAATTTTCATTATTTTCTTCCTCCTCTCTTTTGATTTCTTTCGTGCTTCCACCTTGTTCGACGAGTGAATCCACTTGATTTGGTAAGTAATTGTTTTGCCTCTTCCTCTCGTTCATAGTTAGTTTTCTGAAAGGGTATGTTTTGGTTCTTTCAGATTTGGTGGAAATCAAGTAGCGATTCGGGCTTCTACAGTTTTTGAACGGCTGGGTTCTCGATTTGCTGTTGGTAAGTGATCGGGTTCACTTTTTTCAATATTCTAGGGTCTCGTTGTGGAATATTCCGGGTTTAGTTTTCGATAAGTGCTGCTAAAAATCAGCTTTGGTAATGTCAATTATAAGTTCTTGAAGGCTCAGGAGTGCTTACGCGTCGAAATTGAACCAGGTGTGTACCTGAGCACACAGAAAACGAGGTTTTAGAGAAAGCCAAAAACCTTCCTGTCGACGCCACACGGGCGTGTGGTCACCCGTGTGGTAGACCGTGTGCAAGACTGTAAGTCACCACACGGCCATGTGATCGACGAGCCCAGCTGTGTGCTTGCGCACGGTTATAAAAGGGTCGAGCGAGGCCGTGTGCGACACATGGGCTCGACCAATTGGGCCGTGTGGGCCACACGGGCGTGTGAGCCTACACGGGTGAACCACACGGGCGTGTGAAATTTTGGGACAGGCTGTGTGATCCACACAGCAAAGGCCAATTTGGGCTGTGTGAGCCCATTTTTCTGAAAAACTCTATAAGGTTGCACGGGTCGTCCAAGTCGACTGTAGACCTACCGTAGGGTCAGTAAGCAATACTTAGACCCCTAAATGAATGATTTGTCTATCTGATTTCTGTACTAAAGCATGTATACTGATCTGAATATATGAGTTAATTGCATAATAGCATGTCATTCTTGTATGTTGCATTGTATCGGGGTGGGTTGATTATGATTAGAGGAAGTATCTGGAAGGCTCTTAAGCCTGTTATCTGACAACTCAGCTGCAAATTTCTGATTATGTGCCGCATTCGGTACAACCTGGTGTGTAGGGCTGGGTGGGTTGATTTTATCCCCACATGGTGTGTAGGGTTGGACGGAGCTGGTGTGTTGAGGCTGGTGGGTAGGACTTTGTTTTCTGCATACTCTGTCTGGAATGGGCCAAGGCCCTGTAATTTGTCTAATTCTGTATCTGTGTGGGCTAAAGTCCACACTGTTTTTGTAATGGGCTCGACCCGAACTATGAACTTATGTCTGTTTTTTGATATGACTGTGTGTATGTTTTCTGTGGGGATTACACACTGAGTTGTGAAAACTAACCCTTTTCTGTTTAATTTGTTCAGGTAATCCCCAGCAGTAGACGGATCGGTGCGGCGGAGGACTTGGCGGTGACCACAGTTTTGGACCTTTAACGGTTTTTCATTTATAGTTTCGATTATACTTGGGCAAGTTTTATGTAACATGGCCTTTATGGATTTTCGTTTAAAATTTGGGATTATTATTTTATAAACTGCTAGTAGTGGGATAAGACGCAGATTTTCAAAATAAATAAATGTTTTGTCAAAAATACACGAACTCGCAAATTATGTTCAAAGCTTCCACAACTTATAATGTTTTGAAAATGGATAATGAATAATTAAACGACACGTTTTGACGAAAGCCCAAGATATCTACAAATGGTTTCAACATAGTTATGTTTTTCCAAAGCACTATCATGTGACATCACCAGATTCGGCCATAACGTCTAGGCTGGGTTTGGGGTGTTACATCACCCCCCTCTGTTTCCCTTTCAGGTATATTTCAGAATTTTGTTCCTGGAAACAGAATGCGGAGATCTCGGACAGTCTTGGAAAATAATATAGTACAAGCCATATTTTCAGTTTCTGTTTTGTTATTCAGTTTTTGAATTATAAAGTTTTATAAAATTGTAGAACAAGTTCCGTTTTACCTTTTATTCGTTCATTTATTTTCGGTTTTAAAATAAACTTATTTGTAATTTTTGCTGACTGAAACTAGGCGATTAAATATTCCAGTTCAACGTAATAACTTGTTTTGTAAAAATTTACCTACGATCACTTCGGTGATCAATGTGGCATCCCAAATTCGGTCTAAACTTCTAGGCTAGGTTTAGGGTGTTACATTTAGTTGTATCAGAACTAGGTTTGTAAAAACTCAGACTGTACTTCTACGTGTCTGTATGCGCACGTGGTTGTTTGAAAAAGAAATTTTTGAGAAACTTTACCACAGTAAGCTGAAATGATTTGTGTTTTGGAAAAAGTTTTACGAAAATAAACTGTCTGAGACTCCGATGCTGGTCCAGGTAGAAATTCGAAACCGTAAGATTGGAAATGTAGAATTTTGTACTTATTCTGTGTGTTATTTGAAAATGTAGATATTCTAAGTTAGGGATAGGACTGGCATGGATTCTGAAGGTAAGCAAGATCACGAGGAGTCGTCTACTTCTCCGAGATGTGTGTCTGTTCAAGAGGCGGAAGTCAGCGCGATTCCGCCAGCTTCGGGTAGTGATAACTTGGAGGTTGGTAGCGAGGCGTTAACTCAAGTGGTGAGGGATGTAACACCCCAAAATTTTGATTTTTTTTATTATTGTGAATGTGTGACACAAATATTTGTCTACTTCAATGGTTAAGTGTTCTGGGTGTGTGTATGAGGTCCCAAGTTTAAGCCTTTGTTTAGGCAAATTTTAGTATTTTTATGAACAAAGCCCTATCGTTGGTTAGTAGGCTTTTAAGTAATTGTTTGTAAATACTTAACAGAATGAGCCTACTGGTCTGGTGGATAAGTGGAGTGTAGGTGTGATGGAGGTCCTGTGTTGGAATCCCTGGTTAGGCAATATTTTTACTTTAGGCGTATGGCGTAGTAGAGTCTGATTGAAATTGAAATGCTGGAGTGCTTGAGTTGTGGTGTAGTGGGTAGTTGCGAGTATCAAATCAATTTTGATTCTTTTCCCAAATTTTCCCCATCCGACATTTTTTTCTGTTACTCTCCCTCTCCACGTTTTTTTCCCCTTCCCTTTTTTCTTTTTGGTTCTTCATTCTCGGTTGCCACCGCCCCTTCCATTCCCTTGCTGTTATTTTCTTATTTTGACCTCCTATTTACTTCCAAGTTTCTGTGGATCGTTATTCGGCTTTTGGGCTCGCTATTGGTAAGTTTGGATTTTGCTTTTCTAAACGTTCTGTGTTCTTTCTAAAAGGGGTTTCCTTTTTGGTGTTAGGAGTTAATTAAGGAACGATAAATCAATTCCAAGTGATGAATTAAGTGCAAGGATCGCTCATTTCGCTCGAAGGTAAGGGTTCTGTTAAATTGTTAGAAGTATACCTTTCATCTAGATGTTGAATATCGATTTAAGAGTTTAATTGAGTGTTATTGGTTGTTTTAGGGTTCTGGAGGCTTGGGAGTGCTTGCGCATCGAAAACGTTACAGGTGTGTACCCAGAAACACAGAAAACGAGAATCTAAAAAAGCCAAAAAATGATTCTATCGACACCATACGGCCGTGTACAAGGCTGTGAGCCACAACACGACCGTGTGAGCGACGAGCCAGGCCGTGCAAAAGTGACACGGCTGTGTGATGGCCGGGCAAGGCCGTGTGCAACACACAGGCTTGACCTATTGGGTCGTGTGGGCCCATACGGGTGAACCACACGGGCGTGTAGAATTCTGGGCCAGGCCATGTGATCCACACGGCCAAGGCCAATTTGGGTCGAGTGGGCCTCACGGGCGTGTGGGCCCACACGGGCAGGCCACATGGGCATGTGAGCCTATTTTTCTGAAATGATCTGTAAGGTTGCCCGGGTCACCCAAGTCGACTGTGGACCTACTGTAGGGTCAGTAAGTGTTACTTAGAGCCCTATTTATGTGATCTGATTATATGGTGTCTGACTGAGCATGATATCTGTACTGGACTGAGTGTGTGATCGGTTATTTGCATGTTGCATATCAGATTTGGTATGTTGCATTGCATCGGGGAGGGTTGATGATATTTCGGAGGAAGTTTCTGAAAGGCTTTAAGCTTGATATCTGGCAGCTTAGCTTCATTATTCTGTTTATGTGCCGTATTTCGATACAGTATGGTGTGTAGGGATGGGTGGGTTGATTATATCCCCACATGGTGTGTAGGGCTGGACGGAGATGGTGTGTAGAGGCTGGTGGGTAGGATTCTGATATTCTGATATGCATTCTGTATCTGATTGGGCTGAGGCCCTAATTTATTTCTGACTCTGTATCTGATTGGGCTAAGGCCCTGGTATATATATCTGGTTTTGCATCCGAGTGGGCTAAAGCCCAAACTGTTTCTGTTATGGGCTCCGACCCAGTCTGTGATTTCTGATTTATGGTGATTACTCTGTACATTTAATATCTTTAGGGATTACACACTGAGTTGCAAAACTTACCCTTTTTCTGTTTAATCTGTTCAGGTAATCCCCAGCATTAGACAGATTGGTGCAGCGGAGGACTCGACGGTGACCACTGCTTCTGGCTTACGATAAATTTACGGTTCTATACTTATCATGGTTTTAATTTCTATTTGGGGAATTTTGATGTAATTACGGCCATTACGAGTTTTTTGTTTAAATTTGGAATTTACAATGTTTTATGGTTTTTACTGCTAGTAGTAGG
The DNA here is from genome assembly GCA_025698515.1 of Gossypium sturtianum. Lineage (NCBI taxonomy): Eukaryota > Viridiplantae > Streptophyta > Magnoliopsida > Malvales > Malvaceae > Gossypium > Gossypium sturtianum. The sequence goes on along the minus strand of CM046946.1, from coordinate 49,981,731 downwards.
AAAGCTCGGGGTTTTCAAGAGAAACAAATGTTTTACCCAAAACACCACGATTACGCAAACTGTTTTTAAAAGCTATCGCGAAGTATAGATGTTTTGGAAAACGGACAACATTTTGGAAACGAATGAAACTATTAAGAATTAACATAAAATAATGAAAAACTTTTAAAAATGAGAAATGGTTTGAGCGTGGCTACAGTTGCAAAAGCACTATCATGTGACATCGCCAGATTCGGCCACAACATCTAGGCCGGGTTTGGGGTGTTACAAGGGAGGTTTTAGAAAAAGTGTTTGAGGCTAGTTTAGAGAGAAATAGAGAATCGGCTCAAGGTAGGTGTGAGGATTGTAGGAAGAAAAGAGATCGCAGTCCTCCGAGGTTGGAGCCTCGTTCTGCGAAGCGTGTTAGAACGCATTTGAGTGGCAATAGTGGTTTTTTAGAGGGTGCCGGTAGTGGTGCGAGCGCTTTGTTTTGTGAGCATTGTAAGTAGCATTATCCGGGCGACTGTTGGAAGAAGTTGGGAGCGTATCTGAGATGCGGGTCCACTGAGCATCGGATTCAAGAGTGCCCTCGACGATTTTGAGTCAGGTACGGTAGTGAATGTTTCGAGGTTTTGAGTAGAGCATAGTAATTGCGTGTGATAAGATAAAAATGTATCTGCTTCAGTGGTTAAGTGTTCTGGGTGTAGGTGAGAGGTCTTGAGTTCATGTTTGGAGTGGTAGTGTTTTGGGATTAGAGTACGCAGCGGGAGCGTAGTGGGGTAGCTTTTGTTACACCTTTGCTCTGTTAGTGGAAATTTCGAGTACGAAATTTCTTTAAGGAGGGGTGAATTGTAACAACCCGAATTTTGGGCTTAGAAGTTTTGAGGTTTGTGGGTAGGGTCAGCAAGAAGGTTGCGCTGTTATGTTTGGTTGCGCATTTTAGTGTAAGAATGGGCCTACTGGTCTGATGGTTGAGTGTGTTTTAATCCGCCTCTGGGTTCCGGGTTCAAGTCCTTGTCTGCGCTTTTTGAGTGAATTTTCTTTTTAGTTTTATTTTGCTACTTATTTTATTCTATTTAGTTTTAGTTTATTATTATATTTTTATTTTAATTATTTTAATTCTTCAAGGCACGTTCCTTTTTTGTTTTTATTTTATTTTATTTCATTTCTTTCTTTTCTTTTCCGTTTGGCTTTTCTTTTTGCTTCTTTTCTTAAACTTTCGAAAACGGTGGTGTGTGATTTCGGAAGAGTCATTTTCTCATTACCAAGTCGGTGTAAGAACACCGTAGATCGCAAATCAGGTGTGGGTTTCGAACCTTTTCCATTTTATTTGCAAATTCTAATTCGACTTTGTGAAAAGTCCACTATGGATGTGATATCGTTATTTTATGCTTGGAATGTGTAAGGTTTTGTATAATTTTATTCTAACGAGGATCAGGAAGTGCTTTGTGGCTGAAAACATGTTTTTCGAGGCTATTTTAAGGTGGTTTCGTGACCACACAGGTGTCCAGATGGGCGTGTGACGACTCACATGGTCGTGTGCATTTGGGAATTAGGGTTCCGGGCAAAATTTGGGTGCCACACGACTATGTGGCTGATTTGGGGTTTTTGTCGATTTTCACACGGCCGTGCCCTCGGGGTACACAGGCGTGTGTGATTAGGAATTAGGGATTTAGAGTTTTGGTGCCACACGGCCTAGCCACACGGCCTTGTAGCTGATTTGGGGATTTAGGGATCTCACACGGGCATGTGTTCTAGGCACACGACCGTGTCTGGTGGGTTACACGAGCGTATGAGACCCTCACACAGTCGTGTCTGCCTTACACTCTAATTTAGCAAATTTGGATAGTGAGTTACATGGCCTGTTCGCACAGCCGTGCCCCTGCAACACACGGGCGTGTGCCTCTGTCACACTGTCGTGTACCTTCCTCCACACGGACGTTTTGACCCCCACATGGCCTAGGTTTTCCCACACGGCGGAGCACAAAGGTTGTGTGGCTCCAATTCACCTATTTTGATTCTGTGTTTTTTATCCGAGCATTTGTCTGTGTGTTTTGCCTTGGCTGATCTTTAGTCAGGGTGGCTAAGAATTCTGATCTGGGCTTCGGCCTGAGTGTATTTGTGACTGTCATGTGAGATGTTTGAATCTGAATCTGTTCTATTAGGTGTGTGTGCATAGCTGTACTGTTAGACTGTCTGATATTGTGTCTCTATTCTGTGAGATTGTATGCATACATACACTTGCATAAAATATTTTGGGATGGTTTTTGAAGGGAAGGGAGTCTGATTCGATCGATCCGATTCAAAGCGCAATTTGTCTCATCTGCGGATTACCGCGACATCGCATTGTACAAAGACATATGTAAGCTTCTTTGCTTATATTTATCTCGATCCGCGATTAAATTGTAATTTACCGGTATAGTGGTTTACCGCGATCGCGATCAGACCGCATGTACGTTAGCTATGCTACGTACCATTATCCGATCCGCGGTTTAAGCGCAAATTACGATATAGCGGTTTCATCAGATCGCATCAGACGCGCATGTACGTTAGCTATGCTACGTATATATATTTGATCTGGCAGTTCAACTGCATTTTGATAAGCTATCGTTGCCGGGCAATCCAGGGTGGCGGGTCATTATTGCTTGGCAACCCGGGATGACTTTATATGGTGTGTAGGGTTGGATGGGCCTACTTGGTCCTATGTGGTGTGTTTGGTTGGATGAGCTCAAATAGCTCTTACGAGGTGTGATCGGGGGACGGAGAGGTATGTTTGGTTGGATGGGTGGGTTCTTTTAATATCAAACTGCATATATACGCATCTGTTTGAGTGTTCTGCGTGTGAGATTCTCTGACTGTTTCTGTTTGTCTGATTAGCACATGTGACAGTGTGCCTGTGAGTGTGACTCAGTGTGCTCGAATTGTTATTTGGTTCTGAGATGTTGGTTTTGGGTTACCTTCTGGATCTGTATTTTTTTTATGAGTACGTTTCTTTATTGAACTGCTATCCAACATCCTAGTCTATGTTTCTATAGTTAGATTGGTTTTGAACTCACATTGAGCTCGTGTAGCTCACCCCCCTCTGTTTCCCTTTCAGGTATATTTCAGAATTTTGTTGCTGGACTCGGTATGTGGAGATCTTGGACAGTCTTGGAAAATAATATAGTACAAGCCGTATTTTCAGTTTCTATTTTGTTATTCAATTTTTGAATTATAAAGTTTTATAAAATTATGCAACAATTTTCGTTTTACCTATTATTCGTTCATTTATTTCCGTTTTTAAAATAAACTTATCTGTAATTTTTGCTGACTGAAATTAGGCGACTAATATTCCAGTTCAACGTAATAACTTGTTTTGTAAAAATTTACCTACGATCACTTCGGAGATCAATGTGGCATTCGAAATTTGGTCTAAAATTCTTGGTCGGGTTTAGGGTGTTACACAAACTATTTTAGGACTACACGTCAAACCTTATACCCATTAGAACTGGGATGTTACAATCTTTTCCCAGTTAAACTTTGATTACTTAAGGGATATTTTAGTATGATTAGACTTCTAATCTTGGCCTATTTAAAGGGGCCTTATATCCCTGTGTTGAGAAGCTAATTAAAAGGGCAATTAGAGATGTAATACTACATGGTTTTTATTTTGGGGGCGACAAGATATAGCTATAGATGAGTTTTGGTGAGAGTTTTCATAGTAACTATGTAGAGAATTTTATGCCCCTTTTTGAGAATTTAATAAGAGTTAGGGTTTTATTTTTGGGGTTTTGGGTTTGTACGCTTAGTACATTTTGGTTTATTTTCTCAATATTGTACTCTCGATTGTTTACTCATTTAGTAAAAAGTCGAAGCCTTCTTTGCTTGTGGTTTTTATCCTCTTCAGATGAGTCTCTACCTTTTCTATTTTGTTGTTTATATGGGTCGATCCCCAACAAACTAATATCAGAACTTGGTTTTGATTCCACAATCGACACGTTCAGATATGGAAATAATAAAATTTCAATATCAAGAAGTTTGATGGAGTCACAGATTTTGGATTGTAACAGTTCCGGATAAAGTAAAGTGTTTAAAGCAAGGTTGGTCGCAAAGTGTAACAGTCAAATGGAGGGAGTTGATTTCCTCGAGTTTTCTCTCTTGTTGTGAAGCACACGTCCGTTTGTGTATCATTGGCCTTGGTTGCATTATACAACCTTAATTTGAAGACTACAAGTTTTTTGATTTCCAAGTTCGAGAAAGGTTTGAGCTTGGTTAACATTTTGAAAAGATCGAGTTTGGTCCGTGACGAGGTCTGGAGAAGAAGGTATGGTAAATACGAGTCAAGATAGAGATTTGTGGGGTGTGCCTCGTATTTTCGGTCGAACATATGACGATGTCACAACGAGAAGCTTCCTGATGTTGCGACGACGGACAACGTTATGCCAATGCGAATAGGGATGTTGCGACATGGCGATATGTTCCCCACATAAATCGGGATTTTCTCCCAATTAAACTCTGCTATATTTTCCCGGTTAAAATCGAATTACTCCAAGGATATTTTAGTATTATTAGACCTCTAATATTAACCTATTTAAAAGGGCCTTGTATCCCTGTGTTGAGAAGCCAATTAAAAGGGCAATTAGAGATGTAGTACTACAGTGCTTTTCTTTTGGGAGCGACAAGATATAGTCGCAGATGAGTTTTGGTGAGAGTTTTTGTAGTAACTATGGAGGGAATTTTATACCCTTTTTGAAGAAACTCTATGAAAGTTAGGGTTTTATTTTTGGGGTTTTGGGTTTGTATGTTTAGTACATTTAGTTTATTTTCTCCGTATTGTACTCTTGTTTGTTTACTCATTTAGTAAAAACCTGAAGCCTCCTTTGTTCGTGGTTTTTATCCTCTTCGGAGGAGTTTTCCACGTAAAGTTTATGTGTTCGATCCCTAACAATAATTTATAACTAAAGAAAAATAATTGAATTTAAAATGCAACATTCCTTGCTCAAGTTTAAATACGAACTCAGATAATTGTTGTTACAATAGTCATATAATATTAGGGTGAATCGTATTTTTCTAAAGCAACTTCAATTTTTCTAATTTCATTATTCAATGCTTAATATTTGTTCAAATTTGAATAGATAGATTAATTCATATAAAGTTAATTAATATTAATTGAAAATATAAATTAAAAAATTAATTACGCTCTTGAGCTACTTGAATTAAGAAGTTCGCATAAATTCTAGTACTGGTTTAAAAGAATCGAGTTTGAACAAAAGGGCTTATATTTATGTTCATTCATTTAAAATTATTTGTTTTTTTATATGTTCATTTGTTTAAATTAAACAAACATATCCATGAACATTATATGAACATATTTGTGAACGATTAAAAAAATTGCTAATGAATAATAAACAAACAAATCATAAAAAGAAATATTTTTTTATCTTTTAGATATAAAGTAATCAAACATAAATAGTAATAATTATATTATAAATTAAATATAAATAAATCTATTATTAATTATATAATAATGGAAAATTAAATGAATTTTTAAATAAATTTTAATGATTTATGAAATGAGCCTTAAATAAATATAAACAAGTATATTTATTTATAATATACATAAATACACGTGTAACATCCCAGATCTTGCGGGTCTAAAATTTTGGCGTATAGCAGTAAATAGTCTGTCTGGCGTAGTGTTATCTGCCCAAATGATTATTTTGGCATATACATATGAGTGAATAGTAATCGCCACATGAGTTAGTAAAAAATGATTTCATGATATCCTACTATATTAAGGAGAAGCCCGTGTTAAGATATAAAGGGTAAGTATGAAATGAGTATGATGAAGAGTACTTATTTATATTTCTCTCAGATCCTGTAGGCCATTAAGAAAGCAAGTTCTGAAATGTATGACACTTGTTAAATTCCAGTAAGTAAGTTGAGTTATATTTATATGTGAGAAATGAGTTCTAAAAGGGTTCTTCTTTCTTCTTCCTCTTCTTTAACTAGTATTTATTGATACCTTCCTTAAGTCTGAATGTATCTTCATCGATGATTTAGAAGCTATGGTTCTTTTATGATCAGTGGTTATTTTGCATTAGGGTAAGTATTTCAACTTTGCATGTTAAGTTTTGAATGAGTAAATCTGTATGTGGTAATTGAACAGTAAGACTGTAAGTATAAGGTTTCTACATGAGATTGTCAACAATTGATATGATAAGTCATTTGTATGTATAAGAGTAGTAATAATGAAGTTATATTTCTAAGCAGTGGTTGCTACTAGGTCGAAATGAATATCTAGATATGGATTTTCGAGCTGCAGTAAGTAAGAATTAGGTGAGTCTCTACCCTGACTCTCTTGTGTAAATCTTTCCAGTAAAGGTAATTATATATCACGGATGATGATAAATATAGCAATCATTAAATGTATAACCATAGTAAGGATAAAGTATGTAATTCTACGATATGTGTAAAGTTCTAGTTGAGAAGAATACTGATTAGTAAGAGTATATGTATAGTTATGGTGCGAAAAGAATGTCAGTTAGAAACACAATCATCTGGGTAAGTGAGAAATGAGAAATGTCCCATTGTGAAGCCTTTGGTAGGATAGATCTATTGCTAACCAGACCGGCATATCACAGACTGAAATGGGTGTAAGACCATAAGGTAAAGACCCATGGCAACTTAGTATGAATTGGAACCATTCATGGCGTAGCCTCTAGTAAGTTGAGATTGGATATGCAGATCGCGATACATGAATGTATGTAAGACCATAAGCTTAAGATCCATGGAAAGATCGATATGACTGAATGAATGTATGTAATATCATGAGGTTAAGACCCATGACAAGATCTGCTATGATTGAATGAATGTATATAAGACTATATGGTTAAGACCCGTGGTATTATATGAAATGTTTGTATGAATGTTCATGGCATAGCCTTCGATATTGTATAAATCAAAATGGCAGATCGTGACATGAAACTCTGTATAAGACCATGAGGTAGAGACCCATGGCATCTTCTGTGAAGTCCACCGGGACAGTAAACACGAGACTCTGTATGATTGCCTATATGGCTTGGTCTGTTAGGCCTATGTGGTGTGAACTGTCAGGAATGTCTAGTAAGAGTTAAATCTGAATGTCTGTCTCTACTGTAAGATATGAGTAAATTCTTTTAGTTCTGTAATATGTAAGGCTAAGATGAGGTATTGGTACGTTTTGGGTTAAGAGTAAATAAGTATTAAGGGTTTTCGTGGAAAAAATATATGGGTATCTGTGTGTTAAGAAAGGTATCTATCATAATGATCTGTAAATATGGAAAGTGAGTGGTATTGTATTTTCTTCTAAAATTATTTTGAATCTGATTTAATTTTATATTTAGTTATGGGATTCTGATATAAAACGATATGGTATTCGTTCGAATGGTCTGTATAGTGATTTACCAGTATGGATATGTGTGGTACTGAATCAAGGAATGTCTGAGCATGAATTGATGGTATTAAATTCTACGTAAGTATTCACCAAACATATATGTATCCGCCTGTGATAAATTTCAGTGAACAACTGTTTGAAATAAGAGTATGGGTTAAGGCATGGATTGTTGAAAGTGGTTTCTAAAGGTATGTTCTGTTAAGAAATTATTACGGGACAAGAGAGTTATGAAACATTTGGAAGGATCCCTTAATTAGTTAGATAAGGAAGATTGAGTATGACAAGAGCATGATAGTTGGTGTATAAGAGATTGGTAGACTGCGGTCATATCCGCAGAAGTAAATGATGCAGAATAATGGTTTACTCATAATAGTTCATACAAGATTGCAAAGTATCCATCAAGGTCTTGTTATAATGATCTCACTAAGTACTCTTCTACTTACAAGAATTGCTATTGCTTTCCAGGTATTTGATAAGAGACTTCGCCTAGAGGAACAACGCCAGTAGTACGGCAAGGTGGTGGCAGAGTGGGATATTATGCATACAGTGTATATGTGGTGTAGTCTAGGAATACGCCTTTCAAATTTGTATTAAATAAACTTCCATTTTGTAGATAATTGTACCCAACTTGATGTTACAACTTATTTTAAGATACTTTCTTTGTTTTAAAATAGTAAGATTTTCAATTAAAATGTCAAATAAAATAATTAGATAAATGGGAAAATTGTAAACTGTATTGTTAAAATGTTAAATATACTTTGTGGTAACACTCAAAATCCATACTTTGTGAATTAGGTCGGGTTTAGGGTGTTACAACACGAGTTTGGAAAAACAGTTCATTGACATATTTAAAGGCAAGGTTGATTATGTTGTTGTTTCTATGGATGAAACAGTTGCCACAACTTTAGGCACTATTTCATTGCCTTACTTGCTTATTTTCAGAGTTGGTGAATTTTAGAACAAAAGTATTGGGCTATCCATTGTGGAATTATTTGGATGAATTAGAGAAAAAAACATGAATACCAATTGTGTTGAAATTGAAGACTTGAAGATTAGTTCTTACAATTCAAATTTGGTTACATACGGAAAAAGTAAAATCACTTTCTATAGTTGAAGACTTTAAATTACAACAAGATTCTTATGAAATTATTATCCTACGTTGCTTTTTAGTTTTACTTTATACAAAAGTGATTATATTATAACTCTTATGTAAAAAAATTAAGTAGTATATAAAATTAAGCTTCGCCAAGGTTAAAGTGTACCGAGATTTCGAGTGTAACCAAGAGACTTAGAGAGAGTACAAATTTGCTCAAGTTAGGTATGTGGATGTGTGCATTATTTTTGTAAGCAATCAAGAGAGTCTCTTGAGTTGCAAGAGGGGGAAACTTAGTGGGAGAGTGATCTAGTCTTTGTACAACGATGAGATCGCTAAATTTGTATATGTAATGAATTGGAAGATTGAATACCCTATTAGTTGTTTGGACTGAGTCAAATATAGTTGGCATGTTTTAAGGTCAGATTATTGATTAAAGCCATCGTTTTTTGGCAATCCGGGATGGTAGATATTGTACATTGAGTCATTGTTCCCGGGAAATCCGAGGTGACAGTTTAATCAAACTGAGAAAAACCATTGTTGTCGGATAATCTAGGATGGTAGTATGTACTTGGATAGCATTATCGTAGCCAGATAACTCGGGGTGACGGATCCGTGTATAAGTTTTGAGTCTGTGTCTGGTTAAGAGGGTTATAAAAGCTTGAATTGTTTGAATGATATAAGAAATGGAATGACAGTGGATTATGACATGTAATAGCATGTGAAAGAATCGAAAACGAGCCATGGGGGCCAAGTAGGTATGAAAGAGTCAATTGGCTCGATAATGATTGAAATACTAAAATGAAATGGAACATATGAGCTTAATTATTGTTGATGATAAATGAATAAGTATAAATACTTATAAATGATAATGATAATGAATTAATTTGCTTAATACATGAATGTTACATGGTAAGTTAGTATATATGCTTAGTGAGTTAAGATGTTAACATGAATATAAGCATGACATATTATATTAAAAGTTATTTGAATGAGATGTATATGAATTGATTCTATGTTAAGTTGAACTATATGTATGCATTAGTTTATATTTGTTTTAATTTGTCTTGAATCATAAATTTGCCACTGAGTGTTTTGCTCAGCGTACGGTTTGTTTTTAGTACGAATGTTAGGTTCAATTCGTGATCCCAAGCATCAACTTCAGCATCCAATAAATGATCCTGGACTCAGTAATGTTTGTTCGTTTTAGATTTTGTTTTTAACTTGGCATATACCTAATAGGTTGAGTCATGTTGAATTTGGTGTTTTAAAGATGATATATATTTGATATGTTTGATATATGCATATATATATATATATGCAACTTAGAATTGTCATTGTTTGATTAAGGTATGAAATATGAGATGATGCCTTGAATGCAATGAATAATTGAACTAATCAAATGGTTTTAGATATGCCCAAATGTGGAAATGTAAATGTTAGGGAAGAATAAGTATGTATATACATATATGTATAGGAGTTAGATGAAATGCATTAGGTAAAATTTGATGACCTTAGTTGACTATAGGTATGAATGTGTAAGTTTTGAATGAATTGCATTGGTTTTTAGTTAATGAATAATATGGTATTAGCCTAGTGAGGATTAAAGTTTTGGAAGTGTTTAAATTGATGTTGGATTGTTCCTTATAATAGATGACCATTAAGTGTTGGACTGTATTTGGTAATACTTGCAAGTTTTGTGAACTGAAATTGCAGAAACAGTATGTGACGTCACGACGTCAAACATACCATGTCACGATGAGAAATGATCTATAATGTCAAGGTGAGACGAGGAATCTCGTCACCCTGATGAGACCAAACAATATGTCATGTCACAATGATGAACTCCCTCACGTCGCGACGTCGATCCTATAATTTCAAACTTTTACAAACCAATCCTGATTCAATCTCTGGATTACTTTAGAGCTTTCGTAAACTTGTATAAAACCCTAAAATGATTACCTAACATATTATTTGCTTATAATGTTCATATTTGTATGTAAAATGGTTTGAATTGTATTTATTTTGGTCATAACAATGAATGTGACACACTGTAGCTCGGACTCGACGATCGGGTTGAGTATAGGATGTTATATATGTTATGCGAAGGAAGCAATTTTAAATTTGTTTTTCTATTTATCCATTATTTGTTTGGTGTATATGAAAAATGTTTCATGAATTTATTTTGAAAAGAAATTCAATTTTCAACAATTAACTTTTAATTATTATTAATAATATTAAATGTGGCCATTAATTTAATGCAAATATTTTTTTTTGTATTTGATTTCTTATATTGTTTCAAATTTGTACAATATTTTAATAGTTTGCTTAAGGATGTAAAAAGTCCTAAAACTAAAAAAAAAAAAAAAATCAAGCCCATACCTTTGTTTGTTTTTTTTTTTTTGCACTCAATTGTCAAAATGCATCAAAAAGGTCTTTTGGCCGTAAACTTTAATAGTTGACCATTAAAGTTAACTGCCCCTAATTTTTTCAGTTAAAGTCATCTGTGTCACAACCATTGCGTTACATGTGACAAAAAAATTATAAAGAATAAAAATAATTAAAAGTTATAAAAATCATTAATATTTAATAAATATTTAAATTTTACTAAAAAATATAAAAAATGTAAAATTTTATAAATATCATAAAAAAGTTATAAAATGCATCAAAAAGGCCCTTTAACTGTACCGCCCCAAAAATCCTTTATAATTATTCTCGTATGTTTGTGACACAATGTCTATCTGCTTCAATGGTTAAGTGTTTTGGGAGTGTCTGAGAAGTCTTGGGTTCAAGCCTTAGCTTGGGAAAAATTTTGTTTTTAATTGAGTAAACCCCTATCTTTAGCCAGTAGGCTTATTAATAAATATTGGAAAAACATGTCAGAATGGGCCTGCTAGTCTGGTGGTTAAGTAGAGTCGCAAAGTGCTGGTGGTCTTGAGTTCAAGTCTTGGTATGCGCAAGGGAGTGTTTTATTTTGCTGCTAGTGCCGTGTGGGTGTTTTAGTCTAACCGAACTACTGAAGAGTTGTAGTGGAATTTGAATTAGGTGGTTGAGGGAGGGGTGGACGGTTTTGAGGGATTTGGGGAGAAAAATATGGGAATTTGAGGATAGTGGGAGAGTTGGTGCCGAACTTGAACTCTTGTTTCTCAAGATTTCAGCTTTGGGTTGTACTTTCTCTCCATTTCTATTTTTTATCGTCTATTTTCACTTCTTGGGGGCCGAATCTTTGCTAAGGGTTTCTGCTATTTTTTTTGTTTTGTTTCGTTCTCTTTCTTTTCCGAATTTGTTCTTATCTACGGCAAAGGTGCTTTCCCCAAACTGTTGCTGCCGTTTTCTCTCTTTTTCTCCTTTGTTCTTTTCCATTGGCTGAATATTGTTAGGTGATTCTCGGCTACACCTTTTGTTTCCCTTCGGCTTTGTCCTTCCCTCGACAGACGTTTATTCCTCCACCCTTGCCGATTCTTTTTCTGCTTATGTGTCCCTCTCTGTGCCAATTTTTTCCCATAGTTGTCGTTCTCTTCATCTTTGTTCTTTGTCGAATTGTTGTTCCTTTGGCCTTTGCCTTTGGTTTATTTGTCGATAGTTCCTTTCTTTGTATGCGGTCTTGCGCTTTCGATAAGTTTGAGTTTCGATTTGGTTCAAACTGTTCATGCGATTATTTGTTAATAAGGGTTCGGTTGGATTGTAGGAGCTTAGTGATCATTCGTTCTCGACGGGTTAAGTAGGTAGGGCCTCTGTTGTTCAAACGAGGTAAGTGGTTGTCGACTAAGTGATTAAGTGTTTTTGATTAGGGTTGTTTTAAATTTGGTTGACTTGCGACTAATCGAATGTTTATGGTTGAACTTAGATTTGGAGTGCTCAAGGACTGTGTGCGCGTTTTCATAACCAGGTGTGTAAACATGACTCTGAAAATGGAAACCGATGAAAAGCCAAAAAACGTGAAAAGTCGAGGCCACAGGGGCGTGTGGCCGCCCGTGTGGTAGGCCGTGTGACCGAATACGGGCGTGTGATCGTCAAGGCTAGCCATGTGTGATTCATGGGCCGTGCTGAATTGGGCCGTGTGGGCCACATGGGCGTGTGGGCCCATACGGGTAAACCACACGTGCGTGTGGAATATTTTGGGCCAGGCCATGTGTTCCACACGGCCAAGGCCATTTTGGGCCGTGTGGGCCACATGGGCCGACAACATGGGCATGTGGACCCATTTTCACTGTTTTACTGCTAAGGTTGCATGGGTCGCCCGAGTCGATTGTGGACCTACTGTAGGGTCGGTAAGCTTACCTAGACCCCTAATTGATTGAAATGACTGTATGACTGATATGAATAAGCATGATGATGTTCCACTGATTTTATACTTTATGCCCTGATTACACGCATGATATTATGTTATAGCATATCATATTTGTATACTGCATTGCATTGGGTTGGGGGTTTATTTTGATCGGAGGAAGTGTACTGAAAGGCCTCGAGCCTAATTTACTGGCAGCTCAGCTGCAAACTACTGTCTAGTGCCGCATTTGGTACTTTTTGGAGTGTAGGGATGGGTGGGTTGATTATATCCCCACATGGAGTGTAGGGTTGGACGGAGATGGAGTGTAGAGGCTGGCTGGATAGGACGTGTATACTGTATATCTGTTACTATACTGATTATTGATACTGTAATGGGCCAAGGCCCAAATGCATGACTGCTTCTGTATTGCAATGGGCTAAAGCCCTAACTGAGACTGAAACTGTTACTAAAATAGGCTTAGGCCCAGACTATGATTGCATTCTGTATGCTTGATCATATGCGGATTACACACTGAGTTTTTGTAAACTCACCCTTCTGTTTTATCTGTACAGGTAATCCCCAGACATAGGCGGATCGGTGCAGCGGAGGACTCAACGGTGGCCACACGACTCATTTCATTCTATTTTAGTAATTAATTATAATTTTGATTTTATTTTGGGGTATTTACTGTAATAATGGCCTCTTTGGATTTTCATGGATTATTTGGGATTTTTATTGTTTTGATTTATAACTGCTAGTAGTAGGGACAATCGAGTTTTCAAAAATCAAACCTTTTTAACAAATTGCACACGAATACGCAAACTACTTTTAAAGCTTCCGCGATAAGTGACGTTTTGAAAATTAATAACGTTCGACACATCTTAGAATCAATGAAAGGTAATAAAAAGAGTACTAATAGAAAATAGGGTTTTTCTTTAATAACAACTTGTTTTATGAAAAACACTTCAATGTGACATCGCCAGATTCGGCCATAACGTCCAGGCCGGGTTTGGGGTGCTACATTAACCATTAACTTTAATCGTTGATTGTTAAAGTTAACGACCCCTAGTTTTTTTTCAATCAAAGTCATCACGTGTCATAACACAGTGTGATATGTGGCGAAAAATGATAAAAAAAATAAAAATTAATAAAAGGTATAGAAAAATTATAAAATGCTTCTTTTGGCATGATAATTATAATATTTATAATTCTTTTATGAATTTTATATTTCTTTACATTTTTTTATCATTTTCTTACGACTTTATAAAATTTTATATATTTTTTCTATATTTATAATTTTTTAGGATTTTTATAATCTTTTTTCTAATTTTTAATAAAAATTAAATATTTCTTATATTTTTATTAAATTTAATATTTTTTATAATTTTTATTGATTTTTATTTTTTATCATTTTTTTGCCACATGTCACATTGTGGTTGTGACACATGGTGACTTTAACTAAAAAAATTAAGGGTGGTTAGCTTTAACGGTTAACTGTTAAAGTTAACGGTCAAAGGGTCTTTTTGATGCATTTTAGCAATTGAGTACAAAAAGAAAAAACAGGGGCTTAAATGATTTTTTTGAAAATTTTTTAGGGCATTTTTTATGTATTTTAGCAGCTCAAATACCCAATTAATTAAAAAAAAGCAGGGGCTTAATTGTTTTTTTTTTTTTTGAAAAGGTTTGAGGGCCTTTTTGATGTATTTTGAAAGTTCAAGTATCCAATTGAATGAAAAAAAAATGTAGGGGCTTAGTTATTATTTTTTTTTTTAGTTTGAAGGCTTTTTACACCTTTAAGCCTTAATAACTTTATGTATTAATTCAATTTTTTATTTTCATAATTTTTAATAAGTTAAGTTATTCTTTCAATTATTTTTTCCAAAACTAATTGGACTTTAATATAAATTAAACGAAGCCTCATTTAATTATCACAAATATATATTTTTTAACATATAAAACTATATTATTTAATAAATTAAATATGTATAAAATCCCATATGTTGAAGCTAGTTAACATACATAAGTAAATTATGTCTTGTTATATTCAGTTTGTTAAATAAAATGATCTCAAATTTTAATTCATATTTATTTATTTAGTTCAATAATTACCCCTATAAATTAATAATACCTTGTTTAATTTTCAAATTCTGTCTGTAACTTATTATAGGTTCGGGAAATAAAGAGAAGATGTGTACGAACGAGATATCTAACAACAAGAAGAAGGAAAATGATTGAATAGAGGAACTCTTGAATATTTGGCGATCTAAGTTGTGTCGATATCAATGGTGACTCATTATTTCGATGAATCATTTCTTCAGACAGAAGAAAATTATGTAAACACTTACTCGAAATCTCACTTATTAGATTCTATTGTGGAAAATACAATTTTTTTTGAAGAATTCGCCAGCGTAATAGTATAAAAAAAGTTTATTTAACACACGTGTATTAATATGAGAAAAAACTAATGTCCTAACAAAAATAATAAATAACCCAGCATTTGGTAGATAAATTAAAATATTTAATTTATTTAGTTATAGTATTAGAGAAGTAAAATATAGGTATTATTATTTAAAATAAACTTTTACCATTAATGAAAGTACAAAACACAATAAATTTAACATTCAATTTTTTTAAACACAGTCACCGCTAAACATATCAAAGGGCCAAGTTATCAGTGGATTTGATAAATTAAGTGAATCAAAATTAAATTTAGATCATCAATTCGACCTAGTCGGATTTGAGTTACTATTTATTAAACCAGACTTACTTGTTATAATCCAAAGTACATTAACCACTGTTATCATTTGCAAACCAATGTAATTCAAAGTTTTAAATGTCAAATGAAAATGCAACGCAACACAATGTGAATAAATAATTCACCCACTTGATGGCATTGTTTGTAATTTGGTTTCCACGGCTGGGAAAGGAAGAGTGTAAAGCATCTGTGAAAATTAAACATACACCAACTGACTTGAGTTTTCCAAAATCAGTGATGTGACTGATGATCAAGTATTAAGAGTTGTTGAAATTATAATACTTCTACTGCCACAAATTGTTTTATTTATACCCCCATACATAACTATTCATTAAATAAACTTTTACTATAACCATTAAATTATTTTATTTTATTCTTTATTACATAAAAATAATTATTCATTAATTTGACTTTGGCTAAATTGGTTATTAAGTTTATATTTTAATGATTCAATTTTAAAAAGTTAAAAAATAATCATTAAATTATTTGAAAGTTTTCATTTAAGGCACTGAAGTAGTCAAAGTTTTTATTTAATTTATTAGGCTATTAAATTTTTTCTTTAAAAGTTTAGCTAGCGAACTCCAATCAATGATTCGATGACCAATACGGTGGATCAATACTCATCGACGAGTAAAAAAAACATACATTAAATCCAAGTCAATCTGACAGCTAGTATTATATATCAAAGAAGAAAGTTATTTGGATTATGGTCCACAGATTCGTGACATTCAAAGTTATTTCATAAAAAAAAATTTTGAACTATAGAAGAGGAGTGAAGAGCTTTGAATTGGTTCAAGTGGTCCGTACAAAGAAGGTCATACAACAACTATTTTAACAACCCAATGACTTAAATGAAAACTTTCAGATAGTTCAGTAACCATTTTGTAGCTTTCTGAAATTGAGTGACCAAAATGTAAACCTACTAATAGTTTAATGACATTGAATGTAGTTTACCCTTTGACTTTCTATCGATAATTATTTTGTAGTTCATGTGCAGTTGAAACTAAAATAGATAAGGTTAAAGTATAAGAATAGTTACTCAACTATTCAGTTCATTTTATTTTAATCATTCAACTATTTTTTTTTTAGTCACTCAACTTTTTAAAATTAAAAATTTATTTATTCTTCCATTAGTTGCCTAACAAAGTCTATTGTGGGCTTTGTTTTATTAGCCTAATAACAAATTTATTCCTCCAACATTTACACATTTAATCAATTTGATTCTAAATCTAAAAAAATCAACAAATTTAGCCCTTAATGTTATAAAATTTGTCATTTTAGTTCTAATTCTAAAAATTCTAAAATATATTTTTAAAAATATTTTTATATTTACTTTTTAAATTTTATAATTTATATTTACATTTTTCTCATCAACCATTCTCATTTTCTCATCAATCAAACATGTGAAAAATCCAGAAATTAAACCTATTTTTTATTCAATCTATTTTGATTTAGTCCTTTTTTTTTCCTTTGCTACATTATTATCTTAAATGCTAATTAAAACCTAGAAAGAAGCTCAAAACAAAATAATTTATAAACTTAAAAAATGGTTGAGTTGACAACATCAGCTCTGACAGCGTTACTCTTTACTATAAAGATAGTACCAATTCCAGATTCTAGTGTTATCTTGCCTTTATTGTTTATTGCTCAAGTTTTGGAGAGAGATTACAGGTCAAGGCCATGACATTTGACATTTCCAACTTCGTCAATTCAATGAAAGAAAGAAACAATGTAGATGATACTGTTGAAAGCCATTTTGAGTACAAAAATTAGAAAATTAATTTTACATTTACTTTTTAATTTTTTTTATAATTTAAATTCACTTTTTAATTTTAATATTTTCAAAATATTTTTATAATTTTTATAATTAGGACTTAAATGACAAATCTTGTAAACATTGAGGGCTAAATTTGTTGATTTTTTTAGATTTAGTACCAAATTGATAGAATGTGTAAACATTGGAGGTCTTAATTTGTTATTAGGGCAATAAAGCAAAGCTCATGTAGACTTCCATTAAGTAAGTAATGGAAGAGTGATTAAAATATTTAATTTCAAAAAATTAAGTAATTAAAACAAAAAAAAAATTAGATGACTAAAATAAAACAAACTAAATAGTTGAGTGACTATTCTTCCATGTTACCCAAAAGCTAAAAAATAAAAAATGAAGAAGAAGAAGTTGAAAGCAAGATTTGGAAACAACCTTAGAAAGAGAATTGGCGTAATTTTGTGATGGAGGAAGGGATAGGGGCATAGAGTAGCCGAGGATTTCCACTCGTGTCAAATTTTAATAGAGATAATGTGTAAATTTATACATTAATTTTGATTTTGTATAATTTTAATAATAAAATTTTGATTTAATTCAATCATCGCAAATTATTAATAAAATTATTGACATAACTTCATTTTATGTTTATATATTGCATATACAAATAATTATATGATGTATTTGTTTCTTTAAATGCTTATAATTGAATCAAAATTAATTTTTTTTTGTATAATTTTGAACCATAATCAAAATTTTATGTGCATAATTGTAACAAATTAAAATTCATGTATCAAATTACTAATTAAATCAAAATTTATATATAATTTTGAGATTTCTCTTAATTTGTGAAATATTCTCGTATACTTGTTATCATACTTTTTTGAGGTGTCTTTTTGTCAAGAGAGGAAATTGTGAGATGAATAATGGCTATTAAGGGCTCCTTGGGATGCACATTTAGTGTTAGTGCAGTGTGGTCTCTATTCAAACTTGTGCAATAGGGGTGTGCAAATTTCGGGTAAAACCGAATTAATTCGACTAACCGATCGAATTCGGTTAATCGGTCGGTTAACCGAATTAATTCGGTCGGGGGTCGATTAATAATTTTTTAGAAGTTCGGTTAACTGTTAATTCGGTTCGAAATCGGTCGGTTAACCGAATTAACCGAATTTAATAAATAATATTATAATATATAACCGGAGGCACAACTGAAGTCTGAGGGGGATTAACCAGGGGCGGAGGTTGTGAAAAAGTCGGATTATTTCGCACAAACTGAGTGAACCACTCACTCATCATCTGGAAGAAAGCTTGTTTAGCTTCTCCCTCTTGACCGTTCGTAGCCGGTCTCGGATCATATGGCGCTGTCCCTTGAGCGGGAGCAGGCACATTCCTTTCTACATCGTCAGCTATGGCTCTTTCGGGATCCATTACTATACGAAAATCACATTTTACACGTCAGGATTCATCACACTATCACTTTTCAGATATATGACATGTATAGCTAGACTCTTATACGCTACGTTAGTCCGAGAATCGACTAAACTGTAGCTCTGATACCAACCAAATGTAACATCCCTAACCCGTATCCATTGCCGGATTAGGGTTAAAAGCGTTACCGGACAGATCGAAAAACTTTACAGACATTTCATAAATCAAATCATCAATTGTATCAAAGTGTCCCTTTTATAGGTCAACGAGACCTTAGTCATGCTTTAAAATAAGGTCGGGACTAAACCAAACACGTAGAAAATTTTCCAAAGTTTTCAACATTTTTCAATACTGTAAAGGTCACACGCCCGTGCAGTCAGGTCGTGTGCCTCACACGACCACCAGACACACCCATGTGTTCAGGCCGTGCCAAAACAGAGCATACCTACTAACTTGTCCACACGACCACCAGACACGCCCGTGTGCCATGGTCGTGTAACATTAGGCTAGCTACTGACTTATCCACATGGCTACTAGGCACGCCCGTGTGCCATGGCCGTGTAAGCAAAACATGCCACTTGCAAGGCCAAAATGCCACTCACACAAGGATCAACCCTACAAGCATATTTCTCAATACCAATTCATTTCATGTACAATTTGCACAACTAAAACACATATATACATTCAAGCATGATTCATCTACATTTACCTTCCATATTACCATTTCTTTGATCAAACATACATACTCAAATTTCATCCATATGCTTACCATAAACTTGACCATTTCATAGTCATGTGATCATACCAAAACCAACATCATATACCATATTCACAAATGCATAATACAAACATATAACTAGCCACATCACATAGCTAATTTCTTCTCAAACATATACCAAATGACTAGCCTATACATGCCATATTTAGCTATATACACATTTTCAAAGTACCAAAACAAGTTTGAGTAGTGTGATGACGATCCTCGACGGTCCCCGAGCCTTCAGTATCTTTGACGATCTGTAACAGAGTAAACACACACAGAGTAAGCTTTCCAAAAGCTTAGTGATAAACCGTAATATATACATATTTTAATCCCACATTTAGTGTACTTTTGGATGATTTATCCTTTGAATTGTGGAATTTGATGCTCCTAATCCTTTAATTTCATGTTTTATACTTAGGGAAGCATAGGAGGATGAAAAGAACGAGAAACGGGCTAAAAACGGACCAAATGGGCCAAAGTAGGAAATCAACCCGGCCTGGGCCCAAGCCACACGGCCGTGCCCCTTTAGCAGGCTCGACCACGGCCTTGATTCGATTCACACGGACGTGTTGCACGGGCGTGTCCCTTCCGTGACAAAGATGAATTTCACTTGGAATAGGGTACTTAGAGGCAAAGAAAGACATTCCAAAAGCCTATATAAACACCCTAAAGGCCAACCTTGACGGGGGCGTCCAGCTAGGCCAAGGAGCCAAGCCAGAGAGGTCAGAATTGTGGGATTTACTCGAATAAAGCCAGTTGATTCATCTCAAGAAGCCGGAATCATACTCAAGATGGAGGATCTCTCCTTCAATTCCTTTAGGGGGTTTTAGGGTTTTCTTATGTTTTGTTTTATCTTTTCTTCTGAGATGTATTCTTTTATGATTATGAACTAAACCCCTCGGATACTTGAGGGGGATGAAACCTAAGACGGATCTTGTTACTGTTTTCTAAACTATATGATAAATACTTGATTTGTTCTTAACTATGTGTTTTTAATTCTTGTTTTGGTATTTCAGGATATTGATTCAAGTATTGATGTGCTTAGGCAGTGGAGGAATATTCCCTGTTTAATAGTAGATCTAGCATAGTTAAACGGAGTTGATCGCAACCCTAGAGATAGGATGACGAAAATCTGCTGGATTAGGGTCAAACCTAATATGAGAGTCCATAGATCGAGTTAATGCAATCCTAGGGGTTTTAATTAGAAAGATATTTCAATTAATCAACCTAGGGTTAGACGTTAGTAGCCTCGAGAGAGGTATTAATATAAATTAAGGAATCCTACGGATCAAGTCAAGTGAATAAATAAATGCAGTTCAGAGTTAAATAACAAGTGAAGTCTAGGTGGATTCTTCCTTGGGTATTGTCTTAATCAATTGGTTTTTTCCACAAGTATTTTCCCCAATTCACTCTCTGTGTCTTAGCGTATTTGGCTTAGTAGTTAGTTAATTTTAGAATAAACAACAAATCCCTTAATTCTTAGGCTAAATAATAAAAAAGAAAATTAGTATTAGTGTAACTGCCCGATTTAGGGCCTAGTCGAAACAATGGTGCGAGACCACAAATCCGAAATATTAAAATGATTTTTTTATGATAATTGAAATGTTTGCATGATAGTATGAAAGTTTCATGTGGAAATTTTATGAAAATTTCCATTAAAGGGTCCATTAGGACTAAATTGCAAAAGTTGCAAAATATGAGTTTCTAGAAGTTTTTTTGTATGAAATAGCTTTAGAATAGTAATTAGAAGTCCTTAAATAGCAATTTGCCCAAATTATAATTTTTGGACAAAATTGGACATGAGTTAGTAATTTGTAAAAATTTAGAGAGAAGGGCATTTTGGTCATTTATCAATTAAATGATTAAAATAGGAAAAGGATGATAAAAATCTCATTCATCTTCTTCCTTGGTGCCAAAAATTTGAAGAACCCCATAGCTAGGGTTTTTTCATCTTTCAAGCTTGCTAGTAAGTTCATCTTAGCCCCGTTTTTAATATTCTTCGTATTTTTGAAGTTCTCGTATTATGAATTAGCTATTTTTAGCTATAAAATGAGCTAAGATGCATGTTCAAAAATCTACCCAAAAACGACATGCTTATAAAATGATATTTTATAGAAGTTTTTGTAACACCCCAAACCCGGCCCAAACACTACAACCTGATCTGGTATGTCACTTGAGTGATTTTACAAAAACATGTGGCACTTTTGAGAAAACAGTTATCAGGTTTAGATAGTTATACCGAAAACTTAATAATTTATTAAGTTCATATAAGATAAAAAGATATAAAATGCCGTGGTGAATTTTAAATAGAAACCGAAATTTCATACATGTCTTAGCTTAGTTTAAACATAAAATTTAAATGCCAATAAATGAAAGCCCAACATGAAACCAAAACATAAATAATAGTCTAGTGGCCCAAGGCCTTATTACAACGAAATATAAAACCCACTTAAATAAATTTCTTAAAAATAGATAAATAAAGTAAAGTCTTTTCTTTGAATCCTCGAGTACTCTATCGCATGGCCACCTTGCTCTCCTCTCCGGCCGGTCCGATGCACTAAGTGCTACCAAATTGTTAAAATAATAGGGTGAGTCGCGAAACTCGATTGTGCAACCCTCGTGCACCATCAGTTGGGCATTAGCCCACAGATCAGAATATAGAACATAATATAGTAGATAACATACATAAAACCCAACCCAATCCTAGGTTTCCAACCGCTACACACCACCCTTACCTGCCAATCACACCATTGGGGATTTCTACAATCAACCCACACCATTACACACCATCGATGGCAGTCATGCTGCAGTTAGCTGCTCATCGTCAAAGTCGTGACAAAGTCACCAGGCTGAAATGGCAAGAGCCACCAGAAACAGAGTTGTGACAGAGTCACCAGGCTGAAATGGCATAAGCCACCAGAACAGATCACTTCCCCTTCATCAATCACCCAACCCCAAGTATATATAGAAATCGACATACAAAACATATCGTTTTAACAGAAACATTCACTGATGAATGGCAGAAATCACTAACAAGATATTTAGCCTTTACCCTTCCCAGGTTTCCAAACGTTATGCCGGGATTTCGGCATTTAACAGAGTATAGCAGATTTATCACATGTATATATATATATTAGCAAACAATCTAATGGTGTGAGAAGTTACACACCTGATTTCACGAAGTACTAAACTCTTAGTCGGTATCCTTGCTATCCGGATTTATAACTTGGTTCAACAAAAGCCAGAAAATCACGAAGATTTGACCTCCCCTACACTCGGCCAAGGGTTAATAAATACCCAAATTTACACGTTAAAAATCAATAGATCTCCTTACCTTGAAATCCCGAAAGTAACACTATTCGAGTGTTACTGAACTATGACTTAGAGATCTACGCGATTGACTCCACTTCAGATCCCAGAATGCCGAAAATAAGAGAAAATCAATAGATTAGTCACTAAATAGCCATTCGGCTAGAGACTTTGAAAAGCCGGAAAAGATTGGGATCCCACAAATTAATACTTACCTAAAATTCCCTTCAGATTTCGACACAAGCAGACACCCCAGAGTGGTTTCGGCAATCACAGGAGACGAGATCTCTCGATTTTGGCTTTTATGAAAATCCCGAAAAAGATGAACTGATGCGTTTTCGGCTTTCAGAGATTCTGAGTGAGGTATTTCGGCTTTTAGAATAATGGAATGGAGTTTCGGTTTTGGCTTATGAAGAGTAAACAAAAGAGAGCCTTTGCAATTTCGGCTAGGAAGTAATTTCGACAGAAGAAGAAAAAGACTAGAGAAATTTTGCAACAGAGAAAAGCGAAAGAAAGTTCTCAGAGAAACTAATGAAATTTCTAAGCACACCCCTAGCCTATCTTTGAATCGATTTTCCCCCCTCTCCTGTGTTTGATTTTCGGCCAACTCTGCAACTAAGAGATCACTTTTATCATTCTCTAAGAGATAACTTTTATCATTCTATCTTTTATCCACAATAGAGCACTCATCCAACAAAGACCTAATTATCTCCACTTTTCCCTTCTTTATCAGCTTTAGTTATCCATAAAAAAAACAATAAAACTCCTACAATTTAGCCTTGTAGCCGTCCCTCCTTTATCCCCTTTAGAGTGCCGAATTTGGCCCAAAACTTGGGCTCCAAGCAGCCAAAATTTGGGCCCTCACCATCCTTTAATAACGCCACACCCTTTTCTCCTTTGTGGCACCACCTTGCTTTGGGTCGCAAGCCCAATTTGACATTTAAAACACAGATAACTACCTTTTAAAGTGCTAGAGTGCCTACACAGATATTTAGTCAAGGCCTCAGCCCATTCTCGAACCCAATCTGGACCTCAAATTCTTAATTAACATATTTAAGCATACACTACACAAAAATGCACAAGCCCATAAATTCAGGATGTTATAGTTCTACCCCCCTTAAAAATAAATTTCGGCCTCGAAATTTACCTGATCAAAAGAGATGGGGATATTGCTGTCGGATAACATCCTCTGGCTCCCACGTCGCCTCTTCTGCGCCATGATTTCGCCACAGAACTTTGACCAAAGGGACGGACTTCCTTCTCAACACTTTTACATCTCGATCCAAGATTTGCACTGGTTCTTCCTCAAAGGATAAATCTGGCCTTACTTCAATCTCTTCCACTGGTACAATGTGCGATGGATCAAAACGATAACGTCTTAGCATCGAGACATGAAACACGTCATGTATCTGCTCCAACTCTGAAGGCAACTCAAACCGATAAGCCACTGGGCCCACACGCTCTAGTACCTGATACGGCCCAATAAACCGAGGACTTAACTTACCCTTCCGCCCAAACCTCATTACCTTCTTCCATGGAGATACTTTCAAAAAGACTTGGTCTCCTACTGCAAATTTCACCTCTTTCCGCTTTAGATCCGTATAAGATTTTTGCCGATCAGATGCCTCCTTCAACCGAGCCCGTATTAACTTAACTTTATCCTCCGTTTCCGAAATTAGTTCTGGACCCAACACCTGGCGTTCACCCAACTCTGTCCAACAAGTGGGGGTACGACATCTCCTTCCATATAACGCTTCATAAGGTGCCATCCGAATACTAGCTTGATAATCATGTATTGTATGCGAGTGCGCCAAAGGTAAATACTCCTCCCAACTACCCCTAAAGTCGATGATGCAACCCCTTAGCATATCCTCCAAAATCTGAATTACCCTCTCAAACTGACCATCAGTCTGTGGGTGAAAAGCAGTACTAAAGTCTAACTTTGTTCCCATTGCTTGATGAAGAGCCTTCCAGAAACGTGACGTGAATCTAGGGTCCTTATCTGATATGATCGACACCGGTACACCATGTAGTCTCACGACCTCAGCCACGTACAACTTAGCCAACCTCTGTAGAGAATAGTCAACACGAACCGGTATGAAGTGAGCAGACTTCGTGAGTCGATCCACAATCACCCAAATTGAATCCTTCTTAGTGGGCGTAAGGGGTAACCCACTAACAAAATCCATCGTGATTCTCTCCTATTTTCCACTGCGGAATCTTCACCGGTTGCAACAACCCCGAAGGCAACTGGTGTTCCGCTTTCACCTGTTGGCACGTCAAGCACTTACCCACGAATTCCGTTACCTCTCGCTTCAGACTTGGCCACCAAAATTGCTCTCGCAAATCTCGGTACATCTTAACCCCTCCAGGATGCATAGCATAAGGGCTACTATGCGCCTCCTGAAGAATCATCTGCCTTAACTCCACATCCTTTGGCACGCAGACTCTCCCTTGGAAACATAGAACTCCATCACAATTCAAGCTATAGTCATCTACTTCCCCATTCCGCACTTGTCAAATTCGAGCACTCAAGACATCATCCAGAAGTTGCTTTTCCTTGATTTGATTTGTCCACGTTGGTTTCACTTGGAGTTCAGCTACCAAACTGCCATCCTCATACAGACTGAGATGAGTGAACATCGCCCTCAAATCCGCTATCGCCTTCCTACTCAGCGCATCTGCCACCACATTAGCCTTACCCGGGTGGTACTCAATCGAGCAGTCATAATCCTTTAATAGCTCAACCCACCTTCTCTGTCTTAGGTTCAACTCCTTCTGGGTAAGGATATACTTCAGGCTATTATGGTCCATATAAATAACCAACTTCTCCCCATACAGGTAGTGCCTCCAAAACTTCAGAGCAAACCCTACCGCTGCCAATTCCAAATCATGCGTAGGGTAGTTCAACTCATGTGGTCTTAACTGTCGAGACGCATATGCAACCACCTTTCCATCTTGCATCAACACACAACCTAAACCCGTGTGTGACGCATCACAGTAGACGGTAAATTCTTTTCCCACCTCTGGCTGAATTAACACTGGCGCTTCCGTCAGGATCCTCTTCAGCTTCTCAAAGCTCTCCTGCTGTTTGTCGGTCCACCCAAACGGTGCTCCCTTCCTCAACAACTTAGTTAAAGGTGCCACTATCAATGAGAACCCTTCCACAAACCTTCTGTAATACCTGGCCAATCCCAAGAAACTTCAAACTTTCGCCACAGACTTCGGCGGTTTCCAATCCAACACGGCTTCTATCTTTCGAGGGTCCACCGTGATTCTTTCTGCAGAAACTACATGCCCTAAGAAAGTTACTTCCCTTAGCCAAAACTCACACTTACTGAACTTTGCGAACAACTGCTTCTCCCTCAAAGTTCGCAACACCACACGAAGATGTTTATCATGTTCCTCCTCTGACTTGGAATAAACCAAGATGTCGTTAATGAATACTACGACGAACCGATCAAGATATGGTTGGAACACCAGGTTCATCATATCCATAAATGCTACTGGCGCGTTCGTCAACCCGAATGGCATCACTAAGAACTCATAATGATCGTACCGAGTCCAAAACACCGTCTTATGAATGTCTCCTTCCTTAACCCTTAACTGATGATATCCCGACCTTAAGTCAATCTTAGAAAAGACTGAAGCTCCTTTGAGCTGATCGAACAGATCATCGATTCTCGGTAGTGGGTACTTGTTCTTAATAGTCAACTTATTCAATTGACGACAATCCACATACATACGCATGGATCCGTCCTTCTTCTTCACGAATAGGACTGGCGCTCCCCTCGGAGACACACTCGGTCGGATAAAACCATGATCCAACAGTTCCTAGATCTGAGCTTTGAGTTCCATCAACTCTTTCGGCACCATTCGGTAAGGAGCAATGGACACCGGAGCCGTACCCGGAAGTAGCTCTATTCCAAACTCCACTTCACGATCTGGGGGTAATCCGGGCAATTTTTCAGGAAAGACATCAGTGAAATCTTTGACGGTTCGAACCTCATCGATAGTGACCTCCTTAACATCCAAAGCACTGATAAAGGCTAGAAACACATTACATCCCTTCCGAATCATCTTAACAGCTTTTAATGCGGACACTACGTTGGACAAGTAATTCCTTCTTTCTCCTAATACAACCACCTCCCCGCCTTCCGGGGTATTCAACACCATGTGCTTAGCCTCACAATCCAACTTAGCACGATGTTTCGTCAACCAATCCATTCCTAAGATAAGGTCAAACTCTCCAAATGGCAATTCCATTAAGTCTGCCGGAAACACTACCCCTTGAGTTTCTAAAGGTACATCCTTAAATAGTTTGTCCACTACCCTAGATTGTCCTAAAGGACTAACCACAGTCATCTTCCTAGAAGTTATTTCAGAGTCTATACTTAGGGTCTCAGGTACCGAACATACAACATAGGAGTGGGTTGACCCAATATCAATCAAGGCAAGAAATGGTTTATCAACAATAAGAAACATACCGGTTATAACATCCGGTGCGTCACCATCCTCCCGTCGGTGAGCTGCATAAACTAGACCCGGCTGCCTTGCATATACATTACCTGCACCTCTACCAGGTGCTCCATGACCCCAACCGAATCCATTTCCACCTCTGGCTACGCCACGACCCCTCAGTCCCTGCTGATCACCTCTCCCAGCCTGATCAGAACCTTGTCCGGCTGGCTGCACCTGATCCTTCTGTGGACAGTCCTTAATCATATGCTACGTGGATCCACACCTGAAGCACCCACCGGTTCTTCTTCTACACTCCCCAGAATGTGCTTTCCCGCACCAATTACATGATCGATTCTGACCTGTCAGAGCACGAGCTGGCCCTCAGTCCTAGGCCTTTTCTAAAAATTCCCAGATGCTCCTGACTGCCCAAAACTTCTCTTATTCCTTCCCCGCTCCTTATCTCTTTCCTGTCTTTCAGTCCGTTTTACCTCCTCAGCTATCTTAACTTTCTCAACCAGGACAGCAAAGTCCCTCTCTCACTGCGGAGCTATCAATACCCTTAACTCATTCCGTAGCCCATCCTCGAACCGCACACAACATTCATATTCAGTTGCTACCATTCCTCGAGCGTAGCGGCTCAAGCGCAGGAACTCTGCCTCATATTCAGCCACAGATTTACTTCCTTGCACCAAATTCAGAAATGCCTTCCTCTGTGCATCCACATAGCTGGCCCCAACATACTTTCCTTGGAATGACTCCTTAAAGAAATCCCAATCAATCCGGTCTGCGGCAGTACCCTCCTTTACCGTGAGCCACCACTGGTAAGCCTCGTCTCGAAGAAGAGACACGACCCCTTTCAACTTCTCCTCCACCGTGAAGTCCAGGTCATCTATTATGCGCTCAGTCACTTCTAACCAGTACTCAGCTGTGTTAGGGGCTACGCCAGAAACACCTCTAAACATCTCCGCTCCGTTGGCTCGGAGTCATTCCGACATAGATTTCTGAGCTCCTGAACCCGTGCCTGCCCCAGTAACTCTTTCTAGAACCCGCAACATCGCTTGAGATACTGCATCATCTCTCGGCGCTGATCCCGAATTCTCTCTCCTCACTGATGGCGACTCGGCATCTCATCTCTTGACCCCTGGCCAGACCCTGCTGGCTCTGACACGGTCATCCTACCCCTACCACGACCACGCGGCGGACGTCCTCGACCCCTTGTACTCATTCTTCCGATCGACGTTTATCTGATTAAGAATTTTATGAATTAATAAGTTTCTTCCACTGATTAACCACGAACAGTCTTATGAACAGTAGTTTAAGAGTAATTCTTTCGAATTCAGAATTACATCTACAAGTTTCAGTGTCAAGTTTGTCTCCTAGTTCTAAGAAACACATACATGCAATCATCAACATACAAATAGCATCCACGAACTTACTTTTTTTGTGTAGGGGTATTTTCGTCATTTCACTACCCAGGGGTATTTTCGTAATTTATCCTACAGGGGTATCTTCGTAATTTTCCAAAAGAAATAGGGTTCCGTGGTGATTTCGCAATCTGAGGTATTTCGGTAATTTTGTAAATCTGGGGTATTTCGATAATTTTGGTAAATTCGGGGTATTTCAGTAATTTTCAAACCAGGGTACTTTGGCCATTTTTTTCAAATCAGGGGTATTCTAGAAAATTTTTACAAATCAAGGGTACTTTTCAAAATTTTACCAAAACTAAGAGGTTTTTTTTCCTTTTTTTTTTAAAATAGGGGTATCTTAGAGAATTTGATTTCAAAAGAATAATAGTGGCGTTCAGGTGTTTGTGGTTTTAAATTGATGTGGTGTGTTGTTTTTTTTTTAAAATCGTTGACTTTGTAAATCGGGGTATTTCCGTAAATCTGGGGGTATATTTGCAAATCATGGATATCTTGGTAGTTTTCAAAATAAGGGTAGTTTAGCAACTTTGTGGAAATAGGGTGGCTGGTCCCTATCGGGTTTTAGTTATGGATTTTTGGCCCGTCAACAAATCCTCGCGGCTAGGGTGAACAGTCACTACGCACCAGGTAGGATTCTAGCGTAGAGGAGGTGAGTCACTAGGACTGCTTAAGCACCAGGCTCTTCCGGATCCAATCCTAGACATGCGCATACCTATTGCCACACCCTAGTCTTGCGACTCGTTCACGGGTTTGCTTAGTGAAATTAAGTCTTATGAGATTGAAAGAGTTGTTTCAGCTAAGCCTAGAGTCCATCAAGTTCTAATCTAAATAGTCTACGTCCCATACAGCCCATTAAGCCCACACATATATATATATATATATATATCACACAATGGTTCAAAATACTTACCTGGTGGACTTGGGCCAGAGACGCAGGTGCCATGCCGAGCTAACAAACCTATTATCATTTAAAAACATTCATGTTTTAAAAGTCCATCTTTAGAAAACGTTTTGAGCCCATAAACCCCCAAAGCTGAGTTTTGAACTTGGCTCTGATACCAATTTGTAACACCCCAAACCCGGCCCAAACACTACAACCGGATCTGGTATGTCACTTGAGTGATTTTACAAAAACATGTGGCACTTTTGAGAAAACAGTTATCAGGTTTAGATAGTTATACCGAAAACTTAATAATTTATTAAGTTCATATAAGATAAAAAGATATAAAATGCCGTGGTGAATTTTAAATAGAAACCGAAATTTCATACATGTCTTAGCTTAGTTTAAACATAAAATTTTAATGCTTTTAAATGAAAGCCCAACATGAAACCAAAACATAAATAATAGTCTAGTGGCCCAAGGCCTTATTACAACGAAATATAAAACCCACTTAAATAAATTTCTTAAAAATAGATAAATAAAGTAAAGTCTTTTGCTGAATCCTCAGTACTCTATCGCATGGCCACCTTGCTCTCCTCTTTAGCCCGGTCCGATGCACTAAGTGCTACCTGAAATTGTTAAAATAATAGGGTGAGTCGCGAAACTCAGTGTGCAACCCTCGTGCACCATCAGATTGGGCCTTAGCCCACAGATCAGAATATAGAACATAATATAGTAGATAACATACATAAAAACCAACCCAATCCTAGGTTTCCAACCGCTACACACCACCCTTACCTGCCAATCACACCATTGGGGATTTCTACAATCAACCCACACCACTACACACCATCGATGGCAGTCATGCTGCAGTTAGCTGCTGATCGTCAAAGTTGTGACAAAGTCACCAGCCGAAATGGCAAGAGCCACGAAAGCAGAGTTGTGACAGAGTCACGGTGAAATGGCATAAGCCACCGCAAGCAGATCACTTCCCTTCATCAATCACCCAACCCCAAGTATATATAGAAATCGACATACAAAACATATCGTTTTAATAGAAACATTCACTGATGAATGGCAGAAATCACTAACCTGATATTTAGCCTTTACCCTTCTTGGGTTTCCAAACGTTATGCCGGGATTTCGGTATTTAACAGAGTATAGTAGATTTATCACATGTATATATATATATTAGCAAACAATCTAATGGTGTGAGAAGTTACACACCTGATTTCACGAAGTACTAAACTCTTAGTCGGTATCCTTGCTATCTGGATTTATAACTTGGTTCAACAAAAGCCGGAAAATCACGAAGATTTGACCTCCCCTACATTCGGCCAAGGGTTAATAAATACCCAAATTTACACATTAAAAATCAATATATCTCCTTACATTAAAATCCCGAAAGTAACACTATTCGAGTGTTACTAAACTATGACTTAGAGATCTACACGATTGACTCCACTTTAGATCCCGGAATGCCGAAAATAAGAGAAACATAATAGATTAGTCACTAAATAGCCATTCGGCTAGAGACTTTGAAAAGCCGGAAAAGATTGGGATCCCACAAATCAATACATACCTAAAATTCCCTTCAGATTTCGACACAAGCAAACATCCCAGAGTGGTTTCAGCAATCACAGGAGATGAGATCTCTCGATTTTGACTTTTATGAAAATCCCAAAAAAGATGAACTGATGCGTTTTCGGCTTTCAGAGATTCTGAGTGAGGTATTTCAGCTTTTAGAAGAATGGAATGGAGTTTCGATTTTGGCTTATGAAGAGTAAACAAAAGAGAGCCTTTGCAATTTCGGCTAGGAAGTAATTTCGACAGAAGAAGAAAAAGACTAGAGAAATTTTGGCAACAGAGAAAACTGAAAGAAAGTTCTCAGAGAAACTAATGAAATTTCAGCACACCCCCTAGCCTATACTGAATCGATTTTCCCCCCTCTCCTGTGTTTGATTTTCGGCCAACTCTGCAACTAAGAGATCACTTTTATCATTCTATCCTTTATCCACAATAGAGAACTCATCCAACAAAGACCTAATTATCTCCACTTTTCCCTCCTTTATCAGCTTTAGTTATCCATAAAAAAAATAATAAAACTCCTACAATTTAGCCTTGTAGTCGTCCCTCCTTTATCCCTTTTAGAGTGCCGAATTTGGCCCAAAACTTGGGCTCCAAGCAGCCAAAATTTGGGCCCTCACCATCCCTTAATAACGCCACACCCTTTTCTCCTTTGTGGCGCCACCTTGCTTTGGGCCGCAAGCCCAATTTGACATTTAAAACACAGATAACTACCTTTTAAAGTGCTAGAGTGCCTACACAGATATTTAGTCAAGGCCTTAGCCCATTCTCGAACCCAATCTGGACCTCAAATTCTTAATTAACATATTTAAGCATACACTACACAAAAATGCACAAGCCCATAAATTCAGGATGTTACAGTTTATGAGAGTTTGATTGTAACAGCCCGATTTTGGCCCTAATCGGAACGGTGGTTTCGGGACCATGAATCCGAGTTAGAAAAATATTTTTATATTATATTTGATATCTATGATATATGTTTGAGCATGTGTTAGAATATCGTGGGTTAATTTATCTGTTTGTGTGTTCAATTTAAGAAAAAGGACTAAAATTGCAAAAGTGGTAAAAATAGCATTTTATTAAATTGGGAGGTTAAATTGACTTGTCTTCTTTATTATGTGGATTTAAGTTGCAAATTAGCCATTTGGTATGTTAGTGGACGGCACAATTCTTCCATTATGTATTTTATTATTAGTTTTATATGTTAAATTATAATAATAGTACATATATTATATTATAAACATATTATAATGAAAACATAAAAGAAAAATAGTACATATATTATATTATAAACATATTATAATGAAAACATAAAAGAAAAATTGGCATGTTCATCTTTTATTTTTCTTGTTATCACCGAAACTAAAGAATAAAAGAAAGAAGCTTAAGCTCTCAAATATTCGGCCCTTTGCAAGCTTGATTAGGTATGTGATTGAGTTTGGTTTTTGTTAATTTTTACGTTTTTGAGATTGTTGCTTCGAATACTATCCGACCCATGCTAAATTTTCTGATTTTGATGCATATTTGGAGTTCGGCTATTGATGAAAATTTGTGTTTTGTGATGTTTGATGGTAGATTATGCATGTTAATGAGTAGAGGAACGATTTTTACTAAGTGATTTTCGGTGAAAACGAGCTAATCGGTAAAAGTTGTTATTGTTCATAAGTGTGTGTGTTATGTTAAGAATTTGAAGTTACTATAGAAGGGAAAAATGTTCAGCATGTCACAAAACATAAGAAAAAGGAATAAAGTTTAATTTACGAGCCTAGGGGTAAAACTATAATTTTTGAAAAGTTAGGGGGCAAAATTGTAAATTTGCAAAAAAATGATATGTGAATTGAATTGACTAGTGTGTTGATAAAATGTGTTAAATGACTTTTATTTGACATGTTAGATCAAGAAATTATGAAATTTGGACTAAGATCGGGGAAGAATGAAGTTGTGGGCTAAGTTGGGAAAATTAGCCATTTCGGCATTCGAGGTAAGTTCGTGTGTTAATAATAATGCAATAATGTTGTAATTTATATTTGAAAGCTAAATTAGTGAATTAATTGAATTATGTTGAATTAAATGTTATGAAACATTGTAAATTATGTATGTAACCTAGGAATATGCTGAATTGGAAATTGTGGAATTAATAATGAATAGCCGAATGTGAATAAACCTAGAATTTAGTATGTTTAAGTTTGTTCGATTGAGATGTGATATTTGAATGTTCGTACAAATATTATGAAGTGTATAAAAGGTTCGATATATGAAATATGTGTGTGAGACAGCTTAAAAGTATCGTTATTCAGGCTGTGGGCCTAGCAAGCCTTGTGCTGGTGAACTTAATCGGGCTTTGTGCCTAGCAGGCTTATTACCGGTGATTGAATATCAGACCTCAGGTCTAGCAGGCCTAGTGCCGGTGTGTGATTCATGCTGATGCCTAGCAGGTTTTATACCGGTGATCTATTTTCAAATTTATATTTATAAGACCTCATAATTATGTGGTTATTGAGCAAGTAAGTTTATAAGCAAAAAGACGTACTAAATTTTATAAAATGTGAAGTATACATGTAGAAATAAATATATGAATTTTTATTTGATTTAGCCAAATGTATAAATGTTTATGAGATTTGGGAACAAGTTTGATTCAATTGAGATAGGATGTTTGAAAAGCTTCGTATGAACCTTAAGGATTAGTTAAGATTTCCTATATATGAATTATGTGTAAGATGACTTTGTATCAATGATATTGGGCTTTATGCCTAGCATGCTTTGTGCCAATGTATGATATCAAGCTTTATGCCTAGCAGGCTTTGTGCCGGTGTATAATATCAGGCTTTATGCCTAGCAGGCTCTGTGCCAGTGTATTATATTATGCCTTATGCCTAGCAAATTTTACGTGAGCAACGGTAAAAGTAATCAAATGTGTTAAATGAGTTAAAGTGAACGGGTATTGAATTGATATAATGAAAAGTGATTGAATGTGAAAAGGATTTAATCATGTGATAATAATGTGCAAGTGAACTTTGTAATTGATGCATTTATATGAGTAACTGTGAAAATGAAATCGTTTGTATAAGTGAAGTGCAGGTATGAAATTAAGTAGGAAATCGTATGATCAAATAATACAGGTATGTGTATGAAATTACTATTGTATGATTTATATGTTGAATAAAGTGTTTGGGTCATGATGCATCAAATGTAAGGATGCAAATGAGTGAGATGTGCTATGATCAAATGATAATTATATGCTAAGTTATACTATGTTTTTGTGCATATGTGTAAAAAAATGGAAGTGAATACATGGAAATTATGAAAAAGTGAAATTTTCATTAAAACAGTATTGGACAACTGCAATTGTGTACTTTTGAAAAATCACCGAAAATAGTGAAAATTGAATTAGAAAGTAAATGAGATATCGATTGAAATCTCATTGAGTATATTTTTATATAAAAGAAACAGAGCAAGCAAAGGATTTGTATATTTTGAGATATTTAAATTTTTGTAAGACTGGTTCAGAATGATTATGTGATCCCCTATTCTGACTTGGAAAAATCATTATAAATTTTAAAAAAATAATTATTGAGCATGGTTTATATACTTAGAATCCTTAATGAGTATATTTTTTATTGGAATAAACGAGAACATTATTTGAATTCTGTACAATGAGATAACTAAGTTTTTTGTAAAGATAGGTCAGAACCATTGAATAGTGAAATAAGGGAAACTTTAAGAATAATCTGGTATTGATTGGCAAGACCAAAAATTCTGGAAATTTTATGGCAAGAAGGTATATGGGTCTAATTTCAGGGAAAATTCACGGAACTTAATTTCGAGTTCTGTATCTTATGAAATAATTAAATCAGTGATTGTGACTCAGAAAAACAGCCTAAGCTGAACTTAAGAAAAAGGTGAAATCATGTGAATATTGATTCTAATTCCTTGAGCATATTTATTGAGAAATGGGTTATATTACTAATTAAATTGCTTATTATTATTAATATACCAACTTACTAAGCTTTCAAAGCTTACTCTGTGCGTTTGTCCAATGTTTATAGATTTTCAGAGATTTGCTCGGGTTGGAAGTCGCAGGAGGCCTTACCACACTATCCGGTTATTGTTTCGGTAAATAAAATCTTTGAGTTGTGGTTATGTAGCATGTATAGGCTAGTTTTAATATGGTTTATTCTGATTTGTGTATGTATAGCCATGCGAAAATGGCTTGATTGTAATGTTAATGTTGGTATATATTCGGTTTTGTTATAAGTCTATTTTGGAAGTATGTCTTTATGGTATTTAAACATGTGGTGTTTGGTTATATAAATTCAGCATTGAGTAGTGATATGTATGGCTTATAATTGGCTCATTTTGGTAAGGTTGATACATGCTACATTTTGCATTTGTGAATTGATAAATGATACTAATAAGGTAAATTAATAAAAATGTTCTGTATATGTGAAAGGGTTAAATAAGCTTGATATGATTTTGTTGGTCATGTGTTTCATATGACCGAATGTGAATTATATGATTGAGTAGATGGTTACTATTCGAGTTTAAAATTGATTGTAAAGAAGTTAGTAACACTTTGTGCATAATTGAATCGAATGACCGTATGGTAAAGAAGTTGATATGGCATTGTGCATGAATTGCAATATATGACCATGCTGAAATGTGTATTGTCCGGTAATGCCTCGTAACCCTAATTCGATGACAGACACGGGTTAGGGGTGTTACATTGATGTTGGATAAACGTCTTTTCCTTAGTGAATTTCATGAAAAATGATAGTATGGACTAATTTGTAATAGTTATGAAATTGGTCATACCTATTAGAAATAGTGAGAATTGATGATTGTTATAGTAGAGAAAATGACTCAGCTAAACATGATGTTTAAGAAATTTGAATGAGAATCATATTACGAGCCTAGAGGCAAAAGTGCAAAAATGAGAAAGTTAGGGGCAAAATAGTAATTTTGCCAAAGTATGAGTTAAGAGTTAATTTAGTCAATGTGAGTATTAAATGATCTAATTATTATTATAGATCAAGAAAAATGAAGCCCGGATCGAAACCGAGGCAAGAATAAAGTCGAGGACTAAATTGCATATCTACATACATTTTGTATATTGAGGTAAGTTTGTATGATTTCTAAGCTTTATGATTTATATCATTGAACTGCTTAGCATAATGTACAATATTACCATGAAAATGTTTGATGTTATGATAAACAAAGAAGATAATGAGATTAAGCATGAGAAAGTCCCGATTGAAGTTGAATTACCTAGGATACTCGATCTATCACATGAAATGAGAAAGTCCGTATAAGACCAAGCCAAGGCATGGCATCGGCAATCAAGTAGGTTATCATGTAAGACCAAGACAAGTCTTGGCATTGAAGAGTTATTATGAGATATAGTCCCATATAAGCCCAAGCCAAGGCATGGCATTGGTGAGTCTCCAAGCAAGTTATCATGTAAGTCCAAGACAAGTCTTGGCATTGAAAAGCTATAAAGAGATAGAGATCCCATGTAAGTCCAAGCCAAGACATGGCATTGGTGAGTAACAAGAAAGATTCCATGTAACACCCCATACCCGATTCTGAGGCTAAAATCGGATACGAGACATTACTATGCTTGAACTTCCTTAAACATGTCAAATCATTCATATCGAGGGTCTATGAGGCCTTAAACTTACGTCCGGAAACTTTTACAGGCTAAAAGAAACTTTTCTTTAAAACAGGGGCCACACGCCCGTGTTGGTATAGGGACACGCCCGTGTACCCTTAAGACATGCCCGTGCCATCTACCCGTGGTCGACACTGACTAAATCCACACGGCCTGGACATGCCCGTGCCTTCCACCCGTGGTCGGCACTGACTAAAATCACACGGCCTGGACACGCCCGTGCCTTCCACCTGTGGTTGGCACTGACTAAAATCACACGGCCATGGCACGTCCGTGGCCCTAGCCTGTGTGTAAAACCTTAGCATTTTGACTTAACCACACGGCCTATACACACGCCCGTGTATCATGGCCGTGGGGAATTTATAATTTCATGAGTAAGGTGCAGACTTCACACGGCCTGGGTACACGCCCATGGGCTAGCCGTGCCTCCCACACGGTTTAGACCCACGCTCGTGTGTCTAACTAAGTGGGCAATTAGTAGGCTATATACCAAGCCATTGCCACCTAAGGGTGCACACAAACATACCTCCACTTAGAACAATACAACTCCTAGCCCTTTTGCAAGTATAAGAACTCTTCCAACATACACATTATTGAAATGAACATACAATTCATGAATTTCATCTTCATTAAACAAAAGAGTTTGCGAAGTATTTGCCTAACTCATAGGGCCATTTACAAAATAACTTACATAACCAACACTTTAACTAACAATCACATCTTGACAAAATACTCAAGTCCTATACATGCCATACTCAAAACAAGTCTAAGATTGTTTTACCAAAGTGCTGTCGATAGTGTGATTTCCGAACTCCTGCAGTCACGATCCTCGAGTTACCTTGGCAATACTACAAGGAAGAAGGGCAATGAAAAAAAAAGGGTAAGCATAAAGCTTAGTAAGTTGCATGGAAATAAATAACAATCATAATACTCATAAAAATAATCCATCTACGGTATTATCTAACCATACACAAATAAAGGCTTCTTGCCATGCTTACTTACAATTGCCCTTATTTAGCACATACCGTGCCACACATCACAATCATTTCTTCGTGACCCAGTCACGAGTATCTGTATTCACTCATTCATATGACTTAAATATCATTCGCATCTCTACTTCTAAATTCATCTACTTATCCCACCACTCACAAAGGATACTCAAAGTCACGTGTTTACAGTCATTACTATAAACATAAAACCAATGCCACGTCCTCGAGGTGGTCTTACATGGAGTCTTCTCCAGATACCAATGCCATATCTCGGACATGGTCTTATATGGAATTACCTCTAGGTGCCAATGCCATATCCCGGGTATGGTCTTATATGGGATTACCTCTAGGTGTAACGATGCCATATCCCGGATATGGTCTTATACGGGATCTCAACTTGGTGCCGAGGCCATGTCCCGGACATGGTCTTATACGGGACCTTATTTATTTCACAATTCAATGATAGCATTTTCTATAATCAACATGGCCCAATTAGGACTCCAACATCTCATTCACATTAATTACTCAATTTAGTAATGCATTATGCTCTAATATAATGCCAAGCATTTCTCAACATGCTAATATGCATCTTATTTAAGTCACATACAACTTACCTCGTTTTCAAAATGAGTTAGTTCTTCGGTTCAGTCCATGACTTTATTCTTTCCCAAATCGAGGTGGATTCTCGTCTCCTCTTGCTCTATAATAGCAAATCAGCTCATTTTAATCACTACATTAATATAAGCAACTAAATAATCATGTTTAAGCAAAATTACCATTTTGCCCCTAGACTTTGGCAAAATGACCGTTTTGCCCCTAGGCTCGAAAATAAATTCTAATCACATTTCTACCTTCAACAAGCATAGATAAACATTTAATGATCTTAAAGCTATCATCAAAAATTAATATTTCACATACTTACTACAAAATTTGTAACCTTTTCATCATGGTCCTTATTGGTGTTTTCATGCTAACACCTTTCACAAAAGTTGTTCATACAACAACTAAGACTAATTCTCTTCCATAAAAATGTATCAATAACTAAAATAGCTCTCATGGAAAAACCTTAAACTCTTTACCATATTGCACAATAGTCCCATCATTTGAAAGCTTAAGCTTTAGGGGTTTCAAAAGTACAATTATTTTCAAGAAAAGTTCTCTAGAACACTTACTTGAATGGATGAGAGTTTGATGAAATTTTGAGCATTCAAAACCCCTATTTTCTGCTAATTTTCGGTGGAAGATGAAAGGAGAAAAGATGATATCTTTTTCTCTCTTTATTTTATTAATATTAGTCAAATAACTCACCAACTATTGTAACATCCCGATTTAGGGCCTAGTCAGAATAATGGTTCGAGACCACAAATCCAAGGGTCATGAATGAGTTTTTGAGGTTTATATTATGTATGCATGCTAGTGTGAAAGTTTCATGAAGCAATTTTGTGGAATTGTGGTTGAATTGTCCAAAAGGACTAAATTGCAAAAGTTGCAAAATGTGTGTTTCTAAAAGCTATTTGTGTGAAATAGCTTTAGATTATTAATTAGAGGTCCTTAAATAGTAATTTACCCAAATTCTAATTTTTGGACAAAAACGGGCATGGATGAGTCAAAATTTGAAGTTTATCAAAATGGCATTTTGGTCATTTATCAAATAAGTGATTAAAATAGGTGAAAAGATGACAAATTCATTCATCTTCTTCCCCTTAGCTGCCGAAAATTAGAGAAGCCATTTTTAGGGCTCTTCCAACTTTTCAAGCTTGCTAGTAAGTGCTCCTAAGCCCGGTTTTGATATTCTTTATATTTTTGAAGTCCCGGTAGCATGAGTAAGCTATTTTTAGCTATTTGATGAGCTATAATGGATATTAAAAAATGTGGTCATGAATGACATGCATGTATTTTTATGTTTTATG
Source organism: Gossypium sturtianum (assembly GCA_025698515.1). NCBI lineage: Eukaryota > Viridiplantae > Streptophyta > Magnoliopsida > Malvales > Malvaceae > Gossypium > Gossypium sturtianum. The sequence goes on along the minus strand of CM046946.1, from coordinate 49,942,042 downwards.
GAAGATTATGAAAGCTTGATGTAGTAGAAACATCTTTTGTTAAGTGATTTTCCATGAAAATGCGTGTAGGGACTTGATTGTGAAAAACTTTAGTTTGGTCATACATGTGTGATTTAGTGAGATTTGATGAATGCTTTAGTTGAGTAAGTGGTTCGGCTAAGCATGAAAGGATAGAAAGTTGAATAAAAATTACTTAACGAGCCTTGGGGCTAAAGTGTAAATATGAGGAAGTTTAGGGGCAAAATAGTAATTTTGCTAAAGTATGAAATGTGGGTCAATTTAGTTAATGTGTGTATTGAATAAGCTAAATTATTCATTATAGATCAAGAAAGACGAAGCCCGGATCGAAACCGAGGCAAAAGTAAGATGGTGGACTAAATTGCATATTTCCATACTTTTGAGTATCGAGGTAAGTCTATGCATAAATAATGCATTCATACTTACAATTTATTAATGCTAGCTAGTGTGTAGCATATTTGAGAACCTTTGTGGGATGAATGTAGTAGAAAATGTGGAATGAATGTATGATCGAGAATGATTAAGTAAGTAGACTTGTGCATGTGTTGTGATAATGCTAGATGGTGGGCTAAGTACGATACCATCCTAATGCATATTGACGATGAGCTAGCTATGTGCGATGCTATCGTAAGGTATATCGTTTGGTGAGCTATATGCTGAATCACTATGAATACCTTTGTGGTAGGCTAAGTGCTATACCACCTTATTAATCAATTATGGTGTGCTGAGTGCGAAACCACTGGGATATTGGCTGTGTGGATTAACTGTGTGTATTAGCTATGTGTAATAGCTGTGTGGATTAGTTATGTGAACTAACTGTGTGAATAGCTGTGTGGATAAGTTATGTGGATAAACTGTGTGGAGGTATTACGAGAAATAATAATGTGTTGTATATTGTGTAAATGTGACATAGAATGCAGGGGTGCATTTGATGGTTATGAGTATGTGACTCATGATGTGTTGGAAATGTGGTAAGGGATAGAAATAGTAAGCATAGTTGTGAATTACTTGTTGGTATAATGCTAATGGTTGCTTAGCTTATACTATGTTGCTTATTTGTTTATGTGTAAACTTACTAAGCTCAAAGCTTACTCTCTTTCTTTTCCCTTGTTTTATAGATTAAAAGCGTTGAATCGAGATACGAGGATCATCAGAAGATAGCCCACATATCAGCACACTTTGGTACATGAAACTTAATGTTTTGTATATGGCATGTATAGGGGCTAGATAAGTTAGTAAATTTTGTTGTAAATGGCTAAGATGTGTTGGCCTTTAGATGGATAGCTTATTTTGTATAATGCCATGGTTGTTGGCTATTACATTATATGAAAGAAAGATGTAGTTTTCTATGTGAGAATGCACTTCAATTTGAGTTGACTATGATGGTGTTAGATGAGTATATGTTGTGTATGTTAGAAGGGTGAAAAGAACTTGACACTTAGTCTTGTTCTTGACCATGTGGATAGACACACGGGCGTGTGTCTAGGCCATGTGTGACACACGGTCAGCCCACGGGTGTGTGCTGTGGCCGTGCATCCCCTGCATGTTAACATTGTAAGTCAGTATAGTCCACGGGCTAGCCACACGGGCGTGTGACTAGGCTTTGAGGCCGTGTGAAGTCTGCACTTGACACTTAGAAATTTAATTGTCACACGGGCCAGGGCCACGGGCGTGTCTAGGCCGTGTCGATTTAGTCAGTGTCGACCACGGGTGGAAGGCACGGACATGTAATAGGGTACACGGGCGTGTTCCCAAACCGCATGGGCGTGTGCCTTAACCATGGGGCATTTGGCAGAATGCTTGGGTTTTTAGGCACGGTCTGGGGACATGGGCGTGTGTGCCCATGCACGGGCGTGTCTAATCTTGCACGGGCGTGTGAGACCTGTATAAAAGAGAAAAATTTGAAGGAGCGTAAAAGTTCTGAATTAGTCTCGAGAGCCCTCGTGTGTATGAGTGAGGCCTCGTAATTCGAGAATGAGGTTATAACGAGTAATGACGTTGAACCTAAGTGGCGATTAAGTGGTTTGAGTTTGGTAACGCCTCAGGCCCGTTTCCCGGCGTAGAACCCGGGTAAGGGGTGTTACAACTATCACCAACTTTGACCAACATTGTCCATCTTTGTTTCCTATGGTCGGCCATGCTCAATTTGGGGTCTAATTGCCTTTTAAAGACCTCCAATTTACAATCTATGGCCATTTGGCACTTTTAGCTTATAGAATGGAACTTTCGCACTTTATGCGATTTAGTCCTTTTTTGCGATTAAACACGAGATCGCTAAAATTAAAACATCAAAATTTTCATGTACATATGCTATCATGTTCTAACTCATAATATATCATGAAAATAAATTTCTCAATTCTCGGATGAGTGATCCTGAGACCACTATTCCGATTAGCCCCTAAATTGGGCTGTTACAATTCTCCCCCATTAAGGATTTTCGTCCTCGAAAATCTTACCAGTGAAGAGATTGGGGTATTGGTTTCTCATTGTTTCCTCGGACTCCCATGTAGCCTCTTCTATACCGTTCCTTTGCCATAGGACTTTTACTATGGCTATGCTTTTGTTCCTTAACTGTTTGACTTCACGAGCCAAAATTCTAACTGGTTCCTCTCCATACGTTAAATCCTGTTGTATCTCTACCTCTGTCAGCTTTATAACATGTGAAGGGTCTGAACGGTATCGACGTAACATAGACACATGAAAGACGTCGAGGATTCTTTCCAGCTCAGCTGACAAGGCTAACCGATAAGCTACCGGTCCTATCCTTTCGGTAACTTCGTAAGGTCCGATAAAGCGCGGACTCAATTTGCCCTTCCGGCCAAATCTGAGGACTTTCCTCCAAGGTGATACTTTCAAGAACACTTTATCACCGAATTTGAATTCTATTTCTTTCCTTTTTAAATTCGAATAGGACTTCTGTCTATCTCGAGGCGACTTTCAAACGATCACGTATCACTTTTACTTTATCTTGATTTTCTTAACCAAGTCAACCCCGTGTATCTGCTTTTCTCTCTCGAGTTCTGACCAATACAAGGGCATTTGACATTTACGCCCATACAATGCCTCATAAGGTGCCATCTTCAAACTTGATTGAAAGCTGTTGTTGTAGGCAAATTCCACCAATGGTAAGCATTTCTCCCAATTACCATGGAATTCCAAAACACAACACCGAAGCATGTCTTCTAGTATCTCGAATTATCCTCTCGATCGTATCCATCGGTTTGTGGATGAAAAGTTGTCTTGAAACTCAATTTCGTGCCTAATGCTTCTTGTAGCTTTTTCCAAAACTGTGACATGAATCTCGAATCTCTATCTGAAATGATCCACAACGGTACACCATGAAGTCTTACTATCTCAGACATATACAAATCTGCCAATTTGTCGAGCGGATAGTCGACTCGCCTTTGGTATAAAGTGGGTGACTTAGTGAGTCTATCAACCACTACCCATCTCGCATCTTTCTTCTTTGGAGTCAATGGTAAACCGTCCACGAAGTCCATAGCAATACGGTCCCATTTCCATTCGGGAACCATAATGGGCTGAAGTAAACCCGAAGGTACTTGATGTTCAAAGCCTTCACTTGTTGACAAATTAGGCAGTTCGATACAAACTCGAAAATATCTTTCTTCATACCAAGCCACCAGTACCATTTCCTCAAATCATGGTACATCTTTGTACTGCCTGGGTGTACATTCAAACATCTATTATGTGCTTCATGCAAAATTTTGCGGATAAGTTCATCATTCCTGGGTACACAGACTCGATCTCGAAAGGTTAGACATCCATCAAGATTTACTTGAAAGTCTGTCTCAACGCTCGACTCACATAAAACTCTCTTGGCTTGCAAACTATTATCATCCTTCTGAGCTTCACAAATATCCTGGAGAAATAATGGTTTAGCCCTCAACTCGGCTAAAACAGAACCATCATCTAGCAAGGTCATCTGAGTATTCATAGCTTTTAGTGCAAACAAAGATTTTCTGCTCAAAGCGTCAGCGACTACATTTGCCTTTCCCGGATGGTAGTCAATTACCAACTCATAATCTTTGATCAGCTCTAACCACCTTCGTTGCCTCAAATTCAATTCCTTTTGAGTCATCAAATATTTTAGGCTCTTGTGGTCAGTGAAAATCCGACACCTTTCACCATATAAATGATGTCTCCAAATTTTCAATGCAAACACAATTGCGGCCAATTCTGAATCATGAGTCGGGTAGTTCTTCTCGTGCGGCTTCAACTGTCTAGAGGCGTATGCAATCACTTTACCCTCTTGCATAAGTACACAACCCAACCCGTTTAAGGACGCATCACTATAAACCACAAATTCTTTTCCCAGTTCTGGTTGCACCAAAATAGGAGCCTCAGTCAACAGTGTCTTCAGTTTCTCAAAACTCCGTTGACACTTTTCCGTCCAGTCGAACTTTACATCTTTCTGTAAAAGTCTCGTCATCGGGGTAGCTATCATGGAAAACCCCTTGACAAAACTCCTATAATAGCCTGCTAGGCCCAGAAAACTCCTCACTTCAGTTACGTTCCATGGCGATTTCCATTCGATAATTGCCGAAATCTTACTCGGGTCGACTCTAATCCCTTCTCCAGAGACAATATGCCCCAAAAATCCCACTTCCTTGAGCCAAAATTCACTCTTACTGAATTTGGCATACAATTGTTTTTCTCTCAAAACTTGTAGAACCATACTCAAATGCTCTACATGATCGTTCTCATCTTGAGAGTAGATCAGTATGTCGTCGATAAAGACCACAACAAACCTATCCAAGTACGGTAAAAAAATGCGATTCATCAAATCCATGAAGATAGCGGGGGCATTTGTTAGACCAAAAGGCATGACCAAAAATTCATAGTAGTCGTACCTAGTTCTAAATGCGGTTTTCAGCACATCCGAGTCCTTGACTCTCAACTGATAGTACCCTGACCTTAGATCTATCTTGGAAAATACTGTAGCTCCATTGAATTGATCAAATAGATCGTCGATCCTCGGCAACGGGTATTTATTCTTCACTGTCACCTTGTTGAGTTGCCGATAGTCTATACATAATCTCATGGAACCATCTTTCTTCTTCACAAATAGGACGGGTGCACCCCACGGAGAAAAACTCGGCCTCGCAAAACCTTTATCCGTTAATTATTGCAACTGTGCTTTCAACTCTTTCAGTTCGGTTGGGGCCATTCTATAGGGAGCGATAGAAATAGGGGCAGTACTCGGAGCTAATTCAATCCCAAATTCAATCTCTCTATCCGGTGGTAGCCCAGTCAACTCTTCTGGGAAAACATCTAGGTACTCACATACTATGGGTATTGACTCAATTTTCAACTCAGTCTCTTTAGTGTTCAACATAAAGGCAAGATAAGCCTCATACCCCTTCCTTAGGTACCTCTGAGCTGACAGGGTCGATACTACTATTGGTGACCTATCCGGCTTATCTGATTCAATACGAATAAAATTACCATTTTCATCTCTCAACTCGGTACGCTTCTTCCAACAATTCACAATTACACTATGGGTAACTAACCAATCCATCCCGAGAATGACATCAAATTTGTCAAACGGTAATAACATAAGATCGACCGGGAAATAATGACCCTTAATTATCAAAGGGCACCCTTTGCAAACTCTATCAACCAACACACACTTGCCTAGGGGATTAGACACTCTTACAATGAATTCGGTAGACTCTATAGGCATGCTCATGCTAGAGACTAATTTCAGGCATATGTATGAGTGAGTAGATCCCGGGTCAATTAAAGCTATAACACGAGTATTATGGAGAGAAAAGATACCCGTGATCACGTCAGGGGAAGATGCCTCGTCACGAGCACGAATGGCATATGTCCTCGCCGGTGCTCCACCCTCAACTTTAGTAGCTTGCTCTCTAGGTGGATTTTTGCTTCCCATCTCAATCCCCGGGTTTCTCAATGGTCTTCCCCTTGTGGTACTTCCCGATCTCGCATTCTGAGGCCTTCCTTTCTCGTCTACCTCGGGACAGTTTCTGATAAAATGGTCTAAGGACCCACATCTGAAACAAGCTTTCTCATTAGCTCTACACTCACCAGAATGGTGCCTGCCACACTGAGGGCATTCAGGTCTATTTGGTCAAACGTTGCCCACACTAGCAACTGATGTAGTGTGCCCTTTCGATCCCGAGAGTCGCTTGTCTTTATTTCGGGTTGAAAACCCCTCTGAAGTGACTAATCGAGTAGTAAAATCCCTCGATTTCTTAGATGAGGATTAATGAGACTTGTTTAGTTGTCTCTTCCTCGAGTCACGAGACTCGTATTCAGCTCTTCTCTTCTCTTTAGCCAACTCTTCGGCTTTACAGGCCCTATCCACCAACACTACAAACTCCTTTAATTCGAGAACTCCCACATACAGGCGAATATCTTCATTCAGTCCGTCCTCGAATCTCTTGCACTTGATGGCTTCCGTAGACACGCACGCTCGTGCATACTTGCTAAGCCTTACGAACTCCCGTTCGTAGTCGGTCACTGACATACGGCCTTGCTTCAATTCCAAGAACTCCTTTCTCTTGTGGTCGATGAACCGCTGGCTGATATACTTCTTCCGATATTCCTCTTAGAAGAGTTCCCAGCTAACTCTCTCCCTTGGTACTACCGACACCAGAGTGTTCCACCATTGGTAGGCTGAATCTCTTAGGAGAGACACCACACACTTTAAGCACTCCTCAAGCGTGCAGGATAACTCATCAAATACCCGAATGGTATTCTCGAACCAGAATTCTACTTTCTCCAGGTCATCATCCTTATTCGCCCGAAATTCCTCGGCTCCTTGCTTCTAGATCTTATCCACCGGAGGTCTTTCTCTTCTCACCACCTCAACTACTTGAGGGGCTACTGGAGCGGGTTGAGGAATTGGTGGGGGCAAAGGGGGTTGAGTGTTAGGATTTGCTCGGATATACTCAGTATACCAGTTGCTCATCATATAGAGAAAGGCTTCTTGAGCCTCTTCCCCCTGGCTAAAAGTCTCAGGTCTACTATTAGCTGGCGCGGTCCCTTGAGTGGGACCCGACGCATTACTCGCAGCGTCATCGGCTGCAGTTCGGTCTGGATCAGAGTCCATCTACTACATAAAACACAAATTTATACATCAGGAGCCGTCACACTATCATTACTTAGACACTCTTACAAATGGCATGTATAGCTAGACTCGTACTTACGCTATGTTAGTCCTAGAATCGACTAAACTGTAGCTCTGATACCAATAAATGTAACACCCCATACCCGATTCCGAGGCTAAAATCAGATACGAGACATTACTATGCTTGAACTTCCTTAAACATGTCAAATCATTCATATCGAGGGTCTATGAGGCCTTAAACTTGCGTTCGAAAACTTTTACAGGCTAAAAGAAACTTTTCTTTAAAACAGGGGCCACACGCCCATGTTGGTATAGGGACACGCCCGTGTACCCTTAAGACATGCCCGTGCCTTCTACCCGTGGTCGACACTGACTAAATCCACACGGCCTGGACACGTCCGTGCCTTCCACTCGTGGTCAGCACTGACTAAAATCACACGGCCTAGACACGCCCATGCCTTCAACCCGTGGTCGACCCTGACTAAAATCACACGGCCATGGCATGCTCGTGGCCCTAGCCCGTGTGTAAAACCTTAGCATTTTGACCTAACCACACGGCCTATACACACGCCCGTGTATCATGGTCGTGGGGAATTTATAATTTCATGAGTAAGGTGCAGACTTCACACGGCCTGGGTACACGCCCATGGGCTAGCCGTGCCTCCCACACGGTTTAGACCCACGCCTGTGTGTCTAACTAAGTGGCAAATTAGTAGGCTATATACCAAGCCATTGCCACCTAAGGGTGCACACAAACATACCTCCACTCAGAACAATACAACTCCTAGCCCTTTTGCAAGTATAAGAACTCATCCAACATACACATTATTGAAATGAACATACAATTCATGAATTTCATCTTCATTAAACAAAAGAGTATGCCAAGTATTTGCCTAACTCATAGGGCCATTTACAAAATGACTTACATAACCAACACTTTAACTAACAATCACATCTTGAAAAAATACTTAAGTTCTATACATGCCATACTCAAAACAAGTCTAAGATTGTTATACCAAAGTGTTGTCGATAGTGTGATTTCCGAACTCCTGCTGTCACGATCCTCGAGTTACCTTGGCAATACTACAAAGAAGAAGGGCAATGAAAAAAAGGGTAAGCATAAAGCTTAGTAAGTTGCATGGAAATAAATAACAATCATAATACTCATAAAAATAATCCATCCACGGTATTATCTAACCATACACAAATCAAGGCTTCTTGCCATGCTTACTTACAATTGCCCTTATTTAGCACATACCGTGCCACACATCGCAATCGTTTCTTCGTGACCCAGTCACAAGTACCCGTATTCACTCATTCATATGACTTAAATATCATTCGCATCTCTACTTCTAAATTCATCTACTTATCCCACCACTCACAAAGGATAGTCAAAGTCTCGTGTTTACAGTCATTACTATAAACATAAAACCAATGCCACGTCCCCGAGGTGGTCTTACATGGAGTCTTCTCTAGATACCAATGCCATTTCCCGGACATGGTCTTATATGGAATTACCTCTAGGTGCCAATGCCATATCCCCGATATGGTCTTATATGGGATTACCTCTAGGTGTAACGATGCCATATCCCGGATATGGTCTTATATGATTTCCATATTCATCACCAAAGCCATATCTCGGATATGGTCTTATACGGGATGTCAACTTGGTGCCGAGGCCATGTCCCGGACATGGTCTTATCCGGGACCTTATTTATTTCATAATTCAATGATAGCATTTTCTATAATCAACATGGCCCAATTAGGACTCCAACATCTCATTCACATTAATTACTCAATTTAGTAATGCATTATGCTCTAATATAATGCCAAGCATTTCTCAACATGCTAATATGCATCTTATTTAAGTCACATACAACTTACCTCGTTTTCAAAATGAGTTAGTTCTTCGGTTCAGTCCACGACTTTATTCTTTCCTCGATCGAGGTGGATTCTCGTCTCCTCTTGCTCTATAATCGCAAATCAGCTCATTTTAATCACTACATTAATATAAGCATCTCAATAATCATGCTTCAGCAAAATTACCATTTTGCCCCTAGACTTTGGCAAAATGACCATTTTGCCCCTAGGCTCGGAAATAAATTCTAATCACATTTCTACCTTCAACAAGCCTAGATAAACATTTAATGATCTTAAAGCTATCATCAAAAATTAATATTTCACATACTTACTACAAAATTTGTAACCTCTTCATCAAGGTCCTTATTGGTGTTTTCATGCTAACACTTTTCACAAAAGTTGTTCATACAACAACTAAGACTTACTCTCTTCCATAAAAATGTAACAATAACTAAAATAACTCTCATGGAAAAACCTTAAACTCTTTACCATATTGCACAATAGTCACCTCATTTGAAAGCTTAAGCTTTAAGGGTTTCAAAAGTACAATTATTTTCAAGAAAAGTTCTCTAGAACACTTACTTGAATGGATGAGAGCTTGCTGAAATTTTGAGCATTCAAAACCCCTATTTTCTGCTAATTTTCGGTGGAAGATGAAAGGAGAAAAGATGATATCTTTTTCTCTCCTTATTTTATTAATATTAGTCAAATAAGTCACCAACTATCACCAACTTTGACCAACATTGTCCATCTTTGTTTCCTATGGCCGGCCATGCTCAATTTGGGGTCTAATTGCCTTTTAAAGACCTCCAATTTACAATCTATGGCCATTTAGCACTTTTAGCTTATAGAATGGAACTTTCGCACTTTATGCGATTTAGTCCTTTTTCGCGATTAAACACGAAATCGCTAAAATTAAAGCATCAAAATTTACATGTACATATGCTATCATGTTCTAACTCATAATGTATCATGAAAATAAATTTCTCAATTCTCGGATGAGTGATCCCGAGACCACTATTCTAACTAGTCCCTAAATCGGGCTGTTACATTCCATGTAAGTCTAAGCCAAGGCTCGGTGTTGCCCAGTTCATGAGTAAAGATACCAAGTAAGACCATGTCAAGACATGGCAATGGTAAGTTTCCAAGGGAACACACGAGAAAGACTTCGTATAAGTCCATGTCAAGATATGGCCTCGAAACCAAGATGAGATATTCCATGTAAGACCATATCTAGGATATGGCTTTGGCATCAAGTTATATGTGGAATGAGATTTAGTATCCTCGGTTATTCGCAGAAATTCATCGAGCAAATAAGTAAAGTTAAAATGATAATAAGAAAGATAAGTAGGAAAAGCTATTATCAAGTTAGAAATGAGTATTATTCTTATTATGAATGATGAACTAGAGATTTTAATTATTATTGTAGAGTATGCTGATCTATGTGATCAAGTGACACAGGTACCTTGTTTACCTCACGAGTATGAGACTAGTAAGTATCATGAGATATGTAAGAATCAGTATGAGTAAGTAGGCTTAAATAGCTAAAATTTATGATACCATTGTTTATGTTAAATGGGTTATATTAAGCAAGTATGTTGCTAAGTGCATTATATGCAAACTTACTAAGCTAAATGCTTACGTCCTTTATTCTTTCTTTCCATGTAGTCCCGCCAAGCTAATCTCGTGGATCATCGTCATCAGAGCTCGGAGCACACTATCAATCGATATTTTGGTATATCCAAGTGTTTATATTAAGTATGGCATGTATAGGAAGCATTTCATTTTGAGTTATGTTCTAAGAAGAGCCAAAGTGTTGACTATCAAGTTTAGCATTCTTTTCTATATGGCTAAAGAGATTGGCTAATATTTGCCAAGTTTATTTATACCAATGTTGATGATTATGCATCATTGTTCATGTTTTCATGTAGTACTTGAGTTGTTGAATAGGGTATTAAATTGATCTTGATTTCAGAGTGGAATAAGGCTTGGTAGATAGCCTTCTAATCTCCCACAGGAGTAGAGACACGGGCGTGTGTCTAGACCGTGTGGGAGGCACGGTTAGAACATGGGCTTGTGCCCAGGCTGTGTGAAGTCTGTACCTTGCACCTGGAATTTGAATCGCCACACGGCTGAAGCACACGGGCGTGTGTATGGACCGTGTGGATAAGTCAGAATGCCAAGGTTTGGCACACGGGCCAGGGCCACGGGCGTGTCAAGGCCGTGTGAAATTAGTCAGTGTCAACCACGGGTGGAAGACAAGGGCATGTCTTAGGGGTACACGGTCGTGCCCCAAGTCACACGGGTGTGTGACCCCTGTTTTGAGGAAAAGTTTGCAAAGTGGTTAAAATTTTCCGGTTGAACTCCGAAAGTTTCCGGACGTGAGTCTAAGGCCTCGTAGGCCTATGAAATGTATGATTTGACTGAGAGAGAAGTTCTAATTTGAAACGAAATTTTACAGCCCGAAAGTACAAGTTTTAGTAAGTTCAAGTATAGTAATGTCTCGTATCCAGTCTTAGCCTCGGACTCGGGTATGGGGTTTTACATTTAGTGGTATCAGAGCTACAGTTTAGTCGATTCTAGGACTAACGTAGCAGGAGGATGAGTCTAGTTATACATGCCATACGCAAGAATGTTTTTATAATGATAATGTGACGACTCCTGACGACTTAAATTATGTTTATACATATAGTAAATGGATCCCAAAAGAGCTGTGGCGGATGATGTAGAGAGTAACGCGCCGGCTCCCGCAGAAGGGACAGTGCCGAGTGAGAATGAGAATAGGCCCACTATGGTGAGTCAAGGAGGAGGAGAAGAGGCTAGAGAAGCCTTCCTCCATATGATGAATACGTGGTATACGTAGTTCGTTTGTACGAACCCAAATGCACAACCCCCTCCATCCCCGCCTGTTCCACAACCTATCCCTCTAGCCCCTCAAGTAGTAGAGGTGGTAAGAGGAGACAACCCTCCAGTTGATAGGATCAGGAAACATGGGGCAGAAGAATTCTGGGCTAGAAAAGATGATGATCCGGAAAAGGCTGAGTTCTGGATAGAAAATACTATCAGTGTATTTAATGAGTTGTCATGCACACCTGAGGAATGCATGAAGTGTGTAGTCTCTCTTTTAAGAGATTCTGCTTACCAATGGTGGAACACCCTTGTGTCGGTGGTATCGAGGGAAAAGATCACATGGGAATTTTTCCAAGAAGAGTTTAAGAAAAAGTATATCAGTCAAAGGTTTGTGGACCAAAAAAGGAAAGAATTCCTAAAACTGAAGCAAGGCAAGATGTCGGTGACTGATTATGAGCGTGAGTTTGTACGACTCAGCAAATACGCTCGAGAATGCGTGTCCACTGAAGCCATCATGAGTAAAAGATTTGAAGACGGGTTAAATGAGGATATCAAACTATTTGTTACTGTCCTAGAATTAAAGGAATTTGTTGTGCTAGTAGAGAGGGCGTGTAAAGCCGAAGAGCTGGTAAAGGAGAAGAGAAAATCTGAAATGGAGTCTCGTGACTCTAGAAAGAAACAGTGGAATAAGTCATTCCAATCCTCATCCAAAAACTCAAGAGATTTCCCTACCCGAACGGCTACTTCCACTGGATTTTCCAGGAAGGACAAGAGTAAACAGTATTCGAGAAATAAAGCACAGACTACTTCAGTTGCTAGTGTAGGGAATATTCGATCTGACAGACCTGAATGCCCGCAGTGTGGTAGACGTCATATTGGAGAATGCCGAGCGCATGGAAACGCATGTTTTAGATGTGGTTCCTAAGACCACTACATAAAATATTGTCTAGAGACGATAAAAGAAGAGAGAACTCAGAAGCCGAGATCCGGGAGAATGGTTTGAGGAAGACCGCAGAGAAACTCAGGAAGTGGGGCAAGTGGAAGAGGTAACCCTAGAGAGCAGACCGCGAGACCCGAGGGTAGGGCGCCTGCAAGGACTTATGCCATTTGCGCTCGTGAAGAGGCATCTTCTCCTGATGTTATTACGGGTACCTTTTCTCTTTATGATATCAAAGTTATTGCTTTAATAGATCCCGGATCCACACACTTTTACATTTGTAGGAAACTAGTATCCAGTATGAATATGCCTATAGATTCTACAAAATTTATGATTAAGGTGTCTAATCCTTTAGGCAAGAGTGTGTTAGTTGATGAAGTATGTAAAGATTGTCCATTAATGATTAGAGGTCATTATTTTAAAGCAAATCTTATGTTGCTACCATTTGATGAGTTTGACATCATTCTTGGTATGGACTGGTTGACCACCCATGATGTAATAGTTAATTGTGGGAAGAAATATATTGAGATGAGATGTGAGAATAGGGATACTCTCCATATAGAATCAGATGAGCAAAGTAAATTACCGGCAATGATTTTTCACATGACGGCACAGAGATACATAAGAAAGAGGTATGAGGCATATTTGGCCTTTGTGATGAATGATAAAGAAACAGAGTTAAAGATTGAGTCAGTACCGATAGTATGTGAGTACGTGGATGTTTTTCCCGAAGAATTACCAGGACTACCACCAGTTAGAGAGGTTGAGTTCAGCATTGAGCTAGCTCTCGGTACTATACCAATATCTATTACTCCTTACAGAATGGCTCCAACGGAGTTGAAGGAGTTGAAGTCACAGTTGCAAGAGTTGACAGATAAAGGCTTTCCTAGGTCAAGTTGTTCTCCCTGGGGTGCTCCAGTTTTATTTTTGAAAAAGAAAGATGGCACCATGAGATTGTGCATAGATTACCGTCAGCTTAATAAAGTGATGGCGAAGAACAAGTACCCATTGCCTAGGATCGATGATTTGTTCGATCAATTGAAAGGAGCCACTGTGTTATCCAAAATAGACTTGAGATCAGGGTACTATCAGTTAAGAGTAAAGGAATCAGATGTGTCCAAGACAGCTTTTCGAACAAGGTATGGGCATTATGAATTTTTAGTCATGCCCTTTGGTTTGACCAATGCTCCTACGGTATTCATGGACTTAATGAACCGTATTTTTAGACCATACCTCGATAAGTTTGTAGTCGTTTTCATTGACGACATACTGATTTATTCCCGAAATGAGAATGAGCATGCTAAGCACCTACGGACAGTTTTACAGACTCTTCGAGAAAATCAATTATATGCCAAGTTCAGTAAAAGTGAATTTTGGCTCAAGGAAGTAGGATTTCTGGGACATATTGTCTCAGGAGAAGGAGTTCGAGTAGACCCCAGTAAGATTTTAGCTATTATGGACTGGAAGCCACCGAAGAATATCTTTGAGATTAGAAGTTTTTTTGGCCTAGCCGGCTATTATAGACGATTCGTCAAGGGGTTTTCTATGATTACAACCCCGATGACTAAATTGTTACAAAAAAATGTGAAGTTTGAGTGGACAAAAAGATGCCAACAAAGTTTCGAGAAACTAAAAGTGATGTTGACAGAAGCTCCAGTTTTAGTACAACCTGAGACAGGGAAAGAATTTGTGATTTACAGCGATGCATCCTTAAATGGATTAGGCTGTGTACTTATGCAAGAAGGCAAAGTTATTGCTTATTCCTCCAGACAGTTGAAGCCTCATGAGAAGAATTATCCGACGCATGATTTAGAGTTAGCTGCCATAGTCTTCGCATTGAAGATATGGAGACACCACCTATATGGTGAAAGATGTCGGATTTTCACTGATCACAAAAGTTTGAAGTACTTAATGACTCAGAAAGAATTTAACTTAAGGCAGCGGAGATGGTTAGAGTTAAGAAAATATTATGAGTTAGTCATTGACTACCATCCTGGAAAGGCGAATGTGGTCGCCGATGCTTTGAGCAGGAAGTCCCTTTTTGCATTAAGGATAATGAATTCGCGGATGACCTTATCTGACAATGGTTCCATTCTAGCTGAGATGAGAGCTAGGCCAGTATTCCTTCAAGATATCTTTGAGGCTCAGAAAGAAGATAGCGAATTGCAAGTCAAGAGAGCTCAGTGCAAGTTAGATGTTGAATCCGACTTTCGGATTAATTCTGATGGATACTTGATGTTTAAAGATAGAGTTTGAGTACCGAGAAAAGAGGATCTTATTCAGAGAATTTTACACGAGGCACATAATCGATGTCTATTTGTACATCCTGGTAGTACTAAGATGTATAATGACTTGAAGCAACAGTATTGGTGGCTGAAAATGAAGAAAGATATTTCAGAGTTTGTTTCCAAATGCATGATTTGTCAGCAAGTAAAGGCTGAACACCAAGTACCTTCGGGTTTGCCTCAACCAATTATGGTACCCGAGTGGAAATGGGACCGTATCACTATGGATTTTGTAACGGGATTACCATTATCACCGAGCAAGAAAGATGCTATATGGGTTGTAGTTGATAGACTCACGAAGTCAGCTCATTTCTTACCAGTACGAGTGGATTACTCACTCGACAAGTTGGCAAGTTTGTATGTTTCTGAAATAGTAAGGCTTCATGGAGTTCCTTTGTCAATCATATCGGATAGAGATCCGAGATTTACATCCAGATTTTGGAAGAAATTACAAGAGGCCCTGGGTACAAAGTTGAGCTATAGTACCGCTTTCCATCCTCAAACTGACGGTCAGTCAGAGAGATTAATTCAAGTACTCGAGGATATGCTCCGGTGTTGTGTTCTCGAATTCCGAGGTAGTTGGAAAAGTTTCTCCCATTGGTAGAATTTGCCTACAATAATAGTTTTCAGTCGAGTTTAAAGATGGCGCCTTATGAGGCTCTATATGGGCGTAAGTGTAGAAAGCATTTATTTTGAACTGAACTAAAAGAAAACCAAATTCACGGGGTTGATTTGGTTAGAGAAGCTAAAGAGAAAGTGAAAGTGATACGAGAATGTTTAAAAGCTGCATCAGACCGACAGAAGTCCTATTCGGACTTAAAGAGAAAAGAGACAGAGTATCAAGTCGGAGATAAAGTTTTCTTGAAAGTGTCACCATGGAGAAAAGTTCTCAGATTTGGCCGAAAAGGCAAGTTGAGTCCATGTTTTATTGGACCGTATGAGATTATCGAGAAAGTTGGGTCGGTAGCTTACAGATTGGCTTTGCCATCAGAGTTAGAAAAGATACATGATGTGTTTCACGTGTCAATGTTGAGACGCTACCGGTCAGATCCTTCACATGTAATTACCCCGTTAGAGATAGAGATTCATCCCGACATGACTTATGGTGAAGAACCAGTTAAGATTTTAGCTCGGGAAGTCAAGCAGCTAAGAAATAAAAGTATTGCCTTA
Organism: Gossypium sturtianum; assembly: GCA_025698515.1. Classification (NCBI taxonomy): domain Eukaryota; kingdom Viridiplantae; phylum Streptophyta; class Magnoliopsida; order Malvales; family Malvaceae; genus Gossypium; species Gossypium sturtianum. Next base: position 49,925,808 of record CM046946.1, on the reverse strand, counting down.
GTAAAAGTATTGTGGCAAAGACATGGGATAGAAGAAGCTACATGGGAACCTGAAGAGAGTATGAGAGACCAGTATCCAAACCTTTTTGCTGGTAAGATTTTCGAGGACGAAAATCCCTAAGGGGGGAGAATTGTAACAGCCCAATTTAGGGCCTAGTTGGAACAGTGGTGTGAGACCACAAATCCAAAATAGTAAAATGATTTTTTTATGATAATTGAAATGTTTGCATGATAGTATGAAAGTTTCATGTGGAAATTTTATGAAAATTTCCATTAAAGGGTCCATTAGGACTAAATTGCAAAAGTTGCAAAATATGAGTTTCTAGAATTTTTTTCGTATGAAATAGCTTTAGAATAGTAATTAGAAGTCCTTAAATAGCAATTTGCCCAAATTATAATTTTTGGACAAAATTGGACATGAGTTAGTAATTTGTAAAAATTTAGAGAGAAGGGCATTTTGGTCATTTATCAATTAAATGATTAAAATAGGAAAAAATATGATAAAAATCTCATTCATCTTCTTCCTTGGTGTCAAAAATTTGAAGAACCCCATAGCTAGGGTTTGTTCATCTTTCAAGCTTGATAGTAAGTTCATCTTAGCCTCGTTTTTAATATTCTTCGTATTTTTGAAGTTCTCGTATTATGAATTAGCTATTTTTAGCTACAAAATGAGCTAAGATGCATGTTCAAAAATCTACCCAATAATGACATGCTTGTAAAATGATATTTTATAGAAGTTTGTGAGAGTTTGATGTTGGATAAACATCTTTTCCTTAGTGAATTTCATGAAAAATGATAGTATGGACTAATTTGTAATAGTTATGAAATTGGTCATACCTATTAGAAATAGTGAGAATTGATGATTGTTATAGTAGAGAAAATGAATCAGCTAAACATGATGTTTAAGAAAGTTGAATGAGAATCATATTACGAGCCTTAAGGCAAAAGTGCAAATATGAGAAAGTTTAGGGGCAAAATAATAATTTTGCCAAAGCATGAGTTAAGAGTCAATTTAGTCAATGTGAGTATTAAATGATCTAATTATTATTATAGATCAAGAAAAACGAAGCCCGAATCGAAACCGAGGCAAGAACAAATTCGAGGACTTAATTGCATATCTACATACATTTTGTATATTGAGGTAAGTTTGTATGATTTCTAAGCTTTATGATTTATATCATTGAACTGCTTAGCATAATGTACAATATTACCATGAAAATGTTTGATGTTATGATAAACAAAGAAGATAATGAGATTAAGCATAAGAAAGTCCCGATTGAAGTTGAATTACCTAGGACACTCGATCTATCACATGAAATGAGAAAGTCCGTATAAGACCAAGCCAAGGCATGACATCGGCAATCAAGCAAGTTATCATGTAAGACCAAGACAAGTCTTGGCATTGAAGAGTTATTATGAGATGAAGACCCATATAAGCCCAAGCCAAGGCATGGCATTTGTGAGTCTCCAAGCAAGTTATCATGTAAGTCCAAGACAAGTCTTGGCATTGAAAAGCTATAAAGAGATAGAGATCCCATGTAAGTCCAAGCCAAGGCATGGCATTGGTGAGTAACAAGAAAGATTTCATGTAAGTCCAAGCCAAGGCTCGGCGTTGTTGCAGTTCATGAGTAAAGATACCAAGTAAGACCATGTCAAGACATGGCAATGGTAAGTTCCCAAGGGAACACACGAGAAAGACTTCGTATAAGTCCATGTCAAGACATGGCCTCGAAACCAAGATGAGATATTCCATGTAAGACCATATCTAGGATATGGCTTTGGCATCAAGTTATATGTGGAATGAGATTTAGTATCCTTGGTTATTCGTAGAAATTCATCGGGCAAATGAGTAAAGATAAAATGATAACAAGAAATATAAGTAGGAAAAGCTATTATCAAGTTAGAAATGAGTATTATTCATATTATGATTGATGAACTAGAGATTTTAATTATTATTGTAGAGTATGCTGATCTATGTGATCAAGTGATACAGGTACCTTGTTTACCTCACGAGTATGAGACTAGTAAGTATCATGAGATATGTAAGAATCAGTATGAGTAAGTAGGCTTAAATAGCTGAAATTTATGATACCATTGTTTATGTTAAATGGGTTATATTAAGCAAGTATGTTGCTAAGTGCATTATATGCAAACTTACTAAGCTAAATGCTTACGTCCTTTATTCTTTCTTTCCATGTTGTCCCGCCAAGCTAATCTCGTGGATCATCGTCATCGGAGCTCGGAGCACACTGCCAATCGATATTTTGGTATAGCCAAGTGTTTATATTAAGTATGGCATGTATAGGAAGCATTTCATTTTGAGTTATGTTCTAAGAAGAGCCAAAGTGTTGACTATCAAGTTTAGCATTCTTTTGTATATGGCTAAAGAGATTGGCTAATATTTGCCAAGTTTATTTATACCAATGTTGATGATTATGCATCATTGTTCATGTTTTCATGTAGTACTCTAGTTGTTGAATAGGGTATTAAATTGATCTTTATTTCAGAGTGGAATAAGGCTTGGTAGATAGCCTTCTAATCTCCCACAGGAGTAGAGACACGGGCGTGTGTCTAGACCGTGTGGGAGGCACGGTTAGAACATGGGCGTGTGCCCAGGCCGTGTGAAGTCTGCACCTTGCACTTGGAATTGATAGTATGTTGATAGAATTGATAGTAAGAAAAAGGAGTTTCGACTCCGTGAACCACCATGGCCATACGAATAACAGGTAAGTCTAACTCAAGACTTTAAACGAGCGCTTCTCGGGAGGCAACTGAGCACTAACTCCATTAATTTTCATATTTTAGATTTTTAGCACCTAACTAAAAACTAAACAAATTTTTGGGCGCAGGTTTCCCTACCCACACGGCCTTGCACACGGGCGTGGCTGTGGCCGTGTGGAAACAGGGCAAAACTTTTCCCAAAACACGAGCTGCGATAAAACACCACGGCCGTGTGATTCGGCCGTGGTCGAAACTGAAAAATCTACACGGGCATGCGACACGCCCGTGGGACCTTTGAGTCCATTTATTTTTTCTTATTTTCATTTTTAATGTCTTTTCTTTTATATTTCTCGTCTTTGATTTATATTATTATATTTTGATTTAGGTTCAAGGGGCTGTTAACGAATGACCACACCACCACCGGAGTATCCTCCCCACCTTCACCTCTCTCTAACTTTACCGTTTCTTTTCATCCAAAATTCAGGAAGTTTCACTTCTCTCCCTATCTTATGATTTTATTACTATATTGCTATTATCTTTCTTTGTACATTGAGGACAATGTACATCTTAAGTATGGGGGGAGGGGTAAAAATTATCGTGAAAAGTGCCTAACTTTTTGCATTATTCTCAAATCCTGAATTATGTCTTGTTCTTAAGTAAATTTTCTCATATTACTATTAGAATGAAATTTCTTTTGATTTATGATTCTAATTGATATGTTTTGGATTAAGTCATAGATAATTGTGCAGTGATGATTTAAACTTTAGGAGACTAGAGAATCAAGCATGATGAGTCTACTTTCAAAAATTTTAATAGGTTGTCTACCTGAATCTAATTATTACTTTGAAATTTGAAATTTACCAGGTTGACATCAAAAGCCCATAATTTTTCTGAGATCTTGATCCTTTTAGAGCATATATTCTTTTTCTTGCTCACTTTATTGATTATGAGTGTGTCAACATTGATTTGTTATTCTAGAACTTGCTTCGATCATACATGTCGAGACCACACCTTTGATTTGATTTACTAAGATGATGAAGGCACTTAGGATTTAACCCACTTACTCCACTAAAAGCCTACCTTCATAATTAACCCCTAGTGAACCCCTTTGATCCTAACAACCCTTTTATTGACTCACCCACTAATATTAACTCAAAACCCATCTTGTATTTGTTATCACCATTTTTCTTGACCACCCTTATATCGAGTTTTGATTTGATCTGTTGGCTAATTATTCATTTCAGTAGTTGAATCCATCTTTTATTACTTGATTTTTCTTTTAAAAAAATAAAGTATATTCATTATTAGTTCTATGTTATTTGAGCTTAAACTGTTAATTTCATTATCTTTAGAAGAAGCTAATGTTATTAGTATTAAGTTTTCAATTGATGTAATTATTCAGCATTAGCCCAATTTTTTAGGTAGGTAATTTATCAATTCAGTCTCGATACTAACCCTCTAATTCAGCCTTTATCAACACCTTTAACCCAAGCCCCGTTACAACCCATAAAAGACCTTTTGATCTGTGTATCATATCATTTTACAGTGGTGGAGATTTGATTTTCATGCAAGCCTATAGGATTAACTTTTCATGTTTGACTCTTGAGTGCTTATTTTTGAACCTTAAACACCTTGAGTGATTTGAGTGAACCTTTAGTGAGAATGTCAATTTTTGTCGATTTTGAATTAGAGGTAATTATTTAGATGAGGGGAAACGCCTATGTTTTCATGCTACAAAAATATATGACTTAGATTGTTTGAATCTTCAGGAACCTTCTGGTTAAATTATCAATGTATGAATTACCTATGGATTATGATGAAACATTGTTGATGAGAATTATGAATTAAGGGGAGTTAATTTTAATTGTAAGTTGAGGATTTTGCTTGAGGACAAGCAAAAGCTTAAGTGTGGGTGTATTTGATAAACCGTAATATATACATATTTTAATCCCACATTTAGCGTACTTTTGGATGATTTATCCTTTGAATTGTGGAATTTGATGCTCCTAATCCTTTAATTTCAGATTTTATACTTAGGGAAGCATAGGAGGAGAAAAGAACGATAAACGGGCTAAAAATGGACCAAATGGGCCAAAGTAGGAAATCAACACGGCCTGGGCCCAAGCCACACGACCGTGCCCCATTAGCAGGCTCGACCACGGCGTGGATTTGATTCACACGGGCGTGTTGCACGGGCGTGTCCCTACCGTGACAAAGAGGAATTTCACTCGGAATAGGGTACTTAGAGGCAAAGAAAGACATTCCAAAAGCCTATATAAACATCCTAAAGGCCAACCTTGACGGGGGCGTCCAGCTAGGCCAAGGAGCCAAGCCAGAGAGGTCAGAATTGTGGGATTTACTCGAAGAAAGCCAGTTGATTCATCTCAAGAAGCCGGAATCATACTCAAGACGGAGGATATCTCTTTCAATTCCTTCAGGGGGTTTTTGAAACACCCCAAACCCGACCCACGAGCTTTGACCAGATTTGGTATGTTCCTCAAGTAAACCGGTTCAAAATTCTTTTGTTACTTAGGAAAGACTTGTATGATTTTTAAAAAATATTGTTTGGGTTGGGCTTGAGTTGAAAACAAATTTATCTTATGTTAAAACCCATTTATTTAAGGTGACAAAACATTTAGAGTTAATTTTAAAAAGGAATTTACTTAAACTTTAATTGATAAAAATCCATAAACATAATAAATAAAAGAAAAATAAAGTAAACCACAATGGCCTTATTATATCAATGATCCCAAAGTAAAACTTAAAATACTTAAAATAAATTGAAAGTCCAAATCATAAATTTCTTGCTATGCATGGCCACCTTTAAGCTCCCGCCGACCTTGGTCCATTATCGCTCATCACCTGAAAAATATTCCCCAAACGGGGTGAGTCAATGACTCAATGTGTACACAAAACTAAGTCATAATAGAATCAGGCATGCAAATGATACACATTCAAATCATAGAATACAATTAATGATGCATTCCCAAACCCAAACCTAATTAACCATCCGCTACACACCACCCGCACTGCCCGGTCACACCGTGGGGACTACTAAGTCAACCCTCCATCCGCTACACACCATCGAAGGCAGTCGCTGCAGTCGACGTGCTCATCGCCCATATAATTTGTGTCATTAGACACCATATTCAAATAATGTAACCGAAGTTACCAAATTCAGATAATGTAACCGAAGTTACCATATTCAAATTTTGTGACCGTAGTCACCATATTCCGTTGGTGAGACCAAAGTCAACACCTTCTTCCCCTTTCTCATATATCCCGAATGCCCCATAAATGCATAACATACTTAATTTCTCATTATTCACATGTAACAATATACATATTCATAATCCTATCAAAAGTAGGAAACGTGCACTGGTACTTTTACCATATTTATGGTACTTAGCCATATTCACATTCTTATGCATATTCATATATTAAAATAATTGCCATATGATATATTGAAAATTAGTGTGAGTACACACATTCTTAATAATACATTTAATTTAAACATAGCCATGAACCTATCAAAACTTAGGGTAGGGTACACACACCGATTTGCTTTAACGAATTCCTTGAAATCCCGAAATTTGATCTATCGCCTTAGATCTCAAATTCCTACATTTGATTAATCACTTACTAATTTAATAAAAGCCATTCGCCATAAATCCAAATCCTAGTAGGATTAGTATTCTTAAAACTTACCTTGAAATTCTCAAATCCCAAAATCCTTGTATCCCTCTGTCGAAATCCCTATAACTACATGTTAGATCAATTTCTAACATTTATTCACAACAAATAACCCTTAGCCGCATGTTAAATATGACTTACCTTAGATTCTTAAATCCCGAAATTCACCGAATAACTAGGGAACACGCGGCTTATGGTGTACCTTCGGGAAAAGAACTTCTCCTTCCTTGTAGTCGACACTTAGTAAATCCCGAAAGATCTCTTGACAGAATGATATTAAGGGTATTAGAATCTTAATTTCGACATCCTTAAAAGAAATAGAATGAGAATCTAACCTAATCTTACCCTCATCAAGAATTTGATGAAACTCTTGCTTGAACCCTTAGCAAGATTCGGCTATGGCTTTGATGTGGATAACAATTTCGGCTCTTGAGGCTTTAGTGAGAAATCGACTAGGGCTATTGGTATCTTCGACTTTTGATTGTGTTTGTAATAGAAGAAGAAAAGAAAGAGAAAAAGAGAATAATGGCAGAGAAAATTACAGAGAGAAGAGGAGAAACTTTAGAGAATTTCGGCAGAGGTTTTCTTGAAAAGAAAAAGAATGAATGAAGAATAGCCTTACTCTTCCTTTTATAGCCAAAATTACTAGCTAGAGTCCTTTACTTGGCCACCACTCTTCTATTTTGATAGCTTTATCCCTTGATTTATCACTTTAATAAAACTTAATCCAATAATTATCTCTTAATAAAAATAATACTAATAATAATCATCTTTTATCTCTTCCTTATCTATCAAAATAAAAGAAATAATATCCACATTTATCTCTTGAAAATAATCTAAAATAAATCCATTATTTATCCCTTATTATTCATGCAAATAAAACTCTTCCTTTTCTAGAAACCCATGCCGTCCACCTCAGCCTTCTGGAAGCAAAAATAAAACTTATTTATTTGCTTCTCAAGTGACTCGAACTTAGGCCTATTTCCCTGCATGTGGCGCCATTTCCAGAGGCCCTAAGTGGCATCTTGTGCCACTTTTCCAAGCCTGTTTGTGTGTCAAACTTCTCCAACTTTTTCTTTTAAGGCCCTCTAGCCCTTATTTCCTATTTTGAACTTTAAAATTTGACATTTCGGCATCATTTCTAAGTTTCCTAAAATTTTCGATCGGCTCTGTTTGCTGACCATTTTCTTACATTTCCAGGTTTCCAGAAATGTTTAGGTTTCCAAAAATGTTCAGGTTTCCAAAATGTTCAAGTTTCCAAAAATGTTCATTTCCATTTCTATGCATTTCTAGAATTCCAAAAATACCAAAAATTTATTCATAGTGCTTAAGACTTGTCATTTCGTAATTAAACCGAAAATGCATAGGCCCTTTCCAAGATGTTACAGTTCTACCCTCCTTAAAAATAATTTCGTCCTCGAAATTACTTATTAACAGCTGTACAATCCTTCTCACCGCACTATGCTTTCGCTGCGCACTCTGATCTTAGTAGAACCATCATACTTTCTAGGCACAATCCCTAAGTTCACGTCCCCTAGAACTTATTTCTAACGTCGCGATTTAATCCGAGTAAAAAGTTTTATGAATTAGTCCTTGTTTCACTGATTATTCGCGAAGAATTTTTATGGAAAAATTTTAGGAGTGGTTCTTTCGTATCCATACATGCACACAGTCTTTTCATTCACACATACATCCATCAACAATTATGAACTTTCGTTCATTCAGAGAAAGGTTGTAGTTTTCATTGTTATTGTCTTTCCACTACCCAGGGGTATTTTCGTAATTTGCCTTACAGGGGTATTTTTGTAATTTTTATAAATCAAGAATACTTCAGAAAATTTTATAGAATCATGTTTGCAATTCAAAAGGATAATTTTAAGAGTTTTAAAACTAGGTTTTTTTTTTTTTTGAAAATACGGCTAGTTCCTTTCGGGTTTTAGTTAGGGTTTAGCCTATGAATAAGTCCTCTTGGTTAGGGTGAACCGAAGCTACGCACTGTAGGATTTGCGAAGAGGAGGTGAGTCACTAGGACCGCTTAAATACTGAAGCTCTTAGGATCCAATCCTAGACATGCGCATGGGGTTTACACACACCTAGCTCGTGACTTAGCCATAGGTTTGTTTAGTGCATTAAGTCTTATGTGGTTTTGTGTTTGAGTAATCTAGCCCTAGGGTTCAAGTTCCTATCATTCTATTCTATGTTCCATGCCTGTTCTACCCTTATACAGTTCATAAATCACAGAATCACACATATTGTTAGGGGTACTTACCTGGTGGACTACGGGTCGGAGACTTAGGTGCCATGCCAGAACACCTGCTTTATTTCAAGAAAATCATTTGGGCTCAGATTAAAAACGTTTTGGGCCTTAGCCCACAGGCCGAGAGTTTAAAACCTGGCTCTGATACCAAGCTGAAACACCCCAAACCCGGCCCACGAGCTTTGACCAGATTGGGTATGTTCCTACAGTAAACCGGTTCAAAATTCTTTTGTTACTTAGGAAAAACTTGTATGATTTTTAAAAAATATTGTTTGGGTTGGGCTTGAGTTGAAAACAAATTTATCTTATGTTAAAACCCATTTATTTAAGGTGACAAAACATTTAGAGTTAATTTTAAAAAGGAATTTACTTAAACTTTAATTGATAAAAATCCATAAACATAATAAATAAAAGAAAAATAAAGTAAACCACAATGGCCTTATTATATCAATGATCCCAAAGTAAAACTTAAAATACTTAAAATAAATTGAAAGTCCAAATCATAAATTTCTTGCTATGCATGGCCACCTTTAAGCTCCCGCCGACCCGGTCCATTACCGCTCATCACACGAAAAATATTCCCCAAACGGGGTGAGTCAATGACTCAATGTGTACACAACACTAAGTCATAATAGAATCAGGCATGCAAATGATACACATTCAAATCATAGAATACAATTAATGATGCATTCCCAAACCCAAACCTAATTAACCATCCGCTACACACCACCCGCACTCGCGGTCACACCGTGGGGACTACTAAGTCAACCCTCCATTCGCTACACACCATCGAAGCGATCATGCTGCAATGACGTGCTCATCGCCCATATAATTTGTGTCATTAGACACCATATTCAAATAATGTAACCGAAGTTACCAAATTCGAGATAATGTAACCGGTTACCATATTCAAATTTTGTGACCGTAGTCACCATATTAGTTGGTGAGACCAAGTCAACACCTTCTTCCCCTTTCTCATATATCCCGAATGCCCCATAAATGCATAACATACTTAATTTCTCATTATTCACATGTAACAATATACATATTCATAATCCTATCAAAAGTAGGAAACATACAGGTACTTTTACCATATTTATGGTACTTAGCCATATTCACATTCTTATGCATATTCATATATTAAAATAATTGCCATATGATATATTGAAAATTAGTGTGAGTACACACATTCTTAATAATACATTTAATTTAAACATAGCCATGAACCTATCAAAACTTAGGGTAGGGTACGCACTGATTTGATTTAACGAATTCCTTGAAATCCCAAAAATCGATCATCGCCTTAGATCTCAAATTCCTACATTTGATTAATCACTTACTAATTTAATAAAAAGCCATTCGCCATAAATCCAAATCCTAGTAGGATTAGTATTCTTAAAACTTACCTTGAAATTCTCAAATCCCAAAATCCTTGTATCCCCTCTGTCGAAATCCCTATAACTACATGTTAGATCAATTTCTAACATTTATTCACAACAAATAACCCTTAGCCGTATGTTAAATATGACTTACCTTAGATTCTTAAATCCAGAAATTCACCGAATAACTAGGGAACACGCGCTTATGGTGTACCTTGGAAAAGAACTTCTCCTTCCTTGTAGTCGACACTTAGTAAATCCCGAAAGATCTCTTGACAACAGATATTAAGGGTATTAGAATCTTAATTTCGATGACCTTAAAAGAAATAGAATGAGAATCTAACCTAATCTTACCCCTCATGAAGAATTTGATGGAACTCTTGCTTGAACCCTTAGCGATATTCGGCTATGGCTTTGATGTGGATAACAATTTCGGCTCTTGAGGCTTTAGTGAGAAATCGACTAGGGCTATTGGTATCTTCGGCTTTTGATTGTGTTTGTAATAGAAGAAGAAAAGAAAAGAGAAAAAGAGAATAATGGCAGAGAAAATTCTACAGAGAGAAGAGGAGAAACTTTAGAGAATTTGTGCAGAGGTTTTCTTGAAAAGAAAAGAATGAATGAAGAATAGCCTTACTCTTCCTTTTATAGCCAAAATTACTAGCTAGAGTCCTTTACTTGGCCACCACTCTTCTATTTTGATAGCTTTATCCCTTGATTTATCACTTTAATAAAACTTAATCCAATAATTATCTCTTAATAAAAATAATACTAATAATAATCATCTTTTATCTCTTCCTTATCTATCAAAATAAAAGAAATAATATCCACATTTATCTCTTGAAAATAATCTAAAATAAATCCATTATTTATCCCTTATTATTCATGCAAATAAAACTCTTCCTTTTCTAGAAACCCATGCCGTCCACCTCAAGTATCGGAAGCAAAAATAAAACTTATTTATTTGCTTCTCAAGTGACTCGAACTTAGGCCTATTTCCCTGCATGTGGCGCCATTTCCAGAGGCCCTAAGTGGCATCTTCAGGCCACTTTTCCAAGCCTGTTTGTGTGTCAAACTTCTCCAACTTTTTCTTTTAAGGCCCTCTAGCCCTTATTTCCTATTTTGAACTTTAAAATTTGACATTTCGGCATCATTTCTAAGTTTCCTAAAATTTTCGATCGGCTCTGTTTGTTGACCATTTTCTTACATTTCGAGTTTTTAAATGTTCGAGTTTCAAAAATGTTCAGGTTTCCAAAATGTTCAAGTTTCCAAAATGTTCATTTCCATTTCTATGCATTTCTAGAATTCCAAAAATACCAAAAATTTATTCATAGTGCTTAAGACTTGTCATTTCGTAATTAAACCGAAAATGCATAGGCCCTTTCCAGGATGTTACAGTTTTAGGGTTTTCTTATGTTTTGTTTTATCTTTTCTTCTGATATGTATTCTTTTATGATTATGAACTAAACCCCTCAGATACCTGAGGGGGATGAAACCTAAGACGGATCTTGTTATTGTTTTCTGAACTATATGATAAATACTTGATTTGTTCTTAACTATGTGTTCTTAATTCTTGTTTTGGTATTTCAGGATATTGATTCAAGTATTGATGTGCTTAGGCAGTGGAGGAATATTCCCTGTTTAAGAGTAGATCTAGCATAGTTAAGCGGAGTTGATCGCAGCCCTAGAGATAGGATGACGAAAATATGCCAGATTAGGGTCAAACCTAATATGGGAGTTCATAGATCGAGTTAATGCAATCCTAGGGGTGTTAATTAGAAATAGATTTCAATTAATCAACCTAGGGTTAGACGTTAGTAGCCTTGAGAGAGGTATTAATATAAATTAGGGAATCCTACGGATCAAGTCAAGTGAATAAATCGCCTGGTTCAGAGTTAAATAACAAGTGAAGTCTAGGTTGATTCTTCCTTGGGTATTGTCTTAATCAATTGGTTTTTCCCACAAGTATTTTCCCCAATTCACTCTCTGTGTCTTTGTGTCTTTAGCTTAGTAGTTAGTTAATTTTAGGATAAACAACAAATCCCTTAATTCTTAGGATAAATAATAAAAACAAAGTCAGTATTAGTACTTTTGGTTCCTTTGGGTTCGACAATCCGATCTTGCCACTAAGCTATACTACTGTTCGATAGGTGCACTTGCCTCAATCGTGGTGATAGTTAGTTTCTAGGCTAGATCATTCATTATATAAATATTAAGACTATCGATATCTACGATCAAGTTTTTGGTACCGTTGCCGAGGAACTAAAATATTAAGAACGCTCAATTTTTATTACTTTATCCATTTTATTTATTTGCAATTTATTTTTATTTTTATTTTATTTTAACTTTGTTAATTTTTCTCTTTCTTTGCTTCTGGCAGGTATTTCTAGTTTATGACTAGAAGAAACCCGTCAGGAGCCTTGATTTTTGACAGTGAAATAAAACATACCGCTCGCAGAAACCGAAGAGATGTCACTGAATAATTATCAGTGGCAAGACATGAGGACAATGCCTAATAAAGCAGCCGGTGTTTTCAACCTTGACGCAGTCACCATGTTATCAAACCAGGTAGAGCTTTTAAATAAAAAAATTGATGGTTTGTATGGTTCTACACAGGTACATCCTGTAATACAGTACGATACAAATGGAGGAGGGGTGAACAACACAGAATATCTATCCTACAACCCTAGCACAGAGAACGAACAAGTCAACTATATGGGTAACTATTCTAGACCTCAAAATAATGTCAACTATATGGGTAACTATTCTAGACCTCAAAATAATCTTTATAGTAACACATATAATGCAGTTTGGAGGTACCATCCCAATTTCTAGTGGGGTGGTCAAGGTAATCAAAGACCGCAACTTCCTCTAGGTTTTCAACAACCACCTTACCAACAGGAAAAGAAGCCGAACCTTGAGGAGATGCTAACAAAATTTATCTCGATGTCAGAAACACGCTTCCAAAACAACGAAAAAGTAGCTTAAAAATTGGCAAGTCGATTCAAGGGATCGAGAATCAAATAGGTCAGCTTGCTAAGCTGATCTCAGAAAGACCACAAGGTATCTTGTCTAGCAACACCGAAACTAACCCAAGAGAGCAACCTGAAGCAATAACTGCTCACGATAGTGAAGTGTTAGATGAACCAAAATTGAAACAAGAGAATGTGGTAGAGGAAGGTAAGGTTGAGATGCCAGATTCAAGGAAATTTTTAAAAGAGTTTTTGACAAACAAACGGAAGTTAGACGATACGTTGCATGTGGAGCTAAACGCAGTGTGCCCAGCAATTCTACGAAATAAACTACCAAGTGAGCTCACATTTCGTGTAAGATACGAAACAATCACTCTTCAGGTTCTTGACACGGCTAGGAGATCGGGTATTAAAGGTGGAACCAATCACTTCAAAGTTGGGGACCAGGTACTGTCAGATACAACCGACCCTCGAATAGCCGCTTCAGAGCTTAATAAAAACGGTGCGACTCCTTTTACGGTACTTAAGGTCTTTCCATACGGAATGTTCGAGGTAACTAATTCTAATTTCGGCACTTTTAAGGTAAATATTACCCGACTCAAACCGTATGTTGATAGAATTGATAGTAAGAAAAAGGAGTTTTGACTCCATGAACCACCATGGCCATACGAATAACAGGTAAGTCTAGCTCAAGAATTTAAACAAGTGCTTCTCGGGAGGCAACCCGAGCACTAACCCCATTAATTTTCATATTTTCGATTTTTAGCACCTAACTAAAAACTAATCAAATTTTTGGGCGCATGTTTCCCTACCCACACGGCCTTGCACACGGGCGTGGCTATGGCCGTGTGGAAACAGGGCAAAACTTTTCCCAAAACACGGGCTGCAATAAAACACCACGGCCGTGCGATTCGGCCGTGGTCGAAACTGAGAAATCTACACGGGCGTGCGACACGCCCGTGGGACCTTTGAGTCCATTTATTTTTTCTTATTTTCATTTTTAATGTCTTTTCTTTTATATTTCTCGTCTTTGATTTATATTATTATATTTTGATTTAGGTTCAAGGGGCTGTTAACGAACGACCACACCACCACCGGAATATCCTCCCTACCTTCACCTCTCTCCAACTTTACCATTTCTTTTCATCCAAAATTCAGGAAGTTTAACCTCTCTCCCTATCTTATGATTTTATTACTATATTTCTATTATCTTTCTTTGTACATTGAGGACAATGTACATCTTAAGTGTGGGGGGTAAAAATTATCGTGAAAAGTGCCTAACTTTTTGCATTATTCTCAAATCCTAAATTATGTCTTGTTCTTAAGTAAATTTTCTCATATTACTATTAGAATGAAATTTCTTTTGATTTATGATTCTCATTGATATGTTTTGGATTAAGTTATAGATAATTGTGCAGTGATGATTTAAACTTTAGGAGACTAGAGAATCAAGCATGACGAGTCTAGTTTCAAAAATTTTGTTAGGTTGTCTACCTGAATCTAATTATTACTTTGAAATTTGAAATTTACAAGGTTGACATCAAAAACCCATAATTTTTGTGAGATCTTGATCCTTTTAGAGCATATATTCTTTTTCTTGCTCACTTTATTGATTATGAGTATGTCAACATTGATTTGTTATTCTAGAACTTGCTTCGATCATACATGTCGAGACCACACCTTTGATTTGATATACTAAGATGATGAAGGCACTTAGGATTTAACCCACTTACTCCACTAAAAGCCTACCTTTATAATTAACACCTAGTGAACCCCTTTGATCCTAACAACCCTTTTATTGACTCACCCACTAATATTAACTCAAAACCCATCTTGTATTTGTTATCACCATTTTTCTTGACCACCCTTATATCAAGTTTTGATTTGATCGATTGCCTAATTCTTCATTTCAGTAGTTGGATCCATCTTTTATTACTTGATTTGTTCTTAAAAAAAATGAAGTATATTCATTATTAGTTCTATGTTATTTGAGCTTAAATTGTTAATTTCATTATCTTTAGAAGAAGCTCATGTTATTAGTATTAAGTTTTCAATTGATGTAATTATTCAGCATTAGCCCAATTTTTTAGTTAGGTAATTTATCAATTCAGTCTCGATACTAACCCTCTAATTCAGCCTTTATCCACACCTTTAACCCAAGCCCCGTTACAACGCATAAAAGACCTTTTGATCTGTGTATCATATCATTTTACAGTGGTGGAGATTTGATTTTCATGCAAGCCTATGGGATTAACTTTTCATGTTTGACTCTTGAGTGCATATTTTTGAACCTTAAACACCTTGAGTGATTTGAGTGAACCTTTAGTGAGGATGTCAATTTTTATCGATGTTGAATTAGAGGTAATTATTTAGATGAGGGGAAACGCCTATGTTTTCATGCTACAAAAATATATGACTTAGATTGTTTGAATCTTTAGGAACCTTCTGGTTAAATTATCAATGTATGAATTACCTATGGATTATGATGAAACATTATTGATGAGAATTATGAATTAAGGGGAGTTAATTTTAATTGTAAGTTGAGGATTTTGCTTGAGGACAAGCAAAAGCTTAAGTGTGGGGGTATTTGATAAACCGTAATATATACATATTTTAATCCCACATTTAGCGTACTTTTGGATGATTTATCCTTTGAATTGTGGAATTTGATGCTCCTAATCCTTTAATTTCATGTTTTATACTTAGGGAAGCATAGGAGGATGAAAAGAACGAGAAACGGGATAAAAACGGACCAAATGGGCCAAAGTAGGAAATCAACACGGCCTGGGCCCAAGCCACACGGCTGTGCCCCTTTAGCAGGCTCGACCACGGCCTAGATTCGATTCACACGGGCGTGTTGCACGGGCATGTCCCTGTCGTGACAAAGAGGAATTTCACTTAGAATAGGGTACTTATAGGCAAAGAAAGACATTCCAAAAGCCTATATAAACACCCTAAAGGCCAACCTTGACGGGGGCGTCCAGCTAGGCCAAGGAGCCAAGCCAGAGAGGTCACAATTGTGGGATTTACTCGAAGAAAGCCAGTTGATTCATCTCAAGAAGCTGGAATCATACTCAAGACGGAGGATCTCTCCTTCAATTCCTTCAGGGGGTTTTAGGGTTTTCTTATGTTTTGTTTTATCTTTTCTTCTGAGATGTATTCTTTTATGATTATGAACTAAACCCCTCAAATACCTGAGGGGGATGAAACCTAAGACGAATCTTGTTATTGTTTTCTGAACTATATGATAAATACTTGATTTGTTCTTAACTATGTGTTCTTAATTCTTGTTTTGGTATTTCAGGATATTGATTCAAGTATTGATGTGCTTAGGCAGTGGAGGAATATTCCCTGTTTAAGAGTAGATCTAGCATAGTTAAGCGGAGTTGATCCCAGCCCTAGAGATAGGATGACGAAAATCTTCCGGATTAGGGTCAAACCTAATATGGGAGTCCATAGATCGAGTTAATGCAATCCTAGGGGTTTTAATTAGAAAGAGATTTCAATTAATCAACCTAGGGTTAGACGTTAGTAGCCTTGAGAGAGGTATTAATATAAATTAGGGAATCCTACGGATCAAGTCAAGTGAATAAATCGTCTGGTTCAGAGTTAAATAACAAGTGAAGTCTAGGTTGATTCTTCCTTGGGTATTGTCTTAATCAATTAGTTTTTCCCACAAGTATTTTCCCCAATTCACTCTCTGTGTCTTAGCGTCTTTAGCTTAGTAGTTAGTTAATTTTAGAATAAACAAAAATCCCTTAATTCTTAGGCTAAATAATAAAAAGAAAGTTCAGTATTAGTACTTTTGGTTCCTTTGGGTTCGACAATTCGGTCTTGCCACTAAGCTATACTACTGTTCGATAGGTGCACTTGCCTCAATCGTGGTGATAGTTAGTTTCTAGGCTAGATCATTCATTATATAAATATTAAGACTATCGACATCTACGATCACTTAGTAAGCCATATCCAAATAAACTTAACATTTAAGCATTCAAGACATATAATCATATGAATTCACTAAAAGCTCAATTGCATAGCCATAATTCTTCTTGGCACATTTACTTAGCCATTCATCTTTCAATCTTGTATATCATCATATACTTGTTAGCTCATAGCTTTTCCATTCATGTATCACATTTACATTCTCATATTCAAATACACAATTCATATAGGTAAGTTTATGAATATACTTACCTTCTTATACACACAAAGTGTATTTATCAGACGTACCTGAAACAGATATGCAAACCATATAGTCATTCGTATCTCGGACTTGCCCGTTAAACCGTTTGAAATCTAATAGGATAATCAGAGTGATCGGAATAGTCGTACAAGGCCAACATCCAAGACGTGGTCTTACATGTATCCATATATCGATGCCACTGTCCCAGATAGGGTCTTACACGAATCAATACGATGCCAATGTCCCAGACATGGTCTTACATGTAAATCTCATATTGATGTCAACGTCCCAGGCGTGGTCTTACACGAAATATCAAATCAATGCCAACGTCCCAGACGTGGTCTTACATGATATCACATATCAGACACCTATGTCATGACATATACTATCCTATCTATTCCTAGGTTCAAACGGGACTTCTCGGACGTTGACACTAAGTCGATTCTATCTCAGAATTCATGTATACATCATCTCATGTGCATTCATCCTTATCAATAGTCATATGAAAATATATAATTAAATACAAATACATTTATTTGTATATCGACTTACCATGGATTCAGATATTCGATCGGATTCGGTTATTCGACTACTTTCGCTTTCCCGCGATCTAAGTCTGTTCTCTTTGGTTCTTGATCTATACATATTCAAATTTAACCTTTGTATTCACTAATTCATCCAATTCAATCCAATTACACATATTTAGGGCTATTTGCAACTTAGCCCTCACATTTGCACATTTTATCAATTTAGTCTATTTTTCTCAGAACATCAGTTATACACAATTTGTTCACACACATGCATAGCCGAATCTCTCTAGGGACCATACAAGTCCATATTTTTCATCAATTTCACAATTTTGTCCTCCAAAATAATATTTTCACAATTTAGCCCTAATTAGCTAAATTCACCAAAAATTCAAGAACAAAACATGTTCATTAAACACATATCTTTCATTTAACACCAATATTCATCACAAAGCTCACCATTTCATTAATGGCACATCTCATAAACATAATCAATTCTTTAAATTACAACATGGGCTTGATAGTAGACTAAGCAATAATCTCAAAAACATAAAAATAATCAAAAACCAAAGTCAAAACATACCTTAATCAAAGCTTGCAAGTTCCGAATGTCAAAAGAACTAAACCCTTTCTTCTTTCTCTGATATTCGGTCATAAAACAAAGATGAACATGGCTTTTTCAATTGATTTTGTTTAATATCCTTTGTTTTATCAAATTACCTATTTAACCTTTTAATAAACATTTGAAACAAATACACATTAAAGGCATAACCGTCCTTTGTCCATCCACTATCTTAAAAGTGGTTTAATTGCCTCATAAGGCCACAACATTCAAAAGCCACAACACATAGGTGCTTTAACAAATAGCATACAAATTTGCATTTAATGCAGTTTAACCCTTTTCTCAAATTAAACACACAAATAATCAAATTTTCATACGAGGATTTCACACATGCTTAGTCACATATTAAAGGCACAAAAAATAATATTAAAATATTTTCTAATTCGAATTTGTGGTTCCGAAACCACTGTTCCGACTAGGGTATAAACCGGACTGTTACACGTACTTAGGAGTTAGTTCTTTTGTCGCCAGGACGGAAGGCTATTGGTTGTAAATGGTTGTTTAAAATAAAAAGAAATCCCGATGGTACTGTGGCTCACTGGAAAGGTCAGTTAGTGGATAAAGGGTGTTCTCAGGTGCTAGGGTGTGATTTTCAGGAAACATTTAGTCCAGTTATGAAACTCGCTACCATTCGAACCATTCTGTCTATTTCTGTATCCAAACAGTGGACAATCCGCCAAGTTGATGTGAATAATGCATTTCTCAATGGTGAGCTCACTAAAGAAGTTTACTTGCACCAACCCCCTCGGTGTGTTCAACTTGATGTGAATGTGCAACCTCTTGTTTTTCGATTGAAAAAAACATTGTATGGATTGCGACAAGCTCCGAGAGCATGGTTTGATAAGTTGAAAATTTTTCTGCGATCATTGGGTTTTGTTCTTTCGAAATCCAGTGCATCTTTGTTCATTCGTGTCAATAATGATTCTTGTATGTATGTGTTAGTTTTTGTGGATGATATCATCATTACAGGAGATTCGTCTAGCGGCATTGATACATTTGTGCAACAACTACACACCGAGTTTTCACTAAAAGACATGGGATCTCTTCATTATTTCTTGGGGGTTGAAGACACTTGTTCGACCACTGGGAGTCTTCATTTATGTCAACGTAAGTATATTCTTGACTTACTTGATCGGTGTCACATGACTTGTGCTAAGGGTGTTCATACACCCATGGTTAACTCTTATTTGTTATCTAAAAATAAGGCCATTCTGGTTGAAGATCCTAGTGAGTATAGAAGTATTGCTGGAGCATTGTAATATGTTGTTCTCACTCGACCCGACATTGCGTACGCCGTCAATCATATATGTCAGTTTATGCATGCTCCAACAGATGTTCATTTTGTGGTACTTAAATGTATTTTGCGATGCTTGTATGGTACTATCGACTATGGTTTGCTCATTCAGCTCTCTGAGAGGCTTTCCTTGGTTGGTTATGCTGATGCTAACTGGGGATTGGATTTTGATGATCGACGATCCACCACAAGATATTATGTTTACTTTGGGGGAAATCCTGTCTCCTGGTTCTCAAAAGCAGTAGGTTTTGTCTCGCTCCACAGCCGAGGCTGAATATCGAGGATTGGTCGCTGCGGTTGCTTATGTTACTTGGTTGGTTTTGTTTTTGCAAGAGTTAAATTTTGAGTCTACTGACGTCCCTACCATATGGCGTGACAACTCAAGTGCCGTTGTGGTAGCGGCTAATTCGGTTCTACATTCGAAGTTCAATCATGTCAAGCTTGATTTTTTTTCTTCGTGAAAAAGTTGCTGATGGTTCTCTTATTGTAAGAGAGGTTCTTGTCTGTGATCAGGTTGCAGATATTCTTACGGAACCCTTGTCGACATCACAATTTTGTCGTCTTTGATATCTTCTTCAGGTCTTGAAGGTTAAGAAGTTAGGTGAATGTTAGAGTTTGTTAAAACAATAAGCATTTATGAATCTGTTAGAAATTGTTAGTAGTCAGTTAGTAGAAGTTATCTACTGAGAGTTGTATAAATACAAATATTGAGCTTCTAATGAAAATAAGAATAGATTCACAAAAATTTAGAATTAAGTTTGTTTTCTTTTGATTAGTTCTTTGGTAGTATTCTGTCATGTTGACAACGCTACCAAGTGAAGGGGTAAATACACCAGGTTCTGTATCTAGGTGAATATGGAAGAGCCTCTTAAACACTTCTTGATGATTGAGGGCCGAAAGAAAACCATACAGTATAAAGGCTTCAAAAGATTTTTTTTTGTGTGTGTGAGAAGATAGAGCACCGTAGGTATTTATTCCTAAGGATTTGTTCAATCCCTTCACTGATAACTAGGTCTCCCTCAAGTCCAAAAGTGACTACCCCGAGCTAAGGTCACGGTTTAGTGCTCAAAAGAAAAATAGAGTGAGATTATAGAAGATACCCATGCATGTGCCTTGCAAAGTTTGATGAGTCCTATTAATGGTAACTATGATGAAGTAAAAACCTTTAATGGAATCGTTAATAACACCAGTCAAACCAAAAGTCACATGGTTTCGACGTCGTTAGATAAAGATAATGGTTTTGGTCTATGGTTGTTGGTCCCTAGGAAAAAGGTGGCCGAATGGGAAAAAGTTCAAAATACTTGCTGAATTGGTGGAGCAAGGAACTCAAAACATAGAAAGAAAGTCCTTGACTTTTCCCTACACAATGTAAACCCTAAGCCATCTATCAATTACCAAGTCAACCTCGATAGGTCTATTAGAGAATAAATGAATGCATCTCAAGCACAATGGATCACTCACACAAATTATATGAATGAAACAAACTCAAGAATCTAAAAAATTTAAACAAAGAAAAGAAATGATGAAGAAACTTGAGAAAATATTGAATAAAAGTTTTCTGAGAGATCATACTTTGATTAGATCATAGCATTGTATTTATACAAAAAAGTCACTAGACACTTGTATCTGTCTTTAACTAACAAATTGTACTTACGCAACAATTTTAACAACTATTAACCTTTTACAACCATATTTGACTAGAGTTATACTTATTTTAATACTCCAATATTCCTTATTAACTGAAATCATTTTGATAGTCCAACATTCCCTGCTGTCCTTTGGATTATAAAATAAGTGCATAAAGGGAAATGACACTCAGCTAATCTCTAAGAGAAATAAAGGATCCTTCAACCATCAGTTTAGTAAATATAACAACAAATTGGTTTTTCCCTGGTACATAGTTAACTTCTAGTTGACTTTTCATCACCTTCTCCCGGACATAATGAACATCCAACTCAACATGCTTCATCCGAGCATGCAAGACTGGGTTCCTAGCTATGGCAACAACACACACTAAATGGCTGATCTACTACTAAGTGATACTCTAACTTTATTTAACAAGGCTTGAAACCAAACTACCTTAGCTGTAGCATTGGCAAGACTGCAATACTTTGCCTCAAACATGGATCTCGACACTACTCCTTGATTTTATGAAGACCATCCAACCAAATTAGGTCCAAGAAAAAGAAAATATCCAGATTTCAAATCCTCAAGAGAACTAGCCCAGTCAGCATAAAAAAAGATGACAATAGGCAATGTGGATGTTGGAGAAAACATTAGCCTATAAGAGAGAGAGCCCTTATGATGTCGAAGAATACACTTCATAACTAACCAATGTGTTTCTTATGGATGTTACAGGTATTGGCTCACCTTATGCACATTGTATGCTACATCTGGTCAAGTCAAACAAATATACTATAACGCTCCAACAGTACTACGATAAGTAGCTATATCCATAATCAGTTCTCCGACCATTGATGTTAGCTTGGGATAGATCACCATAAGCGTGGGAGTGGGTTTTGAAACAGCCAACCCAATCTTCTCCAAGAGATTGATAACATACTTTTTCTTAATGAGATGAATATATGATCCAACATGAGCAACCTCGAAACCCAAGAAATAATTCAAATCCCCCAAGTCTTTCAGAGAAAACTCATTTAGTTGTTGAACTAGAAAATCAATACCTTTCTTAGATGACCCAGTAACAATGATGTCAGCCACATACACTAAAAGAAACATAACAGAATGATCAACCTTCTTATAGAACAAAGAAGGATCGGTAATAGAAAACTACTAAACAATTCCCAAAATTTTCAAACTACGCCCTAGGAGCTTGACGCAACCCATATATTGCTTTCTTCAATTTACACACAAATGGAGAACCATTCTCATCAAGTTGTTGGAAATAAAGAGGTCGCCCTATTAAAATAATTTCAGTGAGGTGTGATCTACCGTAATTCGGTGTAAAAGATTACACTAGTTTTCCTACTTGAGGATCTTGAATACAAGCAATTTAAGCATGTTCTATTTATGTTTTCTTAATTTAATTTAAATTCAATAAAAAGTGTATTTTGAGTATTTTATTGACCTTAGGGACTGAATGAAGCCTAAAAGTGAGCTAATGTATTTAGTGAGTGTGCAGGAGACCATTCAAAGGCATAGGAACTCAAAGTTGGTTGCTAGGTTTCAACACGGGGAGATTGAGGTCGCAACATAGTGAGTAGAATGCCAGAACCACTATACTGCCTTGGATGTCACGACACATCCCTGAAGCTACTTCTAAACCATTCATACTGCCTTCGATGTCACGACACAGGGATTAGGGTGTCACGACATCAGTCTTGTACGGGAAGCACTTACGAGTCAAGGGCATTTTGGTCCGCACAATGGAAATTAAAACACGAGAACGTTAGCTAACCTAGGGTTGAGGACGACGACAACCCTAACTCTATAAATAGTCTCTCAAAACACATGTTGAGGGCCAACTTTTTCAGACTTTAAGTTTTTCTCAATAATTTCAGTTTGAAGTGTGTAGTTTTTAGGCTTAGGTTTATTTTTAGTTCTTTTCTTTTTGTTCTTTGTAGAACGTGGTTTGTAAACGTGATCAAACACTAGTGGATTTTCTACGCTTCATCTTGCAAATATAAAACATGATTCTCTAAACTCTACTCTTGATTTGTTATTTATGTGCATATTTATATTCAAATTTATTATGTTCATGAGATCCATGAGGAACTAATACTCTTATGGGGGATTAACGAGTGGATGTGTGATTAATTAATTCTTATGTAGGGTTTTTTTAACGGATCAACTATTTGGAAGAGGAAGAACTTAAATCCTAGGCTTATCGACCTTAGGAAGTCATTTAGGTGGGAATTAACCCAAAATTGGTATGACCTACCCGTGAACACCTTAGCCCCAAATCGGTCTAGATTGTGAGGTCGAGAGATAAATATTTCTTGCCAACTCATTAGTTTAGTGGAAGATCGAGAGATCCTACTAGAGTAATAATTAGTTGATTGAGTAGAAACCCGAAATAGGAATTAGTTATGTCCACCAAAGCAACCTAATTACCTGTAACACCCCTTACCCGTATTCTACGTCAGAACCGGGTACGAGGCATTACCGTACTTAATTCACATGATCATACAACTTTGGGATATCTAATTTCATTTCCAATTAGTACTTTTCTATTTACAATCAATACATTTTCATTAAGGGCCTATGAGGCCTTAATTAAGCATACGGAGGGTCTCGGAACCCAACCGGGAACTTTAGTGCACTTAAAATTTTTTGTTTAAACAGGGGCCACACACCCGTGTGAAATGGGACACGCCCATGTGGATAGGCCGTGTGGTCACACACGCCCATGTCCCTACCCCGTGTGAGATTTATTTTCATTTCGAACCTATACGGGTTTTCACACGGCCAGACACACGCCCGTGTTCATGGCCCGTGTGCTCCACACGGCCTAGACACGCCCGTGTCCTCACCCGTGTGTAAAAACTTGGGCATTCTGTTTGTGACATCAGTAACCTCACAAAGGGCACACGGCCTAGACACGCCCGTGTCCTTGCCCGTGTGTAAAAACTTGGGCATTCTGTTTGTGACATCAGTAACCTCACAAAGGGCACACGGCCTAGACACACGCCCGTGTGGCTAGCTCATGGTCGACACTGACTTGAAACACTAACATGCAGGGGACACACGACCTAGTCACACACCCATGGGACTGACCGTGTGTCACACACGTCCTAGACACACGCCCGTGTGCCTACCCGTGTGGACAAGAATAAGGCTATTTGCCAAGCTCTTTTTGCCACCCTAGCTCACACAACATAATTCCATTCAACACAGCATCAAACAACTCAATTTGTGCAACAACACTTTCTCGAATAACCTCTAATTTCATAACTTAAACATAATGAGCCATCAACTATGGCCATATACAAAAGAATTCATCTTTAAGATAGCCAATACATTCTTGGCCAAATAACAAAAAAATTCACTAAGCCTAGCCCTTATACATGCCATACTCAAAATGCTAGTTCTAGATATACCGAGATAAGCTGATAGTGTGGGTGATCTTTCAATTATCTTCGTATCCCGACCCGGCTCTTTGACGGTATAAAACAAGGGAAAAGAAAGGGAGTAAGCTTTACGCTTAGTAAGTTTACATGTAAACAATAAACATCATAATATGTGCTAATAAATAAATAGCAATACATATTAAGCAAGAATAATTCACTTTCATATTCACTTTCATGATCATGCTTACTCGATTCATCCCTTACCACATTCCGAGCATATCACGAGCCAAACGCTCACATTATTTGACATACAACCCTGCACTAGCACTTAGCACCTCATAATCTCATGAAACAACACTCAACAATTTCACAATAAGCCATTCATAGTGTTACCTAACGATCGGTGGTTTCGCACTTAGCCCACCATTTAACTATAACGGGGTGGTATCGCACATACCCACCAACGAGATTATTTACGGTGGTATCGCACTTAGCCCACCAAACGATGGTATCGCACACAGCCCATCATGGATAAATGTTAAGGTGGTATCACACATAGCCCACCAACAAGAATGATTAGGGTGGTTGATGTGTCTCTAACTAACTACGATCACAATAAAGGCAAGCGCACCTATCGAACAGTAGTATAGTTATGGTAAGACCGAAAATATCGTATCCACAAGGACCAAGAGTACTAGTAATTACTATCTTTCTATTATCTAGCCTAAGAATTGGAGTGATTTCCTTTTAAACTAAAATTAAAAGCACGATAGAGAACGAATTGGGAAAATACTTTTTAGACAACTTTATGAGATAGGCAATACCCAAGGAAGAATACACCTAGACTTCACTTATTACTTTGGATTCATACGATTTATTCACTTGACTTAATCCGTAGAAATCCCTGATTTATGTTAATATCTCTTTCAAGACTAAAAACAACTGACTCTAGGTTGATTAATTGAAATCTCTTTCTAATTAAAACCCTTATTGTCGCATTAACTCGATCTATGGATTCCCTTATTAGATTTGACTCTAATCCGGTAGATTTTTGTCGCCCTATTTCTAGGGTTGCAATCAACTCCGCTTAATTGTGTTGATCTACTCTTATACATGGACTTTTGCTCCACTGAATAAGCACATTCGACTTGGATTAATAACCTGAATTATCAAAGCAAGAATAAGAACTCACAATTAAGAATAAGAACAAGTATTTATCTTATAAATCAAATAATAATAAGATTCGTCATAGGTTTCATCCCCTCAGGTAGTTGAGGGATTTAGTTCATACTAATAGAGGGAAACATCTTAAAATAAGGAAAACAACAAAACATAAGAAAACCCAAAAAATTCTAAAGAACTTGATGGGAGATCTTCAGTCTTGATGGAGATCCTTCTTCCGAGCTACTCCCGATGGCTGTCTTCGAGTATTTTCTGCCTTCTACTCTGCGTCCCCCTTAGGTTACTCCCTAGGGTGTTTATATAGGCTTTGGAACACTTTTCTTGGCCCACAAGTAGCCTATTCTGAATAGAATTAAACTTAGGTTCGACAGGGACACGCCCGTGTGACACGCCCGTGCTCGATAGCCTTAGGCCGTGCTTGATTCTGCTTGTCACACACGGCCGTGCTCGATAACTTAGGCCGTGCTCGATTCGCGCCGCCACACACACGGCCGTGTGGTCCGCCTGTGTGTGATAGTCCGTGCCGTGTTGATTTCTGAGGTAGGCCCATTTTGTGTCTCTTTTGGCCTGTTTCTCGTTCTTTTTAACTCCCTAAGCTCTCCTGAGTGTAAAACATGAAATTAAGGGATTAGGAGCATCGAATTCATCAAATCTAATGAAAATTCATCCAAAAATAAGCCAAGCATGGGGTTAAAATATGTATAAATTATGGTTTATCAAATATCCCCACACTTAAGCCTTTGCTTGTCCTCAAGCAAAATCCTCAACTCACCATTAAAATTAACTTCCTTGATTCATAATTCTTAACAATAATGTCTTATCATAATTCACACATAATTCATACATTGATAATTTAACTAAAAGAGTCCTAAAGATTCAGACAATTTAAGTCATAAATTTTTATAGCACGAAAACATAGGTGCTTCCCCTTACCTAAATAATCACCTTTAATTCAAAATTGACAAGAATTGTCATCCTCACTAAAGATTCACTCAAATCACTCAAAGTGTTTAAGGTTCAGATTAAGCACTCAAAAGTCAAACATGAAAAGTTAATCCCATAGGCTTGCATGAAAATCAAATCTCCACCACTATAGAATGAGATGATAAACAAATCAAAAGGTCTTAAAAATGGTTGTAACGGGGCTTGGGTTAAAGGTGTGGATAAAGGCTGAATTAGAGGGTTAGAATCGAGATTGAATTGACAATTCACCTAACTAGAAAAATAGACTAACACTGAATAATTACATCAATTGAAAACTTATCACAAATAACACGAGCTTTTTCTCAGAGTGTGAAATTAATCGCTTAAGTTCAAATAACATAGAACTAATAATGAATAGATTTCCAACTTTTTTTTTAAAGAATAAGAATTTACAATAATAAGAGAATTTAACAACCAAAATAAAGAACATAGTTAGGCAACTGCTCAAATCAAATCTCGACAAAAAGGGGTTAATTCAATAGGGAAAATTCTTAATGAATCAAAAAGAGTGAGTTTTGGGTTAATATTAAGGGTAAATCAAGAAACGGTTTATTATGATTCAAATGGGTTCACTAGGGGTTAATTATGAAGGTAGGCTTTTTATAGAGTAAGTGGGTTAAATCCTAAGTGCCTTTATCATCTCTGTATATCAAATCAAAAGTGTGGTCTTGACATGCATAATCGAAGCAAGTTCTAGAATAACAAATCAATATTGACACACTCATAATCAATAAAGTGAGCAAGAAAAGAATATGCTCTAAAAGGCTCAAAATCTCACAAAAATTATGGTTTTTGATGTCAACCTTGCAAATTTCAAACTTCAAAGTAATATTTAAATTTAGGGAAACAACCTATTAATATTTTTTGATTATGAAAATAGACTTATCATGCTTGATTCTCTAATTTCTTAAAGTTTAAACCATCGATGCACAATTACCTATGACTTAATCCAAAACATATCAATAAAAATCATAAATCACTAAAAGTTTCATTCTAATAGTAATATGAGAAAATTACTTAAAAACAAGACATAATTCAGGGATTTTCTGATAATCAATTAAATAACCTCCCCATACTTAAGATGTACATTGTCCTCAATGTACAAAGATAGATAATAGCAATATAGTAGTAAAATCACAGGATAGGGAGGGAAGTGAAACTTCCTGAATTTTGGATGGAGTCAATGAAAAGAAACCTGCTGAATGTAGCAAATGTGAAGGTGGGGGAGGATACTCTAGTAGCACCTTGAACCTTTTGAAATCGAGTTTCCTGAAGCAGCCGGCATGAACTTATGGTACCCTGAGCTAAATCTAAATGGCATGAAGAATAAGAACAAAATAGAAAATAAAATAAAATAAAATAAAAAATACATAATGAAAAATAGATATGAATCTAAAGGGGAAAAAGAGTGACCAACGGTGGCAAGGATGGTGGTTGGTGTGGTGGCGGTGCAAAGAAGGAATAAAGGAAAGGGGGAAAGGAAAAGGAAGGAAGAAAGACAACGGGAAAAGAAAAGGGAAAAGGGGATTTTCGGGCTGGGGAAGAAGGGAGGAGGGAAGAAAGTGGAGGAGGAGAGCGGTGGTCGGAAAGGGGTGCGGTGGCTAGGGTTTGGGGGAAGAAGATTTGGGGAAGAAAGTGAACAAAAGAAGGGGCTTTAAATAGAGATGCGGCCCACGCCCGTGTACCCTGGGCATGTTAGGTCACACGGCCAAATCGCACGGCCGTGTGGTGCTCCATTTGTTTCTCCCACGCCTGTGTAGAGGTTTCCACGCCCGTGTTGATTGATCAATACCGACCATGGTTTATAGGCACGGGCGTGTCGCCCGCCCGTGTGCTTTACTCAGTATTGGCCATGGTTTGAGGGCACGCCCGTGTGGGTTTATCAACATCCCATGTTCTTTAGTCAGTGTCGACCACGGCTTATAGGCACGACCGTGGCATTTTATCGTAGCTCGTGTTTTGGAGAAAATTTCGTCCTATTTTCGTACGGTCTCCGCCACGTCGATGTCCTTTTTCGTGGTGTTCACACGGCCACGGCCACGCCCGTGTGCAAGGCCGTGTGGGTAGGGAAACCTGCACCTATTAATTTGGTTAGTTTTTAGTTAGATGTTGAAAATAAAAAATATGGATGTTAGTTATGTTAGTGTTTGGGTTGCCTCCCGAGAAGCGCTCGTTTAAAGTCTTATGCTAGACTTACCTCTCATTCGCATACTCATGGTGGTTTGAGGAGTTGGCACTCCTCTCTCCTGCTATCAGTCTATTATCACTATACAGTTTGATTCCAGTAGTGTTTACCTTAAAAGTGCCGAATTTAGGATTAGTTACCTCGATTGTTCTGTATTGAAAGACATTTAGTATCGTGAAAGGGATCACTCCGTTCTTATTAAGGTCTGAAGTGGCGATTCGAGGGTCTGTTTTATCCAACAATACCTGATCCCCGGTCTTAAATTGGTTTGTCCCAACCTTAAGCTTGTCATGGAGTCGCTTTGGTTCATTGTGTACTTTTGATTTCTCCTCAGACTGTGTTCGCCATTCATCTAGTTCCTTGATCTGGAGTCTTCGTTCCTCCTGAATAAATCTATTCTCAATATGAGAGCTAGGCCATTGCTCTATCATCTTTTCCCGAGGGGTTTCCTGCAAAGAACATTGAACATTAAATTTACTTATATTAACAGGACTTGTATCATTTTGATCACTAGATATTCTGTCAGAATCACGTGCTTTGAGTTTAATCATGTCATCACCTATCGAAGTATTAATTCCCCTGTATCAACATCGATAATGGTCCTAGCAGTTGCTAAAAAGGGTCGTCCTAAAATTAAAGGAACGTCACTATCCTCATCCATGTCTAAAACAAAAAAGTCTATTGGGAATATGAATTTATCAATTTTTACTAGTACATCTTCAATTATACCCCTAGGAACTCTAATGGTTTTATCAGCCAATTGAATGCTTATCCTAGTTTGTTTGGGTTTCCCAAGACCTAACTGTTTAAACATTTTATAAGGCATAACATTGATATTTGCCCCTAAATCAGCTAAAGCATTATTAATAGATAAACCACCAATTAATCAAGGAATCGTAAAACTCCTTGTATCTTTTAACTTGCGGGGTAGTTTATTCTGTAAAATCACTGAGCAAACTACATTTAGCTCCACATGCGACGCATCGTCTAACTTCCGCTTGTTTGCCAAAAGCTCTTTTAAAATTTTTTCTAAATTGGGCATCTGCTAAAGAGCTTCAATAAACGGTAAGTTAATATGTAATTTTTTTAGAAGTTTAAGAAATTTACCGAATTGTTCATCTATGCGGTCTTTCTTCATCGCATTGGGGTATGGCAGACAAGGTTTGTACCTGTACTTACTGATTTTGGTTTATCATGGCTTACCTCAACCTTACCTTTATCTACCACGTTCTCTTGCCTCAGTTTTGGTTCGTCTAACCATTCACTATCGTGAATAGTAATGGCATAAAGTTGCTCTTTTGGGTTAGTTTCAGTGTTGCTTGGCAGGCTACCTTGTGGTCGTTCCGAGATCAGCTTGGCAAGCTGACCTATTTGGTTTTCGAGCCCTTGAATTGATGCCTACTGATTTTTTAGTGTTGTTTCAGTGTTTTGAAAATGGGTTTCTGACACCGCGATGAATTTTGTTAGCATCTCCTCAAGGTTCGGCTTCTTCTCTTGTGGGTAGGGTTACTGTTGAAAGCCTGGAGGGGGTTGTTGTCTCTGATTTCCTTGACCACCCCATGAGAAGTTTGGGTGGTTCCCCCAACTTGGATTGTAAGTGTTACTATAAGGGTTATTTTGAGGTCTAGAATTATTACCCATATAGTGAACTTGTTCATTCTCAGTGCTCGGGCTGTAAGGTGGATATTATGTTGTGTTCTTCCCTCCTCCATTTGTGTTGCACTGCATCACTGGATGTACCTACGTAGAAACACATAAACCATCAATTTTCTTGTTCAAGAGTTCTACCTGGTTTGGTAGCATGGTGACTGGGTCGAGGTTAAAAACGCTGGCGGCTTTTTTTGGCTTCGTTCTCATTACTTGCCACTGATAGTTATTCAGTGACATCTCCTTTATAAAATCATAAGCCGCTTCAGGGGTTTCGTTATTTAGGGTTCCACCGGCGGCTGCATCGATCAATTGCCTAGTTGAGGGGTTCACACCATTGTAAAAGGTTTGAACCTGTAGCCATAATGGTAACCCATGGTGAGGGCACCTTCTCAGTAAATCCTTGTATCTCTCCCATGCATCGTAAAGTGTTTCTAAATCCATCTGCACAAAAGAAGAGATATCATTCCTCAACTTAGCCGTTTTAGCCGGCAGAAAATATTTAAGCAAAAACTTTTCGGTCATTTGTTCCCATGTAGTGATTGATCCTCGTGGTAACGAGTTCAACCACTGTTTATCTTTGTTCCTCAACGAGAAGGGGAACAACCGAAGGCGAATGGCATCATCAGAAACGCCATTAATCTTGAAAGTGTCACAGAATTCTAGAAAATTTGCTAAATGAGTATTTGGGTCTTCGTCCTGCAAACCATCAAACTGAAGAAACTGTTGAATCATTTGAATAGTGTTAGGTTTCAGTTCAAAATTATTTGCAGCAATAACAGGTCTAACAATACTCGATTCAGCCCCGGTCAAATTGGGCTTAGCATAATCGTACATAGTACAAGGAGCAGGATTTTCGGCAACCACCGGGGGTAGCGGATTATTATCAGCCATCTCTTTGGTAGTATTGATATCATCATCTTGCTCTTCCTCTATGTATTGTAAGCTTCGCCTTATCTCTCTTTTTTTTTTTGTGAGTTTGTACTTTCAATTTCATCACAAAAGTAATGGTCTGACGGGTTCCTTCTAGTCATAAACTAAAAATACCGCATTGAAGCAAATAAAATAAAAGTTAGTAAATTAAAGTAAAAACAAAAATAAATTGTAATAAAAATAAAAATGGCTAAAGTAATAAAAATTTAGTGTTCCTAATATCTTAGTCCCCGGCAACTGCGCCAAAAACTTGATGTGTCTCTAACTAACTACGATCACAATAAAGGCAAGTGCACCTATCGAACAGTAGTATAGTTATGGTAAGACCGGAAATATAGTATCCACAAGGACCAAGAGTACTAGTAATTACTATCTTTCTATTATCTAGCCTAAGAATTGGAGTGATTTATTTTTAAACTAAAATTAAAAGCACGAAGGAGAACGAATTGGGAAAATACTTTTTAGACAACTTTATGAGATAGGCAATACCCAAGGAAGAATCCACCAAGACTTCACTTATTACTTTTAATTCATACGATTTATTCACTTGACTTAATCCATAGAAATCCCTGACTTATGTTAATATCTCTTTCAAGACTAAAAACAACTGACTCTAGGTTGATTAATTGAAATCTCTTTCTAATTAAAACCCCTATTGTCGCATTAACTCGATCTATGGATTCCCTTATTAGATTTGACTCTAATCCGGCAGATTTTCGTCGCCCTATTTATAGGGTTGCAATCAACTCCGCTTAATTGTATTGATCTACTCTTAAACAGGGGCTTTTGCTCCACTGAATAAGCACATTCGACTTGAATTAATAACCTGAATTATCAAAGTAAGAATAAGAACTCACAATTAAGAATAAGAACAAGTATTTATCTTATAAATCAAATAATAATAAGATTCGTCATAGGTTTCATCCCCTCAGGTATTTGAGGGATTTAGTTCATACTGATAGAGGGAAACATCTAAAAATAAGGAAACCAACAAAACATAAGAAAACTTAAAAAATTCTAAAGAACTTGATGGGAGATCTTCAATTTTGATGGAGATCCTTCTTCCGAGCTGCTCCCGATGGCTGTCTTCGAGTATTTTCTGCCTTCTACTCTGTGTCCCCCTTAAGTTACTCCCTAGGGTGTTTATATAGGCTTTGGAACACTTTTCTTGGCCCACAAGTAGCCTATTCCGAATAGAATTAAACTTAGTTTCGGTAGGGACACGCCCGTGCTCGATAGCCTTAGGCCGTGCTTGATTCTACTTGTCACACACGACCGTGCTCGATAACTTAGGCCGTGCTCGATTCTGCTCATCACACACAGCCGTGTGGTCTGCCCGTGTGCGATAGTCCAGGCCGTGTTGATTTCTGAGGTAGTCCCATTTTGTCCCATTTTGGCCCGTTTCTCGTTCTTTTCGACTCCCTAAGCTCTCCTGAGTGTAAAACATGAAATTAAGGGATTAGGAGCATCGAATTCATCAAATCTATTGAAAATTAATCCAAAAATAAGCCAAGCATGGGGTTAAAATAAGT
Organism: Gossypium sturtianum; assembly: GCA_025698515.1. NCBI lineage: Eukaryota > Viridiplantae > Streptophyta > Magnoliopsida > Malvales > Malvaceae > Gossypium > Gossypium sturtianum. Next base: position 49,892,671 of record CM046946.1, on the reverse strand, counting down.
ATAAATTATGGTTTATCAGTGGTATCGCACACATCCCACCATTTGTTACTATGGATAACATTCAACATTTACTTGCCTAATTGAACATCCATAAGGAATTTATTCATTTTCTAACACATTCAATCCATTTAACTTGTACGTGTTCTCAATCATACAATACACTAATAAGCAACAACGTATGTATTTAAAATGCATTGTTTACACATAAACTTACCTCGGTGCAAAACGCGTTAATCAACGGTCTATTCCGTAACCTTGCCTTTTCCTCGGTCAAGGTTGATTCCACGCTCTTCTTGGTCTATAACAACAAAATTCACTCATTCAATCATTTTATAATCATAATACATCATAATCTCTACTTAGGCAAAAATGACCGTTTTGCCCTTGTGCTATGGAAAAATTACGATTTTGCCCCTAGGCTCGTAAATCATTTTTCATCATATTTTCTCATTAAACAAGCCTAGCTGAACATTTATTACTCTTACAACAACTCACAAAACCATTCATTACATGCATTTATTACACATTTTAAATCTTTTCATTCAAGTCCTATTTAGGTGTTTTCATGCTAACACCTTTCACAAAAGTTGTTTCTCATCTCACTAACATTCATTTTCTTCCATAAAAACTCAGCTAACAACATAAAATCTCTCATGGCAAGTCCCTATACTTTCAACCATTTTGCAAATTAGTCCCCTCACTAGCTAGCTTAAGCTTTGGGGACTCCAAAAATACAAAAATTATCAACTAAAACCATCAAAATCACTTACTAGCAAGGAGATAGCTTGGCTGAAAGTTTGAGCTTCAAAAACTTTATTTTCTCTTCAAATTTTCGGTGGAAGAAGAAGAGTGAATAGTGAAAGATGATATCTTTCCTTTTTAGCATTTTTTATTCATCTTTTATCACCTAATGTCACCAAATTTGACTAAAATTAATGCTCTTGTCCCCCTAGCTTCCTATGGCCGGCAAACACACTCCATATTGCCTAATTGCACTTTAAGGACCTTCAATTTAATATTCTATGGCTATTAGACAATTCTACCTTGAAAAATAGAACTTTCGCACTTTATGTGATTTAGTCATTTTTCACAATTAAGCATACAATCGTCAAAATTAAAGCACCAAAATTTTCATGTAGCCATATATTTATGCTATAACACATAAAATAATACTAACATAATTTTCCTCAATCTCGGATTAGTGGTCCCGAAACCACTGTTCCGACTAGCCCCAAAATTGGGTTGTTACATTACCCATGCCTAGAATTGATTAAAGTCTATAAACTAAGTTTTTAGAAGTACTTTACACTTAGGTTTTTGTTATTTCTATTTCATTATTTATAAAAACCCAAAAATACTTGCGTTTATGTTTTATCGTACTATAACTTATTTAAATTACTAATGAGATCTATTTGTATTTAGGTTAGAATTAATTTAGTATTCACCTCCCTTGGGTACGATCCTTGGAGTAGTCACCTACTTTGTTGTAACTATATTACAACTTAATCCGTATACTTGCTGACACCGCTTATTTTATATCTTTTGTGTAGGATTCACAATATGAACGTTGGTACGTTTGGAAGCAGTGTCAATTCAAAAATGCATTTTTCACATCAACTTGTCTCAACTCTCAGTAGTTTGTGACTGCTAATGCCAATATAGTACGAACCGTATTCGCTTTTACCACAGGACTAAGCAACTCCTAAAGATCATATCTTGCTGTGTGACAATATCTTTGAGTCACCAACCGCACTTTGTGCTGAGAAACAGTTGCATCTAGATTGTGCTTTATCTTGAAAAGCCACATGCAACCCATAATTTTCCTATGGTGGCTTAGAAACAAGTGTCCATGTGTCATTATGCCAAAGAGCTCCCAACTCAGCTTTAACAGCCTCAGCCCAATGACAACTACGCAGAGCATCTTAGATATTTAAATGCCCATTAGACTTGCCTTCTACAACATAACTCTTGGGTTTAAAAACCTCAGTCTTACTCTTTGTAACCAGAGGATGACCATTGCCTTCGCCATGTCATGTGAAGACACTGCTTCAGCTACTTCGGTATCTCAACTGGTATAACAGTTGGAATATTGATGATAAGACACTTGAAGAAGCAATTTCAGCTAGAGAAACTGAAGTAGTTGGTATAGCAACCAATGGCGCATCAATAGCTGGTAACTCAGTTGGTATAGTAATTTTATAGAATTATTGTATTCATAAATAAAAAAATAAAATATATTTTTATAAAATTAATATTAATGGATATATTTTAATAAATTATTTATTAAAAGGTAATAAAAATTAGCATATGAATTATTATATGTTTCCTATATTTATTTATATAAAGGAAAATAGGAAATTAAAAATATACAAATAAATAATTTTTTAATTGATTATTAATTCTAAAAGAAAATTAATTTTAATATAAATATTATTTATTTGTACTTGCATTATTTATATAAAAAAGAAAAAGAATAAAAAAAAGTAATGAACAAAAAGGAAAAGCATAAAGTATAAAAAAAGGTCGCAAATAGATGGTGACACATGTCACGACATAGCTAACGAAGGACTTGATTGGAATAAGTATAATAGTTTAGAGATTTAATTAGAACATTTTAAAGTTTAGCTATCCATTTAAGATCTAACCCTTAGTTTGGGGATGTTTTGAGCAATTAACTCTTTTATATGACATGAAGGTGATGTGTCAGTTATCTGTATTGTAGACATGGCCATAAACCTAATTTATAGTATTCTTGGTAGGGTTAAGAAAAAAGATCTATTATTCATGTTATCAAAATAAACTTCGAAAACTCAAGAATACAAAAGGGAAAATTACTTCTAAGGTCACTAAACTATTAGTAGTTTACGTTTTGGTCACTTAACTTCAAAAAGTTACAAAATGGTCATTGAACTATTCAAAACTTTTCATTCACGTCACTAAACTAGTTGAAAGTTTTTATCCAAGTCATTGAGTTGTTAAGTTTTTTTTAAAGTCTGGCTAGTGTACTCCAAATTATGATTTGATGATTGATACGATGGATCAATACCCATCGATAAGTAGAAGAATATACCTTAAATCCAAGTCAATCTAGCGGTCAATGTCAGATATTAGAGAAGAAAGCTGTTTGGATTTTGATTCTCAAATTTGTAACGTTCAAAGCTATTTCATGAAAAAAAATTGACCTGTAGAAGGGAAGGGGAGTGAGAGCTTTTTAATTGGTGTAGGCAATGCGAACAGAGAAGGTTATATAGCAACAATTTTAATAACCCAATGATTTAAATGGAAACTTTGGAATAGTTCAATGATCATATTGCAACTCTTTGATGTTGAGAAAGCAAAATATAAAGTTGCTAATAGTTTAGTGACCTTAGGTGTAGTTTACCCAACACAAAACTAGTATAAAATATTGCTAAATGAACCGACCTGAACCAAATTATCATAGACTATTCAAAAAAAAATTCCAAACCCCCTAATCGAACTAAACTAAGCTCAATCCTAAGCCTAGTTAATTAAGCTTAAAAAGCTCTAAGAGTATTACCTTAGTAGATGCAATTACTATTACAACAATTTGGAACTCTTGGATTCAAGTGTGTTTAAGCAGTAATATCCATATATTTAAGGGTACAAAATTTTATGGATAATGAACCCTAGCATTATGCCTATTGGGCAAGGGTGCTCACCTTATTCCCAAGACTTTGGATCGATCCACAAGTTTAACAAGTGTGATAATGTAGTAATGTACATGTGTGGGTGTGTAAGTTGTACTTAAATGATAATAAAAAAGTTGGTAAAAGGACCACTTCAGTACTTTTCAATTTTAATATTGAGCAATTTTGTCTATTTGAAAAAAATTGAAGCAATTTAATCCCTATGAATTTCAAAAATAAGCATCTATGGGACAATTAATCACAACATCAATGTTGTTAGTCAATTTTAAACCATTTTGATTGGTAAAATAACAAATTTAGCCCTCAAAATTTACACATTTTATCTATTTATATATAATTTCGAAGCTAAAGTTTTTATATTTTTATATATTTTTTAGATTTTAAAAAATTGTATACATTTCTTAGACAAATTTTTTTTTTAGAATAAGGACCAAATTAATAGAGATAATTTTTTATACCTAATTTGTTATTATATCAATCTAGATTATGTACAATTAACAAAAAGCATTACTTTTCGTGATCAATTATCCTTTAATTGCTTATTTTCGAAATTGACAGAGATTAAAGTGTTCTGATTTTTTTAGAGAGACCAATTTGCTTAATATTAAAATTGAGAGAGACATGAAAAGTGTTTTACCAAAAAAAAGTTTATGAATAATTTTAGAATTGAGTTAATAGCACCAAACACCCCCAAACTATGAGTCACATTCTAAATTAGTCCCCAAACTTCAAAACGTTCTAATTATATCCTCAAGCCATCGAGGTTATATTAATTAGGTCCTTCCATTATTAAAACGGTTAATTAAATCATTGAATGACATGTCAAAACTTATGTGATATAATTTAAAATGTAAAATTGAAAGTAAAACATTGTCTCATAACTTTTAAGAATAAAAACTAAAAATAAAGTTAAACTAAAAAAAAATGTATGAATGATAAAACTTTTGTAATAGCTTCAAAAACTTCAAAACCAAAATTTTTACTACAACTATTTTTACTATATTCATTTTTCTTTAAAATTATCATTTTAAATTATGACACATAAGATCTAATGTATCATTTAATGATTAAATTGATGGTTTTAATAATAAAAAGATATAATTAATATAACTTTGAAAATTTAAGAATATAGTTAGAATACTTTAAAACTTGAAAATCAATTTAAAATTAAAGATCATAAATTTAGAATGTCTACTTAATTAAGAATTTTATCTCACCAATATATAATTTGGTGAAGAAAGAGAATTCCACATATGGCTATGCGGGTGAACCATTGAGAGCAAAAAGTGTCATAAATTGGTGCGCCGCCATGTCAGCCGACGACCTTGGTGGCCTCTTTGGACTATGTCTCGGAACCACATAATAAAAGTATATTTCAGGTAAAACTCAAATCCTTCATTTGAGGTTTATTTGTGGGGTAATTTACCAAAATATACCGAAATTAAAAAAAATTTACGGAACTGGGCCGAAATCTGGAATATTTACGGAAAAGGGCCATTTCCCCCCAAAACGCGACCACGTCAGCGCGTTTTGAAGGGATGCAGCAGGAAAGCGCTCCCTCAAGGGCGCGCTTTGTGCCACATCAGCACAAAACATGCCGACAAGGATGCGCTTTGTTGATGTGGACAAAAGCGCCCTCAAGGGGCGCTTTCACCCTCCTTCCCGATCGCTTTTTTCAGGTGTTTTTAGTGTTAGGGTATGAGGTTTTAGGGTTTTAGGGCTAGGGTTTAGGATTGTTTAAGGTCGTTGGGTTTAGGGTTTTTATGGGAAAATTAATGGACTAGATTATAGGGTTAATTAGGGTTTAGTAAAAATATGTTTAGGGTTTTGGGGAAAATATATTAGCAAAATAAAAATTATTTGAACTTTTTTGTGATTGTATATGGAAAAATAATTTTGAGAAGACGTTTCGAACAAATGCCAAAAGCGCTTCAAGCAAGCAGGATGCCTTGTCGGCAAGAGTCTTGAAAAGAGCTCGCACGTGGACGCTCTTTTGCTACAGTAGTCTCCGGTAAAATAATTTTGAGAAGACGTTTCTGAACAAATAGTGCCGAAAACGCTTCAAGCAGGATGCACTGTCAGCAAAATCTTGAAAAAAAGCTCCCACGTGGACGCTCTTTTGCTACAGTAGTCTCCGGTAAAATAATTTTGAGAAGACGTTTCTAAAAATAGTCCCGAAAATGCTTCAAGCAGGATGCACTGTCAGCAAGAGTACTGAAAAGAGCTCCCATGTGGACACTCTTTTGCTACAGTAGTATCTGGCAATCCTGAGACTATAAATCAACCAAATTTCATTCTCAGGTTGCATAACAGAAATTGAAGCAAAAGAAAAATAGAAACTTAAAATGAGTGAACGTATTAATGTTGTTATTTACTATGATGGTGAGGTTTGTGACACCGAAAATGGTGTTGTTTTTTTATCGGAGATGTAACACCCCATACCCGAGTCCGAGGCTTAGACCAAATACAAGATATTACTATGTTTTAACTTGCTTAATCATGCACTTACGGGCTGTAAAATTTTGTTCCAAATTAAAAACTTCTCTTTCTTAGTCAAGTCATTCGTATCGTGGGCCTACGAGGCCTTAAACTTGCGTTCGGAAACTTTTACGAGTTAAAGGAAACTTTTCTTTAAAACAGGGCCCACACGCCCGTGTGTAGACACACACGGCCATGTTCAACAACCGTGCTTAAAAACCTAAGCATTCTGCCAAATGCCCCACGGTTAAGGCACACGCCCATGCGGTTTGGGACACGCCCGTGCACCCCTTTACACGCCCATGTCTTCCGACCATGGTCGACACTGACTAATTACACACGGCCTTGACACGCTCGCGGACTTAGACCGTGTACTATACCTTGATATACTGACTTATTACACACCACCGGGGCACACGCCCATGTTCTAACCGTGTGTCATGCACGGCTTCAACACACGGCCGTGGGATTAACCCATGGCCTATTCTAACTTATAAGATTAAGGTGCAGGTTACACACGGCCTAGACACACGCCTGTGTGTCTAACCGTGCGGGCACTCAGAAGCTATCTACCAAGCCTTTTCGTACTCTCCATTGCATACATTCATATACTTCTTCAAAACATCAATTGAAACACATAAATTAACACGTTTGGTTCATGAAAATAAAGTTTTCCTCTCATACACTTGGGAGAATTGTCCCACAACATTTAGAACAACTTAAACCATCATAAATGGCTATACACGACCATACTATGAATACTCTTTGGCCAACAACATTTGGCTACCACAAACAGACTTCATCAACCTTAAACGAATCCCTATACATGCCATGACTCTTAAAAACTTGATACCTCATACCGTATGTCTACTCGATAGTGTGAAAACATCTCTGGCGGCCTCCAACCCGAGCTAAGTAATAAAACCTATAAGAGATGAGAAAAGTAAAGGAGTAAGCAATAATGCTTAGTAAGTTCATCTGTATAATTTGACAAATATTGATATTCACTGAATATACATAACACCAAGGCAATATGTTGAGTTTTTCTCATCAACTCATGGTTACTTACTCAACCATTCCTGAAACTTACTCATTCAATTTCTTACCACATTCTTACCATATCACAAGCCAATTCGCTCGTTTAATTAGCATATGTTTCTGCACTGATCGTCATAAGATCATATATAACAACACATCAAGCATTTTCAATAAGCCGCTCATGCAACTAATATCTCGGTGGTTTCGCACTTAGCCCACCATTCCTTTATAAGTGATGGTATCACACATAGCCCATCGATCAATAATCAATAAGGTGACATTGCACATAGCTTACCGTTATTTACATTCATGGATAATAATTCACAAGTATATCTCTATTTCAAATGTTCATTCAAGAACATCCTCACATGTTCCCATTTTTTTTACTTAACTTTCTACGATACTCGTTCTTATTCACACAGTGCATCAAATACACATACCCCACTAGGGGTTCATCATTTATTGAATTCATCTCAATTTAATTCTACACCTACTTGTGCTACTCATAGTACAACCACACACATTCACATATACTTTGAATCATTTGAATTGTTAAATAACTCTCTTGAGTCTCATGCACATAGTTCCCATTGTCACTCTACCCCAATTGGGTTTTACATACTCTAACATATCGATGCCATGTCCCTGACATGGTCTTATACGAATTCTTACACTGAGGCCATATCCCAATATGGTCTTACTCGAGCCTTTAACCATCGTTCTATCGTGCTATACACCTTTCCCATTACTCTAAATTCGATTCCATTGACATCTCATCAAGAGACATTTCATACAATCACATGATAATATACATTTCATACAACATTGGAATACTAAATAAGCTCATACGTAATTTCAACATTTGCACATGAACTTACCTCGATGTCGAAAGAGTCGAAAAGGACTTTTTGCCCACATTTCTCTTTTCATCCGTTCTAGGTCCAAAACTCATTTTCGTTGATCTAAAACAATGAAATTTACTCATTTAATCACTTAATGATCGTATTACAACATAATCTCTACTTAGGCAAAAATGACCATTTTGCCTCTATACTTTGGCAAAATTATGATTTTGCCCCTAGGCTCGTAAATAAATTTTCATCACATTTTCTTGTTAAACAAGCCTAGCTGAACATTTAATCCTCTTACAACTATTCTCAATTCCATCAATTTCATGCCTTAATGAACAAATTACAACTTTTGCATTTTAGTCCCAAATAGGTGTTTTCATGACAACACCTTTCACAAAAGTTGTTTCTCATCATCCTATCATTCATTTTCTTTCATAAAACTCATCAAACAATATAAAATCTCTCATAGAAAGTCCCTAGACTTTCAACCATATTGCAAACTAGTCCCCTCTTTAGAAAGCTTAAGCTTTAGGGGTCTCAAAAGTACAAAAATTAACATCTAAAGCCATCAAAATCACTTACTTGAGTGAAGAGAAGCTTGCTGAAATTTTCAAGCTTTCCAAGCCCTCCCATGGCTGATATTTTCGATTGAAAGAGAAGAAGTAAAAAGATGATAGCTTTTTGGCTTATTTCATCTTATTTTATTTCTTTTTAAACGCCTAACATGACCACATTTAATGTTCTTGTCCCCTTAGCTTACTATGGCCGGCCAACTCACTTAGACAAGGCCAAATTGCTGATTTGGGACCTCCAATTACTAAGCCATTACTATTTGGTACCTTTAGCCTATAGAATGGAACTTTCACACTCTATGCGATTTAGTCTTTTTTCACAATTTAGCTAGAAATCGCTAAAATTAAGGCACCAAAATTTTCATGCATCCTCATAAACATGTTATAACTCATAACATAACATGAAAATAATTTTCTCTAACCTCGAATTAGTGACTCCGAGATCACTGTTCCGACTAGCCCCTAAATTGGGCTGTTACAATTAAAGTATAGTAATATCTCGTATCCGATCTAAGCCTCAGACTCGGGTATGGGGTGTTACATTTAGTACAGCGCGACTGGGTTTTAATTGGAACATAGATTTGATAGAACTTCGCAAAAGAATTAGGCGTAAAATCTTCGGAACAATGCCAATGAAAGTTCAGTCTATTAAGTATAGATTTTGCGCTTCGGTTGATCCGGTGAGATATGACTCATTCGACATCAAAGGTCCTCGGAGCTTGGAGGCAATGGTGGAGACTCATATTGCTAGTGGATCACCCTATCTTGAGGTATATGTACAATTTTCATCGACAAGTGATCTTCCTTCGATCTCAACATCTACTACTGTTCGAGGGGAATACACGACCCCAAGCCGACACTCTGTTAGTGGGAGGCAGACTACGAAAGTGCCCGTGTTTGGTGGTAGTATGGAAAATACAACCCCTGCACGACACTCAGTTGGTGGATGGGACATGCATATTCTTCCTTCGACGTTCGATGCTAGTAATACGTATTGGGGAACGTCATAAACTTCTAGTGGTTGGCAATCCACATATGATTGGGAACGTTATGAAAGTTGTTTAAGAAGGGATAATGTACTCCCCACGACATCCACCGGTGAGGGGCCCTCGTTCGCAGATGATGGTGGGTCAGATGATGAGTCCGATGTGGATCCACCTCGAGAGCTCGGGCCCGATGGTGCAGAAGTTGCATTATTTTCTGAACCGGAGCCTGTTCCAACTGTACCTGAATATGTTGAGGGCGGTTCAGATGAAGAAGAAGAAGATCCGCTTTTCAGGGCGTACTCGCCTCCAGCCCACATGCATAATGTCGATCTATCTCAAGACGATGCATTAGAGTTTCCTGAACTACCACACCGGACGTGTGACCGTACAAGTTCGTCGTTGGATTCGGGCGAATTAGAAGTTGGTAAAGAGTTTTCCAACAAGGATGCTTTTCTTGGTGCATTGAAACAATACAGCATCAAGAACAGGGTTAACTACAACGTGGTTAAATCCAAGCTCGATAAGTACGAGGCAAAGTGTGCAGTGCAAGACGGTACATGTTCATGGAAAATCATGGCCTCGTTGAGGAAAAGGACAGGCTTGTGGGAGATCAAAAAGTACAAAGGTCCACATATATGTCTTGCCGTGCACAAAGTATCACTATGTGTTCAATGTTTTGAATAATACTAATATTACGTAATGTTGCATTATTTAACGTGCGCCGTTGTGGTGTTTCACAAGATCATCCGAAGATGGATTCAGAGATGTTGGCTGACTTAATAATACCGACAGTGAAGGTCGATCCCAAGACTACAGTGCCGACCTTAATTGGCAATATTCGTAGCCAATTAAATTACATGCCCTCTTACCGAAAGACTTGGATAGCCAAGCAGAAGGTGTTGGAAAAGTTGCATGGTCGGTGGGACGCTTCATATAATGAAGTGTGGCAGTGGTGTCAGGTGCTGGAGAGATATGTCCCAGGCAGTATAACAGACCTTGAAACGGAACCGGCATACTACAACGATCGATTGCTCCGTGGATGCGTAGTGTTCAAGCATTTTTTCTGGACATTTAAGCAATGCCGAGACGCATTTATATACTGCAAGCCATTGGTACAAATTGACGGTACCTTTATGTATGGCAGATATACGCATCGGCTATTGCTAGCTGTGGCGCAGGACGGCAGTGGGAGAATCCTTCCAATTGCGTTTGCAATAACACCGGGGGAGTCAGCTGATGACTGGGATTTCTTCCTATCTAGGTTAAGGAAGCATGTCTGCCCCCAACCTGATATATGTGTTATATCCAATCGGGGCCCTGGAATACTAGCCGTAATAGAGCGACAAGGAAGCATGTGGCATCGCACACACCATCGATATTGCCTAAGGCATGTTGCATCCAACTACCATGGGCAACATCGATCTACAGGTCAAAAATGGCAAGTGACCAACATAGGTATGTAATATCTATTAATATAATTTCGTTTGTAATATTCAATTTATTCTTAATTGAAGAGTGGTATGTAATATTCGCTATCAACTTATATTGGCAGGGTACGAGATCAATAAGGATCGTTTTCACGAGATGTTGGCGAATTTGCGCTCAGTTAACAAAGAAGGCGTAAACTACCTATGCAATATTCCTTTCGAACAGTGGACACAAGCATACGACAGCGGCCTACGATATGGTCATATGACCTCAAACCTGGCCGAATGCATAAATTCTGTTCTAAAAGGAACGCGTCATTTGCCAATAACATCAGTTGTGCGAGAGACATACTTTCGTTTAGCGGCACTATTTCTGAAGCGAGCAGCGAGTTATAAAAGCCAAATGCAAGGAGGCCATGTATGGTGCGCGAAGGTCATGTGAGAAATTAACAAGGGGAAGGCACGGGCTAACACCATGCACACAGTGTGTCACGATCGCGACAACCTATGGTTTCGTGTGATGGTGTTTGGCAGACCAAACCAAGGTATTGTTGGCAGTCAATATCGTGTACACTTGAGAAATAGTACCTGCGACTATGGGGTATTTGATGCACTTCGTTACCCATGCGCTCATGTAGTTGCGGCTTGTCAGAATCTCCGTCTTGATCCCATGAGCTATGTCGACGAAGTGTATAAAATAGAAAACATGTACAACGTGTGGAGACACGTATTCCCACCAGTCCCAGATGAACGTAAGTGGTCGTCTGTATCGCTTGCACCGTATAAGCTTTTGTCGGATAGACAACTGAGGCGCAAACCAAAAGGTCGACCTTGCTCGACTAGAATACGCAACAATATGGATATCCGAGAAACGGCCAACCAACGTAGGTTGTGCAGATGGTGTAGGAACCCAGGCCATACATCTCGCTCGTGTCCAAATCGGAATAGTTGACAGTCTTCTTAGCTTTTTTGTCTCTTGGTGGCTATGTAAATTCTATTTATTTCTTGATGAAAACGGTGAACTTTTGTAGAAGGACTAATTTGTAAAAAAAAAAATACAATAATAAAACAAATCTTGGACTTTTATTTTTATTAAAGATATTAAAATTAAATTACAAATAAAAAAAACAACTTTTATTTTATTAAAGATATTAAAATTAAATTACAAATAAAAATAAACAACTTTTATTTTATTAAAGATATTAAAATTAAATTACAAATAAAAATAAACAACTTTTATTTTATTAAAGATATTAAAACTAAATTACAAATAAAAAAAAACTTTTATTTTATTAAAGATATTAAAACTAAATTACAAAAAAAAACTTTTATTTTATTAAAGATATTAAAATTAAATTACAAAAAGAAATAAACAAATTTTATTTTATTAAAGATATTAAAAATAAACTACAAAAAAAACAACTTTTATTTTATTAAAGATATTAAAATTAAATTAAAAATAAAAATAAAAAACTTTTATTTTATTAAAGATATTAAATCTAAATTACAAATAAAAAAATAAAAAACAACTTTTATTTTATTAAAGATATTAAAATTAAATTACAAAAAAGAAATAAACAAATTTTATTTTATTAAAGATATTAAAATTAAATTACAAATAAAAATAAAAAACTTTTATTTTATTAAAGATATTAAAACTAAATTACAAATAAATAAAAACAAGTTTTATTTTATTAAAGATATTAAAACTAAATTACAAAAAAAAACAAATTGTATTTTATTAAAGATATTAAAATTAAATTACAAACAAAAATAAAAAAACAACTTTTATTTTATTAAAAAAATAAAAAATTATATTACAATTAAAAAATAAAAAAAGGCGGTCGGAATCAATGTTGGTGCCGGTAGGAATTAGTGCCACATAGGGGTGGTCGGCGATTACGCGCTGGATTCCTCCTTCTTCTAGCTTCCGGCGGGGGTCGTGGAACCTCAGGCGGGGATTCTGGTTCCTCCGCAGTGGAGTGCAGTTGTGGGTGTTGGGAGGATGACCCACCTTGATAAAATAACGGATGCGGAGGTGTTTGCATAAACCATGGCGGGGGTGTCTGAATCCCATAAGGCGAAGGAGATTGGTAAAAAGAAGAGCTCCCCGACGGCGCCTCGTGTGATCCCTCATGCGACAGCAGCCTCAAGATTGGCTGGCCAGTCGGAGTAGTCGGGAACAAACTCGAACCGGGCCATGCATTCCAACCTGTAGTGGGACTGGGAAAAGGAAACATATATGGGTTAGGATACATATAAGGGCTAGGTACTTTTTTTGGCATAAAGGCCGAAGGTTTGTGATGTCGATGTCAATTTGAAGTGTTGGGCTCGGTGACTATGTGGGCGCAGTTGATGGGCCCGGTGATTGTGTCGGTGCTGTTGATGGTCCAGTCTCATCACCCCTTCTCCTTGGATTTAAAGGGCCTCGTCGTTCCCTTTGTTAACGAAGTTGCCGTCTCCTCTCCTCTTCCGACAATAAATACGGCTTGCCATGGATCCTAAACCATGGCATGTATTTCGGCACGCACACTAACTCAGGAACGACGATCTGTTCCCGAATAGGTAGATAATCATACCGGTTCTCCCACATCTCGATATATGCTGACCAAAATCTTGGCCAATCCATGTGCAACTGCCGTAAGTCGACTTTGTGCTCATTATCGAGCACATCAGGTGGAACAGGAATCGGTTGTCAGAATCCAAATTGTCGCAGAACCCGATCTGACTGGTGCATCTCCACGGTGGCATAGTTCATCAATGGGACCTTCACATGCCAAATGTTCGGATTTAGCAAGAACTTCTCCGAAATTACTGCCCGAATTGCCGGATCCTCGTATGGTGTCCATTGAAACTATATTAACATGACCAATATATTAGTTATATACATAATACTAAATACTAAATACTAAATACTAAATTATAAATATGAAATTCGAAACGACAATTTTATTACGAAAATATTATTTATTTAATACTTACTTGTGATTCCGACCGTTGCTCTAATAGAAGCCGTATATCTTCAAGCTCGGTAGGTATTCCAACATAACTTGCCGAATGATTCCACCTAATTAAATAAATTTTTAGTATACAATTATACTTTAAATCTACGTAATAATTGTAAAATATAATATTAAATTTACCTCGTTATGAGTGGGAATGTATATGGGTGGTCGACTCGAGGACGTAAAAATGGAAATCGAAACCGTGCCCATGACTGCAGTAGTGATAGGCAACCTCCGATTTTTGCTTTACTCGCCGCGTCGCCCGCACATCTCCCGATACAATTTTGATAGCACGGCGGACTTCAACTCATTTCACCGGTTTGCTCTAAAATCAACGAGTTTCAGCAGACCATCTCGTGTGTACGAGGTTTCGAGACAGGTCTGGCATCAGATAGCCTCCAATCATCTCAAGAATGTATGCCCGATCATACCGTATTCTTTCTATTTCGGTTGAACCATTATTCAGCTCCGGGATTGTGTCTCGTAACCAACCCATCTCGATTCGACCTTCATGAATGTTATCCAGAATGGCACCCAGAAGCTCGTAGCATACGGCGGTCCAATCGCTAGAAGTTGCGGACCCGGTGACTACGGACCCATCCACCGGCAATCCCAATCGCAATCGCACGTCTTCCAGAGTGATAGTACACTCTCCGCATGGAAGATGGAAAGTGTGCGTCTCGGGTCTCCACCTCTCTGTCAACGCACTGATTAACTTCGACTCCAACTTGCACCCTCGGCCTATCGTGGCCACGTGCCAAAACCCCGCTTCCCGCAGATAATTCTCGATAAGCGATGATGGCGGACCGGGTATATTGCGAATATAGCATTGCAACACCCGATCTGCATCGTTTAAAAATTATAAAATAAAAATTAATTAAAATTGCATAAACCTAAAAAATATTAAATAGTATTGAAAAATTAAAATTAAAACTTACCATTTGCATTTGATCGACGGAGATGTGTTTATCGTCGAGAGGAATTAATTCCCCGGCCATTGTAAATACGATCGAATATTTTAAAATTTATCAAAAAATATATTTCAAAAAATTTAAAAAAGGGCTTTTTTTGTAAATATTAAAGGACTATTGTGAAATTTGAGAGGAAGTTTCTAGGAATTTAAGAGAAATTTGAGAAGAATTTGAGAGAAAGATGAATAAGGACTTTGTTGTGAAAAAAATAAAAGGGTGGGGGGTTTTATAGGTTTTTTTTTCCAACGGTCAAAAAAAAATTTGACCGTTGCAGCAGGAAAGCACGCCCTTGAGAGCACGCTTTCCTGCTGTATCCCCCCAAAACGCGCTGACGTCGACGCATTTTGGGGGGAAATGACCCTTATCCGTAAATATTCCAGATTTCGGCCCATTTCCGTAATTTTTTTAAATTTCGGTATATTTTGGTAAATTACCCTTATTTGTGTGGTAATAAGTAAATGAAGAATAAGAAAGGAATCTCTTCTTTTCTTTTTTTCTCTATGTTTGAACAGTTGAAAGACTATAATTTCATGCGTTAATAGTTGAATTCCTTAAGTTCCAAAAGGGAATCCTCTTTCTTTCAATAAGGAGATATATAATTACAAAAACAATAAGCCAAAGTTTTTTTCTTTAATAAAGTTCTTAGTTCATCTTTAATAAAATAACAATGTTGTTGAGAAACCATTATAAATTAATTTCATGAACCTAAAATAAAATTTGATATGGGTTTTACTTGTTTTTGAGATATTTTGTTGGGTTATTATATACTTTGGAGTATCTCACCCTTTCAATAGTAGAGGTTTTGTCTCTCTACTTCAAGGATAGTCTAAAGAGATTCATGGAGTTTCAATGGGAGCGTTTAGATCCATCAATGACAATGTTTTTATCCACTAAGATCTTTTAAGGGCCTGAGTTCGAAGCCCTCAAAACCAAAATGATAAAAAAAATATTTCCTCAGCCAAGTGGTTGTGCTTTTACCCACTAATATACTTTAAGGGCATGAGTTTGAACCCCACCAAGGTCAAAATAATAAAACATTTCCTTGGTGGACATAGGTACTCCTGTTGAAACTATGTGAACTTCTTTGGGTTCTCTTAAAAATAGGGAGACAAAACCTCCATCGTTAAGAGAGTGAGCCACTCTAAAGCACATACTCGCCCTTGATGTAATTCAAAAAAAATTTGGACTTAATTGGTACTTAAATTTGGAAACCATAAGTCAACTTGATACTTTTTTTAGGTACGTGACTAACACCGTAATAAAAAGAAAAAGCTAACATGACACTGATATGGCATTGATGGCCAATAGTATGGTGACACGTGGTGACCTCATATTTTGACACATGTCAAAATAAAGAATTGTCATCAATGTCATGTCAACGTATTTTAACAGTGTTAGTCAGGTACCTAAAAACTAAGTACCAAGTTGACTTACCATTTCTAAGTTTAAACACCAATTAAATCTAAAAGAATAGGTACAAGTTATCAATTTCAAATACCTCATTATATATTAATCATTTTCTTTTTTATTTGTTTTTTATTTATCTTTTATTATTAGAGATGACCATATTCATCATCATGCTGACATAATTTCATCTTCAATGTCTCATGAAAAGCATTAGACAACCTGAAATTCCAAGCCATTATATGCATGCATTTTAAAATGGGATATTATTATTGCCATCACCTCAAAAATACAATAGACACTCTTGAAAGTGAAACACATGGGTTCTTTCTCTGTTGTATAATGTAGATCAGCTTAAGAATTCATCAAGCTGACATAATTAATAACACCATTAAAAAAATAAAAAAAATCTTGAGGCATACGTAGCACCTTGGCTCTAAATGATCTTTCATATCCTTAAAACAACAGGCAAAAGAACAATATATTTAGCATATATTATTATGGCTCTCTATCTTTAGCTTTGAAATCTCTTTGCCAAACTGTTTTACAAACAATTTGTAAAGAGAAAAAATAAATTATCCATATAACATATATAGATATAGGTTTGTAGCATGGAATTTGTAAAGAGAGTTATCATTTTCTACTCTCCCACTAGTTAAGGAATTACTCCATAATCCATTGTTAAAGACTAAGCAACCTTTGTTTTTTTCCCCTCCAAATTCCTTTCATTCTCCATTAAGTCGTAAAATTTTTCCCAAGTGGGTCTCAATCATTTTCATTCATTCTCTCCAACAAAAGGGTACCATCTTTTTCCCTAAGATTTAAATTTTGTCATTAAGCTCCTATCGATTGGGTTCTTACTAACAATTACAGCCTGTTGGAACTAGCGTGTGTGCCATTAAACACCACTTGCCTCAGGCCGCCAACTTGGGACACTCCTTAACTTTATTTAATCAATTAGTTGGAAGAATTTTTCATTAACAATAAATTTCGACATGTTTCTATTTTTCAATAAAAATTGTTAGAATTTTAATAGCGATCACAACATAATCTAATCTAACAGTTCCGATAGTATGATTTATATTTTATCCATCATTGATATTCACTATAATTATAAATAGATGTGAATAGATACTTACCTATAAGCTTGAAGAAGCGCTAGTAGTCCGGTAGTAGCTTGCAATATACATGTCCAATCTTATTCCCAAAGTTTTTGAAGTTTTAAATCTTTCTTGCAAACTAAGCTAAGTATAAGTTACGGGATTAGAATTTTGGTCTGGCAAACCATGCGACCTTAGGTGATTTTTTTTTCTTCAAATCCACCTAAGTCAACTTAACTTTCAAAAGGCAAGAATTCTCAAAGAAATTCTCTAAGACACTGAAAATAAAAACACACAAGATGTTTGAGTAAATGCTCTCAAAAGTATTAAGTTACTCTGAATGGAATAAACTGAGTGATTACAAATTAGGGGAGACCTCTATTTATAGTTAAGTTTCCCCAAAATCTTACGGTACAGTTTAAATTACATCAACGATTAAAATTGATATCTATCTATAAGATGAGAGTCTTAAGGGATTTAAACACTGAACAATCTTATCCTTTAGGATTTACCATATTCACCATGGTAACTCTAGTTTTACAGGAGTGTTTCACTAAGCCACCAAGGCTTCAAGTAGATGGGCTTGTGTTCTACGAATCAATCCAATTCATGTGGGGTTAAATGAGCCTCATTTTATCAATTGACCTTTATGGGCGATTCTGTGTGCAATGGTTACATGATTTAATCTGTGGTCCGTGACTTCTCCCCTACCCATTCTCATGATGCCCTTGTCACATCCTCAAAATGAAACTGGTCTAACTCATCTTGAAACTACCTCAATGCCTCATTCGATTCCCAACTAGTCTCTTTATCGGGTAGTTCCCTCCCTCAGAACACTTGCATGGTCTTATGTCTTTGTTTCCATCTCGCTCAAAATGTTTCTCTATTTTGAACATCTCATTCATAAGAGCCTACTGCTTTTACTTCCCCGCATTGTGACTTGCATTGATTAGGATCCCCTTGATCCTCATGAAAAGACTTTGGCACACCCACATTGAACAGTAGGTGAACCTTGAATATTGTCGCTAACTTTGGTTTATAAGCCTCTCGACTTACCTACTTCAAATATCTAAAAAGGCCCCTATGTCTTTACCAAGCCAACAGTAAGTCATAATGTAACACACTTGAAAAGTGTTTGAGATGTACCTCACTCATAGCATTTACTCATTTTGACTCCCTAGTTTGCATCACCACTTGTCCCACAAAGTTAGATGCACAACTTACCTCTCTCATAGGTGGTAGCCCGACTAATAACTTAAAAGGCTTGATATCAGACTGTTGTATCTCTAGCATTTCCATGGGGGTCTCATTAGCACTCCAATTTACTGAGTTAATATTCTTACCACAATGGATACCCTCAACTAGATAGATTGTAGACAATATCTTGGTTCCGCCTCTCATGTCTTATGTAATAGCCCGTTTTAAGTGAAATCCGAACAATGGTTTCAGGACTGCAAATCTGACATCGAAATATTTATTTTATTATTATTTTATTGCTTACAGCATGATAGTAGTAGCGTATAAAAAATTTGTTAAGAAATTTTATCGTTTACATGCTTAATTTGATAAAAAAGGACTAAATCACGTAAAGTACAAAAGTTGAGTTCTAGTAGCTAAAGGTATTAAATAGCTATAGAACCTTAAAGTTTGAGTCCTTATGTGGTAATTAGACCATAAATTTTGATAGTGAAATATGATGGCTTGGTATAAGTGAAATTATAAATGTTTTTAAAGGTTATATATGTAATATGGTAAATAAATGACAAATTAAATAATAAAAAATCAAGCTATCATCTTTTACATCGCTTTAACCAAAATTTCAAAGAAAAAGAAACCATGAAAGCCTCCTAGGTTCGGCCATGGTGTCTTTGGGTGCATAGTATGTATTTTAGTTCCGTTTTTAATTATTCCTATTCTAACATCCTGATTTTGGGTCTAGTCGGAATAGTGGTTTCGAGACCACAAATCTGAAGTAGAAATAAGTATTTTATGAACATTTTGAGGTCTATAGCATGATCGCATGATTGTGTGAAAATTTCATGAAGAAAGTTTATGCATAAAGTGACTAATTCGAAATTTAGGACTAAATTGAATAAGTTGCAAAATATACATTCTAGAAGCTTTGAGCATGAAACTGCCATGGAGTTTTAATTAGAGGGTTTTAAATAGAAATTTGACCAATTTCTATTTTTATGGACAAAAATGGACATGGATAGGTAACATTTCAAAGAAAGGCATTAAGGGCATTTTGGTCATTTAGTAATTAAAAGATTAAAAAAAGGAAAATCAAGTAAAAAATTTGCTCATCTTCTCCATGCTTGTGCCGAAAATTTTAAAGAGCCATATCTAGGGTTTTTCCAACTTTCAAGCTTGATTGTAAGTGCATCCTAGCCCCGTTTTTAATGCTCCTTATGTTTTTGAGATCGTTATCACCTGGTTTACCTATTTCTACTATTATTTTGAAGTATGGTTCATGTTTAAAAATTTACCCATGTGTGACATGCATGTATTTTGATGTCTAATGGTAGATTATGCAAGTTTAATGTTAAATAAACAACTTTTGCTAGATGATTTTTGGGGAAAATTGACAAAAAAGGACCTATTTGTAAAAAAGATTTCAAAATGTGTGTAAAACTATGATTAAATGAAAAATGTGGACTGTTATAAGTATAAAAGAGGTTCAGCTAGGCTTGGGAATCGAAAAAATTGAATAGATTTCATTTTCCGAGCCTAGGGGCAAAAGTATAAATATGTCAAAGTTTAGGGGTAAAAATATAATTTTTCCATAATATGACTTTTGAATTGAATTTAGTAATGTGATTATTAAATAAGCTAAATTTCCATAATATGACTTTTGAATTGAATTGAATTTCCCAATGGTTAGTGGCGCCACTTAAGGAGCAAGGAGGTGACGCCACACAAGGGAGTAAGGGGCCCAAATTTAAGTTACATGGAGCCCAACTCTTTTAATTTAAGTTAGCTAAATTTCGGCATTTGGGTTAGGTAGAGTGGACGGCAACAAGGCTCAAAAATAGGAGGATTTATATGAATGGGATAATGTAGATAATATAGTTGATAATATGGAAGGAAAAAAAAAGGAGAAAAGATAGGAGCTATCTACAAGGCTAGGAGTTGGCCGAAATTCCATCACCTAGAGAAGTGAAGAAATCGGTTTCTTTATGGAAAAGGGGGTGCCGAATTTTCCCTTTTTATTTGATTAATTTTTAGTTATCAGGAAGGGCACTTTCGGTTTTTCATAGGTGAGTGCCGAAATTTCTATAAATAGGGAGGGTACTCTTCTTTATTTTTCGGCATTTAGGGTTTCCACATTTTCTTTCTCTTCTTTCTTCTAAAAGCTGAAAACCCCATTATTCTTTTCTCTTCTTTCTCCTAAAAGTCGAAAACTCTATTATTCTCTTCTTTCTTCTGAAAGCCGAAAGCCGAAAACTCCATTATTTTTTTCTCTCCTTTCTTCAACTAAAAGCCGAAACTACTTAGATTTCTTCCTATCATCTTCTCTTCTGATCTTCTCAAAAAGCCAGAATCTCTAAGGGGTAGTCGAATTCTCTGCGTTAAGGTGAGTGCCGATTTTCCTATCTCTTCAATCTCTCTTTCGGTTTTTAAGAGACAAGGCCGAATAGCCACTTGGTTGTTAAGGCTGCCGAATGAAGCTAATATTTCCTCTCTTTTGCGTTTGGGCGGCATTCCGGGATTTGAAGGAAACCTGATCATCTAGATTTAAAAGCCAGAAATCGCTAGTCTCCAATTTCGGGATTTTAAGGTAAGGTGATTTTCCCTAGATTTTCACTAGATTCGTTCATCGCATGCGAGATCTTAACTTTATGATGCGGATTAACGATCATATGTTGTGATAGTAGTTCTGACAAGGACTTGTGATGGAATTAAATATGGATCAGGCAAAGGAGAGAATCCCTAAGTTTAAGAAACGAGCTGTGTCAGCAGTACGGGATTGGCAACCAGGTTGTGGACCGGCTTCTGAACAACACCTTAGGCAAGTAGTAGTTGTATCGACTTTTGATAGTGTCGACATAGAGAGTGTCATTCTAACGGTAATCAGGTGTGTAGATCTCTAACACACAAATAATCTGTATGAATGTATATATATATGTTTATGTTATGGGCGAAAAGCCGGATAATAGGTGTGTAGAGACGAAATAATAAAACCCTAAAAGGGTTAGGCAAGGATGCAGTGCACGTAATCATAGAAATCTCTATGTGTATCGAAATATATGAAAGCCTGTATGATGTTTTCTTTACGTGTGCATGCATGGGGTGGGATTATGATAATGAAGGGGAAGTGCATGATAGGTCACAATAGTTATCGGTGGTAGAAATCCCACGTTTTATAAATGTTAGGTTACAGAGTGATCGGTGGCTATGCCACGTTTAATGATTCTTGATTAATAGGAATAGGCAGTACGACTATCGTTATGGTGTGTAGCGGATGGAGGGTTGATTGTAGAAATCCCCGAGGTGTGATGGTTGGTACGGGTTGGTGTGTAGAGGATGGAATTCTAGGATGGGTTGGGCTATTCATCAATTATTATTTATCATGTAATTATGATTGTTGCCTTTATGTATGGGCTAGGGCTCATAATATGTTTGTGGGCCTCGGGTCAGTGTTTTAGGGATTTATACACTGAGTCTTGGTGACTCACCCTATTATTTTTTTCCTAACCTTTCAGATGAGCAGTAGATCGTGGACAAGGGAGCCGAGGCAGACTCGAGGGGCCAACAAGTCTTTTATTTATTAAATTTTCATTTTATTTTAAGTTTAAAATTTTGAATTATTTGATGTAATAAGGCCTCCATCGCTTAGGTTATCAGTTGATACTTGTCAATGTTTATGTTTTTTTTCATGATCAAGGACTTATGATTAAAAGAAATAAAAATGGGATTCTCACACATTATTTAAAATAACACTTGTTTTGGAAAAAAAAAATTTCAAAGATTTTCTACCAGTGCCACCTATTTAAAGATTATTTACAAAAACGACTAAGTTTTTTAGAATCATTCCAAGTAAAGTTTTTAACCTTAAAACCGTAGCATACCAGATCTGTTCGTAACGTTTGGGTCGGGTTTGGGGTGTTACATTTTGGTATCAAAGCCCAATTTAAAACTCGGGCTGTGAAATGGGTCTAGTAGTGATTTGAAAACTTGTTGTGAATTTGAGAAAAATGTTTGGATGAAGATATGGCCTTCGAGTCTACCGGCACCCGATCCACGCAGGTAAGCATTCTAAACCTTTGGATGTGATATGTATGTTGGGCTTGATGGGCTTGATGGACGTAGGCTAGTATATTAGACATTGATGGAGGCTTAGTTTAAACAACTCTCTAAATTCATAAGATTTAATCCAACCAAACAAACCTGTGAACAAGTCGCGAGATTAGGGTGTGGCAACAGGCATACGCATGTCTAGGATTGGATTCAGGAAGAGCTTGGTATTTAAGCAGTCCTAGTGACTCACCTCCTTTTCATTTGGAATCCTACAGTGCGCAGTTGGATTGTTCACCTTAGCCACGAGGATTTGTTGACGGGCCAAAATATATAATTAAAACCCGAAAGGGACCAGCCACCCTATTTCGCAACCAAAATACCCCCAAGTTTTGTAAAATTTCCAAAATACACTTGATTTGTGAAAATTTCCAAACAACCGTGATTTTATAAAATACCAATGTTTTGCAAATTTACCCGAAAACCCCTAGATTTACAAATGTGACCCGGTTTGAAAAATTAAATTTTCCAAAATACCCGCTAAAAAAACGAAAACAACAACAACACCAAGATACCCTATTTTGAGAAAATCACCAAGACACTTTATTTTGGAAAATACCACCGTAGGCAAAACTACGGAAATACCCACAGGTAGAGGAATGACGGAAAAAAAAACCTTATGCGATGAATGTGTGTGCATGGATGCTACTTGTGTGATTGATGTATGCGGGTTGATGTATGTGGTTTCTAGAATTAGGATATAAACTTGAGACTGAAACTGTAGATAGGTTCGAATTCAAAAGAACCATTCTTAAAACTACTTTCCATAAGATTATTTGTGGTTAATCAGTGAAAGAAATTAATAGTTCATAAAATTTCTAATTCAGATACTACGAGAATCGACGATGAGCGCTAGGAGAGGAAGAAGAGGCGTGGCCGAGGCCGTGGAAGTATTAGGACCGGCGATGTCGACTCGACTAGTTAGGGAGGCATCAAGGAGGTTAAAGAAATCGGTGAAACATTTCGGGTTGGGTGCGTGGACTGTAAGAAAAAAGGAGATTGTAGTTTTCTAGGGTTGCAGTCTCGTTTTGTGAAGCATGTTAAGGTACGTCCAAACTTTCGGGTTTGCGAATATTGTAGAAGGCATCATCCGGGTGAATGTTGGAGGAAGTCAGGAACATGTTTAAGATGCGGGTCTGAGGAGCATAAGGCTCGGGATTGTTCAATCACCATTAAGTCGGGTATGTTTTGTGTGGATGCTATTATTTTGGGTATAGAAACTGTATGCGCAAAGTGGTTATATATTATTAAATTAGAGTCTTGCAATGTAAAGCATAGTGGTGAGACTTGGGTAGTACGATTAGTAGTTAGTTGGAAATTTCGAGGACGAAATTTCTCTAAGGGGGTAGAACTGTAACATCCTGAATTTTTGGGTCTATGCATGACTATGTGTAATAAGTTAATTTGAGCATTAGGGGTCCAAATTGGGCTCAGGATTGGGCTGAAGCTGAAACACCCCAAACCCGGCCCACGAGATTTTCCCAGATTTGGTATGTTCCTCAAGTAAACCGGTTTCAAAATTCTTTCATTACCTAGAGAAAACTTGTGCGATTTTAAAAAAAAAACATTGTTTGGGTTGGGCTTGTGTTGAAAACGAATTCAATTCTTTATATTAAAAATTTTACTTAAACTTTAATAGGTAAAACTCATAATCATAATAAATAGAAATAAATGGAAAACAATTCAACTATGGCCTTATGGCCTTATTACATCAAATAATTTCCAAGTAATTCAAGTACTTAAATAGAAATAGTAGTTCATAAAATAAAAACTTCATGTTGAGCATGGCCACCACAAGTTCTGCCGTCCCGGTCCATCACTGTTCATCACCTGAAACATGGTCCCACAACGGGGTGAGTCAAACAGACTCAATGTGTACGCAAACACTAAATCAAAATAGAATCAGGCATACAAATGTTACACATTCATATCATAGCATACAAATTATGATGCATTCCCAAACCCAAACCTAATTAGCCATCCGCTACACTCCCCCGTACCAACCATGCACACCGTGGGGACTACTAAGTCGACCCTCCTTCCACTACACTCCAAATTGCGGTCTTAGGTCACCGCATTCGTGGTCTTAGGTCGCCACGTTCAGATTACTGTGGTCTTACGTCACCACTTTCAGATATTACGGTCTTAGGTCACCGTGTTCGTGGTCTTAAGTCACCACATTCACTTCCCCTTTCAAACAAACCCATATGCCCCATATAATGATGATATGCATAAATATGCCGAGTTCACATTCTTATCATATTCTCATGTTACTAATGACCTTTTTCATATTCTTTGTAGAAGTAGGAAACGCACTGAGTACTTAGTACCATAACATGGTACCTAGCCACTTTCATATTCTTAATATCACATATTTTAATAAAACAGCCATGAAACATATTAAGAAGTAGTGTGGGGTACACACTGATTTGCTTAACCACTTCACCTGAAATCCCAGAAATCGATCATCGCCTTAGATCTCAAGTTCCTACAATTGATTAATCACTTACTATTTAGCACAAAGCCTATTCGACTAGAAAACCAAATCCTAGTAGGATTTGTATTCTTAAAGCTTACCTTGGTGTCGATTTGATGATTTAATCAAATCCTAAACTTGTATTTTTCCCCTTTGAAATCGGCTAGTCACTAAATCCCTTGAATTGGTTAGTTTTCGGCTTAAAACACATAATAATAGATCTACTACTAAAATAGGCCTTGGCCGAATTTACCTTTGTTCTTACCTTCCAAATCTTAAATCCCGAATTGGATCCTTGCTTCTTTATTACTGTCGAAATCCCTATGTACCCATGTTAGATCCAATCTAACATTAAATCATAATAATATAGCTTATGGCCGAATGGTATTCATAACTTACCTTAGATCTTAGAAGTTCGAAAGATACCTTCTTGTAGTTGACAATTTCTTAAATCCAAAAACACCCTTCCATAACTCGGCCAAAATCCATAATAGAGATTAGTCCCTAAATTTTAGATAGGTTTAAAATATTAAAGAATTGAAACCAAACTTTGGATCTTACCCTTTTTAAGAAATCGGTAGCACCCTTGTTAAAAGCCCCTTAAAGAATCGGCCTTGATGACTAGATGATAAAGTTTCGGCTTTTGGGATTTAATGGAGAAGTCGACTAGAGGTTCTCTTGGGGTATTTGGTTTCCACGAAAATAAGGAAAAGAAACTTGAGAATTTTGGCAATGGTGGACTATAGATTCGGCTTGACAAAAGAAAAAGAGAAGAGAAGAGAAGAGAGGAGAGCACTCAGAAATTCGGCAGAGAGAGGAGGAGGAAGAAAAATTGATGAGTAGCCCTATTTCCTTCCTTTTATAGCCGAAACTACTCCTCAGAATCCCTTACTTGGCCACCACTCTTCTTTATTTGATAGCTTTATCTCTTAATTAAAAATAATTAGAGAATAATCCTTTATTATCTCTTCAAAAATAATCCAAATTAAATCTCTTATTTATCACCTTATTAATCGAATATTAAAGAGAATAAAACTCCTCCTTTCTAGAAGGCTTGTGCCGTCCACCTTAGAGCTTCTGGAAGCAAAAATAAAACTTCTTTTATTTGCTTCCCAAGTGACTCGAACCTGTGCCCAACACCTTGCATGTGGCGCCATTTCCAGAGGCCCTAAGTGGCATCTTCAGGCCACTTTTCCAAGCCTGTTTGTGTGTCAAATTTCACAAACTTTTTCTTTTAAGGCCACCTTGCCTTAATTTCCTCTTTTAAACTTTAAAACTCGACATTTCTAAGTCATTTCTAAGTTTCCAAAAATTTTCGTTTGGCTCAGTAAACTTGACATTTTCTTACATTTCCAAGTTTCAAATGTGCACTTTCCTATTTTGAATCATTTCCAAATCATTTCCATCCATTTCCAAGTTTCCAAAAATGTTCACTTTCCATTTTTTTAACTTAACATTTCCATACATTTTCAGGTTTCAAAAATGTTCAAAATTTATTCTTAGTACATAAAACATGTTACTGCACAATTAAACCGAAAATGCATAGGCCCTTTCCAGGATGTTACAATTCTACCCCTTAAAATAATTTCGTCCTCGAAATTTTCTAACTAAAATAATTGAGGGTATTGTTGTCGCATTGCCTCTTCTCGGTTCCCACGAAGCTTCTTCCGATCCATGATTGCGCCATAACACCTTGACTAGAGGAACCGACTTCCTCCGTAGCACTTTCACATCACGTTCCAATATCCGAATCGACTCTTCCTCGTAGGATAAGTCCGCCTTAGCTCTACTTCTTCGAATGTGTACCACATGAGAGGGATCCGATCGGTAACGACGTAGCATGGATACATGGAATACGTCGTGCATCCGCCAGAACTCTCGTGGCAAATCCAATTGGTATGCCAACGCTCCAACTCACTTCAAGACTCGATAGGGCCCCTATAAACCTTGGGCTTAACTTCCCTTGTGACCGAACCTCATTACCTTTTTCCAAGGCGAGACTTTCGTAAACACTTGGTCTCCCACTTCAAACTCTATTTCCTTCCGCTTAAGGTCTGCATGTGATGACTTCGCCTATCGAGGCTTCCTTTAACCGTGCTCGAATCATCTCAACCTCTCTTCGGATTTGGCCACTATTTTTGGACCCAAAACTCGACGTTCTCCTAACTCGGTCCAACAAGTAGGAGTTCTACACTTTCGACCATACAATGCTTCATATGGTGCCATCCGAATGCTAGCCCGATAGTTGTTGTTGTAGGCTTAACTCGGCTAAAGGCAAATAGTCTTCCCAACTTCCTCGGAAATCCATCACACTGACCTCTCAACATATCCTCCAACACTTGTATAACTCGCTCGCATCGCCTGTCGATTGTGGATGAAAAGCCGTAGTGAAGTCGACTTAGTGCCTAAAGCTTGATGAAGTGCCCTCCGAACCGAGACGTAAACCTTGGGTCTCGCTTCGGAGATGATCGATCATTGGTACACCATGTAACCTCACAATTTCCGCCACATATAACTTAGCCAGCTTCTGAATAGAATAGTCAACTCTTACCGGGATGAAGTGTGCAGACTTAGTCAAACGGTCCACTATCACCCATACCGAGTCCTTCTTAGTAGGCGTAAGGGGAAGACCACTAACGAAATCCATGGTAATTCTCTCCCACTTCCATTGCGGAATCTCGATTGGTTGAAGCAATCTCGATGGAACTTGGTGTTCAACCTTAACTTGTCGACACACGTCAAACATTTCCCCACAAATTGGGCCACTTCTTGCTTAAGATCGGACCACCAAAATTGTTCCCTTAGATCTCAGTATAGCTTAATGCCTCCGGGATGCATAGAATAAGGGCTACTATGCGCCTCCTGAAGAATCCTTTGTCTTAACTCATTGTCTTTCGGCATACAGACTTTTCCTTTGTAACACAATACTCCTTCATCATTAACGCCATAATCCTTTAATTCCTCGTTCGCACTTGTCGTGAAACTTAGCACTTAGATCCTTAT
The DNA here is from genome assembly GCA_025698515.1 of Gossypium sturtianum. Classification (NCBI taxonomy): domain Eukaryota; kingdom Viridiplantae; phylum Streptophyta; class Magnoliopsida; order Malvales; family Malvaceae; genus Gossypium; species Gossypium sturtianum. The sequence continues at coordinate 49,864,394 of CM046946.1, read as the reverse complement.
CAACCAATCGTCCTCTTTCACCTCCTTCACCATGTGGGCTTGACTTGCAACTCTGCCAACAGGCTTCCATCATCGTACAAACTTAAGTGAGCGAACATAGCCCTTAGATCCGACACAACCTTCCGACTTAGGGCATCAGCTACCACATTCGCCTTGCCCGGATGATATTCTATCGAACGATCGTAGTCCTTCAACAACTCCACCCACCTTCGTTGCCTCAAGTTCAACTCCTTTCGAGTCAACAGATACTTAAGGCTCTTGTGGTCCTGTGTAGATCACCGACCTTTCTCCATAGAGGTAGTGCCTCCAAACCTTAAGGGCGAAAACCATCGCCGCGGTTCCAAGTCATGAGTTGGGTAGTTAACCTCATGAGGCCTTAGTTGCCGAGAGGCATAAGCGACTACTTTTCCTTCTTGCATTAGCACACATCCTAATCCCGTATAAGCGTCACAAGACACCACAAAATCCTTCCCAGCCTCGGCTGAATTAACACCGAGCCTCCGTCAACACCGTCTTAAGGTTGTCAAAGCTCTTCTGTTGCTTATCAGACCATTCAAAGGGTACTTCCTTCCTTAGTAACTTTGTCAAAGGCACGGCTATTGACGAGAATCCTTCTACGAACCTTCTGTAATAGCCTGCCAAACCTAAGAAACTTCGAATCTCAGCCACGGACCTAGGTGGTTTCCAATCCAACACTGCTTCGATCTTCCTAGGATCCACTCTTATTCCTTCTGCGGATACCACATGCCCTAAGAATGCCACCTTCTTAAGCCAAAAATCCACACTTGCTGAATTTGGCATAGAGCTTCTTCTCCCTTAACACTTGTAGCACCACTCGGAGATGTTCATCATGCTCCTCTTCAGACTTAGAATACACCAAAATATCGTCGATGAACGCAACGACGAACCTATCCAAGTAGGGTTGAAAAACTTGGTTCATCATATCCATGAACGCGGCTAGAGCGTTTGTCAATCCAAACGGCATCACCACAAACTAAAAATGGCCGTATCTTGTCCTAAAAGCGGTCTTATGGATATCTGCCTCCTTCACCTTCAATCGGTGATATCCCGACCTTAAGTCTATCTTTGAGAATATCGCGTCTCTTTCATTTGATCGAACAAGTCATCAATCCTTGGCAAAGGATACTTGTTCTTGATGGTCACTTATTCAATCGACGGTAATCTATGCACATACGCATAGTTCCGTCCTTCTTCTTACAAAATGTAACTGGTGCTCCCTATGGAGACACACCGGGTCGTATGAACCCACGATCCGACAACTCTTGGATTTGAGCCTTGAGCTCAACTAACTCCTTTGGCGCCATCATTGGTATGGAGCGATTGACACATGAGCTGCTCCCTGTAGTAAGTCTATTCCAAACTCCACCTCCCTATCCGGGGTATTTCTGTAATTCCTCCGGAAATACATCTTCAAAGTCTTTCACCGTTCTAACTCCATTGACACCTTCTTCCTTTCCACCTAACGCACTTTACGAAGGCTAAGAACGCCTTGCACCCTTTCTTAACCATTTTCTCGGCCTTCAACGCCGAAACTACGTTGGGCGGTAGTTTCTTCTCTCTCCGATCAATACTACTACTTCATCCTCCGGGGTCCTTAGTGCCATTCGTTTAGCCACACAATCCAACACAGCTCGGTGCTCTACTAGCCAGTCTATTCCAAGTATAAGTTCAAACTCCCCGAAAGGTAGTTCTATTAAGTCAGCCCGAAAGTTCACTCCCTGAATCGCTAGGGGTACATTCCGAAAGATCTTATCCACCACTACAGTTAGGCCTAATGGGCTTACTACAGTCATCTGCCTATCAGAAGGTTTAGAGTCTAGGCCTAGTGTTTCCACTACACTACATGCAACATAGGAATGGGTCGAGTCCACATCGATTAGAGAAAAATAGGGCTTGTCAAAAATAAAGAATGTACCGGTTATAACGTCCGGTGCGTCTCCATCTTCCCTCCGGCGAACCGCATAAACCAAACTTAGATTTCTTCCTATCATCCTCTCTTCTGATCTTCTCAAAAAGCTTGAATCTTTAAGGGGTAGTCGAATTCTCTGCATTAAGGTGAGTGCCGATTTTCCTATCTCTTCAATCTCTCTTTCGGTTTTTAAGAGGCAAGGCCGAATGGCCACTTGGTTGTTAAGGCTGCCGAATGAAGCTAATATTTCCTCTCTTTTGCGTTTGGGCGACATTCCGGGATTTGAAGGAAACCTGATCATCTAGATTGAAAAGCCAGAAATCGCTAGTCTCCAATTTCGGGATATTAAGGTAAGGTGATTTTCCCTAGATTTTCACTAGATTCGTTCATCGCATTCGAGATCTTAACTTTATGATGCGGATTAACGATCATATGTTGTGATAGTAGTTCTGACAAGGACTTGGGATGGAATTAAATATGGATCAGGCAAAGGAGAGAATCCCTAAGTTTAAGAAACGAGTCGTGGTCGTGATGACGGGATTGGCCACTGGGTTGTGGACCGACTTCGAACAACACCTTAGGCAAGTAGCGCTTGTATCGACTTACGATAGTGTCGACATAGAGAGTGTCGTTCTAACGGTAATCAGGTGTGTAGATCTCTAACACACAAATAATCTGTATGAATGTATATATATATGTTTATGTTATGGGCGAAAAGCCGGATAATAGGCTGTGTAGACAGTCGAATAAAACCCTAAAAGGGTTAGGCAAGGATGCCAGGTATGTAATCATAGAAATCTCTATGTGTATCGAAATATATGAAAGCATGTATGATGTTTTCTTTATGTGTGCATGCATGGGGTGGGATTATGATAATGAAGGGGAAGTGCATGATAGGTCACAATAGTGATCGGTGGTAGAAATCCCACGTTATATAAATGTTAGGTCACATAGTGATCGGTGGTGGTCGTGCCACGCTTAATGATTCCCGATTAATAGGAATAGGCGAAGATTTACCGTCGTTATGGTGTGTAGCGGATGGAGGGTTGATTGTAGAAATCCTCGAGGTGTGATGGTTGGTACGGGTTGGTTTGTAGAGGATGGAATTCTAGGATGGGTTGGGCTATTCATCAATTATTATTTATCATGTAATTATGATTGTTGCCTTTATGTATGGGCCAGGGCTCATAATGTGTTTGTGGGCCTCAGGTTAGTGTTTTAAGGGATTTATACACTGAGTCTTGGTGACTCACCCTATTTTTTTTTCCTAACCTTTCAGATGAGTAGTAGGTCGTGGACAAGGGAGTCGAGGCGGACTCAAGGGGCTAACAAGTCTTTTATTTATTAAATTTTCATTTTATTTTAAGTTTAAATTTTGGAATTATTTGATGTAATAAGGCCTCCATCGCTTAGGTTATCAGCTGATACTTGTCAATGTTTATGTTTTTTTTTTTCATGATCAAGGACTTATGATTAAAAGAAATAAAAATGGGATTCTCACACATTATTTAAAATAACACTTGTTTTGGAAAAAAAAATTCAAAGATTTTCTACCAGTGCCACCTATTTAAAGATTATCTACAAAAACGACTAAGTTTTTCAGAATCATTCCAAGTAAAGTTTTTAACCTTAAAACCGTAGCATACCAGATCTGGTCGTAATGTTTGGCCTGGGTTTGGGGTGTTACACTTTCATTTCCCGAGCTAAAATACGGATCGGTTCTTCCTCATACGTCATATCGGATCAGATTTCAATCTCGGATGGAACGATCACATGTGACGGATCTGATCTATATCTACGAAGCATCGAAACGTGAAATATGTTGTGTATCTTTTCTAATTCAGAAGGCAACTTCAATCTATAAGCAACAGGCCCAATATGTTCGATGATCTCGTATGGTCCGATGAATCTCGGACTTAGTTTGCCTTTTCGACCAAATAGGAGTACTTTCTTCCACGGAGAAACTTTCAAGAATACCCGGTCTCCGACCTAGAACTCAATGTCTTTACGTTTTAAATCAGCATATGACTTTTGACGATCCGAGGCAGCTTTCAAACTATCTCTGATTATAGCCACTTTCTGTTCCGTCTCTTAAATTAAATCAACCCCGTGTATCTTATTTTCACTGAGCTCGGTCCAGTACAATGGTGTACTACACTTGCGGCCATATAGAGCTTCGTAAGGTGCCATTTTGATACTAGATTGAAAACTGTTATTATAAGAAAATTCAACCAAAGGTAAGTATCTTTCCCACGTACCTTCAAACTCAAGGATGCAACATCTCAACATGTCCTCAAGTATCTGAATGGTTCGTTCAGACTGACCGTCTGTCTGCGGATGAAAGGCTGTACTAAAGTGGAGTTTAGTACCTAAAGCATCTTGCAACTTCTTCCAAAACCGCGATGTGAATCTCGGATCTCTGTCTGAAATAATGGAACTCGGCACACCATGTAATCTCACAATTTGAGATACATACAACTCAGCAAGTTTATCGAGCGAATTGTCTGTACAAACCGGCACAAAGTGAGCTGATTTGGTCAGTCTATCCACTATAACCTGATCGCATCTTTTCTTGCTCGGTGTCGAGGCAAACCCGGATACAAAATCCATAGTGATTCTATCCCATTTCCATTCAGGTATCATGATCGGCTGAAGTAACCCAGAAGGCACTTGATGCTCGGCTTTTACTTGCTGACAAATTAAATACTTTGAAACAAATTCAGATATATCTCGTTTCATGCCAGGCCACCAATAGAACTGTTTCAAATCATTATACATTTTCGTGCTACCCGGATGTACCGATAGTCGACTATTATGAGCCTCGTTCAAAATCACCTGAATCAAATCCACATTCCTCGGAATACATATTCGGCCTTTGAAGTTCAAACAATCATTTGCATCAATTCGAAACACTAACTCTGCATCATTTTCACACTAAACTCGTCTAGCAATCATATCTTAGTCAATTTTCTGTGCATCACAAATTTGCTGAATAAACATCGGTCTTGCTTTCATCTCGGCTATGATCGAACCATCACCAGACATAACCATATGTGCGTTCAACGCACGGAGAGCAAACAATGATTTTCGACTTAAGGCATCCACAACAACGTTAGCTTTCCCCGGATGGTAGTCAATCACTAATTCATAGTCCTTCAACAGCTCTAACCATCTGCGTTGTCTCAAGTTCAAATCTTTCTTAGTCATCAAGTACTTCAGAATTTTGTGATCTGAATAAACATGACATTTCTCACCGAATAAGTAATGACGCCAAATATTCAATGCGAAAACAATGGCTGCTAATTCCAGATCATGAGTCAAATAATTTCTTTCATGAGGCTTCAATTGTCTCGAAGCATAGGCTATGACTTTGCCGTCCTGCATCAAAACGGAACCCAAACCATTCAAAGAAGCATCACTAAAAATAATAAATTCTTTACCCGATTTAGGCTGAGCTAGCACTGGAGCTTCGGTCAAAAGGGCTTTCAACTGATCGATGCTTTTCTGACACTTTTCCGACCATTCAAATTTAACGTCTTTCTGTAATAGCTTTGTCAACGGGGTTGCTATTATAGAAAAACCTTTCACAAATCGTCTGTAGTAACCCGCAAGTCCTAGAAAACTTTGAATTTTAGAAACATTCTTCGGTGGTTTCCAATCAAGTATAGCCGATATTTTATTCGGATCAACCCAAATGCCTGATGCTGAAACGACATGACCCAAAAAGCTAACTTCCTTTATCCAAAATTCACACTTACTAAACTATGCATACAACTGTCGATCTCGCAAAGTTTGTAGCACCAATCTCAAATGCTCGGCATGCTCGGTTTCATCTCTGGAGTAGATCAGGATATCATCTATAAACACTACCACAAACCGATCCAAATACTGTCTGAAAATTTGATTCATCAAATCCATAAAAACAGCAGGTGCATTAGTAAGTCCAAAAGGCATAACCAGGAACTCAAAATGTTCGTACCTCGTCCGAAATGCGATCTTTGACACATCGAATCTCTCGACTGAATCGATAATAACCCGATCTCGGATCTATCTTGAAAACATGAAGCCCCTTTCAATCGATCAAATAAGTCATCAATTCGAGGCAACGGGTATTTATTCTTTATTGTCTCCTTATTTAACTGCCGATAATCAATACACATTCGCATAGTCCCATCTTTCTTTTTCACAAATAGAACTGGTGCACCCCAAGGAGAAAAGCTCGGTCGTGCAAAGCCCCTATCTCACAACTCTTGCAATCGTGCTTTCAACTCTTTTAATTCGATAGGTGCCATCCGACACGGAGCTATCAAAATCGAGTCGCCCCGGTACTAACTCAATACCAAACTCTATTTCTCAAATCAAGCAGTAAACCCGGTAATTCTTCAGAAACACATCCAGGTATTCACACACAAACGGTATGGATTCAATCGCTTTTCGGACACTTTATTATCCAACACATAGGCCAAGTAAGCTTCACATCCTTTTCTCACATACTTACGAGCTAACATCGAGGATATTACTACCGCAGTAACTCCACTCGGATCATTAGATTCAACCCGGATGATCTCACCGGATTCGCATCTCAAATCAATAATCTTTCTTTTGCAATTCACCAAAGCATCATGCAAAGTTAACCAGTCCATTCCCAAAATTATGTCGAACTCGTCGAAAGGTAACAACATTAAATCAGCTAGAAAGCAGAAATCCCGAATCATCAACGGGCAACCTTTACACACTTTATTAACGAGTACACATCGACCCAAGGGGTTGGACACACGAATCACAAACTCGATGAGACTCCACAGCGAGTCTTCTATGGATACTAGAGTTTCACACACATACGAATGAGTCGAACCAGGATCAATCAATGCAATCACAATAGTATCATAAAGTGTGAAAGTACCGGTAATGACATCTGGGAAGAAGCATCCTCTCTGGCACGTATAGCATAAGCTCTAGCTGGTGCTCGAGCCTCTGATCAAACCGCAGGTGTCCTTCGTTCCTCTCTGACTGCCACCTACATTCCCTGAATGTCTGGGTGGTCTGCCTCGTGCTGACGCGTTGCTCGGTTTAGTGTTCTAAGTCGTATTTTGCTCGGCTAGCATCGGGCACTCTCTAATAAAATGGTCCGACGATCCAAATTTAAAGCAGGACCGATCACGAAATCTACAACTCCCAGAATGCCATTTTCCACAATGCTTGCACTCAGCCCGGTTCTGCTAAACATTGCCAACACTAGCCATTGAAGTGGCTCAGGAACCCACTAGAGGTCGATCTCGTCTAGACAGGTCTGAAGTAGCTTTATGTCGGCCGAAGTCATCTTTAAACTTCTTAGGCGCGGTATGGAAAGTCTTACTCGATGATCTTTTACGAGTGTCTCTAGCTTCTATTTCAGCCTTTCTTTTCTCTTTTCCAAGCTCTTCAGCTTTGCAAGCTCGCTCGACAAGTACCACGAACTCTTTGCTCTCAAGAATGCCCACAAGCAACTTTATGTCTTCATTCAGACCGTCTTCAAATCTTTTGCACATAATGGCTTCAGTTGATACACACTCTCGGGCATATCGGCTCAATCTGACAAACTTCCACTCATATTCCGTCACAGTCATACGACCTTGTTTTAGTTCTAGAAATTATTTTTGTTTCCGATCGATGAATCTCTGACTGATATATTTCTTACGAAACTCGATCTGGAAGAAATCCCAAGTCAATTTTTCTTTCGGAACCACTGATACTAGTGTATTCCACCAGTGATATGCAGCGGTGTCGAAGTAGAGATATAGCACACTTCGGCATTCATCCGAGTGCTGAGGATAGCTCATCAAGTACCGAATAGTGTTATCAAGCCACATCTCACCGCGCTCTGCGTCATCATCATCATTAGCTTTGAATTCTTCGGCCCATATTTCTTGATTTTATCAACGGGAGGCCTACTAGATCTCATCGAATCTATCATCGGAGGTGCGAAAGGTGCGAGTTGGATTATTCGGGGTAGAGGTTGTTGTACAGTGGGTTAGTCCGAATGAACTGGGTGAACCATTCATTCATCATCCTGGTAGAAGGCTTGCTTAGCTTCCCTTCATGGCTACTCCAAAGCAGTCGAGAGTCTCACCGCGCCGATCCACGTGTGCGATCGGGCGCTACACTCTCTACATCATCCGCCATCTTTGTAACACCCCAAACTCCGGACAAGACACCACGCCCGAACGGTATGTTACGGGAAGAACGTCTTCGAGTGATCGATTTTTTTCGTTTAGAAGTGGGGTGAAAACATAGTGAATTTGAGGAAAGTTTGTGTAGGCTTGTTTGATTAGATTTTTGAAAACTTATCCAAGTCTAAAGTTTAAACGAGTTGATTTCACTTAGGACTTCTAGTAGTTTCTTAGTGCCATTTTGGAACAATTTAGACTTAGTGGCAAATCGAGTTTGATTTTAAAAAAAAAAAAAACCATTTGAGTTTCTTGAATAACGAAACATAGCGAGATACCCGATGGTATAGTTTAAAACACATGCGATATAATTTTGAAAACGTTGTCTTTCCAAATTTTAGTAAAATTTCATGCCAAGTTATTTGTTAAGCGGGTTGAGAATCTAATTAAAGCATAACCACCAAAAACATAATTTAGAGGCCTTTACAAATCCAAATTAAAACCCAACTAGCGAGAATTAAACTAAAGTACCCAAATGATAGAGTTGGAGTAAAACTTTATTGAGCATGGCATGAGCATCCCGAGTCCATCCCGGCTCCATGTCCGCGTCTCACGAGTCACTGAAATGTCAAAGGAGAGGGTGAGTCGAGTGACTCAAATGCATAAATCCCGCTCCCGATGAAACAACATGCTAACACACATCATACATAGCAACATAATTAATGCAACCCGATCCTAACCATCCGTATCTCCTTTTTCTACCCCATGTGGTACCAAACCACTGGTGGTGCCAAACCACTTTGGTGACATATAGTCACAATGTGTTACCCAAACACCGGTGTCCCAAAGACACAATGTGCTACCCAAGCACCGGTGACCGTAGTCACGATAATCGAATGATGGGGCCAACCCATCGTGTGATACCCAATCACTAGCGAGACGATCCCATATCTCAAAGTGGGGCCAACCCACGGTGGTGTTAACCACGTGGACAAGTCGCAATGAGGTGCCCAACCTCCGTGTCCCAAAGACACAAATGTGCTACCAAAGCACCGTGACCGTAGTCACGATAATCGAATGATGGGGCCAACCCATCGTGTGATACCCAATCACTAGCGCAGACGATCCCATATCTCATGTGGGGCCAACCCACGCGGTGGTGTTAACCACGAGGACAAGTCGCAATGAGGTGCCCAACCTCCGGTGTCCCAAAGACACAAATGTGCTACCAAAGCACCGTGACCCAAAGTCACAAAGTGTGTTACTAAAACACCGGTGCTCAAGCACAAGATATCATGCCCTCCACTCATATCACCCATCGACATACCATACTCATGTAATCATGCATATCATACAAGTCATGCATATCATGCTAATATGGTTAACTCATGCCCCATATCACATACATACATAGTCATGATACCATATAGATCATCAGTAATCTAGTAACAATACTGACTTACCCGGATACGCACACATACCCCATTTGGGTATCCAATGATCCATCATACTGTCATAGTTTTTAATAGGCAAACAGGTTTAATAACATTATTACTAAGTATAGTGTGTTAGTTTACACACCTGGTAAAGCGCAACCTTTAATACTAAAAGAAACGATCTAAAGCTCCTGGTATCCTTGATCCTACAATCGGCCAAATAGATGTTAGACATCTAACATTCGGCCAACACCAGTTAACCAAAGGGGTTAATATCGAACCCTTACCTTTTAAGATGATTTGGTTTCCTACCAAATCCGAATCACCCAATGATTCTCCTTAGCAATCGGCTACACCATAAAAGATGAACAGTTAATCTTTTGTTACCTTTGCCTTAATCGAACCTAAAAAGATTGAAATAATAACAATACCATGTACTTACCCCTACTTACCAATCGATTAACAAAAGAATAACGATTCCCTTGCTTGCTTTCACACTCCAAAGACCCTATAACAAAGAGATTAGAATCCTTCCAAAGATGACCATATTCGGCCCTTAATCAACCAACCTTGACAAAGTATAAGGAGAGAAAGGAGATGACCATTCGGCCAAGGACTTACCAATTCCAACCGATGGAAGGAAGGCCTCCAAACACCACCGATACACGGCCAAGACAACCACTAGAAGAGGGGATAGATTCGCCAACACCTTGATCAAAAGAAGGAAAGAATTCGCCAACCAAAACACTAAGAAAAGGGAGGTATTCCGCTTAAAACTCTGAAGTACAACAGAGGAAAATGGTTTAAGAGATGAGAAGGAATCGCCAACAGATGAGAAGGGTTCGGCTTGAGTGCTTAACACCCCTACTTTCGGCTTTGTACAATTAAAGAAAGAGGAAGAAAATGTGAGAAGAAGGGATATAGGTTTTGAAACACACAATTGAAAAGAAAAAGTGATGAATGAGCACATTCGGCTATCAAGGAGTTTGAAGAAAAATAAAACAAATTCGGCAACTAGGCTTTGACTTCACGAAGGAAAGATTGAGGAATTTACTTGGAAAGTTTCGGCTTGCTTTTGAGAGAAGAAGAATTTCGGTTTACAAAAGAAGAAATGGGAAAAGGAAATGTTTTTAGAGGCTTGAGTTTTGGTTCCAATAGATGAAAGAAAGAACAACAATGAGAGAATTTCTACAAAGGAAATTGGTTTGTTTTTTTGACAAAAAGAGAGGACTTTAGCTTACCAAAATGACCGAAAAATGCACCAAAGATGCAAAGGCATATTCGGCCTTCCCCTCTCCCACACTAAGCCGTCACTTCCCCCCTCCAACTCCCCTAAATTTCGGCCACAATCCCCAAAAGCTCCTATTCACTCATTTGAAATGAGTGGACCAAGTCCTCCTCCACACTTTGCTCTCCACCATCCAAGTCACCACTTGACCAAGTCCAAGGTGGAGTTTAAATCACCCACAACTCCTCCCTCCTATGCCGTCCAAAATGGGAACCAAAATGGGAGCTCTCATGACTTGAACTCTGGACCTCCTCACCTGAAGATGACGCCACACCAAGCTCCCAAGTGACGCATGCCTTGCCACTCCACTAACTTTCTTTTTGTGCTCAAGAACACCACATAATATTCATATACCCCAGCTTCATCAACTCCTCTTACTTAAGCCTAAAAACAAAAAGTTTCCCACCTACTCGGACATACCCCTAGTCTACAATTAAGCCCCTAAGACACCAAAATAGCCACATAGCAAGCCAACACATGCAAAACATGCCATAATAAAAATAGCCCCCAACCCGGGATATTACAGTTCTACCCCTCTTAAAATAATTTCGACCTCGAAATTACCCGATCAAAAGAGTTGCGGGTATTCTTTGTCTCATCATATCCTCGGGTTCCCACGTCGCTTCTTCCACGCCATGATTCCGCCAAAGAACCTTGACCAAAGGCACGGACTTCTACGCAGAACTTTCACATCTCGATCAAGAATCGCACGGGTTCTTCTTCCATAGTCAAATCTGGATTTACCTCGATCTCTTCCATTGCTACCACATGCGACGGATCCGAACGATACCTCAAGCATCGAAACATGGAAAACATCGTGAATCGACTAAGCTCTGCTTGGCAACTCAAGCCGATCACGCCACTGGTCCAACTCGTCTCAAAACCTTATACGGCCCAATAAACCTCGGACTTAGCTTGCCTTTCTTCCCGAACCTCAACACCTTCTTCCAAGGTGAGACCTTCAGGAAAACTCGATCCCCCACAGCGAACTCTATATCTCTTCGCTTAAGGTCGGCATAAGACTTCTGCCGGTCCAAGCTTCCTTCAATCTAGATTGAATCGCCTTAACCTTGTCTTCGGTCTCAAAGAACCAACTCGGGTCCCAACAACCGACGCTCACCTAACTCCGCCCAACACGTAGGTGAGCGACACTTCCTACCATACAACGCCTCATACGGTGCCATCTTAATGCTCGGCAGTAAATCGTTGTTGTAGGCAAACTCGCTAACGGTAGAAACTCCTCCCAACTACCTCAAATCCAGGATACAACCTCTCAAAGATATCCTCTAAGACGAATGACCCTTTTCGATTGACCGTCGATCGCGGGTGAAAAGCCGTCTTTGAAATCCAAACGAGTACCCAAAGCCCGATGCAACGCTTTCGAACCTTGACGTGAATCTAGGATCCCTATCCGAGATTATCGAACCGGCACACCGTGCAACCTCACTATCTCAAAAACATGCTTCGCTTAGCTTCAAGTGAGTAGTCAACCCTCACCGGAATAAAGTGAGTGATTTAGTCGATCGATCCACCACTACCCAAATCGAATCTTTCTTGCTTGGCGAAGCGGTAACCCACCGACGAAATCCATGGTTATCCTTTCCCACTTCCATCGAGGAATCTTCACAGTGAAGCAAACCCGACGGCAATCGATGTTCACCTTGACTCACGACAAGTCAAACACTTCCCAACAAACTCAGTAACCTCCTTCTTCAAGCCAAAGCCACCAAAATTGCTCTCTAAGATCCCTATACATCTTGCTACCTCCGGGATGCATAGCATATGGATCGCTATGTGCGTCTGAAGAATCTTCTCGCCTCAACTCAACATCTTTAGGCATACAAGCCTTACCTTGAAAACACAGAACCCCATCACGGTCAGAATTCTCCAAACCACCACCCTCGCACTCGCAACCTTCGCGCACTCGTAACCTCATCCAATAATCTGCTTTCTCTCGATCGCTCAACCCAAGTAGGCTTAACTCGCAACTCTGCGAGAATACTCCCGTCGTCATACAAACTCAAATGGGCAAACAAAGCTCTTAAATCAGAAACAACCTTGCGGCTCAACGCGTCGCCACCACGTTAGCCTTGCCCGGATGATACTCAATCGAGCGATCGTAATCTTTCAAAGAACTCAACCCATCTGCGGCGCCTCAAATTCAAATCCTTCCGAGTCGCAGATACTTGACTCTTGTGATGCGTGTAGACTATCGATCTCTCTCCGTACAAGTAGTGCCTCCAAATCTTTAAAGCGAAGACCACAAATGCTAGCTCCAAATCGTCGCGTCGGATAGTTGACCTCATGCGGCCTCACTGCCGAAACGTAAGCCACAACCTTACCCTCTTGCATCAAAGACACAACCCAAGCCCGTATGTGATGCATCGCAATAAATCGTGGAATTCCTTACCCGACCCTCAGTTGAATTAGAACCGAGCCTCGGTCAAAATCTTCTTTAACTTGTCGAAGCTTTCTGCGCTTCTCACCCATACAAACGGAACTTCTTTCCTCGGCAACTTGGTCATCGGCGCTATCTATCAACGAAATCCTCAACAAACCTTCGGTGAGTATCCGCCAAACCCGTAAAACTCCGAATCTCGACCCATCGACCTAGGCGGCTTCCAATCCAAAATCGCCTCAATCTTACGAGGATCTACTCGAATCCCTCACCGACACTACATGACCCAAGAAAGTCACTTTCTAAGCCGAACTCGCACTTATCGAACTTAGCATAGAGTCGCTTTTTCCTCAAAGTTTGCAACACCACTCGCAAATGCTTATCATGCTCTCCTCGCCCTTGAGTACACCAAGATGTCGTCTATGAAAACCACGACGAATCGATCCAGATCATCTTTGAAACACCCATTCATCATGTCCATAAACGCCGCCGCGGTGCGTTAGTCAACCCGAATGGCATTACCGTAAATTCGTAGTGCCCATACCGAGTCGAAAATTTGTTTTATGGATATCCGCCTCCTTAACCTTCAATCGATGATACCGGATCTCAAGTCGATCTTCGAGAATACCACCGCACTCCTTGGTGATCAAACAAGTCATCTATCCGTGGCAACGGATACTTGTTTTTAATCGTCGACTTGTTCAATCGTGTAGTCTATACACATCCGCATCGAGCCATCTTTCTTCTTGACAAAGAGTACCGGCGCACTTACGGCGAAACACTAGGCCTAATAAAACCTCGATCCAATAACTCCCGGATCGAGCCTTAAGCTCCACCAACTCCTTTGGCGCCATCCTATACGGAGCAATAGACACGGCGCAGATTCCGGTAATAGATCTATTCGAATTCTACCTCGCGATCCGGCGGCAAACCCTAAGCTCCTCAGAAAAACATCAAGAAACTCCTTAACTGTACGAACCTTCTCCACAGCAGACTCTTTAGCCTCCAAGGCATACACATGAACCACATACGCTTCACGACTCTTCCGACCATCTTCTCCGCTTTCAGAGCGGATACCACATTTGATAAGTAATCTCTCCTATTACCTATCATAGCCACCTCTTCACCCTCGACTGTCTTAAGAACCATGCGCTGGCGCGCAATCCAACCTTGCACGGTACTTGACCAACCAATCCATCCTAAGAATCAGGTCGAACTCTCCAAGCGGCGGTTCCATTAGATCAGACAAACACTACCCCTTGGAGTTCTAAGGGTACCTCTCTAAACAGTTTATCTACTACTACTGAGTGACCTAGAGGGCTAATCACGGTCATCCGCCTAGAAGATATTTCGAGTCTAAATCCATGGTCTCTACTATATACTCGGCAACATAAGAGTGCGTTGAACCCACCTCAATCAAAGCAAAGTATAAGGAGAACCAAAAATCAAAACGTCGGTTATGACGTCCGGTGCGCCGCCTCCTCTCGGCGCCTCAAAGCATACACTAATCCAGTGTCTAGCATCGAGCTACTCACACCACCTCGCCGGTGCTCCACGGCCCGACCGAACCATTACCACCTCTGCCATTACCACGGCCCCTCCGTGGTGGCGGTCCATTACCTCAATCGACATTACGGCCTGTCTCTCGCATCGAATCCTAGCCAACCCACGCGGGCAGTCCCTCACACGATGCTCAGAGAACCACACTCGAAGCAACCTTTCCCTCCAGTCCGACCACCCCAATGGGATTTCCCACACGATCACATCATGCGGCGGCCCTCGCCTAGCAAAGAACAAACCTAGCAGCTGGTTCGGCCCACTCGGTCTAGCCCTCTTCGCGGGTTACGACGATCCGAAGACCCAAAGCTCCTTTTATGTCTATTTCTATCCATGCCTTGTCTCACTCGACTCCTTAACCCCTCGGCTACCTTAGCCTTCTCAACTAAGACAACAAACTCGCTCCCTGGCGAGGAGCAATCGCGACCTCAAGTCGTCTCATGAGACCATCCTCGAAACGAACACACCTCTCATGCTCGGTGGCCACAATGCCCCGCATACCTACTCACTCTTCAGAACTCACCGTGCACTCGAAACCGATTTACTCCCCGAACAAGCCTCAAAAATGCCTTCACTGGGAGTCAATATAACTAGCTCGATGTACTTCTTTTGATATGCACCACGAAATAATCCCATGTTAGATCCTCTGCACGCCACACTGTCTCGAACCGTGAGCCACCGCGATATGACTCATCCCGGAGAAGCGATACGATGCCCTTGGCTTCTCTTGGTTTGTCAAGTCCAGATCATCCATGATCCGCTCGATTGCCTCCGGCCAATATTCGGCAAATCTTGGGAGCAACACCGAAACACCTCGGAAGAATTCGCCCCATTGGCACGAAGTCGCTCAGAACAAATTTCCTAACTCCGCGCCACTACCAACTCCTCGCTACCCTTTCCAACACTCGCAAAGATCGCTCGTGACACTGCGTCGCCCCCGGTCGATCTTGGAACTCACCACCTCCGGTGGTGACGGAACCGTATCTCATTTTCGAACCACGACCCGGATCCTACGGGCTCGTAAACCGTCATCCTACCTCGACCTCGCCCACGACCACGTCCACCTCTAGCGCTCATGACTAATCTTTCTCACGTATTCGATTAAGAATTTTTATGCATCGATGATTTATTCCACTTGTTTAAAAGCAAGTCTTATGAATATTTTAAGAGGATTTGTTCTCATGAGTTCACAAAATCCTATCATTTCAATCTCTAAAGTAGTATACTATTGCTATTCATCGAGATCATATCACATCCAATCAATTCACAAAGAATAGCCGGGTACTTACAGGCGGCCAGTCTTGGAGACTCGGTGCCATGCCTTTCAAACCTTACCTTAAGAATAAAAACTAACAAAACACCCTTTTGAAAACATTTTGGGCCTCAGGCCCACAGCCGAGCTTTTGAACTTAGCTCTGATACCACAATTGTAACACCCCAAACTCGGACAAGACACCACGCCCGAATCTGGTATGTTACTGGGAAGAACGTCTTGAGTGATCAGATTTTTTCGTTTAGAAGTGGGGTGAAAACATAGTGAATTTGAGGAAAGTTTGTGTAGGCTTGTTTGATTAGATTTTTGAAAACTTATCCAAGTCTAAAGTTTAAACGAGTTGATTTCACTTAGGACTTCTAGTAGTTTCTTAGTGCCATTTTGGAATAATTTAGACTTAGTGGCAAATCGAGTTTGATTTTAAAAAAAAAAAAAAAACCATTTGAGTTTCTTGAATAACGAAACATAGCGAGATACCCGATGGTATAGTTTAAAACACATGCGATATAATTTTGAAAACGTTGTCTTTCCAAATTTTAGTAAAATTTCATGCCAAGTTATTTGTTAAGCGGAGTTGAGAATCTAATTAAAGCATAACCACCAAAAACATAATTTAGAGGCCTTTTACAAATCCAAATTAAAACCCAACTAGCAGATAATTAAACTAAAGTACCCAAATGATAGAGTTGGAGTAAAACTTTATTGAGCATGGCATGAGCATCCCGAGTCCATCCCGGCTCCATGTCGCGTCTACGAGTCACTGAAATGTCAAAGGAGAGGGTGAGTCGAGTGACTCGATGCATAAATCCCGCTCCCGATGAAACAACATGCTAACACACATCATACATAGCAACATAATTAATGCAACCCGATCCTAACCATCCGTATCTCCTTTTTCTACCCCATGTGGTACCAAACCACTTTGGTGGTGCCAAACCACTGGTGACATATAGTCACAATGTGTTACCCAAACACCGGTGTCCCAAAGACACAATGTGCTACCCAAGCAATGGTGACCGTAGTCACGATAATCGAATGATGGGGCCAACCCATCGCGTGTGATACCCAATCACTAGTGAGACGATCCCATATCTCAAAGTGGGGCCAACCCACGGTGGTGTTAACCACGAGGACAAGTCGCAATGAGGTGCCCAACCTCCGGTGTCCCAAAGACACAAATGTGCTACCAAAGCATCGTGACCATAGTCACGATAATCGAATGATGGGGCCAACCCATCGTGTGATACCCAATCACTAGCAGACGATCCCATATCTCATGTGGGGCCAACCCACGGTGGTGTTAACCACAGGGACAAGTCGCAATGAGGTGCCCAACCTCTGGTGTCCCAAAGACACAAATGTGCTACCAAAGCCTTTGGTGACCCAAAGTCACAAAGTGTGTTACCAAAACACTGGTGCTCGTCAGCACAAGATATCATGCTCCCTCCACTCATATCACCCATCGACATACCATACTCATGTAATCATGCATATCATACAAGTCATGCATATCATGCTAATATGGTTAACTCATGCCCCATATCACATACATACATAGTCATGATACCATATAGATCATCAGTAATCTAGTAACAATACTGACTTACCCGGATACGCACACATACCCCATTTGGGTATCCAATGATCCATCATACTGTCATAGTTTTTAATAGGCAAACAGGTTTAATAACATTATTACTAAGTATAGTGTGTTAGTTTACACACCTGGTAAAGCGCAACCTTTAATACTAAAAGAAACGATCTAAAGCTCCTGGTATCCTTGATCCTACAATCGGCCAAATAGATGTTAGACATCTAACATTCGGCCAACACCAGTTAACCAAAGGGGTTAATATCGAACCCTTACCTTTTAAGATGATTTGGTTTCCTACC
The DNA here is from genome assembly GCA_025698515.1 of Gossypium sturtianum. NCBI lineage: Eukaryota > Viridiplantae > Streptophyta > Magnoliopsida > Malvales > Malvaceae > Gossypium > Gossypium sturtianum. The sequence continues at coordinate 49,846,473 of CM046946.1, read as the reverse complement.
AAATCCGAATCACCCAATGATTCTCCTTAGCAATCGGCTACACCATAAAAGATGAACAGTTAATCTTTTGTTACCTTTGCCTTAATCGAACCTAAAAGATTGAAATAATAACAATACCATGTACTTACCCCTACTTACCAATCGATTAACAAAGAATAACGATTCCTTGCTTGCTTTCACACTCCAAAGACCCTATAACAAAGAGATTAGAATCCTTCCAAAGATGACCATATTCGGCCCTTAATCAACCAACCTTGACAAAGTATAAGGAGAGAAAGGAGATGACCATTCGGCCAAGGACTTACCAATTCCAACCGATGGAAGGAAGGCCTCCAAACACCACTGATACACGGCCAAGACAACCACTAGAAGAGGGGATAGATTCGGCCAACACCTTGATCAAAAGAAGGAAAGAATTCGGCCAACCAAAACACTAAGAAAAGGGAGGTATTCCGCTTAAAACTCAGAAGTACAACAGAGGAAAATGGTTTAAGAGATGAGAAGGAATCGGCCAACAGATGAGAAGGGTTCGGCTTGAGTGCTTAACACCCCTACTTTCGGCTTTGTACAATTAAAGAAAGAGGAAGAAAATGTGAGAAGAAGGGATATAGGTTTCGGCTTACACAATTGAAAAAGAAAAAGTGATGAATGAGCACATTCGGCTATCAAGGAGTTTGAAGAAAAATAAAACAAATTCGGCAACTAGGCTTTGACTTCACGAAGGAAAGATGGAGGAATTTACTTGGAAAGTTTCGGCTTGCTTTTGAGAGAAGAAGAATTTCGGTTTACAAAAGAAGAAATGGGAAAAGGAAATGTTTTTTAGAGGCTTGAGTTTCGGTTCCAATAGATGAAAGAAAGAACAACAATGAGAGAATTTCTACAAAGGAAATTGGTTTGTTTTTTTTGACAAAAAGAGAGGACTTTAGCTTACCAAAAATGACCGAAAAATGCACCAAAGATGCAAAGGCATATTCGGCCTTCCCCTCTCCCACACTAAGCCGTCACTTCCCCCTCCAACTCCCTAAATTTCGCCACAATCCCCCAAAAGCTCCCATTCACTCATTTGAAATGAGTGGACCAAGTCCTCCTCCACACTTTGCTCTCCACCATCCAAGTCACCACTTGACCAAGTCCAAGGTGGAGTTTAAATCACCCACAACTCCTCCCTCCTATGCCGTCCAAAATGGGAACCAAAATGGGAGCTCTGCGACTTGAACTCTGGACCTCCCTCACCTGAAGATGACGCCACACCAAGCTCCCAAGTGACGCATGCCTTGCCACTCCACTAACTTTCTTTTTGTGCTCAAGAACACCACATAATATTCATATACTGACTTCATCAACTCCTCTTACTTAAGCCTAAAAACAAAAAGTTTCCCACCTACTCAGACATACCCCTAGTCTACAATTAAGCCCCTAAGACACCAAAATAGCCACATAGCAAGCCAACACATGCAAAACATGCCATAATAAAAATAGCCCCCAACCCGGGATATTACAGCTACGGCTCTGTCAGGATCCATTTACTATATAAAACATAGTTTGAAATGTCAGAAGTCACCACACTATCATATATATAATAAAGACATGTATAGCTAGACTCACACGCGCTACGGTAGTCCTAGAATCGACTAAACCGTAAGCTCTAGTACCAATCAAATTTAACACCCCTAACCCGTGTCCGTCGCTGGATTAGGGTTACGAGTATTACCATGTAAGTTAAAACTTCAGTTCACTCGATTAAATCTTAGTTGATCATCTTTATCAAATAATTTAATTATAAACAGACAAATCACACATGTGTAACACATACTTAATACATTAATCCAAGTCATATACGATATAATCATCGATGAACATAAAATGACCATACAATGTATATTACGACATGACATTATCACATAACAATACAGATTTCATGCACCACATTTATCAAAACGATCTTGATCTATAAAATTTATAACAACTAAACTATTCGTAACTAATTAATTAAGTAAGTATACTTCGAATGTCAATGCATAATACTTCCTATTAAGACCAATTTCATATGGCATAAAACCTATTTCCACATAACCGAATATATGCAACTTATTACACATCACATACATACTTATGTATTTGGCCGAATATACAAGGTCTCATTTATAACATTTCATGTTCGTTACCTAGCACAAACCGAGTTTCGTAGTTTCATGCACTCAATTAAATTAAGCAATCTCACAAGCCAAATATATATATACATGTATACATCATAGTTATGCACATTTTCCATATTCGACTATGAGCCTAAACAATTAAATTCTTTAAACATGTTAACTACATTTGCAACTATCACCTAGGTTTGCCCGAATACACATACACGCATTACTCAATATAATTCATACTTCGTAAATTGACTAAAGTTGACACACATACATAAATTCTGAATGATGCTCAACTAACACATACCTACCTTGACTTATACATGCAAAGATTAACTTAAATGCCGAAACACCTGACTAATTTAACACAAACATTGGCATTACAAACAAGCAATCATATAGAACGCATAATACATAAGCTTGAAGTAAAGAAACAACCCATAGACGAATTGTTGAAACCTAACACTTTAATCACATAGTCAAGAACAAATAAAACCGAACTTATAATGAATGTTTAAGCCATTTTTGCATGGCTATTATATATATATAAACATAACATCATTACAACATTTAGCTAGCCTATACATGCCTTTGATTCAAAATAACTAGCTTAAAAGTACCAAAAAGGGATGATAGTGTGGTTGACTTCACCAACGATCCTTCGAGCCCGTAGCTTGACCAAAATCTATAAAACGAACAATGAACACACACAAAGTAAGCTCACTAGCTTAGTAAGTCTCAAGCAACTATAAATGTAATGATCATACACTTAAATATTTTAAATCTTCAGGCTTATAGATTTGAACATAAATATTTCAATATGAAAAAACAATGTACATAGCCGAATACTAGTAATACCCTTAATTTAAATATTATAACTATATCACCATGAACATATACACTATCAAATCTCATGAATATCATATTTAATCGTATATTCCGAGTCACATGAACACATCTTAGGTATCGATCTCCTATATCTACTTATACATATATGCAAACACTTTCAAACTCTTTCACCATTGATCTTTCCATTTGTAATCGAATCGCAATGTAATAAGCATGTATATATCTCAATTTCACACACATATAATGTTCATACACATTAATGATAAGCTCAACATTATAAAATAAAATACTTATAGAATCATCCACTTCATCACATCGTACTTAACTAAAACGATAATAAATTAACTTACTTCATTCCTTACTAATATAGTAGGCTAACTCTTACCCGAGCTTTTAGCACATAGCACTATATATGTGTCACCTTGTTTGATTTTCTGATTCTCTATTTATAGCATATCACCGGCATTAAGCCTGCTAGACCCGAAGTCTGAAGTTCGAACACCGGCATTAAGCCTGCTAGGCAATAAGCCCGAAATAATTCACCGGCACAAGGCCTACTAGGCAATAAGCCTTAAATAATTCACCGGCACAAGGCCTGCTAGGCTCGAAGCCCGAATATCAACACTATTAACCTTTCAATTCGCATTACTTAGTGCTAAATTCACAAACATTTCGTATACTTCATATTTCTTTCACATATCAAACCGAACTTACTTATTCACATTACATTAAACAACATAAAGTCAATCCAATAATATACCACCACATTCGGCCATCACATAAATTTATACTCAAAATTATCAAATATCATCATTTACCATGTTCATAATTAATTCTTTAACATATATTTGCTTAAGGACTTACCTCGACTATCGACGGACAACGTAGACTGGCTATTCGATAACCTTCGCCTTTCCCCGATCCAAATCCGTTTTTCTTTATTCTTGATCTAAACACATTAAAATTTAGCTCATTCAACCACATTTCATCTCAATTTAGTCCCAAAACATATAAACGAGCAAATTACCATTTTACCCCTAATGTTTCACATTTTTACAATTTAGTCCTATTTGCATAAAACACAAAATACACAAAATTCCACTATACCACTCAAGGGCCGAATACTCATAGGGACTATACAAGTCTATTTCTTTCATTTATTTTACATTTTATCCCCTCAAAAATTTATTCTTTGTAATTTAGTCCAAAATACTCAAATTCACTAAAATTTCCAACACAAAACATGCTAATCCTTAACATAACTTTAATATAACATCATCAAACATCAAAAACTACGAGAACATGACAATGGCCGAACATCAAACATGCTCAAATTTAAAAATTCTAACACGGGTCAACTAATGTTCGAAGCAACGATCTCAAAAACGTAAAAATTAACAAAAACCGAAATCAAACTAACCTTGAATTTGAGCTTATATGTGCCGAAAATAAAAATAAACCAAGTTCTTCTTCTTCCTCCAATATCCGGCCAAGAGAAATAAGATGATAATGGCCATTTCATTTGTTTTATTTTAACATATAATATGATTTTACTTAATTACTAATATAACCTTTCAAATAAAATAAAACTAATATATAACTTAAGGTTACTTATGTCAATAACCACCCACTAACTTAAAAATGGGCTAATTACCTTTTTAATACCCCATATTAGAAAGCCATCATCATTTAAGCACTTTCCACTATAGTATGCAACTTTTACACTTTACGCGATTTAGTCCTTTTTTGTTAAATTAAACACTCAAACGATAAAATTTTTATACGAAACTTTCACACATCATAAATCACATATAATTAGCACCAAAAATAATATTTAAAAATTTTTCAGACTCGGATTCGTGGTCCCGAAACCACCGTTCCGATTAGGGTCAAATTCAGACTGTTACATGGCATCCTTATGAGATTTCGTGTAAGACCATATTTGGGATATGGCATCGATATGACACTTTGTGTAAGACCATAGCTGGGCTATTGGCATCGATATGAGATCCCATGTAAGACCATATCTGGGATATGGCATTGGTATGATACTATGTGTGTGAGATTTCCCGAGTATCCTTTAGTATGCCAAGTGGTTCAATGGGAAACTTAACGGCAATGTTAAAGTTGAGAAAGACTATGGTATGTTGTGAAAGATCATGGTAAGTTACAAGCTAGTACAGGTATGTACATAAAGCTCATGCTTAGTGAGCTCAATATGTGATAAACCCTCAGTTTGGTTTGATTGAGTAAGTTACGATATTAAGGTTTTAATATAATCTATGCCAAGTTTGACTATGAGATTTACAATGAAACTTATGTTAATTTATTTCATGTTAAAGATATGTTAAAGTGTGTTTATGATGCTTATTATTTGCATAGGAACTTACTAAGCTTTAAAGCTTACTCCCTTTCTTTTTCCCTTGTCTTATAGTGATGCCAAGCTAGCTCGGGGATTGAAGACTGTCGGAGATCTGTTCACACTATCAACTTAACATTTTGGGTACTTATGATTACATTATTTTCAGTTATGGCATGTATAGGGACTTGGTCTTTTTTGTATGTGTCATAATTGATTTGGCCAAATGTGTTGGCTTATAATGGTTGATGATTCATTTTGTAAATGGCCATTGGAATTGGATAATATTGGTTAAGTATATATGAATGTGAAGATGTCTTTCATGAATGTGGATTTTGCATGGTTTAAGATGATAAGTATGAGATGTTGTGTGTGATAGGAAATAACATGTAATTGATATGTGGATGATTGGGTTGTGGCTGAATTGGTTGTATATATACTTGAATTTGTGTTGCTTGTTGTTGTATAGGTTGGTGCAAGAAAGGGTGGCAAAATGGCTTCGTAAATAGCCTTATTTTTGTACACACGGGCGTGTGTCTAGGCCGTGTGTGACACACGGGCGTGTGTCTAGGTCGTGTGTGACACACGTCTTGCCCCAAGGGCGTGTGTTCTGGCCGTGTGTCCCCTGTACCTCAATTGTTGCAAAATAGAATGCTCAGTAATGAGCACTACCGCAGAGACACGAGCGCAGTGTCTCACCGTGTGTGGACGGCATGCGATTTTGAACACTGGTGTGTGTTCCCCGCCGTGAAGTCTGCACCTATTTTGCAAAAAAATTATGAAAATATAATGGATCACACGGCCTAAGCACACGGGCGTGTGACTTGGCCGTGTGACCTAATTTTGATGATGATGTCATAAATAGAATGCTCCCTATTTTGAACACGGCCTGAAGCACGGGCGTGTCTTAGTGTCACACGGGCGTGTCCCGAACCCACACGGGCGTGTGACCCCTTTTACATAAAAAATTTTCTAAATTTCCCAAAAGTTTCCAAAGTTCTCGGTTTAGTCCCAAACCACTCCAACGTATGTTTTGGGCCTCTTAGGCTTGTAATAGAAACGATATGAAAGTATATGAAAATTTTTAAATTTGGATGGAAGTTCATGTTTCGGTTTTGTATGAATGCTTGCGTATAAGTCCGGTAACACCTCGTACCCTGTTCCGGCGTAGAATATGGGTAAGGAGTGTTACATTTAGTGGTATCAGAGCCAGGTGTAGTCGATTCTCGGACTAACGTAGCGTGTGTAAGAGTCTAGCTATACATGCCATAAACGAACTGTGATAGTGTGATGACTCCTGACAATTGTAAATTGTGTTTTCATATAGTAATGGATCCCAATCGAGCTGAGGCTGATGAAGTCGAAAGTAATGCGCCGGCTCCTGCTCAAGGGGCAGCGCCAGTTGAAAGTAGACCCGTAACTATGAGTCAGGGGGGAGGAGAAGGGGCTAGAGAAGCCTTTCTTCATATGATGAACGCATGGTATACGGAGTTCGTTCGAACAAACTCGAATGCTCAACCCCCTCCACCCCTACCTATTCCTCAACTAGTTCCTGTAGCGCCTCAAGGTATGGACTCTTTGAGATTGAACAGGCCTCCGATTGATAAAATTTGAAAGCACGGGGTCGAAGAATTCTGAGCCAATTCTGATGATGATGCTGAGAAAGCCAAGTTCTGGCTCAAGAACACTATCAGGGCTTTTGATGAGTTGTCCTGCACACCTGAAGAATGTATGAAATGTATTGTCTCACTCATAAGAGATTCAGCCTATCAATGGTGGAACACTCTTGTGTCGATAGTACCAAGAGAGCGGGTTAATTGGGAATTCTTACAGGAAGAGTTTCGTAAGAAGTATATTAGCCAAAGGTTTATCGATCAGAAACAAAAGGAATTTCTTGAGTTAAAACAGGGCCGAAGGACAGTGACGGAGTATGAGCATGAGTTTATGAGACTTAGCAAATACACTCGGGAATGTGTTTCGACTAAAGCTATCATGTGTAAGAGATTTGAAGACGGACTGAATGAAGACATTAGATTGTTGGTTGGCATTCTAGAATTAAAATAATTTATTGTACTTGTCGAGTGAGCTTGTAAGGCTAAAGAGTTGGCAAAAGAGAAAAGAAAATCTGAGTTTGAGTCTCGAGACTCGAGGAAAAGACAGATGGGTAAGTCATTCTAGTCCTCATCTAAGAAATTGAGAGAGTTTAATACTTAATCGAATCCTTCAGTTGGGTTTCCAAAAAAAAGCCATGGGAAATAGTATTCGGGACATAAGGCTCAGACTACTTCAATAGCAAGTGTGGGTAATGCTCGACCTAATAGACCTGAATGCCCGCATTGCGGTAGACGTCACCCCAGTGAGTACTGAGTGAATGATCGAACTTGTTTCAAGTGTGGTTCCCAAGATCATTTCATTAGAGATTGCCCTGAGATGGTTGAAAAGTAGAAATTTCAGAGTGCAAGATCTGGTAATACTGCTCCTAGACGAAGGCCATAGAGAAATCTGGGAAATGGAGCAAGTAGCAAGGATGCACCTAGAGATCCGGCTGTGAGATTCGAGGGTAGAACACCTGCGAGGGCTTATGCCATTCGCGCTCGTGAAGAGGCTTCATCTCTTGATGTGATTACAGGTACTTTTTCTCTTTATGATACTCATGTTGTTGCTTTGATTGATCCGGGATCAACCCATTCTTATGTTTGCATGAAATTGGTGTCTAGTATGAATATGACTGTTGAGTCTACAGAATTTGTGATAAAAGTGTCAAACCCCTTAGGCAAGTATGTACTAGTTGACAAGGTTTGTTAGAATTGTCCTTTGATGATTCGAGGTCATTATTTTTCGGCTAATCTGATGCTTTTGCTATTCGATAAATTTGATGTAATACTTGGTATTGATTGGCTGACTATTCATGATGTGGTAGTAAATTGTGGAAGAAAAATTATTTCATTGAAACGTGAAAATGGTGAAACTCTTAGAATTGATTCAGATGAGTTGGATGAGTTACCTATTGTAATTTCTTCGATGACTGCCCAAAGATATGTAAGAAAAGGTTGTGAAGCTTATCTAGCTTATGTGTTGAATACAAAGGAGTCTGAATTGAAAATTGAATCAGTGTCGATAGTGTGTGAATATCCGGATGTGTTCTCGGAAGAGTTACCTGGGTTACCTCCAGTTAGAGAAGTTAAGTTTGGCATTGAGTTAGTCCCTGGTACTTCAGCGATATCTATTGCTCCGTATAGAATGGCCCGGACTAAATTGAGAGAGCTAAAGGCTCAGTTGCAAGAGTTGACAGATAAGGGTTTTGCGAGACCGAGTTATTCTCCCTAGGGTGCTCCGGTATTGTTTGTAAAGAAGAAAGACAGATCTATGAGACTTTGCATAGATTATCGACAGCTCAATAAGGTAACTATAAAGAACAAGTATCCTTTGCCGAGGATTGATGATTTATTTGACCAACTGAAAGGTGCAACTATGTTCTCGAAGATAGATTTGAGATCTGGTTACTACCAGTTGAGAGTAAAAGAGTCAGATGTGCCGAAAACCACTTTCAGAACAAGGTACAGACACTACGAATTCCTCGTTATGCCTTTTGGATTAACGAATGCTCCAGCAATTTTTATGGATATAATGAATCGAATCTTTAGACCGTATTTGGACAAGTTTGTGGTTGTGTTTATTATTGATATTTTGATTTATTCTCGTGATGAGTCTGAGCGTGCCGAAAACTTGAGAATTATTTTGCACACTTTGAGCGATAAGAAGTTGTATGCTAAGTTTAGTAAAAGTGAGTTTTGGCTCCGAGAAGTCAGATTTTTAGAACATATTGTCTCAGGTGATAGTATTCGGGTTGATCCAAGTAAGATTTCGACAATTATTGATTGGAAACCGCAACGGAATGTATCTGAAGTTAGAAGCTTTTTGGGCTTAGCCGGATACTACCACCGGTTTGTCAAAAGGTTTTCGATGATTGCTACTCCTATGACGAGACTGTTGCAAAAAGGCGTTAAGTTTGAATGGTCCGAAAAATGTCAGTAAAGTTTTGAGAAATTGAGGGAACTATTGACTGATGCACTGGTTTTAGTGCAACCTGAACCGGGAAAAGAATTTGTAATTTTTAGCAACGCATCATTGAATGGATTATGATGTGTATTGATGCAAGAGGGCAAAGTGATAGCCTATGCCTCGAGACAATTGAAACCACATGAGAAGAATTACCCGACGCATGATTTGGAATTAGCCGCTATTGTGTTCGCTCTAAAGATTTGGAGACATCATTTGTACGGTGAGAAATGTCATGTTTTTACCCACCATAAGAGTTTAAAGTATCTGATGACTCAAAAAGATTTGAACTTATGGCAACGAAGATGGCTTGAGTTACTGAAAGACTATGAGTTGGTGATTGACTATCACCCGGCTAAAGCGAATGTAGTCGCTGATGCCTTGAGTAGAAAATCCTTGTTTTCCTTGAGAGCAATGAACACGAGATTGACTTTATTTGATGACGGTTCTATTCTAGCTTAGTTAAGAGCTAAGCCGAAGTTTATTTAACAGATTTGTGAAGCTCAGAAATGTGACATTGATTTGCAAGCTAAGAGAATTCATTGTGAATCGATTAGTGATTCAGATTTTCATATTGGATCCGATGATTGTTTGATGTTCCGAGGTAGAGTTTGTGTACAGAAAAATGAAGAACTTATTTAGAAAATTTTTCTTGAGGCGCATAATGGTTGTTTATCTATGCATCTGAGTAGTACGAAAATGTATAACAATTTGAAGAATATGTATTGGTGGCCAGGTATGAAAAGAGATATTTTTGAGTTTGTGTCGAAATATCTGATTTGTCAGCAAGTGAAAGCCGAGCACCAAGTGCCTTCGAAATTACTTCAGCCCGTGATGGTTCCCGAGTGGAAATGGGATAGAATCACCATGGATTTTGTAACGAGTTTGCCTTTAACTCCAAAGAAGAAAGATGCCATTTGGGTAGTCGTTGATAGATTGACTAAATCGGCACACTTCATCCTGGTACGTACTGATTATTCGCTTGGTAGGTTAGCTGATTTGTACATTGGTGAAATTGTTAGATTGCATGGAGTGCCTATTTCGATCATACCAGATAGAGATCTGAGATTCACTTCACAGTTTTGGAAAAAGCTGCAAGAAACTTTGGGTACGAAGCTAAACTTTAGTACCGCTTTCCATTCGCAAATCGATGGTCAATCCGAGAGAACAATTCAAGTGCTTGAAGATATGCTTCGATGTTGTGTTCTAGTATTCGAGGGTAGTTGGGAAAAATATCTACCATTGGTCGAATTTTCCTATAATAAAAGTTTTCAATCGAGTATAAAGATGGCGCCTTATGAGGCATTGTATGGTCGCAAGTGCCGAACACCATTGTATTGGACCGAACTCAGTGAGAAATAGATTCGCAGGGTAGACTTGGTTAAAGAAACTGAAGAAAAAGTAAAGATAATTCGTGATTGCTTGAAAGCAGCTTCAGATCGACAAAAGTCGTATGCAGATTTGAAAAGAAAAGAGATTGAGTTCTAGGTTGGTGACAAAGTATTTTTGAAAGTATCTCCGTGGAAGAAGATTCTGAGATTTGGCTGTAAAGGCAAGTTGAGTCCACGCTTCATTGGGCCGTATGAAGTTATTGAAAAAATAGGGCCGGTGGCATATCGGTTAGCTTTACCGATAGAGTTGGAGAGAATTCATAATGTGTTTCATGTGTCGATGTTGCGACGATATCGTTCTGATCCTTCACATGTGATTTCTCTGACAGAGATTGAAATTCGACCGGATATGACGTATGGTGAAGAATCGATCAAGATCTTAGCACGAGAAGTTAAACAGTTGAGAAATAAAATTATAACCCTCGTAAAAGTATTATGGCAAAGACATGGGGTAGAAGAGGCTACGTGGGAACCCGAGGAATCCATGAGAAAACAATACCCAAACCTTTTTTCCGACAAGATTTTCGGGACGAAAATCCCTAAGGGGGGAGAGTTGTAACATCCCGATTTCGGGTCTAGTCAGAATAGTGGTTTTGAGACCACAAATCTGAAGTAGAAATAAGTATTTTATGAACATTTTGAGGTCTATAGCATGATTGCATGATTGTGTGAAAATTTCGTCAAGAAATTTTATGCATAAAGTGACTAATTTGAAATTTAGGACTAAATTGAATAAGTTGCAAAATATACATTCTAGAAGCTTTGAGCATGAAATTGCCATGGATTTTTAATTAGAGGGTCTTAAATAGCAATTTGACCAATTTCTATTTTTATGGACAAAAATAGACATGGATAGGTAAAAATTCAAATAAAGGCATTAAGGGCATTTTGGTCATTTAGTAATTAAAAGATTAAAAAGGGAAAATCAAGTAAAAAATTTGCTCATCTTCTCCATGCTTGTGCCGAAAATTCTAAGGAGCCATAGCTAGGGTTTTTCCAACTTTCAAGCTTGATTGTAAGTGCATCTTAGCCCTGTTTTTAATGCTCCTTATGTTTTTGAGATCGTTATCACTCGGTTTACCTATTTCTACTATTATTTTGAAGTATGTTTCATGTTTAAAAATTTAACCATTTGTGACATGCATGTATTTTGATGCCTAATGGTAGATTATGCAAGTTTAATGTTAAATAAACAACTTTTGCTTGATGATTTTTTGTGAAAATTGACAAAAAGGACCTATTTGTAAAAAGATTTCAAAATGTGTGTACAAGTATGATTAAATGAAAAATATGGACTATTATAAGTATAAAAGGGGTTCGGCTAGGCTTGGGAATTGAAGAAATTGAATAGATTTCATTTTCCGAGCCTAGGGGCAAAAGTGTAAATATGTCAAATTTTAGGGACAAAAATGTAATTTTCCATAATATGACCTTTGAATTGAATTTAGTAATGTGATTATTAAGTAAGCTAAATTTTCTATTATAGATCAAGAGAAACGAGGTTCAGACCTTGATCGGGGAAAGAATAAGGTGTTTGACGATTAAATCCCTATTCTACTATTTTTGTACCGAGGTAAATTCATATGTAAATGATGCATTATTGTTTATGTTTTACTTGTATTATTATTGTATGAATTGTAATTTACTATTTGATTGAATTCGATAAAGTTTGATAAGAAAGAAAGTCCCGATTGAACCTTAGGAATAGATAGGATACAAATGTCATGACATTAGGGTTATTGAGATTACGTGTAAGACCATATTTGGGATATGGCATCATTATGAGATTTAGTGTAAGACCATATTTGGGATATGGCATCGATATAAGACTTCGTGTAAGACCATAGCTGGGCTATTGGCATCGATATGAGATCCCATGTAAGACCATATCTGGGATATGGCATTGGAATGGTACTATGTGTGTGAGATTTCCCGAGTATCTTTTAGTATTCCAAGTGGTTCAACGGGAAACTTAACGACAATGTTAAAGTTGAGAAAGTCTATGGTATGTTGTGAAAGATCATGGTAAGTTACAAGCTAGTACAGGTATGTACATAAAACTCATGCTTAATGAGCTCGATATGTGATAAACCCTCAGTTTGGTTTGATTGAGTAAGTTACGATATTAAGGTTTTAATATCATCTATGCCAAGTTTGACTATGAGACTTACAATGACATTTATGTTAATTTATTTCTTGTTGAGTATATGTTAAAGTGTGTTTATGATGCTTATTATTTGCATAGGAACTTACTAAGCTTTAAAGCTTACTCCCTTTCTTTTTCCCTTGTCTTATAGTGATTCCAAGCCAGCTCAGGAATCGAAGATTGTCGGAGATCCATTCACACTATCAACTTAACATTTTGGGTACTTATGATTACATTATTTTCAGTTATGGCATGTATAGGGACTTGGTCTTTTTGGTTTGTGTCATAATTGATTTGGCCAAATGTGTTGGCTTATAATGGTTGATGATTCATTTTGTAAATGGCCATTGGAATTGGCTAATATTGGTTAAGTATATATGAATGTGAAGATGTCTTTCGTGAATATGGATTTTGCATGGTTTAAGATGATAAGTATGAGATGTTGTGTGTGATAGGAAATAGCATGTAAATCATGTGTGGATGACTTGGTTGTGGCTGAATTGGTTGTATATATACTTGAATTTGTGTTGCTTGTTGTTGTATAGGTTGGTGCAAGAAATGGTGGCAAAATGGCTTGATAAATAGCGTTATTTTTGTCCACACGGGCGTGTGTCTAGGCCGTGTGTGACACACGGCTTGCCCCAAGGGCGTGTGTTCTGGCCGTGTGTCCCCTCCACCTCAATTGTTGCAAAAAATAATGCTCAGTAATGAGCACACGGGCGTGTGTCTTAGCCGTGTGGACGGCACGATTTTGAACACGACTGTGTTCCCTAGCCATGTGAAGCCTGCACCTATTTTATGAAAAATTATGAAAATATAATCAATCACACGGCCTAAGCACACGGGCGTGTGACTTGGCCGTGTGACCTAAATTTGATTATGACGTCATAAACAGAATGCTCCCTGTTTTGAACACGGCCTGAAGCACGGTCGTGTCTTAGGGTCACACAGGCATGTCCCGAACCCACACGGGTGTGTGTCCCCTTTTACATGAATTTTTTTCTAAATTTCCCAAAAGTTTCCAAAGTTCTTGGTTTAGTCCCAAACCACTCCCAACGTATGTTTTTGGCCTCGTAGGCTCGTAATAGGGACGATATGAAAGTATATGAAAAGTTTTAAATTTGGATGGAAATTCATGTTTCGATTTTGTATGATTGCTTCCGTATATGTCCGGTAACGCCTCGTACCCTGTTCCGGCGTAAAATACGGGTAAGGGGTGTTACATCTATGGTTTTGGGATCGTTGTAGCTTAATGTAGCAAGCCCGGGAACTAACTTGTGAAACTGTTAAACTATTAGGGTTTTTCTATTTATGAATATGTATGATTTTTGATGATTTATGAAAGAAAATGATTAGTTGTTGTTAGATAAACAACTTTTGTTAAGTGATTTTTGGTGAAATTGTCAAATAGGGATTAAATTGAAAAATAGAAAATTTTACATGGTGAAATTGTGAAATAATGAAATATAGGACTTGATAAGGACCTATTTGATATTCGACTATGATGGGTTGTGGTTAAATTGCATGAATTTCCATTTTTATGAGCTAGGGACTAAATTGAAAACAAATCAAAAGTATAGGGGTAAAATTGTAATTTTGCTAAAATGTAAATTTGGGTTAAATTGAATAAAATAACTATTTAATTGAGCTAAATTTATTCATTTAGATCAAGTCAAACCTCGTACGGCTTTAGATCGGGGCAAAGATAAAGTTTTGGGTTAATCGCCTCCATATCTATGTTAAACCGTCGAGGTAAGTTCGTGTAATTATATTGTACTCATATGCTTTCAATTGAAATATATATATATGTTGTTGTAACACCCCTAACTCGTATCTGTCGCTAAAATAGAGTTACGAGGCATTACCTATCAAATCAAAACACACAACATACATTTATGCATCCATTCTCAAACACCATTCAATCATAATCACATTGTCCCTTATAAGGGCATACGAGGCCTTAAACATGCTTTAGAAATAGTTCGGGACTAAACCGATAACATACAAAAATTCTAGAAAACATAGAAAATTTTCAAACATACCAGGGTCACACGCCCGTGTGAACAGGCCGTGTGCCTCACACGGCTCCAGACACGCCCGTGTCCCAGGCCTTGTGAAAACAGGGCATACATACTGACTTGGGTCACACGGCTGACCACATGTCCGTGTGTCCAGCTTGTGTGCCCTTCGAAATGGTCATACACGCCCGTGTGCCAGGCTGTAACACCCTTTACCCGGATTCAATGCCAGAACCAGGCACGAGGCATTACCCGACTTGACTTTCTTGAATCATTCCACTTTAGGCTATAAAAAAATTATTTTCAATTTAAAACCTTTCATTCACCAACGTAACATCCCTATCATGGGTCAACGAGACCCTTTACACCCGCTCGGGAAGCCACAGAATAAAACCGGAACTTTTCAAACACTTAGAAAAATTTCACCTAAACCAGGGCCACACGCCCGTGTGAAATGGGACACACCCGTGTGGGCAGGGCGTGTGGTCACATACGCCCATGTCCCTACCCCGTGTGGGATTTATTTTCATTTCGAACCTACATGGGTTTTCACACGGCCAGACACACGCCCGTGTGCTTGGCCCGTGTGCTCCACACAGCCTAGACACGCCGTGTCCTCGCCCGTGTGTAAAAACTTGGGTATTCGGTTTGTGACGTCAGCAGCCTCATAAGGGTCACACGGCCTAGGCACACTCTCGTGTGTCTAGCTCGTGGTCGACACAGACTTACAACACTAACATGCAGGGGACACACAGCCAAGTCACACACCCATGGGGCTGACCGTGTGTCACACACGCCTAGACACACGCCCGTGTGTCTACCCATGTAGACCAATTCAAGGCTATTTTAGAAGCCATTTAGCCACCCTCACTTGCATACATTCATACACCATCACATAAACTTCACATATCATCAATTATAACTCTTGAATTATCACATTTAATCTATAAAATGAGGTCTTTATCCCATACACGAGGGAGAACTATTTCTGGTATAATTACAATCGACTTAAGTCATCATCTATGGCTATACACAACGGAATCATAAAATCTCTTAGGCCAACACATTTGGCTATATCAACTCTAATTACTATCCCTATACATGCCATAACCATAAGGACTTGAAACCTCATACCAAGTGTCTGCTCGATAGTGTGAAAATGTCTCCGGCGGTCTCTAACCCGAGCTAGTTAAGTTAACCTATAAGAGATAGGAAAGGAAAATGAGTAAGCAATAAAGCTTAGTAAGTTCATATGCATATAATAATCAACTATTGACATTCACTGATTATACTCAACCACAAGGTATTATAATGAGTTTTACTCTTAAACTCATGGTTACCTACTCAATCATTCTTAAGGCTTACTCATTTCGTCTCATACCACATTCTAACAATACCACAAGCCAATTGCTCATGATAAAATCCATCCATGGCATTAATTAATCATACACAAAGTATTAGGCTTCTTGCCATCTTACTCTTACTTGCCCTTGTAGAACACATACTGTGTCATATATCGTAAGTGTCCCGTCGTGAATGACTCACGAGTACCTGTATTCACTCATTCACATGGCTTTAGTACTAATCTCATTTCTACTTATCCCATTTATCACTAGGGATACTCAAAGACGCATAATATCGTCATTAATATACTTACGAGGCCAATGCCACATCCCAGAGGTGGTCTTACATGGATTCACCTCTAAGTGCCGATGCCATATCCTGGATATGGTCTTATACGGAGTTTCACATCAAGTATCGTTGCCACATCCCGGATATGGTCTTATACGATTCTCATATTCAATACCGAAGCCATATCCCAATATGGTCTTATACGAAAATCTCAATTCGTTTTCGATGCCATGCCCCGGACATGGTCTTTTACGGGACCTTATCCACATACATTTCCCTATTTCAAATGTTCATCTGGGAACATCCTCAAACATCATCATTCTTACTTAGATTTCTACAATAATCAACTGCTTTCATGCAATACATTTATAATTACAGCATATGCAATTAGGATGCATCATTTACACTTAACTCACCATGGTTTCATCATATATCGAACTCACCCCAAATAAGTTCTGTCACATACCTATATCTCTTATGTTATAATCACATACCTCCGCCTTTCAACATGCCTGTTGAATTATTCAATACTAAAGAACATTTTTGAGTTTTATATATATAGAATTATATCAACATCACACCCTCAATAGGGTGTCACATGAAACACCATATCGATGCCATGTCCTGGACATGGTCTTATACGAATTCTCACACCGAGGCCATATTCTAAATATGTTCTTACATTGGACCTTAATTACCATCGTATCATGCTATTTGCATTTCCACTATTCATGGCTTAAATCAAGACTTTCATTTCTTGACATCCCACCAAAACGTATTTAACGTATACATGGAGGCAATAAACAATTTATACAACATCGAAATATTAAGATACTTCACTTAGAGTTGCATACTTTAGCACATGAACTTACCTCGATATCGAAAGGGTAGAAAGGGACCTATTTGTCCATATGTCTCTTTTCTCCCGTTCTAGGTCCAAATTTCGTTTTCTTTGATCTAGAACAATAGAATTTACTCATTTAATCACTTATTAATCATAATACATCATAATCTACACTTAGGTAAAAATGACTATTTTGCCCTTATACTTTGACAAAATTATGATTTTGCCCCTAGGCTCGTAAATCACTTTTCATCACATTTTCTTATTAAGCAAGCCTAGCTGAATATTTAATCCTCTTTCAACTATCCATAATTCCAACTATTTCATGCATTAATGAACAAATTACAACATTTGCATCTTAGTCCTAATTAGGTGTTTTAATAACAACACCTTTCACAAAAGTTGTTTCCCATCTTCCCAACATTCATTTTCTTCCATAAAAACTCAGCATCCAACATAAACTCTCTCATGGCAAGTCCCTATACTTTCAACCATATTGCAAATTAGTCCCCTCATTAGCTAGCTTAAGCTTTGGGGACTCCTAAAGTACAAAAATAATCAACTTATACCATCAAAATCACTTACTTGAAGAGGAAATGAGTTGCTGAAATTTTCAAGCTTTCAAAGCCCTCACTTGGTTGATATTTTCGGTTGGAGAAGAAAAGAAAATGAAAAGATGATAGCCTTGGCTTATTTCATCTTATTTTATTCATTTTATCAACTAATATCACTAACTATTGACCAAAATAAATGCTTTTGTCCCCTATGCATACTATGGCCGGCCAACTCACTAAAACAAGGCCAAATTGCACATTTGGGACCTCCAATTAATATTCTATATCTATTTGACACCTCTAGCAAATAAAATAGAACTTTCGCACCTTATGCGATTTAGTCCTTTTTAGCAATTAAGCCTGAAGTCGCTAAAATTAAAGCACCAAAATTTCCATGCATCTTTATTGACATGTTATAACACATAAAATAACATGAAAATAATCTTCTCTAACCTCGGATTAGTGATCCCAAGATCACTGTTCCGACTAGCCCCTAAATCGGGCTGTTACAATTCTCCCCCCTTAGGAATTTTCGTCCCCGAAAATCTTACCAGGAGAAGTTGCTTTCAACATTCATGAAACGATTCCACCGACTTTTCAAAATCACAAATCGATCAATCCTCAAGTTTCTCTCTTCAAAAACCTTAAAGCTGTAATACACAAGGTTGAAGCACGACTTTAAAACCTAGATTACTCTTTCTCTGGGGGTACACATACTCAGAAATCTGACAAATGTGAACTCTGCTCAAGCTAAAATTATCCTTTAGATCTTTATTGAATAATCCACTACAATTCAGATGACATCCCCCCTCCCTGGGAAATCATGTCAATCCGAATTCGAAATCTATACTATTTTATCACACTTTCTCACTAGGATCATCACTAACTATAATAGTCCTGACTTTGAATAATCTGAAAATTCGGCTTTTAGTAGCCGACTACTTCTGATCATAAACTCAATCATATCGTGAAATGTACTCAATCGTCAAAACATTTATGCATATAACTGTACTTTTTCTTAATCTTGCACGAGTAGACATGCTACTACTAAGTCTCATACCAAAACTTCTGTATAAGTTCTGAATTCATCATTCATACAAATTCTATCTCAAGGTAACATCAACAACAAAAATCTTATCCGACCTAAATTTTTAACATCTTAAACAAACTCATTCAGAGCTTATTTAAAATATCATTCACTATCTCACTTCTGAACTCCTTTGTTTCGAAAGAAAAACTCGCTCTAGTCATCGACATCGTGGAAACCAAGATATTACCAACTAAGGTAAATCAAGTAACTAACTCGCATTGCTTAAACAGGGATCTTCCATCCAGACATCTGTACTATGTCCACTATCTGAGAAGTATTTCAATAACTACACACACCATTGTAATAGTTCAAGCCGTTTTCTCTATCTCACATTCAAATTTTTCTGTAGCACTAGATACTCTAGCTTATCAGGATTCAGAAAACACATGACGTTTTTCCACAAATCATATTATAACCTCAATTTCACAACTCAGCCTCAAAAGTGATCGTCTCAGGATCACCAATCTAACAATCTCTTTCGACGTAATTCTAACCACTCAAAGATGTAAACTACCTCTTTACACTCGGGTATTAAAACACCTTTCAGTTATTCATTTGTACATCATACAAATTTACAAACTCTTTTTCTCGATTCATACTGAACTCAATACTAAAACTTTCAGTTAATAGTACCTTCAATAGCTTTCAACTTATCCATCGATTAGAAAATTTCAATGAGCATACCTCTGTATCATGCTCCCTACTCATGTACACGTAGAATTTTATTCTCCTTGTTGATTCATGCGTAAATATACGCATAACTCGAATCATATCTCAATACATCAATCTACTCTTTTCTCCACACTGAGAATATATTTTGAACACACTTTCGTTTGAGTTTCTCTTGATATGTTAATCTAAAACTTTTGCTATCGTCTTATCTCAAGATAACAGAGACATCTCAATCAAATGCATTAACTCTATTCGGCTTACCCGAAAACCCATCGCACAATGTGAAACTTGTGATTTCACTTCTTATACTATAATCATCACTAACTTCCTTCTCAAAGTACCCGAATAAGGTTACGAAGAGATAAAGGGATGTCGATTTCAATTAACTAAATTGATAACCGTTTAGTTTGATTTTATAGTCAGTTAACATTATCCCACAATTACAATTTCATAAAAAGAACAACTACATCACCCCTGAAGGGAAACATATATTAATACATAATACTCAAAGAGATCATTATAATCCATACAACTATGGTTATCATGATCAAACACTTTCGCAGTTCGAGTATCGTTTCTCTAACCATTACCATCATCATAAGCCCCTTGACTATTCTTTTCATTAATGAACAACAATTCGGGAAGATCTCGATAAGTATACACCTCAGGCTTCCTACTCATTTGAGTCAAATAGCCTAGGCTAACCTTATCTTTGCTCGTAACATTGCATAATCAATACAATCTTCAAAGCATTCAGATATTCTTCTCAAAACTGTTTTCACCTTCTGACTATCTTTATCTCTATATATATACTAATTGCTTCGCCACTGATCTCTTTCATTCCATACTCATGAACTTACTCAACTTGACTCTCATAAACATCTCATCATGATTCAACAGTGGTAAGGGGGTGAGGTCGTAGAGCCCCTAATTTGACTCTCGTGACTACATACATATGATTTAACATTCATCATTAATGGAATATCATCATAGTCACACAACTCGCTCCAAGCGAGCTTCAAGTTTACTCATGCCACAATTGTTTCTATCACCTATATTTTCGAACAGTGACTTCACTTACTCAAGTTCCACATTAATGTCTACTCGAGTATTCAACATTTAACTCTAATTTCTCTTACCATCACTTATCAAATTAGGGAATGTCTTACAGTTTTGAGTACGTCATTTACTTGATTACCATAGTCTAACTATGGTCTTACTCGTATCACAACATTATCGCCCAACTATAATCTTACATGTCGTCACGGTGCCATAGCCTCGCTATGGTCTTACACGAAATCTCATATCAATACCAATGCCATATCCCCAATACGGTCTTACATGGAAACTCATGTCGATGCCGATGCCATATCCTAGATATGGTCTTGCACGGGATCTTATGTCAATATCGATGCCATATCCCAGATATGGTCTTACACGATTTCATATCGAAGCCAGGTCCCAGACGTGGTCTTACACGGAATTACTATTCGATGCTGACGCCATATCCTTGATATGGTCTTACACGGGATCATATCTCGTTGCCAATGCCATGTCCTAGACATGGTCTTACATGGGATCACATGTACTGCCATGGTCTAACCATGGTCCTATTTATCAATTTATCATTGAACGACCGTACTCATCTCCTGCATCCCACTCCATTTTAACTTCCCAGTTTAACTCCCACACCATAATATGTGTGGCTTCATAACAGAGTCATAAAACAAAACATTGTACATCCTCTACTTTAACAGTCACACATGAAATCCAGCTATGTGGACATATTGATCATACATCATTCAAGCAGTTACACATACACACATATCCCGTTCACTGGATAAGTTTACTCACTATATGCACTTAACCAAACAGATTGAGTATATAACACCGTATGCATATCGAACCAATATAGATAAGCTCATCACTTTATAACTCTCGTTTCATACCTTATCACACACATGTCATAAACTTCTATTCATACCTTTCTAGATTTTATCAATGCATAAGCACATTTTGATTACCTCATTATCACTTACAACATTATTGAAATTAGCTCGGTTGGGGATCATCTCTGTCTTAACAAAATAATTTCATTAGAGCCGGGAGATATCACACTATCACAGTCCACATATGGCATGTATAGCTAGACTCTTACTCGCGCTAGCTTAGTCCGAGAATCGACTAAACCATAGCTCTGATACCACTAAATGTAACACCCTTTACCCGGATTCAATGCCAGATTCGGGCACGAGGCATTACCGGACTTGACTTGCTTGAATCATTCCACTTTAGGCTATAAAAAAATTCTTTTCAATTTAAAACCTTTCATTCACCAACGTAACATCCCTATCATGGGTCAACGAGACCCTTCACACCCACTCGGGATGCCACGAAATCAAACTGGAACTTTTCAAACACATAGAAAATTTTCACCTAAACCAGGGCCACACGCCCGTGTGAAATGGGACACGCCTGTGTGGGCAGGGCGTGTGGTCACACACGCCCATGTCCCTACCCCGTGTGGGATTTATTTTCATTTCAAACCTAAAGGGGTTTTCACACGGCCAGACACAAGCCCGTGTGCTTGGCCCGTGTGCTCCACACGGCCTAGACACGCCCGTGTCATCGCCCGTGTGTAAAAACTTGGGTATTCTATTTGTGACATCAGCAGCCTCATAAGGGTCACACGGCCTAGGCACACGCCCGTGTGTCTAGCCCGTGGTCGACTTTGACTTACAACACTAACATGCAGGGGACAAACGGCCAAGTCACACACCTATGGGGCTGACCGTGTGTCACACAAGGCCTAAACACACGCCCGTGTGTCTACCCGTGCGGACCAATTCAAGGATATTTTACAAGCCATTTAGCCACCCTCACTTGCATACATTCATACACAATCACATAAACTTCACATATCATCAATTATAACTCTTGAATTATCACATTTAATCTATAAAATGAGGCCTTCATCCCATACACGAGGGAGAACTATTTCTGGAATAATTACAATCGACTTAAGCCATCATCTATGGCTATACACAACCGAACCATAAACTCTCTTAGGCCAACACATTTGGCTATATCAACTTTAAATACTATCCCTATACATGCCATAACTCATAAGGACTTGAAACCTCATACCAAGTGTCTGCTCGATAGTGTGAAAACATCTTCGGCGGTCTCTAACCCGAGCTAGTTAAGTTAACCTATAAGAGATAGGAAAGGAAAAGGAGTAAGCAATAATGCTTAGTAAGTTCATATGCATATAATAATCAACTATTGACATTCACTGATTATACTCAACCACAAGGTATAATGAGTTTTACTCTTAAACTCATGGTTACCTACTCAATCATTCTTAAGGCTTACTCATTCCGTCTCATACCACATTCTAACCATACCACAAGCCAATTGCTCATGATAAAATCCATCCATGGCATTAATTAATTATACACAAAGTATTAGGCTTCTTGCCATCTTACTCTTACTTGCCCTTGTAGAACACAGACCGTGTCATATATCGTAAGTGTTCCGTCGTGAATGACTCACGAGTACCTGTATTCACTCATTCACATGGCTTTAGTACTAATCTCATTTCTACTTATCCCATTTATCACTAGGGATACTCAAAGATGCATAATATCGTCATTAATATACTTACGAGGCCAATGCCACATCCCAGAGGTGGTCTTATATGGATTCACCTCTAAGTGCCGATGTCATATCCCGGATATGGTCTTATACGGAGTTTCACATCAAGTATCGTTGCCATATCCCGGATATGGTCTTATACTATTCTCAAATTCAATATCGAAGCCATATCCCAATATGGTCTTATACGAAAATCTCAATTCGGTGCCGATGCCATTCCCATGACATGGTCTTATGCGGGACCTTATCCTGATACATTTCCCTATTTCAAATGTTCATCTGGGAACATCCTCACACATCATCATTCTTACTTAGATTTCTACAATAATCAACTGCTTTCATGCAATACATTTATAATTACAGCATATCCAATTAGGATGCATCATTTACACATAACTCATCATGGTTTCATCATATATCGAACTCACCCCAAATGAGTTCTGTCACATACCTATATCTCTTATGGTATAATCACATACCTCCTCCTTTCAACATGCTTGTTGAATTATTCAATACTAAAGAACATTTTTGAGTTTCATATATATAGAATTATATCAACATCACACCCTTAATAGGGTCTCACATGAAAACCCATATCGATGCCATTTCCTGGACATGGTCTTATACGAATTCTCACACCGAGGCCATATTCTAAATATGGTCTTACACGGGACATTAATTACCATCGTATCATGCTATTTGCATTTCCACTATTCATGGATTAAATCAAGACTTTCATTTCTTGACATCCTATCAAAATGTATTGAACGTATAAATGGAGGCAATAAACAATTTATACAACATCGAAATATTAAGATACTTCACTTAGAGTTGCATAATTTAGCACATGAACTTACCTCGATATAGCAAGGGTTGAAAGGGACCTATTTGTCTATATGTCCCTTTTGTCCCGTTCTAGGTCCAAATTTCATTTTCTTTGATCTAGAACAATAGAATTTACTCATTTAATCACTTATTAATCATAATGCATCATAATCTACACTTAAAAAAAATGACTATTTTGCCCTTATACTTTGGCAAAATTACAATTTTGCCCCTAGGCTCGTAAATCACTTTTCATCACATTTTCTTATTAAGCAAGCCTAGATGAACATTTAATCCTCGTACAACTATCCACAATTCCAACTATTTCATGCATTAATGAACAAATTACAACATTTGCATCTTAGTCCTAATTAGGTGTTTTCATAACAACACCTTTCACAAAAGTTGTTTCCCATCTTCCCAACCTTCATTTTCTTCCATAAAAACTCAGCAACCAACATAAACTCTCTCATGGCAAGTCCCTAGACTTTCAACCATATTGCAAATTAGTCCCCTCATTTGCTAGCTTAAGCTTTGGGGACTCCTAAAGTACAAAAATAATCAACTTATACCATCAAAATCACTTACTTAAAGAGGAAATGAGTTGCTGAAATTTTCAAGCTTTCAAAGCCCTCACTTGGTTGACATTTTTGGTTGGAGAAGAAAAGAAAATGAAAAGATGATAGGCTTGGCTTATTTCATCTTATTTTATTAATTTTATCAACTAATATCACCAACTATAGACCAAAGTAAATGCTCTTGTCCCCTATGCATACTATGGCCGGCCAACTCACTAAAACAAGGCCAAATTGCACATTTGGGACCTCCAATTAATATTCTATAGCAATCTGGCACCTCTAGCAAATAAAATAGAACTTTCTCACCTTATGCGATTTAGTCCTTTTTAGCGATTAAGCCTGAAGTCGCTAAAATTAAAGCACCAAAATTTCCATGCATCCTTATTGACATGTTATAACACATAAAATAATATGAAAATAATCTTCTCTAACCACGGATTAGTGATCCCGAGATCATTGTTTCGACTAGCCCCTAAATCGAGCTGTTACACAGGCCGTGTGCTAGGTCGTGCCGTTCCTGTCGGGTATACTGACTTATGCAACACGGCCAAGTCACACGCCCGTGTGCTAGGCCGTGTGCCATTTAGGGGGTATACTGACTTGTGCCACACGCCCGTGCGTGAGGCCGTGTGGAGCATACTGACTTCAATTCAATTTCAACACCAGAGGACACACGGCCGTGTAGCATGACCGTGTGTCGCACACGGTTGAGACACATGCTGTGTCTCTGCCCGTGTGGACAAAAATAGGTTATTTGCAAAGCCAATTTTCCACCCTATTTGTACATACCTTCACAAGCTCAAGTGACATCAATTTAAGACACAAATATGCAGCCAAAGTTCATCAATCAATACATAATCATGCCATATTCATTTCAACTATTTCAATACTCAATTCCATATCATTTACCTATTCAAATACTTATATCATTAAACATCAATTCACAAGCACTTAATTAACCAAACTAACAACTTCAATCACACCTTATAGATCAATTTCCAAATTCAAATATAACCATAACCACATTCTTGCCAAACATAACAAAATGAGCCATTACTCATTACTATATATATACATACTAAGACATATACCATTTATAAGCCAAATCTCATTGCCATTATCACAACCAAAACATATCATCATATCACTAGCCTATACATGCCATATACCATATTTACAAAGCATCAAAAGTACCAACAAGTTGATCGATAGTGTGACGATATTCCTGATGATCCCCGAGTCTAAGCTAGCTTCGATTATCTATAAAACAGGGAAAGAACACGCCAAGTAAGCTTTAAAAGCTTAGTAAGCCATATACAAATGAAATTACCACATGAATCAACATCATTTTCATCAATAGGAAAACTATGAGTAAACACATATAAGCTCACAAACCTTTCCCAATGTATACATATTCAATATTATAAGTGAATTTGTCAAATACTTCCCTTTTCAATACTTGTATGAATCTCATACGTACCTTAGTCACTTAACTCATTCACACATTCTTTCTCGACTTGACTTTGCCCGTTGAACCTTTTGGAATTATTAAGGATACTCAGAAATCACATATAGCTCATACAGAGCCATATCCCAGATATGGTCTTACATGTTATCACATATCGATGCCGATAGCCCAGCTATGGTCTTACACGAAATCAAATAACGATGCCAATGTCCCAGACATGGTCTTACACGTAATCACATAATGATGCCAATGTCCCAGAAATGGTCTTACACATAACCCCATATCATTAATCCTAATGTCATGAAATTCGTATCCTATACTATTACTAAGGTTCGTACGGGACTTTCGGATATTGTAACCCTGTCGATTCTTGCTCGTATTTAATCATTCAACATTCATATAAGTTCAATGACAATTAAACATATATAATTCAATTTAAAGACATTTATTTGCATATAAACTTACCTTGTATTCGGGATAAACGGACTGGATCGACTATTCAATAACCTTTGATTTTCCCGATCTAAATCCGATTTCTTTTGTTCTTGATCTATATACATTCAAAATTAACTCATTTATTCATCAAATCATACAATTCAGTCCACAAACACATATTTGGGCATTTTTACACTTTAGCCCCTAAAGTTTCACATTTTTACAATTTAGTCCCTATTTTATAAAAACACAAATTACACAAAATTTAACAAAACACATGCTTAGCCGAATTACCATTGTACCCCTAGCAGCCTATATTTCACATTTATTTCACATTTGAACCACATAATTTGTACTTTTCACAATTTAATCCCTAAATAGTATTTTTACCAAAAATCACTTAACAAAATATGATAATCTATCAACAAATATCCATTTTTCATCATCAAACATTTAAAAACTCAAACATTCATCAATGGCACTTCAAAAAATCATCAACAAACTCGAAACTTAGGGCACGGGCTAGCTAGTACTCGATGCAACGATCACAGAAACATAAAGATCATCAAAAACTGAACAAAATTCATACCTTAATTAAGAATTAAAGGTGCCGAACCCTAAAGCTTGAAGATAGCTTTCTTTTTCTTCAAAATTCGGTGCAAAAAGATGATACATGGCCACCATTTTGTTTTGTTTTAATTTAATTAAACTTAAATCACAAATTACTTAATTAACCTTTGTTTGAACATTAATAAAACATATAATGGATGGCTATTCATGTCAATTCCCACTATCCATGGTCTATTCACAACATAAGGACTTCACGTTTAATTATTCATAGCAAATAAGCACTTAATTAGAATGCAACTTTTGCATTTTACACGATTTAGTCCTTTTATCAAATTAGACATCTAATTGATAAAATTAATTCATGAAACTTTCACACATATATAATCACATGCTATAAACACCAAAAATAATATTAAAATAATTTTCTGACCTCGAATTTGTGGTTTCAAAACCACTGTTCTGATTTAGCTAAAATCGGGCTATTACAACTCTTCCCCCCTTAGGGATTTTCGTCCCCGAAAATCTTACCAGTGAATAGGTTATGGTATTGATTTCTCATAGCATCCTCGGGTTCCCACGTAGCTTCTTCAACCCCGTGTTGATGCCATAATACTTTCACTAACGCAATTCTTTTATTTCTCAGCTATTTGATTTCACGAGCTAGAATTTGAATCGGTTCTTCAACATATGACATATCTGATTGAATTTCAATCTCAGTCGCGGAAATGACATGTGAAGGGTCGGATCAATACTGTCGAAGAATCGACACATGAAATACATTATGTATTTTCTCTAACTCAGACGGTAAAGATAGTCGATAAGTAACTAATCCGACTCGCTCAATAATCTCATACGGTCCGATGAATCGCGGACTCAATTTCCCTTTTCGACCAAACCGCAATATCTTTTTCCACGTCGACACTTTCAGAAACACTCTATCCCCGATTTGAAACTCAATATCTTTCCGTTTCAACTCTGCGTAAGATTTCTATTGATCCGATGCTACTTTCAAACTATCGCAAATTACTTTCACATTCTCTTCTGTTTCCCTGATCAGATCAACTCCGTGAATCTTATTCTCGCTTAGCTCAGTCCAGTACAACGGTGTTCGACATTTACGACCATATAGAGCTTCGTATGGTGCCATCTTTATACTTGATTGAAAGCTATTATTGTTTTCTCCCAGCTACCTCCAAGCTCAAGAATGCAACATCTCAACATATCTTTAAGTATTTGAATAACTTGCTCGGATTGACCATCCGTTTGCGGGTGAAATGCAGCGCTAAATTACAGATTTGTACCTAAAGCTTCTTGCAATTTCTTCCAAAATCGCGATGTGAACCTTGGATCTCTATCCAAAATAGTAGATAGTGGCACTCCGTGTAATCGAACAATCTCTGAGATATATAGCTCAGCTAATTTATCAAGTGAAAATTTAGTACATACAGGAATGAAATGCGCATATTTCGTTAATCTGTCAACAACAACCCAGGTTGCATCTTTCTTCCTCGGAGTTAAGGGTAAACCCGAAACAAAATCCATTGTTACTCTGTCTCATTTCCACTCAGGAATCATGATAGGCTGTAATAAACCTGACGGCACTTGATGCTCAGCTTTGATTTGCTGACAAATCAAACATTTCAAAACAAATTCTGAGATATCACGTTTCATGACATGCCACCAATAAAATTGTTTCAAATCATTATACATTTTCGTACTTCCTGGGTGTACTGATAAACAATTACTATGTGCTTCATTCAGAATCATCTGAATCAACTCGGAATTTCTCAGAACACATATTCAATCTCTGAATCTCAAACAATCATCGGAATCAATTTGAAACTCTAAATCAAAATTTGACTCACACTGAACCCGTTTTACTTGTAGTTCATTATCAAGCTTTTGAGCCTCATAAATCTGCTGCATAAACAACGGTCTCACTTTCAACTCGGCTACTAACAAACCATCGTCGGAAAAAGCCAAATGTGTATTCAAAGCACGTAAAGCAAACAAGGACTTTCGACTTAAAGCATCAGCAACTACGTTCGCTTTCCTCGGATGATAGTCAATCACTAATTCATAGTATTTTAGCAATTCTAACCATCTCCTCTGTCGTAAATTCAATTCTTTTTGAGTCATCAAATATTTCAAACTTTTGTGATCAGTATAAATATGACACTTCTCACCAAACAAATAATGACGCCAGATTTTCAATGCGAACACTATCGCGGCTAACTCAAGATCGTGCGTCAGATAATTCTTTTTGTGTGGTTTCAACTGTCTCGAGGCATAAGCTACAACTTTTCCTTCCTGCATCAAAACACAACCCAGACCATTCAACGATGCATCACTGAACACTGCGAACTCTTTACCCGATTCAGGCTGAACTAATACTGGTGCCTCTATCAATAAAGCTTTCAACTGATCGAAACTTTTCTGACATTTATCTGACCATCCAAACTTAACATATTTTTTAAGCAATTTCATCACCGGAGTCGCAATCATTGAAAAGCCTTTTACAAGCCGTCTATAATATCCCGCTAGTCCCAGAAAACTGCAGACTTCAGAAACATTTCTCGGAGGCTTCCAATCTATAATCGCAGATATCTTACTCGGATCAACCTGGATACCATCAGCTGAAACAATATGTTCCAGAAATCCAACCTCTCGTAGCCAAAACTCACATTTGCTAAACTTTGCAAACAACTATTTATCTCTCAAAGTTTGTAGCACAATTCTCAAATTCTCGGCATGTTCAGATTCATCACGAGAGTAAATCAAGATATCATCAATAAACACAACTATGAATCGGTCTAAATACTGCCTGAAAATCCGATTCATCAGGTCCATAAAAACAGCAGGTGCATTCGTTAGTCTGAAAGGCATAACCAAAAATTCATAATGTCCATACCTTGTTCTAAATGCAATTTTTGGCACATCAGAGTCTTTAACTCGCAACTAGTAATAACCCGATCTCAAATCGATTTTTGAAAATATTGTTGGCCCTTTCAACTGATCAAACAAATCATCTTTACGTGGCAAAGGGTATTTATTCTTGATTGTCACTTTGTTGAGATGTCGGTAGTCTATACACATTCTCATCGTGCCATCTTTCTTTTTCACAAACAATACCATTGCACCCCAGGGAGAGAAACTCGGTCTAGCAAAACCTTTATCTATCAACTCTTGCAACTGAGCTTTCAATTCTTTTAACCCTGTCGAGGCCATTCTGTACGGAGCTATCAATATCGGCATTATCCCCGATACTAATTCAATACCAAATTCAACTTCTCTGGTAGGTGGTAAACTCGGTAACTCTTCAAGAAATACATCTGGATACTCACACACAACTGGTACTGATTCAGTCTTTATTTCTGTTACTTTCATATCAAGTACATAGGCAAGATAAGCTTCACACCCTTTTCTCACAAATATCTGAGCTAACATAGACGAGATCACAACTGGCATACTGTTCAGGTCATCAGATTCAATTCTAATAATCTCACTATTCTGACATTTCAATTCAATTGTCTTTCATCTACAATTCGCTATAGCACTATGTATATTTAGCCAATCCATACCAAAAATCACATCAAATTCGTCGAATGGCAACAACATCAGATTAGCCAGAAAATAGAAATCCCAATGCTTTAACGGACAATTCTTGCAGACTTTGTCAACCAAAACACATTTGCCTAAGGGGTTCGATACTTTAACCACAAATTCAGTAGACTCTATAGGCAAAGTCTTACTGAATACTAAATTCATACATATATAAGAATGAATTGATCCTGGATCTATCAATGCAATCACATTAGTATCATAGAGAGTGAAAGTACCGGTGATAACATCTGGAGAGGATGCCTCCTCCCGTGCACGGATAGCATAAGCTCGGGTAGGTGCTCGTGCCTCAGACCCCACAGTAGAGTCTTTTGTCGCTCTCTGACTACCACTCACATTACCAGCATATCTGGGTGGTCTCCCTCTAACTGCATTATTACTCGGCTTCATACTCTGAGCGTTATCTTTTTCAGCTAACTCTTGGCAATCTCTGATAAAATGATCTAACGATCCACATTTAAAACAAGCCCGATCATTCAATCTACAATCACCGAAATGTCGTTTTCCACATTATTTACATTCAGGTCGATTTGGTTTTGCACTCCCGACACTAGCTATCGAGATAGTCGGAGCTTTAAAGCTCGAATGTTGCCTTTCACGATCTCTGTTTGAATGTCCCACTGATGCATTAGAACGATTAAACGAGTCTCGAAATTTCTTTGATGAAGATTGATACGGCTTACTCATTGATCTTTTTCTCGAGTCTTTAGCTTCTAAATCTGCCTTTCATTTTTCTTTACTAAGATCCTCGGCTTTACAAGCCCTCTCGACTAGACCAACAAATTCTTTCAACTCTAGAATTCTGAATAGTAATTCTATATCTTCATTCAATCCATCTATAAACCGTTTGCACATGATTTCTTCAGTGGAAACATATTCCCAGGCATACTTGCTTAATCGTACAAATTCTCTTTCATATTCTGTCACAGTCATTCGGCCCTTTTTTAAGTCTAAAAACTCTTTATGTTTCTGATTAAGGAATCGCTGACTTATGTACTTCTTTCGAAATTCATATTGGAAAAACTCCCAACTAACCCATTCTCTAGGAACCACAGATATCAATGTTTTCCACCAATGGTACGCATTATCTCTCAGCAAAGATACAACACATTTAATACACTCATCAGGAGTACAAGACAATTCATCGAATACTTGAATCATATTTTCGAGCAAGAACTCAGCTCTTTTCGCATCATCATCAACGGTAGCCTGAAACTCTTCAACCCCATGTTTACGAATCTTATCTACTGACGACTTATTCAATCGTATTGGATCTACAATTTGAGGAATAACAGGAATTTGTTGAGAAACAGGTGGGGGTAGAGGTTGTTGAGTAGCCGGATTCGTTTGAACGAACTCCGTAAACCACTCACTCATCATCTGGAAAAAGGCTTCTTTAGCCTCTCCCTCATGGCTACTAGAAGCCTAGAGTCAGATTGGGCTGCCCTTTGAGCAGGAGCGGGCGCGTTACTCTCTACATCGTCAGCTACAGCTCTTTCGGGATCCATTGCTATATGAAAACACAATTTAAGCTGTTAGGAATCATCACACTATCGTAGAGTATATATGGCATGTATAGTTAGACTCTCACACATGCTACATTAGTCCTAGAATCGACTAAACTGTAGCTCTGATACCAATAAATGTAACACCCTAACCCGTATACATCGCCAGAATAGGGTTACGAGGCATTACCTATCAAATCACAACATACAACATACATTTATGCATCCATTCTCAAACACCATTCCATCATAATCACATTGTCCCTTATAAGGGCCTACGAGGCCTTAAACATGCTTTAGAAATAGTTCGGGACTAAACCAATAACATATAAAAATTCTAGAAAACCTAGAAATTTTTCAAACATACCAAGGTCACACGCCCGTGTGAATAGGTCGTGTGCCTCACACAGCTCCAGACACGCCCGTGTCCCAAGCCGCGTAAAAATAGGGCACACATACTAACTTGGGTCACACGGCTAACCACACGTCCGTGTGTCTAGCCCGTGTGCCCTTCGAAATGGCCACACAAGCCCGTGTGGTAGACCGTGTGCTAGGTCGTGCCAATCCTGTAGGGTATACTAAATTATGCAACACGGCCAAGTCACACGCCCGTGTGCTAGGCCGTGTGCCATTTAGGGGGGTATACTGACTTGTGCCAGACGCCCGTGGTGAGGCCGTGTGGAGCATACTGACTTCAATTCAATTTTAACACCAGGGGACACACGACCGTGTAGCATGACCGTGTGTCGCACATGGCTGAGACACACGCGCGTGTCTCTGCCCGTGTGGACAAAAATAGTCCATTTGCAAAGCCAATTTTCCACCTTTTTTGTACAAACCTACACAAGCTCAAATGACATCAATTTAAGACACAAATATGAAGCCAAAGTTCATCAATCAATACATAATCATACCATATTCATTTCAACTATTTCAATACTCAATTCCATATCATTTACCTATTCAAATACTTATATCATTAAACATCAATTCACAAGCACTTAATTAACCAAACTAACAACTTCAACCACACCTTATAGATCAATTTCCAAATTCAAATATAACCATAACCACATTCTTGCCAAACATAACAAAATGAGCCATTACTCATGACTATATATATACATACTAAGACATATACCATTTATAAGCCAAATCTCATGGCCATTATCACAACCAAAACATATCATCATATCACTAGCCTATACATGCCATATTCCATATTTACAAAGCATCAAAAGTACCAACAAGTTGATCGATAGTGTGACGATGTTCCTGATGATCCTCTAGTCTGAGCTAGCTTCGATTATCTATAAAACAGGGAAAGAACACACCAAGTAAGATTTAAAAGCTTAGTAAGCCATATACAAATAAAATTACCACATGAATCAACATCATTTCCATCAATAGGCAAACTATGAGTAAACACTTATAGGCTCACAAACCTTTCCCAATGTATACATATTAAATATCATAAGTGAATTTATCAAATACTTCCCTTTTCAATACTTGTATGAATCTCATACGTACCTGAGTCACTTAACTCATTCACACATTCTTTCTCGACTTGACTTTGCCCGTTGAACCTTTTAGAATTGTTAAGGATACTCAGAAATCACATATAGCTCGTACAATTCCATATCCCAGATATAGTCTTACATGTTATCACATATCGATGCCGATAGCCCAGCTATGGTCTTGCATGAAATCAAATAATGATGCTAATGTCCCAGACATGGTCTTACGCGTAATCACATAATGATGCCAATGTCCCAGACATGTCTTACACATAACCACATATAGTTAATCCTAATGTCATGACATTCGTATCCTATACTATTACTAAGGTTCATACGGGACTTTCGGATACTGTAACCCCGTCGATTCTTGCTCGTATTTAATCATTCAACATTCATATCAGTTCAATGGCAATTAAACATATATAATTCAATTTAAAGACATTTTTTTGCATATGAACTTACCTTGTATTCGAGATAAACGGACTAGATCGACTATTAAATAACCTTTGATTTTCCCCGATCTAAATCCAATTTCTTTTGTTCTTGATCTATATACATTCAAAATTAACTCATTTAATCATCAAATCATACAATTCAGTCCACAAACACATTTTTTGGGCATTTT
This sequence comes from Gossypium sturtianum, assembly GCA_025698515.1. NCBI lineage: Eukaryota > Viridiplantae > Streptophyta > Magnoliopsida > Malvales > Malvaceae > Gossypium > Gossypium sturtianum. The sequence continues at coordinate 49,811,914 of CM046946.1, read as the reverse complement.
TACACTTTAGCCCCTAAAGTTCCACATTTTTTACAATTTAGTCCCTATTTTATAAAAACACAAATTACACAAAATTTAACAAAACACATGCTGAGCCGAATTACCATAGCACCCTTAGCAGCCCATATTTCACATTTATTTCACATTTCAACCACATAATTTGTAGTTTTCACAATTTAATCCCTAAATAGTATTTTTACCAAAAATCACTTAACAAAATATGATAATCTATCAACAAACATCCATTTTTCATAATCAAACATTTAAAAACTTAAACATTCATCAATGGAACTTCACAAAATCATCAACAAACTCGAAACTTAGGGCACGGGCTAGCTAGTACTCGATGCAATGATCACAGAACATAAAAATCATCAAAAATCGAACAAAATTCATAACTTAATTAAGAATTAAAGGTGCCAAACCCTAAAGCTTGAAGATAGCTTTCTTTTTCTTTAAAATCCGGTGCAAAAAGATGATACATGGCCACCATTTTGTTTTGTTTTAATTTAATTAAACTTAAATCACAAATTACTTAATTAACCTTTGTTTAAACATTAATAAAACATATAATGGATGGCTATTCATGTCAAATCCACTATCCATGGTCTATTCAAAACATAAGGACTTCACATTTAATTGTTCATAGCAAATAAGCACTTAAACAATTAGAATGCAACTTTTGCATTTTACGCGATTTAGTCCTTTTATCAAATTAGACATCCAATCGATAAAATTAAATCACAAAAAATTCACACATATATAATCACATGCTATAAACACAAAAAATAATATTAAAATAATTTTTCGACCTCAGATTTGTGGTTCCAAAACCACTGTTCTAATTTAGCTAAAATCGGGCTGTTACAGTTTTGGATTGCCTTATATATATATATATATATCGATCGCATATCCGACAAAGTACGATGATTACTGAGTCCCATTTGAACCTTAGGAATTCGTAGGATACAAATGAAATGTCATTAGGGTTTACATGATTCGAGTGCTGGTCTTGAACATCCTACTGATGACTGAGGTCTGACATGTGTTGCGGATACTCCTCAACTCGTGTGAGCAGCATCGTGTTGCTACGTTTCGAACCATAGCTCGTGTGAGCATACATGTACAGGATTTGATGGATTATAGTTATATGAGTTAGCACACTATGTATGAGCTATCTTGGGTATCCAACGGTATTCTAAATGGTTCAACGGGCATGATTTAGAAAGAGGACGGCATGAGTTCGATATGAAATAAGACATGGACACATGTGAATTTCATTGAAATGGTAATACTTGGTATATTGTGAGTTGAAATGGATGATATATGCATGTGATACATGATTAAATGTTATGCTCATCCATGATTATGATGCCTTTGTTATATGTGTAAATGGCTAACATGTTTGGTGTACATGCTTAGGCTTTGGCCAAGTTGTGGTTGGATTATGCCATGTTAAGTTACCTATTATGTGATTAAATGGTAAGTTGTGTTTTATATTATACGAACTTACTAAGCAATTATGCTTACTCTGTGTTATTTTTCGTGTTTTATAATGAATCAGAAGCTCGTTCGGGTTGGAAGCTTGTCAGAGTTATATCACACTATCCATCGACTATATAGGTACTTTTGGATGTTTCTAAGTTATGTTATAATGGCATGTATAGGTATTTTGGTTGATAAAGTAGCCATTGGTCTTGACTTGTGTTTATGGCATTTTGAGTGATGATATGGATTTAGTTTTGGCATGTATATATTTGGCCTTTAAGTGGTTGATGTTTTGGATTATTATGGTTGATTGATTGAAGATGAAATGGTAACTTAAAATTCATGTATAAATGGTATTGTGATATGTTTAAATATGGTGTTTTGCTACTTTTGTTATAAATGTCATGAATGGCTATAAGTGCTAGTTGTTGAATGGTACATCTGGTACCTTTTGGTATGGAATTGATACGTAAATCAAATGGTACGTTTTGGTATAAACTTAGCTAAAGGTTAGTTGGAAATTTGGCCAAATTGTGTTTATAAGTGTACATGTTTGATTGTTGAGATTGAGGTGGCCTTTGGGAATATTGTTTGTACGCCAGTGCATCATATTTGATTAGCTTGATTATTTATGGTTTTGATGCATTTTGATGGCTTGTTGAATCATGCAAAAGTGATTGTAGGTACATGTATGAATGGGTGAGAAAAACAGCTTGGAAATGACCTATTTTTCATCCAAACAGGTAGAGACACGGGCATGTGTCTCAGCTGTGTGTGACACACGGCCTAGTGACACGACCGTGTGTCCCCTGTAGCTTTCAAAGGGTTGCAAGTCCAGCTGTTACACGGCTTGACACACGGGCGTGTGAGGTTACTTCGAAGGGTACACGACCTGGCACACGGGCATTTGGCTTGGCCGTGTGACCCAAGTCAGTGAGTTACACAGGCTGGGACATGATCATGTGTCCCTATTTTGAATACCCACACGGCCTAGCCACACGGCCGTGTGACCCTTGCAATTTTGAAAATTTTCATTGTTTTCTGAAATATTCTATAAGTTTTTTATTTAGTCTCGACTTGTTTCTAAAGTGTTTTTAGGGCCTCGAGGGCTCATATAATGAACTATATGTATGTTATTGATTTCTTTTGTTATGATTAAAGATATGAATTGAAATGTTTAAAATTTTTGTTAGTTTGAATTGTAAACTTTGGTAATGCTCCGTAACCCTGTTCCGGCGATGGATACGAGTTAGGGGTGTTACATCTTAACTCACCAGAACAACACATTGCTGTTGTTGAGTATCCAAGAGACATATAAAATCAACAAAAGCAACCAAAAGAGAATTAATCTTGTCAAGGAAATTCAATCCAAGAACAAAGTGTTAGAGTATGCCCAAAGACCAATCATGAGATGATTGTAATCACATACTTATTTTACCTTGTTTGTTAATATAAGTGTAACACCCCAAACCCGGCCTAGACGTTATGGTCGTATCTGGCAATGTCACACGATAGTATTTTTGAAACCCTGTTGTTACGATGAAAACATTCCATGTTATTATCTTTAGTAAACCTTTGTTAGAACTTAGGAAGTCGTCTTTATTCCTTTGAAACATTTGTTTAAAAACATCCCTCATTGCGGAAGCTTTAATAAAATAGTCTAGGTGATCACGCGTTTAGAAATTACTTTAACTTTTTGAAAATTAAATTTCCTACGACCAGCATGTATAAATCTTTAAAGTAAAATAAATAAATAAAAACCCAAATTTAAAACCAAAGTCCCAGAGGGTCCTTAAATTACAACCCAAATAATCAATAATAATCAAATCATAAATCGTAAATTGAAAACCATGAAGTCCAAAAATTATGCGTGGTCACCACTGAGTCCTCCGTCGTCGACCGAATTCGTCTAAGTCCTGGGATTACCTGTGCACATTAAACAAAAAGGGTGAGTTTACGTAAACTCAGTGTGTAATCCCGCAGAAACAAACAAACAATTAGCATTCACAGTGCACAGTTGAACAGTCTTGGGCCTAAGTCCATTCCAGTATCAGTGACAGTTTGGGGCCTTAGCCCATCTCAGTACAGTGTCAAAAATGTAGTAGGGCCATAGCCCATCACACTACCGAAGAGCGAGAATGGATTATGCAAGAGCAAAATCCCACCCAACCAGCCTCTACACACCCGTCCAACCCTACACTCCATGTGGGGATATAATCAACCCACCCATCCCTACACTCCAAGTAGTACCGAATGCGGCACAAAATAGTAGTTTGCAGCTGAGCTGCCAGAAAATTAGGCTTAAAGCCTTTCAGTACACTTCCTCCGAATAACAACCCCCAACCCAATGCAATGCAACATACAATGGATGATATCCTATTATGCAATTTCAGTACATATATTCAGTTCAGATATTAACATGCTCAGTACAGATATCATTCAGTCAATTTCACACATTTAGGGGTCTAAGTAGCGCTTACTGACCCTACAGTAGGTTCACAGTCGACTTGGGTGACCCGTACAACCTTAAAAACATTTCGGTAAATATGGGCCCACATGCCCATGTGATCTGCCCGTGTGGCCCACTCGACCCAAATTGGCATTGGTCGTGTGATCCATTTTTAAAGTAACCCATGCTAGCTCAATACTCATATATGTTTTCACTATTTACTTATATGTTCATTCAAAGCTATCTACTTGAGTCATTATCACTAAATTATTTATATCTTGAGATACAGAATTCTAAATTAAGATCCGCTTGATGTTTTTGAAGATAGACTCAAATACCTTTCTACGAAAAAAATTCAGAATTTATAGTTTATCAAATAATTACAGTAAAATCTTTAAAGTTATCCCTATTCTGCTGTTTGACAGCTTCATCCTTTCCTTACTAAAAATTATTTCTCTCTTAGTACAAAATTTAGATGATTTTTCCGTTTGTTAGACTCATTAAGGATTTAAAAATATAAATTTAAGCCCCTAATTATATTTTTACAATTTTTGATGATTTCCCTAAGTCAGAACAGGGGAACCCGAAATCATTCTGACCTTGTCTCACAAAATTTATTATATCTCATAATTTACAATTCCATTGCTTACACTGTTTCTTCCATGAAAAACTAGAAACAATAAAATTTAATTTCATATTTTATTCAACCTCTAAATCAATTTCCACTATTTTTTTATGATATTTCAAAGTTAGACTACTGCTGCTGTCCAAAACTATTTTAGTGCAAAATGTTGATTTCCAAGTTTATAACACCCTTATTTCCTTTCTCTATAATTTTTCGCATCATTTTCTCTTATTTCTCTTATTTCTCGATGGCAAGTAATTTTAGCTTCTTCTTTTTCTTGCCGAATCCCATTTTCTGCGTTTCGGGTACACGCCTGTATCATTTTCACTGCTTACGCAATCCCAATATCACCAAAAACCTTCTAACTTCTCACAATTCCACCACTACTCAACGCGAGGGAGATAGCAACCGAAACGATTCGCTTATACGCTTACCAAACGATCACCACTTCAAGTCAAATTGATGAACGTTAATTCCAGCCTCACGATCGACTCCATACAATACAATTGCACGCTTGCACAAAGGGGAAAAGATGAAGAAAGACAAAGAAAATGGAAGGGGAATTCAAAGGAAATTCGGCAGCAAGGATTTATTATTTAGAAAAAAAAAGGAAAACCGAAAATTGAGAGTGGGGGAGAAGAGAGAAAACGTCAAAAAGGTGAAAAAGAGTCCGAAATTTGAAAAAAAAACTAAACAAAAAGATAATGCCTAAAAATCTGGTAACTCATCTCCTTAATTCTCTCCCTAACCTCCCACAACAACTCCACTACTCGAAATTTCAATTTGACTAGGACTCCACCATGCCACACGGCCAAGCAACAAAAATAATTCCCTTGCTCATGCAGGGACTTGAACTCCAGACCTCCCACACGCCAACACACACCTGAGCCACCAGACCAGCAGGCCCATTCTAATATATTTTTACCAACTTTTAACTATAAGCCTACTGACCAAAGATAGGGCTTTATTCATAAAAATATCAAAATTTTCCCAAGTCAAGGCTTGAACTTGGGACCTCTCACACACACCCAGAACACATAACCACTGAAGCAGATAGACATTGTGTGTCACACATACACGAAATCAAAAATTAAAATTTTGGGGCGTAACAATAAGACATTGTCATTGTTATTTCAGTTTCTTTTTCTGTGTGTATAAACAATCTGACTAATAATAAGGTCTTGAGAATAATATGATTATTCTTGAAAGTTCATTAGTCAAGTATTATTGTGAGCTTGGACAATAATAATACATTGAAACTCATGTGTAGTTGATTGATGACAAACTATTGTCATTGACATAGGGTTGTTAAAATCAATACATGAGTATGTGTTAGAGAATAACATACTGGACTGACTGCTATGAGTATATTTCTTGGATTATTATGTAATAGTCACAACATTACTCATAGTGATAACTATGTATACAATCCCCAAACTTAAGATCATCATTGTCCCAACATCATGAGTCATATATTTTGATACAGTCAAATGTTTACTGTAACAAGTTGTACTATAAAGACTGATGTTCGGTATGCTACGATCTATATAGTGGGATATGATTGATCAAGACAGGGTTTGTCTTTCCTACATAATGGGAGAGGTATCTTAGGCCACTTGATGGAGTGAGACTCAAAATGCATGAACATGCTCAAATAAGTTGATATGAGATATCACACTTATTTGTTTATTGTAGTCTACTCAGAATATCAAGAAATATGATATTGGAATATACAAGTGTGACTATTCCATGACTTGTGTCCAATCTAGATATAAAGGATAAAAGGATATAATACATGAAAAATTTATTACAGAAATTTTATTTCGAATCACGACTTCTTGTAACTTGGGAAGCAATGATGCATTGCTAGATGCCACTCATTGTTTGTAACATTAGAAATGTTCTAGTATAAATATGATCGTGTCCAAACTAACAATGAAAACGAATAAGGCAAGTGCACCTATCGTTTGGTAGTAAAGCTATGGCAAGACCGAAAATATCGTATCCTCAAGGACCAAGAGTACTAGTAGTTACTATCTTTTTTATTAACTCGCCTAAGTATTAAGGGAATCGATGTTTAATTAACTAATTACTAAACTAAGGATGCTAAGACACAGAGAGTGAATTGGGAAAATACTTGTGGGAAAACCAGTTGATTAAGACAATATGCAGGAAGAATCCATCTAGACTTCACTTGTTATTTAACTCGAACTGCACGATTTATTCACTTGACTTGATCCGTAGGGATTCCTAATTTATATTAATACCTCTTTCGAGGCTACTAACGTCTAACCCTAGGTTGATTAATTGAAATCTCTTTCTAATTAAAACCCCTAGTGTTGCATTAACTCAATCTATGGACTCCTATATTAGGTTTGACCCTAATCTGGCAGATTTTCGTCATCCTATCTCTAGGGTTGCGATCAACTCCGCTCAACTATGCTAGATCTACTCTTAAACAGGGACTTTTGCTCCACTGCCTAAGCACATCAATACTTGAATCAATATCCTGAAATATTAAAACAAGAATTAAGAACACATAATTAAGAACAAATCAAGTATTTATAATATAGTTCAGGAAACAATAACAAGATCCGTCTTAGGTTTCATCCCCCTCAGGTATTTGAGGGGTTTAGTTCATGTTTAATAAAGAATACATCTCAGAAGAAAGTAAATAACAAAACATAAGAAAAACCCTAAAACCCCTTGAAGGAAATTGAAGGGAAGATCTTCCGTATTGAGTGTGATTCCGGCTTCTGGGATGAATCAACTGGCTTCTTGGAGTAATTCCCTGTGTTCAGCCCTCTCTGGCTTCGGCTCCTTTATCAAAAGCCCTGACAGAAGGCTTCTGTCGAACTCCTCCTTTAGGTTGCCCTCTAGGGTGTTTATATAAGCTTTCGGGATGCCTTACTTGGCCCACAAGTATCCTAATCCGAATGAAACTCATCTTGGCCACGTCAAGGACACGCCTGTGTGGAACGCCCGTACGAATCGAGCCCAGGCCGTGTTCAGGCCTGCTAAGGTGGCACGGTCGTGTGGTGAGCTCTAGGCCGTGTGAATTTCTCACTTTGGCCTATTTTCTCCGTTTTTGGCCCGTTTCTCGTTCTTTTCATCCTCCGATGCTCTCCTAAGTATAAAACATGAAATTAAAGGATTAGGAGCATCAAATTCCACAATTCAAGGGATTAAATCATCCAAAAGTATGCTAAATGTGGGATTAAAATATGTATATATTACGGTTTATAAAATACCCCCACACTTAAGCATTTGCTTGTCCTCAAGCAAAATTCTCAACTCACAATTAGAATTAACTTCCCTCAATTCATAATTCTCATCAACAATATCTTATCATAATTCATAGATAATTCATACATGGATAATTTAACTAAAAGAGTCCTAGAGGTTCAAACAATCTAAGTCATAGATTTTTATAGCATGAAAACATAAGTGTTTCCCCTTACCTAAATAATTACCTTTGATTCAAAACCAACAAGTATTGACATCCTCACTAAATATTCACTCAAAGTGTTTAAGGTTCAAAAATTAAGCACTCAAAAGTCAAACATGAAAAGTTAATCCCATAGGCTTGCCTGAAAATCAAATCTCCACCACTGTAAAATGAGATGATACACAAATCTAAAGGTCTTTGAAGGGGTTGTAATGGGGCTTGGGTTAAAGGTGTGGATAAAGGCTGAATTAGAGAGTTAGTATCGAGATTGAATTGATAAATTACCTAACTAGAAAAATAACTAAAACTTAAATAATTACATTACTTAAGAATTAAGAATTCGTCACTAATAACACGAGCTTCTTCTCAAAATGTAACATCAGCGCTGAAGCTCAAATAACATAGAACTAATAATGAATATACTTTTTTTAAGAACAATACAAGTAACAAGAAAGAACTTAACAACGAAAATAGAGAATATAGTTAGGTAACTGCTCAAATCAAATCTCGACAAAAGGGACGTCAAAAGATTAGGGGAATCAAAAATTTGGTTTTAGGTTAATATTAGTGGGTGAGTCAAAAAATGGTTTATTAGGCTAAAAGGGGTTCACTAGGGGTTAATTATGAGGGTAGGCTTTTTATGGAGTAAGTGGGTTAAAACCTAGGTGCCTTTATCATCTCAGTATATTAAATCAGAGGTGTGGTCTCGACATGTATGATCGAAGCAAGTTCTAGAATAACAAATCAATGTTGACACACTCATAACCAACAATAAAGTGAGCATGAAAAATATATGCTCTAAAAGGCTCAAGATCTCAAAAAAATTATGGTTCTTGATGTCAACCTTGTAAATTTCAAACTTCAAGGTAATAATTATATTCAGGTAGACAACCTAACAAATTTTTAATTCTGAAAATAAACTCATCATGCTTGATTCTCTAGTCTCCTAAAGTTTAAATCATCACTGCACAATTACCTATGACTTAATCCAAAACATATTAATAAAAATCATAAATCAAAGGAAATTTCATTCTAATAGTAACATGAGAAAATTTATTTAAGAATAAGACATAATTCAGGGATTTTCAAATAATACTGTAGTTAACCCCCTACACTTAAGATGTATATTGTCCTCAATGTACAAAGATAGATAATAGTAATATAGTAATAAAATCATAAGATAGGGAGAGAAGTGAAACTTCCTGAATTTTGGATGGAGTTAATGAAAAGAAACAGTAAAGTTGGAGAGAGGTGAAGGTGGGGAGGATACTCCGGTGGTGGTGTGGACGTCATTACTTGACCCCTTGAACCTAAATTAAAGAAATCAAAATATAATAATATAAATTAAAGACGAGAAAGATAAAAGAAAAGAAATTTAAAAAATGAAAATAAGAGAAAAAGGAAAAATAATAAATGGACTCAAAGGTCCCACGGGCTTGTCGCACGCCCGTGTAGATTTCTCAGTTTCGACCACGGTCGAATCGCACGGCCGTGGTGTTTTATCGTAGCCCGTGTTTTTGGGATAAGTTTTGTCCTATTTCCACACAGCCACGGCCACGCCCGTGTGCAAGGCCGTGTGGGTAGGGAAACCTGCGCCTAAACATTTGTTTAGTTTTTTAGTTAGATGCTAAAATTCAAAAATATGGACGTTAGTGGGGTTAGTGCTCGGGTTGCCTCCCGAGAAGTGCTCGTTTAATGTCTATAGCTAGACTTACCTGTTATTTGCATAATGGTTGTTTGAGGAACATATTACAGGGCATGACATAAATACTTGCCCCTAATTCAGCCAAAGCATGGTTAACATTTAAACTACCAATTAAACAAGGAATAGTAAAACTACTTGGATCTTTCAATTTTGTTGGTAGCTTATTTTGGAGAATAGCTGAGCATTCCTCGTTATGTTCCACTATTGATAGCTCTTCAAACTTCCTTTTTGTTAAAAGCTCTTTTAATAATTTTGCATACGTAGGCATCTGCGAAATAGCTTCAACAAAAGGTACGTTAATATGTAATTGTTTAAAGAGTTCGAGAAACTTACCGAATTGTGCGTCCATGTGGTCTTTCTTCAACTTTTCTGGATATTGGATCGGTGGGTTATTGATAAACTGTAAAAGTAACATATTTTAAGCCCACATTTAATATGCTTTTGGATGATTTAAGCCCCAATTTATGTAAAAAGGTGCTCTTAATCCATTCTTTTCATGTTTTATACTCAGGAAAGCACCCGATGACGAAAAGAATGAGAAACGGGCTTAAAATGGACCAAATTGGGCCAAGCAACGAAATCAGCACGGCCTAGACTTCAAGCCACACGGCCATGCCACCATTCCTACTAGAACACGGCCTTACCACGACTTACACGGTCGTGCCTCATTCAACAGTGTCGAACACGGCCTGAAGACGATTCACACGGGCGTATGCCATGGCCGTGTCCTTGCCGCGGGAAAGAGGAATTTTACTCGGATTTGGATGCTTGGAGGCAAAGAAACATATTCCTAAGTCTACTTAAACTCCCAAATAGGAATTGCACTCAAATTAGGATACTTGGAGGCCAAGTAACACATCTCAAAGCCTATATAAACACCCTAGGGGGAAACTTAATAGGGGAGTTTGGCAGAAGCCTCTGCCAGGGCTTTCGTTTAGAGGCGTTGTCCTAAGCCAGAGAAGGCAGATTTGTGGGGATTCACTCAGGGATAGCCAGTTGATCCATCTCGAGAAGCTGGAATTCTACTCAAGACGGAGGATCTCCTCTTCAATTCCTTCAGGGGGTTTTAGGGATTTCTTATGTTTTGTTTTATCTTTTCTCTTGAGATGTTTTCCTTTATTGTTATGAACTAAACCTTCGGATACCTGAAGGGGATGAAACCTATGATGAATCTTATTATTTGATTATTTGAATTATATGATAATAACTTAGTTGTTCTTAATTGTGTGAACTTAATCCAAATCTAATGTGCTTAGGTGGAGGAGGAATAGACCCTGCCTAAGAGTAGATCCAACATAATTAAGCGGAGTTGATCGCATGCCTAGAGATAGGGTGACGAGATTTTGCCGGATTAGGGTGAAACCTAATATGGGAGTCCATGATCGATTTCATCGCTATTCTAGGGGTTATTATAAGTGAACGAGAGTTCCACTAATTAACCTAGGGTTAGACGTTATTCGCCTCGAGAGAGGGTTTAATATACGTTAGGGAGTCTCACGGATCAAACTAAGTAAATAAATCATATGGTTCAAGGTTAAATAACAAGTGAAGTCTAGGTGGATTTTTCCTAAGGGTATCGTTTGAGTCAACCGAGTTTTTCCAAAAGTTATTTCCGAATTCATTCTTTTTGTCTTTGCGTCTTAGCTTAGTTAGTAGATTATTTTTAGTTTAAACAATCATCACTTTATATTAAGGCTAAATAATAAAAAGACGGTGAGTATTAGTACTTTTAGTTCCTTTGGGTTCGACAATCCGGTCTTGCCTAAACTATACTACTGTTCGATAGGTGCACTTGCCTTTAATAGTTGTCAGAGTTAGTTTCCAGGTTCAATCATTCTTTTATAAATTTTAAAACTCTGATTTACAGCGATCAAGTTTTTGGCGCCATTGCCGGGGAACTAAAATATTAAGAAAACTCTATTTTTATTACTTTAGCCATTATTTTTTATTTTATGCAATTTATTTCTATTTTTATTATTATTTCTTTTACTTTGCTAATTTTTCTTCTATTTTGTTTTTGTCAGATAATTTTAGTTTATAGAGAAGATGGCACTAAATAACTATCAGTGGCGAGTTATGAGGACAACACCAACAGAAGCCGCTAGTGTCTTCAACCTCGACGCAATAACCAAGCTATCAAACCAGTTAGAGATGATGAATAAAAAGATTGATGGTTGGTGTAGTCTCTCGCAGGTACATCCAGTTATGCAATATGACTCAAATCTAGGAGGCGTGGCGAATCCTGAGTACCCACCCTACAGATATGGCATGAAGAATGAACAAGTCCACTATATGGGTAACTATTCTAGACCTCAAAATAATTTTTATAGTGACACTTATAATACAGATTGGAGGTACCATCCCAATTTCTCATGGGACGATCAAGGCAGCCAAAGAGAGGAACTTCCTCCAAATTTTCAACAACCACCCCACCAACAGGAAGATGAGTCGAACCTTGAAGAGACGCTGGCAAAATTCATAGCAAACACAGAAGCACGTCTCCAAAATATAGAAACGAAATAAGAAACATCGATTCAAGGGATCGAGGATCATTTAGGTCAGTCTGTTAAGCTGATTTTAGAACAACCACAAGAAAGCTTGCCAAACAACACTGAAACTAACCCAAAAGAGCAAATTCAAGCTGTAACAACTCATGACAGTGAAAGATTAGTGGAATCTGACCCAAGGCAAGATCCTGTGGTAAGTGAAGGTAAGGTTGAGGTGAGCCATGAAATACCAAAATCGACAATTACAGAGTACCATCCTCGTGTACCATATCCTGAAGCAATGAAGAAGGACAACACAGAGGAATAGTTTGGTAAGTTTCTTAAACTTTTAAAGAAATTACATGTTAATTTACCGTTTCTTAAAGCTCTTTCGCAGATACCCGATTATAGAAAATTTTTAAAAGAGCAGTTGACAAACAAACGGAAGCTAGACGAGGAATCACATGTGGAGCTAAACGCAATGTGCTCAGCAATTCTACAAAATAAACTGCCACGGAAATTAAAAGATCCAAGGAGTTTTACAATTCCATGTTTAATTGGTAGTTTATCTATTGATAATGCTTTAGCTGATTTAGGGGAAAGCATCAATGTTATGACTTATAAAATGTTTAAACAACTAGGTCTAGGGAAACCGAGACAAACCAGGATGAGCATTCAATTAACTAATAAAACTATCAGAATTCCTAGGGGTATAATTGAAAATGTTCTAATCAAATTTGATAAATTCGTATTCCCAGTAGACTTTGTCGTTTTAGACATGGATGAGGACAATTTGATTCCTTTAATTTTAGGAAGACCCTTTCTAGCAACTGCCGGGACTAAAATTGATGTTGGTGCAGAGAACTCATTCTTCGTATAGGTGACGAATCAATCGGTTTACAAGCTCTTGACTCGGCCAGAACATCGACTGATGAAGGTGAGAGAGTAAAATCAGTTGATAATCAATCTGTTCAAATTTCACCGCAAGAACAACCACAGAACTACGAACCTGAGCCGAAACAGGAACCTTGTGTGAACAAAGAAGAAGCATATGAGGAACGAAGCCTTGAGATCAACAAACTAAAATAAGGGAAGACACACTTTAAAGAGGAGCCGAAACCGCACGAAGAAAAACCGAAGGAACCCCCAGACGAGCTTATAGGAACAACAAATCACTTCAAAATAGGGGATCAGGTATTGTTGAATAAGGAAGACCCTCGAATCGCCAATTCAGACCTCAAGACAACCGAAGAAATCACATTTGAGGTACTTAATGTCTTCCTATACGGGCCAATCGAGGTAAGCAATCCTAAATTAAGTACTTTTGAGGTAAACACTACTCGACTTAAATTTTATATCAAAAATCGAGTTGATCGCATGAGGAAAGATTTTCACCTCCTCAAACCACCTTGACCATATGAATTAGAGGTAAAGTCTAGCTTAAGACTATAAACGAGCGCTTCTCGGGAGGCAACCCGAGCACTAACCCTATTAATTTTTACATTTTTTATTTTTTTTAATTTTATTTTTCATTTTAGCACCTAACCATAAACTAACCAAAGTACAGATTTCCATGCTCACACGGCCTTGCACATGACCGTGGCCGTGGCCGTGTGGAAGCCAGAAGGACAAACCACGGACGTGCTAGTAACCGTGCATGACAAAGAATGATTTCTTTTCCCAACACAGGCTGCGATAAAAAGCCACGCCCGTCGGCCGACTTCCGTGTGAGGTTCTTGACTTATTGAGCACAGGCGAGACACTACTGTGCCCTACAACCGTCACGAGGTTACCGACTCGACGAGCACGGGTTAAACACGCCCGTTCTAAAGGACCGTGTGAAGAATACACGGGCGTGCTACGAGACCCACGGCCGGGGTAAAACACCTAAACGCGCCCAAAATTCAAAATCACGAAAAACACGGACTGATTAAACTCGAACAAGGGTGTGGACCGTATCACTATTTAAATATTTATTTTTATTTCTATTTTTATTTTTATTTTTATTTTTATTTTCATTTTTATTTTCATTTTTATTTTCATTTCCTTTCTTTTATTTTCTTTATTATTTTCTTCTTGTTATTCATTCCATTTAGATTTAGCTTAGGATACAAAAGAAATTAGGATGGCTGCTTCGAGGACTCAACCAGTTCGAGACGCTTCCCCACGCTCACCTCCAATCCTACCCGGTTTCTTTTCATTGGCTTCATCCAAAATTCAGGAAGTTTCCCTTCTCTCCCCATCTTACGATTTTATGATTATTTTGATATTATCTACCTTTGTACATTGAGGACAATGTACATCTTAAGTGTGGGGGGTTAATTATAGTAGTATTTGAAAATCCCTGAATTATGCCTTGTTTGAAAGTAAATTACTCATATTACTAATTAGGATGAAATTTTTGATGATTTATGATTTTTATTGATATGTTTTAGATTAAGTCATTGATAATTGTGCATTGATAATAAAATTTGAAGAATACTAGAGAATCAAGCATGATAAGTCTATTTTTCAGAAATTAAAAATTTGCTAGGTTGTCAAACTGAGTTTAAATATTATCTTGAAGTTTGAAATTTACGAAGTTGACATCAAAATACCCATAATTTTTGTGAGTTTTTGAGCCTTATAGAGCATAAATTCTTTTTCTTGCTCACTTTATTGATTATGAGTATGTCAACACTGATTTGTTATTCTAGAACTTGCATCGATTATACATGTCGAGACCATATTTTTTTTATTTGATATACAGAGATGATAAAGGCACCTAGGATTTAACCCACTTACTCCACTAAAAACCCACCTTCATAATTAACCCCTAGTGAACCCCGTTTAATCTTAACAACCCATTTATTGACTCACCCACTAATATTAACCCAAAACCCTTTTTATTTGTTATCACCATTCTTTTTAACTACCCTTATATCGAGATTTGATTTGATTAGTTTCCTAATTATGAATTTTAGTAATTTATCCCTTATTATGTACTTAGTTTGTTCTAAAAAAACGAAGTATATTCATTATTAGTTATGTGATTAAACGAGCTTATACATTTAAAATCCGAAGATTGAAAAAAGAAGCTCGTATTACTAGTATTATTAGTTTTCAATTGATGTAATTATTATTATTTGTTCATTAGTTCTTAGTTAGGTAATTTGTCAATTCAATCTTGATTCTAACCCTCTAATTTAGCCTTACTCCACACCTTAACCCTAGCCTCGTTACAACCCTGTTAAAGACCTTTTGATTTGTGTTTCATCTCATATTTCAGTGGTGGAGATTTGATTTTCATGCAAGCCTATGGGATTAACTCTTCATGTTCGACTTTTGAGTGCCTAAATTTTGAACCTTAAACACTTTGAGTGATTTGAGTGAATCATTAGTGAGGATGTCAACCCTTGTAGGTTTTGGATCAGAGGTAATTATTTAGATGAAGGGAAACACCTATGTTTTGTGCTACAAATGTATGACTTAGATTGTTTGAAACTTTAGGACTCTTTGAGTTGAATCATCCATGTATGAATTATCCTTGAATTATGATGAAACATTATCAATGACTATTGAGGGAAGTTTGTTTTAATTATGAGTTGAGAATTTTGCTTGAGGACAAGCAAAAGCTTAAGTGTGGGGGTATTTGATAAACCGTAAAAGTAACATATTTTAAGCCCACATTTAATATGCTTTTGGATGATTTAAGCCCCAATTTATGTAAAAAGGTGCTCTTAATCCTTTCTTTTCATGTCTTATACTCAGGAAAGCACCCGATGACGAAAACAATGAGAAACGGGCTTAAAACAGACCAATTGGGCCAAGCCACGAAACCAGCACGGCCTAGACTTCAAGCCACACGGCCGTGCCACCATTCCTACTAGAACACGGCCTTACCATGACTTACACGGCCGTGCCTCATTCAACAGTGTCGAGCACAGCCTGAAGACGATTCACACGGGCGTGTGCCATGGCCGTGTCCTTGCCGCGGGAAAGAGGAATTTTACTCGGATTTGGATGCTTGGAGGCAAAGAAACACATTCCTAAGTCTACTTAAACTCCCAAATAGGAATTGCACTCAAATTAGGATACTTGGAGGCCAAGTAACACATCTCAAAGCCTATATAAACACCCTTGGGGGCAACTTAATAGGGGAGTTCGGCAGAAGCCTCTACCAGGGCTTTCGTTTAGGGGCATCGTGCTAAGCCAGATAAGGCAGATTTGTGGGGATTCACTCAGGGATAGCCAGTTGATCCATCTCGAGAAGCTGGAATTCTACTCAAGACGAAGGATTTCCTCTTCAATTCCTTCAGGGGGTTTTAGGGATTTCTTATGTTTTGTTTTATCTTTTCTCTTGAGATGTTTTCCTTTATTGTTATGAACTAAACCTTCGGATACCCGAAGGGGATGAAACCTATGATGAATCTTGTTATTTGATTATTTGAATTATATGATAATAACTTAGTTGTTCTTAATTTTGTGAACTTAATCCAAATCTAATGTGCTTAGGTGGAGGAGGAATAGTCCCTGCCTAAGAGTAGATCCAACATAATTAAGTGGAGTTGATCGCACGCCTAGAGATAGGGTGATGAGATTTTGCCGGATTAGGGTGAAACCTAATATGGGAGTCCACAGATCGATTTACTACTATTCTAGGGGGTTATTATAAGCGAACAAGAGTTCCACTAATTAACCTAGGGTTAGACGTTATTCGCCTCGAGAGAGGGTTTAATATACGTAAGGGAGTCTCACGGATCAAACTAAGTAAATAAATCATATGGTTCAAGGTTAAATAACAAGTGAAGTCTAGGTGGATTTTTCCTAAGGGTATCGTTTGAGTCAACTGAGTTTTTCCAAAAGTTATTTCCCGAATTCATTCTTTTTGTTTTTGCGTCTTAGCTTAGTTAGTAGATTATTTTTAGTTTAAAAAATCATCACTTTATATTAAGGCTAAATAATAAAAAGACAGTGAGTATTAGTACTTTTAGTTCCTTTGGGTTCGACAATTCGGTCTTGCCTAAACTATACTACTGTTCGATAGGTGCACTTGCCTTTAATCGTTGTCAGAGTTAGTTTCCAGGTTCGATCATTCTTTTATAAATTTTAAAACTCTGATTTACAGCGATCAGTTATACTCTTTAGGTTCTGGTATTACATTCTCGTTTACTTCCTCACCTTTTTCCTTATTAATTTCTCGTGGCATCTTCTTTTCAGCTTCAACCAACCCCTTTCCACTCCTTAGTGTAACTGCCTTCACATGTTCTTTTGGGTTGGTGTTACTATGTAAGTTACCTAGTTGCCTTTCGGAAACTATCTTGACTAATTGTCCAATTTGATTCTCAATCCTTTGAACTGATTCTTGTTGATTTTTCAACGTCGTTTCGGTATTCTGGGAATGAGTCTCTGACACCAAGATGAATTTTTCCAATATCTCCTCAAGGTTTGGTTTCTTTTCCTGTCAGTAAGGTGGTTGCTGAAATCCCGGAGGGGTTGGTGGTCTTTGATTTCCTGGATTTCCTTGACCTCCCCATGAGTAATTGGGATGATTCCTCCACCCTGTATTGTAAGTGTTACTATAAGGATTATTTTGAGGTCGATGATTATTACCCATATAGTGAACTTGTTCGTTTTCACCGCTCGGGTTGTAAAGTGGATTTTATATATTGCTCATCCCTCCTAGATTTGAGTCACATTGCATTATTGGGTGTACCTGCGTAGAACCAAACAAACCATCAATTTTTTTATTTAAAAGCTCTACCTGGTTAGATAACATGGTGACCGCGTCTAGGTTGAAAACACCGGCTGCTTTATTAGGCTTTGTCCTCATGACTTGCCACTGATAATTATTCAGTGACATCTCTTCAGTTTGAGCGGTATGTTCTATTTCAATGTCAAAAATCAAGGGTCCTGACGGGTTTCTTCTAGTCATAAACTAGAGATACCTATCAGAAACAAATAAGAGAAAAATTAGCAAAGTTAAAAATAAAAATATAAAAAATGGCTAAAGTAATAAAAATTTAGTTTTCCTAATATCTTAGTCCCCGGCAACGGCGCCAAAAACTTGATCATGTCCAAACTAACTATGACAACGAATAAGGCAAGCGCACCTATCGTTTGGTAGTATAGCTATGGCAAGACCGAAAATATCGTATCCTCAAGGACCAAGAGTACTAGTAGTTACTATCTTTTTTTATTATATAGCCTAAGTATTAAGGGAATCGATGTTTAATTAACTAATTACTAAACTAAGGATGCTAAGACACAGAGACTGAATTGGGAAAATACTTGTGGGAAAACCAGTTGATTAAGACAATACCCGAGGAAGAATCCACCTAGACTTCACTTGTTATTTAACTCTGAACCAGACGATTTATTACTTGACTTGATCCGTAGGATTCCCTAATTTATATTAATACCCTCTTTCGAAGCTACTAACGTCTAACCCTAGGTTGATTAATTGAAATCTCTTTCTAATTAAAACCCCTAGTGTTGCATTAACTCGATTTATGGACTTCCATATTAGGTTTGACCCTAATCCGACAGATTTTCGTCATCCTATCTCTAGGGTTGCGATCAACTCCGCTCAACTATGCTAGATCAACTCTTAAACAGGGACTTTTGCTCCACTACCTAAGCACATCAATACTTGAATCAATATCCTGAAATATTAAAACAAGAATTAAGAACACATAATTAAGAACAAATCAAGTATTTATCATAGAGTTCAGGAAACAATAACAAGATCCGTCTTAGGTTTCATCCCTCTGAGGTATTTGAGGGGTTTAGTTCATGTTTAATAAAGAATACATCTCAGAAGAAAGTAAATAACAAAACATAAGAAAACCCTAAAACCCCCTGAAGGAAATTGAAGGGAAGATCTTCCGTCTTGAGTGTGATTCCGGCTTCTGGGATGAATCAACTGGCTTCTTGGAGTAATTCCCTGTGTTCAGCCCTCTCTGGCTTCGCCTCCTTCGTCAAAAGCCCTGACAGAAGGCTTCTGTCAAACTCCTCCTTTAGGTTGCCCCCTAGGGTGTTTATATAGGCTTTCGGGATGCCTTACTTGGCCCACAAGTATCCTAATCTGAATGAAACTCATCTTGGCCACGGCAAGGACACGCCTGTGTGGAACGCCCGTGTGAATCGAGCCTAGGCCGTGTGGTGAGCTCCAAGCCGTGTGAATTTCTCACTTTGGCCAATTTTCTCTATTTTTGGTTCGTTTCTCGTTCTTTTCATCCTCTGATACTCTCCTAAGTATAAAACATGAAATTAAAGGATTAGGAGCATCAAATTCCATAATTCAAGGGATTAAATCATCCAAAAGTATGCTAAATGTGGGATTAAAATATGTATATATTACGGTTTATCAAAATACTAACGTAACAAGAGCCTATAGGGTCACACCCTATGGTTGAAGCGAACAGAATCCAAACACAGTTGGTATTGTGTTTAGCTGTCACATGAATTAAATTATTTATTGAATTAATTTTATTTGATAGTTAAATATTGAACGCATTATATGTACAAGCTTTTTGTACACAAATAGAGAATATAGTTAAAATTAATATATGAATTTGAGTCATATAAAAATATCAATTGAATATAGTTTACCAAAATTATTAAAATAAATAGTTGTAATAATAATTTCGATTAAAAATAAAAATGGAAATTAATATTCTTTCGGAAAGAATATAATGTTTTAATACTTTCCATATGTTTATAATGTTTTAATACTTTCCATATGTTTCTCTAAAAAGGAAAATGAATAATTCTATTATTTTATTATGTGATATTAAAGAAAAAGGAATAGAATCCCTGATAGTGTGTATGTTACCAAGTAAAAGAAAAAGAGGTTCTAGCAGCCAATTTTAATGATTCTCTTTGAAAAGTTCAAAGAGAGTTTTTTTATGTTCGTTCTCTGACTGGGTGGGCTACGTAGAGGCCGAGACAATTTTTTTGTGTGGCTTGGCATCGACATTACGCAAGGGAATCATATTGAAAAGGAAGGGAATGCGAAAACTCGAAGGTAGATCTTGAGGGAGAGGTGTGGCAACTAGAGGAGAGTTTTTGCTCTTCTTTGGGTGTTTGAAAGGTGTGTTTTCATGCCTATAACCAGTGGGTATAAATAGACTTCCAAGGAGCTTTAAGCCTGAAATGGCCCTATTTTAGCTGAAAAACACAAGTATGTCGCGCCATAGCTTGTGCATGGTGTGGCACAACGCCTTAAAATCACCCCCTTTGGCTTTGAAGTGCTCGTGTCGTGCCATAGCCTATGCATGGCGTGACACGACATGGCAGTTTCATGTCCCCTTTGCATAAGGTTCATGCCGTTCCATGGCCTTGGCATGTTGCAACACGACCTTGCTTCTAGCCCTTCGAGATGTGTCGAAGTCCTCCGATCATTCATTTTTGTCCTCGATTAGCTTCTCAATGTCCTGTTTTGTCCGAAAACCTATTTTCTCCTAATTCTAACATGCAAATTACACAATACTTATCCTAAAATCTAACTACAAATGAAAAATTGAAACTAATTTAAAAATTTTAAAAATTTATTAAAGTTCAATGGTTTAACAAATATGTCGTGCTACCAAACTTGTCCGGTAGTTCCTTGAATTTTACCATTGACTTCAATTATCATTCAAGACCATCGTAGGGCTTCGACTCGATTCCATTAGTATCAAGATCTCTCCATTTATCCCTTCCTCTCGTATTTCAAACACCTATACTCACACAACTTGGAAAATACCTTTGATCAAAGTTGTTAGTGGTTAAATTGAATAAAATATAATACTCCTTCCTAACTATCCCTCACTTTGAGAATCATGGCCACACTTGAACACTTCTATTTTGCTATTGATTTTTATTATTAGCTCATTTCATTTGAGATCAATGGTCAACTTAGATGTGGCCAGGAACAACTAACCCAACAAAATGGACATTTCTTGATCTTCCTCAAAGTCGAGGACTACAAAGTCGACAAGGATTATGAATCCTCGTACCATAACAAATACATACTCGAGTACAGCTTTTGAATGTACCAAAGATCTATCGACTAATTGTAGTGTTATAAAGGTATTCTTTAGTTCCCCGAGTCTGAGTTTCCTATAGATCAAAATGGGCATTAAATTTATGCTAGCTCCTAAATCGCAAAGGGCCTTGTTGAAATGTCGATCCCCTATCTATATTGGAATCATGAAACTACTTGGATCTTTCAATTTTGGGGGTATCCTTTTTGCAATCAAAGCGTTGAAAAGGCATCAATGTTAATTTTGCTCACCATTTTTCATCTTTTTATGTCGTGCCACAATTTCTTTTACGTACTTGGCATATTTTGGTATTTTATCAATTAGTTCTAAGAGCGGTAAATTGACATTAAGAGATTTAAATAAATTAATAAAATTTATGAAATCTACCTCGTCCCTCTTTTTCTTGTCCTCTAATCTTGTCAAGAATGGTACCTTCGTTTTGCTCGTCTTTGAGATTACCGGGTTAGACATTCGTTTGGTTATCTCAATTGGCTCATTTTTCTCGCCTTCCTCCTCCATGGGTTTGTCGACCTCTTCAGGAACATTCTCCTCTTCATAGATGGAATCCTTTGGCTTTTCAAGTGCCTTCCCCGATCGCAAGGCGATCACCTTTACATACTCCTTCTCATCTCTCCAAGGATTATTTTCCGTGTTACTGGGGAGACTTTGATCGCTCTACTTTTGGAACATTGTCATTAGTTGACTCATTTGATCACAGAGGCTATCAATTCAAGATTCGAGTCGTTCACATATAGCTTGGACTTTTTGAATGTTTGTATTCATCATTTGTATCTCCTCTTCTGATTGATCGAATTGCTGACCACATGCAGCATGGTCATTACCCACGGATCATTGTTGCAATGGTAGAGGTTGGTAAAGAGAGTTTTCTTGGGTTTGCACTTAATTTACACCTCTTTGGTTGCCTCCCCACTTGAGGTTCAGATGATCCCTCCAATCGAGGTTATAGGTATTTGAATAAGGATCTAGACCCCTATTACCTATGCAATTTGCTTCTTTCGGTTTGTTTTCAGAATATTGCTCTGCTCTCATCGGCTTGCCGATCGTTTTCAAACAATTAAGCTTCTCTAGGATTTGTTGATATTGGTCATCTTTATTATCTTCGTTTGTAGATTTTACCGATGGAAGATTTGATTTATATTTGAATATTTCATTAGGCCACATGTACGAATTCATAGCCATGTCATATATGATTTTGTAGTCTCGTTTGTATGTATGGAACGCAATAGATCCTCTGACCGCTTCATCTAAGTTAGATTTGATATTACCATTAACACCATTATAAAATATCTAAATTTGGAGCCACGCTTGCAATCCGTGGTGTGGGCACTCCCTTAGTATTGACTTGAAACGTTCCCATGCCTTGTATAGGGATTCACCTTCGTATTGTTTAAAATTGGCGATTTCTCGCTGTAGCAGAATGGTTCAGCTAATCGGGAAAAATTTATGGAAGAATTTTTTCGCTAAATCATCCCATGTGGTGATGGAACCTGGTTATAATGAGTCTATCCAATCAGTCATGTTATTTCATAAAGAGAACAGAAATAATCAAAGATGTACAGCATCATCGGATACCTTGTTATACTTGAAGCTGTTGCAGAGTTGTAAAAATCATTTCAAGTGCTGGTTCGGGTCTTCCACCATGTTCCCCTTGAATCGCAAGGTGTTCTGGATCAATTGGATCGTATTCGTCTTTATCTCAAAATTATTAGCATTGATCGTCGACCTTTTGATACTACCTAACACCACATCTAGTGTTGGTAAAGCATATTCGCGCAACGTCCTTTTCTCCATTGGGACTTCTTCCTGGATATTTCCTCGTCGCTCCTGTGGATCTTCAAACAATGGATTCTCCTACGGTAAATTAATTACCATGGGTGGATTGGTATTCATCACTTGATGATTGTGCCTGAGTAATTGCTCTAGATCTGAATATGGCTTGATTGGGGTACTGGAGCTTCGGATCATAAACAACCTAAAATTTAAAAAGAAAAGAAATAAAAAAAATTGTATCTATAGTGTTTAACTTTCCTATTTATCTTATTAATTGTAAAGCTATTTTCTAAATTTAATTTCGAAACCTCTCTAGAAATGGTGTCAACAACTTGACCGCCACCAAACGTGTGAATGTTTGACTACAAAATACTACAGCAACAATATATAAAATTAAAGAAATGATGTCCGCAAGTATACGGGTCAAATTTTAATATAGTAATGTGTTACAACGGAACACATGGAAGTGTTCCTAGGATCGTACCCAAGGGAGGATGGATTAATTCTGTTGAAAACCTCTTTACAATAATAAGTCTAAATAGTAGTGGCTAAATTCTGTATTACGATGGATTATAAAAGAAATGAATATTATAAATTAAATAGCTAAAAAAATTATCAATAAAACCAACACAAATGAATAAGTCAATTAAACCAATCAGGAAGATTAACTCATTGCAGGGGTTATAATCAACTTCGAGTTGGGGTTATAGGGTGGATTAGTTATTAACTAATCAATTATTATCTCCCGACCTCTAACTAATTAATTAATTAGTTGATACTCTCTTATTTCTTGGCCTCACATTCTCAACCAGGATGAATTACGATTTACTTGACAAAACTTATCTCTCAACCTCATTTAACCTATGATTACTACTTAGGGTTGTCAAGCTTAGGGTTTAGGAACTCGTAATTTGAACCAACTAATCCTATCAGGAAACCCTAAATCCTCTGTTAATAATGTCCCCATACACTCTTTAATCTCCCCTAAAGGATTTAACCACTCATAATATTCATAATCTCAAACTCAATTGAATTAAACATGTAAACAAACACGATTAAATTGGAAGAGAGAAGAGATTTAAAATAATCCTGATTTGATGTCGATTGAAGCGCGAAGTAGAAAATCCCTCGATTGGAATAACACGAATCATCGCTTGCGAAGGAGAAATAATTGAATACTTCTATTAAAAAAAATAACTTTTGGATCAGAATTGATTTCAAGATGAAAGAACAAAGTGATTAAGAAAAGAAACGAAAACTTAATCTAAATTCTACTCCTAAACTACTAAGGTTTTTGGATGCGTTTAAGACGACTTAGTTACATCAAACCCCTAAGGTTTTATTTATAGGAGTGTTGGAAACTCGAATTAGGTCTTCGACATGTCCTAAGTCTTCGTATAAAGTTGACTATGTAACGACCCGATAGTTAGGAGTGTCGATAGTGCATTCTCGGGACTCCATTCCCGTAAATCGGACTCGTAAATATTTATTAGAAATATTTACGAAGTTAGTTGTGTAGTTAATTAGATTTTGGTTAAGTGAATTTGTACGAATTAATAGTATTTATAGTATAAGGATTAAATCGCGTATAGGATGAAAGTCGAATTATAGATTAAAAATTAATAAAGGGACTGAAGTAGTAATTATCCAAATGCTTAATGTGGTAGATGGAATTAATGGGGTATTATATATATTAGTTTAATATATATATATATAATTTATATTATAATTAATAAACTAAAGTTAAAAGTATGTATATGTATTATATAATATATATTATAAAATAAATGAAATTATAATAGTATAGTAAGTGGAAACATACATAATTAAGAAAGAAAAAAAGAAAGAAAGGGAGAAAGGAAGGACCACGCACGGCCATAAGGGTTTTTAGGTTTCAAACTTCAATTAGTTAGTCAATTTAGTCCTTTTTCTTGTAATTTTTATGTTTTTGGAATCGCGGTGTTAAGTACTACCCGACCCATGTCAAAATTTTAGCAATTATTAAGATTTTAAATGTTGTTAATGTTGAATAGTTTTCGTATTAGGGATTAAATTGATAGATTTTTAAGCTAGAGATGGAAAAGGATTAAATTGTAAAACAAATTGTAAATTTTGTGTATTAGGGACTAAATTGTGAAAATTTTGAAACTTAGGGGTTTAATTAAAAATAGGGAACTAAATTTAGCTTAAAGTGAAATTAGTATAAAAATATAGGATTAAATGTGAAGAATAAAAATTAGTCTTGATTTAAGGACTAAATTGGAATTTAAGCAAATATTGACTAAAAATTTAAAATATTCAATGTGAAATTAAATTGTGTTGTATTGATGTATTTTAATTGTTTAAATTCCATAGCTAACGTCGTACCGGAATCCTTGAATAAAAAGGGGAAGGATAAAATCGACGTCGAATAGCTCAGAATCCACGATTTGTGTTTCTATAATCCGAACTAAGTTGTAAATTATTGCATTTTGATTTCTTGCATATGGTAAACATTGGAGGTGAGAACTATTGTGTTTTACAATTGAAATGGATTGACTTGGTATGTGATGAGTTTATTGAAATGATATTGATTTAATTGAATAGGTATATATGTGATAATATGCTTATATGAAATTTGATACTGGATATATATATTGAAAGCGAAATGGAAACCTATAAACTGTATCGGGCTGAGTCGGATATAGATGGCATGCCATAGGATAGGAAGAGTTCAGGGATTTCTTTGACTTTAAGTCGATGAGGCACTAGGTGCCAATTTGCTTCGGTTTAATCGATGAGACACTGGGTGTCAATTTATATAGCGCTGGGCACAATTGTTATTTGGATTTATCCGATGAGGCACTGGGTGCCAACTGGTGTGTTGGTTGGATCGTTGTATATGTCCGAGTCTGAGTCGTGTAAATAGGGTAAATAAATAATAAAGTTTTATAATTTATATTGAAATGACATAATATGTGAAATGGAAATGAGATAATGGATTGAAAATGAAATGTGAAATATGTTGTGAACAAATGGAATATATGAGTTATGTACTCATGAATTGAATATGGAATGGATAATGTCATTGTTTAAATGAAATGTGGATTGATATGTGAAAAGCTATTTTTATAGCTAGTGATGTGTATTGAGATATTTGTTGAACAAAACAAATATGATAACATGTGAAAATTGAATATGGTATGAAATGATATGGTAATATGCATGAAATTGAAATAATGGTATATGGCAAATTTAAGCTTAGATAATAGTATGTTCATATAATTCAAATTATGCATTTTTGTATCATTATATCTTTAATTGTTCTGATTATAGAAATATCACTGAGTTTTACTCAGCGTACGGTTTTAGTTTTTCCCGTGCGCAGGTTAGGTACTTCTCTTTTGATCGCCGATTCAGCATCCAACAACGATCCTGATCTCAAATGTGGTGATGTTTATCTTTTTTTTTGGCATGTACCTAGGTTGTCTAGTTGATAGTTATTTTGTGGATGAATTGTAAATGAAGTTATAAGTGTAATGTTTGTTTAAGTATATAAATGTATTTTTGTGTTTGAAGCCATAATTTAGCATGTTGATTTGAACCAATGCTTGTTATGTGCATGTGAATATAAGTTGATGTTTTAGGTAGATATGAACTAGGCTAAATGGAATGATTTTAGGTATGTTTTAAACTTTTTCCTAAATTTTTCAAATGTTTCCGATTTAGTCCCATATTGTTTCTAAAGTAATTTTTAGGCCTCGAAGGCTTGAATAATAGACGTTATGCATGTTAATGATGAATTATATTATGATTTTTGAAATTTTTTGAAATGAATGATTTAGATTATGGTTACTCAGTAATGCTCCAAAAACCTATTCTGGTGACGGATACGGGTTAGGGGTGTTACATTTAGTGGTATCAGAGCTTGCATGTTTAGTCGATTCTCGGATTAAATCGAGCTCAGAATTGAGTCTATAGGTAGATGCCATAGTTGAGACGAATTGAGTCGGGATTTGGATGCTGATATATTTGTTTTTGTTTTATAGTTGAAAATGTCAGATGATTATAATAATGATGTTGATCAAGAGATGTATACCTGATATGATGTCTCCAATGAATTAGATGGAACCGAATCGGTAACACCAAGTGTTAATCCAGTTAGTACTCAACAACCTAACGTTGAGCGAAGTAATACTGAGGGAGGAGGTGACTCACATTGCGGGAACTACATTCGCTACGGCATCTGCACCTTCTGTTCGTCGAGCTCTGATAAAAGAGTTACGTAGATACGGTGCGACTGGATTCTTAGGGTTGAAAGGAGTTGATATTTTCGCAGCTGAAGTTTGGATTGAATCCACTAAACGCGTCTTGCAACAACATGAATGCAACCCGCGTGAAAGTGTTATATGTGTTGTTTCTCTACTACAATGAGAAGTATATACCTGGTGGTAGTCAATGACACGCCACGTATATGTAGATTAGGCTAATTGAGAATTCTACCAGAAGGAATTCCAAAAGAAATATGTTGGCGAACTTTATATTGATGATAGAAGACAGGAATTTTTAATGTTGAAACAAGGTGGAATGTTTGTGATTGATTATGAATGAGAGTTTTCGCGACTTAGTAGGTACACCGTTGAATTTGTACCGACTGAAATTAAAAGTTGCAAGTGATTTTTTTGTGGTTTACGTAATGAGCTACGGGTACAGTTAATATCGCATAGAATTACAAAGTTTACGGATTTAGTTGAACGGGCAAGAATGGTAGAACAAGTTCTAGGTTTTGATAAGAAGACCGAGACTACTCGTATTGTTGGAAAGCATCCTGGAGCTTCTAGTTTAAAACCACAACTGAATAGATTAAAAGAATTTCATGGTAGCTAGAGGTCAAATTTTAAGCCAGATAGAGCTTGAAGAAATCGTGATTGACAACCGACTATGTTTACGGGTAATGTACAAGGTCCAATCAGAGATACTGATATTTCGATCTGTGTGCATTGTGAGAAAAAGCATCATGGTGAATGTTGGAAGTTAACTCGATGTTGTTTTCGCTATGGGTCCACGGAACATTTTGCTAGAGAGTGTCCGAAGAATGAGAATGCTACCCCTGTTACTTCTCAGAGATCTGTGCCTGCTCCTAGGGGTCGCAGGTCGAGTCGAGGTAGTTCATTTTTGAGAGGTGGTACTAGGAAAGGAAATGATGTTGTTACTCATCAGTCGGAGGCCAGAGCGGCAACCCGAGCTTCTGTTATGCGGACACGTGAGGATGGCGACGCTAATGACATTGTGGCAGGTATCTTTTTATTACATTCAGAACTTGTTTATGCTTTGATAGATCCGAGATCTTCACATTCATATGTTAATACTAAATTGGCGAATTCGGAAAGTTTAAAATCTTAGACGTCTAGAGTATCGATAGTGGTGTCTAGTCCGTTGGGACAATCTGTGTTAGTGGATCAAGTGTGTAGGAGATGCCCATTAGTGATATAGAATATAGTCTTCCCTGTTGATTTGTTAATAATGTCGTTTGGCGATTTTGATATGATTTTGAGTATGGATTGGCTTACGGAGCACGAGGTGATTCTAGATTGCCATAAAAAGAAGTTTGTTGTTTAGAGTGAAGGCGGTGGTTTGATTGAGGTGAATGGTGTTCGGACGAGTAGTTCAACTCGTATCATTTCAGTAATTCGAGCTGATAAACATCTCAATCAAGGCTGTGAAGCTTTTCTAGCCTATGTTATCAATTTGAATTCTGGTGATAGTCAAAGCAGTAAAATTCAAACTATTTGCGAATTCCCTGATGTGTTTCCTAAGGAATTACCAGGATTTCCACCAGATTGGGAGGTTGAGTTCGCAATTGAAGTGTTTCCTGGTACAGCTCTAGTGTCAATGTCCCCTTATTGTATGGTACCCACAGAGTTGAAAGAATTAACAGTACAATTGCAAGACTTACTGGATCGCGGCTTTATACGCCCTAGTATACCACCTTGGGGAGCTCCAATACTTTTCGTCAAAAAGAAAGATGGCTTGGTGCAGCTTTGTATTGACTATCAGCAATTGAATAAGTTGACGATTAAGAATCGATACCCTCTACCCCGTATTGATGACTTATTTGATCAACTAAAAGGAGCTTCTGTCTTTTCAAAGATCGATTTGAGATCGGGTTACTATTAGTTGAAAGTGAAAGATAGTGACGTACCAAAGACGGCATTTCGTACGCATTATGGTCATTATGAATTCTTAGTGATGCCTTTTGGGTTGACGAACACTCCGGCAACATTCATGGATATCATGAACTGTATTTTCCCTCCGTATTTAGATCAATTTGTGGTTGTTTTATTGATGACATTTTGATCTATTCGAAATCCGAATCAAAGCATGATCAACACCTCATAATTGTTTTACAAGTTTTACGAGAGAAACGGTTATATGGAAAGCTTAGTAAGTGTGAATTCTGGTTATCAGAGTTTGTATTTTTGGGTTAGGTTATCTCGGCAGATGGAATTATAGTTGATTCGAAAAAGATCAAGGCAATTGTTTAGAGGAAAGCACCAAGGAATGTGTCAGAGGTTCGTAGTTTCCTTTGACTAGCTGGTTATTACCGAAGATTTGTAAATGGATTTTCGAAGATAGCTTTGCCGATGACAAAGCTGTTGCATAAGAATGTTCAATTCGTCTGGGACGATTAAGGCCAAGAAAGTTTTGAGAAATTGAAACAAATGTTGACTGAAGCATCGATTTTGACTTTACTAGAATAGGGAAAGGATTTTGTGGTATATAGTGATGCTTCCTTGAGCGCTCTTGGTTGTGTTTTAATACAAGATGGGAAAGTAATCGCTTATGCATCTCGTCAACTAAAAACACATGAACGCAATGATCTGGCGCACGATTTAGAGCTAGCTACTTTGGTTTTTGCTTTAAAGATCTGGAGACACTACATGTATGGCGAAAAGTGTCATATCTATACTGATCATAAGAGTCTCAAATACCTCATATCTCAAAAGGAGTTGAATTTGAGACAACATCGTTGGGTCGAGCTTCTGAAAGATTTTAATTGCGTTATTGATTGTCACCTTGGTAAAGCTAACGTCATAGCTGATGCGTTGAGTAGAAAAGCAGTGGTTGAATTGCTAGCAATGTTTGCTCAACTCAGTATCAATAACAATGGAAGTTTGTTGGATGAATTAAAGATTAAGCCGGTGATGTTTGATCAGATCAAGGTAGCGTAGTTAGTTGATGGCAAGTTGGCGAAGAAAAGAGAAATGGTTCAGAATGGCATATTAGAAAATTTTAGCATTGAAGATTGTGATTGCTTAAGGTTTCATAACCGAATTTACGTTCCGAATGTTTCTAAACTAAAAGAGTTGATAATTCACGAAGCTCATGATAGCCCTTTTGCTTTGCATCCTGGAGGAATGAAAATGTATCGCGATCTGCGAGAATCTTACTGGTGGCCAGGAATGAAAAGAGACGTGGTCGAGTATGTGGGTAAATGTTTAACTTGTCAGTGAATTAAGGCAGAACATTAGGTTCCCATAAGATTACTTTAGCCTATTTATATTCCTGAGTGTAAACGGAACCGTATCATGATGGATTTTGTAACGGGGTTACCTTTATCGGCAAGTAAGAAAAATGTTGTGTGGGTGATTGTTGATCGACTTACGAAATTGGCTCATTTCATTGCGGTCAGGACTGATTGGTCACTCCAAAAGCTTGCTGAAGTTTATATTCAGGAAATTGTGCGATTACACGGTGTCCCTATGTTGATAATATCTGATCGAGATTCGCGGTTCACTTTGATATTTTGGAAACAGTTGCACAAATCTCTTCGTACGTGACTTAATTTTAGCACAGCTTTTCACCCACAATCGGACGAACAATCTGAGTGTGTTATTTAGATTTTAGAAGACATGTTTCGTACTTGTGTTACTGATTTTGAATAATGTTGGGAGCATTATTTACCTTTGGCTGAATTCGTATACGACAATAGCTTTCAATCGAGTATTCAAATGGCTTTGTATGAAGCCTTATACGGTCGTAGGTGTCGAACACCTGTTTGCTGGATGGAATTGGGTGAAAGAAGAATGATCAAACCTGAATTAATTCAAGAAACAGAAGATATTGTTTGTAACACCCCTAACCCGTATCCGTCGTCAGAATAGGGTTACGAGGCATTACCTATCAAATCACAACATACAACATACATTTATTCATCCATTCTCAAACACCATTCGTTCATAAACACATTGTCCCTTATAAGGGCCTACGAGGCCTTAAACATGCTTTAGAAATGGTTCAGGACTAAACCGATAACATACAAAAATTCTTGAAAACTTAGAAATTTTTCAAACATACAAGGGTCACACGCCCGTGTGAACAGGCCGTGTGCCTCACACAGCTCCAGACACGCCCATGTCCCATGCCGTGTGAAAACAGGGTATACATACTGACTTGGGTCACACGGCTAACCGCACGCCCGTGTGTCTAGCCCATGTGCCCTTCGAAATGGCCACACACGCCCGTGTGTCAGGCCGTGCCAATCCTGTAGGGTATACTGACTTATGCAACACGGCCAAGTCACACACCCGTGTGCTAGGCCGTGTGCCATTTAGGGGGTATCTCGACTTGTGCCCACACGGTCCACGCCACACGCGTGTGTGAGGCCGTGTGGAGCATACTGACTTCAATTCAATCTTAACTCCAGGGGACACACGGCCGTGTAGTATGACCGTGTATCACACACGGCTGAGACACACGCCCGTGTCTCTGCCCGTGTGGACAAGAATAGGCCATTTGCAAGGCCAATTTGCCACCCTTTCTCATGCTCAACTAAACAACCAAAATAATACCATTTCAACACATTTATAAGCAACCAAAACATGCTATTTCATATACAAATCAAGCCATTTAAAGTCCATCCATTTCACTACTCAAATCATAATCTAAAAGATACTAAAACAATATGCCATTACCAACAATTTCACCTATCTTCTCTATGCATTTTTCTCATAATCTTATCAACTAATTCATGTCATAAAATATACCAAATCATCATCTTAAAATCAAGCCACAACATGCCATTTTTCAAGCAATAATACACCAATTGATAACTAGCTAATTGAGCAACCATATAACCATCACAACAACCATCCCAAACATGCCAAAACACAAGACAATATATACGTCATATGTCACTTATCAAACCTATGATTTAAGCCAACTTAAATGGCCAAATACACATCAACATTTACATCATTCATGAGCCAACTCTCATGGCTAATATCATATCTCAAAACACATCATCATATCACTAACCTATACATGCCATATACCATATTTACAAAGCATCAAAAGTACCAACAAGTTGATCGATAGTGTGACGATGTTCCTGATGATCCCCGAATCCGAGCTAGCTTTGATTATCTATAAAATAGGGGAAGAACACACAAAGTAAGCTTTAAAAGCTTAGTAAGCCTAATAAACCGTAATAGTAACATATTTTAAACCCACATTTAGCATACTTTTGGATGATTTATCCCTTTAATTATGGAATTTGGTGCTCTTAATCCTTTGATTTCAGTTTTTATACTCAGGAGAGCATAGGAGGATGAAAATAACAGAAAACGGGCTTAAAACAGGCCAAATGGGCCAAAGTAGGAAATCAACACGGCCTGGGCCCAAAGCACACGGCCGTGCCCCTTTAGCAGGCTCGAACACGGCCTGAAGTTGATTCACACGGGCGTGTCACACGAGCGTGTCCCTACCGTGACAAAGAGGAATTTCACTCGGATTAGGATACTTAGAGGTGAAGAAACACATTTCGAAGCCTATATAAACACCCTAAGTATGACCTAAAGAGGGAGTCGACAGAAGTCTTCTGTCGGGGGTGTCCAGCTAGGCCAAGGAGCCAAGCCGAAGAGGTCAGAATCGTGGGATTTACTCGAAGAAAGCCAGTTGATTCATCTCAAGAAGCTGGAGTCATACTCAAGACGGAAGATCTTATCTTCAATTCCTTCAGGGAGTTTTAGGGTTTTTCTTATGTTTTGTTTTATATTTTCTTCTGAGATGTATTCTTTTATTATTATGAACTAAACCCTCAGATACCTGAGGGGGATGAAACCTAAGACAGATCTTGTTATTGTTTTCTGAACTATATGATAAATACTTGATTTGTTCTTAATTATGTGTTCTTAATTCTTGTTTTGATATTTCAGGATATTGATCCAAGTATTGATGTGCTTAGGCAGTGGAGCAAAAGTCCCTGTCTAAGAGTAGATCTAGCATAGTTAAGTGGAGTTGCTCGCGCGCCTAGAGATAGGGTGATGAAAATCTACCGGATGAGGGTCAAACCTAATATGGGAGTCCATAGATCGAGTTAATGCAATTCTAGGGGTTTTAATTAGAAAGAGATTTCAATTAATCAACCTAGGGTTAGACGTTAGTAGCCTCGACGGAGGTATTAATATACATTAGGGAATCCTACGGATCAAGTCAAGTGAATAAATTGTCTGGTTCAGAGTTAGATAAAAGTGAAGTCTAGGTGGATTCTTCCTCGGGTATTGTCTTAATCAATTGGTTTTTCCCACAAGTATTTCCCCAATTCGTTCTCTTTGTCTTAGCGTCTTTAGCTTAGTAGTTAGTTAATTTTAATTTAAGTAGTAATTCACTTCAATTCTTAGGCTAAATAATAGAAAGAAAGTTAGTATTAGTACTTTTGGTTCCTTTGGGTTCGACATTCCGATCTTGCCACTAAACTATACTACTGTTCGATAGGTGCGCTTTCCTCAATTGTTGTCACAGTTAGTTTCTAGGCTCGATCATTCTTTATATAAATTTTTAAGACTCTGACATTACGATCAAAGTTTTTGGCGCCATTGCCAGGGAACTAAAATATTAAGAACGCTCAATTTTTATTAATTTAGCCTTTTTTTTTTACAATTTACTTTTATTTTATTTTTAACATTGCTAATATTCTTTCTTTTATTTGT
Organism: Gossypium sturtianum; assembly: GCA_025698515.1. NCBI lineage: Eukaryota > Viridiplantae > Streptophyta > Magnoliopsida > Malvales > Malvaceae > Gossypium > Gossypium sturtianum. The sequence goes on along the minus strand of CM046946.1, from coordinate 49,777,944 downwards.
TCCTTGCAGGTACCTCTAGTTTATGACTAGAAGGAACCCGACAGGACCTTTAATTTACGACAGTGATATTGAAGGAACCGTTCACAGAAATCGTAGAGAAATAAGGCGAAGCTTAACTTACATAGAAGAAGAGCAAGAAGACGAGAACAATACTACCGAAGAGATGGCTGAGAATAATCCGCTACCTCCAGAGGTGGCCAAAAATCATGCTCCTCGTACTATGTATGATTATGCTAAGCCTAGTTTAGTTGGTATTGAATCAAGTATTGTTAGACCTACTATTCTTTTGCAAATAATTTCAATTGAAACCTAACACTATACAGATGATACAACAGTTTGTTCGGTTTGATGGTTTTGCAGGATGAGGATCCTAACACACACTTAGTGAATTTTCTTGAATTCTGTGATACCTTCAAAATAAATGGCGTTTCTGATGATGCCATTCGTCTTCGGTTATTTCCCTTTTCTTTGAGGAATAAAGCCAAACAGTGGTTGAATTCTCTTCCACGAGGGTCAATCACTACATGGGATCAAATGACCGAAAAATTTTTATTAAAATATTTTCCGTCGGCTAAAACGACTAAGTTAAGGAATGATATCTCTTCTTTTATGCAGATGGATTTAGAGACACTTTATGATGCATGGGAGAGATACAAAGATCTATTGAGAAGGTGCCCACACCATGGATTACCCTTGTGGCTACAAGTCCAAACCTTTTACAATGGTGTAAACCCTTCAACTAGGCAGTTAATTGATTTCGATTCATTGCGAGAATTTGAACAACAAAACTCCCGAAACGCCTACGAGTTTATAGAAGAGATGTCACTAAATAACTATCAGTGGCAAGTCACAAGGACAAGGCCAACAAAAACAGCCAGAGTTTTCAACCTCGACGCAGTAACCATGCTATCCAATCAGGTAGAACTATTAAATAAAAAGATTGATGGTTTGTATAGTTCTTCAGGTACATCCAGTGATGCAGTGTGATACGAATGGAGGGTCGAACGATACGGAACATCCACCCTACAACCCTGGCATAGAAAGCGAGCAGATGAACAATATGGGTAATAATTTTAGATCTCAAAAAAACCCCTATAGTAACAATTATAATCCAGGTTGGAGGAACCACCCCAATTTTTCATAGGGGGTCAAGGAAATTAGAGACAGCAACCCCCTCCAAACTTCCAACAACAGCCCTACCCACAGGAAAAGAAGCCGAACCTTGAGGAGATGCTGACAAAATTCATAGCGGTGTCAGAAACACGTTTCCAAAACATCGAAACAACACTTAAAAATCAACAAGCATCGATTCAAGAGGTCAAGAATCAGGTAGGTCAACTTGCCAAGATCATGTCAGAACGACCACAAGGTAGATTGCCAAGCAACACTGAAACTAACCCAAAGGAGCAACTTCAAGCCATAACCGCTCATTATAGTAAAGGGTTAGATGAGCCCAAATTAAGGTAAGAGGATATGGTAGAGGAAAGTAAGGTCGAGGTAAGTCATGATAAATCAAAACCGGTAATCAAAGAGTACCAACCTCGCATACCATATCCCGAAGCAATGAAGAAAGATAACACAGAGGAACAGTTCGGTAAGTTTCTTAAACTTTTAAAAAAATTACATATTAACTTACCGTTTCTGGAAGCTCTTTCGCAGATGCCAGATTCAAGGAAATTTTTAAAAGAACTTCTGACAAACAAATGGAGGTTAGACGAGGCATCGCATGTGGAGCTAAACGCAATGTGCTCAGCAATTCTACAAAATAAACTACCATGAAAATTAAAAGATCTAGGGAGTTTTACAATTCCATGTTTAATTGGTAGTTTATCTATTGAAAACGCTTTAGCTGATTTAGGGGTAAGCATAAATGTTATGCCTTATAAAATGTTTAAACAACTAGGTCTAGGGAAACCCAAACAAACTAGGATGAGCATTCAATTAGCTGATAAGACTATTCGAATTCCTAGGGGTATAATCAAAGATGTTCTCGTAAAGATTGATAAATTCGTATTCCCAGTAGACTTTGTAGTTTTAGACATGGATGAGGACAATAGTATCCCCTTAATTTTAGGAAGACCATTTTTAGCAACTGCCAAAACTAAAATTGATGTTGGTACAGGAGAACTCATACTCCGTGGAGGTGACGAATCAATCAGTCTTCAGGCTCTCAACTCAACCAGGACATCAAGTGATAGAGGGGAGAAAGTAAATTCAATTGATAACCAATTAGTTAAACCTTCTTTTCGAGAAGCACCACGGAACAAACACAGCCCGAGCAGGATCCTATATCTCATGCCAACAAAGAAATAACCCATGAGGAACGAAGGCTTCAGATCGATGAACTAGATGAGAAGAAGACGCATTTCAAGGAAAAACTAGGGATACACGAAGCAGAACCAAAGCCACTCTATGGGACAGACAAATTCAAAATCAGAGATCAGGTATTGTTAGATAAATCGGACCCTTGAATATCTCTTCCTGACCCGACTACAAACAAAGAAATCTCTTTTAGGGTAATCAATGTCTTCCCATATGGAACAGTCGAGGTAAGTAATCCTACATTTGGCACTTTTAAAATAAATGCTACTCGACTTGAACTACATACTGATAATAGGACAGATAGCATGAGGAAGGATGTTCAACTCTTCAAACCACCCTGATTATACGAATGAGAGGTAAGTCTAGCTTAAGACTATAAACGAGCGCTTCTCGGGAGGCAACCCGAGCACTAACTCTGTTTATTTTTACATTTATTTCTACTTTTATTTCTCCCTTTTTTAGTATCTAACTATTAATTAACAAAAGTGCAGATTTCTATACCACACGGCCTTACACACGACCGTGGCCGTGGCTGTGTGGATACTACGGACATCCGTACTGACATGACAGAGGTAGTACGAGCCAATGACGAAAGATTCCCAAGATCAAGGACGATTATAAATGGGCACGGCCGTGCGATATGGCCGTGGCTGACACTAAGGGAAATCACACGGGCTTCGACTAAACACCACGGCCGTGCGATACAGCCGTGGTCGACACTGTTTTATCAAACATGGGTGTGGTGACCACAAAACGGACGTGGAAAAAACGAACACAGCACAACACGGCCGTGCGATACGGCCATGTGATCCAACACGCCCATGGAACACGGGCGTGGGGATGTACCAGACCTGAAATCTCTATTTAAAAACACCCCTCTCCCTTTCCCACCTACTCCCCATTCCTTTTCTTCCATTCCCTTTCACCCTTCTCTTTTCCATTCCCTCTCATTCTCCTGCCCCAAAATCTCCGTTTTAACATTACCTATGTCGAAGAAGCGGAAGGATCCTAGCGCAGGATCCCCGTGGGAGACCAATCTACATAAGTTCATGTGGCGCTTCATTCACTAGACAAGCCGAGGACATTTGAGGCCATTTAGTTTTTATTTTTCTTTTCTCTTCTCCTTTATTTTCCTTATCTTAACTTCTCTTCCACTAAATTTAGTTTATCTTATTTTAGTTTCGTGGTTTTAGGTTCTTCAGGCTGTTTGGGAATCACACACCACGGCCTTAAAAATCACACCCACCTCGCCAACCATCTAACGATAAGGACTTTTCAGTCCATTAATCTTTTCTTTTAATTTTATTTTACTTTCTATTTTCTTTCTTTTTATCTTTCTTTTCTTTAAATATATAATTAGTATATTTTGAACTTTTCTTATTATTTCCTGGTTTTTTCTTCACGAGCTACCCAATTTCTTCATCTAGCGCAGTGATTGTGGGCAGCCACCATACCACCACCAGAGACGCCTCCTCCAACTTATCTTTCACCTCCGAATCAAGTTTCCACACTTCCAACTCAAGGAACCCATCCTAAATTCAGGAAGTTTCACTTCTATCCCTATCTTTTGATTTTCTACTATATTGTTTTATATATCTTTGTACATTGAGGACAATGTACATCTGAAGTGTGGGGGGTGAATTTTATCGTGAAAAAGTGCCTAACTTTTTTCATTATTCTCAAATCCTGAATTATACCTTGTTTCTTAAGTAATTTTCTCATATCACTATCAGAATAAAATTCCTCTGATTTATGATTTTGATCGATATGTTTTGGATTAAGTCATTGATAATTGTGCAGTGATGATTTAAACTTTAGGAGACTAGAGAATCAAGCATGATAAGTCCATTTTTCAGAACTAAAAATTTGTTAGGTTGTCTACCTGAATCTAATTATTACCTTGAAGTTTGAAATTGACAAGGTTGATATCAAAAGCCCACATTTTTTGTGAGATTTTGAGCCTTTTAGAGCATACATTCCTTTTTGTGCTCACTTTATTGATTATGAGTGTGTCAACATTGATCTGTTATTCTAGAACTTGCTTAGATTATACATGTCGAGACCACACCTTTGATTTGATATACTAAGATGATAAAGGCACCTAGGATTTAACCCACTTACTCTATAAAAAGCCTACCCTCACAATTAACCCTTAGTGAACTCCTTTGATCCTAACAACCCTTTTATTGACTCACCCATTAATATTAACCCAAAACCAACTTTGTATTTGTTATCACCATTTCTCTTGACTACCCCTATATCGAGATTTGATTTGATCGGTTACTTAACTATTTTCTTTATTCCAGTTATTAAATTCTATCTTATTATTATTTTACTTGATTTGTTCTTAAAAAAATCAAAGTATATTCATTATTAGTTCTGTGATTAAGTGAGCTTATACGTTTAAATTCTCATTATTAAAGAAGAAGCTCGTATTAATAGTAGTATTATTAGTTTTCAATTGATGTAATTATTTATTATCAGTTCATTATTTCTAGTTAGGTAATTTGTCAATTTAGTCTCGATTCTAACCCTCTAATTGAACCTTTATCCACACCTTTAACCCAAGCCCCGTTACAACCCATAAAAGACCTTTTGATTTGTGTATCATCTTATATTATAGTGCTGGAGATTTGATTTTCATGCAAGCCTATGGGATTAACTTTTCATGTTCGACTTCTGAGTGCTTATTTTTGAACCTTAAACACTTTGAGTGATTTGAGTGAATCTTTAGTGAGGATGTCAATCCTTGTCGATTTTGAATCAAAGGTAATTATTTAGGTAAGGGGAAACACCTATTTTTCGTACTATAAAAACTATGACTTTGATTGTTTGACTCTTTAGGAACCTTTTTGGTTAAATTATCCATGTACGAATTATCTATGAATTATGATGAAACATTATTGATGAAGGTTATGAATTGAGGAAATTCGTTTTAATTGCAAGTTGAGAATTTTGCTTGAGGACAAGCAAAAGCTTAAGTGTGGGGGTATTTGATAAACCGTAATAGTAACATATTTTAAACCCACATTTAGCATACTTTTGGATGATTTATCCCTTTAATTATGGAATTTGGTGCTCTTAATCCTTTGATTTCATGTTTTATACTCGGGAGAGCATAGGAGGATGAAAAGAACGGAAAACGGGCTTAAAATGGGCCAAATGGGCCAAAGTAGAATATCAACACGGCCTGGGCCCAAAGCACACGGTCGTGCCCCTTTAGCAGGCTCAAACACGGCCTGAAATCGATTCACACGGGCGTGCCACACGGGCGTGTCCCTGCCGTGACAAAGAGGAACTTCACTCGGATTAGGATACTTAGAGGCGAAGAAACACATTCTGAAGCCTATATAAACACCCTCAGTATGACCTAAAGGGAGCCAGCGCGAAGCCTTACAGCGGGGCGTCAACTAGGCCAAGGAGCCAAGCCGGAGAGGTCAGAATCGTGGGATTTAATCGAAGAAAGCCGGTTGATTCATCTCAAGAAGCCGGAGTCATACTCAAGACGAAAGATCTTCTCTTCAATTCCTTCAGGGGGTTTTAGGGTTTTTCTTATGTTTTGTTTTATCTTTTCTTCTGAGATGTATATTTTTATGATTATGAACTAAACCCTCAGATACCTGAGGGGGATGAAACCTAAGACAGATCTTGTTATTGTTTTCTAAACTATATGATAAATACTTGATTTGTTCTTAATTATGTGTTCTTAATTCTTGTTTTGATATTTCAGGATATTGATTCAAGTATTGATGTGCTTAGGCAGTGGAGCAAAAGTCCCTGTCTAAGAGTAGGTCTAGCATAGTTAAGCGGAGTTGCTCGCGCGCCTAGATATAGGGTGACGAAAATCTGCCGGATTAAGGTCAAACCTAATATGGGAGTCCATAGATCGAGTTAATGCAATTCTAGGGGTTTTAATTTGAAAGAGATTTCAATTAATCAACCTAGGGTTAGACGTTAGTAGCCTCGACAGAGGTATTAATATAAATTAGGGAATCCTACTGAGATCAAGTCAAGTGAATAAATAAATGCAGTTGAGTTAGATAACAAGTGAAGTCTAGGTGGATTCTTCCTCGGGTATTGTCTTAATCAATTGGTTTTTCCCACAAGTATTTTCCCCAATTCATTCTCTTTGTCTTAGCGTCTTTAGCTTAGTAGTTAGTTAATTTTAATTTAAACAATACTTCACTTCAATTCTTTGGCTAAATAATAGAAAGAAAGTTGGTATTAGTACTTTTGGTTCCTTTGGGTTTGACAATCCGGTCTTGCCGCTAAACTATACTACTGTTCGATAGGTGCGCTTTCCTCAATCATTATCATAGTTAGTTTCTAGGCTAGATCATTCATTATATAAATTTTTAAGACTCTGACATAACGATCAAAGCCATATACAAATAAAATTACCACATGAATCAACATCATTTTCTTCAATAGGCAAACTATGAATAAGCACATAAAAGTTCACAAACCTTTCCCATTGTACACATATTTAATATCATAAGTGAATTCATCAAATACTTCCCTTTCAAAAATCGTATGAATATCGTACGTACCTGAGTTATTTAAATCATTCACACATTCTTTCTCGACTTGACTTTGCCCATTGAACTATTCGGAATCGTTAAGGATACTCATAAATCACATATAGCTCGTACAATGCCATATCCCGGACATGGTCTTACATGTTATCACATATCGATGCCACTGTCATAGACAGGGTCTTATACAAAATCATATAATGATGCCAATGTCCCAGACATGGTCTTACACGTAATCACATCTCGGTAAACTAATGTCATGACATTTGTATCCGATACTATTCCTAAGGTTCGTACGGGTCTTTCGAACGTCGTAACCCTTTCGATACTTGCTCGTATTTAATCATTCAGTATTCAATACAATTCAATGATAAATAAATACTTATAATTCAATTTAAAGACATTTATTTGCATATGAACTTACCTCGTATTAGGGATAAACGGACTGGATCGACTATTCGATAACCTTTAATTTTCCCCGATCTAAATCCAACTTCTTTTGTTCTTGATCTATATGAATTCAAATTTAACTAATTTAATCATCTTTTCATTCAATTCATTCCACAAACACATATTTGGGCATTTTTACACTTTAACCCCTAAAGTTCCACATTTTTACAATTTAGTCCTGATTTCATAAAAACACAAATTACACAAAATTTAACAAAACACATGCTTAGCCGAATTACCATAGTACCCCTAGCAGCCCATATTTCACATTTATTTCACATTTCAACCACCTAATTCTTACTTTTGACAATTTAATCCCTAAATAGTATTTTTAACAAAAATCACTTAACAAAATATGATAATCTATCAACAAATATCCATTTTTCATCATCAAACATTTAAAAACTTAAACATCCATCAATGGCACTTCACAAAATCATCAACAAACTCAAAAATTAGGGCACGGGCTAGCTAGTACTCGATGCAACGATCACAGAAACATAAAAATCATCAAAAATCGAACAAAATTCATACCTTAATTAAGAATTAAAGGTGCTGAACCCTAAAGCTTGAAGATAGCTTTCTTTTTTTTAATATCTGGTGCAAAAAAGATGATACATGGCCACCATTTTGTTTTATTTTAATTTAATTAAACTTAAATCACAAATTACTTAATTAACCTTTGTTTAAACATTAATAAAACATATAATGGATGGCTTTTCATGTCAATTCCTACTATCCATGGTCTATTCACAACATAAGGACTTCACATTTAATTATTCATAGCAAATAAGCACTTAAACAATTAGAATGCAACTTTTGCATTTTACGCGTTTTAGTCTTTTTATCAAATTAGACATCCAATCGATAAAATTAAATCACGAAACTTTCACACATATATAATCACATGCTATAAACACCAAAAATAATATTAAAATAATTTTTTGACCTCGAATTTGTGGTTCTGAACCACTGTTCCAATTTAACTAAAACCGGGCTGTTACATTGTTAAGAAAATTTGAGATAGATTGAAGACAGTTTTTGATAGATAGAAATCTTATGCAGATTTGAAACGTCAAGATATTGAATATTATGTTGGCGATAAAGTATTTCTTAAAGTTTCGCCTTGGAAGAAAATTTTGAGATTTGGTCGAAAAGGGAAGCTAAGTCCTTGTTTTATTGGACCGTATGAGATCACAGAGAGAGTGGGGCCAGTTGCGTATCGTTTAGCTTTGCCTGCGGAATTATAGAAAATGCATGACGTTTTTCACATTTCAATGCTTAGAAGATACCGATCGGATTCGTCTCACGTTATTTCGATGAAAGACATTGAAATTCAACCCGATTTGTCATATGAAAAAGAACCAGTTGAGATTTTGGCTCGCGAAGTGAAAGAGTTACGTAACAAGTGAGTTCTGTTAGTGAAAGTGCTATGGCATAGTCATAGTGCCGAGGAAGCGACTTGGGAACCGGAAGAGACGAGGAGATCTCAATACCCCCACCTTTTTTCAGGTAAATTTTGGGGTTGAAATTTAATTAGGGGGAGAATTGTAACGACCCGATAGTTAGGGGTGTCGGATAGTGCATTCTCGGGACTCTATTCCCATAAATCGGACTCGTAAATATTTATTAAAAATATTTACGAAGTTAGTTGTGTAGTTAATTAGATTTTTGTTAAGTGAATTTGTATGAATTAATAGTATTTATAGTATAAGGATTAAATCGCGTATAGGATAAAAGTTGAATTATAGATTAAAAATTAATAAAGGGACTTAAGTAGTAATTATCCAAATGCTTAATGTGGTAGACGGCATTAATGGGGTATTATATATATCTTAGTTTAATATATATAAGTTATATTATAATTAATAAACTAAAGTTAAAAGTATGTATATGTATTATATAATATATATTATAAAATAAATGAAATTATAATAGAATAGTAAGTGGAAACATGCAAATTTAAGAAAGAAAAAAAGAAAGAAAAAGAAAGAAAGGGAGAAAGGAATAACCACGCACGGCCATAAGGGTTTTTAGGTTTCAAACTTCAATTGGTTAGTCAATTTAGTCCTTTTTCTTGTAATTTTTATGTTTTTGGAATCGCGATGTTAAGTGCTACCCGACCCATGTCGAAATTTTAACAATTATTAAGATTTTAAATGTTCTTAATGTTGAATAGTTTTAGTATTAGGGATTAAATTGATAGATTTTTAAGCTAGAAATGGAAAAGGATTAAATTGTAGAACAAATTGAAAATTTTGTGTATTAGGGACTAAATTGTGAAAATTTTGAAATTTAGGGGTTTAATTGAAAATAGGAAACTAAATTTAGCTTAAAGTGAAATTATTGTAAAAATATAGGACTAAATGTAAAGAATAAAAATTAGTCTTGGTTTAAGGACTAAATTGGAATTTAAGCAAATATTGAGTAAAATTTTAAAATATTCAATGTGAAATTAAATTGTGTTATATTGATGTATTTTAATTATTTTAAATTCGTAGCTAACGTCGTACCAGAATCCTCGAATAAAAAGGGGAAGGACAAAATCGACGTCGAATAGCTCAGAACCCACGGTTTGTGTTTCTATAATCCGAACTAAGTTGTAAATTATTGCATTTTGATTTCTTGCATATGGTAAGCAATGGAGGTGAGAACTATTGTGTTTTACAATTGAAATGGATTGACTTGGTATGTGATGAATTTATTGAAATGATATTGATTGAATTGAATAGGTATATATGTGATAATGTGCTCAAATGAAATTTGATATTGGATATGTATATTGAAAGCGAAATGGAACCCTATGAACCATATCAGGTTGAGTCGGATATAGATGGCATGCCATAGGATAGGAAGAGTTCAGGGATTTCTTCGACTTTGAGTCGATGAGGCACTGGGTGCCAATTTGCTTCAGTTTAACCGATGAGACACTGGGTGTCAATTTATATAGCGTTGGGTGCAATTGTTACTTCGGATTTATTCGATGAGGCACTGGGTGCCAACTGGTGTGTTGGTTGGATCCGTGTATCCATCCAAGTTCGAGTCGTGTTAATACGGTAAATAAATAATAAAGTTTTATAATTGATATTGAAATGACATGATATGTGAAATGGAAATGAGATAATGGATTGAAAATGAAATGTGAAATATGTTGTGAACAAATGGAATATATGCGTTATGTACTCATGAATTGAATATAGAATGGATAATGCCATTGTTTAAATGAAATGTGGATTGATATGTGAAAAGCTATTTATATAGCTAGTGATGTGTATTGAGATATTTGTTAAACAAAAAAAAATATGATAGCATGTGAAAATTGAATATGTTATAAAATGATATGGTAATATGCATGAAGTTGAAATAATGGTATATGGAAAATATAAGCTTAGACAATAGTATGTTCATATAATTCAAATTAAGCATTTTTGTATCATTATATCTTTAATTGTTCGGATTATAGAAATATTACTTAGTTTTACTCAGCGTACGGTTTTGGTTTTTCCCGTGCGCAGGTTAGGTGCTTCTCTTTTGATCGCCAATTCAGCATCCAACAACGATCCTGATATCAAATGTGGTGATGTTTATCTTTTTGTGTTTGCATGTACCTAGGATGTCTAGTTGATAGTTTTTTTTGTGGATGAATTGTAAATGAAGTTATAAGTGTAATGTTGGTTTAAGCATATAAATATATGTTTGTGTTTGAAGCCATAATTTGGTTTGAACCAATGCTTGTTATGTGTATGTGAATATAAGTTGATGTTTTAGGTAGATATGAACTAGGCTAAATGGGGTGATTTTAGGTATGTTTTAAACTTTGATTTGAATGATGGATTGATATTATGTTTTGATGATATAAATGTGGTACCAATGAGGGTACATTGGTTAGGCACCTAGGATGATTGTTTTGGCATGTTTTGAGTGTGTTTGATCGTGTTTTGAATGGATTAAACAAATGGTTTTGAGTTGCTTAATGCCCAAGCAAGTAGGAAATGGCAAACTTGTGGATTAAGGCACATTTTAATTCCACACGGCCAAACACACGGACGTGTGACTTGGCCGTGTGAGACACATGGCTAGCACACGGGCGTGCGAGGCCATTTCGAGGGTTACACGGCCTGGCACACGGGCGTATGGCTTGGCCGTGTGACCCAAGTTAGTGAGTTACACGGGCACGGATAGGGCTGGGACACGGTCGTGTGTCCTGATAAACCGTAATTTATACATATTTTAATCCCACATTTAGCATGCTTTTTGGATGATTTATGCTTTAAATTGTGGAATTTGATGCTCCTAATCCTTTAATTTCATGTTTTATACTTAGGAGAGCATCGGAGGTCGAAAAGAACGAGAAACGGGCCAAAACTGGACCAAATGGGCCAAATTAGGAAATCAACACAGCCTGGGCCCAAGCCACACGGCCGTGCCCCTTTAGCAGGCTCGACCACGGCCTGGATTCGATTCACACGGGCATGTTACACGGGCGTGTCCCTGCCGTGGCAAAGAGGAATTTCATTCGGAATAGGGTACTTAGAGGCAAAGAAAGATATTCCAAAAGCCTATATAAACACCCTAAAGGCCAACCTTGAGGGGGCGCCCAGCTAGGCCAAGAGCCAAGCCGGAGAGGTTAGAATTGTGGGATTTACTCAAGAAAGCCGGTTGATTCATCTCAAGAAGCCGAAATCATACTCAAGACGGAGGATCTCTCCTTCAATTCCTTGAGGGGTTTTAGGGTTTTCTTATGTTTTGTTTTATCTTTTCTTACGAGATGTATTCTTTTATGATTATGAACTAAACCCCTCGGATACACGAGGGGATGAAACCTAAGACAGATCTTGTTATTGTTTTCGAACTATATGATAAATACTTGATTTGTTCTTAACTATGTGTTCTTAATTCTTGTTTTGGTATTTCAGGATATTGATTCAAGTATTGATGTGCTTGGCGGTGGAGGAATATTCCCTGTTTAAGAGTAGATCTAGCATAGTTAAGCGGAGTTGATCGCAACCCTAGAGATAGGATGGCCAAAATCTGCGGATTAGGGTCAAACCTAATATGGGAGTCCATAGATCGAGTTAAAGCAATCCTAGGGGTTTTAATTAGAAAGAGATTTCAATTAATCAACCTAGGGTTAGGCGTTAGTAGCCTCGAGAGAGGTATTAATATAAATTAGGGAATCCTGCGGATCAAGTCAAGTGAATAAAAAATGCAGTTGAGTTAAATAACAAGTGAGGTCTAGGTGGATTCTTCCTTGGGTATCGTCTTAATCAATTGGTTTTTCCCACAAGTATTTTCCCCAATTCATTCTCTGTGTCTTAGCGCCTTTAGCTTAGTAGTCAGTTACTTTTAGAATAAACAACAAATCCCTTAATCCTTAGGCTAAATAATAAAAAGAAAGTCAGTATTAGTACTTTTGGTTTCTTTGGGTTCGACAATCCGGTCTTGCCACTAAGCTATACTACTGTTCGATAGGTGCACTTGCCTCAATCGTGGTGATAGTTAGTTTCTAGGCTATATCATTCATTATATAAATATTAAGACTATCGATACCAACGATCAAGTTTTTAGCGCCGTTGCTGGGGAACTAAAATATTAAGAACGCTCAATTTTTATTACTTTAGCCATTTTTATTTTTTGCAATTTACTTTTATTATGTCTTTAAATTTGCTAATATTCTTTCTTTTATTTGTTCCTAGCAGGCACCTCTAGTTTATGACTAGAAGGAACTCGACAGGTACCTTAATTTTTTACAGTCAAATAAAACATACCGTTCGCAGAAATCGAAGAGATGTCACTAAATAATTATCAGTGGCAAGACATGAGGACAATGCCTAATAAAGCCGCCAGTGTTTTCAACCTCGATGCAGTAACCATGCTATCAAATCATGTAGAACTTTTAAATAAAAAAATTGATGGTTTGTATGGTTCTACGCAGGTACATCCACAGTGTCTGATGCGATACAAATGGAGGAAGGGTGAACAACACGAATATCTATCCTACAACCCTAGCACAGAGAACGAACAAGTCAACTATATGGGTAACTATTCTAGACCTCAAAATAATCTTTATAGTAACACATATAATGCCGGTTGGAGGTACCATCCCAATTTCTCGTGGGGTGGTCAAGGTAATCAAAGACCCCAACTTCTTCCAGGTTTTCAACAACCACCTTACCAGCAGGAAAAGAAACCGAACCTTGAGGAGATGCTAACGAAATTTATCTCGGTGTCAGAAACACGCTTCCAAAACACTGAAACAGCGCTTAAAAATCAACAAGTGTCGATTCGAGGGATCGAGAATCAAATAGGTTAGCTTGCTAAGCTGATCTTAGAAAGACCACAAGGTATCTTGCCTAGCAACACCGAAACTAACCCAAGAGAGCAACCTCAAGCAATAACTGCTCATGATAGTGAAGGGTTAGATGAACCAAAATTGAAGCAAGAAAATGTGGTAGAGGAAGGTAAGGTTGAGGTAAGCCATGATAAACCAAACCTGGTAATTACAGAGTACCAACCTCGTGTGCCATACCCCCAATGCGATAAAGAAAGACCACACAGAGGAACAATTCGGTAAATTTCTTAAACTTCCAAAGAAATTACATATTAACTTACCGTTTCTTGAAGCTCTTTCACAGATGCCAGATTCAAGAAAATTTTCAAAAGAGTTTTTGACAAACAAACGAAAGTTAGACGATACGTTGCATGTGGAGCTAAGCGCGGTGTGCCCGGCAATTCTCTGAAATAAACTACCACGTGAGCTCACATTTCGTGTAAGTGGCGAAGCGATCACTCTTCGAGTTCTTGACAAGGCTAGGACGCCGGGTATTAAAGGTGGAACCAATCACTTCAAAGTTGGGGACCGGTGCATCATCGGATACAATCGACCCTCGAATAGCCGCGTGAGCTTAATACAAGCGGTGCGACTCTTTTACAAGATTTAAGGTCTTTCCATACGGAGCAGTCGAGGTAACTCTTTCTAATTTCGGCACTTTTAAGGTAAATATTACCCGACTCAAACCATATGTTGATAGAATTGATAGTAAGAAAAAGGATTTTTGAGTCCGTGAACCACCATGGTCATACGAATAACAGTTAAGTCTAGCTCAAGACTTTAAACGAGCGCTTCTCGGGAGGCAACCCGAGCACTAACCCCGTTAATTTTCATATTTTCGAATTTTATCATCTAAATAAAAAAACTAACCAAATTTTTAGGCGCAGGTTTCCCTACCCACGGCCTTGCACACGGGCGTGGCCGTGGCCATGTGGAAACAGGACAAAACTTATCCCAAAAAAAAACAACACGGGCTGCGATAAAACACCACGGCCGTGCGATTCGGCCGTGGTCGAGGCCGAAATCTACACGAGCGTGCGACACGCCCGTGGGACCTTTGAGTCTATTTATTCTTTTTCCTTTTTCTCTTATTTTCATTTTTTTAGTTTCTTTTCTTTTATCTTTCTAATCTTTAATTTATATTATTATATTTTGATTTCTTTAAATTTAGGTTCAATGGGTACATTAACTAACGACCACACCACCACCAGAGTATCTCCCCACCTTCACCTCTCTCCAACTTTACCGTTTCTTTTCATCCAAAATTTAGGAAGTTTCACTTCTCTCCCTATCTTATGATTTTATTACTATATTGCTATTATCTTTCTTTGTACATTGAGGACAATGTACATCTTAAGTGTGGGGGGTAAAAATTATCGTGAAAAGTGCCTAACTTTTTGCATTATTCTCAAATCCTGAATTATGTCTTGTTCTTAAGTAAATTTTCTCATATTACTATTAGAATGAAATTTATTTTGATTTATGATTCTCATTGATATGTTTTGGATTAAGTCATAGATAATTGTGCAGTGATGATTTAAACTTTAGGAGACTACAGAATCAAGAATGATAAGTCTATTTTTCAGAATTAAAAATTTATTAGGTTGTTGACCTAAATTTAATTATTACCTTGAAGTTTTAAATTTACAAGGTTGACATCAAAATCCCATAATTTTTGTGAGATCTTGATCCTTTTAGAGCATACATTCCTTTTCTTGCTCACTTTATTGATTATGAGTGTGTCAACATTGATTTGTTATTCTAGAACTTGCTTCGATTATACATGTCAAGACCACACCGATGATTTGATATACTAAGATGATAAAGACACCTAGGTTTTAACCCATTTACTCCATAAAAGCCTACCTTTATAATTAACCCCTAGTGAACCCCTTTGAATCCTAACAAACCATTTCTTGACTCACCCATTAATATTAACCCAAAACCCACTTTGTATTTGTTATCGCCATCTCTCTTGACTACCCTTATATCGAGATTTGATTTTATTGGTTACTTAACTATTTCCTTTATTTCAGTTATCAAATTCTATATTATTGTACTTAATGATTTGTTCTTAAAAAAAATTTATTTATTAGGAATCTATTCATTATTACTTCTTTGTTATTGGAGCTTAAGCAGTTAATTTCATAATTTGAGAAGAAGCTCATGTTATTAGTATTAGGTTTTCAATTGATGTAATTATTCAGTATTAGTCCAACTTTCTAGTTAGGTAATTTGTCAATTCAGTCTCGATAATAACCCTCTAATTCAGCATTTATCCACACCTTTAACCCAAGCCCCGTTACAACCCTTTTAAAGACCTTGTGATTTGTGTATCATATCATATTATAGTGATGGAGATTTGATTTTCATGCAAGCCTATGGGATTAAATTTTAATGTTTGACTTATGAGTGCTTTTTCTTGAACCTTAAACGCTTTGAGTGATTTGAGTGAATCTTTAGTGAGGATGTCAATTTTTATCGATTTTGAATTAAAGGTAATTATTTAGGTAAGGGGAAACACATATTTTTCGTACTATAAAAACTATGACTTTGATTGTTTGAATCTTTAGGAACCTTCTGGTTAAATTATCAATGTATGAATTACCTATAGATTAGGATGAAACATTATTGATGAAGGTTATGAATTGAGGAAATTCTATTTCTAGTTGTGAGTTGAGAATTTTGCTTGAGGACAAGCAAAAGCTTAAGTGTGGGGGTATTTGATAAACCGTAATTTATACATATTTTAATCCCACATTTAGCATGCTTTTTGGATGATTTATCCTTTAAATTGTGGAATTTGATGCTCCTAATCCTTTAATTTCATGTTTTATACTTAGGATAGCATCGGAGGTCGAAAAGAACGAGAAACGAGCTAAAAACGGACCAAATGGGCCAAAGTAGGAAATCAACACGGCCTGGGCCCAAGCCACACGGTCGTGCCCCTTTAGCAGGCTCGACCACGGCCTGGATTCGATTCACATGGGCGTGTTACACGGGCGTGTCCCTGCCGTGGCAAAGAGGAATTTCATTCAAAATAGGGTACTTAAAGGCAAAGAAAGATATTCCAAAAGCCTATATAAACACCCTAAAGGCCAACCTTGAGGGGAGCATCTAGCTAGGCCAAGGAGCCAAGCAAGAAAGGTCAGAATTGTGGGATTTACTCGAAGAAAGCCAGTTGATTCATCTCAAGAAGCCGAAATCATACTCAAGACGGGGGATCTCTCCTTCAATTCCTTCAGGGGGTTTTAGGGTTTTCTTATGTTTTGTTTTATCTTTTCTTCTGAGATGTATTCTTTTATGATTATGAACTAAACCCCTCAGATACCTGAGGGGGATGAAACCTAAGACGGATCTTGTTATTGTTTTCTGAACTACATGATAAATACTTGATTTGTTCTTAACTATGTGTTCTTAATTCTTGTTTTGGTATTTCAGGATATTGATTCAAGTACTGATGTGCTTAGGCAGTGAAGGAATATTCCCTGTTTAAGAGTAGATCTAGCATAGTTAAGCGGAGTTGATCGCAACCCTAGAGATAGGATGATGAAAATCTGCCGGATTAGCGTCAAACCTAATATGGGAGTCCATAGATCGAGTTAAAGCAATCCTAGGGGTTTTAATTAGAAAGAGATTTCAATTAATCAACCTAGGGTTAGACGTTAGTAGCCTTGAGAGAGGTATTAATTTAAATTAGGGAATCCTACGGATCAAGTCAAGTGAATAAATTTTCTGGTTCAGAGTTAAATAACAAGTGAGGTCTAGGTGGATTCTTCCTCGGGTATCGTCTTAATCAATTGGTTTTTCCCAAAAGTATTTTCCCCAATTCATTCTCTGTGTCTTAGCGTCTTTAGCTTAGTAGTCAGTTACTTTTAGAATAAACAACAAATCCCTTAATCCTTAGGCTAAATAATAAAAAGAAAGTCAGTATTAGTTCTTTTGGTTCCTTTGGGCTCGACAATCCGGTCTTGCCACTAAGCTATACTACTGTTCGATAGGTGCACTTGTCTCAATCGTGGTGATAGTTAGTTTCTAGGCTAGATCATTCATTATATAAATATTAATACTATCGATACCAATGATCATGTCCCTACTTTGAATTCCCACACGACCAGACACACGGGCGTGACTCACACGGCCTAGCCACACGGCTGTGTGACCCCTGCAGTTAAAATTCTTCTAACTTTTTCCTAAATGTTTCAAATGTTTCCAGTTTAATCCTAAATCGTTTATAAAGTGATTTTTAGGCCTCGAAGGCTTAAATAAGGGACGTTATGCATGTTAATGATGAATTATATTATGACTTTTGAAATGTTTTGAAATGAATGGTTTAGATTATGGTTGCTCGGTAATACTCTGAAACCCTATTGACGAATACTAGTTAGGGGTGTTACAGACTGTGCAGACAAAAATAACCTTTAAGTACTTGGGCACCATGTCGGGCTTATGTCGCGCCATGCAAGGCCTATGGCACAGCACGATAGTGATTTTAGGCATCCTTTGGTTCGTGTCATGCTTTAGTGACTCGAGAAGCTTGTGCATTACTCATCCCTTGATCCTACACCCATTGGGCCTATAATTCATTATCCTACACACTCAATTACACAACTTAGAACTACCAAAGGCCCGTGTTAGCCTAATAGGTCACAAACACTCAAAAATGTGTTAAAAACACTTATTTTATTAACTTTTACTACTTAACTACTAAATACCAAAAATGTAATAATAAATAATAAAAGTGCTAGAAAATAAGCTCCTTAAGTTCGGAAATAGATCGGAATTACTACTTTATTTGACGTCAAGTCACTCATTAGCACTTTGATTTACTAGTTAATATTCTCACCAGAAGGAATAACCTCAAAATTTCACAATTTCCCATGCGAGCCGAATTTCTTCCTTATCTAGTACAGTCCATAATTATTCAAAATTCGCAAGGATTCTATGTCAATTTTAATATTTTATCAAATTAGTCCATTAACTAAAATTAAAAAAAAATCACTTTAAAAAATATTCCTAATCAACAACCAATACTCCAAATTCATCATTTAACATAAAGAATAACTAAGATTCATTAATGGTAAATCCAACATCTTTAACAGTTTCAAAAACAGAGATACGAGTTAATTAGACATAGTTGCAACGATCTCAAAAACATAAAAATTACAAGAATTAGATGGAAAAATCACATACATGCATAGGTTTTTGCTTAGCCGAACCTAAGGTTTCTTTAATGGATTTTTTCTTCTCCTATATTCGATGATGGATAGTGTAATGCCCTAACTTATTAAAATTTTGTTTTTACAAATTTTGTCGTAAATGAGCATTTGTTTCAGAGGTTGAGTGGCGTTAGTGTGGGTGGAGGTCCTTGGTTTGAATCGTAGTAGGGGTGTAAGTGATTTTATTTTGTTGGTTTCAACTCTGCTGTTAAGAGGTTGGAGTTGGTGTGGGTAGTTATCAGATGGTTAGTTGTGGATTTTGTGCGATTTTAGTTTTGATTTATCCTATTTTATTATTTTAAAATAATTAATAATTAATTAGTGGTTGTTTTGTTATTATTTTTTATTTTAATTTTCTTTTATTTTCCAAAAAAATTTCTCCCTACAAGTCACGTTCTTTTTGTTGTTGTTTCTCTCTTCTCTCAACTTCCACACACATTATTGTCTTTCTTTTTTACTTCAAACGGTAATTCTTGCCATTCTTTTTATTTTTGATCGTCGGGCGAGTTCTTGTAGCTAATTAGTTGGCAATTGGACTGAATTGCAAGTGATGTATTACCTCTTTTCTGTGTGTTTAGTTTTTTTATTAAGCGAGTTCGAATTAATCGTTAAAATTGGTTGATTTGTTTATGAGAAGTGCAAGAAGCATTTAATTCTTCGGCGAGTTAGAATTTGGGAAGCGTTTTTCGTTCAAAGGTGAGCACTTTTGTGAATTTGGATACTGTTTTTCTTTTCGGGTGTTGTTGGTAGGGGTTCGAGTAGTATTTTTGTTAAGAGAAAATTGAGGATTTTGTCCTATGAATCATTTGGTTTTGTTAATGATTTAGTGTTCCAATCGGTGCTTTTAGGTTCTGGTTATCTCGTGGGAGCACTCGTACCGAATCTAGACCAGGTGTGTAACGAGAAACCCGAAAATAGGGAAAGGCGAAAGCCAAATTTGGGCACTACCGATGCCACACGATCTAGGCCATTTTGGGCCGTGTGGACCACAAGGGCGTGCGTGGGCCACAAGGGCAAGCCATTTTAGGCCGTGTGGGCCACACGGGTGTGTAGGCCCAAAATTCAAAATTTTTCCCTAGGGCTATTATGTATAAAGCATGTTCTACATCTGTTATACGAGCATGTATGATATGTAAATTCTAGTATCTATTGTTTCTATTTATATCTGACTATGGGGTGGGACGTACATTATGTGGAGGAAATGTTCTGAAAGAGGCGATCTCTCGCCCATTATACTGGCAGCATAGCTACAAATATTCTGAAAAGTGTCATGTTGACACTCAGTGGTGTGTAGGGCTAGATGGGTCTTTAATACCCTATATAGTGTGTTGGGATGGTCGGAGATGGTGTGTAGCAGATGAGGGTAGGATTGTAATTTGCATATGACTCTGATTCTGTATGAGACATTCATCAGTATCTGTTCTGCTATGTATTAAATCTATAATTCTGTTTCTGTTAAGTTATGCACTGAGTTATAAAAACTCACTCTCTGTTTGTCTGTCACTTTCAAGAAACCCTAAACTTAGGCGGGTCGGTGCGACGGGAGCTCAGTTATGTCCACAATTCCATAAACTCTATTTTCTTAAATTTGACTTATTTGAAAATTCTGATTTGAGAGTTTTGTAAATTTTGGACCCTCTGGACATTTGAGATTGTTTTTGTTTTGGATTTTTGGCATGACAAGCGATAAAACAACTTTACGAAAACGAATATTTTCTGCAATTAATGATTTTCAAGAAAACAAACTCAATTTTTCAAAATACAATGTTCTAAAAAATTCCGCTGTAAAATATTTGATTTATTTAGAAATTGTAAACAAATAACAGTTTTATAATTGAAAAGGTATGACCAACATGATTTCCTAATAAAACGGGCTTTTTGAGTAACAATGATTCACACTATTTTTAATAAACGAAAGCTAGATTCCAAACCATTTATCGTAATCACTCTAGATTCGACCATAACGTCTAGGTTGGGTTTGGGGTGTTTCAGATAAATGATAAGAAAGATGATACCAAATTTGTATTTTATGTTTTTACTTATTTTATTATTAGTTAACTTATGAAATAATATATAAAAATCTATAAATAAGTGCTTTAACTGTCTACTAATATTGAAACATGGTCTAGTTACTTCATAAGTCCCCATACATCTACTAATTAAACTATTTATTCAATAAAAATTCAATAGTGATTAGATTTTATGACTTTTGCAATTTATTTATTTTTAATTAATTAACTATCTAAATGCTAAAATTTTTGGACCAAACTTTCACATATCAATTTAATAACTCTGTAAATATTTAAATAAAAATATTTACGAGCTTGGTTTATAGAAATGGGGTCCAAATACCTCATTTTCCGAAACCACTTAACTTTTGGGACAACCACTTATACTAGCCATTTATTCAATTAACTAAAATTCATCAAATCAAAATTCAATATAAAATTATTATTGACTCGTATAATTTAAATACTAATTATTACTGACTTACTCATCGGTTTTGTGGTCTCGAGACCACTATTTCCGACACCACTGAAAAACAGGTTGTTACAAGGCCGCCAACTAATGGCTGCTTTCAATTTAACCCAACAATTATTTCTTAATTTTTAGACGTAGTGGAAACCGGGTGTGACAATAAATAGCAAAATTGAAAGTTATCATCTTTATATTTTCTTTCTCTTCCACCAAAATCACCAAAGAAAACCTAGGAAGCCATTTTCAAAGCTTCAACATATTCTACCCTTGATTTGGTAAGTTCAATATAGTCATTATCTTATAATTTTTATGTTTTTGAGGTCATGGGAGCTTGATTTAGCTAACTCATGTACCAATTTGTAAAACAGTTAAAGTTTTTTAAAGTTGTCATGGTTGATTTCTTGAAAAAAAAATTGGTGTTAAATTGATAGATTTTAAGCTTAGGTGTGAAAAAGGACTATATTATAAAGTTTGATTGTTAATTTTTGAACATAAGGATTAAAGTGTATAAATTTTGAAATTGTTTTAAAAATTTTGTAATAATAGATAACACAAGGTCAAAGAAGGATGTGATTGAGGTTGGTTTCGAAATCAAAGCTCAAATTTGAAAGTTATGGCAATTTTAGTTTTAGGGACTAAATTGAATAAAATGCAAAACTTTATGGGTATTCAAAAAATGAAATTGAACTGGTTTGTGCATATTAGGGGACGTTATAAAATGATTGGTATTGATAAATTGAATTAAATAATTATATAGATCGAGAATTGAACCAAACTGGAGATAATTAGGGAAAAGCCAAAATTATCAATTAGTCCTTGCAAATTCAACCTGTTGGCTGATTTGACTAGTTAAGTTCATATGGTATGATTGTGTCTAAATTGTTGTGTATTTGAATTATGAATATGTGTATGTTTGGTTGAATTTTGGATTGTTAGCAATTTTGTACAAAATGTGATATTTGGACTAAATTATAAAGGAATGTATATATGTGTTGAAAATGCCCGAGTGAAGTTAGCAATTTTTTTGTGCACGCTTATATAGATTAATTATCGAAGATTACCGAGATCTAGAATTTGTTGCGAACTTCAAGATACATGTGACACGGGTTTAGCTTGGACTGGTAACCTAATGTCATTTTAAAGGTTTAGCCTGGACTGGTAACCTTACATGTATATTTTCAGCTTGGTCAAGCAATTGAAAGTGTCATTAAAGGTTTAGTCTAGGCTGATGACTTGACACAAATATATATTTTCAACTTGGACGAGCAATTGATGTATCGAAGATACTTGTGACATAGGTTTAGCCTGGACTAGTAACCTGATGCCAATTTAAAAGTTTAGCTCAGACGGGTAACCTGACATGTGTATATATATTCAACTCGGATACCTGGTGTAATAAGATACCTGTGTATGATATGAATTTGATGTTTAAATAGTTAAATTTTTAATTGATTATAAATATGGTATTGAAAAGTGGATTTTAGTGAATTGAAATTATATATGTTTGAATTACCATTTGATGTGATTATATGTTAAACTCACCTTATTGATATGTGTTTCCATATTTAGGCAAATGTTGCCAAGCTAAGTAGCTTATTGTGATTAGTTGTAATATGAGGTAAGTTTTGTTTAATGCCTATTAACTTACTAAGCATTATATATGCTTACCCTGTTGTTTTCACTTTTCCTAGTAGATCACCTTGCGGAACAAGTCAAGTCGAATCAACATTGAAGCTCACACTATTCCATTTTTGAATTGGTAGCTTTTTTATCATTTTAAGTTCGGATTTTTGGCATGTATATAGGTGATTTGTAAATGTTATCTGCAACACCCCCTACTCGATCCGATCACTGAATCCGAGTAGAGAGTGCCACAACTTAAACCATACGAAATTATCAAAGAATATTTGAAACTTATGAAAGTATCGAGTTCTTGGTGTAACATTCAGTATGACATTGACAAAACAATCAATTGGTAATACTCCCAATAAAACGTTTAGCGGAAGCCTTATATAAGTTGATAGATTATATAAACGTAAGATCGGTTAATTCTATACAATAGTTTCAATGTACATCATTGGTACACCAATAAGAAAATCTTGTAGAACAAAATATAATAGATTAAACACATAAATGAAAGGTTTATAAAAATTCTCATAAAACCGTATCTTGACAAAATGGTAAATAGTTATACAAGCCGGTTACAAATAGGTCTACACACAACCCCCACAAAGGTCATGCATGATACAGAATTAAAAAAATGGCTCATAATCAACAGTTCTCAGGCGTAGTCCCTTCAACAGAATTACTTCCTTCAGTCAGCACGCCCAAGAAGGAAAGAATAACAGAGTAAGTTCTAACGAACTTAGTGAGCTCTATAAGGAAAACACAACTAATATAAAATGATACAACTAATGAACAGGCTTTAACACCATATAGATAAACAACATTTCAAAAAAGTTAAATGTAATAATCACAGTACGCCCAATGGCGTTCACAGGATACGAACAGACTTAATACACCAACTTAACACGACACATGGGCGGTTACACTCAGCCAACTTAACATAACTTATACACACAAACCATCCTTATGCCAGCTTCGTACCCAGAATTCAGAATCAGAATCATATTGAATCAGTTGTATTCATAAACACCCCCTTAACTCCTCATATCATATCTGGTCAGTCACGTATGTTTTCTCGTGATTTGCTAGTCCAGTTTGCAATAAAGCTTCCCTACCAAAGGCATCAAAAACATATTCTCCTTTTTCATCAACACATATCACATATCACATATTGGTGGTACTGGCTTGTACAGTAATAAGGGTGTTACACATCGAAACATAAACAGACAATACCCACATTGACAATACCAGTTGAACACCATGAGACTAAATACCACATTTATGTTGTGGATAAAGAACACTTACCTTATACAGTTTATACAACAATGGAATTTACACAAATAGAGTAAGAAGGAACTCACCAGAAAGTCTACTATAGTAATCTACTTAGCAAGTCATTTGCCTTTGTTACTTGGACCTTTGTTAGCTTCTTAAGCTAAAATAAAGCCAAACATATCTATCAGATCATCAAACCATCAAAATTTTCCATGCATGCATGAATCAGTAACATGCAACCCAATCGGTAGCATGCAACCTAGAATCAATAAGTTTCTTTCCTTAGGAACAATTCTAAAACTTAGGTATACACTTGGGGGAGTATAAGGGACAATATAATGTGTCAAAATACTTTTGTGCTTAACCATTTTGTCAAGCTTGTTTTTGAATTCTGAACCAACCTAAGCTGCAGAACATTACAAGTTGAAAAGTCCTATATGACCTAGGTAGTACTTTATATGGATGACAGTTGTGCCAAGTTTTGATATTTTTACCACTTATATTCATTTGAACATATTTTTATATTTATATTTTTAGTTTGATGGGTACATATGCTTAATATTCTTTTATTTATTTGCTTTGTAATTTAGAGAACTATTCTGTTTAATTTTAGAAATTTTGAGTTAATTTTATATCATTCTAGAGTTATATGTTTACTTACATTATGAACTAGTACATTTTATCTTCTTGCATGTTTATTTTTTGTTTTTAGTTTTTTTTTTTTGTTTTCTAGTTTGTTTTGTTTTGCTTTGTTTTTGTTTTTGTTTTTGCTTGTTTGAGGGCAAGCAAAGACTTAAGTATGTGGGGTATTTGACTTAACGTCAAATGTAGTAGTTATTTTAGTATATTTATGCACTTTAGCTTGTTTTCTAGCACTTTTAATATTAATTATTACACTTTTAGTAGTTAGTAGGCTAGTAGTAAAAGTTAATAAAATAAGTGTTTTTATGCATTTTCTAATGTGCCGATGACCTGTTAGGCCGATTCGAACCTTAGAAAGTTTTAATAGGTTAATTAAGTGTGTAGGAAGTCATTTTAGGCCCAAGACTGCAAAGAACGATGGTCGTGTCATGACACGACGCTATGAAGCATACTAGGTCTGAATTACACGCGACATCCCGACGAGCCTCATGGCATCCCGACGTGGCGATGGTAGCTTGTGCATGGGATGACATCACTAACCTTATTTTGCAAGCAGTTAAATATACCGGTTGATATCTCACATTTATTATTATTGGGGGCATATCAGACATAAAGTGCACATATTTTAGCCTATAAATAGATGGCTCTTGTACACAAATTATCCATCAGTCCAATCAAACACAAAGATTTCTACAAACAATTTTTTTCTTCAGTTCTTTAGTTTTAGTTTCCTTTTATTCTTCCGTAGTCGGAAGATCCTATTTTGATGTGAAAATGTTTGTGAGCGGAGATTGTTCAGAACCCGTGCTTCAATATATTTATTCATGAGCATTCTCTTATCTTTTCTATTCTTTTATTTATCTTTCATTAATCTAGCCAATTAATGTTTGTACGAATAATCATATAGAATATTATGCTTTATTTATATCTTGCATGATTCGATTATTAAACTAATTTATTTGTTAAGTAGTTATTTATCTGATATTGGTTGTTTATTCAAGAGTACATAATATATTAGGGAGTGATGTCCTTGATAGAATATCTAGACAAGTGAGACTGGAAGGGTATCCTGTCGTGTATAACTTGTGCCAAGCGGTGAGACCAGGAGGGTATCCGTATGCTTAGGAAGAGACCGGAAGGGTGCCTTAGGTGGTAATCCTTAGCGAAGATGAGACCGGAATTGTATTCTTAACTAAGGGTGATAAATAACTCAATCTAGGATAATTAATTATTTAATTAGATAATTAAGGATTTAATCGAAATAGGCTAGAGGCTAACATCGTTGACACTAGGACTAGGAAATTCCATTTGGTTAGTTTAAGTTAATTAGTTTAATTAGTTTAATAAATATTTTAATTTATATTCACACTACTAATTCGTGACTCGATTCGATTAGTAATTATTTTCTATAATTAATTTAATAATAGTTTCTCCAATCTGTAATCCCTTGGGTATGATCCTTGGAATACTTACATGTATTCTGTTATAACACTTCTATATTACAATTTGACCTATACGCTTACAAACGCCGCACTTAAATATTTATATTTTTTATTTGCATGATTTTTATTTTGAACGTTCGCATATTTGGAGGCGTTCAGCTGTCCAATTGTTCCCTGATATATTATGAGGCAATTGCCCTCATTCCCATGTGAACCAACTACCCATATACCCAATATCAATCATCCTACAATCTTGCCAAACCTTCCTGAATGTCATCATTTGATTCTTATCTCGCAAACTCCCCCTTCATTTCTCAAATGAGTAAGCAATATCATTGAAGTCTCCCATCACCAACCATCTATCACAAAGTTGAGACCTCAATGTACGAATCAACTCCCTCAAACCATTGCGCTGAAAACTTCCTAGAGATCCATAGAAACCCTTAAACTGCCAAGAATTAGAGTCCCTATCATCAATAAAATCCACATCTATAAGATTTTTTAAGAAGCTCCAAAGATTAACCATACATTCCTGTTTCCATCCTATAGAGAGACCACCTCTTAAACCTTCTGAATTAACATCAATACCTTAATTGAACCTAAACATTCACTGAAGATGTTCAATTCTCCTATCTGGTAGCTTTTTTTAAAATGAAAAAACTACATTGGGATTATAGGCCCTCAGTACAGACCGAAGGCGCCTAACGGCCCATAGGTTCCCCAACCCACGAACGTTCCAAAAAATAAGCCTTATTTATCCCGATTGGCCTATTTAACAGACTCAATTGATCCATTCAAATTGCCAGTCATCACATGGTCAATCATATCCCCAACCGAATTAGGGTTAGCAGAAATAGCTGAAGATGGCGTATCCCTCTTGGGTTATTTCTTCCCATCTATATGCGACAATGGATCCTCTTCACCAGACGAGCTTGTACCATTTTTAGCAAATAAGTGAGATGGCCAATCTGATACTTGACATATTACACCTTTATTCAAATTACCATCAAGATTTAATCCAAGATTAAGACTTATCTGATTAAGGAAATTTGATTTTTGATGATCATGCCTAATTTCCTCCTCCTTAATTTGTTCCCCAAATTTAGGAGCCAAACTCCCATCATCATCTTTGAACCAATAGCTTACCGCTGGCGTTCCTCATCAAAGGTTGATCTTCAAGGAAATGTTTCATCCCAACGGAGTATCTTTAGAATCCAGCAAAACGCGAACCGGCAAAAACTATGATTTTCTCCCTGGCTCCCACACAAGAAACAAAACAAAGATAATCATTCATAGTAAAATCGGGCATAAATCTAAGTCCATTGAAACACTATAAGCTTCTTGCAATGTTGGAGGGGTGCTCGAATATCCAATCGTACTCGAATTCTCATGTAGTTTTGAAACCCCTGTTCAATTTCTTTAGCATCGTAATCCAAAAAAGTTACTCAATTGACGAGCCATTCCTTGGAAAATAAATCGTGAGGGAGATTGTGGACTTGCACCCATAAACCACTGTATAGTAGAGGGACCAACATCAAATCTTCCCCTTCCTTTAACCGATGCGTTAGTAAAGATGAGTATTGAAAGTACATGGCCCCCTATCAAAGACTTACGTAATATCAATTTCGTAAAAGAACCTAAAAAAAATGTGTCGCCTAAATCTAAAGTGGGTACACCACCAATCGAGTGCCACGGGTTGGCTAGGGTATTTTGCATCCATTGGAAGTTTACAATACTAGTCATGAGGAAACTTCCAACAAAGCAAAACTCATAGTTGATTGGAGCTTTTGTAACACCCCCTAACCCTAAACCGTCACCAAAATAAGGTTACGGAGCATTACCGGACATTACAGACAATTTACGAATATTATACAATTAATTAACATTTATAATATAATATATTCATTAAGTCCCTTTCATGGACCCTCGAGGCCCAAAATACGAATTAGAAGTGAATCGGGACTTGATCGGGTGCTCCAAAAATTTTTCGTAATTTTTTTTTTGTGTGAACTCAATATAACCCCTTTATAAATATCTAACCTTCCCTGCAATTTCAAACCACAACCAATCCAAAACCAATGGCACAACCAAAACAATTTATACTCAAATACACCTAAATCTTAACCAATTCATTAACACAATAATTTAATAATTAAACATTCATAATATCATTCATAGTTTACTAATAACTTCATTCATTTTCCATTCAAACTTAATACCAAGTTTTATAGTATACTCTTTACCATTTCACTTAGACTAAGTTCAAAACATTACAAACCATCCATACTTTATAACCAAAATCATATGACTCATGTATATAACCTAGGTACATGCCACATTTACCAAAAGGAAAAGTACATCACCAAAGTTGTGCTAAAGTCGGGATTTATCTGGATGCTGAACTGAACCTTTGACTTCTACTGACCTGCGCACGGAAACAACCGTACGCTGAGTATGTCTATACTCAATGGTATTACCATAATTCAAATTATACAACATTAATAAATTATAGCATCAACTTGTAATATAGAAAATTATAAGAACAAATTTTACAATCAATTTAATATCTCATTTATAATAGCCTATCAACAGATATCATATATATCAACAATTTGCATTTTTGATCAATTCATGAACCTTAAGTTCATGCTTTCAAATCTCATATCTCATTCTCACTTCACATTTCGATTCTTAATTTCACTATCTCATTTCTTCCATCAACTCATTCAAATCAAGATTTATTCATTTTTTTTCATTTAATTACCCCTATTAACAAGACTCGGACTTTGATGGATACACGGATTCCAACCAAACACACCAGAATAATCCAACCAAACACACCAGAATAAATAATCCTCCCAAACACACCAGAAAGGCATTAAATGCCTCTTCGGATAATCCGAAGAAATATAGTAACATCAGTATCTACTCGGCCAAACCGAAAAGTCCCCTAAACTCTTCCAAATCCTATGGCATGCCAACTATATCCGACTCAGCCTGACTAGTTAATAGGGTGTTCAAATCATTTCTCAAATCAATCTCATGTCAATTCAAAACACACCTTTCAATTTAATCACAATTCAATTTAATATATACTTTTTTTTCCACTTTCCAATCAATAAACGATTTAAATACTCAAAACATATTCATACTTCATTTCAATTTCATTCATGTCAATAGTAATACTTACCTTATAATTTACTTACCATACATAAAAATTTAAATATAATATTAACTAAACAATAGTTTGAATTATAGTAATACAAACCGTGATTCTCGTGTCTACTCTTCGTCCACTTTTTCTTTTCCTTTCTTCGTGGATGCCTCGGTGCGATATTAGCTACAAAAAATTAAGATAATTTCATAATCATTAATACACTACTAATTTATATCTAATTAATTAAATTTCTATTCAATTTTCTACTTTAATTTCAATTTAGTCTTAACTAAATTCACTTACTTTTCTATCTCAATTCATACTTTATTTCTACTCAATTTTCAACCAAACTTAGACATAACTATCTAAATTTCATCATAAAACCCTAATTTTGAAATTCTTGCAATTTAGTCCCTACTATGTAAAACTAATAGCTTCTTTTACAATTTAATCCTTTAATCAATTCTAACTAAAAATTCTATCAATTAAACCCCTAACTCATCATTTTGTTCAACATGAATTATGTTCAAAAACCTAAGAACTTCCAAAACTTCAACTTAATTTCAACAAAACTTTGTTCTAAAGCTTCTAAAACATCAAAATTAAAAGAAAAGGACTTAATTGACTTACCTATTTAAGTTCCAAGCTTTAAAATCCCTATTTCTCTCTTTTCTTTTCTTTTCTTCTTTCTCTTCTCTGTTTTCGAATGATTCTTTTCCTTTTATGCTTTGTTTTGTTTCATTTTATTTTACTTTAGTTTATTATTTTATTATATTAACTTAATAAATATTATTATTTATTAAATAATAAGTAGATAAATATGTATATTACAATTGTATGTATATGATTTATTACACTTGTATTTTACTATCACCATACATTTGTCAACTTATTAATTTATTCATTAATATAATAATATAATATAAATTAATTAAATAATAATAATAAATATAATAAATATCTATTTATTACACAAATACATATATTACAAATGTTCATATATACATTGTTACATTTGTATATTATCATCACCATCCACTTGTCAAATTTTTAATTTATTTATCCTATAAAATTATTATAATATAATTATTTTAAATTAATTTATCATAATTTATATCTAAAATATTAATTATATAATTAAAATATAACATAAAAATCTTAGATTTTTATTGCATATTTGCCGCCTCATTTCTTATTAATGGCTTAATTGCCATTTTAGTCCTTTTTATTTTCTATTGATCTATAATTCAACTTTTATCCCTTATTCAACTTAGTCCTTTTTACTAATTACTCGTAATTAAACTAAATTCACTTAATTAAAACCTAATTAAACACACTACTCATAAATATTTCTAATAATATTTACTAATTCGATTTACTAAGACGGAGGCCCGATATTGTACTTTTCCAATGCCCGTGAATTTTGAATCATTACAGCTTCAACCTCCTTTCCTTGGATCTGCCAAACTTCTTCCTCCTTCTCATCAATACATAGACTCGCCAACCCTTCTTCCATTAAAGAAAACATGAAAAGGACAGAGAGCAAATAAAAGAGGACAAAAAAGAACAAAAAAACACACACGAACAAAAATAGAAAAATGTGATAAGATAACAGACAATATTATCCAATTTTTTAATATAAGAAGTATTTATTTTTTTCACTTTTATAAGATAAAATTTACACTTTTTAAAATAATGTTTTATTATTGTTAAATTTTAAACATTAAAACAATAGTATTACTATATTATTAATTAAAAGTTGCTACAAAAAGTTTAAAATTTTAAATAGACAAAACCAGTAAATATTTAAAATATTTAAAATTATAGATGATCAATATCTTATTATTTTTAATTGAATATTTTTATTATTACATTAAAACTAATAAAAAATTAAATAAATAAAGTCTTATAAAATATTGAAATACACCTTATATTAATATCGAATTACGCTTTCATTGTAAATTAATACTATTATTTTTATTATTATATTAAAAAAAATGAATACATAAAATCTAATGAATTTTGAAATATCTTAGGTAGAGTTTGGTATGATGGAAAGTTTTTCTTGACAACTAAATCAATTGAAAAGTGATTCTGGTATGTCATATTTTATTTATTTTCTTTGGAATTTAACTTTCACTTGAGAGTTATTTTTTCATAAATATGGAAATGTGATTCACATCATAAAAGGTTTGAAAGTTACTTTTTCATGTAGATTGAAAAGTTTTAAAAAATAAGATAAAATTAACCTTATTTTCTTTTAATTTAGGGTATTAGTATGTTATACTTCAAAAAAAAGTGTTGCCTCCTTCCTCCTCACTACTACTAGTTCTCTTGTTTCTAACATACTCTACTAATTTTGTAACATCCCAAAAATCGGCCTAGAAAAAATCTCGTTTTGAAACTAAAAGAGGTCATCCCTCGATTTGAGTTTAGACTTTGGAAATTTTTGTCAAGTAAATTGACGTGGTTCAGTGGTTAAATGTTTTGGTTATGTGTGTGAGGTTTTGGGTTCAAATCTTGTTTCTGGAAATTTTGTTATTTTGCTTAAACCCTTACATTAGAATGTGTGGTTTATAAGTTAATTATGTGCAATTAATATTAAGAATAAGCTTATTGGTTCAGTGGTAAGGCCTCAATTTACCCTTTAGTCCTATGTTCGAGTCTTGGTAAAAGCTATGGAGATGTTTTTGCTAAAACTGCCTTGTGGGGGTAGTTTATTGTAGTTAAAATTTCCCCAAAACAAAAACTTCCTTTGCTATTCATGGTTCTCATTTGTTTTTTTTATTTTATTTTCTAACGTTACTTTTCGCTTCTTTCTTCACCGTTTCAAGTTCATTTCTTTTTTCTATGTTACATTACACTGATTTTGTACGGGATATGACTTCTCCTTTTAGTTCAATTCGCTGGCTGCTAAGTTTGATTTAAGTTCTGGTGTCGAAAGTTCTTCGACGTAACTTAACTGTTTGTTGGACAATTGTTTATTATTTAGGGACGAGAATTCATCATTGTTTCTCCTGCATCGAGTCCATATCAGGTGGGTGTCGAAACCCCTTTTTTTCTACATTTTCAGTCATCGAAAAATGGGACTGTCGACACCACACGGCTAGGGACATGGGCGTGTGCCCAGGCTGTGTGAGCCACACGGGCAAGGACATGGGCATGTGTCCAGGCCGTGTGAACCACACAGACAAGGACATGGGCGTGTGTGCAGGCTGTGTAACTCACAGTTTACACTTTAGAACCATACAGCTAGGGACATAGGCGTGTGCCCAGGCCGTGTGAGCCACACAAGCAAGGACATGGGCATGTGTCCAAGTCGTGTAACTCACTGTTTATGATTTAGAACCATACGGGTAAACAACATGGGCGTGTGAGCCACACGGGCAAGGACATGGGCGTGTGTCCAAGTCGTGTAACTCACTGTTTATGATTTAAAACCACACGGGCAGACGACATGGGCGTGTGCCCAGGCTGTGTGAGCCACATGGGCAAGGATATGGGCATGTATCTAGGTCGTGTGGCATATGAAGAGGATCTGAATCTTATTTTTGAGGCCGTGAGTGTTGCCCAACACGAGCACTGACCTCCATATTGTATTTATGATCTGAATTTGATCGTAAGATGACTATCTGATGCTCTAAGACTGATATATGGATGATATATGCGATATCTGAACGTGTTAGACTAATGATGAAAAACTTGTGATCTGTACGTATATCTGTTATGTTTGAACCTAAGTAAGTAAGATTCGTCAGAATGTAATGTGCTATTGTTTATGTGTGTGAATTATTAGGTACGATCTGTATTCTGTTAAGTTTGTTGGCACGCTTCTACATTGCTCTATTGATGAAGAATAGGTGATATCTGAACATGTTAGACTGATTGTTCCTGCTTCTGATTTATAACCGTGCATGTGACTTCATGGAAAATATGATATGGTCCATTGAGTTTTGATAAGTCTATTTTACAAAACATGGACTCCCATATTTACTGATTCTGTTATTGAGAGATAGCATGACTTACATGCTCATTACTCTGATTTTGCATAAGCATGCCATGACACACTGCATGGGACTTGGGTTGAAGTAAAAGGAGGAAGTTTCTAGCAGTTTAATGATCTGCATTATCTGATGGTTTATCCACACTTTTGTTCCGGCAGTTTGACTGCACTATAGTGGCTTAACCACATATATTTGATTGGCAGTTTAACTGCATATTGATAAGCCATTGTTGCCGGGCAACTCGAGGTAGCGAGTCATCGTTGCTAGGAAACTCGAGATAACTTTATTGGTGTGTTTTGGATGGATGAGTTCAGGGGAGAACTCTATTCTGGTGTGTAGCAGAGTTTGGGAAAACTGTTTCTGATAAATCTGCATTCTGGTCTGTTGAAAAATATTGCATTAGCATAAACATACATGCTTCGTTCTGCTTTGCTCCGTTCTGTTTCGTTTTGTTCTGTTCAGTATTGTTCTGCTTTGTTCCAACCTATTATGTTCTGCTCTATTCGGTTCTGTTCTGTTTGAATTGCGTTGTTCTGCTCTGTTCTGTTTTGCCTTGTTCTGTTGTACTACCTCTGTTGGAACCTTTGTGATATTCTAGATCTGTTTCGTACTGGTTATACAACTGTTATCAAATGCTTGTGTTACTATGATTTATATATCACATTCTATTTATTTGTATTTGAGTTTGGTTACACGCGGTGCCTGGTGACTCACCCTTTGTCTTACTTTTATCTGTCAGGAAGGCATCTGGTTTAGGATCGGACAGCGTGCGGGAGCTCGCATTGTTTTGCACTGAGATAACTACAATTTAATCCTTTGGATTTGTAATCTGTTTTGGACTTGTCTTATTTTTCTTTTTATAATCTCGTCAGTATCAGCCAAGTCTAAAACGAAGCTACAAAATCGTCTAAATCGACTAAAATGAATTTTTGGTTTTCAAAGTTAAAACTTTGAAAAGAAGTACATTTTTACTACGTTGGTGTAACTCATCCAGATTCGATTTAAACTTCTAGGCCAGGTTTGGGGTGTTACAAATTTTCTAAAAATAAATTATTTTTTTTAATTTTATTTTTAATATGCATATTTAATTATATATATATATATATATATATATATAATATCGTTTTCCTCCCTTGTCAAAAGAAAATTTCAATATAATTGTAACTAAAACCTACAAAAACATCCCACGAAAGTTAAATATGCCAATGTTGTTGGCTCAGCTCTCAGTTTGCTCCCTCAGCCTCCGTCACAGCATTAAAGTATAAGCAAAACAACTGATAAAAAATAAGTTTTGTACATGGATGTTCATATTTAGAAAATACATGTAACTTAATTTGAAACAAAAAAATCTCAATTAAAATGATAATTTTTAAAAAATATCAATTAAATTATCAGTTTATTAATAATAAAATTTATTGTACATATTAAATACATGAAATTATTTTTTTATTTAACAAGGGCAATTTTGTAAAGTATCGTTACATTTACTTAAAAATATTTAATGAACCAAATGTGATAATATAACTTTTCTAGAATTTTAATCAATACATTTCGTTGTAATAATGTAACTTCCCCTTTAGACCAAAAAAAAAAGTAACTTTCCCAAAATTTTAATTAATACATTTCAATACATACTAAATGTTGTACAGACAATTACATTCTAAAAAATTGCATTTCATTAGAATTATAATAGAAAAACACGAAATACTATCTTATATTCATCTTGAGACTAAGAAAATTTTTTAATAAAATATTTTAATTGTGTTATGCTACATGAAATAAAATATTTTTAAAGAAATATTTTTTCCAAACATGAAGAGCCAAATTGCAACTTGTTTACCTATCTCTCTCTCTCTATATATATATATATTGCTTTGTTTTCTCCTACCTCATAGTTGTTGCCAAAAAAGACCCAATCCATAACCACATTTCAAACACTTCCAACCCACTCAAATTTGATTTTGCAAAGAACAAAAACCAAAATAACCTACTTCAATTCATTCAAATCCAGCCTATAACTCTGAGTCTGCTCCATTAACTCAAAATAATTTTTTTAGTCAACTCTAGTTTAAGTTATAGAAATGAACTGATTTATCTGATTTAATAATATTTTTATATGGTTTTAAGGTCCAAAGAAAAAATAATGATGAAAGAGTTTACTCTTCTTTAAAAGAGTTCAACCTAATTCAACATTCGACTTTATATTTAATCGAGATCCAATATGATTTGGATACCAAAAGTCAAGCCCCCAGTTGTCTTCTTAATCCACCAATGGGGTCCAAAGAAAGGGCAGGCATTAATGTAATATTTGAATGTTATAAGGGCATTGCCATAATCACATTGTTTAAATACCAACAAATTAACACTTCAAACATCCTCGATTCAGTAACTCAACCTTTCATGATAAAAGTTTGTTTTCTATTGCAAGCAACTGCAAAACAAAACAAAGCCATGGGGAATTGCTTAGCTCAACAACAGAAGCTAATCAGAGTTATGAAAACTGATGGAAAAATCCTTGAATATCAACCACCCATCAAAGTTGAACAAGTTTTATCAGACTTCCCTGCTCATGCTATCTCTGATACATTCTCTGGCTTCCACCATTTTCAGCCTGATGCTAAGCTGCTCCCCGGCCACCTATATTACCTTGTACCTCTTCCATCAACAGCAATCAATAAGTGCAAGGAAAAGAAGGTACGGTTTTTGAATCCAGAAGTGAATGTTGATGATAAAGGAAACCCTGGTGTCGTAAGAATTAAGTTGATAATCACTAAGCAAGAATTGCAGGAGCTGATTCAAAAACAAGGAGTTACAGTTCAGGATATGGTGTCTCAGATACACAAATCGGATGCTATTGGTAACAGCGGAGGGTGGAAGTGGAAGCCTGTTTTGGAAAGTATAGATGAAGTAAACTAGTAAAGCATATCACTCTTTTTAGCTAGAATTATCTTAAATACAAAGTATATACATATACACACATATATGAAGTATACTGCAACAATGTCACTACACAATATATGATGTCTCCTTTATGAGAATCAGCAGACAGAAAGATGAGTACTCTTGAATCGAATCCATGCCCTCTGTGAACATCCATGACTTTTTCGTGTTTGACATCACTTAAATGGCTTCTACCACTCAGTTAAACGAAGCAACAAAGAATATCGATCACTTCTGCTTAAACTAAAACAAAATGCACAGGTCTTTATTACCAGGTCTCAGACACAAAGAGCTAATTACTAGTCGGTAAAAACCCCGATCAAACAGAAAATAT
This sequence comes from Gossypium sturtianum, assembly GCA_025698515.1. Taxonomy (NCBI): domain Eukaryota; kingdom Viridiplantae; phylum Streptophyta; class Magnoliopsida; order Malvales; family Malvaceae; genus Gossypium; species Gossypium sturtianum. The sequence continues at coordinate 49,741,189 of CM046946.1, read as the reverse complement.
TCAAAATCTCAGCACCCTTTTATGTCAAAATAAGAATCAAGTTTCATCAATGGAGTTCATATTTCAGCACATTGTAGGTAACTTAAATTAATATGTTCCACAAAAAGAAGTGATTACTAGATCAAGTCTCACCTGCCAAGTCATTAAAAGAACATTTCTAATAGCCATCTCACCATAAAAGCAAGTTTGAAAAGGAAAAAAGGAATGCTGGCAACGAAGGTATCCTTTAGAGCCTAACCTACGCTAAAACAAGTCTAGTTATCTTTTCTGCAGTGGTAATTATTAGGGTTATGGTGGTGCGTCTACTGCTCCACCCATGATAGCATTTGTGCTTATTGCTCATAATTAGTAGGCAATGCTTTCATAAACTGATAGGGCAAGTCAACTTGACCCAGTAAAAGAATTCATAATCTGGTGCAGGAAAAGCTTAGGGGAGTTCGCTTTGGTATGTCTAAAAGGCATGAATCATGATACTCTGGCATTGGCCACATTTCCAACACTAATCAAGCTCTCAAGTTGCTTCTTCTAAGAGCACTGGTTTCTGAAAATAAACCTAAACTATATAATGAAAACATCAATAGCTAATAAATCATAATAAAATTTAAAATTTAAAAGCAGAAAGGTTCCAAAAATGAAGGTAAAATAGAATTTGATAAGATGTGTTCCATGTCATTGCCACACTCTGGAAGTTGAATATATTCACAAAATCATTTCAAATCATCATAAATTTTGGAAACAAAAAATAAAACGTTTTATGAATGAAAGACTAAATGCTTCTAAACATGGTCAAACGGATGTACAGAGACATCAACACAGATAAATTAATACATACACACCCTTGTGATAATAAATAAACACAACCCTATTTTTCATTTAAACATCCAGAGCATGTCAAGAAAAGAGAAAAAAGAGCCCCAAAACAAGCTAGGAATAACAGATGCGGTACTCCATGAACAACATGCTTGATGATCAGCCGTCTTAACTGGCTCATTCATTGGGCCAGGCATGGCACCAAGTTTTCCATACATGGCATTTTTTAACTTGCTGAGCCACAACTATTTGCATAGCGTCACCTTAGACTTAGCTGATAGCTCTTTCCTCATTCAGGGTATATTCAGAATTTTTGTAGGATTCAAAGTACTGATTATAGACACTTCTGTTTCACTTTATCATGTAGGTGTAATCTATGTTATTTAGATTCTTCATTTTCCCTAAATTAACCGAGTTTGACATCTATATCAGAAATATATTTGAACACAACATTGGAGAATAATCCTCCAAATATGTGGAAAAAGTTTGGAAAAGAATTGAGCATATTAATGTCAAATACAGACCTATATCTTACCCATCAAAAAGTTCAATATTAAAAACCCAAAGATAGTCTTCTTCCACTAAAGAGGGTGTTCAGATTTTGAAACATCCCCACTATTAGGCCTGCAGAGAATGGTACAGTTAAGATACAGCCTTGGTCTCCAGCCTAGAATGATTTTTATATGAATAAAATATATCTTTACATTACCACGATTGATTTTCATAGGTTTGGTTTATAAAGCGTAAACAGTCCTACCATGGGAAGAAAATGAAGTTCCCACCCAGAACTATTTTAACAAGATTTAAAAGAAAAGCAGTGGGAGAACTGTTTACAAGCATGATGACTTCACTGTAAGCTTTAAATGTAGTGGCCATTGGCCAACAATGCATGTAAGGACCTCCATTTTGGAAAAACAGAATAGAAAAAGGAAATGAGAAGTGAAAAAAACAAAAGGAAGGTGAAGATAGCAGCCATATCGAAATTGTCTATTATTTATTCTTCTGCTAATTTTCTGGGAATTTGGAATTTGGAACACTTAAGTAAATGCTCCTTCTAAAGTGAACTAAAGCATATTACTATCGTACCACGATTTTGGTACATAGCGGATTACTTTGTGGTTTGCATTCCACAAATCTTTTTATTCTGCAGTCCAAGTAACCCTGAGGGTGCATATGGATCCTTAAGAGGCACACCGAGTATGGTAGGGGTGCCTCTAATCAAGGATTCTAATGCACCACGAATCTGACTTCAGCTTTATCACTTTCTCATGTCCAAAAGTAGTTCGAGTCCCAAACCAAAAGAGGAGGAAGCTAATTTTCTAGTCAAAGTGCATCTCTGAATGTTGTGAAACTTGCACTGTAAACAGTCAGTATAGAACAGTTCAGCCACACCGAGTGTTTTTCATTTAAAGACATTACGATCCATTGTTTTTAGAAAAGAAATTGCAATGTACTGTGACATATATGAATCAACAGTTCGAGATGACCAAAATCCAAACATAATCTGCATTGTAAAACCACTAACCATTAACTTAGTTTGCTAGTCTTCCACTACTATATACATCAGTAGTTATGTCTAATTGAGTTCCAGAAGGATAACTGAACAAATGTGTACAATCATATAGATGGATTGGTCACGTATACCACCTGGCCAGGCAAATATTAAACAAGTGTGTAACTGAGTTTACAGGGAAAACATTGCATATTCAGTAAGCAGATACCTCAGGGTTCTAGAATTCATTATCCAGAGCTATTCTTCCTTCTTTTCTAGTTCCAGTGCTATCTCATTACGGCGGGTAAATGGAAGCGTAAATGGTGGATTGTACTGCAACCAAAACTATGGAGCTATTTAGAAAGGTATTCCCAGAAACAACTTATTTAGGGGCTGACTTCATTAAAGATAATTAACTACAGATCTGACCTGTGAAACTTCCACTGAAGCACCTTCTTTAACTCGAAACCCCCTGTCATTTTTCAGAGCATCTCTTAATCTCAATTCCCTTCGTTTAACTTCTTCATCAGTGACAAAACCTGGTGCAAGAACATGATCATAATTCATTGACAATTTTAGTTCGGGGAGCTTCACAGTTGAAGCACATAATTTACCAATTTCATGCTTTCTTTTTTCCTTAAATTGAAATAAACCGTAGTTTTATGCTCTAAAGAAAAAGATTTTACACAAGGTTAAAACGATATTTTAAAATTCGAGGGTCACTCCAATAAACAGTTACCTGCAACTATCTGAATCAAAATAAAAAACTGTGTGACAATATGCTTAGAACTTACAGATGACAACTCATAATTGTATTATCCATTAAAGTTTGCAAATTACTTGGGAAATCTTAACCTGATTCATTTTTGTTTTCTGGTGACTGGATAACAACAATATGATACCTTCGACTACACAAAGGCTAAGAACAAACCTGAGAAAGCAACAACTGCAACTACTTTCCTTGGCACCTCCTTGATCCTCACAGAAGGATCTTTAGGTAATGGCAGAGTGGAGCCATACTTGGATGGCATGACAAAAGACATCTGCCACTTATCTTGATTTCCCACCTAGATCATAAGTTGTCAAACAGATAAGAACCAATTTAATGAACAATTAATTATATAGGACATGAAATAGTTGTAATGCATTGCAAGCCAATACAAAAGTAACTATGGACCAAATTTATAAACAACTAGAGTTTCAGAAACCCTTAAAAAGTTAGAGCATGCAATCCTAACACAAAAACTTACCTTCTTCGTTATCACAGGTGTTGTCATTTCCATCCTCTCCCCATCAGATCTAGTCCTACTTGTAATAACAGGGGTAGTCATCTCCATTTTCTCCTTACTAGTATTCTATAAGCATCAAACATCTAGAATAAGCAAATTAAAAGAGATGATTATAGAAAGAAAATTTTCCAATTTAAAGCAGAAATTCGTAACTACCTTACCAAACAGGTACTCAGCTAAAACATTGAAAGACTGAGATGAACCATTAAAATCAAATCCAGTCTTCCCTGGCATTGTTGTCTCAGCTATAAAATAAGGCTGTAATAACAATCCTAATTCTCTTTAGATTGCACATAGTAAATATTAAACTAAAAACAAACCCAAAAGTTAAATGCGTACCTCTACTTCCCTTATCTCATACTTGTCTGTCCTATTCAAAACCTTAAACCTCACCGTCTCAAGATCAGGGACTGCACCAATAAGTCCATGTAAAAGGAGAAAATGTCAATAAAACAAACTAAAAGGTAAATACTTAGAGGTGTACAAGAGGTGTCCCAGTCACAAAGCAATTTATTTTTGCTTGCCCAAGTCTAGCCTAAGCTTAAGTCGGCCTCAAGTCCCGTTAGTATTTAAAAATAGGGTAACTAACCTAACTATTAATATATTTTTTTTTGTCATCCAACTATGAAAATTTATAAAATGGTCACCTAACTATTCAATTTTTTTTTCAATAGCTAGCTGACAGCTTCTAAAATTGACATAATAACAACTTTAGCCCTCAACATTTACACATTATGTAATTTAATATTTTTTGCAGTTTTATTTTTTTTATGAACCTTCTACCTAAAAAGCTAAAAAAACAAATTTATCAATTAAATTTGATTGAAAATATAAAATAAAATAAAAACACTTAAAAGTCTAAGATAATAATTTTCATCTTTTATCAGCTTTTTAAAATTATCTCTCAATGTCAAAATAAAGGCAAAACAAAAAAAAAAAAACAAAGTACACCTGTAAATGTTGAGGGCTAAACTTTTTTTAATAATCAAGACTAAATTGACATAATTTATAAATTTTTAATATTAAAGTTATTATTATGTCAATTTTAAAAGTTATCGTTAGCCAACTGGTGATCAAAAATGATGAAATTGAATAATAAGGTAACTATTTTTTAACTTTTTCATAATTAGATGACCCAAAAAAAAATTTACTAACAATTGAGTAACCATTTTTTAATTTTTCATAGTATAGTTGAACCATCAAACAAATTTTATTAATAGTTGGATAACTATTAGTCAAGTTTACCCTTAAAAATATTGAAAATACATTTTATATTATTATTTATTAAAATCGGACCTATTGAGCTGGATTACAGAATCTCTGCCCAGCCCTTGGAACCATAAAGGGTTTAATATTTTCGTACAATTTTTTTTGCCGAGTACAGTTCGACTATTTGTCCATGAAAAATTCGCTACATCTTCACAAATTGCAAGGCGTTCATTAAACAGTATTAATCTTGATGCTATAATTGGCTAACATTAATGATTTAAATCCAATACAAAAAGTAACCTGCCATTAGCGCTTCCTCCAAGTTCTGGCTCTCAAACCTCTTCGGAAACACGTATTTTGCAGTCTCTGAGGCCAAGTCCATCAAAACTACAAGGAAATTATTTTGAAATTCAAAATTAAAAAATCAAAAGAAATGAAATTTTGGAATATTTGGAATTCGAAACTGAACATTTACGTCGTTGAGAGACAGAGGAAGCTTGAGAAGCGAGAGCAAAGACAAGGGAGATTCGAGCTTCGAACGCAGACATGGTTCGTCTCTGCGGCGGAGCTAAGCTGGTTGGTGTGCTCACCGTCGGGGCCATAGACTTGAGGCAGTTGAAGGATGGCGGGTTGATATTAGGGGTTAGGGTTGAAGAAAGAATTAGGGTTCTGGCAAGAGATTGAGCTGCCATCGATGGCTTTGAAAGGAAGCAAATGCTTTCTTGGAGGTCGAAATTATCTGTTACAGATTGTTGCGTTTAAATTTCAGCCGGAAAGAATAAATATATAAATTATATAAATAATACAATTTGACAATGAGACGGTTGGAGTTTTCCCGGGAAGGATTAGACCCATGAAAACAAGATACAAGATTTTTCTCTTCTAACTTTTCTATTCGGATTATCGTTTTTAGAGTATGCATTAGTATAATAGAAGGATAAAATACCAATAAATGCCCTTTTTTTTAAATTACGAAAATAAGTTAATTTTTTTAATATTTATGGAAATAAGTCAATTTTAATTAAGTATTTTCAGACCAAATCTAAAAAAAAAAAATTCAATTGGAAGCGATATCACCTATTAATGTAGAAATAAAATTTATAAAATAAATCTTTATATAGACTCAAAGTCTCATTTTTCTTGTTTTTTTAAACAATATAGAATATGAGATATGTGTATATATAGACTCATGAATAGATTTGCAGCTTATTCCTAGACAACGTGGGATTGATTTCTCTTTTAACTAACAATATAATATTAAAGGCTACACTATATTTTATAATTTTTCTACTTACAGAGCTTAAAAATTTTATTGATAATGTAACAAATGTTTTCCTTTTATGTTTTAATTTTTTTTAGAAAATTTTACATGTGGATAGTTGTATTTATATTTTGCATAATTTGTTATTAAGGTTTATTTTCAATAAAATTTTGTTTAAAGTGATGTGTTGAAATTCATTACAAATTTATTCGTGATATCAATTCATAATATTATTTTTTTATTTGTTCAGTTAATAATTCATTTATATAGATATTAACACATGTATTAATATTGTTTTCACATCATTTTATTGTTTAGTAATTTGATATAGAGATTTAGGTTTAAATTTAAATTCATTTTCTTAAAACTAATACACATGGCTTATACATTACATAAATGTAATGCCCCAAAAATTTAAGAGTTTTTTTGTGAGAATCTGCAGTAATCCGATTTTTGTATCTGTGGTTTTGTGTTCTGCTTCTGTGTTTAGGGTCTGGAGTTCGAGTCGTCTCATTAAAAATTTTGTTGTTTTGGAAATCAAACCATAAGCACGCGTTAGCCACTTAAGTTCGATTCAGTGTGAAATTGTGACAAGAATGAGCCTTCTGGTTCACTGGTTAAGCATCTGTCTGTATTCTGTCTAGTTTCGAGTTTGAATTCCATTGTATGCGTTAGTAATATATTTTTGTCAAGTGTCAGAAATCGGTTTGGAAGCTAGGAATTAATTAACGATAGTTTTATTCCTTTCCTCTTCTTCTTTTATTTTTTTTCTTTTTGTCGTTTCTATAGTTTTCTTCTTTTCGGTTGATTATTGTGTTAATCAGAAGTGGTGAGAGAATACAGATTAACGGAAATTCTATTGTTAGTCACTGGTCCGGAGGCTGTCGGTAAGTAACTGTTAATGTGAGCATCTTTGTGATTTTTCTACGCCTTGTAAATTGTTTGGAACGGAATACTTTTGTGAGTTCGAGAATATCTTATTAACAATTGTGTCTTTACATATCAGGCAAAGCTATTAACACCAAGGAATAGCAACAAGACAATCTCTGTGATAGTTGCTGAAGTTTCGGTAAGTTTGGAATGTTTGAAGGTTATGTGTCAAAACTTTCGACGTGGAATTTAAGCGAGCAATTGGGAAGTTCTGTTGATTAATTGGCTAAATTATGTTACTGAATGCTTGTTTTAGGCTTCGAGGATCTCTAGGATCGTTATCTCTTCAAAATATTTCCAGGTGCGTATCGAAAACCTTAGTTTTTGCAAGTTTCGTCGCCGAAAATAGTGGCTGTCGACGCCACACGACCAGACACATGGGCGTGTGACTAGGCCGTGTGAGCCACACGGGCGTGTGGCAGGCCGTGTGATCGATCGTGTAACTCACTTTTTTTTTGATTCGGGGCCACATGGGAGGGCACACGGGCGTGTGTCTAGGCCGTGTGTGACCATGTTGGTGCAGGGTTCACACGGGCAATGGACACGGGCGTGTGTTTGGGCCATGTAACTCACTGTTTGTCGATTGACACCACATGGCCAAGGACACGGGCGTGTGTCCAAGCCGTGTAACTGACTGTTGAGGTATTAAAAGCCACACGGGCAAGGACACGGGTATGTACCCAGGCCGTGTGAGTCACACGGACAAGGATACATGCGTGTGTCCAGCCGTGTAACTCACTGTTTATGCTTGAAAACCACACGGCCATGGCACACAAGCGTGTGACCCGGCCGTGTGATAGATAATTGGACCCGAAAATTGACTTTTAAGGTCGAAAATGTTACTTAACCTTGATATTGGTTTCCACAACGTAAGAACAATAGAATTTGGTTATATGAGATCTGTCTGATACACTGAGACTGAATTGTAAGTAATAGTATTATATGTGCACTGTGATATCTACTCTGTTCTGGAACTATCTTCGTTGATTTTATAATGAATTAGAACGACTGAACATATGATATGGATAATTTTATTCTGCATTAACATGTGGTGGGAGTTTGTGAAAAGGGAGGAAGTCTGTACTGAAATCGTGGCTATGCCACAAGTATCACTCTAAATCTGGCGCTTGTCGCATATTGATCTAGCAGCTAAGTTGCGTTTCTGTGAAAGTGTCATTGAACACTCTAATGGTGTGCAGGGATGGATGGGCATTAAATGTCCATTGTGGTGTGTTGGGATAGCCAAAGTTGGTGTGTAACGGGTGGAAATAGGAACATTGCATCTGAATCAGATCTAAACTATATTTGCACTGGAATAGTATATGTACATATATGTAACACCTCTGCTCTGAATCTGGATTGAACATGCTTCTATGTCAAACCGAATCTCTGAACTGGAATTTCTTTATAAGCAACCATTGTTGAATTACATTCTTTTACGCACTGAGTTCACAACTCATCCTTTTATTGATTGGATCGGGAGGCTGAAGGTCGATTATTGAACGACTCTGGTTGAATGGTGCTGAACTGTTTTGGGGCGTCATAGGAGTCGCTCCTACTGTTGCTGAATATTGGCTTGAGGCTATCGAGCGTATTATGACAGACCTTGACTGCACTCCTACACAAAAATTGAGGGGCGTTGTGTCTCTACTCCGAGACGAAGCTTACCAGTGGTGGCTAACTGTTGAGCAAGGTGTTCAGACTGAACAAGTGAACTGGGATTATTTCAAGAACGCCTTCTAAGGTAAGTATGTGGGGGCGAGTTATGTTGAGGCTCACCGACGTGAGTTTGTGAGCCTAGCTCAGGGTGACCGATCTGTGGCTAAGTATGAAGCCGAATTTCTGAGACTGAGTAGATATGCACGGGCTTTAGTAGCATCTGACTACGACAAGTGTGTGAGGTTCGAAGAGGGATTGAGATATGATTTGCGGGTTTTGATAGCTCCTCAACGAGAGTGGGTTTTCGCGATTTTAGTTGACAAAAAGAAGATAGTGGAAGAAGTGAAGCGCATTGAGCGCGAGCGTCGTGATTGTAAGAAGGATCAGAATAAGGTTAAGAGGGATTCGTGTCCCTCTGGTTCTACTCAGCTCCCTAAGAAGTGGGCGAGGTTTGATAGGCCCCCGAGGGTCGAGGCACCAGCTGGAGTGACTAAGATTTAGCAGTGTAGTGATTGTAGGAAGCACCACCCAGGTGAGTGCTGGAGGAAATTAAGAGCGTGCCTCCATTGTGGTTCGATGGAGCATCGAGTTAGGGATTACCCCCGTCGACCTGATTCAGTGCCAGCTGCGATACAGACTCCGGCTTCCAATTCTTTTTAGCCTCCGAGAGAGGTTCAGCAATCATTCAGAGGTCGTGGTACTGGTAGGGGTGGCAATGGATCGGGGAGAAGACAAAGAGCATCGGGTAGAGGTGTAGGTCAGACTGAGGCTCGTCAGCCGGCATTGGTTTATGCGGCGAGACGCTGCGAGGAGAGCGATGATGCTGATGTCATTGCAGGTAATTTCTTTATTCATTCTGTTCTGTATTATGCTCTCATTGATATAGGCTCTACAAACTCGTACATAGCTAGTGTTGTTTCTGCAAATCTTGGTTTAACTGATGAGAATACTACAAGAGAGTTTTCTGTGATTAGTCTATTGGGTCAGTCAATTCGAGTTAATAGAGTATACATGCGGGTACCTCTAGAGCTCCAGGGTATGGTGTTTCCAGCTGATTTAATGGAATTACCCTTTAATGAGTTTGACTTGATTCTGGGAATGGTTTGGCTCATTGAATATCAGCTCAGTCTAGACTGTGCAACCAAGAGGGTTACTCTAAGACCGACTGAGGATGACGAGGTAGTAATGATTGAGGAGCGTCGAGATTACCTCTCTAACGTAATCTCTACTCTTGTAGCAAACAAATTAGTCCGAAAGGGCTGTGAGGCATACCTAGCTTACGTATCTGATTCTGCTCTTGAAAAGCTGTCAGTGGGAGATATCCGTGCCGTGAGGGAATTCCCAAACGTCTTTCTCGAGGAATTGCTCGGAGTACCTCCGGATAGAGAAGTGGAGTTTGGAATTGATCTGTTACCAGGTACTGCAGTGTCCATTGCGCCCTATCGCATGGCACCGAAAGAACTGACCGAATTAAAAGCGCAACTTCAGGAACTCCTTGATAGAGGATTTATTCGTCCGAGTGTATCTCTGTAGGGGGAATCATTATTGTTTGTTAAGAAGAAAGACGGGTCGATGAGAATGTGCATTGACTATAAACAGTTGAACAAGTTGACAATCAAGAACAAATACCCATTACTGAGGATTGACGACTTGTTCGACCAGTTTCGAGGAGCGTCCGTCTTTTCCAAGATCAACCTACGCTCTGGTTACCATCAACTCAAAGTCAAAGAGACTGATGTGTACAAAACTTCTTTCAAGACTCGTTACGGACATTACGAGTTCTTAGTAATGCCTTTCGGATTAACGAATGCCCCGGTAGTGTTTATGAATTTAATGAACCGGGTATTTCAACCGTACTTGGACCAATTTATAGTGGTTTTCATCGATGATATATTGATCTACTCTGAAACTGAAACTAAACATGATGATCATTTTCGTATTGTACTTCAGATACTCCGAGAAAAATAGTTGTACGCCAAGTTCAGTAAGTATGAGTTTTGGTTGTAGGAAGTCACCTTTTTGGGTCATGTGGTGACGAAAAAAGGGATCCGTGTTGACCCCAAGAAAATCGAAGCTGTTGTTAAGTGGAAATAGCAGAAAAATGTATCTGAGCTTCGTAGTTTCCTAGGTTTATGTAACAGCCCGTTTTTTAGTCAAATAAGAACAGTGGTTTTGGGACCAAAAATCTGAGGTTAAAATATTTATTTTATTATTTTATTATTGTTTACAGCATGGTAGAATTATTATATGAAAGTTTCGTAAAGAAATTTTACTGTTTAAATGCTTAATTCGGTAAAAAGGATTAAATCGCGTAAAGCGTAAAACTTGTGTGCCAATAGTTTAATGTGCCTTATAGCTATGGTTTATTAAATTAGAGGTCCTTGTAATGTTATTATGCCAATGATAAGGTTAATGGACATTAATGGCCTTATATTTGTTGATTAAATAGTTTAATAACCAAGGGTAAAATGGTAAACTATGTATTAATGTATTAATAATAAAACAAAACATAAAATTAGGGTTATTTTTCATCTTTGTCACCGAAAATCAAAGGAAGAAAGACCATTTGAAGCATTTTAGGGTTCGGCCCTTTGTAGTTTTGATTGAGGTATGTTTTGAGTTCAGTTTTTGATAATTTCTACGTTTTTGTGATCGTTGCTTCGTATTCTAGTTAGCCCGTAACTTAATTTTTGAATTTTTTCATGATTTTGTGAAGTGCCATTGATGATTATTTGAGTTTTTAGATGTTTGATGATGAAATATGAAAATTTGATGATAAATTTTAATGTTTTGTAAAGTGATTTTTGACAAAAATGTCAAAAAGGGATTAAATTGTGAAATTGTAAAATGTGGTGGTTAAAAGTGTGAAATAATGAAAGATATGGGTTGCTAGTGATAGGTGGTAAATTCGGCTAGGCATGGGTTGGTATTAAATTTCATGAATTTGCAATTTTATGTGATAAGGACTAAATGGTAAAAAATTTGAAAAGTATAGGGGCAAATGTGTAAATTTGCCAAAATATGAATTATGGACTAAATTGAATAGATTGAATACTGAATGTACTAAATTTGATAATATATAGATCAAGATAAGCCGAGATCGAGTTTAGATCGAGGAAAAGGAAAGATCGACGAATAGCTGATAGTTTTTATCCGAGCAATACGAGGTAAGTTCGTATAATTAGAATCGAGCTTTTAAATATTTGTATTTATTTGAAATGTATGTATATGTTTGAGGAATTGATATACTTGGAATACGAATGCCTAATCGATATATATATTGATGGTTACCGAGCCCCGTTTGAACCGTAAGAATTCGTAGGATACGAGTGACATGTCACTAGGGTTATCGTTTTGGTCGAGCTCTAGCATTTGTTGCGGACTCACCACAGCTCGTATGAGCTTACCGATATATCAGCTCGTAAGAGCTTACTATTTTCAGCTCATTGGAGCTTACCGTTTCAGCTCGTTTGAGCTTACTGTTCAGCTCGATAGAGCTTACCGTTTCAGCTCAATAGAGCTTACTGTTCATCAGCTCAGGAGGAGCTTACCGATCATGGCTCGAAAGAGCATAATTGATAATGAATTGGCTGATTAATGATGTTTATCACCTGAGTATCCTTTACAGTTCTAATAGGTTCAACGGGCATAAATTCTGTTTATACGGATGAGTACTGTTATTGAATGAATTATTGGTTATATGATTGAGAATGAAATGTTGAATGCTAGTTATATTGATTATTGAATTATGATAATGGATGATTTCATGTATTAACTTGTCTAACCTATGGATGAATGCTTGTGATAGGCATTTGGAAATTGTATGGAGTTTACTTTAGTAATTGCCTTGATTATTGTATAAATGGTAAGTTTAATTCTAAATTATACGGGCTTACTAAGCTATAAAGCTTACTCTGTTTCTTTTTCTATGTTTTATAAAGGTTCGTTAGCTCGCTCGTTTCGGACAAGTCGGAGTTGCACATCACACTATCCAACTTCCGATTGATAATTTTGAATTTGTGGATAATTGTAAATATGGCATGTATAGGCTAGTTTAAAAGATGTTAGTTATGGCTACTTGATATTATGGTTTTTGTATATTTTGTGTATAAGTTAAGCCATGTGATTTGGCTTATTTTGGTACTATGTTTTGGTTGAGTTTAAGTGTTCAATTATGGTATGTTTTGGGCAAGGAATTGATGGAATGGAAAGGTGCAAAAGATGTCTTGTTATGTAATTGATATATGAATGAATAATGCATGATGTTAATTAGGCATTTGAGTACTAAATTGAATTGATATATTATATGTATGAAATGTTATGGAATGATTGCCAATTGGGTTATGAAATGTTGTCATTGACGCTTATAAATGCTTGTGTGTATAGGGTGGCAAATGGCTTTTCAAATAGCCTATTTTTATCCACATGGGCAGGGACACGGGCGTGTGTTTCAGCCGTGTGTGACACACAATCATGTTACACTGTCGTGTGTCCCTTGGTGTTGAAATAGAATAGAAGTTAGTATGCTGCACACGGCCTCACACACCGGCGTGTGACTGGCCGTGTGGTACAAGTCAGTATACCCCCTAAATGGCACACGGCCTAGCACACGGGTGTGTGGCTTGGCCGTGTTGATAGGTCAATATATCCTACAGTTTTGGCACGACCTGATACACGGGCGTGTATGGCCATATCGAAGGGCACACGGGCTAGATACACGGGCGTGTGGTTAGCCATGTGACCCAAGTCAGTATACTCTCCAGTTTTCACACGGCCTGGCACACGGGCATGTCCTCGGCCGCGTGACCCAAGTCAGTATATATGCCTTGTTTTCACACGGTCTAAGACGCGGGCGTGTCTACTAGCAGTGTGAGGCATACGGCCTATTCACACGGGCGTGTGATACTTGAAATGTTGAAATTTTTTCTAAGTTTCCAAAATTTTCATATGTTACCGATTTAGTCCCGAATGCATGATTGAAGCCTTGTATGCTCGATTTAAATATATATTGAATGTTAATGAATGATATTTACTGAAATGAGATGATATTTGATAAATGATTGTTCTGAACTGAGTTTTTAGTTCGGTAATACCTCTTAACCTATTCCGGCAATGGTTACGGGTTAGGGGTGTTACATTTGTTGGTATCAGAGCTATGGTTTAGTCAATTCTAGGACTAACGTAGCGTATGTGAGTCTAGCTATACATGCCATACATAAAACTATGATAGTGTGATGACTCTTGACGTTTTCAAATGTGTTTTTATATAGTAATAGATCCCGAACGAGCTGTAGCGGATGACGTAGAAAGTAACGCGCCAGCTCTCGTTCAAGGGACTGCGCCTACTGAATCTAGACCCGTGTCTAGTAGTCACGGGGGTGAGACTAAAGAAGCCTTCTTTCAGATAATGAACAAGTGGTTCACACAGTACATTCGTACAAACCCGGCTATTTAGCAACCTCCACCCCTACCTGTTCTTGATCCTCTACGATTGAATAAACCACCTGTTGACAAGATACGGAAACACGGGGCCGAAGACTTCAGAGCCACTGTTAATGATGACCCTAAGAGAGCCAAGTTTTGGCTCGAGAACACAATTCGGGTATTTGATGAACTGTCCTGTACACCTAAAGAATGTTTAAAATGTGATGTATCATTGTTACAAGATACTGCGTATCAGTGATGGAACACATTGATATCCGTAGTTCCACGAGAAAGGGTTACTTGGGAGTTCTTTCAAGTTGAATTTAGAAAGAAATACATCAGCCAAGGGTTCATCGATCAGAAAAGAAAAGAATTTCTTGAATTGAAGCAAGGCCGTATGTCAGTCACAGAATATGAAAAAGAGTTTGTACGACTTAGTAAATACGCCCGTGAATGTGTATCTTCTGAAGCTATAATGTGTAAAAGATTCGAGGATGGATTGAATGAATAAATCAGAGTGTTAGTCTGAATTCTTGAGCTGAAAGAGTTTGTTGTTTTATTTGACCGAGCTTGTAAAGCCGAAGAGCTTTGCAAAGAGAAAAGAAAAGCCGATTTTGAGGCTAGAGATTCTAGAAAGAGATTTGCGGGCAAATCACATCAGTCAGCATCAAAGAAATTTAGAGAAAATTATCCTCGTTCTACGGCTTCTACGGGAATTTTGATTAGAGACAGAGATGTGAGACATTTCAGTTCTAAACCTCAGGCGACATCCGTTGCCAGTGTGGGAAGCATTAGAAATACTGGACCTGAATGTAAACATTGCAATAAGAAACATTATGGTAAATGTAGATTAGTGAGTGGAGCTTGCTTTAAATGTGGATCTCTTGATCATTATCTCTGGGACTGTCCAGAAAAGTTTACAGCTGAAAGAGAACAATCGGCGAAAGTAAGTAACACGACTACTAGAGGGAGACCACCCCGAAATACTGGAAATATGAGTGGTAATAGAGGTGCTACGAGAGATTCGATTGTGAGATCTGAGGCATGAACATCTGCCAGAGCTTATGCTATTCGTGCACGGGAGGAGGCATCATCGCCAGACGTTATTACGATTTTTTTCTCTTTTGATCTTGATATAGTTGCGTTGATAGATCCTGAATCAACTTATTCATATATCTGTATGAACTTAGTATTTAAAAAGAGTTTACATGTCGAGTCTACAAAATTTTTAATTAAAGTATCGAACCCCTTAGGCAAGTCTGTTTTAGTTGATAAAATTTGTAAGAATTGTCCTTTGATGACTCGGGGTTACTATTTTCGGGCTGACTTGATGCTTCTACCGTTCAATGAGTTTGATGTAATCCTTGGAATGGACTGGTTGACTATGCACGATGCGGTTGTGAATTGTAGACAGAAGACTATCGAATTGAAATGTCAAAATGGTGAGATTCTTCGGATTAAGTCTGATGATTCGAATGAATTACCTACTGTGATATCATCTATGTTAGCTCAGAAATATTTGAAAAAGGACTGTGATGCATATTTTGCATATGTACTGGATACAAAGGTGCCTGAATCAAAGATTGAATCTATACATGTTGTTTGTAAGTTTTCAAATGTATTTCCAGAAGAATTATCGGGTTTGCCACCGATCAGAAAAGTTGAATTTGGTATTAAATTAATACCGGGAACAACGCCGATATCGATAGCTCCATACAGAATGGCTCTAACAGAATTAAAAGAATTGAAAGCTCAGTTGCAAGAATTGATAGATAGAGGTTTTGCACGATCGAGTTATTCTCCCTGGGGTGCACCAATATTGTTCGTGAAAAAGAAAGATGGCACGATGAGAATGTGTATCGACTACAGACAGCTGAATAAAGTGACTATAAATAATAAATATCCTCTACCGTGGATTGATGATTTATTTGATCAGTTGAAAGGGACTATAGTATTTTCAAATATTGATTTGAGATCGGGATATTATCAGCTGCGAGTTAAAGAGTCGGATGTGCCAAAAACCGCATTCAGAACAAGGTATGGTCATTATGAATTCCTTGTTATGCCTTTCGGTTTAACTAATGCTCTTGCCATTTTTATAGACTTGATGAATCGAATATTCAGACCGTATTTAGACAGATTTATTGTTGTATTCATTGACGATATTCTGATTTATTCACGAGATGAATCTGAGCATACTGAGCACTTGAGAATTGTGTTACAAACTCTACGTGATAAGCAGTTATTTGCAAAATTCAGTAAATGTGAGTTTTGGCTCAAAGAGGTTGGATTTTTGGGGCATATTGTCTCAGCTGACGGTATTAGAGTTGACCCGAGTAAAATTTCTGCTATTGTTGATTGGAAACCTCCGAGAAATGCATCTAAAGTCTGTAGTTTTCTGGGCTTAGCGGGATATTACCGAAGATTCATGATTCTCAATGATTGCGACACCAATGACACTACTGCTACAAAAAGATGTGAAGTTCGAATGGTCAGAAAAATGTCAGCAGAGTTTTGAACAGTTGAAAGTACTATTAACCGGAATCAGGGAAGGAATTTGTGATCTATAGCGATGCATCATTAAACGGTCTGGGATGTGTACTGATGCAAGAAGGAAATGTTATAGCTTATGCTTCCCGACAATTGAAACAGCATGAAAAGAACTATCCGACGCATGATTTAGAATTGGCTGCGATTGTATTCGTATTGAAGATTTGGCGACACTACTTATACGGTGAAAAATGCCACATTTATACAGATCACAAAAGCTTGAAATATCTGATGTCACAGAAAGACTTGAACCTATGACAGCGAAGATGGCTCGAGCTACTGAAAGATTATGAATTTGTGATTAATTATCACCCGGGAAAAGCTAATGTTGTTGCTGGTGCCTTGAGCTGAAAATCTTTGTTTGCATTACGAGCAATGAACACCCAGTTGATGATTTGTGATGATATGTCTATTTTAGCTGAATTAAAAGCTAAACCGATATTTCTTCAATAAATCTGTGAAGCTCAAAAAGATGACAGTGACTTACAAGCTAAGCGAATTCAATGTGAGTCTAATTCTGATTCAGAATTTCATACTGGAACTGATGACTATTTAATGTTCCAAAATAGAATTTGTGTACCGAGAAATTCAGAACTCATTCAAAAGATTTTGCACGAAGCACACCATAGCTACTTTTCTGTTCATCTGGGTAGTACCAAGATGTATAACGATCTGAAACAGCTGTATTGGTGGTCGGGTATGAAATGGGATATATAGGAGTTTGTATTGAAATGTCTGATTTGTTAGTAAGTAAAAGCTGAACATCAAGTACCATCGGGATTACTGTAGCCTGTGATGATTCCTGAGTGGAAATGGGATAGAGTTACAATGGATTTTGTGTCTGGACTACCCCTAACTCCGAAAAAGAAAGATGCTATCTAGGTTGTTGTTGATCGACTAACGAAATCTGCTCAATTCATACCGGTACGTACAGATTACTCACTTGATAGATTAGCAGAATTGTACATTTTTGAAATTGTTCGGTTACACGGAGTGCCACTATCTATTATTTCTGATAGAGATCCGAGATTTACATCGCGGTTCTGGAAGAAACTACAAGAAGTTCTGGGAACCAAGTTGAATTTCAAGATCGCTTTTCATCTTGGTGTGGTCGACCAAAAGAGTTATTCAGATTCTCGAAGACATGTTGAGATGTTTTATTTTAGAGTTTGAGGGCAGTTGGGAAAAATACTTACCGTTATTTGAATTCGCGTATAACAATAGTTTCCAAATGAGTATAGAGATGGCACCGTACGAAGCTTTATATGGCCGCAAATGTCGAACTCCACTATACTGGGCTGAATTGAGTGAGAAAAAGATTCACGGGGTTGAATTGATCAGAGAGACTGAAGAAAAAGTGAAAATGGTTTGCAACGGTTTAAAAGCAGCTTCAGATCAATAGAAATCCTACACGGATTTGAAACGTAGAGAAATTGAATTTCATGTCGGGGATCGAGTGTTTCTAAAGGTGTCACCGTGGAAAAAGGTTCTTCGATTCGGCCGTAAAGGAAAGTTGAGTCCGCGTTTCATCGGACCGTATGAAGTTATTGAACGAATAGGGCCAGTGGCATATCGACTAGCTTTACCGTTAGAACTTGAAAAGATCCATAATGTTTTTCACGTTTCTATGCTACGTCGATACAGATCCGACCTGTCACATGTGATTTCTCTAGTAGATGTTGAGATACAAGCTGATTTGATGTATAACGAAGAACCGATCAGGATTTTGGCTCGTGAAATTAAAGAGTTGAGAAATAAACACATAGCCCTAGTAAAAGTTCTCTGGTATAAACACGGGATAGAGGAAGCTACATGGGAACCCGAGAAAGCTACATGGGAACCCGAGGAAGCTATGCAAAAATAATACCCTAACCAATTTACCGGTAAGATTTTCGGGGACGAAAATCCCTAAAGGGGGAGAGTTGTAATAGCCCGTTTTTGAGTCAAATTGGAACAGTGGTTCTAGGACCACAAATTTGAGGTTAAAATATTTATTTTATTATTTTATTATTGTTTACAGCAAGATATAATTATTATGTGAAAGTTTCGTAAAGAAATTTTAACGTTTAACTGCTTAATTCAGTAAAAAGGATTAAATCGCGTAAAGCGTAAAACTCGTGTGCCAATAGTTTAATGTGCCTTATAGCTATGGTTTATTAAATTAGAGGTCCTTATAATGTTATTATGACACTGATACGGTTAATGGACATTAATGTACTTATATTTGTTGATTTAATAGTTTAATAACCAAGGGTAAAATGGTAAACTATGTATTAATGTATTAATAATAAAACAAAACATAAAATTAGGGTTATTTTTCATCTTTCTCACTGAAAATCAAAGGAAGAAAGACCATTTGAAGCATTTTAGGGTTCGGCCCTTTGTAGTTTTGATTGAGGTATGTTTTGAGTTTGGTTTTTGATAATTTTTACGTTTTTGTGATCGTTGCTTCGTATTCTAGTTAGCCCGTACCTTAATTTTTGAATTTTTTCATGATTTTGTGAAGTGCCATTGATGATTATTTGAGTTTTTAGATGTTTGATGATGAAATATGAAAATTTGATGATAGATTTTAATGTTTTGTAAAGTGATTTTTGACAAAAATGTGAAAAAGGGATTAAATTGTGAAATTGTAAAATGTGGTGGTTAAAATTGGGAAATAATGAAAGATATGGGCTGTTAGTGATAGGTGGTAAATTCGGCTAGGCATGGGTTGGTATTAAATTGCATGAATTTGCAATTTTATGTGATAAGGACTAAATGGTAAAAAATTTGAAAAGTATAGGGGCAAATTTGTAAATTTGCCAAAATATGAATTATGGACTAAATTGAATAGGTTGAATGCTGAATGTACTGAATTTGATAATATATAGATCAAGATAAGCCGAGATCGAGTTTAGATCGGGGAAAAGGAAAGATCGATTTAATAGCGGAGATAGTTTTTATCAGAGCAATACGAGGTAAGTTCGTATAATTAGAATCGAGCTTTTAAATATTTGTATTTATTTGAAATATATGTATATGTTTGAGGAATTTTTATACTTGGAATACGAATGCCTAATCGATATATATATTGATGGTTACCGAGCCCCGTTTGAACAGTAAGAATTCGTAGGATACGAGTGACATGTCACTAGGGTTATCGTTTTGGTCGAGCTTCAGCATTTGTTGCGGACTCACCACAGCTCATATGAGCTTACCGATATATTAGCTCTTAAGAGCTTACTATATTCAGCTCATTGGAGCTTACCGTTTCAGCTCGTTTGAGCTTCTTTGTTCATTTCGATAGAGCTTGCTCGTTTCGACTCAATAGAGCTATCGCTCATCACTCGGGAAGAGCTTACCGATCATGGCTCGAAAGAGCATAATTGATAATGAATTGACGGATTAATGATGTTTATCACCCGAGTATCCTTTACAGTTCTAATAGGTTCAACAGGCATAAATTCTGTTTATACGGATGAGTACTGTTATTGAATGAATTATTGGTTATATGATTGAGAATGAAATGTTGAATGCTAGTTATATTGATTATTGAATTATGATAATGGATGATTTCATGTATTAAATTGTCTAACCTATGGATGAATGCTTGTGATAGGCATTTGAAAATTGTATGGAGTTTACTTTAGTAATTGCCTTGATTATTGTATAAATGGTAAGTTTAATTCTAAATTATACGGGCTTACTAAGCTATAAAGCTTACTCTGTTTCTTTTTCTATGTTTTATAGAGGTTCGTTAGCTCGCTCGTTTCGGACAAATCGGAGTTGCACATCACACTATCCGATTTTCGATTGGTACTTTTGAATTTGTTGATAATTATAAATATAGCATGTATAGGCTAGTTTAAAAGATGTTAGTTATGGCTACTTGATATTATGGTTTTGGTATATTTTGTGTATAAGTTAAGCCATGTGATTTGGCTTATTTTGGTACTATGTTTTGGCTGAGTTTAAGTGTTCAATTATGGTATGTTTTGGGCAAGGAATTGATGGAATGAAAAGGTGCAAAAGATGTCTTGTTATGTAGTTGATATATGAATGAATAATGCATGATGTTAATGAGGCATTTGAGTACTAAATTGAATTGGTATAATATGTGTATGAAATGTTATAGAATGATTGCCAATTGGGTTATGAAATGTGGTCATTTATGCTTATAAATGCTTGTGTGTATAGGGTGGCAAATGGCTTTGCAAATAGCCTATTTTTGTCCACTCGGGCGTGTGTCTCAACCATGTGTGACACACGGTCATGTCACACGGTCGTGTGTCCCCTGGTGTTGAAATGGAATGAAAGTCAGTATGCTGCACACGGTCTCACACACGGGCGTGTGACTGGTCGTGTGGTACAAGTCAGTATACCCCCCAAATGGCACACGTCCTAGCACACGGGCGTGTGGCTTGACGGTGTTGATAAGTCAATATACCCTACAGTTTTGGCACGGCCTGATACACGGGCGTGTATGGCCATTTCGAAGGGCACACGGGCTAGACACACGGGCGTGTGGTTGGCTGTGTGACCCAAGTCAGTATACTCTCTAGTTTTCACACGGCCTGGCACACGGGCATGTCCTCAGCCGTGTGACCCAAGTCAGTATGTATGCCCTGTTTTCACACGGTCTAAGACACGGGCGTGTCTACTAGCCGTGTGAGGCACACGGCCTGTTCACACGGGCGTGTGATACTTGGAATGTTGAAAATTTTTCTAAGTTTCCAAAATTTTCATATGTTACTGATTTAGTCCTGAATGCATGATTAAAGCCTTGTATGCTCGATTTAAATATATATTGAATGTGAATGAATGATATTTACTAAAATGAGATGATATTTGATAAATGATTATTCTGAACTGAGTTTCTAGTTCGGTAATGCCTCTTAACCTATTCCGGCGATGGTTACGGGTTAGGGGTGTTACAGTTTAACCGGTTACTACCGAAGGTTTGCCGAAGGAATTTCTCTGATTGTGTCACCTCTGACGAAAGTGTTGCATAAGAATGCTCCATTCATGTGGTCTGAGGCACAACAGTCTAGTTTCGATAAGCTCAAGTCCGTTCTGACCTGAGCTCTCGTTTTGGTTCAACCAGAATCGGGTTGGGAGTTTGTGGTATACAGTGATGCTTCACATGTCGGGTTAGGATGTGTGCTTATGAAAAACGGTAAGGTGGTCGCTTACGCGTCGCGGCAGCTGAAGACACACGAGGGTAATTATCCTACACACGATCTTGAATTACTTGCGGTTGTGTTTGCTCTGAAAATATGGGTACACTATCTGTATGGTGAAAGGTGTATTATTTACACCGATCATAAGAGTCTCAAGTATTTGTTAACGAAGAAAGAGTTAAATTTTCGGCAGCGCCGATGGGTTGAGTTACTTAAAGATTACGATTGCACGATAGAATATCATCCAGGTAAGGCTAATATGGTAGCTGATGCCCTTAGCCATAGATCGATGGCGGATCTGAGAGCAATGTTAGCTCGCTAGAGTTTGGTTGAGGATGGAGGATTGTTGGCTGAATTACAAGTAAAACCAACTTGGGTGGAACAGATTCGAGCTAAGCAACTGAATGACGAGTCTTTAGTCCAACGTATGCAACATATTGACTCGAATGAGAATTCTGAGTTCAGCTTGAACTACGATAATGTGTTATGCTTCAAAGGCCGGATTTGTGTACCTAATGACAAGGAATTAAGGCATTCGATCCTACAAGAGGCACATAGCAGTCCCTATGCTATGCATCCTGGTGGGAACAAGATGTACCGGGATCTCTGAGAGCTTCATTGATGGCCCGGGTTGAAACGGGAGGTAGCCATTTTTGTGTCCCACTGTCTGACATGTCAAAAGGTTAAGGCCGAACATCAGTTGCCCTCTGGACTGCTGCAACCAGTTAAGATTCCTCAGTGGAAATGGGAGCGGGTAACCATGGATTTTGTTACGGGATTGCCTTTAACTCCGAGTAAGAAAGATTCAGTTTGGGTCGTCATTGATCGGTTGACTAAGTCAGCCTATTTCATTCCTATCCGAACAGACTACTCCTTACAGAAGTTAGTTAAACTGTACATCGCTGAAATTGTGAGACTTTACGAAATTTTGGTCTCGATCATTTCTGACAAAGATCCGCGATTTACGTCTTGGTTCTGGAAGAAACTCCATGAAGCTTTAGGCACTCGACTTAATTTCAGTACTACGTACCACCCTCAAATAGACGGAAAGTCGGAGTGAGTTATTCAGATCTTGGAAGATATGCTTCGGGGTTACGCAATAGACTTTAAAGGTAGCTGGGAGGAGTATCTGCTGTTGGCAGAGTTTGCTTACAACAATAGCTTTCAGTTTAGTATCCAGATGGCACCTTACGAGGCTCTATATGGTCGTAAGTGTCGTACTTCGTTATGTTGGACAGAGTTAAGTGAACGTCAGATATTGGGTCCTAAACTGGTTTCTGAAATTGAAAACACCGTAAAAGTAATTCGGGATCGACTGAAAGTCGCATCTGATAGAAAAAAGTCTTATGCAGATTTAAAAAGAAAAGATATTGAGTTTTCGGTAGGTGATCAAGTGTTTCTAAAGGTATCACCTTGGAAAAAGGTCCTCCGATTTAGACGTAAGGGTAAGATAAGCCTGAGGTTTATTGGTCCTTACCGTAGCTTAAGGCGTGTTGGACCCGTTGCATACCAATTGGAATTACTGCCGAAACTGGATCGAATTCATGATGTATTTCATGTCTCGATGCTGAGACGATGTCGATCGGATCTATCGCATATTGTTATTATTGATGGGATTGAGTTATGACTGGACTTAACATTTGAAGAAGCCTGTTCAGATCTTGGAACGTGACGTTAAGGTGCTGAGGAGGAAAACAATTCCTCTAGTGAAAGTCCTACGGTGGAATCATGGTACTGAGGAAGCCACGTTGGAATCAGAAGAATTAATCCGACGACTGTATCCGTATCTATTTGACTCAGGTAAAATTTCGAGGCCGAAATTTTCTTTATGGGGAGAGAGTTGTAACGCCCCCAAAATTTAAGAGTTTTTTTGTGAGAATATGCAGTAATCAGATTTCTGTATCTATGGTTCTGTGCTCTGCTTCTGTGTTTAGGGTCTGGAGTTCGAGTCGTCTCATTAAAAGTTTTGTTGTTTTGGAAATTAAACCATAAGCACGCGTTAGCCACTTAAGTTCGATTCAGTGTGAAATTGTGACAATAATGAGCCTGCTGGTTCACTGATTAAGCATCTGTCTGTAATCTGTCTAGTTCCGAGTTCGAATTCCATCGTATGCGTTAGGAATATATTTTTGTCAAGTGTTAGAAATCGGTTTGGAAGTTAAAAATTAATTAACGATAGTTTTATTCCTTTCCTCTTCTTCTTTTATTTTTTTTCTTTTTTTTTTATTTCTATAGTTTTCTTCTTCTCGGTTGATTATTGTGTTAATTGGAAGTGGTGAGAGAATACAGATTAATGGAAATTCTATTGTTAGTCACTGGTCCGGAGGCTGAATGTAAGTAACTGTTAATGCGAGCATCTTCGTGATTTTTCTACGCCTGGTAAATTGTTTGGGACGGAATACTTTTGTGAGTTCGAGAATCTCTTCTTAACGATTGTGTCTTTACAGATCAGGCAAAGCTATTAACACCAAGGAATAGCAACAAGACAATCTCTGTGATTGTTGCTGAAGTTTCGGTTTGGAATGTTTGAAGGTTTTGTGTCGAAACTTTTGACGTAGAATTTAAGCGAGCAATCGAGAAGTTCTGTTGATTAATTGGCTAAATTGTGTTACTGAATACTTGTTTTAGGCTTCGAGGATCTCTAGGATTATTGTCTCTTCGAAATCTTTCCAAGTGCGTATCGAAAACCTTAGTTTTTGCATGTTTTGTCGCCGGAAATAGTGGTTGTCGACGCCACACGGCTAGGCACACGGGCATGTGACTAGACCGTGTGAGCCACACGGGCGTGTGGCAAGCCGTGTAATTCATTGTTTGTTGATTTGGGGCCACACGGGCGTGTGTCCAGGCCGTGTGTGACCATGTTGGTGCAGGGTTCACACGGGCAACGGAAATGGGCGTGTGTTTGGGCCGTGTAACTCATTGTTTATCGATTGACACCACACGACCAAGGACACGGGCGTGTGTCCAGGCCGTGTAACTCACTGCTGGGGTATTAAAAGCCACATGAGTAAGGACACGGGTGTGTACCCAGGCCGTGTGAGTCACACGGGCAAGGACACGGACGTGTGTCCAGGCCGTGTAACTCACTGTTTATGCTTGAAAACTACACGGCCAGGACACATGGGCGTGTGACCTGGCCGTGTGACAGATAATTGGGCCTGAAAATTGACTTTTGAGGCCGGAAATGTTACTTAACCTTGATATTGGTTTCCATAACGTAAGAAAAATAGAATTTGGTTATATGAGATCTGTATGATAAACTGAGACTGAATTGTAAGTGAAATATTATATGTACACTGTGATATCTACTCTGTTCTGGAACTACCTTAGTTGATTGTATAATGAATTAGAATGACTGAACGTATGATACGGATAATTGCATTCTGCATTAACATGTGGTAGGAGTTTGTGAAAAGGGATGAAGTCTATACTGAAATCGTGGCTATGCCACAATGAGTATCACTCTGAATCTGGCGCTTGTGGTATATTGATCTAGCAACTAAGCTGCGTTTCTGTGAAAGTGTCATTGAACACTCTAATGGTGTGCAGGGATGGGTGGGCATTAAATGTCCATAGTGGTGTGTTGGGATGGCCGAAGTTGGTGTGTAACGGGTGGAAATAGGAACATTGCATCTGAATCGGATCTGAATTATATCTGAATTGGAATAGTATATGTACATATATGTAACACCTCTGCTCTGAATCTGGATTGAACATGTTTCTATGTCAAACCGAATCTCTGAACTGGAATTTCTTTATAAGCAACCATTGTTGAATTACATTCTTTTACGCACTGAGTTCACAACTCACCCTTTTATTGATTGGATTTCAGGTGGTAATCAGTCTTGATCGGGTCGGTGTCGCGGAAGCTCGGTCAAACATTTAACTTTCCTTTTTAGCATTACTATTAGGGGTTTATGTCTTATGATGTTATGGACTTATGAAGGTCATTTGTTTAAATTATTGTTGTGATGAATATTACGTGACTATTGGTTCAATTTGACTATGATATGATAGTATGAATGTTAGTATGGATGATGTAGCTCTCCAACTTGGTCTGGACTTCTAGGCCGGGTTTAGGATGTTACAATAAATATAACTAATACAATATTATATACAAAACTTTAATCTAATTTTTCGGAATCGTAGAGTCATATTTTAGTATTAAACAAAGCATAAATGATTTGCTTGCTATTGTTAAGTTCTTTGGCTCATAATTTCGGTTAATAGTCTTTGGAAATGCAGGAAAAGAAAATAAAAAAAATTATAAAATATAGTGTAGCATTTAATCTTATGTTGTTAGTTAAAAGAGAAAGAAATCTCACATTGTCTAGGAACAAGCTGCAAACCTATTCAATAGTTTATATATACACATATCTCATATCTCATATTGTTTAAGAAAACAAGGGAAATGAGACTTTAGGTCTAAATAAAGTCATGTTTTGTAAGTTTCATTTCCAGATTAATAGGTAGCACCAAGAATTTAAAAAAACATTAGTGCTGCCTCTTTTTAGTGCTGATATGGAAAAAAACAGGAAGCAATTTTCTGTCAATATGCTAAAAACGCGTTTAGCTGGAAGCATCTGAAAACATTTCTAGCTGCGTTTTACCAAAATTGGCCCATTCCCATAAATATTCAAAAATTTGCCCTATTTTCGTAATTTTAAAAAAATGGCATTTATTAGTATTTTAGCCATAATAGAATGTTTGGTTGGGTTGATTATTTATTTATCTTAAATTTGAAATTTAAGGTTTTTAAAATTGAATAACTCTTGGTCAAATTATTGGTTAATTCAATCGATTTTTTAGTTTGGTTCAATCGATCCATACCCGTATTCGGGTCAATTAATCTAATGTCTCTCTCTAGGCTAGTACTTTAGTCACTTTTTGATCATACTGGCCAATCTAAATCTCTACATTTCGTACTTTTGAAATTTACTCTAACTTTTATTTTCAATAATTTAATCTCTTAACCTTATAGATTTAAAAATCTACTTTCAAATTATAAATAATCACGTAATATTTTAATAAAAAAGTTAATGATATTAACTATTTGAACTAATTAATAACATTATAAAAGTATAGGGACCAATTTATGTTAAAAATTAAAGTATAAAAATTAAATTTAAATTTTAGACTGACCAAAATTGAAATTTAATAGAAACCAATTTATGTTAAAATTAAAGTATAAAAATTAAATTTAAATTATAGACATTTTAGACTGACCAAAACTGAAATTTAATCAAAATGCAAAAAGAAAAAGAGCATGGTTTGAGTGTACCACATGTAAGTAGAAGGAAAGTCCTTTGAATCTTAGACATATTAGAGGGACCAAAACTAAAATTTAACTATTTTGATAAAATGCAACAAAAAAAAGGAAAAAAAAAACAAAGAGAGCATGATTTAGCTACTCACCTGTAACTTGTAAGTAGAAGGAAGGTATAAGGGAAGGCTTTTATATATAGTTATATAGATTTCAAAAAATGCAAATAATATGTGTTTTAAATTTTTTATATTTTTTATATATAATAATTTAATGGAACTCCGTTAGTGGCAGGATATTCATCCCATAAAATCCATAGAGGTTTGAAGCTTGTCTTAAAATTCGGGTAAATTAAATAGATAGTCACTTAATTATAAAATATTTTCATTTTAGGCATTCAAAATAAAAAGTTTACAATTTAAGCAACTAAATTATATAATTCGGTCATTTTGGTTACTCCTGTTAAAATCACAATCGACAAGCTGACGTGACAGTTAAAAAAATCGGTATAATAAAAATTTTAACCCTCAAATTTTACATATTATATCAATTTAGTCATAATTTTAAAAAAAAATTAATCCTCAAAATTTACAAATATTTTCAATTTAATCTTAATTCTAAAAAAATGAAAAAATATAAAAGTACATAAATATTTTCAAAAAATATATAATAATAAAATTTAAAATATATAAAAATAAAAATTGTTGACAAAAATAATATTATATAAATTTTAAAAATATATACAAATATTAATCTTAATATCAAATAAAAACTAATTATATTAATATTAAATAAAATAAAAATACCCCGTCCCTCTCCCCCTCCCCACCACCGGAAATGGGAAATGAATCCACATTCATGAACACCTGTTAAATTTGTAAGCTCAATAAGATGCCTTAAACTAATGCAATTTATATTTCGCTCCTCCAACTTTCTCAAAAAGAGATGCAGTAATATGATAATGATTGCAGAAGGAGAGCGCTACCAATGATGGTTTCGATCTGTTCAGCGGGTTATTCATCCATAACAGGTTTGCTCAACAAGAGGTACGTTGGTAGCTACCCATGTGACTGAAAACAAACATCCAATCTTTCTATTAAGAACACTAATGCTGTCTACCATGATGCAGCTGATGAACCTAGAGCAGTCTTTTGAAATGGTCAAGCAGAGGCT
The DNA here is from genome assembly GCA_025698515.1 of Gossypium sturtianum. NCBI lineage: Eukaryota > Viridiplantae > Streptophyta > Magnoliopsida > Malvales > Malvaceae > Gossypium > Gossypium sturtianum. Next base: position 49,712,967 of record CM046946.1, on the reverse strand, counting down.
GCTAAACAAGATGAGAGAACAACAAAGCCTTATCTTGGTCCGACCACCGATTGGAATGGGTTTTGCTAACAAAAACCTTCTAGTAATTGTCAACTCCGTAGACAGTCGCGTAGCAGAATTTTTTTTTTATTTTATATTTTTATGATAGTAAAAATATAATTTTATTATTTTAATAGTTATTTTTATAATTTTCAAAAGATAATTTTTATAATTTTTAGTAAGCTAAATTATAGTTTTATTTTATTATTTTAAAATTTTATAAATTATAGAACACATAAAATAAAATTTTACAGGAGCCACTCTACTAAACTCTGCCACCGTCGTAGATATATCTTTTTCTCCGATTCTAATATTTAAATGCAGCAACAACCAGGGGCGAAGCCAGAAGAATTTTTTAGGGGGGGCCGGATAAAATTTTAATTTTTTATAGTTTATATCTTTATAATTTGTAAAGGATAAAATTGAGTTTTTCTAATTTTAGAGGGGGCCAAAGTATAATTTTACCTTTACTAATTTAAAATTTTTAAAAAATTCTAAGGGCCAAAATAACAATTTTACATTTTAGGGGGGGCCGGGGCCCATGCCAGCCCCCTAGCTACGCCCCTAGCAACAACACAGAGAGAGTGGGGGGAGGGAGAGGGAGAGGGATGGCCGTGGGGAGGAGGCAATTTTTATTTTATTTAATATTAATATTAATATAAAATTTAAATTTATTATTATATTTTTTAAAAATTATTTATTTTTACATATTTTAAAATTTTATATATTTTTTAGCTTTATTATTATATATATATTTTGAAAATTTTATGTATTTTTATATACTTCTTTAAATTTTTTAGAATTAAAATCAAACTAAGATTATTTGTAAATTTTGAAGGTTAATTTTTTAAAATTATGACTAAATTGATATAACATGTAAAAATTGATGGCTAAATTTGTTATTATATCAAATTATTTAACTGTCACATCTGCTTGTCGTTTGTGATTTTAACGGGAGTGATCAAAATAAAAATACTATGTAACGTGACTGCTTAAATTGCAAACTTTTTAAGTGCCTAAAATAATTTTTTTTTATAATTAAGTCACTATCCATATAATTTATTTTAAAATTAAAAAAAAAATCAGCTGTCATGAAGTATGGTGCGTGTGAGTGGCATGGGTATCTTCTTATCGTATATATGAATACTAATTATTGTATGTTAATAAAAATATAATTTAAGAAATTTTATAAATGAAATTTTCGAAAATGTTGATTAATAATAACTCTTTTTAAAAAGATAACTTCTCGTCAAATTGGATTTGTTTGAGTTCATCACCTTCTTTTCAATTTTAAGGATTGTCTATAGCTAATCTATTACTCTTACTACCACCGGTTTTTGCTTTCATAATTTAGAAAACCTAAAATTTTATACCATTCTAATTCGGGTAATATTTTGTACAGATGTAAAATTTTAACTTTACACGTGAGATGACATTTTTTTCACATATTCTATTCATTTATTAATTTTTTAAATATAATTTAAAGACAAGTGAAAAATTTTAATTTCACTTATGAACTTGAAATTTTCTACCAATATGTTAAATAATTATCCTTCTAATCAATCACATTAGTTAACGCAATAAATTATCAATTATTTAGTACACGTACAGATCTTGATCCAAAACCAAAGAACTCTCGTGAGGCGGATACAGGAAATTTGGTGGTGGTACCGCCCCTAAAATAGAAAATTTATATTTAAGCCCTTGAATTTTTTTTTAAAATTTTAAATTAGTAAATGTAAAATTGTACTTTGGCCCCCTTAAAATTATAGAAATTCGATTTAATCCTTTAAAAATTATAAAGATATAGACCATAAAAAATTAAATTTTCATTCGGCCCCCCTAAAAATTTGTTCTGGCTTCGCCCCTGGCAACTCTGTAAGGTTTTGAACTTCTTCCGTGAAATGATTGTATCTTTACTAAACTTGATTACGGGTCGGGTCACTCGTTCAGTTTTGAAAGTTCACTCGAAAAGTGAGAGCGTTTAAGCAAAAATATAAGCCCGAAAAATGAGTTTAGACAAAAAAATAAGACTTGTTTTCTAAATGGGCCGAGCCTCAGGTAAGTTTTTTTGCCCAAGCTCGGCCCGAATCTGCCTAGTTTTTTTTTTTTTTTTTTTGCTTTCCTATCATTTTGTTGTTGTTTTGTTGTTATTTTGCTATTATATTGTTACTATTTGGTTGTTATTGTTTGAATATTGTATAATTCTTGTTTTGTTAATTTTATTACTATTTTAGAGACATTTGCTTGCTAAGTTATAACTATTTTAATGTTATTTAAGTATAAAACCTTTTTGAATGTATTTTCAATCAGTTAGGAAACATTTATTTTAATGTTTTTAGTGTATTTGATGTATTATATTTGTAACACCCCTTACCCGTATTCTACGCCGGAACCGGGCCCGAGGCATTACCGAAATAAAACCGCTTGATCACCACTTAGGCTCAACGTGACTACTCTCTCTTAGTCACCATAACGACCTCGTTCTCAACTTACGAGACCTTACTCATATACACGAGGGCTCTCGAGACCATATCGGAAACTTTTACGAATTTAAAATTTTTCCATCCCAACAGGGCTACACGCCCGTGTAAGATGATACACGCCCGTATGTAGTCACACACGCCCATGTCCACAAACCGTGCACAAAACTCAAGCATTCTGCCAAAGTCCCACGGCTAGGGCACACGCCCGTGCTCTCCACCCGTGGTGAACACTGACTACTCTACACAGCCTAAAGCCTAGACACACACCCGTATGGCTAGCCCGTGGCCTATAACACTCGAATCTGTCAAAGTGACACGACCAAGTCACACACCCGTGGGCTGGCCGTGTGTCACACATGGCCTAGACACATGCCCGTGTGTCTATCCACATGGACAAGAACAAAGCTATTTGCTAAGCTCTTCTCACCCCTCTAGCATACACAACATGTACTCATTCAACACATCCATAACCAACTCATTTTGAAACACAATCTTACATGGATAACTACATCTTTTATATAATAAAGTAGCCAACAACCATGGCATTATACAAAATAGTTTATCCATCTAATGGCCAACACATCTTAGCCAATACAACAAAATTCACTAACTTATCTAGCCCCTATACATGCCATATACAAAACATTAAGTCCAATGTACCAGAGTGTGTTGATAGTGTGGGCGATCTTTCGATTAATCCACGTATCACAATTCAATCCTTGTTCTCTATAAGACAAGGGAAAAGAAAGGAGTAAGCTTTGAGCCTAGTAAGTTTACACATAAACAATTTAAGCATTCTAGTATAAGCTAAACAACAATTAGCATTATACTAACATATGTAATTCACATCCACTACTATGCTTACTCTTTCTATCCCTTACCACATCTCCAACACATCATGAGTCACATACTCATAATCATTGACATGCACCCCTGCACTCAATAGCACATTTACACATAAATACAACACATCATTGTTTCTCAATAATACATCCACACAGCTAAATTACTTGGTGGTTTCGCACTTAGCCCACCACAATCAGATCATAGGGTAGTATCGCACATAGCCTACCACAAAGGATAAATATAGTGATGCCGCACATAGCTCACTAAATAATATGCTTAACAATAGTATCGCACACAACCCATCATTGTTAAGTATCAAGGTGGTATCGCACTTAGCCCACTATCAAACATTATCACTACACATTCACATGTCTACTTGTAATACATTCATCCATTCACAACTACTATCTCATTCATTCCACTAGAATTGAATAGGTTCTCAATTATGCTACACATTAGCTAGCATTAACAATGTATATGCATAAATGCATTGTTCATACGTAAACTTACCTCGATACTCAAAAAGTATGGAGATGTGCAATTTAGTCTACGACCTTGCCCTTGCCTCGGTTAAGATTTGGGCTTCATCTTTCTTGATCTAAAATGACAAATCAACCCGATCAATACACACATTGACTAAATTGACCCTTATCTCATACTTTAGCAAAATTACCATTTTGCCCCTAAACTTCCTCATATTTATACTTTTGCCCCAAGGCTCGTAAAGTGATTTTCATTCAACTTTCTAGCCTTTCATGCTTAGCCGAATCATTTACTCAACTAAAGCAATCATCAATTCTCACTAAATCACTCATGTATGACCAATCTCAAGACTTTCACAAACTAGTCCCTACATGCATTTTTCATGGAATTCACTTAGCAAAAGATGTTTCTACTACATCAAGCCTTCATATTCTTCCATAAAACATCAAAATACATGCATGTCATACATGGTTACATTTTTGAACATCAATCCTAGCTCAACATATAGCTAAAAATAGCTTACTCATGTTACTAGGACTTCAAAAATCTGAAGAATATCAAAACAGGGCTTGGATGCACTTACTAGCAAGCTTGAAAAATTGAAGAACCCTAACAATGGCTTCTTGAAATTTTTGGCAGCTTGGAGAAGAAGATGAATGAAATTTTGTCATCTTTTTCTCTTTTTAATCACTTAATTGACAAATGACCAAAATGCCCCTTAGTCAAACTTTTCCAATACCACCCACTCATGCCCATTTTTGTCCAAAAATTAGAATTTGGGAAAATTACTATTTAAGGACCTCTAATTGATAATCCAAAGCTATTTCATACAATTAGCTTCTAGAATCTCACATTTTGCAACTTTTGCAATTTAGTCCTTTTGGACAATTCAACCACAATTTAACAAAATTGCTTCATGAAAATTTCACACTATCATGCAAACATAGCATAAACCTCAAAACTCATACATATACCTCGGATTTGTGGTCTCACACCACTATTCCGACTAGGCCTTAAATCGAGATGTTACAATATTTTTTAAGTTTATTTTTATATAAAATAATAATATAAAAACTTTAATATGGCAGACTGGGTCAAGTTCGAGTTTAGCATTTTTTATCTAGGTCAGAATTGGGAAAAATTTTAGAACCATTTTTTGAACAAAGCCTGGGCTTAAAAAACGAGCCTAAAATTTTGCATCGCCCGACCCATGGTCAAGCCTAATCTCGAGCTATAAAGTTACAAATTAGAAGCATGTTTGGTTAGATGGAATAGCCTATGAATTCCAACTCTATTCAATAGCTCACTATAAACTGTTGTTTGGTTTAAGGTAATAGCCTATTACGGGCCGAATGGAATCAGCATCTATTACTGGACAACTTGTAATAGCAATTCAGGGGTTGGGGGTCTGAATGACTATTCAAAACCACCCGTAATAACATTTTTCCTTTTTTGGACCAAAATAGTCCGCCTCTCTTCTTCATCGTTTTCACTTTCACTTCAGATTTCTTCCTCAACATTTCTTGAATATCCAACATTTTTCCTTTTTCTCCCATTCACTATTTATTAGCTCAAACTTTCCCTTCTTCCTTTAACATGGTGGTTTCATACAGTTTTTATTTTCTTTTAAATCCCCCTTTCTTTCAACATATATAGCTGGTGAAAATTTTATGCTTTGTGTGGCTATGATTAAAAAGCTTATTCATGTGTATACCAACATGCAAAGCGAAAGGCACGTTGAGAGATAGTTGCAAGCAAGCATTGCTTGGGTAGCCGCTATTTCTAACCAAATGACACAATAAGACAGGGTGTTTAACTTTTTCATACATTTCTTGAGCAAATGTTGGCAAGTTGGTCTTTGTTTTTATGCTCTATTCTTGGCACTCGTACCTGTTTATATTTAACCTTAAATATCCAAAAATAGATCCCTTTTGAACAACACATATGTATATATAATAAACAGGCGTTTGCAATTGCAAGTTCTTTCACGGGTGCAAAAACAAAAAGAAACCACAACAGCAAAATAGCATGTAATTGGATAGAAAAACATTTAAAAAGTTGGTCTCGCACTTGGTTTACACTTTTGTGTCATGTTTCTTTACATGGGGAATTTGTATATAATTTTTAACATATTTTTTTGCTTTAAGGGAACTTAATATAAAAGTTTTGACTGTGCAAAATCTTAATTTTATGTCTGTCTTAGGATGAACTTTTTTAATTTCACTTGTCCCTATGTTCTGCTTGTTGTGTTTCCATATAAAAAAAAGTTTTGGTTGATTAGTCTGGAAAAAGAGGATCATAGACTTTGCAAGAGTCTCCAAGCTTCCAATGTACTCTTTTTCCAAGTATTGTTGTAGCTTACTTTAGTGCTAAATCTTCTGTATTTGGACTTCTAAGAGAAAAAAGATAAGGTTATTTTTTTGTCATCACACCCGTTTGGGCCTTGTTTGGTTTTATGTGAATGCATTTGATGCATTTATTCTAGTGTTTGAGGTGGTATGTTTGGCAACGGGCTCTTACTAATTGGAGCCTTTTTAAGCTTCTGTACCATTACCAATTGTGGCAAATTGTATATTGTGTTCTCTTCACTTTGTCTCTTCTGCTTTGGTCTTAGCTTTCTCTAGTTCTCAGTAACTTGAATAGTTTCAAAACAAAATTCATATTAGGCTTCCTTGAAATATCCATGTCTGACATTTTCCAACACATGCCAACCTAGGTATATATAGAGATATGATGCTCCAAATTGAACAATTTGTAATAAATTAATCACTATCTGTTTATTAGCAACTGAACAATTTTCTTTCCTAATGAAATGTAATCCAGTGACAAAGGGGTTGTGATCTTCATATCTCATACAACGGTTGCTGCTTTGGTTGTTTTATTCTTTGATTTAACACTTTGTCGAGAAAATGATGAAAGCAGAAAGGACATTGGATTGAACTGGTGGGAAAAGTTTTGCTTTTACAAATCAAATGTTAGGAATGATGAATTCTATGCACTACCCTTTAGACTTAACAAGTTTTTCCGATCAATATAACCTTTTGAAAAATAAATATTTACTGTGAAAAATTATTTGCTTTCCAATTCCATTTCTTAAGTTAGATTTATCTTCCTAATTTTCCTTTTCATCCTACATCTTTATTCAAGAAGCTGTTTTTGAGTCACCTTGGCTAATTTAATAGCTGCTTTTACCTCATGTTACACTCTCTCTTATTTTTCCTTTATCTATCTGTGGTTCTTTTCTTACTGTCAAGTCTCAGTCCTGTTTTAAGCTAAATGTATTAAATGGGATGAATTTTTAAAAAAATTCATATAATATATGTATATTTTTGTAGAACTGGAAACTATGTAATTTGGATGTGGATGTATTAAATGGGCATTTTTTTAAAAATAATTATAAAACATCAGTCATCAATTAATCAAATCCACAAAAACACATTCTTTTCTTTTCTTTCTTTTTTTTTTCTTTTTTGGGTGATTGATAAAGAAATGAATTTCAAGTTTTTTACTTGCAAAGATAGTTGTAACTTCTATTTTGTGCTTTGTAAAGATTCTTAATATGTATTGCTCATTTTTCTTTGACAGTTTGTTATTGCTTCCTCTTCTTCTTTGGCTTGTTTGATTGCTTCCTCCACCCACAGTTGAGCACCTTGTATTCACTGAATCACTGTAAGTTCTTTGGTAATTAAATTCTTTAATTTTGTTTTACTGTTATTGAAATTAGTATTGGAGAAATGTGACCCTTTCACTATGATTTGAAGATATGTAACACTTTAATATCTTACAGTAATAGCTTGTAACAGCCCAGTTTAGACCCTAGTCGGAATAGTGGTTTGGGGACCACGAATCTGAGGTCTTAAAAACATTTTTATATTATTTTTGGTATTGATTATATGTGATATAGTCTGTGTGAAAATTCTGTGTGATAATTTTATCGACTGTGTGTCAAATTATGAAAAAGGATTAAATTGCATAAGGTGTAAAAGCTGTGTGTTAATTTTTAAGTGCCTATTTGTTGTTGGCTTTCTAAAGTGAAGGCCTTATGTTGTTATTAAACCATTTTAAGATAGTGGTTGGTTAATAGACAAAAATGGCCTTAGTGCATGAAAACTTAGATTGATTAGTAAAAGGTTAAATTGGTAACTTGATAAATAATGATATATATGTTATAATAAAACATAAGATGGCCATTATCATCTTGTTAGTGCCGAAATTGAAGAAAAGAAAAGAAAGAACACTAAGCTAGGGTATTCGGCCATCATTTGAGCTTGATTGAAGGTATGTTTTGCTTCAGTTTTTGATACTTTCTACGTTTTTGTGATCGTTGCTTTGTGCTCTTTAAAACCCATGCTTCAATTTTGTGAATTGGTGAAGATTTTGAGATGTGCCATTGATGAACATGTGAGCTTTGTGTTGATAGTTGGTAAAATATGAAAGCTTAGTGTTGAGTTAATATAGTTGTATTTGAATTTTTGGAGAAATTGAGTAAATTGGGCTAAATTGAGAAAAGTGTAAATTGAGGGACTAAAATGTGAAATAAATGAAATGTGTGGGCTTGAATGAACACAAGGGAAATTCGGCTAAGCTTATGTGAAAGGAAATTTTGTGAATTTGATGATTTTGTGAATTAGGGACTAAAGTGTTGAAATGTGAAAATGTGAGGGCTACTTTGTAAAATGCCCTAAATATGTGTGTTTGGATGAAATTGAATGAATTGGTAATTGAATAGATTGAATTTGAATGTGTATAGACCAAGAAAGGAGAGGTTCAGATCAAGATCGAGGCAAAGACAAAGTACTCGATTAATCGACCGTTTCAGTATTTCGACGTTCGAGGTAAGTACGGACATAATGCGTGTAATTAACTATGTTTAATGTTATGAAATGAATGGTATGATATATCAAATTGTAAATGCTATGTGAGAGCTCGAGTTATGTGGCACTAAATGTGCGTATTCGGAAATGTGACCAATATAACTAGCACTGTGTGTGCGAAGTAATATAAACTTCGGCTTTGTGGTTAGCACTGTGTGTGCGATATTGATATAAGTTCGGATATAATACTAGTGGTAAACTATATCTTTGTGATTTAAATTTGAATGAATAAATGTATATGATAATGATATTAGAAATGCTATGTGTGGACTTTGAAATAGAGGCACTAAGTGTGCGAAATTAGAAAAGATATAGAAATAAATAGCACTGTGTGTGCGAAAAGATTGAAGCTTCAGTTTATCGAATTGGCACTGTGTGTGCGATACCGATATAAGTTTGGTTTATCGAATTGACACTGTGTGTGCGATACCGATATAAGTTTGGCTTACCAAATTGGCACTGTGTGTGCGATATCGATATAAGTTTGACTTACCGAATTGGCACTTGTGTGTATGCGATATCGATATAAGTTTGACTTATCGAATTGGCATCGTGTGTGCGATACCGTTATAAGTTCGGTTTATTGAATTAGCACTAAGTGTGCGAATAAATCAAAAGAGTAGCAAAGATTGATCGTAATGTAAACCGAGTGGTTGAGAAGCATATTGGTGAGTAACTATGTGTTGACAAAAGGTACGTATTTAACCTTTGTGGTCGATGAGATTATGTATGATTTCATAAATGGTTGAATTGGATTATTGGATATGAATGATGATATGTATGAAACCTATGTGGTTGGTGAATTTGGATGTAGATGAATGGAATGCTATGTGAGGATTAGACATGGTTGAGTTTGTGTATCATAAGTAAATTATCTATGTGATGTTTTAATTTGTAGATTGATTCAATTTAATGAGTTAATTGTATTATGCCTCGAACTTACTAAGCTTTGAAAGCTTACTGTGTGGTTGTTTCTCTGTTTTACAGTGTCAGTAAAGCTAGCTCGGATTCGGGAATCGTTAGCATCTTTATCACACTATCGGCAATCTATTTTGGTACTTTTGAAGATGTATATAGCTAGATATGGCATGTATAGGCTAGTAATTGGTATAAGTTGTCATGTGAGCTTAGCCATGTGATTTGGCTATTTTTGAGTTAAGAATTTGCTAAAATGAATGTGATAGGTGAAGTATATTTTGGCATGGTTAGTTGATGCATGAAATGGTCAAGTTTGATTAAGTGAATGAATGAGATATGTTTGTGATAAGATGAGTTTTAACCTTGTAGTTTGGCAAGTTTGGAATTAGTATTGAATGTGTTGATGGAATGTTCATTTTGGTATATTTTTGGTTGCCATATATGCATGAAATGAGATGAATAATGATGCTTGTAGGCATGACCCTTTTTGGGTGGCATTTTGGCCTTGTAAATGGCCTATAATGTCGCATGACGCCAGGCACACAGGCGTGCCTAAGACCGTGGTTGTATTGGCGAGAATGTAGCTTAAATAGCACACGGCCTCGACATGGGGCGTGTCATCTGGCCGTGGTGTACAAGTCAGTAGCTAGCTAAGAGCACACGGCCATGGAACACGGGCATGCTTGGTGGCCGTGTTGGGAAAGTCAGTATATAGCCTAGTAGTACACGGTCATGGCACACGGGCGTGCCTAGTGACCGTGTTGATATAGTCAGTATATGGACACGGATGGACACACGGGGGTGTCTAGTAGCCGTGGAGGGCACACGGCCTCCTTCCACGGGCGTGTCTCCCCTGTATCTTAGAAAAGTTTTAAATTTAGGAGAAATTCTATATGTGTTTCAATTTAGTCCCGACCCCTCTATAGTATGTGAATTAGGTCTCGTAGACCTCGATAAGGGAAACCATGATTGTAATTGAATGAGATTGAAGATGATTGACTTTGTGTTGTAAATTCTAGATGTTAAATGTTTTGATTGATCGGTAATACCTCTTAACCCTGATCCGGTGACGGTTTTGGGTTAGGGGTGTTACATAGCTCGTCTGCCTTTAATAGTATAAAGTGAGAGGCGTAAAAGAATTGGTCTTGCATTGACAATATGGTTGCAAATGTTTACAGTTGCGAGTTGGTTCTTAGTTGCATTGGGTGCCATCCATAGCCTACATACTTATAGACCAATGATTAGATCTTATATTTTAGATTTTTATGCAAAACGAGATTATGTGAAAAGACTTGTATATGCTAGTGACGAGACCTGTATTGAACAAGTTAGGATGAATAGAATTACCTTTTTTAAACTATGTGAGATGTTACAAACTTTAGGGGGATTGAAGTCGTCAAGGAACATGCTTGTTGATGAGCAAGTGGCAATGTTTTTACATATCATTTCTCATCACCTTAAAAATCGAGTTATCAAGCATCACTTTAATAGGTCCGGGGAAACTGTTAGCAAATCATTTCACAATGTTTTAAATGCTATCATATGCTTACAAGATGTGTTATTTAAACAGGCAGAGCCAATTACAGCTAATTCTACAGACCCAAGGTGGAAATGGTTCAAGGTATTGGAGTGAGTTCTATATATAGCTCGTACATAATTTAGTTGATTTAGATTTAAATATAGTATCCTAACTCAAGGTTTTATACATGTGATGTAGAATTGCTTAGGTGCTTTAGATGGAACCCACATCAAGATTAGGGTTCCAACAGTTGATAAACCTAGATATTGAACTCGAAAAGGTGACATAGCAACAAATATTTTAGGTGTTTGTACACCTGATATGCATTTTGTTTATGTTCTTCCTGGTTGGGAAGAATCTGTTGCTGATGGACGGGTTCGTCGAGATGCCATTAGTAGGAGACATGGACTAAAAGTTCCTCATGGTAAAGTGCAAAATTAGAGGAATTTGAATTAATTTTTAAGGTCATACTTTTTTAGGAAATTAACCATGATAAATAGTTTCTTTTTATAGGTTTTTATTATCTAGTTGATGCTGGATACACAAATTGTGAGGGATTTCTTACGCCTTTTAGAGGACAAAGATATCATTTGAATGAGTGGCGTCAGGGTTACCAGCCAAGTACTCGGAAGAATTTTTCAATATGAAACATGCTTCAGCGCGTAATGTTATTTAAAGATGTTTTGGGTTATTAAAACTTAGATGGGGAATACTTAGGAGTCCATCATTCTATCCTGTGAGAGTGCACAATAGAATCATTATTGCATGTTATTTGCTCCATAATTTTATTCGAACCTATATGAGTCTTGATCCTATTGACGTGGAGTTGGGAGAAGGATTACCTAGCAATGTGATAGATGACGATGAACCAAATATCGTAAATATTCATCCATCGGATGCATGGGCTACTTGGCGGATGGAACTAGCCAACCAAATGTTCGATGAATGGCAAGCATCTAGAAATTAGTTAGGTTTAGGGTAAAAATAGTAAACATTAATTTGTTTATGTTATTTCATATATCTAGTTTATGAAACTTTGGTGGTGTTTGAATTGTTTTTTTGTATTGTACTAGACTTGTTGAATTATAATTTATTTTCTTTTGATTCATCATGTGTTATAAATTTATAAAGTGTTGACCTTTTGATTCATAATATTGAATTTAATTTTAATTTGCGTTTTTTCTTAAGATAGTTATGTCAGGTTTTTCACAATCAAGTGTTTCTTCCCAAAATTCTCGAGGAACCAAAAAGAAATGGGTTCCAGAAGAAGATGCTGCGTTGGTTGATTGTATGGTCGACTTGCACAATGTTGGAACCTTTAATGCAGATACGGGATTCAAAGTCGGTTATTTAAATAAGTTGGAAAAAATGTTAGAAAAAGTTTTACCCCATGCCATGTTGAAGGCTAAACCTAATCTTGAATCGAGGATTAGGACATTGAAAATGGATTGGTCAATCGTTTATGACATGCTTAGTGGAAAAAACAATAGCGGCTTTGGTTGGGATGAGCATAGGCAGCTTGTTGTTGCTGAAGATGTGGTGTGGAACTCATATATAAATGTAAGAATTATTTCAAGTCTTTATTATCTTATTTTGACCAAACTTATATCTAATATGAATTCCTCATTTTTATAGAGTCATAAAGAAGTCGGTCAATTCAAACATCGTAATTTCCCTTATTATGACCAACTTACTACCATCTACGCAAAAGATCGAGCCACTGGGAAAGATGCTCAAACAACCGCTGATATTATTAAAGAAATAGATGTTGAGGATGTAACTACTACAAATACTCATGAAGAAAGAAACAATTTCGATGGATGCGAAGCTGATGTTTCTTTGGATGACATGGATCTTTCAGCTACACAACCGCAACCAGCTAGAAACCAAGGTGATTCCACATTTTCAAAGAAGAAAAAAAAAATTTCTGATGCAAGTGATTCTTCTACTTCATTTACTGGTGCTGCCACTTTATTGGCGGAAAACATACGGATCGTTGGCCTTGAAATCAGTAAGAGTATTGCCTCCGAAGTGCTAATTCAACAAAAGTCAGAAATGACCATTCAAGAAAGTGCTCTAAAATTATATCCAACATTATGTGAAGTAGAAGGTTTAACTAAGGATGAGCGCTATCGCGCATTGAGCAAAATTCCAGATCATCCAACGCAAATGCTCATTTTCTTTAGTTTACCTTCTTCCGTGCGATTGGAATAGGTCAGAAGATTTCTTGTTGACCATTAAAAATCATGGTTGTGTTAATGTTATTTTGGTAACTTTTTGTGTTTGTAATATTTGGATGGTATAATGACATGATAGAATGTCATTACAATGTTGTAACTTTTTGATGTTGTAAAACGACATATAAACTAATGAAATCATGTAACTTTTTGTTAATATATGAATATTATGTTTGGATGTGAAATATAATTCTTAAGTTATTTATTACTTCTAATATTTTGTTTTTTATTATATAATAATTAAATTATTTGTTTCACTAATGATATTTTAGTACATTAAATATGTATTGCAGTTTAAAAATAATAAAGTAGATTATATATTATTTTTATAGTATTATTTATTATGATTTTTTAATTCATATAATAATAATTATATTAAGAATGTTATTAAATTAAATTATACTTTATTAAATTATATTTAATAATAATTATGTTAAAATATGGTTAAATTATTTATTATTTTTAATAAAATATATTTAACAATAATTTTATTAAAATTTGATAACAATAACAATAATCATCTGCCCCAAAAAATTTCTGCTAAGGGTACTTTGGTCATTTAAGTCTTTTTCCTTATACTATTACAACATCTATTCCATTCAACCAAACACAAGAATTTTATAACAGCTCTATTCCATTCCATTCAACCAAATAATTGAATTGCTGATTACAGCTCTATTCCATTACAACTCTATTCCATTACAACCCTATTCTATTACAGTGAACCAAACATACCCTAGGAGTTTCAAAGTGCATTATTAAGATAACTCAAAGACCCGCATGTCTTTTTGTAACTACTTTTCCACAATCTAGATGGAAGGCTTCCAAAAATTGACTCGAAGTTAATTCTATGAAACCTTGTGGGAACTTTTAATTTCACACACAAAGTTTCTAACTTTCGCTTTCAAATATTTTATCTTTTCCGCTATCCTTAAACTCGTTGGTTGCATGATGTATGAGAATGCATATAAATATTCATGGATCTTTTTGAAAACCCATAAAAAAACAACAATTCCAAACAAGAACACTCTTTATTTAGTTGATTATGTAAAAACAATTAGTGTTTCATTAATATTCTATGTTCAACCAACAATACATATTTTTATATTTTATGTTCAACCACAAAACATATTTATAAAAAAATGGTTAGAGGTTAAAATCTATTTGAAATTGTTGAGAGGAATGTCTCGGACCCTCATCGAAAGGTATTATCCTCTATAAAGGTTTTTTTCTTCCGTACTCCAAGAAGAGCCCAAAGGAGTTCATGAAATTTAAGGAGTGCCTCAATTGGTGGAGAATGAACTGGAAGAATAAGAGAAAATAATAAGAGGCCTTAAGTGAAACTTATGCAAAATTATGACAAGAGGACATATGTTTGGTCTAATACTCATTAAGAGTTAAATATGTTTGACTTCATATTCAATGGCTAATTAAACATTAACAGGTAAGTTGAACCCTATAATTTAGTAATTGAATTTGAATTAGCTAAAAAGGCTAAGCATGACATAATTGAAGTTTGGGTAATTCTTATTGGGCTAAAACAGCTAAGCACAAGTCGACCATACTACGATGAGTGATCACGCTGCTAGGGAAGTTCAGTAACCTTCTTTCTTTGTATTGGGTTACATATTAAGGACAGTGTGTAATTTAAGTGTGTGGGGGATGCACATTATTTTATTTTTCTTTGTTTTTGTTTGTTAATTGCATGTTTTATGTTTTTATGCCAATTTTAAAACAAAATTCAAAAAATATTCTTCTTTTGTTTCTTTGATTTTTTTTTTTTTTTCCATGGTGCTTGGAAAATAATTGAGCAATAGGCCATTGGTCGTAGACATTCAATAAGTATCTATCGATGTAACAAACCATTTTTGGTGAAATCAGAACAGTGGTTTTGGGACCACAAATCTGACGAGTAAATATTTATTTTATTATTATTTTAATGTCTACGGTATGTTAGTAGTGTCGTATAAAAATTTTGTTAAGAAATTTTAACGTTTGCATGCTTAATTTCATGAAAAGGACTAAATCGTAAAAGGTGCAAAAGTGTAGTTCTAGTAGCTAAAGGTGTTAAATTGCTATAGAACTTTAATGTAAGAGGACTTATAAGGTAATTAGATCATTTATGTGGCAGTGGACATTTATGGGTTTGGTTTTATTGAAATTATTAAGGTTTTAAAAGGATAAAATGATAAATAGGTAATTAAAGTTAAAATAACTAAAAGAAAATGTGTCCATCTTCTTCATTTTTGCATTCTCTCAACCGAATTCACCATTGAAGACTTAGATAGGGTTTGGCCAAGCTCTTCCATTGCATGTGAGCGTAATCATGTCCCGTTTTTAATGATTTCTATGTTTTCGAAGTCATTGTAGCTTAATCTAGCTAGCCCAGTGACTAATTTGCAAAACTGTTAAAGGTTTAGAATTTTTCCATGAGTATGTTTGCTTGATTCTTGAAATTTTATGGAAGATTATGAGTCCTTGTTGCTAAATAAACAACTTTTATAAAGTGATTTTTGATGAAATTATCATTTAGGGCCTTATTTGTAATAGTAGAAAAATACCATGGTAAAATTGTGAAATAATGATTTGTATAGATTGATAGAAGTCCCTAGGTAATTCGGCTAGCTTGCATTATGGATGAATTTGTATAAATGTTAATTTACGAGCTTAAGGACTAAATTGTCAATAAGTTAAAATAATAGGGGCAAAAGTGTAATTTCATGAAAGTATGAATTTTGGATTGAATTGAATAGAATGAATAGTAAATGGATTGAATTTGCTTATTTAGATCAAGTTAAGCCTTGTACGGATCTAGATCGAGGGAAAGATAAAGTCTCGAATTAGTTGATTCTATTTAGACATCTTTAAAATCGAGATAAGTTAGCACATTTAAATAACGTTTTAATGTTATTTGATTTATATGCTATTGTGTTATTTAACACATCATGTTATGACGAAAATCCAACGAAGTTACGACGACTATCGAGTCCCGTTTGAACCTTAGGAATATATAGGATACAAATGACATGTCATTAGGGTTATCATGTTTCTAGTGCTGGTCCTGAATGTCCTACCGATGGCTGAGTTCCGGCATTTATTGTGGATACTCGTCAGCTTGCGTGAGCAGCATTGTATAGCTACATTCCGACCGTCAGCTTGTGTGAGCAGACCCATTTATGGCTCGAGTGAGCATTGATGTAAAGGAAAAGGAAAAGGAATGGTTTAGACCATATTTTAGCACACTTTGTGTGAGCTTCCCACGTATCTGATATTATTCTAAGTGGTTCAACGGGCATGTAAAGGGAAGGAACGATAAATGTTTCGATCGACTATACTGTGAACTTGTGGAAATGTAAGAATTGATGTTGATCAAAGTATGTATAACCATGTTTATAGAAAGTATGAATTCAAATATGCTATACTCATGGAATCTATCTTACCATGTGATGATTTTGGTTAAGTTATGTGTTTAAGCACTAACTTGTGTTGTTGATGATGCTTAGGCTTGTGCCAAGCTATGTTGGATTGGTTCATGTCTATTTTATAAGATTTTGCATTGAAATGGCAAGCTATGTTCATGATTTACAAACTTACTAAGCATTATATGCTTACGTTGTTTTCTTTCCTATGTTTTATAGATTATCGAAAGCTCGATCGGTTTGGAAGCTTGTCGGAGATCTATCACACTATCCAGAGATTATATCGGTAGATTTTGATGTTTTAGTCATGGTTATAATGGCATGTATATGTGGACTTGTGCTTAATGATCTAGTTGTTATGTTTGGCATGTATATGTGGTATTATGGTTGGTGTACTTTTGGCGCTTTGATGGTTGGTGTTGATATGGCTAAGTGAATGTATGTTTTGAATGACCAATTTGGTAAGTTAAGATGTGATTTGGTATATGGTCAATTGGGCTATGTTTTAGTATGGAAATAAATAGTTGTGTATGGGTGATGATGTAACAGCCCGATTTAGGGTCTAGTCAGAATAGTGGTTGCGAGACCACAAATCTGAAGTAGAAATATGTGTTTTATGGTTTTTATGATGTCTATGACATGGTTACGTGATTTTGTGAAAATTTCATGAAGAAATTTATTATTTAGTGATCAATTTATTCATTAGGACTAAATTGCAAAGATTGAAAATATGAGATTCTAGAAGATTCAAGTATGAGATAGCATTAGAAAATGTATTAAAGGTACTTATTTAGCAATTAGACCATTATATTTTATGATGGACAAAAATAGACATGGGAAGGAAAAATATCAAGAAAGGGGCCTTAAGGGCATTTTGGTCATTTGGTTAATAAGTTAATAAAAAGGGAAAAAGAAGTAAAAAATGGTGTCCATCTTCTCCATGCTTGGCCGAAAATTTCAAGAACACCATAGCTAGGGTTTCTTCAACTTTCAATCTTCATTGTAAGTACCTCGTAGCCCCGTTTTTCATGTTCTTCGTATTTTTGAGATCCTCGTAGCTTAATTTAGTTATTTCTGCCCTTATTTTGAGCTAGGGTTCATGTTCAAAAATTTACCCATGTATGACATGCATGTATTTTGATGTTTAATGGAGGAATATGAAAGTTTGATGTATGATAAACATCTTTTTCTAAGTGATTTTCATGGAAATTTCATAAAAAGGACCTAGTTGTAAAAGTGATAAAATGTGCAGTAAAAATCAGTTTTGAAGGAAAGTGTGAGCTGTTATAAGCTCAATAAATGTTCGGCTAGGCTTGGGTAACCAAGGAAATGAGTACACTTCATTATACGAGCCTAGGGACCATTTTGTAAATATGATAAAGTTTAGGGGAAAAATTGTAATTTTACCAAAGTATGATTCATGGGTTATTTTAGTCAATGTGATCATTAAATAAGTGAAATTGTCATTATAGATCAAGAAACACGAAGTCTGGACCGAAATCGAGGAAAGAACAAGGTGGTAGACTAAATCGAACAACTATACATATTTTGGTACCGAGGTAACTTTGTGTGTAATAAATCAACTTAATGTTATTATGTTTTAATATGCTTGATATCATGAGAAATGTATTTTATTTTTATGAAATTGATTAATGAGGTCTCGATGAAAGTATGATGAAATTTCATTATGTGAAAGTCCCGGTTGAACCTTAGGAATAGAAAAAATTTCATTATGTGAAAGTCCCGGTTGAACCTTAGGAATAGAAAGGATACCAATGTCATGACATGAGACTATTAAGGTCCCGTGTAAGACCATGTCTGGGACATGGCTTCGGCACCTAATTGAGATCCCGTATAAGACCATATCTGGGATATGGCATCGGCATCGAATAAGATTCCGTGTAAGACCACGTCTGGGACCTGGCTTCGGTATGAAATCGTGTAAGACCATGTTTGGAGCACGGCGTCGATATACGATCTCGTGTAAGACCATATCTAGGATATGGCATCGACATCGATATGAGATCCCGTATAATAGCATATCTGGAATATGGCATCGGCATCGAGATGTGATCCCATGTAAGACCATATCTGGGATATGGCATTGGCATCGTATTATGTGAATGACGAGTTCGGGTATCTTTCGATATTCCAAGTGGTTCAACGGGATAAAGAGTTAAGTTTATGTTAAAGATGGAATTAGTGCTAAAGTTATGTGATGAAGTGATACAGGTACATATGAGTAATTTACGAGAAATAAGTCCGATATGTGATATGAGATTGGTAAGAGTGAGCATGAGTAAGTTATGTCAATGTGCTTGAGAATTTGAGTTATTACTCAATGTAATGTATGAATGCTATCATAAGATTTTATGTTGCTATTTATTTCATGCAAACTTACTAAGCTTTACGCTTACCCCTCTCTTTTCCCTTTCCTTGTAGTATCACCAAGCTAGCTCAGGGATCCTAGGACGTCGGAGCTCGGTTCACACTATCAAGTTATTCTTTTGGTATAGTGAAGTTTGATTATTTTGGGTATGGCATGTATAGGAACTTGGTCATTTTGTTATATGTCATATTGGTTAGCCAAGGTGTTGGCTACTAATGTTACTCAATTCATTTTGTAAATGGCCATTGGAATTGGTCGATACTAGTTATGTTACATCCATTCAATGATGATGAAATTCATAAAGAGTTAGCTTGTGCAATTTAATGAGTTATGTGTGAAGTATATGCATGATGAACAAGATGTGAATTAAGGTGTGGATGTCTTAATTGTAGATATTAGAAGTATATCATTGTTATGCTATGTATTGCTTGGAATGATATAAGTGTGTTTACTTTTCAGGGTGGCAAAGGGCTTGGTATATAGCCCCATATATGTCCACACAGGTAGACACACGAGCGTGTGTCTAGGCCGTGTGTGATACACGGTCTGCCACATGGACGTGTAGCCTAGCCGTGTGTCCCCTGCATCTAATTTGCAAAAAATTCAGTACGTCACACGAGCTAGAACACGGGCGTGTGACCCTAAGTGTTTGCTGACTTCATAAACAGAATGCCTGTAACACCCCTAACCCGTATCCGTCGCCGAATTAGGGTTAAAGGTATTACCGGACAGATCGAAAACTTATTCAGACAAATCGTAATATAAATCATCATTTCAATCATCATCTTGTCCCATCTATAGATCAACGAGGCCTTAAACATGCTTTAGAGTAGGGCCGGACTATGCCAAACTCTTATAGAAATTCTCGGAAATTTAAAACTTTTCTAAGTTATATAGGACACACGCCCGTGTGGGCAGGCCGTGTGCCTCCAACGGCTGCTAGACACACCCATGTGTCTTACCCGTGGTCGAGCCTGACTTGTCTCCACGGCCACCAAGCACGCCCGTGTACCTTGGCCGTGGTCAATCCTGACTAAACCACACGGCTACCAGGCACGTCCGTGTGCCTAGGCCGTGTACGCTTATGCTATATACTGACTTAATCGCACGACCAATAAGCACGCCCGTGTGCCATGGCCGTGTAGGCAAAACAGGCCATTTACAAGGCCAAAAATGCCACCCACATAGGGTCAAACATACAAGAAAATTACCAATGCAACTCATGCTCATTTGGCAACCAAAAACATATCAAAATAACCATTCAATCTCTATATTCAAATCCATTTCCAAACATACCAATTCATACAACAAAAACTCAAGTATACACAAGCATAATTCATCCCTATTTACCTTTTATGAACTCATTCTTTTGTTCAAACATATATGCCTAAATTTCATCCATAAACTTACCATCAACTTAACCATTTCATATGCTATCAAACCATACTAAAACATTCATCATGTAACATATTCATTAATGCATATTATCAACACATAACTAGCCAAATCACATGGCTAAGTTCATCTCTCAACTTATACAAATTAGCTAGCCTATACATGCCATACTTAGAATATACATTTTCAAAAGATACCAAAATGAGTTTGAGTAGTGTGATGACGATCCTCGACAGTCCCGAGCCTTCAGTAGCTTTGACGATCTATAAAACAGAGCAGACACACACACAGAGTAAGCTTTCAAAAGCTTAGTAAGCCATATACAAATAGACTTATCATAAAATATATATAACTAAATTGATACAATAACATTAATGGTTCTCTTAGCAAATTGATCTCATATATTCCTTGGCTCAATTGTTAAGCCATTCTTTACCACATTCTTCAATTCAAATATCACATATACACAAAGCTTATTCAAGCATATCTTCATATGAAATCTCATTATTTCTTTGCATATACTCATCATAGTAAGTTCATATAGATACTTACCTTTCATACACACATAGTGTACTTTTCAAACGCATACAAAAAGCGGATGTACAAATCACAGAGTTATTCATTTCTCAGACTTTCCCGTTGAACCGTTCAGAACTAAATAGGATATTTAGAAAGCTCAGAATAGTCATACAATGCAAACGTCCCAGACGAGGTCTTACATGTACTCAGATATAGATGCCTCTGTCCCGCATGTGGTCTTACACGAATCAATACGATGCCAATGTCCCAGACATGGTCTTACACGTAAATCTCATATCGATGCCAACGTCCCAGACGTGGTCTTACATGATATCACAGAACTGACACCTATGCCATGACATAGCTAATCCTATCTATTCCTAGGTTCACACGGGAATTCTCGGACTTTATCAGTTTATCGACTTATTAGCCAACTCAAATTTCACATACATTCCATCTCAATGGATGATCATAGTATTTCACATATCATATGCATTCAAATAATTCAATACAAATACATTTATTTGTATATCGACTTACCTCGGATTCTATTAACGGAAACGGATACGGCTACTCGATTACTTTCAATTTCCCGCGATCTAAGTCTATTTTCTTCAGTTCTTGATCTATACATATTCAGATTTAACCCATTCATTCATCAATTCATCCAATTCAATCCAAGAACACACATTTAGGGCAATTTGCAATTCAACCCTCACATTTGCACAATTTATCAATTTAGTCCATTTTTCTCAAAACATCAAATACACAAAATCATCACCTACTCATTCTTAGCCGAATGCTTATGAATATCATAAAAGCCCATATATTTCATCAAATTCACAATTTAGTCCTTCAAATTGCTATTTTCTCAATTTAGCCTCAATTAGCTAAATTCATAAAAAATTCAAGAACAAAACATGTTCATTAAGCACATATCTTTCATTTAACATCAAAACTCATCACAAATCTTACCATTTCATCAATGGCACATCTCACAAACATCATCAATTCATAAAATTAAGACATGGGTTTTGAAGTATACAAAGTAACGATTGCAAAAACGTAGAAATTATCAAAAATAGAATCAAAACTAACCTTGAATTAAGACTTATGATAGCCGAATGTTTGAAGAGCTTAAAACCTTCTTTCTTTTTCTATTTTCGGTGGTGGATGGATGAACAATCCACTATTCATTTCATTTGTTTTTATTATTATAACATATAACATGTTTTATATTATTTTAACTTTTATAATTAATAAACAAAAACCATATAAGTTCAATATGTCGTCCATCATCTTACTAAATGGCCAATTTACAACATAAGGCCTCATTTATAAGAAGACACGTCAATTAGGCCACTCAATCAAATAGAAAGCTACTGTTACCATTTATACGATTTAGTTCTTTGCTCAATTAATCACACAGATGGACAAATTAACTCACAAAAA
This sequence comes from Gossypium sturtianum, assembly GCA_025698515.1. Lineage (NCBI taxonomy): Eukaryota > Viridiplantae > Streptophyta > Magnoliopsida > Malvales > Malvaceae > Gossypium > Gossypium sturtianum. Next base: position 49,690,391 of record CM046946.1, on the reverse strand, counting down.
TTTATCACATGCTTAATCACATATCATAGACACAGAAAATAATATTAAAATAATATTCAGACTCGGAGTTGTGGTCCCGAAACCACTGTTCCGACTAGGTATAAACCTGGATCATATAATTCTCCCCTTAGGATTTTTGTCCCCGAAAATCTTACCGTTAAACAGATTCGGATATTGCTGTCTTATTGAATCTTCAGGCTCCCACGTAGCCTCTTCTATTCTGTGCCGATGCCACAACACTTTCACTAACGAAATTTTCTTGTTTCGCAATTCTTTCACTTCACGAGCTATGATACGGATTGGTTCCTCTTCATAAGTCATATCAGATCGAATTTCAATCTCAGACGGAGTAATCACATGTGACGGATTAGAACGGTATCTACGGAGCATCGAAACATGGAATACATTATGTATCTTTTCTAGCTCAGAGGGCAACGACAATCTATACGCAACTGGCCCAACTCGTTCAATAACCTTATATGGCCCGATGAACCTTGGACTTAACTTGCCTTTACGTCCGAATCGGAGTACTTTCTTCCACGGAGACACTTTCAGAAATACTTTGTCACCGATCTCAAATTCAATCTCTTTTCGTTTCAAATCCGCATAAGATTTCTGACGATCAGATGCTGCTTTCAAACTATTATGATTACTTTTACTTTCTATTCAGTGTCTTTTATCAAATCAACCCCGTGTAGCTTATTTTCACTAAGCTCGGTCCAATACAGAGGTGTTCGACATTTACGTCCGTACAAAGCTTCATAAGGTGCCATTTTAATGCTCGACTGAAAACTATTATTATACACAAACTCAATCAATGGCAGATATTTTTCCCACGTACCATTAAACTCAAGGATGCAACATCTTAACATATCCTCAAGAATTTGAATGATCCGCTCGGATTGACCATCCGTTTGCGGATGAAAAGCTGTACTGAAATGCAGTTTCGTGCCTAAAGCTTCTTGCAATTTCTTCCAGAATTGCGATGTAAACCTCGGATCTCTATCTGAGACAATGGATAGTGATACCCCATGCAATCTCACAATATCGAAATGTAAAGCTCGGCTAATCTATCAAGTGAATAATCGATCTCACCGGAATGAAATGGGCGATTTCATCAATCTATCAACTACGACCCAAATCGCATCTTTCTTTCTGAGTCGAGGCAATGAGAAACAAAATCCATTGTCACTCTATCCCATTTCCACTAGGGAATCGTAATCGATTGTAACAACCTGTGATTTGAACTCGATGTTCAGCTTTTTACTTGTCGACAAATTAAACATTTCGACACATAGTCGTAAATATCTCGTTTCATACCGAGCACCAAGATGTTGCTTCAAATCGTGATACATTTTAGTGCTTCCGGATGAACAGATAAGCGACTACTATGAGCTTCACTCATAATTAGTCAGAATAACTCGAGTTTCTCGGAACACAGATACAATCTCGAAATCTCAAGCAATCATCAACAACTCTAAATTTAGAATCAAAATTTGAATCACATTGAGCTCGTTTCGCTAACATTTCGTTGTCAACTTTCTGAGCATCACATATCTATTGTAAAAACAACAGTTTAGCTTTCAATTTAGCCATTACGGAACTATCATCAGATAGGTCTAACTGAGCATTCAAAGCACGCAATGCAGACAGCGATTTCCGACTCAGTGCATCGGCTACAACATTAGCTTTACCCGAATGATAATCTATCACATGTTCGTAGTCTTTCAACAACTCTAGCCATCTTCTCTGTCGCAGATTCAAATCTTTTTGAGTCATCAGATACTTTAAACTTTTATGTTTCGAAAATACGTGACATTTCTCACCAAACAGATAATGTCGCCAAATCTTTAATGCGAACACAATCGCAGCTAGCTCAAGGTCGTGCGTCGGATAATTCTTTTCATGAGGCTTCAGTTGTCTTGAGGCATAAGCTATTACTTTGCCTTTTTTCATCAGTACACATCCCAAACCGTTTAATGAAGCATCATCAGATATTACAAATTCTTTGCCCGATTTCTCGTCAGATTAACACCGAGCTTCGCAACAGTGAGTTTTCAATTGATCAAAGCTTTTCGACATTTATCGGACCATTCAAATCTCACATCTTTTGAAGCAACTGGTCAACGGAGTAGCTATTATCGAAAATCCTTTTACAAACCGACGATAATAACCAGGTAGTCCCAGAAAACTTCAGACTTCAGACACATTCTTCAGAGATTTCCAATCCAGTATAGCAGAGATCTTGCTCGGGTCGACTCTTATTCTAGAGGCCGATACAATGTGTCCCAAAAAACTGACTTCACGCAACTGCAATCTCGCATTTGTTGAATTTCGTGATACAATTTCTTTTTCTCTCCGAGTTTGCAACACGATTTTTAGATGTTCAAAGATATTCTGGCCATCTCATGAATAAATCAATATGTCGTCTATGAATACGACAACAAATCAATCTAAGTACGGTCTGAAGATTCTGTTCATTAAATTCATGAAAATAGCAGGAGCATTCGTTAGTCCAAAAGGCATAACTAAAAACTCATAATGCCCGTACCTCATTCTCAAGGCGATTTTCAAAATGTTCGAATCTTTTACTCGCAACTGGTAGTAACCCGATCTCAAATCTATCTTGAAAACACAGAGCTCCTTTAACCGATCAAAAATCGTCAATCTCGGGCAACGGATATTTGTTCTTTATAGTCACTTTGTTTAACCGACGGTAGTCAATGCACATTCTCATCGTGCCACCTTTCTTTTCACAAAATGTAATAGGAGCACCCCACGTTGAGAAACTCGCCTAGCAAACCCTCCATCTCACAACTCCTCGCATCGAGACTTTAACTCTTTCAACTCTGTTGGTGCCATTGTATACTGAGCTATCGAAATAGGATTCGTTCCCGGCATTAATTCAATACCAAATTCAACTTCACGTATTGGAGGCAAACCCGAAAGTTCTTCAGGAAATACATCAGAAAACTCACAGACGACTGGCACTGAATCAACTTTCTTTTCAAACACTTTCGAATCAATTACATAAGCAAAGTATGCTTCATATCCCATTTTCACATAACTTTGAGCTTTCAATACGGATATCACAGTAGGCAATCCAATCAAATCATTAGACTGAACTCTAACTATTTCGTCATTCGAACATCTCAAATCAATAGTCTTTCTTTTACAGTGCACAACAGCATCATGCAACGTCAACCAGTCCATACCCAAAATTATATCAAACTCATCAAACGGTAATAGCATCAGATCAACAGGAAAACATATATCTCAAAACATTAACAGACAATTTTTGCATATCTTATCAACCAAGACACTTTTACCTAAGGGGTTCGATACTTTTATAACAAACTCAGTAGACTCTACAGGTAAAGTCTTACTAAATACTAAATTCATGCATATATACGAATGAGTAGAACCAGGGTCTATCAATGCAATCACAGAAGTATCATGAAGTGTAAATGTACCCGTTATAACATCTGGAGATGAAGTTTCCTCACGAGTTCGGATGGCATACGCTCTGCAGGTGCTCTAGCTTCGAATCTCACAACAGTATCTCTAGTAGTTCTCTGACAACCATTGACATTTCTGACATTACGCGTAAGTCTATGTAACACCCCATACCCGAATCCGAGGCTTAGACCGGATATGAGACATTACTATGCTTGAACTTGCTTAAACATGTATTTACGGCTATAAAATTTTGTTCTGAATTAAAAAATTCTCTTTCTTAAACAACTCATACATCTCATTGGCCTACGAGGCCTCAAACTCATGTTCGGAAACTTTCAGAGTTCAATCAGGAACTTTTCCTCGAAACAGGGGTCGCACGCTCGTGTTACTTGGGACACGCCCGTGTGTCCCTAAGACATGCCCGTGCCTTCCACTCGTGGTCGACACTGACTAAATCCACACGGCCTGTACACACACCCGTGTGCCTCAGCCGTGTGAAAATTATATTTCTAAGTGTCAAGTGCAGACTTCACACGGCCTTGGCACACACCCATGTGCAAACCGTGTGTATCACACGGCCTAGACAAATGGCCGTGTGTCCAGCCCGTGGTCTATTCTGACTTAGGACTCTAAGGTGCAGGAGACACACTGCCTAGACACATGCCCGTGTGTCTATCCGTGTGGGCACTTAGAGACTATCTTACCAAGCCTTTTACCATTCTCGTTTGCATACATTCATATACTACTTCAAAACCTTCTCAAATCATCAATTAAAACACATGAATTAACACATTTGGCACATTAACAATGACTTAATCAACCTTAAGTACTAGCCCTATACATGCCATAACTCCTAAGGAATTGATACCTCATACCAAGAGTCTGCTCGATAGTGTGAAAACATCTCCGGCGATCTCCAACCCGAGCTAGCTAAATTAACCTATAAGAGATGAGAAAGGGAGAAAAGTAAGCAATATTGCTTAGTAAGTTTATCTGCATAAACTTACAAATACTGATATTCATTGAATATGGATAATCACAAAGTATTATACTGAGTTTTTCCCATTAACTCATGGTTACTTAACCACTCTTGAAGCATACTCATTCTATCTCTTACCACATTCATACCATGCCACAAGTCAACTGTTCGTGTTAAATAGCACGCATTCCTGCACTGATCGTCATGTAATAACATAAACAACACATCAAGCAATTTCAATAAGCCACTCATACTACAAATCTCTTGGTGGTCACGCACTTAGCCCACCAAATGATTTTATCAGCGATGGTATCGCACACAGCCCATCGATTAATAATTAATCAGGTGGTAACGCACACAACCCACCATTAATATTATAGTTGATGGTATCGCACACAGCCCATCAATTAATAATTAATCAAGTGGTAACACACACAACCCACCGTTAATATTTATTCAGGTGGTAACACACACAGCCCACCGTTAATAATATAGTTGATGGTATCGCACACAGCCCATCAATTAATAATTAATCAGGTGGTAACGCACACAGCCCACTGTTAATATTATACATTTACAATTTTTCATCCACATACATTTTTCTAGTTCAAATGTTCATCCGTGAATATCCTCACTCACTATCATTCTTACTTAGATTCTGCAACAATCGTTCACATTAACACAATGCATTAATAAATCTATCTTATGCAACTAGGTGTGTTGATTACACATAACTCACTAGGTTTCTTCATATACTGAATTCATCTCAATTCAGTTCTAACACATACTTGTGCTTCTCATGGCACAACCACACTCTCTCTCTTTCAACATACCCGTTGAATCACTCAAATTATTAAATAACTCTCTTGGGTCTCATACATCTAGTGTCACATTGACATCATACCTCAATAGGGTCTCACTTGAATTAACATGTCGATGCCATGTCCCAGACATGGTCTTATACAGATTCTTACACCGAGGACATATTTCGATATGGTCTTACATGAAACCTTAACTAACATCATTCCATACTATCTACATTTCTCATTACTCTTTGATTCAATTCTCTTGACATCTCATTAAAAGATAATTCATGCATTCATAGAGTAATTATACATTCCATACAGCATTGGAATTTTAAATTAACTCATACGTAATTGTAACATTTGCACATGAACTTACCTCGATGACGAAAAGGCCGAAAAGGACTTTTTGCCCACATCTCACTTTTCACCTGTTCTAGGTCCGAGACTCATTTTCTTTGATCTAGAACAATGGAATTTAGTGATTTAATCACTTATAAATCATAATTCACCATAAACTACATTTTAGGCAAAAATGACTATTTTGCCCCCACACTTTAGAAAAAATACGATTTTGCCCCTAGGCTCGTAAATAAATTTTTATCACATTTTCTCGTTAAACAAGCCTATATGAACATTTAATCCTCTTACAACTATTCACAATTCCATCAGTTTCATGCTTTAATGAACAAATTACAACATTTGCATCTTAAACCATTTTAGGTATTTTTCATGAAAATCCTTTCCAAAAGTTGTTTATCAAACAACTAGGATTCATTTTCTTTCATAAAAATCAGCAACCAAGACATTTTCCCTCATGGAAAAACCATCAACCCTTCACCATTCTTCAAAATAGTCCCCAAATAGCTAGCCCATGCCACAAGGGTTCCAAAAGTACAAATTTTATCAAGAGAAGATAGTAAAATCACTTACTTGAGGTGATGAGAAGTGGCTGAAAATTTCAGCTTCCATGGGGTTTTCTTCTTCAATTTCGCAGAGAAAGGAAAATGGGGAAGGAAGATGACCACTTATTATTTTAATCAACTTTTGCTTATGTCATCATGTACCAACCCATACCAAATTTTGACTTTTCAACCTTTTATTATCTTCTTGGCCTAGCCATCACTTTAAAATTGGCCTATTTTCCCATTAAAGACCCCACATTATGTTCCATAACTATTTGGTACCTCCAAAGAAATAAAATAGAACTTTCGTGCACTTTATGCGATTTAGTCATTTTTCACAATTTAGCTAGAAATCGCTAAAATTAAGGCACCAAAATTTCCATGCATCATTATAAACATATTATAACACATAACATAACATGAAAATAATTTTTCTAACCTCAAATTAGTGATTTCGAGATCACTATTTCGACTAGCCCCTAAATCGGTCATTATAATTCTCTCCTCGTGTGATTTTCGTCCCCTGAAAATCTTATCGTGAGGAGTTGCTACCAACATTCTTATAACGCTTCCATCTACTCTTCAAAATCGCTAATCCACTTATCCTCAAGTTTCTCTTACCAAGAACTCTTTTAGTTGTGATACATAAGGTCGAAATGTAACTTGAGACCTAGGTTATTCTTCATTCAGGGGGCATATACTCAAGAATCCACCAATTTGGAACTCAGATATGTCCAAATAATCGTTCGGATCTTTCATGGTTGATTCGCTACAATTTGAATGACATTCCCCTTCTTGGGAATTTGTCAAATCAAATTTGAAATCTATAAGGTTATATCTCATTTTCTCATTCAAGCGTTTACTAACTTTAATAGTCTTGACTCGTACGCTTTGAAAATTTAGCTTTTAGTGATCAACTACTTCTGACCGTAGACTCAATCATATCGTGAAATGTACTCTATTGTCAAAACATTTATGCACATAATTGCACTTTCTTATTCTTACATTAGTAGATATGCTACTACTAAAACTTATATCAAAACTTTCGTATAATTTTTGGATTCATCATCATTCAAATTCTATCTCGAGAAATCATCCACAACGGAAAACTTATACAATCAGATTTATCATCTCAAATAAACTCATTTCGAGCTTATTTAAAATACCATTTACTATCTCACTTCAACCCTTTTGTTCGTAAAAGAAAACTCACTTTTGTCATTAGCCTCACGGAAACTAGGATATTACCAACTAAGATCAACCGAGTACTAGCTCGCATTGCTTAAAATGGATCTTTCATAACATCCAACTCACATCACAAACATAAAAGTGATCGTCTTAGGGTCACCAACCCTGTCAACTCTGTTTCTTGATTCAGATCGATCTCGAAGATTAGAACTTTCAAATAAACAGCTTCTTTCAATAACTTTCAACTCAACCATCGCGGTTTGAACATTTCTAAGAGCATATCTTTGTATCATGTTCCCACTCACGAACACACGTAATTTTATTCTTTTTATTGATTCATGCGTGATATACACAGTAACTCGAATCATATCTCAATACATTAATCTACTCTTTTCTCCACATCAAAACATATTTTAAGCACACTCTCATATGAGTTTCTCCCGCTATACTAATCTAAAACCTTTACCATTGTCACATCTCACGATAGCAGTGTACAATCTTGATCAAATCAATAATTCTATCTCGGCCTGTCCGAAAGCTCCATCACACGACGTGAAACTCATGATTTCACTCCTTATGCTAGAATCATCCCCGCTTCTCAAAACACCCTAATAGGGTTACAAAGAGATAAAAGAATGTCAATTCCAATTACTAAACCGACAACCGCTTAATCTAATTTCACAATCAGCTAACATTCTCACACGATCTCGATTCATGAGATAAACAACCACATCGCCCCGAAAGGCAAAAGATATTAACACGTAATACTTAAAGAGATCATTATGATCCATACAACTATGGTTATCATAATTGAACACTCTCACAGCTTCAAACATTGTTTCTTTAACCATTTTGTCCTCAACTCTTTACAGATTCCTTTCATTAATGAACATCAACTTAAGAAGATCTCGATAAACATACACCTCAAAGCTTCCTATTCACTTGAATCAAATAGCCTAGGCTAACTTTCTCTTTGTTCTTAACATTGTATAATCAATACAATCGTCAAAGCATTCGCACATACTTACTCACAATTGCCTTTATTACGCATACATACCGTGCCACACTCTGCACTCATTTTCCTCGCAACTCGCTCACGAGTGCTCGTATTCACTCATTCACATGACTTTAGTACAATTCTCCTTTCTACCTCTAGACTCATCTATCCGTCCCAAAGATCACTAGGGATACTCAAAAACGCATAATATTATCATTAACACAATTTCAAAGCTAATGCCATACTCTAGAGGTGATCTTATATGGAAGCACTTCTAAATGCAAATGCCAATGCCATATTCAAAATATGGTCTTATATGGACTGCCACATCAAGTATCGATGCCATATTCCAAATATGGTCTTATACGATCCTCATATCCATTACCAAAACCATATTCTGGATGTAGTCTCATACGGGATCATAACTTGGTGCCGAGGCCATGCCTCGAACATGGTCTTATACGTGACCTTCTCTATTTCATATATCAATGATAGCCTTTTCATTATAGTCCCCTAGGACTTCAACCTCATGTTCAACAACAATTACTCTATATAGTAGAATATCATGTATCAATGTGATACAAAGCATTCTCAATTATGCTAACATAAATATTGCATTAATCACATGTAAATGTACTCAATTTGATTCTCATAAACATCTCATTATGATTCAATAGTGGTAAGGGGGTGAAGTCGTAGAGTCCCTAACTTGATTCTCGGGACTACATACATATGATTTACTTTTCATTATCAATGAAATATCATCATAGTCACATAACTCATCTCAAGTGAGTTTTCACGTTTATCACGTTACAATTATCTCTATCACTCATAATTTCGAACAGTAACTTTACTTACTCAAGTTCCACACTAATATCTACTTGAGTACTCAACACTTATCTCTAATTTCTTTTACCATCACTTAACGATTAAAGAATGTCTTACGAGTTTGAGCACGTCATTTACTAGATTGCGATAGTTCAACTATAGTCTTACTCATATCACACATCATAGTCCAGCTATTTCCTCAGATGTTATCACGATGCCATAGCCTCGCTATGGTCTTACACGAAATCTCATATCGCACTCAATGCCATATCCCTAATACAAAGCTTACATGGAACTCATGTTTATGCCGATGCCATATCCCAGATATGGTCTTACACAGAATCGCATGTATCGCCATGGTCCAACCATAGTCTTATTCATCATTTTATCATTGAATGTCCGTACTCATCTCCCCGTGATTCGCTTAGTCAAGCTTCCTGGGCTTTAACTCTCACACCATAATACACATGGTTTCAAATAGAGTCACTTAAATAAAACATTATACATCATCTACTTTAATAAATCACACATGAGATTCAACTATGTGGACATTTTGATCATACATCATTCAAATAATCGTGACATACACATATACCCTATTCTCTGGGTAAATTTACTCACTATATGCACCTAACCCAATAGGTTGAATATATATATCACCTTATGCACATCAAGCCAATACAGATAAGCTTATCACTTTATAATTCTCATTTTATGCATTATCACACACATGTCATATACTTCTATTCATACCTCTTTGAATCTCATCAATACATAAGATCATTTCAATTACCTCATTATCACTTACAACATTATTGGATTTGGCTCGGTTGGGAACCATCTCTGTCCTAACAAAACAATTTCGTTAGAGCCGGGAGATATCACACTATCACGGTCCACCTACGGCATGTATAGCTAGACTCTTACTCACACTAGGTTAGTCCGAGAACCGACTAAACCATAGCTCTGATACCACTAAATGTAACACTCCATACCCGAATCCGAGGCTTAGACCGGATATGAGACATTACTATGCTTGAACTTGCTTAAACATGTATTTACGGCTATAAAATTTCGTTCTGAATTAAAAAGTTCTCTTTCTTAAACAACTCATACATCTCATTGGCCTACGAGGCCTTAAACTCACGTTCAAAAACTTTCAGAGTTCAATCAGGAACTTTTCCTCGAAACAGGGGTCGCACACCCGTGTTACTTAGGACACACCCGTGTGTCCCTAAGACATGCCCGTGCCTTCCACCCGTGGTCGACACTGACTAAATCCACACGGCCTGTACACACACCCGTGTGCCTCAGCCGTGTGAAAATTAAATATCTAAGTGTCAAGTGCAGACTTCACACAGCCTTGGCACACGCCCATGTGCCAATCGTAGGTGTATCACACACACGCCCAGACAAACGGCCGTGGTGACCAGCTCGTGGTCTATTCTCGACTTAGGACTCTAAAGTACAGGAGACACACGGCCTAGACACACGCCCGTGTGTCTATCCGTGTGGGCACTTAGAGACTATCTTACCAAGCCTTTTACCATTCTCGTTTGCATACATTCATATACTACTTCAAAACCTTCTCAAATCATCAATTAAAACACAATAATTAACACATTTGGCACATTAACAATGACTTAATCAACCTAAAGTACTAGCCCTATACATGCCATAACTCCTAAGGAATTGATACCTCATACCAAGAGTCTGCTCGATAGTGTGAAAACATCTCCGGCGATATCCAACCCGAGCTAGCTAAATTAACCTATAAGAGATGAGAAAGGGAGAAAAGTAAGCAATATTTCTTAGTAAGTTCATCTGCATAAACTGACAAAAACTGATATTCATTAAATATGGATAATCACAAAGTATTATACTGAGTTTTTCCCATTAACTCATGGTTACTTAACCACTCTTGAAGCATACTCATTCTATCTTTTACCACATTCATACCACGCCACAAGTCAACTGTTCGTGTTAAATAGCACGCATTCCTGCACTAATCATCATGTAATCACACAAACAACACATCAAGCAATTTCAATAAGCCACTCATACTACAAATCTCTCGGTGGTCACGCACTTAGCCCACCATTGACCTTTAATAGGTGGTATCGCACTTAGCCCACCAAATGATTTTATCGATGGTATCGCATTACACCCCATCGATTAATAATTAATCGTGGTAACGCATTACGCCCACCGTTAATAATATGGTTGATGGTATCGCACACAACCCATCAATTAATAATTAATCAGGCGGTAACGCACACAACCCACCGTTAATATTTAATCAGGTGGTAATGCACACAACCCACCGTTAATAATATAGTTGATGGTATCGCACACAGCCCATCAATTAATAATTAATCATGTGGTAACGCACACAGCCCACCGTTAATATTATACATTTATAATTTTTCATCCACATACATTTCTCTAGTTCAAATGTTCATCCATGAATATCCTCACTCACTATCATTCTTACTTAGATTCTGCAACAATCGTTCACATTAACACAATGCATTAATAAATCTATCTTATGCAACTAGGTGTGTTGATTACACATAACTCACTAGGTTTCTTCATATACTGAATTCATCTCAATTCAGTTCTAACACATACTTGTGCTTCTCATGGCACAACCACACACTCTCTCTTTCAACATACCCGTTGAATCACTCAAATTATTAAATAACTCTCTTGGGTCTCATACATCTAGTGTCACATTGGCATCATACCTCAATAGGGTCTCACTTGCATTAACATGTCAATGCCATGTCCCGCACATGGTATTATAAAAATTCTTACATCGAGGCCGTATTCCTATATGGTCTTACATGAAACCTTAACTAACATCGCTCCATACTATCTACATTTCTCATTATTCTTTGATTCAATTCTCTTGACATCTCATTAAAAGATAATTCATGCATTCATAGAGTAATTATACATTCCATACAGAATTGTAATATTAAATTAACTCATACGTAATTGTAACATTTGCACATGAACTTACCTCGATGACGAAAAGGCCGAAAATGACTTTTTTCCACATCTCACTTTTCACCCGTTCTAGGTCCAAAACTCATTTTCTTTGATCTAGAACAATGGAATTTATTGATTTATTCACTTATAAATCATAATTCACCATAAACAACATTTTAGGCAAAAATGACTATTTTGCCCCTACACTTTAGCAAAATTACGATTTTGCCCCTAGGCTCGTAAATAAATTTTTATCACATTTTCTCGTTAAACAAGCCTATATGAACATTTAATCCTCTTACAACTATTCACAATTCCATCAATTTCATGCCTTAATGAACAAATTACAATATTTGCATCTTAAACCATTTTAGGTATTTTTCATGAAAATCCTTTCACAAAAGTTGTTAATCAAACAACTAGGATTCATTTTCTTTCATAAAAATTCAGCAACCAAGACATTTTCCCTCATGGAAAAACCATCAACCCTTCACCATTCTTCAAAATAGTCCCCCCAAATAGCTAGCCCATGCCACAAGGGTTCCAAAAGTACAAATTTTATCAAGAGAAGCTAGTAAAATCACTTACTTGAGGTGATGAGAAGTGGCTGAAAATTTCAGCTTCCATGGGGGTTTTCTTCTTCAATTCAGAGAGAAAGGAAAAATGGGGAAGGAAGATGACCACTTATTATTTTAATCAACTTTGCTTATGTCATCATGTACCAACCCATACCAAATTTTGACTTTTCAACCTTTTATTATCTTCTTGGCCGCCATCACTTTAAAATTGGCCTATTTTCCCATTAAAGACCCCACATTATGTTCCATAACTATTTGGCACCTCCAAGAAATAAAATAGAACTTTCGACTTTATGCGATTTAGTCCTTTTCACAATTTAGCTAGAAATCGCTAAAAATTAAGGCACCAAAATTTCCATGCATCCTTATAAACATATTATAACACATAACATAACATGAAAATAATTTTCTCTAACCTCAAATTAGTGATTCCGAGATCAGTGTTCCGACTAGCCCCTAAATCGGGCTGTTACAGTCTACCTCTCGCTGGTGCATTATTAGATCTCGGATTCTAAACAAACTCCTACCAACGGATTGTAACAGTCTAGTTTATACCCTAGTCGAAGCAGTGGTTTCGGGACCACAAAATCGAGTCAGTAAAATATTTTAATATTATTTTTCGTGCTTATGATATGTGATTAAGTATGTGTGAAATTTCCGTAAGTTAATTTATCCGCTTGAGTGCTTAATTTTTGTAAAAGGATTAAATTGCATTAAGTGTAAAACTAGCATGATATTTGTAAAAATGCCTATTTGATTGTGGCTTTTTAATAAGGAGGCCTTAAGAGGCAACTAAACCATTATTTGGTTAGTGGATGGTTAAATGACTTGATAACCATAATATTAATTTGTCTTATATGATTATTAAATGGGTAAAAGAGTAATTGAATAATTATTATTATGCTTGTAATAAAACAAGTGAAAAGCTAGTGGACGTGTTCATCCATTCTAGCCTAAAAATACCAAAAAAAGAAGAAGAAAAAAAGAAGCTAGGGCATTCGGCTAACTATTGATTCAATTAAGGTATGTTTTGGCTTTAGATTTTGATGATTTTTATGTTTTTGAGATTATTGCTTAGTCTACTATCAAGCCCATGTTGTAATTTGAAGAAATGATGATGTTTATGAGATGTACCATTGATGAAATGGTGAGCTTTGTGATGAGTTTAGGTGTTAAATGAAAAATATGTGTTAAATGAACATGCTTTGTTCTTGAAATTTTGATGAGTTTAGCTAATTAGGGCTAAATTGAGAAAATAGCAATTTGAGGGACTAAATTGTGAATTTGATGGAAAATATGGGCTTGTATGATATACATAAGCATTCGGCTAAGCATGAGCATGTGATGATTTTGTGTATTTGATGTTTTGAGAAAAATGGACTAAATTGATAAAATGAGCAAATGTGAGGGTTAAGTTGCAAATAACCCTAAATGTGTGATTTTGGATTAAAATGAATATGTTGGTTAATAAAAGGGTTAAATTTGAATATGTTTAGATCAAGAACCGAGGAAAACAGACTTAGATCGCGAGAAAGCGAAAGTAATCGAGTAGCCGTTTTCATTTCAAGTTAAATCGAATCCGAGGTAAGTCATTATGGAAATAAACGTATTTGTATTGAATTGAGTATGTTCACATAACTATTGATAAAGATGAATGTTTATGAGATGTTGTGTACGTGAATTTCGATATAAGAATGACATAATGACAATGTCCGAGAAGTCCTGCATTTAACTTCGGAATAGATAGGATTAGCTATGTCGCGACATAGGTGTCCGCTCAAATATCATGTAAGACCACGCCCCGGGACGCCGACGCTGATATGAGATTTCGTGTAAGACCACGCCTAGGACGCTGGCATCGATATACGAGATTTACGTGTAAGACCATCTCTCGGGACATTGGCATCGTATTGATTTGTGTAAGACCGTTCGGGACAAAGGGCAACGATATCCGAGTACTTGTAAGACCTCGTCGGGACGTTGGCATTGTACGACTATTCCGAGGTTTTTAAACATCCTATTAGATTCTGGAACGGTGCCAACGGGCAAGTCCGTGATACTTTAAAGGTTACGTGGATTATAAACCGCTTCAGTGCACGTTTAATAAGTACACAAGGTGTGTATGAAAGGTAAGTATCTATATGAACTTACTAAAATGAATATGTGCAATGGAATGATGAGATGATATGTGAAATTATGTTGAGATGAACTATGTGTATAGGTGATAATGAGTTGAAGTATGTGATAAATTATGGCTAAACAATTGAGCCAAACTCTATGTGAGATGTATATGCTATGAGAACCATTATTGTCATTGTATAAATATGCTATGTGCATTTTAAGTTAAGTTTATTTGTATATGACTTACTAAGCTTTTGGAAAGCTTACTCTGTGTGTGTTTTCTCCGCTTTATCGATCGTCAAAGCCATCAAGGCTCTGGGATAGTCGAGGATCATCATCACACTACGCAAACTCAATTTGGTATCTTTTGGAAATGTATATAGCTAGATATGGCATGTATAAGCTAGTATTTTGGTGTAAGTTTGATGTATGAACTTAGCCATGTGACTTGGCTAGTTATGTGTTGGTAATATGCTTTAATGAATATGATAAATGGTGCATGTTTTGGTATGGTTTGATAGCATATGAAATGGTTAAGTTTATGGTAAATGTATAGATGAATTATGCTTGTGTTTGCATGAGTTTTAGTCTTGTAAATTGGCATGATTAGAATTGGTTTTGATTGTAGAGTTTGGATGGGTATTTTGATAGGTTCTTGGTTGTCAAATGTGCATGAGATATATTGGTAATTTGCTTGTAGGTATGACCCTATGTGGGTGGCATTTTGGCCTTGCAAATGGCTCTGTTTGCCACACTGTTGTGGCACACCCGCGTGCTCGATGACCGTGGGTGTAAGTCGATTTAGCCAAGAGTGCACGCCATGCACACGCGCGCGTTTAATAGCCGTGTGGTTTAGTCAGATCGACCACGCCAAGGTACACGGGCGTGCTTGGTGGCCGTGGAGTTAAGTCGTTCGACCACGGGAAGACACATAGGCGCAGTCTAGCACCGTGGGAGGCACACGACTTCGCCCACACCAAGGCAGTGTAACCCCGAAACTTTGAAAAGTTTTAAATTTTCGAGAATTTTCGTATGTGTTCCGATTTAGTCCCGACTGCGTTTAAAGCTTAACTAAGGTCTCGTTGACCTATAGATGGGACATGATGAGTGTGATTGATGAATTATTTTACTAATTGTCTGTTAAAGTTTTTGATCTGTCCGTAACACCTTTAACCCTAATCCGTGATAGATACGGATAGGGGTGTTACACTGATTCCGCATAATCTCGAACAAAATGATCTAAAGATCCACATCTAAAGCAAGCCTGGCCATTCAATCTACAATTTCCTGATGCCCTTTTCCACAATGCTTACACTGGGTCTTTCGTAACGGACATTTTCAACACTTGCTATTGAAGTTGCCTGAGTTTTGGAGCTTAACCGTGATCTAGCTCGATCTATATTCGATTGTCCCACAATAGCTTTTGAACGACTATGCTCATCTCTGGAATTTCTTCAAGGTGATGAAATGGTCTACTCAAATCTCTTTCTCATATCTATAGCTTTTGCACTTAGCTTTTCTTTTATCTTTCCCGAGTGCTTCAAACTTTGCACGCTCAGATCAACTAGCACAAATGAACTCTTTTATCTCTAAAATCCCAACTAACAAGCTTGATATCTTCATTAAGGCCATCTTCAAATATTTTGCACATTGTTGCCTCGGTGGATACACATTCACTGGGCATATGGCTTAGCCTCACGAACTCTCATTCGTATTTAGTGACAGATATACGGCCCTATTTCAGCCCAAAAGTTCCTTTCGCTTCGGTTGATGGATCTCTCACTAATATATTTCTTCCAAAACTCAATCAAAGAAGTCCCACGTGACTCGCTCTTTCGTAACAATGTAGTTAGGGTTTTCCACCACCGATAGGTCGTGATCCCGTAATAACAAAACAACACATTTAATACTTTCATCTAGAGTTAAAGACATTTCATCGAATACCCGGATTGTGTTTTCTAACCGTAACTCGGCTTTCTTTAGTATCGTCATCATCGGTAGCCCCGAACTCTTCATTTCATACTTACGGATTTTGTCGACCGGAGGCTTGTTCAATAGATTCAGATTCACGTCAAGGCATAGCAAATGTGTGAGGGGATTAAGTGGGGCGAAGGTTATGAAACAATCGGGTTATTTTGTACAAACTAAGTGAACCACTCACTCGCTATCCGGAAGAAAGCTTGTTTAGCTTCTCCTCTTGACCGCTCAGAGCCGGTCTTGGATCGAGGGGCTCACCCTCTCCTTCAGCGGAGCAAGTGCATTACTTTCTACATCATCGCCACGGCTCTTTTCTGGGATCCATTGCTATACTTAAAATCACATTTTACACGTCAGATTCATCACACTATCACAATTCAGATATATGGCATGTATAGCTAGACTTTGACTGTAACATCCCGATTTAGAGCCTAGTCGAATAAAGTGGTGTGAGACCACAAATTCAAGTAGTAAAATGAGTTTTGAGGTTTAAGATATGTTTGCATGATAGTATGAAAGTTTCATGTAGAAATTTTATGAAATTGTCATTGAATGGTCTATTAGGACTAAATTGCAAAAGTTGCAAAATTTGAGATTCTAGAAGCTTTTAGTATGAAATAGCTTTGGAATATTAATTAGAAGTCCTTAAATAGCAATTTGCCCAAATTATAATTTTTGGACAAAAATGGACATGAGTTAGAAATTTTGAAAGTTTAGTGAGAAGGGCATTTTGGTCATTTATCAATTAAATAATTAAAAAGGGAAAAGATGACAAAAATCTTATTCATCTTCTTCCCCTTTGCCGAAAAATTTGGGAGACTCCATAGCTAGGGTTCTTCAATTATTTGAAGCTTGCTAGTAAGAGCATCCTAGCCCCTGCTTTTTAATATTCTTCAGTATTTTTGGAGTCCTCGTATTATGAATTAGCTATTTATAGCTATAAGTTGAGCTAGAATTCATGTTCATAAATCTACCCATGTATGACATGCTTGTAAAATGATGTTTTATGAAAGATTATGAGAGTTTGATGTTAGATAAACATCTTTTCCTAAATGAATTTCATGAAAAATGCTAGTAAGGACTAGTTTGTAAAAATTGTGAAATTTGTCATACATGATAGAAATAGTGAGAATTGATTGTTGCTATAGTTCGCAGAGAATGAATCAGATAAGCATGAAGTTCACTTAAAGTTGAATAAAAATCACTTTTACGAGCCTTGGAGCAAAAGTGTAATTATGAGAAAGTTTAGGGGCAAAATGGTAATTTTGCCAAGTATGAGTTAAGAGTCAATTTAGTCAATGTGTGTATTAAATGAGCTAAATTATTATTATAGATCAAGAAAATGAAGCTCGGATCAAAACCGAGGCAAGAATAAAGTTAAGGACTAAATTTCATTCCTACATACATTTTGTACATTGAGGTAAGTTTGTATGATTTCTAAGCTTTATGATTAATATCATTGAATTGCTTAGTATGATGTAGAATATATCTTAATTCCATGAAATTTTTGATGCTATGTTAAACAAAGAAATCAATGAGATTAAGTATGAGAAAGTCTCGATTGAAGTTGAATTACTTAGATACTCGATCTATCACATGAGACAAGGAAGTCCAGATAAGACCAAGCCAAGGCATGGCATCGGCAATCAAGCAAGTTATCATGTAAGACCAAGACAAGTCTTGGCATTGAAGAGTTATTATGAGATGAAGACCCATATAAGCCCAAGCCAAGGTATGGCATTGGTGAGTCTCCATGTAAAGATGTCATGTAAGTCCAAGACAAGTCTTGGCATTGAAAAGCTATCATGAGATAGAGATCCCATGTAAGTCCAAGCCAAGGCATGGCATTGGTGAGTAACAAGGAAGATTTCATGTAAGTCCAAGCCAAGGCTCCTGCATTAACCCATTCATGAGCAAAGATACCAAGTAAGACCATGTCAAGACATGGCAATGGTAAGTTCCCAATGGAACACACAAGGAAGACTTCGTGTAAGTCCATGTCAAGACATGGCATCGATACCAAGTTGAGAGATCCCATGTAAGACCATATCTAGGGTATGGCTTTAGCATCGAGATATTTGTTAGATGAGATTCAGTATCCTCGGCTATTCATAGTAATTCATCGGGCAAAAGAGTAAAGAATAAATGAGAAAGCAAGAAAGTTAAGCAAGTAAAGCTATCATCAAAGTATGCTAGTCAAAGTTAACTAAGAGTATTATTCATGTTATGAATGATGAAGTTAAAATTATGCTTACCTTAACAAAGTATGCTAATCTATATAATTAAGTGATACAGTACCTTGTTTACCTTACAAGCACGAGACTAGTAAGTACCATGATAAGTGTAAGAATCATTAAGAGTAAGTAAGCTCAAGCATGTGAACTTAGCAATGCCTTTGCTTATGATGAATGAGTATGTTAAGTATATATATATACATTGTTATATGCATTACATGCAAACTTACTAAGCTAAATGCTTACGCCTTTAATTCTTTCTTTCCATGTAGTCCCGCCAAGCTAATCTCGTGGATCATCATCATCTGAGCTCGTGAGCACACTATCAATCGCTATTTTGGTATAGCCAAGTTGTTTATATTAAGTATGGCATGAATAGGAAGCATTTCATTTTGAGTTATGTTTTAGAATTAGCCAAAGTGTTGGCTATCAAGTTTAGTATTCTTTTTGTATATGGCCAAAGAGATGGGTCATGAATGATTAAGTATGTATGTTTTTATCTATCAATGAAGTATGCATCCTTGTTCATGTTAGATGTAATACTTGAGTTATTGAATTGAGTATTGGGTTGATCTTGATCTCGTGGTGGCAATTGGCTTGGAAAATAGCCTCTAGGTGCCCACACGGACAGACACACGCGCAGTGTCTAGGTCGTGTGTCCCCGCACATTAGTGTTTTTAAGTCGAGAATAGACCACGGGCTAATCACACGGTCGCTTGTTTAGGCCATGTGTGACACACACTGTTAACACATGGGCGTGTGCCTCGGCCGTGTGAAGTCCGTGCACCTTGCACTTGTAATTTGAATTGCCACACGGTCAAGTACGCGGCGTGTGTATGGACCGTGGATAAGTCGAATGCCAAAGTTTAACACATCGGGCCAAAGCCACGCGCGTGTCAAGGCCGTGGTGAAATTAGTCGATGTCGACCACGGGTGGAAGACACGGCATGTCTTAGGGTACACGGCGTGTCCCAAGTCACATGGGCGTGTGACCCTGCTTTAGAGGAAAAGTTCCCGATTGAGTTTCAAAAGTTTCCAAATAGGTGTTTAAGGCCTCAGAGGCCCATGAAACATATGTTTTGGTTAAGAAAGAGAAGTTTCGTTTCAAACAAAATTTTACATGCCTGTAGTACATGTTTACTTAAGTTCAAGTATGGTAATCTCTCGATCGGTCCCCGCCTAGGACTTGGGTATGGGGTGTTACATTTAGTGGTATCGAGCTACGGTTTAGTCGGGCTTCAGGACTAACGTAAAGTACGAGCACGCAGTCTAGCTATACATGCCAATGTAAGAATGTTTTTATAATGATAGTGTGACTACTCTCGACGACTTAAATTATGTTTATACATATAGTAATTGGATCCCAAAGAGTCAGAGATGATGACATAGAAAGTAACGCAACGGCCTCCCCGCAGGGGGACTGTGCTCAACGAGAATGAGAATAGACCCACTACGCAGTGAGTCGCAGAGGAGGAGAAAAGGCTAGAGAAGCCTTCCTCCATATGATGAACACGTGGTATACCTGAGTTCGCTCACACGAACCCGAATGCTCAAACCTCCACCCCCGCTATTCCTCAACCTATCCATTGAGCCCCTCAAGTAGTGGAGGTGGTAAGAGAGAGGAAGCCACCGGTTGATAGGATCAAGAAACATGGGGCAGAAGAATTCGGGCTAGAAAGGATGATGATCCGGAAAGGCCAAGTTCTCGTTAGAAAATACCATCGTAGTATTTAATGAGTTGTCATGCACTTCGAGGAATGCATGAAGTGTGTAGTTTCCTTTAAGAGATTCCGCCTATCAATGGTTGAACACCTTGGTGTCGATAGTACCAAGAGAAAACATTACATGGGAATTCTTTTCAAGAAGATTTGAGAAAGAAGTACATCACCAAAGATTTATCGATCGTAAAAGAAAGGAATTCTAGAATCAAACAAGGCAAGATGTCCGTGGATCGATTATGAGCACGAGTTTGTACGACTCAAGAATACGCTCGAGAGTGTGTATCCACCGAGGCCATCATGAGCAAGAGATTCGAAGATGGACTAAATGAGGACATTAAGTTGTTTGTTGCTGTCCTAGAATTAAAAGAATTTGTTGTGTTAGTGGAGCGGGCTTGTAAAGCCAAGAGCTAGTAAAAGAGATGAGAAAATTTGAAATAGAGTCTCATGACTCGAGAAAGAGACAAGTGGAATAAGTCATTCCAACCCTCTTCCAAGAAGTCAAGAGATTTCTCCACCCGACGGCCATCCACTGTGGTTTTCAAGTAGAAACAAGGTAAAAATGATTCGGGAAATAAGGCATAGACTACTTCTGGCCGCTAGTGTGGGGAACATTCGATCCGATAGACCAAAATGCCCACAAAGGCGGTAGACATCATCTTGGTGAGTGTCGAGTGCATGAAAATGCTTGTTTTAGATGTGGTTCTCGTGGATCACTTTATAAAAGATTTTCCCGAGATGATGAAAGAAGAGAGAACTCGTAACCCAAGATCCGGGAGTATGGTCAGAGGAAGACCGCAGAAGAACCGTGTAGTGGAGCAAGTGGTAGAGGTAACCCTAAAGAGCAAAGTTGCGAGACCGAGGGGTAGGGCACTGCAAGGGACGTATGCCATTCGCGCTCGCGAAGAGGCATCTTCTCCGATGTTATTACAGTACCTTTTCTCTTCATGATATTAAAGTTATTGCTTTAATAGATCCTTTGATCCACACACTCTTACATTTGCATGAAACTAGTATCCATGATGAGTATGCCTATAGAGTCTGCTGCAATTTGTGATTAAAGTGTCTAATCCATTAGGCCAAAGTGTGTTTGGTCGATAAAGTATGTAATGATTGCCCATTGATGATTAGAGGTCATTATTTTAAAAGCAAACCTTATGTTGTTACCATTTGATGAGTTTGACATCATTCTTGGTATGGACTGTTGACCACTCATGATGTAATAGTAAATTGTGGGAAGAAATATATTGAGATGAGATGTGAGAATGAGGACACTCTCCATGTAGAATCGCATTTAACAAGGTAGATCGCGTGAATGATTTCTCATATGACTACATTGTAAATACATAAGAAAAGGGTATGAGTCATATTTGGCCTTTGTGATGAATGATAGAGAAACAGAGTTAAAGGTTGAGTCAAGATCGATAGTATGTGAGTACTTGGATGTTTTCCCGAGGAATTACCGGGATTACCACCGCTAGAGAGGTTGAGTTCAGATTGAGCTAGCTCCTGCATCTGTATCAATATCTATTACTCCTTGCGTAATGGCTCCAACGGAGTTGAGAGAGTTGAAGTCACGCTGCAAGACTTGACAGACAAAGGTTTTGCAAGATCAAGTTGTTCTCCATGGGGTGCTCCAGTTTTATTTGTGAAAAAGAAAGATGGCACCATGAGATTGTGCATAGATTACCGCCTACCTTAATAAAGTGACAATAAAGAACAAGTACCCATTTCCAAGGATCGCATGATTTGTTCGATCAATTGAAGGGGGCCATCGTGTTCTCTAAGATAGACTTGAGATCCGGGTACTACCGCTTGAGAGTAAAGGGTTCGTATGTATCGAGACCGCTTTTTGAACGAGGTATGGGCATTATGAATTTTTAGTCATGCCCTTTGGTTTGACCAATGCTCTCGCAGTATTCATGGACTTAATGAACCGCATCTTCGTGCCATACCGATAAGTTTGTAGTCATTTTTATCGATGACATATTGATTTATTCCCAAGATGAGAATGAGCATGCCGAGCATCTACGAACGGTCTTACGCTGGACTTCACGAGAAAATCACTTTATGCCAAGTTCAAGAAAAGTGAATTTTGGCTCAAGAAAGTAGGATTTTGGGACATATTGTCTCGGGAGATGGAGTCCGAGTAGATCCAAGTAAGATTTCGGCAATAATGGACTGGAATCCACCGAGGAATATCTCTGAGATTAGAAGTTTTCTAGGCCTAGTCTGGCTATTATAGATGATTCGCCACAAGGGGTTTTCCATGATTGCAGTCTTCATGACTAAAATTGTTACGTAAAAATGTGAAGTTTGAGTGAGGTGAAAGATGCCAACAAAGTTTCAAGAAACTAAAGGCATTATTGATAGAAGCTCTGGTTTAGTACAACCCAAGACGGGGAAAGAGTTCATGATATACTAAATGATGCATCCTTAAACGGATTAGGTCGTACTTATGCAAGAAGGCAAAGTGATTGTTATGCCTCAAGACAATTTAAAGCCCCATGAGAAGAATTATCCGACGCTTACGATTTAGAGTTGACGCCATAGTCTTCGTGATTGAAGATTTGGAGACACCATTTATATGGTGAAGGATGTCTGATTTTCACCATCACAAAAGTTTGAAGTACTTGATGACGCAGAAAGAGTTGAACTTAAAGCAACGGAGATGATTAGAGTTGATAAACGACTATGAGTTGGTCATCGACTACCATCCCGTAAAGGCGAATGTGGTCGCCGATGCTTTGAGTAGAAAGTCCCTATTTGCATTAAGGGCAATGAATTCGTGGATGACCTTATCTCGACGATGGTTCTATTCTATTTGAGTTGAGAGCTAGACCAATGTTCCTCCAAGAGATCTTTGAGGCTCTGGAAGAGGATAGTGAATTGCAAGCAAAGAGAGTTCAGCATGAGTCGGATGTTGAGTCTCGATTTTTGGATTAGTTCCAATGGAAGTCTAATGTTCAAAGATAGAGTTTGTGTAATTGAGAAAAGAAGAGCTTATTCAGAAAATGTTGCATGAGGCACATAATGATGTTTATCTCAGACAGCCTGGGTAGTACCAAGTTGTATAATGACTTGAAGCAACAGAGATTGGTGCCAAGAATGAAGAAAGATATTTCAGAGTTTGTTTCAAATGCATGATTTGTCGCAGTAAAGGCTAAACACCAAGTACCTTCTTGGTTTGCTTCAACCCATTTTGTTCCCGAGTGGAAATGAGACCGTATCACCATGGATTTTGTAACGGGTTTCATCGCTGTCACCAAGCAAGAAAGATGTTGTATGGGTTGTGGTTGACAAGACTTACAAAGTCGCCCATTTCATACCTGCACGCAGTGGATTACTCACTGGCTGAAGTTGGCAAACATGTATGTTTCAAAAGCAGTAAGGCTACATGGAGTTCCTTTGTCAATCATATCTGATAGAGATCCAGATTCACCTTTCATTTTTTGGAAGAAGTTATAAGAGGACTTGGGTACAAATTTGAGTTTTAGTACAAAGTTTTCATCCTCAAACTAACTGGGCCTCACGAGAAGTTAATACAAGTACTCAAGATATGTCTCAATTGTTGTATTCTTGAATTCCAAGGCGCTTGGGAAAGTTTCTCCCATTAGTAGAATGTGCCTACAATAATAGTTTTCAATCGAGCTTGAAGATGGCACCTTATGAGGCTTTATATGGGCGTAAGTGTCTAACGCTTTATATTGGATCGAACTCATGATGATAACCAGATTCACTGGGTTGATTTAATTAGAGAAACCGAATGTATGTGAAAGTAATTCGAGAAAGTTTAAAGGTCAAGTCGACATA
Source organism: Gossypium sturtianum (assembly GCA_025698515.1). Lineage (NCBI taxonomy): Eukaryota > Viridiplantae > Streptophyta > Magnoliopsida > Malvales > Malvaceae > Gossypium > Gossypium sturtianum. Next base: position 49,665,797 of record CM046946.1, on the reverse strand, counting down.
CAAAAATCCTACTTGATTTAAAAAGAAAGAGATAGAGTATCGTGCTCGGGGATAAAGTTTTCTTGAAAGTGTCACCATGGAGAAAGGTTCTCGATTTGGTCAGTAAAGGCAAGTTGACTCCACGCTTTATCTTGACCATACGAGATTATCGTAGAGAGTTGGGCTGGTAGTTTATCGATTGGCTTTGCCATCGTGAGTTAGAAAAGATACATGATGTGTTTCACGGTCCATGTTACGACGCCACCGATCGTAATCTTCACATATAATTGCCCCGCAGAGAAAGAGATTCATCCGACATGACTTATGGTGAAGAACTGGGCTTAAGATTTTATCTCTGGAAGTCAAACAGCTAAGAAATAAAAGTATTGCCCTAGTGAAAGTGTTGTGGCAAAGACATGGGATAGAGGAAGCCACGTGGGAACCAGAAGAGAGCATGAGAAACCAAAAGACTCAAACCTATTTATTGGTAAGATTTTCGAGACTAAAATTCCTAAGAGGGGGGAGAATTGTAACATCCCAATTTAGGGCCTAGTCGAATACAAAGAGACCACAAATCCAAAGTAGTAAAATGAGTTTTGAGGTTTAAGATATGTTTGCATGATAGTATGAAAGTTTCATGTAGAAATTTTATGAAATTGTCATTGAATGTTCCATTAGGACTAAATTGCAAAAGTTGCAAAATTTGAGATTCTAGAAGCTTTTAGTATGAAATAGCTTTGGAATATTAATTAGAAGTCCTTAAATAGCAATTTTCCCAAATTATAATTTTTGGACAAAAATGGACATGAGTTAGAAATTTTGAAAGTTTAGTGAGAAGGGCATTTTGGTCATTTATCAATTAAATGATTAAAAAGGGAAAAGATGACAAAATCTTATTCATCTTCTTCCCCTTGTGCCGAAATTTGAGAGACTCCATAGCTAGGTTCTTTCAATTTTTGAAGCTTGCTAGAAGTGCATCCTAGCCCTGCTTTTTCATTATTATTCTTCATATTTTGAGTCCTCAGATTATGAATTAGCTATTTATAGCTATAAGTTGAGCTTAGAATTCATGTTCATAAATCTATCCATGTATGACATGCTTGTAAAATGATGTTTTATGAAAGATTATGAGAGTTTGATGTTAGATAAACATCTTTTCCTAAATGAATTTCATGAAAATGCTAGAAGGACTAGTTTGTAAAAGTTGTGAAATTTGTCATACATGATAGAAATAGTGAGAATTGATTGTTGCTATAGTTCAGAGAATGAATCAGCTACACATGAAGTTCACGGAAGTTGAATAAAAATCACTTTACTTGAGCCTTGGAGCAAAAAGTGTAATTATGAGAAAGTTTGGGGCAAAATGGTAATTTTGTTAAGTATGAGTTAAGAGTCAATTTAGTCAATGTGTGTATTAAATGAGCTAAATTATTATTATAGATCAAGAAAGACAAGCCCGGATCGAAACCAAGCGAGAACAAAGTCGAGGACTAAATTTCATTTCTACATACATTTTTGTACATTGAGGTAAGTTTGTATGATTTCTAAGCTTTATGATTAATATCATTGAATTGCTTAGTATGATGTAGAATATATCTTAATTCCATAAAAATTTTTGATGCTATGTTAAACAAAGAAATCAATGAGATTAAGTATGAGAAAGTCCCGATTGAAGTTGAATTACTTAGATACTCGATCTATCACATGAGACAAGGAAGTCCAGATAAGACCAAGCCAAGGCATGGCACGCAATCAAAAGAAGTTATCATGTAAGACCAAGAGAAATCTTGGCATTGAAGATTTATTATGAGATGAAGACTAATATAAGCCCAAGCCAAGGCATGGCATTGGTAAGTCTCCATGTAAAGATGTCATGTAAGTCCAAGACAAGTCTTGGCATTGAAAAGCCTATCATGAGATAGAGATCCCATGTAAGTCCAAGCCAAGGCATGGCATTGGTGAGTAACAAGGAAGATTTCATGTAAGTCCAAGCCAAGGCCTCGCATTAACCCGCTTCATGAGTAAAGATACTAACAAGACCATGTCAAGACATGGCAATGGTAAGTTCCCAATGGAACACACAAGGAAGACTTCATGTAAGTCCATGTCAAGACATGGCATCGGTACAAGTTGAGAGATCCCATGTAAGACCATATCTAGGTATGGCTTTGCATCTAGATATTTGAGATGAGATTCAGTGATCCCTGCTATTCATAGTAATTCATCGGGCAAAAGAGTAAAGAATAAATGAGAAAGCAAGAAAGTTAAGTAAAGCTATCATCAAAGTATGCTAGTCAAAGTTAACTAAGAGTATTATTCATGTTATGAATGATGAAGTTAAGATTATGCTTACCTTAACAAAGTATGCTAATCTATATGAGTAAGTGATACAGTACCTTGTTTTTACTCCATGCTACACGAGACTAGTAAGTACCATGATAAGTGTAAGAATCATTAAGAGTAAGTAAGCTCAAGCATGTGAACTTAGCAATGCCTTTGCTTATGATGAATGAGTATGTTAAGTATATATATATAGTCGTTGTTATATGCATTACATGCAAACTTACTAAGCAAAATGCTTACATCTTTAATTCTTTCTTTTCATGTAGTCCCGCCAAGCTAATCTCAGGATCATCGCCATCTGAGCTTGGAGCACACTATCAATCGCCATTTTGGTATAGCCAAGTTGTTTATATTAAGTATGGCATGTATAGGAAGCATTTCATTTTTAGTTATGTTTTTAGAATTAGCCAAAGTGTTGGCTATCAAGCTTAGTATTCTTTTGTATATGGCCAAAGAGATGGGTCATGAATGATTAAGTATGTATGTTTTTATCTATCAATGAAGTATGCATCCTTGTTCATGTTAGATGTAATACTTGGAGTTATTGAATTGAGTATTGGGGTGATCTTGATCTCAGGTGTGGTGGCAATTGGCTTGGAAAATAGCCTTCAGGTGCCTACACCACGGACAGACACACCGCATGTGTCTCCAGTTGTGTGTCCCCGCATTACTAGTGTTTTAAGTCGAACAGACCATTTGAAGCAATCACACGACCACCGCTTGTTTAGGTCGCGGTGTGACATACACTCATTAACACAGCGGTGCCCGTGCCGCCGCCGTGAAGTCCGTCTCACCTTGCACTTGTAATTTGAATTGCCACAGTCAAGCACGCTGGCTTGTGTATGGACCGTGTGGATAAGTCGAATGCCAAAGTTTAACACACGCCAAAGCTTACGGGCGGTCAAGGCCAGGTGGAAATTAGCTTCTCGGTTGTCGACTCACTGGTGGAAGACACTGGCATGTCTTAGGGGTACACTGGGCGTGGTCCCAAGTCACATGGGCGCAGACCTCGCTTTATGAGGAAAAGTTCCCAATTGAGTCTCAAAGTTTCCCGGATAGGTGCTTAAGGCCTCTAGAGCCCATGAAACGTAGATGTTTTGATTAAGAAAGAGAAGCTTCGCTTCAAAACAAAAATTTTACATCCCGTAAGTACATGTTTACTTAAGTTCAAGTATGGTAATGTCTCTCGCATCCAGCCCCGCCTAGGACTTGGGCATGAATGGTGTTACATCGACATGCTAATGCTAGTCCCAGAATCGACTCAAACTCGCCTCCGATATAAAACCTGGGGTCAACATCTTTAACCTCGTATCCGCCGCACTGTGA